>OZ010655.1:91274501-92593389 GCA_963932375.1 Phania funesta
AGCTGCGCGTTCTGTTGTTTGTAAGTGAATCAAAGAGCGAATAAATGTGTGAGAAAATGGCAGAGCATCAAAAAAAGTAGCTCAATTTAAAATATGTTGACATATGATTTACAAATACATACATCCATACATATGTATGCGTGTATGTGCTATCGACAATAGTTGTCTGCTTGCTTTCTTTTTTCTTTCTCTTAACTATCTTCAGATTTGTCTCCTCTTACATCCGTGTGACTGTTCTAAGGGCCGGGTTTGTTAAAATAATGTTTTAATGTTTTAAAAATACCAAAGATATGTTTTATTTTTAATATGTTTTGTTCTCTGAGCTTCTGTATTCTTTTTCTCTTTTACTTTACACACAAACTATGTGTGTAGGCTCTGTTTGTTTATTTGCTTTTCGCGTACACACTGAAGTACTTGAGCATACATTTGCATGTTTTCTAGTGTAAGTACGCGTGTAAGTGTGTTTGTACGAGTAGTTAATTGTGTGCATGTGTAAAAGAGTGTAGCGCCTGTTAGTGTATTATTCCGTTTGTTGTCCTTAGAATATCCTGCAATTTAAAATATAAACTTTGCTGTTTTACTGTTATGTTTAACGCATTTATATTATTATTTTCTGTGTTTTGTTTTCTATTATTCAGGAATTTCGTTGTTTTTAACTCAATTTCCAAATCTTTATTTTCAGACATGAATATGCTGTTATACATTGTTTTGTGTGCCATTCAAGTTAAAATTTAAGATAATTTTAGGGCGCTAATTGTATTTTTCATTACGGCACGCGGTAGTGTGCCAGGCCAAGTTCAGGCCTAATGCACACAGTGTGTATATTCATAAATTTGCTTCATTTAATCATAAAACAATGAAACTTGAAATATAAGGACTCTAAAAATATCTAGCCTCATGGGTGAAGGAAGAGTAAAAGTTTTATCACAAACGTTTCCCGAGATATGAAGGTGTAAAAACAGCATATTTTAGTACCTGTTCATTGACTCAGTAATATTATGGGGCACTTCGACTGTAGATAGAGAGCTCATATTTAATATACAGGTAGGTCTTAGGGGATAAGTAATGAGACGGATTTGAATATGGGAACTTCTCATTTAAAAATAAAAATCTGGCCGTTAAAAGTATTAAGATCAAAATGAGGAACAAGTTCTAGATTGTTCTACTTTTATAGAAAATACGTTTGTACTCTACTGACCAACAAACCAAAGGAATAGATTTTAAACACCGACAATCAATTGTTTTACGGCATGAACATATCGCGCGTGTTTTTTTAATGTATAAAATTGACCGCCAGAGACACAGGAAATCGTCTGATTGTACGTTTGCGACAAACGAAGCACAAACGATTCTCATTAGAGAAAATGTGACGCGTGCAAGAATGTATGCAGAAAAATCACATAATGTCAACAAGGAGACATTCAACGAATGTTGTCACAAATATTGTCGCAAATATTGATATGATCTTTCGATTTCCTTTAGGCGAGAAGCCGAAGGATTTGTGATTTCATACACAAATTTGTAAAGAGTGATTAAAGTCAATTTCAATTAAAGCGCATTGTCAACAAACTGAATTATAAAGTACAGCCAAATAAATAAATTCCGGTGTAATTAATCAGCGGCACACTTACGGTTATTATGTGATAACCCCACACAAATGGGGCTTCAGCAAGATCGAGAAACAGCACAGATTTTGATTCCCTGGAGTTAACTGCTACCGAGCTATTTAAAAGAACGTGTGTACAAGAATGAACCACCGACAAGTAGAGAAATCTTAAAAAAAACTGATTGAAAATGGTTAGGCCACCGTGCATATAAATCACTAATGGTCCATAATTAATTTCGTTTAGTTGGGAACGTTTTGTAGTGTATTTTTCAAGGATCGATTGTTTGAAAGCTGTATGATCTGGAAAACTACTATACTCCGTATTTAGTGTCAAATTCAAATTTCGTATGATCCATTTTAATTTTCAAAGAAATTCATTTCATAGAAAAAATTTTCAAAATCAAAATTCCATCCAGGACTCTTTAATTTATGGTTGCCTGTAGAAAGTAGAAGACGTTTTTTTTTTATAATTTTGAAACATATATTTATGTGGTCTCGTAACGAAATTAAAATGAAATGAAATTGTATTTAATTAATTGTGGTGATACTCTATTCGGTTGTCGGAGGAGTTCTGGAACTCCTTACACAGTATCCGCGGTACCATTAACACCTTTTGGCTTTTCAGAATACTGGCTATCGACTGCCGGTTATGGACCTTCTTTTTTGTCATCAGTGAATAATCTCTAGCCTAGGCTAAGGCCTCTCAAAATGTTCACAATGAGTATGCTTCCGCCTGCGGTCCTCAGAGCTAAACAACTTCTTCAAGGCACGTTTATCAGAAACGCCGCCATCCGCAATCACAACTCGACAAACAAGTGCAAATTAGGTGCAGGTAAAAACCAGCAGCTTGCCACAAAGTTGTAAATACTAAATTCTTCTGTTTAAAGATTTGTGAGCAAAAATTTTAATATTAATTATATTCTCGTTAACAAGATGTATTATTATTTTATTAATACATGGGGGGATATCGAAGCAGATCACTTACTTTCTGGGTCCCTTATCGACCCCCATTTTGCTCCTCAAATTGATTTCAGGGAAGCGATCCGTAATCACAACCACCTTACTTTCAATTGAGTCTCGTGCTAGCCCTAGCCTTTACTCTTGACTAAAGTGATTTCAGACTGTCGACTGGTAACTGTCGACATTCTTCCTCATCACGGGTCTTTTGTAATTGCTAGCATTTGTCTAAGGCTTAGTTCCCCCATGGCATTCACATCTAACAAGTGTCTGCCCGTGGTCTTAAGCCTTATGCTAGCCAGTGCTGGACATTCACACACAATGTGCGCTACCGTCTCAGCCTCTTCCAGGCAGAGTCTGCAAGTATCATCTTCTACGACTTTCATCTTAGCCAGATGGTACTTGAAGTTTCCATGTCCTGTCACTAACGCAGTGATCCAGCTTAAAGTAGCCCTATTATACCCTGTCCTTCTAAAAAGATGTAGATATTCATAAGCTTTGTTACAAAGTTTATTTTACATCTCAAAAAAGGAGCCTTTAGTTGAACAAATCGTTAATTTAAAAATTATACCACTTCAATGTTTTTACATTTTCTTCTTTTTTTTGGAATTTAAAGTTTAACTGCATGAAAATATAAGAGCATTAACAAACACATTCAATCGAGTTTAAATATTTTAGAAAGGATGGAGAAATTAATGTTAAGCAAAACGAAAGAACTTGAAGAATTAGAAAACGATGGATGGAAATGAAAAAAGGAAAATTAAAACAAATTGTGGAACAAAAGCAGAACAATGGAAATAAGAAAAACCAAAGATTCAAGGTGAGTTTCAGCCAACTTAACACGTACACAAACACACACACACACACACCTCTATGTGATTATTGCTGCTGTTATTCGTTTGCCTTTCTCTTTAATATTTTATGTGAATTGACGAAAGCCATGCGAGACGATAATAGAAACTAAAATAAACCAAATAAAATGGAAGTGTGTATAAAAAAACAAATGTAAGCTTAGCGTTTTTATATCTCTAAACATAAGTCTTGTTTGGAAAATACTCTTATGTATGTATGTGCGTCCGTAACCTTTTGCTGCTACAAGTAATTCGTTGCATTATTCTATTTCACAATCGACTTTAGTACCCCTATTCAGTTACAGATTCTCAATGGATTTTTTAAAGTTTCATGTAATTGAATGTGTGTGTGTTTGTGTGTGCGTGTTTGTGCGTGCTTCGTTGGCTCTGATAATATTCAAGAAATCGATGCAACATCTTCAGAATCAAACAATCTTCAGAAGGTAAACGCCATCTACTCCACGCGCTGACTTCATTTTTATCTATTTTTTCTGACTGCAGAAACTTAAGGCACAATTAGAAATGAGTTGTGCTCGTTTCTTAAAAATATGAAATAGAATGGAAAAAAGTCTGCTATTCTTCTTCTTTTTGTTTTGTATGTGCAGTGACATTTTTCAGAAGCTTAAATAAACAAGAGCATCAACAGCCCCGTGTCGCATTAGTAAGAGATGTATGTTTCTTCTGCTCCGATGGCGTTTCAGCATGTTTCTAATCTTGGGAAAAGTATTTCAAAATAGAATATTTAATATATTGAAGCTCTTTTTGTTGTTGTTGTTGTTGTTGTTGTGTATTACATATTTAACGTTTAGTGTTTGAATTTTGCATGTTCACGATGCTAGGTATTCAAAAAGGACTAGCATCATTTCTGTGTGTGTGTATGTGCCTATTTTTTTTAGGCTGATAAATGGTACATATAAATAAGTATACACTACACATACACACACACGCACACACACATACAGATGTTTACGCCTGAATATATTTCAATTCTGGTATGTAAATGAAATGTATGTGTTTGTACAAATATGTTTGTTGGCGTGAGTTGACTTTAAGCAAAAAAAAGAGGTCATATTTATGCTCGAGTATATTGCTCACAATGAACGGTATTCTTTAATTCTGCTCGTGCATAAAATACAGCTGACGGTTTAAAACTTTAATGAAATGAAATGTGCTATAAACTATTCTAAGAGTTGATAACTAACAAACGTTAGTTTTAAGTTTTATTTTTGCTTGCCTGTCCAAAAAAAGGAAAAAACTATGTTTAAAGAAGAAAGGAATACCTGACCATTGCGCACTTCTTTATTGAATTAATCCTTTAGAAGTTTAAAGCAAGAGCGCTGAAAAAGGCTTATAAAAAAATAAAATCCAGATAATTCTAATTTTCACCTAATTACGAGTATTAATGTACTTGAAAGTAACGAAATAATTGAACACAGTGGAAGCCAGAGGTCTAATTTCGTCATTCGATATCGAGCTAATTAGATCGAAAAACGTCCTATCTTTGCACACAATATTCGATACCAGGATTGAATGTAAAAATGTGATGAGAATTTTATGCAAATTGCATAAGTCAATAGTATGAAAACTCTATTCGACAGCAATTGAATGCCAACATGAGGCAACTCGATGTTCATTAGTTCATTCGATTTCGAAAGCGTCATTTAGACCCAGAAGTATTTTTTCTTATCCAAAAATATAGCTACGAAGCAAGTGTTTAACACGTCACATTTTTAGAACCTTGGCCTCCAGACTTCCCAAATATATTCCTTCACATTTTTGAACACACAAGTTGAAAGTGATTTCAAAAAAAAAATGCTTGAAAACAATTTTTCAATTACAATTTTTCTCTTACTAAGGACGAGTTTCATTATCACCATTTATTATTTTTATTTATTTATTTTTTTATTTAAAAAAGTATTATTCTTTGTGACTAGAGAGGGAATCGAACTGCATGAGTAAGACTGACCGGGTGTTCCCTTACATACTATTGCGTATGTGTGTACATATAGATATATGTAAACAAAATAAGTTTGGACACGGGTGCGTATGAGCGCTAATCAATGCCTCCTCATACGCCATGGCTAAACAATGCAAGTGACATTCATGTAGTGTTTGGAAGACTCGACTACACGTAGCAGAAGCAACGAAAAAATTCAAAATATTCCAGCTAAAAATTGTTAAAAACTCCGAGTTGTTCAGTTACTACTCCCATCTTCATATTATGTTGGTAGTAGTTTGAAAAAGAAAAAAAAATAGTAATGGAAGCAGCACTAGACCAACATTTTGGTAGTCGTAAATAACATTACAGTCGAAGTAGTCAAAAAATAAGATGAACAAACGCGTGTATTTGATCAGTGTATCCGTTGTAGTTATTTTGTGTGTAGTCAGCTAAATAATAATTTTTTCAAGTTTTTATTCTTTTTTCCGAACTACAAATATTATTAATTATTAAGTAATTTTAATTTTTAGGCATGAGCATGTTGATAACGTGTGTAGCGGCATAGAAAATGCATTCCATTCAGTTAGATGTCTAATAAAATTAAAACTTTTACTGTTTTCAAAACGTTGTCCATATTAAATAAATAGTTCTCTTTCTGAATAGAAAGAAAAAACGAACTCAAGCCTAAAAATTAAAATTACTTAATAATTGATAATAAATTTTTTATTATTCCCTAATACTTTGTTGCCTGTAAACGCGAGAACAAACAGGTATAATGGAGTATCGTTAAAGATCAATCACCAAATAAGGAAGGGCACCTATTGTGATTATAATAAAAATAAGAATGAAAATTGCATTTTTTGCTTGTTTATATTTCAAAACATCAACAAATAAAAAAAGACGAGTTATATGCGGTGCTTATGGTAGCGGTGCATACTTGCCGTTCTGTCTCGTACTTTTTTTACACAGTTGGTAAAAACAAAAAGAAAGCATGAACGCGAAATAAAACTATATTTGTTGTTGGGAGAGAGAGAACAGGCAATTTTGGTTAAAAAAACTGAAACGACAACACTGATCACACGCCCACGTAGTCGTTTTTTATAATCCAGTTTACGCTGAATATATTATTTTTTTACTACTTCGACTGATACTTCAATGTTATTCTACGACTACCTTTGTTCTTTTTCGACTACCATAATGTTAGTTTAGTCATAAAAATAAACCTCCAACTTCAGCAGTCAGTAGTAAAAGAAGAAGTAGTTAAAAAAGAAGCCAGTGCAACAAAGCACGAGAGCTGCTCTTGTTGCCGCCACTTGCCATAGGTTGGAGTTGTAGTTCGAGCAGTAGTTAAACAAATTTATAGTTAATGTAGTCATTTAAACACGGCATTCTTGCATCCATTTAACTTCGACACCACTTGAACGACTTTAAAAAACTAATTGACAATTTCAACCTTATAAAGAATCCCTTAGAATTTGCGAGTTAAAAAAAAAAGAAAAAAAATATAATTTAAAGTGTATGATTTATTATTCATATTTGTAATAGTGATTTAAATGACGTTGTTACAGACAAACATACTTTGCAGCAACTAAAGATCTATTTTTAAGTAAAATTAAAAAATCTCTGCTTAAAATATTTTGTGACTATGAGGGAGGCTGCAAATAGGAGTTACTATGATACAGTAGAGGTAGAAACCTATTTTTAAAAGGGTTTATCTTAAAACAGCACACGCTTTTGCTAAAGCTTTCAAAATTTGTTTTCAAAACTTTTAGTATGACGAGATGATGTTGGTGACAATTAACACAAATGCCTAAAATAAACATGCATTTCAACACTCAAATATTTGTGAACATACACGCAGATGTTTTTGTAGCAAACAGACAACTAAACTGACGCCCACAAGTAAAATACAATGAAAAAGACAATTATTTTTTTTCGGGCTAAATATGAAGAAATAAACACATAAATGGAATCCGCAAGTGGGTAGGGAACGTGATATGTATGTGCATAATACAAACTTATTCTTACTGCCACAAGTTAAGCGGTAAAGGCCTGACGTATGCAACTTTTAGTTTTTTTTTTTAGTAAATATTCTGTTCAAATATTTAAGTAAGACATATTTTCAAAGCAAACTGGCCTCATAAAATCGTGTTTTGTGGGTTAGCTTTTCACCAGTTGTGAATAAGTACGAAATTAATCGATAATCACATTTTAAGTATTAACTTAATTCTGGCGTTCGAGATGAGTGTTGAGCTTTGGTGCCTTTGAATGCTTATAGCAGAAATTCTTGATAAATATTTTTGTAGCACATTTGTAGGACAGAATGTTCCTCGTATGTGTTTTACATAAAAGCGCTGAACACACGTTATACCAAAAATAGAAGGATTAGAAGATTTCCTATGCCGACTCAATATAACAATGTGCAAAAGGGTGGCAACTTTAAACCCCCTGAAAAAAAAGGAAATCATAGACTTTCATAACGCCGATACACGTATATTTTGATTTGATTTTGTTGTCTAGTGTCATAATATAAATTTGATTGTTTTTGTTTTTCTTGAAACGGTTCCTGACCTGCTAAGCCGAAACAAATCAATGTTCATCCCCGAGAGACTTCACAGATTGAACATCTCTATATGTTGTATATAATGTGAGCGTTTGATGAACCCAAATATATAGGCTTGAATGAACCCGAGGCTGTTCAACATATGGGCATTAATACTACAGGCAAGATATTCTTTATATCACATGTCATTTCGAAGAAGAAAGTCTTTTAAAAAGTTGTTGCTCGCTTAGAAGCTGGAATAGGGTAAGATAATGAGACTGAAGGGAAAGCTTCTGTTGTACTTATCGATTGGGGTGGCGACTTAAGTCCCCTTTATGCCCAAGCTGTAGCATAAAGTGGAAGCCAACCGCCCATATCAACCACATGGCTTGCGAGGAATTGGGTCTAAAGAATCAGTAATTTCCATTTTGCTGGTAATTATTTGAGTTTGCTGAAGCATATGCCTTAGTGCAGGCGGAAGGTCCGATGCTTACTATATAAATGTCATACATATCGATGCCAATTTACTACTCGGTTTGGTTTTGAATCAAAGAAATATCCATAGGAAACTTTATCCCTATGGTGGCATGGATGATAAATTACAAAATTCCATATTAACCAACATTCCAGGAAGGCAAATGGACCCATGTGGCGAAAATGGTCATTAGAAATTGGATATCAATATATTTAATCTTTTGACTGCAAATCATGCTCCCTATTGTCGTAAGGCTTTAAAGGATATTTTGTATTTTGTTGCATTAACAAATCGCAAATGCAAGATTATTTTATTTGCTTTCAATTCCAGGCCATTATTCTAAAGTGTCGGTGAAGAAATGGCCAGTTTGTTAGTGGGCTTACAAAGCAAAACTGTGCTCTATTGTCTATTGGTTTATCAGCGGCTTGGGTACGAATAAGTTTAAACATAAATTGTAATTTATTAAAACACTATTAGAAATTTAACCATTATTATATTCTATAGTTTAAAGTTTTTGCTTTGTCATCTAGTCCTAACCATCAGCCCCATAAAGTTGTACATTCTGCTAAAGTATCTATAGCATCTGTATGAGTCGTATTCATTTTATGCTAAAGTTTCGACAGTTGGGTTCTCCATTTTTATACAATTTTAATATTTTTATCCAGTGTGTACATCACATGAATAAAAACAACAGCAACAACAGCTGTAATAATTATATGAATAATAGGAACAACAAAAGTCGTGTTAAGGTTCACACTTCGCCATTTGTATCGGTAACGGTATGTGTGGAGAATACACATAAATAGAAAGTGTAGTATATGTTAAGGATGATGCTGGCTGGTGGATTCTGCTAAGGTTTGGCTGCTGTTGTTGCTGCCATATCGTTCGTTCGATGGTTGGTTGGTTTGTTGATTGTTTCGCGTGTGAAATTGCCTTTGGAATGTCCTTAAGAAGGACAGGCTTAGAAATCGTATAAATGAAGAAAAAATAACGACTACATATACAATTGCAAAAATAAAAAATAATATAAACTATTCGTATAGAGATATTTTAAGTTAACGAAAGAATTGATCTTTTAGTTTTTTACTTTTTATACTTTTAGATTTGTTAGAAATCCACAATATGTTTGATTTTGTTGTTGTAGAAATGCATATTATGATTTCATTTTGTTTGCAGTTGTTAAAATGGTATTTTATTTTTATTGTACAACTATTTGTGCTGTCTTGTCGAATTTTTGATTGATTTATAGAATTAACTAAATTGTTGACCGATTTATTAGTGGTTTTAGTTAATTTTGTTTCGTAGAAATGTATTATTATATGTACTCGTATGTACTTGTATATTGTTGCTTACAGTGCTGTATCTAAGTGTGTTTGTTTGTTCGTTTGGTTGGTGATATATTTTGTAGAGTAGAGTCGTCTTGTCGTGTGATATGTCAAGGTTAAGTAGCAGCCAACGAGAGTAGAATTTAAAAATTTAAATTAAATAAATATTATCTCGCGCATTGAGTGAAATTATATGTAAAAATTTATTATTATTTTTGTTTTTATCACTTCAACTTTTAAATTTATTAACAAATTATATTTCTTTCTTTTTCATTTGTTTTATTTTTCTCTCTTTTTATTATCATTCCATTTTAGTGTAAACTTTTTGTGTATTTAGTTGCTCCATTTTTCCATGAAAATATTCAAGTTCTTGACGTTACTCTTTTTCAAGTTATTTAATTTTTTGTTTAAATCACTTCTTTTCACTTTCACTTTGTTTAGAAGAAATTAATTTAATTATCTCCAACAGATTTTTTTCTTAAACCATTTATTATTTTTATATTTTATTTTATTTTACAAACAGCATCCATCCGATGGACGTGCCATTTCACTTTAACGCTCGCTCATCACATTACTTTTGCATTAACGTTAACATTACGTTTTGTGTTTGTGTGTCTGGATTTCTTTTTTTCTTTCTTGTTTTTTTTTTACTTGATGGAGAAGAAGAGCAAAATCATTAAAATAGAATTTACAGACATGCTGCAGAACCAACACCAAGTTATTCTCAATTTTTTCAAAATGAGTATCTCAACAACAGCAAAAACAAACACGAGAATTAAGAGATAAACTCTCGCAGAATTACAGTTGCCGTAAGTGTGTATGATTGTGTGTGTGAGTATGAGAACAGTTGTGCGTGTTTCGTTTTCAAAATAGTTCATTAACAACTTCTGCAACAACAAAACTTATCACCAGAGAATACCAGTTGGAATGTGACTCCTTGTTTTACACTTCCAGTTCAATTCCAATTGTCAAAATTGTTCTTTTCTCATCATCGTTTTGACATTTTATTTTCACTTTTGTCTGCTTCTACTTATTCATATGCTGGTTAAACACATGTTTTGCTAGCAAAATAATCAAGAAAACAGTCGAAATGATTGTTTGTTGTTTGACTCTATTTTATTTTTATTGCTGACGCTGTGAAATAAAATGAAAATGAAAAACGATTTATTGTTTGCCTCTATTTTTGTTAACAATCGCATTTGTTCCTTTATGAGCGTAATCGTAACCGTTAAATTGTTTTGGATTTTAAATTGGTTTTTAATGGGGTTTTTGTTTACTCTTGAATTTTTAATTATTTGCTTTTGGTTGCCGTTCTAATTTTATTAATTAATTTCGTTTTGTTTAGAAACTATTAATTTTATTTATTTCGAATCAGAAACCTTTTTTTTTTAAATCAACACAATTTGGGTAGGTTAAGGTTCTCTAAAGTTGGTGCTAGACGAGTTCACACCAAGGTGGCCTTATCTATACAAAACATATAAAAATGCCAAAACAGCACACCTTTTCTTGTAAAACGAAACTTCTGTCAATAACAAGTGTCGACAGCATAAGGAATAATTTTTATTTTTAACTAGTGGCCCGAGAACACTTTGTCTTGCCGCAAAGCGCCTGTTCAGATATTTGATGCATTTGAGATATAGAGAAAAAATAAAAATTGTTCTAGAATTCAGTCGCAGCGCTACCTATCGGAATTTTCTCATTGTTGTAGTGAATCAGCATAGAAAATTTTCTAGTCCTTACATTTTAGGTATAAAGTGTGTTCGGGGATTGCAAAACGTTGGACATTAAAGGGTCATATTCTCACTACTAATTTGGTGCAAATTTTGTGCGGAATTTTTTCCTTTTAAATGAATATGTTTTTTTTTTTATTTAAAAAAAGTAGGCCATGCATTGCAATTCGAATTAGCGATTGTAATAATGTCATAAAAAAATAGTTTTAAATGTTATACTATCTCTTTGACCTTTTATTGAATTAAAAGTTTGCGAATAAAAAATTATGAAAGATTAGTTTCTTGTGATGTAGTATCATTGATTCCTAGTATACCGGTTGATTTGGCAACTCGTAGAGAGGCAAACAACTTGCAAATTTGTGGTTGTCCACTGCGAAGGTGGAGTTACGAATTTGGAGTGCGAGCAAGTGCTTCCACAGTTGGTCGTATTTAAAAGTCGTGTCCGTTTATAGTTTGTCGAAAACTTTAGAAGAAACGTCCACTCAAAGATAACTGCAAAGCTCAACGCCTGCAATCTGCAAAGAATTCAATGATGTGGTCAGATATGTGGTCCAAAGCTGAATTTTCTAAAAAAAAAGTTTAATAACGATGGATCAGGACACAATCTGTATTTCCATGAAAGAAGAAATATTTTTGCACCGAAGATGCATCAGGGGAGACAAAATTATGGCATGGGGTTCAACATTGGAACTATTGACTTAATATTTAAAATGGAAAGAATGACTGCGGCATCATGCAATAGGACACTAGAAGGGGCGTTTCCACAATTCGACCCTATCAATATGCCAATGATCCATGTCACATTGCCAGATCTGTAAAACAGTGAACTCGAGATCAAGATGTAGAACTTTTACATTGGTCTCTATATTTTTCATCTAATGGAAAATATCGGAAGGTGCCTTATTGGAAAGGTATACGACGGGGGAAAGCAATATGACACAAAGGTTTTTTTAAGGACACAATACAAAAATTCCTGGAGCTGAATATCAATAGTTTATATACGATCGCTTTACCGCTCAAGGCACCGGATTATTTAATTACAATTCAAGAAATCATATTGATACATTCAATAACTTTTAGCTTTTTAAAGCCGGGTAAAAACATATGAAATCAACCAATGAGTTGACCGCACCGATTTCGAATTGGATGAAATTTGGTACGAAGGGACCATAATAATAGCGTTTGCCAACTTTCAGTGTCCTAGCTCTCGTTCTTTCAGAATAATGGCCATTCCAAGTTGGCAAAAATCAATAAAAATGCACTCAGATGCCTTAACACAATTTTTAATATCTCGAAAAGTATTCATTGTACGTTAATAATGAAAGGCTCGTTTTACAGACAAAAAATTTTTTTTGGAATTTTCGATCAATGTAAATAAAAAAGGACTAAAATTTCCAAAGGATATATCTCGAAAATCAATATTTTTAAAAATCTCAAGAAAATACATGTTAATTCTTATTATGTTTTGTACAAGTCTGCCAAATTTCAATGTGGAGTCTTCATTACAACATGAGTTATTAAGAAAAAAGCAGGCGAAGGTTTATGTTTTGAAATAATAAAATTGAAAGAATACAAAAAAGTCGTGCACAATTCATTCGGTATTTAAATAAAAAATATGCCATTCAATTCAACATTTTGCTGTAATCCTTTTAAAAAATCCGGTCACACTGGGTGCAATAAAAGCTTAAGACAAGTCCAAGAATGGATGCACAGTTGGAAGGCTATATGTCTGAAAGTTGGCAAATATTATTGTGCGGATCCATAAATCATGTGTACAAAATCTTATCAAATTTAGAGGTGATGAGGTCAGAAATGTTAATATATTCTGTTGATTTCATATGTTTTAACCCAGCCAGAATGCTTAAATGAAATCCACAAGTAAAACTATCGCTCACAGTTATAGCAGAGATAAATAGAAATGAAAATCAATTGGACAAATAATAGCGGAACCAAAAAAGCAGTTTGTTAACCAACTGATTGCGATAAGATGTAAAAAATGCAAGAAAATACAAATATTTACTGTGAAATGCCGTCAAAGCGACAGCCATGAGTTTATATAGCTCAAGCACATCAAATGCCGTCCTCGTTTACTCTCTTTTCAATGTTCCGAAATCCGAGTGCATAAAACATCTCCCGGTAGCGATATCAAATTAAAACCAAGTAGTTCGTGGAGCCGATTTGTAGCCGCCTAAACAAATTTCAAGTTCAATCGTTCGCCAATAAACGTCTAAACGAATTTGCTGAAACTATAAAAGCTTTTTGAAAGTAACAAAGGAGTGAAATGAAAAGTTCCTTTTACTGATTAGACGTATTCCAACGACATTGCAAATATTTATATGATGAAAAAAGGACTTCTATACAATCAAACGACTGCCAAAAGTTCTTAGACAACCAAAATATTACGAGGTGTTTATTCTTTTAGCGATTTGATGGGAAGTGGAAACCACAAGTTTGTTTTGTAAATGTAAATTCAGTGAAGTAAACTTGGATTTGAAAAATATTTCTTTTCAGTTTCCCTTAAATTCCAAAAAATTGTAATTTACATAAATTAAAGCCACTGTGCGTGACGTAAAGACACACACAATTTGACAGGGTCTGCAAAAGAAAAACATAAATTATTTTCTTTCAAGGTTTTTAAAAACAAATAAAAATTAATCCTTGGACAGGATTTTCATTCATTCATTGATGAAAATATTTTCTTCTCTCCTCATTTTCATTTCGTTATTCATTGTTGTTGGAAGAGTTGCTGATATTGTTTTAAAATAACATTCATATCGTTATTAAGGACATTGTTTCCTCTTGTCACTTTCTGACTTCCAGCATCAGTTGACAGTGAAATATTCAACACGTTCGCAAGACTGTTAAAATCTAAAATTTTAAATTTAACATTCAACTGTAACAAGTGTGAAGTGTCAAGCTGTTAACGACTAGAGGGCGCTCTTCCACCACTGTTATGAATTGTGGTTAAACTGTTTTCTTACATTTTTCCCAGTGTTGCAATTAACAGGTGCGTATGAAAGTTGAAAGAGCAAAAGCTTTGCGAATATCGGAAGCAAAATAAAATGAAACAAATATTTTACCTACTTTCATTTGCCGCAACACATAAGACAAACAGGAAAAACATAAAGGAAGAGGCAATAAAATTACAGTAAAAACGACCCAAGAACTACAATAAAAAATAACAACACAAATTCAATAATGATGCGAATGAGAGAGCCTGTGTTTGGTAGAGAGAGTGAGAGAGAGGCAGAGAGAAAAGGAAGCAAATAAAAAAACTTGCCCAAATAACGTGTTTAAATAAAATTACTTGTCCAAAGTAAATAATGCATGAAGTATGTTACGAGTGAAAGCGTGCGTATGTTAGTGCATGCATGTGTTAGTGGATGCATGTGTGCGTGTGCACTACGTATCTAATTAATACATACGTATGGAGGTGTATGCATTTTTAAGTTTTCAATAAAAAACTAAAAAGTCAACAAAAAAAATTATTATTTGTGGCCGAAAAAGGTTGCCCCACTACAGTTTCCAGAGTTTAACTATTACACTCTCATTGATTACGATGACAAATGGTTATGATAAACCCTGCAGCTGCAGTTATTGTTGTTTTTGTCTTGACACTGCGCCAATGGTGGTTAAGCATCATTTGATAGGATTCTTATTTTTCCGAAATACGTTTCCTTCAGATTCTATGAGAATTTGTAGCTTGTCATAGAGCCGACAATCAATTGTACATGTCGTAGATGTTTTATATCTTTTCGAAGCTACATATGTTTCTCATAAATATTATTTTATGAAACTAGTCGGCATTTATAAATTTTTTATTAAATGTGTGCAAAACTAGCAACCAACATATTTCATCTTTCGTAACGATATAAAAGAAATAAACTAAGCGACCGACAGGCCCATTCAAAGATATATATTTCCATGCTTAAACAAATGTTTTAGAAGAAACAGCTCATCCTGTGTAAGTTGACATAACAAAGTAAACACGCATACATACGCACATTGATTGAAAGCCTTTTATTAAAATCAAGTGCATCCAATAACTTTTTTATTAACCCAGTCAAACTGTGCGAGAGGGACTGTGTTGCAAATGCATAGCGAACCTTGAGTGTAAAATATTATCAAGTGACTAGCAAAATCGTTAATACAAACAAGCGGTTGAGAAATTTAGTGCAGATTTATGACAGTGTATTCGTTACGACGACAACATGTGAAATCACTCTAGTTCAACATTTTGGGTGGTATTATTTTAGCTCTGTTCACATCACGAAGAAGATAGAAAATGCATTTGTTTAAAATTTGGCATTTAAAAAATGCAGTTTCTCTGGTGCCACATTTATGCCATTAACCTATTCGCTTAAACCGCTTCAAATAAATTAAGCCAAAATTATAGCGGCTTAAAAAATGTAGTTTCCTTCAAAATCTGTCAAAATTGAATTTTTTATTTCAACTTAAAGAACGTAACAGTTTGATTATTCTAAATTAGTTCCATTTAAAATTTGGAAGATTACTTTGCCTTTCCTCCAGGGAGAACAACATTAAATATGAAAGTTAAGTTTGTTAATCAATAATATAAATCAAAACGCTAAAATGCTCTTTAAATGTTTCTGACTAGACTGGCTATCGCTTAATTAAACGCAAATAAAAAATAATCATCATTGAGATTGCTAACACTAAAGTACGAGTGGTTAGCGCGTTGGCTAAAGGCTTAATCAACTGGGTTCGTGTTTCGAGTGTAACATCAAGTTGTCTCATAGTTATGTTTATATTCTATCCATACCAGTTTTTACACCAGTACCCTTATTTGGATTAAATTGTCGGCGAAGCAAAGAATTTAATATAATAGCTCTAATAGCTTCAAGGCAGTGTGCCTACAAAACAGCAGAAGCGCTGCTGCCAAACTGTTCTAAAAAGAGAGAAACCGACAAAAATCTGGTTCCTTTTTTGCAATCATATATTTCAAACCAAACCAGCCATGTCTAATTAAAATAAATGCGCAGAATTTGATTTGCGCGTCTTCCTTCATTTTAAGTTTGGAGCTAATTACTTAAATAATCTGGTACATGCACCTTGAACGTTAAACATGTTTGTGCATGAACACGACAACTATATTATATAACAGTATATTGTTTTGGTAAGCATATAATAGTAATTTGAAAACATTTGAAACAATACTTTAGTTCTGGTAAACAAGTTATTGTTAACATTTAATCATCAATTGATTTCCATCCATAAAAATTACTACATGATTGAGAACTTTTACCAAAATCCTATACACAAATAATATAATAATTCGAACTGTGAGGATGCTGCGGCTTAGGTCGTAAGCGTGTCGACTATTAAATATATACAATCATATATGTAACTCAATCATAATATGGTTACCGCAGCCGTGATTTGTGTGTTTGTAAAATCATCACATATAGAAAACTTTATCGTTATGAAAGTGGAATCTAGAACTAATGGACTCAATTGATGATGGTTCAAAATACGATCAATAAAGTAGTAAATGTCATATGTCGCATGCAAACTTTGAACTCAAAATTCCGAAAAAAAACTTGGGTAAAGCCCTAGTGAACAAAATAAAGTATGTGCAGATGAAACAACTTATGTCAACAGAGATGTTTTCCGTGGAATAAAGTCAACAAGTCTCATGATTTGTGCAGTGACACATAAATATCTTAAAACAGACACTGGGAATTACAAGTTCTTATAAGGTAAACAGCAATAAAAAAAAGCATTTTTTAATGTGTTCAGAAATAACAACGTATGTACTAACAGCTGGTTTCATGCAGAATTCATTTATCACAACCAAAATGTTTGTCTACTTACTTCCTTAGTGCTGAAAACTGTTAGAACATATAAATGTTCGTTTTTTTTTAGTAAAAAAGTTCTGCATGGGTCCACGCATTTTGGATTCCACATACGCGGTTATTCGCGGAAACCACAGAATGAGTTATCCTATTTATTTTACCCACTTCTCACAGCAAAATAGTAGAAAAATTTAAATCCATATATTCCGCAATTTTCTCGAAGCGAATATCTTAACCCGTTGTTCGGTTTTATTATGCAAGATGAGATAATATTTTGATCTCGCGACATACTGACCCACTTGCAGTAACATTACGAACGCGCAGAGCAAAAAAGTGTTATATAGAAGATTTTTGTGTTTTGTATTTTCTTCTTATACTGAAATCGTCAAAATCTGATTTGAAGTGCTCTACTGAATAATTTTTGTATGGACTCACGAGTCCTATAGTGAAATGCGTCATCGCAATATCACAAAGAATGAGAAACATTTTGTAAAATTATAACAAATGTCATGGTTTATGTGTAAACAAATTTATTTTCTTAAAATTTATAATAATTTCTTTCATTTTACTTTTTAGTTTTAGCTTTTATTTATTATTTGTTTACAACTAAAAGTTTCAAAAGTTACATTGTAAAAAGGAAGTAAACAACTTGTTATTTGATTGCAATCGCTATTCTTTAGAGAAATCTTAAAGATTTAAATTGTTTCAAAGTTTTCAAAAATTTACCTAATTCCTCGCATTTTTGCCTCCAACCTGCCCCTCGATATTTGCAAGTTTGAGTAATTTCTGGTATCTAAGCTTATGAAATTTTCAGATATAACCAGTGTGTTTACGAGTATATTTCTCAAAACGCACACCCGAAAGCACTGTCTTACACATAAGAAATAAATACTTCGAGGAAGCTGGTGGATAATCAACCCTTTAGAAGGAAAATATTCCAAACCTTTGCGATGGGATACCAGAAGAATTTAGATCCAATATTATAAGCGCGACACTGAGTATAAATCGCTAATTCCAATTATTTCACCAACCTCAAAAACAAACCTATGATACTCGTACATGGTTTGCATTTTCTAAAACTTAGCGGGGGGAAAAATGTTATTATAGTGACTCTCTCGCTGCTGTACTCGGTAACTGACTCAGTCAACATCTCGCCTTACTGTTTAGGTGAATCCAGCGATCGCCGAGTTACGGTCTCGGTACTCTACTCGTTACGTGTGATCAAGGCATTACATTTTTTATGTAAATATGTACTTGAACAACAGTTATTAGACTACGCGTGACGATTCCTTTATTTTTAATAATTTACTAAAAACAAACGGCGTCTACTAGTTAAAGCATTAAGCAGAATTATAACGCCTGCAAGATGAATGAACCTCTCCTTTAGTTTTCCAATTTACCGCGCCCAAGAGAAACTCGTACGCCTTTAGCTGAGTACATACTCATGGGCAAAGGGCTCATAGAAATTAAGTAATGTACTGCCGAATTAACGAGTTTAGGAATTCGAGCCTAACACCATACCAAATAGGACATACATGCACAAACAAAGTCGTATATTTTCAACTAATGCAATTCCCATATGCAAACTTATACAGTGTATTTAATGAGTGCACTCTAGCTTAATTTCGGTTTGAAAAATTTTTATTTAAAGTGGTTATTACCGGTTTTGGAAACGAAAAATAACGTTCCCAAATTTACATCTTTTCAAAGATCAAAGAACTTCCTACCAGAATCACTCATCGTAATTATTATTTTTAGTTTTTTCTTTTTTGATAAAAAAAATTTATTTTAGAAACTAGAACAGTTTACCACCCCCCTACTCGATATTGTAAGACAGAAATATTTTCATCATATTCACGAGAAGTTTAGTTATGCCAAATAAGAAGGAATTTGGGGAAGCACTGTTTTGGGTTGTCCGCTTGACGTGAAAGATTTTGTGAACAGCCAGAGAATTTTTTTTATACTCCACACAAGGACAGAATAAGACTTACGACAACAAAAACTTTACGTGTATTTGTTAATATTGTGTTGTTAGGCTGCTTAATGCAAGAAAAAAGAACACAGTTGTTAACAAATGTAAATATTTTAATTATTTTCGCCAGGGGTTTAATTTTATTCTCTTTAAATTAAATATTTTTGATTGAAACGGAAACGTAGTTTAAGTATATTTTCGAATTGTTTTATAACTTTACATCAAATGAACGACCTTATTGCAGAACATCTGTTCAAAATATTGTTATTTTCTTGCACTAAAAAAAGTTCTATTGTCATCACACATTTTTTGTCTCTTAAAAAATTGTTAGTCAATCAAAATGTTTTTTTTTTTTTTGTTTGAAGGCAGCCTTCATCATACCAGCCCCACGTGCGTCTGCACGTTCGGTGACTTTGAGTTATTGTTTTATGTCAGCAAACAAAGAAACAAATAATAATAATTCGGTTACTTATATACATATTGTTCCAGAGATTATCAGAGTATATCTTCCAGTTTTTATAATCGCTAGTTTTAGTATAAAGTGAAAAAATGCAGTATTTGTATGACTTTGGGAAATTAACAAATCAACAAACAGCAAGTTCTATAATTGTCATTCATGTCGACTGCATGCAGTTAACAAAAATAGTTTTTATTTCCCTTTTTTACGAGTATTTTGCTTACTGTGTGTGTGCACACACATACATTTATTTTGACTCTCCTGCTCATAGTTGTTATTACTAAATAAAATTACGAAAAAATTACAACCATGTCTATGGCAGGCTTTTCCGGTTCTCGTTTAAAATTTGTGCTTGTGTGGGTATCCATATTATTATTATTATTATTATTATTCACTTTTTTTAACTGAGACTCTGGCTGCCAAGTTGATGTGTGTGAACAAAGAACACATAAAACTTTTAGTGTCATGTTTTACATTTGCAATATTTGTTTGGGCACAGCAGCACTTACAACAACAGCAACAACATGATGTTTTTAATGTGAAAAACATCACTAGCAGATGCTTTATTTGAAATAAAAATTTAAAGTGTTTTAGTAGTCGTACAAGGGTGCTCTGCATTAATTTTTTATTATTATTTTGTTTGAGTAAGTCGTGCACTTCAGTGTAGTGAGTGCATTTGTAGTGTTTCGAAACTAAGCAAGCAATTGTTTCTTGTAAAAGAACAAACATTTTATTATGTTTTTCTTGTATGACATTTCTGCAATTTATGATACCACGGGGAATAATTTTTCGCAACACCAAAATCACACACATACATACATACATACATACATATGTACATAAATCGTTTCTTAAAAATGAAGTTGATTAGATTTTATTCAAACCTACTGTTAAGTTATACATTCTAAAATATGGCCTGCAAAGATGTCTAAAGAAAATTCTTGCGAATGGAAAGAGCTTGACAGGTGCTATTATTATATTCGAAGGAGGTCTCCGGATCTGAGTTCATAGCAGGATGTGCGATGATTACACACGTTTACAAATGTAGGTCAACTTTGGAACTGGCGCAACCAAATGTTGTTTCGTATGTTATTTGAGGTACTGAATTCGACTCTGCTTTCCGTTTCTTCAAATCGATTCTAGTTTTGGAGATATACCGTTGTCAAACAGAAAGCAGTTGCATGACAAACATTAACAAGACTGGCGAACGTTTTTTCTTATTCAGTTAAATACAGAATTCGAAATTTGGCAATAATATTATCTTTAAGCCGAGCCAACACTGTTTTCTTGATCTGTTCAGCACTTTCAGACATATCGTACGACTTGTGCCAAAAAGTTTTTTTTTGTAAATATTTTTGTTTTTAAAAAACTTAAACGGGCCGATATTCGATGCAAAACTTTTGATTTTATGAAGCAAAAATGCATATGATAAAATAGAATGCAATAACAAAAAGTTAGAGTGTTGTAAACTTCGTTCTCACCCCAGGAAAAAGCAAGAACATGAAAGTCGGAATATTCATTCTCGTATTCTATTTGTCTTTAGTGTTGAGTTAAATAGATGATGTTTACAGTTGACACCAAATGTGGGAAAGACACCAAGAATGTTGATAACGTGTGTTGTGTAGCGGCATTGAAAATACATTCTATCTTGCCAATTATCTAATAAAATTTTAATTTTTACTGTATAGAAAATTTATCATATCAAGTAAATTTTCTTTCTGACTTAAGCCTAAAAATTTAATTACTAAATATTTTACTTTCTTTGCAACAAGAAACAAAAGCAAAGTGTCGTTTAAATATTAACATACTCGTATCCTTTAATTAAAAATTATCAAGAGCGAGTTACAAGTGAAGATAATCTACTCCATGACCACAAAAGTTGCAGCAGCAACTGACAGAACGAAGGGTAGTATCAATTTTTGTTTTTACTGAAATAAAATACGTTCTCTCACTTGCTTTTGCATTCCTTCAGCAACATTTAAATTTAAGAGACAATTGAAAAATAATATATTCTTTGGCAGAGAAATCCAAATACACGTTACTAGACTTTGTGGCTCCCAAACTCTATAACCACCAAGCTAAGTTTTGTTATTGTTTTTTTGTTCAAAAATATTATGGTTTTGCAATAGGCGCCTCTTACCCTGAATGCGGCAACGGAAATAATCTAAACGACGTGACAACAATAGTATTAAATCAAGTTAAAATCTTTTAGAGCCAAAAAACAAAACGAGTAAACCGTAAGTAACCGACCAACAAACGCAAATCGCATAAGAAAAAAACAATAAATAACAGGAAATTATCTTTATGCACGCACACACACGTTCTAAACGTAAACCTTTCTGCACATCATGTCTGGTTTACTTCATGGCGCCAAGATTATTTCACTATGATAAATTTTGTTAACTTTTAATTTCTGAATTATTGCTTTTTATTCTTTCCGCGAAATATTGAAATTGTTTATCCGCAGAGCAGAAAAAGTGCATTTACGCCAGAGCATATTTTTATAGCAAAACTTTAAATATCGGATGATGTTGTTAGTGTTAAGTTAAGACACTATGAAGTATTTAATGCGTATGTAAACAACTGTTTGGTTTATGGACTTTGTTTAACTAATTAAGAGTTTATTCATATTCTGTAACGTGTACTTCTTACCACGCTTGCTTTTGGTAATGGACACAAAAATGTTAATTTAAAATATTACTCTGAAAAATGTTTGGAGGTGTTGCATTAATTCATCTTAAAAAGTATTTTGGCTGCACAGCGAAGGAGAAAACAAAAGGAAGATATCTTCCAAAAAAACATCAGCATAGGTTAGATTAAGTGGACACCCTGCTCGCCACGTAAGAATCACCTGGAGCTTCGCTTAAGACAGTCCAGGTTCTGAAAGAATCAAATATTTGAGCCTACGTTATTGCAGAGCCGGGCAGACGCACAGAATGTGGTGAAGTGACTCTTTTTTAACTATGAAAGCAAAACGGATAAGAGGTTTTGATTTTTAAAGTTTACTTTAGCAAAAGTCGACTTTAGTGTGTAACTATGAATACGGATTTCTTCTTTTTTATAGTCAGAGGCTATGGATTCAATAAATGACGAAATGGGTGAAGTAGAAATTTGTTAATTTTCTGGACCCTACTGCAGTCCAGGTAACTCCTTATTATCATTCAATTAGTACCTGTTTCGTATATTGCAAAATATTTTAAAGATGTTAATGGCTGAATTAAAATAATTTTAATATAGATTATCAAATCAAGAATAATTTTAATATTTTAAATTTAATTCAGAATAGAATCATTTTCAATGGGGCGTTATAATATTAGTTTAACGAATTTGATAGTATGTGGAAGCCAAAAAAATTAAAATGACAAAATTCGGTGCACAAAGAGATCTTATTTCAGTGCGGCATAAAGAAATGTTCTTTTTTGCTACAAGCACCACTACAGCTACTCTTTTATTATAGCAATTTTAAATTGTAGCAGCATGTCGGCAACATAAAATAAACAATTTGAAGATATTAAAATTCAATTAATAGATGTGATTTGATGACAAGTTAAAACTATTTAAATAAAACCTTATGATGTTTTCGTTAAAGTCTAGCGGCCGTATTCATAAAAAATCTTATTTTAGGTTTGATATACAACTTAGTTGAGAAACATTTTAAGCCTCAAACAGTTTTGTTAAAAATTCGTATTTATTAATAATTTTTACCGAATATATATTTTTGGATTTGAATCATATTTTCATGCTGCAAGAAAATTTTCAAATGATCCTGGCAGTCGATAGTACTCGTATTTAAATTAACTTATGCTTTTTCCTATTTTTTTTTTGTGTGAAATTTTTTTACAAAGGGAAATTAACTATAATAAAGTGAATAAACAAGAATCCGAAGAACTTATTTTTCAAGGGATGGAACAAATATTCGGATAACGAGCCTGTAGTAGCGTGATCGAATTACGACCAGTAAGCAAATACTCGTATTTATTATTGTACATTTCACGTACGTCTTGTATTGTTGTATCGTTTGTATTATAATATGATATTTTATTTTTGTTGTTCGTAAATTTCATATAAAATGTGATATTGTAATACAACTTTCATATGTAATGTTGTATTTGAACTATTATTCTAATTGTTAACAACACATGTGTTTGTCTTTTAAAGTTGGCATATTAAGATATTTTCAGGGCATCCTTAGATGAGATTCGAATATAGTTTAGTGAAAAGTTTCACTAAGTTCTATTCTTCTTCTCTATTCATATGACATTAAAGAACTTTGTACCTTATCCTAATTATAAGGGCGACATATATCAATTAGATCTACTTATATTGGATAGTATGACGTCCTTTATGAAATTTATATAATGAATATATTTTCCATTAAATGTTCAGTTTGTTAACTAAACTGCTGGGAATCTTGTAAATATCTACATATGTATGCTGAATTTTATAAAACTAAAATTAAAAAAACCTCAAAATCAATAATTTCCGTCATATGGAAAAGCCCAAAACTGCAGTTCCCAAATAAGAAATGTCCTCATTTGTAAAAAGGAGTTTAGTAGAGTAGAAATGTCACGAAGTGACAGTTAATTCACATTTGAACATAAAAAGGAACGAAAGAAGAGGACAATTTTGTATGTATGTGAGTGAAATTTTTGTGCGTGCCAATATTTTCTCCAAAAATTGCAACACACAATGTAACACAACGTTGAAAATGTCATTGAAAATAGAACCGGAGCCAATGCAAAATGTCGTTCGTACTCGTTAGAAAAATAAAATTAAAATAAAACACAAAGTTCATTCTCTTATTATTCTTTTGAACAACATTCAAAAATAAGATTGCTTAGTTCTCAAGTTTCTTGATTTGGCAAAGTGCCCAATAAAAGAAACAAAACTTTCACACCAACACACACTCACACATATTCACACATCTGTATGCCTATTTTGTTTTGTTTTTAAGAGTTCCAAAGAGCAGAACCGCAGCAGCAGCAGCAGCTGAGAACCGTAGATTTGTTATTTTATATTAAAAACACATCAAGTAGCTTTTTAAAACAATACGAGTGATATTTTGTTTTTACTTCTTTCCTTATTGTGTTTATTTCAATTTGTGTGTTGACGACTATCTTTTTTGGGGGACGAGAGCTGTGACGTCACCAGAACATCATTTTGAATAAGTAGGAAATAAAAAAAAAATATTTAGCTTTTCACTGGCTCTAGTTGGTTTAATGGCATTTTTTAATTTCCTTACAACTCTCATACAAACGTCAGTGCCTGTGTGTGAGTAAAATGGCGAGAAATTAAGCCTCTTTTACTTAACGAACAATGACATTCGCCTTCACAGTGTATTAATGTACTCGCATGAGCCTTGAGTATCTCGCTTTTTTTGCGTCCTTTGTATTTGTATGCGATGGGAAGTTTTCATTATTAAAAGCAACAACAATTTTGTTATGAATATGCACTACAAGTACTTGGCTGAGTATGAATGTGTAGGTTTTTTGTTTTTATTTTTAATTTTGAAACTGTTAAGAAATTTTCGTTGGTTCTTTGGTTTGCTATTGTCATTTCCACACACATCAGCGGACTAATGAAAGCCTACAAATACATTTACACACATTACCATCCATAAATTCAAGGGCATAAAATAACAATTTTTATTATAATTGTTTTTCTTTTTTTTCGCAGCAAAGAAAAGTCACATTTCTTACATAAACAGATTGTTGCTATTTATTGATATAAAAATATTTGTTTTATTTTATGCAACTTATTTACTTTCTTAAGGAGGAAAGTTTTCATTATAACGAAATCCAGCAAGAAAAACTTTTAAATAAGAAGAGCTTTGTTTGTAAAAAATGCATAGTTTCTTTTATTTTTAACTCGCAAGCCTCTTGTAAATATTTTACTTAACCCAGATAACTGGTCCTGGTTTTGTTGTTGTTGTTGCGAGACTTGTATGTTTGTCAGTTAAAAAAAAAAAAAAAATATTACTTCCCCCTGCACAAAACTCAGCTTAGCGGCGTGCACCACGACTGGGGTTTAAACATAAAGAAAACTAAAATACCGCAACATCTCTCAGGGATATTGTGTGGAAGTATAGACACAAACACACATATTCTTTTTTCTATTTGAGTTTGTGTTGTTCAGCATAAATGTATGACGTAGATACACCACAGGTCATTGGAATCGGGTCAAGCCACTTTAAACTATTTTTAATTTTATTGATATTTATGAAAGCGGAAGACGGGGAAAAATGTGTATTTCCTTAAAAACATATTTTTATGCTATAAATATTTCACAAAAACTATTCATGCAACTGAAGCACATTATCACAATAGAAAAAAAGTTCAGTTTTTCTATCCAACATTTAGATCGCTCCTACAACGTATAATACTATAAAAACATATGCTTTAATTCAGGCAATTAAATTATAAATTGATTTCTAGATGTTGTTGTTCGCACATATGCACTTTAGCTTAATTAATTCGCATTTCTCAGCTGATAAGAGAGAAACTCGGCTTTAAGATACATTTTTTGAAAGAAATAAACTATTTAAAACGTGTTCTCAGTAAAAAATGCATTAAATTTATTGAGCGTCAGTATCGTCTAATGTTACTTTTTATTTTTTATATACAGAATTTTACAACTGACGCTATGAAGAGTAAAATGTAGTTCTATTGGTGATGCAATTGCTTTGTTGCATTGACCACACTTATTCTGCTTTGCTCACTAAACACACTTCGCATGGGCAATTTGACTCAGTTAATGCTGCAATTAAGTATTAAATGCGTAAATTCCCTGATTGCGCAATTACGGTGTAGGTCTGACCATAGTATAATTTATTAACTTTTTAATTTATATTTTGTGAAGAATTAACACTAATAATTTTACAATTTGCTTAGAAAATGGAATATCAGGGATGAAGTTGTGGAAAAATAACAAAAAGACATGTTGACATGCTTGTTGATACTACATTTGTCCCGTTAGTTCAAATGGAGGTTTCTTTGTCAAAATAATGGTTACTTTCAGGGTTTAAATAATGCTAGATTAAAATGGCTATTACTGGTGCTATGGAGCTTGTTTTAAATATACAACAGCAATACCAACGCTGCAATAACTTTTTTAACAGCCAGAAGAAAATAAAAAAGTAAAAAAAAATTAATTTAAAAATATAAATATTTATTTCTAAATAGTAGCAGCAAAAGCAACAAATTTACGACAGTGCTCTAGCTGTTTCTGTGCTGTTGAAAAAGGAAAACAGCTTAGCAATACCAAATGTTTTCTCACACATTGTGAACCGTTTGAGCCCGGAATGAAAAATCCTAAATCTTAAATACTTGGAAAAGAGAACTAAACAAAAATTACAATAGAATTTCCGGAACTTAAAAAATAATAAATCAAATTATGTGTATGTAAAAATTTAGTGCAAAGCACGGTTCCTGTATCATTTCACAATGCTATCGATGGGATTGCTGTCGTATTTCTGCTGCTGCTATTTTTGTTGCTTTCGTATATTCTAGAGAACGAGCATAGCAATAGCATAAAGAAATTAACGAGGAAATAGTGCTGTTTTGTGGCAGCAAATGTTTTTGATTTTTGTTCTTGCTATTGCTGGACTGTATTTATTTTGAACAGCAAAATCATTGTTAGTAAAACTTGCAGAACTTATAGCTTAGTAGAATATAGTTTTTGTGCTATTGCTATTTCTTAGCTAGCATTTTAAACACTGGTTACTTTCACTTACTCAAATACTCCAATATTTTGCACTTTTCCCAAGTAAAGAACACGCTATCTAATATTCAGCTGTGTATTTGCTATATAAAGTGCCTGCCGTCTTTGTACGAAATAAAAAGAAAATGCTACCAAAAGAGAAATTGTGGAAAATACTTAAACCTGTATGTGCAACTGTAAGTACGATTGTTGGCATGGTCGAGACTCCTTTCCCCTTCCAGTTTGTGTACATTTTATATAATTCGGTTTTTTGCTTTTCATTTTAAATTTTTATCATTCACTTGAAATGAAGAACACAGAGTTGTGAGGAAAAACTAAATGAAATTAATTTAGGTTAACTTAAGGATTGGCTTCTTCTTTCGCTTTTTTCTTAATTAAATATTCAAGAAACTTTAAATTTAATTTTATTATTCCATTAGATTAGCTAGGACAAGGAAAACATGGAAAATGTCAGTATGGCAAACGACTGTTACCGTTTAACCATCTCACCCACTCATTAAAGAACTTGGCATGAAAGGGATAAAATATTGGAGTCATTACTTACACGTAACTTTTGTTAATTTTAAACAGAATAGAACAGAACACAAACATCGACTGATGGCTGTTTTGAAGAACATTTAAAACACCTCAACGCAGCTGAGAACCAAATTTCATAAATTCATTCAGTCAATTTCAAAAATAGAATAATTATTGATCAATAGTTGAATAATTACGAACATAATCAATAGGTGAACAAGAAGAGCGCACATTAATTGGGTGTTTATAGAATTTGAAAGGACATGAATTAATAATGTCGGCAATCAAGTGAAAAATAGAAAGAAACCAGTTTTTATTCAACCGAATTAAGCAACGAAATTAAAATAGAAACAACACTTTGCTGCTCGTTACCTTTGAACAGCTAATGAAAGCATTACATCATGTTTTGATAACCTTAAGAAAAATATAATTGCAAATAATACTTTCATAAAAGTCCTTTGTGGCATTTATTTGCTTGCCCCCAAGTGCGGCCGCATCACGTGCTAATTTGCCATAAAATCTATATTTGTTAGAGCTTCAATTAAAATGAATTGTCAACATGTTTTTTGTGCCGTAAAAATCTATGAAAAAGTTAAAAATGTGAAAAAAGCAACAACAATTACCAACAGTTTCCTCATTTCCCGCTGTGTCCTTTCTTAGACACTGTAACCACTTATCGTTGTATAGGTTGGTTGTGCGTTCTATATTATTTTTAACTTTTAATAGGAGTAATTTGCCTTTCCGTCCTTTTTCCTGGATGTACCTTGATTTACAACATTGAATGCTTTTGCAAACAAAATTTAACAAAAAATCCGAATTAAAGTAAAACATAACAGTTTCGTTAAAAATATAATGAACCAACCCACTTTAGAACAAATGAGAGTAAAACTAAAAAAATAAAAAAACTGAAACAAAATGAAGCAGGTAAAAATTTAATGACTTTTTTAAGCAAATTTTCGTTAAACAAAAACAGGATCCTGTGCTGCTCTTAGTGCTCCTTTGTAGAAGTTCCCTTAAGTTCGCATTACTTTTTTCTTGTCTGCCCTTCGCATTGTACAACAATGAGATTATTAAGTGTTATTCCCTTTTGGGCACGTACTAGCGCTATTTTTAATACTTGTTCCTTAATCAGTCTTGGTTATGCTTTAGTTTTAAGAATTTCATAATTAAATTATTGTTATGGAGGTTGTGCGTGACACAACCGTGTTGTTGTTGTTGTTCTTTCATTCATTCCCCTCTATATCAGTTTTGAAGAAGTAATAAGGTCCAATTAATTGTAAAAGTTGTGTTATATTCTTTTCTTTAAAGCACAACTTTAAACAACAATTGCTTGGCGCAGAGAAAAAACATGGTAGAGCCAACCAAATTCGAATATGGTTGTAAACAAATAATTTTATAATTGCAGATAATAATATGATCCTCGTATAAAGATAGAAAATCGAAAATTGCATGTTACTTATTTTCTGCGGATGAGGTAAGAACACAGGCGACTAACGCTATTAAATGTTTAATAGTCAACGCGCTAAACAATTAAGCCACAGGACCTTCATACTTTGATTAAGCATAAAAAAAAATAGCTACATCACTTTGTTTGTGGTTGGAATTTTAGTACAACTTGTATAGTTCAACTCAACCATGTTGCAATTTTTATGGATGAAAATCATTTTCATGTTTGCCACAATGATATATTATTGTAGAGAACATAATGTGTTTGTCGTGACAATGTCACAGTGATGTTTTTTTCTTTGCGTCAAGACAAAAATGTTATTATTTCGAACAAAAGTGTTTTTATAAAATTATTTGTAGGCTTTTACGTTCTCCCGATGATGTGTTTTAAGAATGTGTTGGTTGAAAAGATCAATGACACATACTTTCAGTAACCGTTTCGGAGCCACAGGATTCGTTCTGCTCTTTCTATTCTGTCAGCTTTTTGGCCTTTTTGGCATAAGCTTTATTTAAAGCAGTGTAGTACAGGAAAGAAAATTAATACATATTTCGGAATTAAATGAAGTTTGACAAAGTCACAACAATAAAGGAGTATCAGAGAAAAGCCCTAAATCAACATAACCTATCTTAACAAGTAAGCGCCTCTATATTCCCCCAAATATGAAGTAATAAACATAAGTATGTGTGTGTTGTGGAATAAATAATTTTGTAGTTCTTGTGATTTAACAAATTTATGGTGATCACGGTTGTTTCATAGAACTTCAACAGTTGGTTGGATCAATTTGTTTTAGTAAATTAAGTTTTTTTATGAGTTGTGTAAATTAAATTTGGTGTTTTCAAGTGTTTTTGATTTAGAATTTGTTATTTAGAAACTTTTAATTTATTTAAATTTTAATATTTCTGGTAAAATTCAAATTATTTTGCAAAATATTTTTGACTGAAATTTTTGAGTTTTGTGCTTTAGATTCTTCGAAAATTTTTTTTATATGTTGTAATTTTGGCGAAGTTGATTTCTTTCGCTGAAATTTCGTGTTGATTTTGTAAAAAATATTTTGACTTTTCTAATAATTAAAACTTGTTCGTTTTCTTTTAAATTTCGAATTTCTTTTAAATTTAACTTTGTCTTTTGATCAGTTTTATATTTTTGGAGCATTTTCATTTTAGCGCTGAATAGTAAATTTTAGAGTGTTCGACTTTTGGTGAAATTTAAACTTTTTTTTATTAAAAAAATAATTATTTTGGTTTTTACACATTTTTGGCCACTTTTCGATTTCGTTGAGAAGTTTCGGTTTCTCGTAAAGTTGCAATTTAATGTTATTTTCTATAAAAATTTCGTATTTTAATAATTATTATTTTATTTTTTCTTTCACTTTGTTGGCGATTTAATTTGACGAATTTTTGTGAATTTTAAATGTATCGTATATTTCGATTTTGTCGCTTCTGTTGGGGATTTTTTAATTTAAATGTAGTGAATTTTCGTTTCCTAGTCAAATTTTAAGTTTTAATTATTTAAACTACTTTTGTTGCAATTTTTCGATTTTTTTTGTGAATTTTAAAATTTTTGGTGAAATTTCGGTATTTCGGAAAAATTCTAGGTTTTATTAAACAGATACAACAGATTTCGTTAGATTTTTCTATATGTTAAAATTTGTTGGGAATTTTTAATACGTTTCAAAGGTTAGGTACATAAGTCACCGAGGCCTAAGGTTTTTCGAATATGCATATGTATGTATACACACACACACACACACACACACACACACACACACTACAGGTTCCCAAATTAATATTTCCCGCTATGAGTGAGTGAATAGTTTTTGGCCCGTATTTGTTCAGAATGATTTTGCTGCGGTTAAAGAGAAAAATTTTGCTACTGATATATTAGACTGATACAATAACAAAACCCTTCAGTTATCTGGGGCCCTCAAAAACTGATTAAAATACCGGACAACCATTAAATGAACTCTGCTACTTGCACAGATCCAGAAATTTAAATTCGTTCTATAAAACTTTTAGGGGAAAATGTATTTTCTGTGTGATTTTGGCAGACGGAAAAATTTTGATAATGGTCACACTTGCTTAAAAGCGAGAGATAATATTGCTCTTGGCCAAACACGATTGACTGGAATACTGAAATACAAAATTATAGCCGCAACTATGGAAAATAAGTTTTGAACCGGCTTTGGTTGGAGTTAAATAATTATTGACCTATAGTGTTAAAAGTTAAATAATTGTACGCAATCCCTTTTACAATCCGATCAAAATTCATTATGAGAAAAAAGAGAAAATAATGATTTAGAAGTTTTTTCTTCAATTCAGCCAAAATTTTACAAACAAAAAATTATTGGCTCTAGAAAAAATTTTTATAAAAAAAATTAAAGAAAAAAGCATTAGAAGTAGTTAATAAAAATATACTTAACCCGTCAAATGATGGCCTCTGATGATCTCTTGCTAATTTACGTTCAGCTAGTTTCTTCTGCTCTTCTTTTTGTTCGCGTTGTTCCAGCTGATGGTGCTGTTGCTGCTGTTGTTTTTTGCGATGTTGGCGATCTTCGCCCAGGCCATAAAGGCCAGCAACAGCAGCCATGTTACGATCAGTTAGGCACCAATTTCAAGATGATGATTATAAACTATATCACAGCACAATTTTCTCTCTATGGTTTGTTGTTGCACAAACAACAATAAAAATATATTTTGTTTAACATTTTAGCAAATGAGTGCTAAAATAGCAACATCACGTATTTAAAAATGGATCTTGGCTATTTTCCTTTTTACTTATTTATTTTTGTACGTTACAGTGAAAGGAAAACTTCTCCGTAATTATTCATTTAAGAGAAAGCTCTCAGGTTTAACATGTTTATCCTTTTTTATTTATATTTCTTTCTTTTTTCCATTTTCTTTTTGATGAGGTTACATTTTTTTCTTTACATTTTGATTGCTGCGGCATGTTTTCTTATTTAATTATTAAAATTCAATTTTACTTTTTATATCACTTGTAATTCTGTGTTGTTGTTGTTTTTTTTTGAGAACAATGCAATTGTTTTGAATTTATAAAAATAAAAAAACAACACGAATATTAGGGGAAAAAAACCATCTGTTTCTATATTTTTCTGTGTGTTGATTGTGTAATTCTTGTCCTGTTTTGTTATCATTTCCTCACCCAATATTCTCGGAGTCAGAGATGACAAAAGAGAAAATTGATTCCGAACTAACAATGAGTCATTAAACTTGTTCTTGTTCGATCCCAAATGCAAAATAGAATCGTTATCATTTTTTTTATGTTTAAAAAATTTCAACAAAAACGCAACGTACTTAAAATTTGTTTGGACATATTTATTACCGTATGTGTATAAAAAGGACCTTCAAATGGAGGCGGTACCAAACGTGTTGTCTATTAAGAAGGCACTGCTGGCGAATCCCTATAGCGATTTATACGATTATGGTCGGAAAGTAACCACCTGCTGGATATATAGCTAATCTTACATAGCAAAAATGTCATATATGGGACTAAGTCTATACGAAGTTTGGAGCCGGTGGTATCTTTTGAAAAAATTAGCGAAGTGAATGGTAACCACATTCTGTTCAATGAATGGACATTCTGCATAAACGATCTCTATCGGATGTGATGTGCATTGGCCACTAATATGGCATGACTTCACAAAGCTAGACTTTTTCTAGTGGAATTTACTAAACTAATCTATCTATCTGTCTTTCAAATATAAAGGACGAACTGGCTAATATAAGTACTTCAACCCCAACTTGTTTTGTTCCATTTCCACATTGACCCGGCTGTGTTCAAACAATAAAAATTAGTTGCCAAATTATAAAGATTTTGGGAGAACTTCTAACTAGTACTAAATCAGTCACGAGAGTACCAGAGTACTTTTGACGTTTGAACTGTACCGAAAGTGGTACAATTGTATCAGCTTTATCCACCCCGATTTATGTTCTTGCGGTTTGCTTTCATGATGTCACGAATAACAACTGGTTTCTTCTTTCTGTATAATAGTGCACTCAGCTAAACACACAAGTCTCAAGAAGCACGAGACTTACACACACACACACACATGCCTTCGTTACCATTTAATATGCAAAAGCATGACATCCATCGTAAATGTTATGCACCCCTACATGCACTCAATACCAGCTTATTGTACGTGTACTTTACCACGTCTCGCAAACAAAAAAAGTCTATCTTGATTGCTGCTGTTTTCATTGTTTAACAACCTCAAACTGCTAAGAGATCAATTTATGTAGCGTTTTCCATTTTAGTTGCATTTTACCGCCTAAAACTGCCAGAAAGTGCAGACAATTTTTAAATACATGAATATTTATATGCAACTATGCGATTAAGTGCATTTGTGGGACGGTTTAAGATAGAAAAAAGATTGTCTAAAATTATATTCAACAACAATGATGCAATCCTGCCTTCAGAAAGCTGTAAAGAATTTTTATGAAATTAGCCAGCGATTGCCAGTTACTTCGAAAAATAGAACTGATACTTTCGCATAGCAATATAGTTGTTTTTTTTTTTATTAATGTATGGGGGATATCGAAGCAGACCACTTACTTTCTGGGTCCCTTTTCGACCCCCATTTCGCTCCTCAAATTGATTTCAGGGAACGGATCCGTAATCACAGCCACCTTACTTTCAATTGAGTCTCGTGCTAGCCCTAGCCTTTACTCTTGACTAAAGTGATTTCAGACTGTCGACTGGTAACTGTCGACACTCTTCCTCATCACGGCGTCTTTTGTAATTGCTAGCATTTGTCTAAGGCTTAGTTCCCCAATGGCATTCCCATCTAACAAGTGTCTGCTGTGTGGTCTTAAGCCTTATGCTAGCCAGTGCTGGACATTCACACACAATGTGCGCTACCGTCTCAGCCTCTTCCAGGCATAGTCTGCAAGTATCATCTTCTACGACTTTCATCTTAGCCAGATGGTACTTGAAGTTTCCATGTCCTGTCACTAATGCAGTGATCCAGCTTAAAGTAGCCCTATTATAACCGAGCACCTTGCTGGCCTTCCTGCCGAGGGAAAATAGTTGTTCACTTTACTCCTTTTATTTTGGCGCAGATTTTTATATGAAATTTCAAGCAAAATATTTTTTGATAAAAATAATTACTTGTGCTTAGGAACACTCGCATAGTAAATTAAAGAATAAAATTTTCACCTAAAACTTGTTATATTGTTTAAATTTGCTAAGAATAATGAACGTCTTGACTAAGGTTTTAAAAAAACATATTTCCTATTCCTAGTTCCTTTTAAGCCAATTAAAAGCGGATAATCTTTTAGAAATATAGCAGCTAATTTGATAGTTCAATTTATATTTTTATTCAAAGGCCGAAAGTAACATTTTCTTGTACAGCAGAGTCTCTTTTATTTTTCATGACGTTTTAAACAAATTTAATTTAAGCAATACATTTTTATTGATGCAGTTGGTATTAAATCGTAAAAAAACTTTTATCTACGGTTAAAAAATCTGCACACATTGTAGCATTTGACATTTCATTCAATAATACTTTGCTAAAATGTGTTATTAAAATGACAAAAGTTAACTAATTATTCTATTTTCAATTTAAAAGTGACACTTTAGAGCCGCATTAAAATCAAGAGAAAATTTCAAATAACAAAAGGAATTTATGTTCATGTAAAAATCAAAAATGTTTTATAATAAAATCAGAAATCCTAAACGAAATGCAAAAATATGTTCTAATTTCAGCTATTGCCTGCGGCGGGCGAGCTTGTTACCTGTTCAATTCTTATTGTTCATAATATTAAAGTTGCTTCCTAATTTGGGGAAATGTTTTTACATTTGACAGCTCGTTATTTAATTTTATTTTGCAAAATATTCAAGTCAGTTTCAACATCAGACTCTTGGAGTGCTTGTAGCACAAAAGTGCTAAATTATTTTAAATAACTTTTTATCAGAAAATATAAATAAAACTAAATTGTTCTCATTCTAAAATCACTGTCACCTTTCAAGAGATTATCCAGTGACAATCATTCAATATTTTTACGATATTATTATTTTTTGTTTGATAATTTATAATTTACACACAGTATAATTTTTTATAATTTCTTTGCTTCACAGCTGCGTGCGTTTGCTGTTGAGCACAAACTTTGTTAGAAAGAAGAGCTGTAATTCTCAAAAACTGTAGGGTATGCGAAGGTTACATGCGTCTGATCTTTTGTCACCAGTCGCCAAAACTAATTTCATACAATATTTTTTGTTTTTGTACAGTATCGGATCCCTCCGCCCATAACTGAAGAAAATTAATGAAATTTTGCAAATCATGACATTAAAATGGTTAAAACAAATGAAATTTTTTCAATTCTTGAGAACTAAACCAACAGATTTTGTTAAATTTTGGTTAACAATATTTTGAAAAATACATTTTTTTTATTTTAAACTCCTCAAGATTATGTACAATGGGCAACTGCTTTAAAGGTTTTTCCATTACGCACAAGTAAGTATGACAAATTACTCGTAATAAAATCTCACTCGTGTTTGTGCTATTAAATAATTAAATGCTGTAGTAGCAACGGTTCATGTTAGCAGTGTTTGAATACTCAAGTGTTTAAATCGTTGATATTGTAATAGTTGCCACTTAAATTACTATCAGCTTGCACCGGCAGATATGCAACCACGTCTTCACACAAACACAAACACACACACACACACGCATGCATCTTCAATAATTACTATCATTAGCAGCCATATCTTTACCTTAGCAACACTTTTCCTTGTAGTTTCGTGTATTTGTTTCCAGATATAGTCGTTGATATCATTTTATATGTGTTACCGGGTTAGATTTATGGCCACCTTATGATACGGGTTAATTAATGTGAAAGTAGAAAGGCTTCTTCTTCGCTAGACATCTGCTTGTTTGGAATTCTAGCATAAAACCTTTCAAGTGATAGGAAGTTCACTGTAACATTGGCAAAGGGAATTGATATGAGAAAATAAATATCGATTTGTTGTTGTCTTTAGAAAATATTTGTGTCGCGACTTGGGCCTGCAGCCGCTAAAGATCATACTGACTCAGTTGGCTGAGCTCAAAGTTACTGATAACGCTAAAACCTATTGTTAAACGAATAAAAGGAATGATGATCTCTCACGGAAGGAGCGCCAGTTGGTCACAACCTCATCACTTTTTCATGTGGGGGCTTATCATATGGCAGGTTTATGCAAATAAGTCCAGGCCATGTGTAATATTCGGTCCAGGCCATGTATAATATTCGGCCCGATTTAGGGGGTAGAGACATTGAAGACTTGATCTCTCGAATCCATACCATCAAAAGCGTTGGCAAATATTTGAACGCTGTCATATTCCATATAAAATGATAGACATTTCTTCTAAATACAAAAATAGAATTTCGTTAATACCTCCCATACGGTTTGCTTTATTCCACTTTAGCATCAACCTGCACTTATTGAAAATTCCTTTATTTTTTTAATTTTATTGAAATTTGTATTTCATTGGCGCCCAATTAACATTTATAATAATTTTAATCTAGATATCAGGCGCCTCTTTTCACGAAATGCCTACAAAATGAAGGGTAAATCTAAAGATAATGGAAGCGATGGACGGTTATACGTAAACTGCGGGAACGTCCGACCGAATGGCTGAAGTAAAGTTACCAGCTAACTGCGAAACACAAATGCCAGACACTCGTATTCAACCGGAATCCTGGCCCATATTCTTGTCAAGTCCAGCTAGGAAACAAATTATAACTTGCAATTTTCATAGAGGAACCAAAGATCGATCCCTTAGGCGAAATTACGAGCGATCACAAGGTGTATATCATGGCTCAGGAGTCAATATCTTTACTGATACCAAACTGATTATCAAAGTAATTGAGTCCGAAAGGGCCAGAAAAAGGGCGTTAGTAGACTGCAAAAGATCGATCAACGACTACACGATAAGGAGACTGCGCATCTTCTTGGTGCCAGGCCACCAGCAACCAAAGCAAGGGGATTACAGGAAATATTAGAGGACAGATCATGCAAAGCCCTTTGATGCTAATAGGACTTACTGAACAATTTAGGAAAATAAATATGACCCATATCGCACTGTACACAAACGAGACGGCGAGAAAAATTACTAGAATGCAGATAAAAAGATGAGCCTGCAGAAACTGAGCAAGGTCGAAATCAGTAGGATTACAAGCATTCTAACAGGGCTCTCAGGCTTATAATAGGCAGAACAGACACTGAACATTTTTTGGGCTGCTGCCCAGCTTTCGCACAAAAAGGAACCCTGTATTTGATTCTTGATTTGATGTTCCGACAGGGCGTTTTGATGTCGACTCTTAGAACGAATTTCCGTCATCTCTTGTCAAGTTTGGTTTGGAGACAAACCTGTTTCGGCTATGTGCCATCTTCAGTGTCATTTTTGGAAATTCGTTCCAAAATCCTAAACCCCGTATTTCACGGTTGACACGCCGTACTAGACATCACTGAAAAGTTCTGAGCAAGTCTGCTCGCAGCACCGAGTGCCTATAACGTGCAAAGGACCCTTTTATCTGTTCATAATAGAGAGCGCACAAAAATCTGAACTTGTCATATACCGTTGCGTTTTAAAGCTTTTTATAGTGGAAAGGAACAATCCTCAAGAAGTGTGAAAGTCCCAAATTATCTTTCATATGCAGATCACTTCAGCTTAGTTAATTCAAACTAACTTTAGTTTTATTTAATTTTAAGGTCTGTCTCAAGTTGAGATAATAATTTTAGTTTAAGATAAATTTTCTCAATTACGGAACGAACAAAAACCAATTATTTATAAATTTATTTCCCTGCTTCAAATTACTTTTTGATTAAATTAAACGCCTTTATGACAGTAATTATACATCAATAATGTTCACAGTCAAATTTCATAGACAATTTAACTTTTTTATCGGTTTAATTTTATTATATTTTGAAAGCACAACATTGGTGCACAAATATAATTTAGTGCTCGTAAATGCCCAAAATTTATTGAGCTCATGTCAGTGTATAATTTTGCTCTAAATTAGTATTTATTATATTATTACACACATGTTTAAAATATTTTCCTCTGTTTGTGTGTGCAAAATGATAACAATGTACAAGAGGAAAAATGCTACTATCACGAGAGAGCGAACAACTGGAAAATGATTCTTTTTTTCGCAGTTCTCTTTCAGGGATAAAAAGGAAACAAAACACTAAAACCCATAAAATAAAAATAAGTAAACAAACGCCTTTCATAAAATTCTATAAATGCATAACGACAATTACTTACAAGCACACGCTTACAGACACACACACACACTCGCACACACATTGTTTGGTTAAGTCATGGCAATGTTTAAAAATGAAAAATATAAAACCAAAAAAACTCCAACAAGACAACGTTGTTAATAAAAAAAAAATAATAAAACTTGGCTTAACAAACTTAGAGGTATAAAATCTTATTGTAAAAATTTTTAGTTTATTAAATAGAGCTGGCGAATCACTTACAAGTGCGAATTCTCACGCTTCTAGCAGCATTATTTCGATGCTCTGTACTGATAAATAGTAACGCGGTACTTTCGTTGTCTTAGACTTAAGCCGAGTGAGAAATAAAATGGTTCGTCCTAATAAATCCAAAACAAAAACGACACATTTTCATATATCGAGCCCAAGCCGCTAAATAACGTAACCCGCAAAACAAAAATATTACAGGAGACGGTTTTTATAAACTTTTTTCCAATTTGTTCAGAATTTTTTACGCTACTTCTCCGTATCGTAATTCGTCTTGTCAATTACGTTAATTTTGTTGTCACCAATTTTTAGTATCTTAGACTGAAATATGACAGACAGTCATTTCTACGACAAGGATTATATTGAAGTACATTTTGATGGCAACCGGTTTTTATTTGTCTTCCAAATCGGCTTTTTCAAAAGATTTTTTTCTTCGACACATCACTAGCAATATTTGACTCACTGTTAGCAACATTGTTGGGAGAAAGTCATTTCACTGGACTCACACTCTACTTTACACGTCTAACGAAGCGAAGCGTCGTAGGCTTTATAATGAACAAAAACATAAAAGCAGACCAAATTAGAGATGGGTGCCGCTCACGTAAATCATGGATGACGTGAGCCTACATGCGTGTAAGCTGAAATACCATCACGGCTTGGCTTAGTAATATTTTTATAGTGACAGACCATGATCGTGAGTGAGAAGTTATTTACTGTTCTTCATCCAGATTAAAATAACTGATTGACAACTGCTTTATGTGCAAATGTTGATTGCTCTTTAAAATTAATTCGTTTGGTTATTTCGCTAATTCTTTGGTGACTGTCACATTTTTTTTATTTTAGTTACGTTATTGTTGCGGTCACATAAAAAGGTGGTTGTCGTTTACGTTAAAATTGAAAGGCTCTTGTATTTGTAAAGCTTTTATTAATTTCTATTCAATATTTTGCGAGACGATGTGTTGCAAACTATAGAACAATCATGCGTCCAAAAGTAAATTTAAAAAAATAGGCCTTTTTTTAAAAACCGGCTCTTTTAGAAAAACCGGTTTTCGGTTAGACATTGTAAATATATGCGATTAACGGGTCTTATTAAATTATATAAACTAGTTATTGAAATATAGAGGAGATACAGCAAACAACAAAACAATTCACAAAAAATAAGCGATCAAATAAATAAAATAATTTGTAGGTAAAAAGTTGACATAAATGAGGCCACTTTACTCAGGTAAGAACTTGTTCAGGCCAGAGGTTGTTTATTTCAAAAAAGATTTTTTCTGAATTATAGAAACGAATAGTAAAATTAAGTTTTTTGTTTTGGATGACATAACCATCGATTTGTCTACCACAATTGAAATCTTTCCATGACTTTGACTGAATTCCCGATGTTTTTAGTTCTTGTTGTTCTACCAAATAAAACTGAGTTATTTTTAGCAACGAATAATTTTAGGCAACGTATTTTAGTAAACTATAACTTGCCGTCGCATTGGAACTACTTCTGCTTTGTACCGAGCTGTGTCCTTTCCATCCTATTCTAAATACTTTTACACTCCAGAGGACATCTGTATTGAAACATATTTTATATTTCGAATAATTTGACGCGCAAAAAAACACTATTTAATATGAATTGCAAAAATTGCTTAAACTACGCGCATGTTTACAATAAGCATAAGAAGACCGCCTACAAATTATACGTTTTTAGAATAACCGGTTTATTAAACCAAAATAACCGAATTATTCTACATTCGAAAAATTGAATTTTAAGAGACAGGCTTGAGCAAAATTAAAAAAAAACCGGTCGAATAGAATCCGTTCGATCTCCCTAAGCCGACATTATTTTATTTGGCGATTAGGGCTCGATATGTACGCAGCGTGTATGTGTATGTGTCAATACTAAATCGATATTTGTAAACGTAAAAAAATCCACTAAAAGTGTGGAGCAATTTCGAAGCAACTTTTCATTCTTTCCTTCTTCTGCTGACAAATGATGAAATAAATTTTACTTTGTTTCGTAATTATAGCATTGCATGTTAATATGCTGTTTGGTCGTTCAGTAGCATTTTCGGCTGCAAATTAAGAAACAATTTATTCGCGAACATTATGATTCCCCTTTTGATACTCTTTTGCAACAATCACAACCACATTAAATTAATTTATTGTTATTTCCAAACATTTATTTAAAGTGCACTTCTTGGCATTCTGTTTAATTTTGTCTGATACATTTAAAATATAAATTAAGCAAATTCATTCATGTTCGTAGGCAAATTGTTGAGTAGAAAACTGAATAATAAAAAATACAAATATATTCGAAATGATTGCCGCAAATAATTTTCTTGAACGGATTCCAAATTGAAATCCAACAATATCTTTAGTCAATTCGATTGACTGCCAGTTTAATTAAAATCGCAACTTCGCAACGCCATCGACTAACACTTTAAGCAATTGATCATAGATGCCATTATATCCATAATAGGTGCAAACCCAGTTATTAGCGTGTTCTATGGTTCAATTCAATTAGATGTTAAATTTGAAAAGTCCCGTAATAATTTCAGAAAATTAAGGTTTGAATCGTTTTTAACAGAAGCGATAATTGCTGTGAAACTTAATAACCTTTGTTATGTAGTGTAATTATTTTAGAGCAGTTCCAGAACAATTCAAACGCTTGAGAAAATTTTAAAAATACTAAGAACCGACTTTTGGGTGGGTACGAAAACTTCAAAAAAGGCAAATAGGATAATCGGTTTCCTTGACTTTTCTACATTCCTTTTTTTCGTTTATTTTCTATGCAAAACAAGTTGTTGTTTTTTTTTTTAAATACGAAAACAGGAGTTGATTATAAATTTAACTTAAATTAATCACATTCTGTTCACTTTAAGAACTGATAACTTCATGAGCATGAAGATATGAGAACACCAGCAACATGAATCGCGCCGTTACACACGAACATTAAACATATGTTTTTGTGCGCATATGTGTGTGTGTGTGTGTGTGTGTGTGTGGGTGTGTGTATAGTGTTGCTTTTCCTATATTTATTATTAACGTTTGTATTGCATTTGAACGCCTAAATAACAAGAATTAATCAATAATTGCGGGAAAACCCCACTAACGATTTTCCTCTTTATAGTTTTCTCGTTTTCAGTTTCATAGTGCCGAGTTAATTTGATTTATTTTGCTGGCTGGTTTATTTAAAGTTTAGCCACCAAGCACATAACAGTCATGTGTAACCAGACATGTACGATTGTATGTAAGCAACACACACACATTCACATTCTTTCTAACAACGTTAAGCACGCCATTTACAGGTAAGTTTGAACACGACAACAATAAATATGAAAGTAAAATAAGAACTCAGTACAAAAATAACATAAGAGAAGAGATGAATTAGGAAAAAAGTAACAAAAATCAAAAACCACCAGACACAATTAACGAACAAAAATGGATTTTATTACTTTAATTAGAAATAATTATTCATTATTTGGGTTTCTATTTCTAAGCATTTTCGAAAGGGAAGCAAATCAGTTAAGAGTATCGCTGTTGCTTTAGCTTTAGCTTCTTAAAACAGTTTAATTACGCTCGTATAGAAGGCTTTAGACTAGATCAACTAAAAGTATTTTATTTTTGTAAATCCTCAACTTTTGATTTTATTTACGATTAAGTCAAGCGATATTCATAAAGCAGTACAAGACTTGCAAATTTTGTTGGAGAGCATTTTACTGTTGTGTGCATACGGCAACTCTTGCCGGAAGGAAATATCTACACTTTTGGCGTTTTCAAGATTGCCCAAACCCTCTCAAAGTGTTGCACTTTTTGCGATTACTATAGAACACAAATAATAAAATCAAATTTAAAGAATAATAAAAAAAAAACACGTCAAATACGACTCTTGTGGTTTACACAGTTGTAAAAAGGAGTAGCATTTCACTTTGAACTTTAAGTTGAGTTCAAAATACTAGAACGAATTTGAAGAAACCGAGTCCAGGTTCGAATGCAGCACCATAAATATTTTAGAGAGCAACTTTCTGTTGTTCCAGTTCAAAATTCGACTTGAAATTGCAAACGTGTGTTAAGGCTTTAATGCTCACGTTAAACAGCTGATCAGAATTTTTTTAATTAAACTTCAATGTTTGGTTTTACACAAATTCACCGCAATAAAAAAATAACGAAGTGTTGCGATTCATAGAAATATACCGAAGCCATGAACACCCATGGAAGCAATTACTGCTTTCATTGAGTTGAACACTTTACGTTCTCTTCTTGTCGATGCGGCATTTTGAAAAGAAAACTGGCTACGCAACTACGTCATGAATTATGAGAACCATTTTTGCCTTGATTACATGTCACGAGTAGCGTGGCGAGACAATAAGACGATACTAAAGCCGAGAGAGTTGGGTACGTGAGTAAATGCGAGTAGGTGTTGGAACGTAGTTTGTGACTTGGCGAGTGATTAATTAAAATGAAATGTTTTTGATCAGCTTTCACTGCTCATAAATAATAAAACTCTCAACCGAGTAGAGAGTGGCTGCCGAGTGCGTTTGATGAGCGAGTTAGTACACCGTTGCGGTGTGAAAAAGAGTATAGCGGAAAAGTTGTACTCGGCCCAGTAAACAAAAAGTGACTATAGTGGCTCATTACTCCACTTCTTACATGTGAGCAAGTAGAAACTAAATTCTTGAACGTGCAACTGCAGAGTTCTAAATTCCATTAAAGAAATATTTCAATTCTTTGTTCCTGTATCTTTGAATCTGGCAATGAAACCTGATATTCTTGAAACAAATAATTATAATTTCTCGCTCGAAATAAATACGAATCGTAGTAAGTTGAGAATTTAATTATTTCTTCTAGTTTCTTGTTCTAAAATTCTGCGAACCAAAAACATATTTTTTGTTTGTTTATGAAGTTAAATATTTCTTTTGATGTCGTATTTGTATTTTATGTTTTTTTTTTATTACACTTCTTCTCCCCCTACTTGCTACTTTTGATTCATATTTGCCCCAGTGTAAATGATACATTTCTCATGAAACTTTTTTGTCTTCAAAATTGAAATTGAGATTTAAAGATTGTCGCAATAAAGTTGCGATTTTGATGAAATTATAATTTTTAGCGTGTGTTTTTTTTACCTGTAGGGAAAGAAATTCAATCTCTAAAAGTAACAAATTTCTTTCTCTTTCGCTGTTCTCGGAATTGTTAATGCAAATAAAGTCCATAACATTGAATGCGTAGTATAAAAGCAAGTTGTGGTTCACTTAGTTTTCACAATTTTTAAAGCACAAAAACCAATTAAATTAGAAAAAGAAATAATTGGATTTTGGCAACCAACATTTTTAATAAAGTTTCTACGTTTGTACTAACAAAATTTATGTTACACTGCACTCTAATAAAAAACCAACGGCTGTATTTGTGCTATTAAAGCAGTTTTGCATGCGTAATATAGTGACAGGTGCAGTTTAAGAGCTGAATGAGAATAAAACTAATCAAGTTTGGGGGAACTTATTAGCTTCCCGGCCTATTTTCTAATGTTTTATGACTTACTATAAATCAATTACAAATTGCTTTCTTATTTATTTTAGAGATAAAAATTACTCAGACCACAGATAGGGAGGGGGCCTTAATCGTCACTACTTAGAATGATGGAAATGAAAAGGACAGTGAATTACCAAATAATAGCTAGAATATTATTATGCAACCCTGCCAGTTAACATTAAAAAGTATTTGGTAGAATCATCTCATTCTACACTGATTACATCAGAGATAAACTGTAGCTATAGTTAGTTTGTTCTTAAACAAATTGAACTTTTACCAGGAGTTTTCTTTTTAAATTTCAACCATTTTAAAAATTAGAGACAATTTCACATGCACGAATAGAAACGTTAGAATACCCTGAGATATCATCGTCCTTCTGATTTTTGAATTAGGAAAAAAAAAAAATTAAAATAAATAAATAATAATAATGAAGAAATCCAAAGTATTTGAGTACAGCAGCAAAATTTGTATTAAGTTTACGATTTGATTTTATTTAAACTTTAGCCCGAAATAGCACTTGAAATCTTTATTTAGTTTTGCACTTGAAGTTTTATTTATTTAAATTATTTTTAAATATTTTTAAGGACATTATTTGTAACCCACCATAAAATTGCTTTCACACAATAATCTTAAATTTATTTTATCTTGATTTATTTAATTTTTATTTAATCGCCAGCACAAACACATCGCACTGAAGAAGAAAACTATTTGATTTCACATATTTGAGGTTTTCATTACTATAACGTTGCGTACAAAGTGCTGGCCTTTAACTAGTAAAATTAAAAAAAAATACAGTATAAAAATGGTTTCACAAAAAGGAACTATCCAAAGAAGAATCAAAATGAATGCAAAAAATAACAGGAAATTTGTTATTAAAAAAGGCTTGTCGAATAAAAAAAACCTCCCAGAGAATAACATCACACACACACAAATACGCACATCCCCCTTCCTCACCACCCAGAGAACAAAAAAAGAAAAAAAAGAAAAGAATCATTTTTAAATCCTCTTGCAGAAGTTGCTTCGTGTTTGTATAGAGACAAGTGGCTTTCTAATCCAAGTGCATGTGTGTTTGTAATAACAGAGTGTAATTTTTGCTTTGCATGCACAAGTGTTTTGCAAGTGTTTGAATGCAAGTTTGTTGTTTAGGATTTTCTAAATATTTTCCTACTTTAAGAATATTGCGTGTTTAGTTAAAATACAATTGTGTGTGTGTGTGTGTGTGTGTGTGAACCTAACAATGCACATATGGATGCGTATGCGCACAGTTGTAACGTACTGGGCACGTGTATTCTATTCTATAAGAAAAATGTAAAGCAAGCACAATCACATGCAGCAACAAAAGTTTACTTTTTTTCCCCAGAGATACAAATTATTTTATACTAAGTTTAATAAACGTAAATGTGTACATGTGTTGTGAAGGTACATTAGAATGGCGCCATTAAAGAGGCATGAAATACTTTCAGTTTTCTTTTTTGTTTCAAAATTGAATGATGATTTTTTTAATTTTTTCACCAAAAAACAAAATTCTTTGCGTTTATTATTGGTCGATTGGTTTGTCATATTTTCTTGCATGATGACGACATACACGGAAAATGTATAAGAGAAAAACATATAAAGAAACATTATTTCCATAAAGAAGCAAGCTAAAATTTTGGGTGCCAACTTAATGCACTTTCTACCAACCAGAACATAATTTTGCACTTTTATCTTTTGGTTTCTGAAAAATCACCGAAATACATAAATTCATTTCACATGTTGGATACGTGTATGTGTAATTTTGTAGGCCTGTTGATGAATTTGTAAATCATTTTCATACTAAAATGTTAAGCATGTCTTTGTTTGTATTTGTTGCCTCTGTTATCGTTCTCTTTTTTTTTTTTTTGTTGCTTCTGCTTCCATGATTTAGTCACATGGAAAGAATAAGTAACAATCGTAATTGCTGACTTTTCTTAAATGTTTTATAAGTGACTTTTGCCTCAACACAATTTGCATTTAATTCTTTTTTCATTCTAATTATTTTTAATTCAGCATTTTATTGTGTTGTTCTTTATTGTTAAGCGTTATTGGTATAAACAAATAAGAAAGTTAATTAAATTCGATTTTTTGTTTTTACGTTTGGTTTTTATTACAATTAAGTTTGCATTTAAATTTGTTGGTCCGAGAATAGCTTTTGAATATGTGGGTGTGTGTTATGGTCTTTTCGCACGCTTGTCTTCGTTTCTAAATTGCCGAATATGTAACATTTTTTGCACTCTTTTTCACAATTGCATTGTTTATACAAACAAGGGTTTTATTTCATGTTTTTCTTTTTGTGTTGTAATTAGATTTAATTATTTTTCTTACATTGTAATCGCCAAAAATGCATAATTTTGGGTGGTTTAGGCAGGCTTTCTATTTATAAGACCAGTCAAGTCCACACAATTGAATTAAAAACTAAGTAATTGGTGAAAGATCCGAAGAAAATATCAACCTAATTTCAATTTTTAAATGAACAAATGGCTGCCATGGCCACTAATCTTCAGTCACTGATGCACAAGTGTATTAAAAATAGTGCGTGAAAGAAGAAATTGTGATAGAACAAATATTCCGGATTCGAATCGCTTAAAAACTGATCTCAAGTCAAGCCCTTTAAAGCTACATTTAGATATGACTTGTGCAAAATACTTATGTAAAGGATGTATGACCAGAATTCCACTAGAAGCAGACTTGTGATCTGAAAAGTATCTGACATCAATAGCGCGACTTACTACTCTTTTTAACAATAATCGTATCGTTAAAAAGCGCTTAACGACAAGTACTTTGGGTTGTTTACTCAATCGGAAAACTAAAATTAATGGAATCTTTTAGGGGCAGTGTTGGTTGCTTTACAAGCCGCACATGCTTCTTAATTAATTAACGTTTACAAAAACAGCTAAACGCACGAAGAATTTTAACCTTCAAATGTTTGGCCAGGTCAAGCTTATGGATTGTTATTTCAGTTTTTCTTTGTGCTCTTCACTAATTTGACATTTTGTTTAACAGAGATGCCACTTGATATCAATTTGAATTAAATGGGAAATTAAAAATTTCTACTATCGTTTGCGAGTAGTTACTGGATCACATAGTTGTTGCTGCCAGCAACAAAAATTGTTGACAAATTTTGCAGCTGTCGAATCGTTAAAAGTTAGTGGAATTGCACTACAGCTGTTTTCACAAAAGTTAATCAAGAGGCTGGAAAATTTACAAGCACACAATTATGTAGCTAAAATACACTTGGCATTTTAATTTGCACCCGTTATTTTAGCGAAACTCTAGCACAAAATTAGTTGTTGGAATCAAACGGAGGATTATGTCAAGCGTTACTACACAAGCTTCTTGGAGAGCAATCACGTAAAGCTTTTGTGCCAGACTTAGTTACGCACACAACCCTTATGTATTTTTTGGTACAAGCATTAATACTCAATTCTTGATATTCCGACAGGGTGTTTTGATGTAGATTTTTGGAACGAATTTCCGTCATCCCTTTTCATGTTTGGTTTGGCGACACCCCGGTTTCGGCTACGTACCATTTTCAGAACGAAAAATGACACTGAAGATGGCACATAGCCGAAACCGGTTTGTCTCCAAACCAAACTTGACAAGGGATGACGGAAATTCGTTTCAAAAATCTACATTAGTAGTCACTTTAAGCCCAGCTATCTTCCAAAATATTAAGCCGTTTTTAAAAAATCGCCTGGCTTATTAATTATGTAAATTGGAAATAAAAAAACTTTATTTTTACAAAACAGCAAGTTATTTCAAAAGGAATGTTAGCGCTGTTTACAATAAATATATTCAGATAACGAATCATTTTAATATTGGTTTTTAACACATTTTCATTATCTTTTAATAATTTTTGAAGTTTTGTTTTACGTTAAATAATTTTTTCTAATTCTAATTTTTTTTAAATCGATCCTAATTCATCACATTGATCGATGGCCATCACATACCCGATATTAGGGACTTTAGTTATTGAACAGAGAAGACATATACCAATATTTTTATAAAGTAGTATTCGGTAAAAAGAATTTATTTCTTTGAAATTGCATAATAGAGAAAATTAATACAAACGCAACGTTAAATCAAATATATTTCACATTTATCTGTTTCGTAAGAAAGGATAAACTTCATACATGTATTACACTCAAAGAAAAAACCAATTGTACTGTGAAATTAGAATTTTATTTTCAAGTCTTGGCTTCATTCCCTCTTTACTTATCAAGAGCAACATAAAAAACTAAGTAAAGAATATTCAAAGGCAGCACTAAGATTTGTCATTTGCCTTGTTTGGTAGTGCGTGTGTGTTGGATAGATGTTGTAGAATAAAAACTCAAAAAAACCCCCCCTATTAAAAGCCAAACGATTTCCTGGCTTTTTAGGACACATTAATTTTTTCATTTGTGTTTTGCAAATATTTGAAAAACCTTTCAATATACAATTTCCAGAAATTGTTATTGCCATTGAAATATAAACATCTTTTGCCTATTTTTCTCTGCATTTTTTTCACTTGTGTGGTTGCATTTGCATGTGTGTGTGTATGTGTATGTATGTATCTGTGACCTTATTTACCATGATATGAAAACAGTATGATGCAGCAAGGCATCATTTGAAGACACCAGGCAGTCTGTAGTTTGCCTCTTTGTTATTGTATCGTTGCATAGAAAAAAATAAATAAATAAAACGAAATAAATAATAATAATGAGGAAGATGAAATAAAAATAATTAGACCAGCCAAACCAATAAGAACTTAAATCTGTCTGAATTGAATTGCACTGAAGGTTTAAAAAAAATATATTTCACGCAGCAGCCAACAATAAAGAGTCATGTGTTTTTATCCATTAGATCTAGAGCAATATAAACACAATAATGCTCTGATTTATATAGAAGAACTGAATTTTATCTAATTGTGTGTGTCTTCTACCACTTGAATGTAAGAGGAGTAGGAAGGACTGGAACGCAAAAACGAAAACTTGGCAAATGTTTAAAAAATTACAAAAAACAAATAAATACTTGTGAACGACCGAAAGTATCCATAAGAGATCAAATAATACAAAGGCCCCAAAGTTATGCCTCTTTCAAATTCCTATTTGTCTGTAAATTGAATTGTGCGCATCATGTGACGTGTAAGAAATAAATACAGCAGGAAATCCCGTATCAATAATTAGAAATATAAAAATGTTTTATGTTTAGAACTGCCAGTAAAACGATTAATTCCCTTAATTTCACCCGCATATTTTCTTCACAAGTCTTAAACACGCGATGAATCTTGCCAGCTTCTTAACATATCGACTGAATACTGAAACGATTTCATCTTTTATTATATTTGTAACCACTTCATTTTGTCACGTTTTGGCAAAGAAAAAACATGGTTGTGACATGGACTCGACAACCATATTATGTTCGTACCAACAATATATTGTTATGGAAAACATATAATGGTTATTTGAAAACATTTTCAACATTAGTTTAGTTGCGATAAACAAGGTAATCATTAAATGATTTCCATCCATAAAAACTGCAACATGGCTGAGTTGAACAATAGAATTTGTACTAAAATTCTAACCGTAAACAAAGTATTTTAACTACACCAAAATAATATAATAACTCTAACGTTCGTAATTGACATAAGAGGTAAACATGTTTTCTGAAGCATTTATATTTTCGAACTCGGTTGAATGCATTCCGAGCATTCTAATAATAATTTATTAATAAAAATGATTTGCTTGGTTGTAACCATATAATCCAATCATAATATGTTACTCTTAGATTATTATGGTTACAAATTCTTGGTTTCAAATCAGTAATTAAGCCCTAATCGGTCGAACGCTAATAAGTTTGTATTTTTAACTTTCTTAAAGGGCCCTTTGCTTTTGTTGCTTGTTATCAGAGCGCTAGAGAAACTTAGAAAACAATTCTTGCCTGTTATAAGAAATTGTGTTTTTTTTTTTCGAGAAACAATATTAATAACTTTCACACTAGTCCGTTTCTGGGTTTGCCATTTCAAATACATTTGCCTAAAACGGAAGACATGATCATACTCTTGTGTTAAAACATTTTTCTCTCAAAAACACAAAAAAGGAAAAGCGAAAGAAAAACTATATAATTTTCTCAAGAATGTGCTTATGAAAATGAATGCACATACTTAAGTGGCAAAAACAACATTTGTATCTGCAGTCTCCTTTTCAAAAATCAAAAAATTCAGACGAATACGACACACACACACACACATTCATACTTATGCACGTACACAAGTAAATAAATCAAAAATTATCGCCTTTCTTACCATACAAGTAGCACTTTGCTAAGAGCGGAAAAGATGATACTCTTGTAGAAAATTTAGTGGGAAGGATATAAAAATAATTATAACTTTGAAATATTTATGGCTACAAATATGTTGTTTATCTCTCAAATAAAATGCACACGCTCTCTTCTATATGCCCTGGTTACGTGTGTAAACATATTTTTTACATGGATGATGTATAAAAGTGCGCTTTCTTAGAAGTCTATGGCGTTTTCGTTTCTAACAAAAAACGTTACATGTATGTTGCCATTTCTGCATGCTTGTGTTTCTTTCTAAATATGTTGTGAAGAAAACTAGCAAACATCGAACATTTTATGCATTCATCATAAAGGTCGGGTTGAAAAGCGACTGTTTGTTTTTACAATTGTATTAGCTACATTGTTTATACAAACAAGAGTTTTATTTCGTGTTTATTTTTGTTCCATTGTGCATCACTTTGGATGTTTGAGCAATCTGAAAAGCAAACATTTTTTCCGAAAGAAAAACGACATTCGACTTTTAACTGAAGCATAGAATTTGAAGTGCGGATTTCAACAAGTAATCGAGTTACGTTCGCACAAAAGAATAACTTTAATTTTGATTTGAAAACATATCGAGCCCTAACCCCTGAATAACATAATCCATATAATACAAACTTTACAGAAGAAGTTTATTTTTTCATTACTTTTCAAATTTCGTCACCTTAAGCATCCAATATTTAGCGTAAATTTTGGGATAAAAATAATTAACAAAAGCCATTATAATTGTAAGTCCAAAGTAGTCCGAAAGTAGACATGGACACCGGTCTCGCGAACACGCTAGAATCATGCTCCAATCACGCTATCGCACATGAACGTGAGTATAAAAACTCCCCATGGGTGAACGTGCATAGATTAAGTGTTTGTTTGCTTGGAATGTTCTGATTTTTCTTTGGAACGCATCATTTTATTTATTAGAAAGTTTTGCAGAACAATGAAAAATAAGGAAATACAAATAAAAGTGGCAGGAAGTTTGGATAAATTTTGATAGAAAAAATTTGAAAATGAATTCGTTAATTTTATATTTTCCGTGAGTATCTTGTGACTCCGAGGTTTTGTAATCGTGGTTGATTTTTCTACATGCGTGTGAGCAGATATACCAGCACGGCTTGGCTTAGTAATATTTTTATCGTGACCGAGCATGATCGTGAGTGAGAAGTTATTCACTGTTCTTGATCTAGATCAAGATACCTGATTGACAACTGTTCCTTGTGTAAATGTTGATTGCTCTTTATAATTTATTCGTTTGAATATTTCGCTAATTCTTCGGCGGCTCTCATATTTTTTTTTATTTTAGTAACGTTATTGTTGCGTTCACGTAAAAAGGTGAATGTCGTTTACGTTAAAATTGTAAGGTCTTGTCATTCAGTAACTATTATTATTTTGGATTCAATATTTTACCAGACACCGTCTTAGAGGATGTAGAATAATTCTGCATTAAGAACTCAATTTCATAACATATCCATTGATCGACTACATCCTGTGCGTGAAGCACATTAAGTATTCGTTTTAAAATACACTCACCCTGCAGCGATTTTAAAGGTTTCATTTCAAAATTTATTAAATATACCGTAGCCACCATTTTTAATATTTGAACATCTTAATAAATCTTTTAGCCTCGTAGAAGTATGATTTCTAAGTGTAAATTTAAGACACTTTCCTAAATTCACGTTACAACGGAAAATATGTGAGTTCTAGAAGCAAAACTAAATGAATGTGAGAAGGACGAAGGATGGTATAAATGGTGACTGTGTGTGTGACGATAATGAAGAGCTTATTATGTAAAGACACCACAAATATTTTGTTTCCTCCTTTTTTGTGTTTTATTGCGTTGTTGTTGTTGCTGTTGGTGCTGTTTTCTTTTTTGTGTTTGTGTTTACGATACGAAAAGTTAAATAAATAATTTCACTCAATTGCTTGCTATTATTGCTCATATCAGTGCTGTTCAGAAAGCTATTATTGTTGTTATGATTATTGTTGTTGTTGTTGTGCATGTTTCATTTTCTTCATACATGCGAGTATTTTGGCAACATTGTCAAAGACATACGGTCTGTCGAAAACAATCGAAAAGTGTATGTATGTATGTATGCAGGTGTATGGGTGACGGCATTATTTTTTGTTGGCTTTTTGTAAATAACCAGAGTTAATACGCTGTAGTACACTTTCCGTTGGTGTTAACAAAAAAAAAAAAAAAACAATATGTGATATTTTAAGATCCTTTTGATTTTTACGTACGTTCTACCTACGTCTTGTTGTTGTTTCTCCATTTACTCATCACACAACTACGGCTTTTCTGTTGAAAAACAAAGTAATCAAATCATATTATAATTGTAGATAATAACATTATGACTGCCACAGAAGGATAGAAAAGCAAAAAATGCATGCTACTGATTGGCAGCGTCTGAGGTACGAACAGAGCCGACTAAAGGCATCGAACGCTTAATAGCCAATGAGCGAATCATTTAATGATTGAATGTAAACAAAAACTTGTTTGTCGCAGCCTAAAGTAATGTGTTCAAATAATCATTATATATTTGGCACAAATGTCGAGAACATAATATGGTTGTCAGGATCATGCCACAACAATTTTTTTCTTTGAATCGTATCCTTCGTACTGCATCAAATAAATGTTTTCTTTTTTCAACTTGAAGAAGACAATTGGGCAATTGCTAACAGCAAATTTATATTTCGGGAAATTTTTTTTTTAAATTAAAGACTATTTTTGCGTTTTACGCAAAGAAGCTAATATCACAAGGAAAACTGTGTTTGCAATTTTAGTCTTCTAAATTCAGGGAACTTTACAACTTTAATTGCTTCAAAATTATATTTGGTCTTGTGTGAAAACTTATTAGTAGAAGCCACAATGTATGTGTGCTTTTTGTAGTTCGCTCATAACCGACGATAAAACTGGCAGTCGTTACGAGGGGACGTAAAAAAAAAATTAAAATCAATTCAAGCGAAAAAGACAAGTTGTTCATGAAGTTTAAAAGTAATATAAAATAAGAATCGTTAAATTGTGCGGTAATAAATTTTGGATTACTAATTAATTTCTTTAAAAAATTACTTTTGATTCATTTTTCATTATTTGCGAAGTGACCTGCACACACGGATCGTTAATAAAAATGTTCAATCTCAATTTTCTATTTTTTTAATTTGCTCTAGCGTGTTAATTTGCACCATATACAATTATTAGAAAATGAAGTAGAAAATAATGGAAAAAAAATCAAAAGTTGTCTGTGAAAGTAGTCGAATTATTTTTTGATTACTTTTGATTATTTCATAGTGATCTCAAGTAATCCAGAATATTATTAGATTATTTGTAATCGTAATCAATTAGTAGTCATTCGAAACTGAAAATAATCGTAATACAATCAATTACTATTTCTTTTAAATGAAAATAATCAAATTATTCATCATTACTTAACAGCAACGAATGAATCTGGAAGGGAATTACTTTGTCGCCAGACGTGGTGTGATTTCTTTAAATATAATAATTCTTTTTATAAAATCTGGGAGCCTGGAAGGTGATTTAGTGACGCTACATGCTTTTTCGACATATTTTGTATTTTTGGCTTGAGTTTTACTCCTCGGCCGTAAGCATCATCGGCTTTACCCAACCAAAAGTTTTCCTTAAAAAGGGATTAACATGAAATATGCAGCACCATGAGTTTGAATAAAATACTGCATTTGGTATGTAATATTGAGGAGCGTAGAACCGGACAAGAAATCCATAATTTTCTGTTTTCTCTAAAAGAAATCTTAGTTTTGTTAAAGAAACATATAAGTCGCATACATTTTTTTATTGTAGAAAAAATCGTAAAAGTTTTAATTTCTTGTTTATTTGACTTTTTATTTTCAGCTTCTAAGCGGCAAAAAATATGTAAATTTTGCTTTTTTTTCATTTCCTACGTTTGTCAACTCTCCTTTGTAGAGCCCATCTAATGAATACAAAATTAGAATATATTTCATAATCTAATTGCTTAATAAAGCAATAATAATATAACGCTCATACATACTCGTACACACACATACATATGCCCGCTATGTAGTTCTCAGCACAATAGAAAAAAAACGAAAACTAAGAAAAACAGAATGAACTAAAGGCAACTAAACTAAACCAACCGAATTTAATTGCAACTACATATGCCTGCTTCTTAGCTGCTGTGAAAATGTATTTCGAGAGTGAACACAACTACAACAATAATGTGTAAAATAAAATTATTCTTTAAGTTTGTGTATGTGTGAGTGTGTTTATAATATAATCAACTTAAAACAGTTAAAACCTGCTTTATAAACTGTGTCAGGTAGGCACTGTTCTGTTCTCTTTTTTTTTTGTCATTATTATTGTTGTTGTGCTTCGTTGCTCTGTGTAGTGTTTTTTTTGTGTTTCTGTTTTCATAAATAATTAATAATATTTTATTTTATGAGCATTGTTTCACATAGTCACACACATACACATGTACATTCCTATACAAACAATAATTTACATTGACGAAGAACAACAAGACAGCAGTAATCATTAAGACTAAAAAATAAAAATAATAATATAAATATTTAAAAAGCATATAAGAGGGGGAACATTAATGCTTAAACATTTGATACGCAATTTTTTAGTGAAAAACTAGTAACATGTCCCTGGATGGGGAATGATAACAACACAGATATTTTCTTTTGGGGGGTTCCTTTTTTTTAATTTGTCCACTATAATTTATTTTTTATTCAACGCTTTTTCTGATTGGAAATTAGTTTTCAACACTTTCCATATTTAAAGTTTTTAAATTTCTTCAGCATTTTATTTACATAAATTTTTCAAATTATAAATGTTTAATTATTATTGCTTTCTTTTAATAATTTATTGTAAATATTTTATTGTTTATTGACAGCCGCCGAACGTATGAAGTGTGTTTTGCTACTAAACTACACAGTATTGCGTTCGCACCGCTTAACCAAACTGCAATCACATTCTATTCTATACATTCACATCGAGTCGCTCCTACTTAAACACACACGCACACAAATAACGATTCGATATCTCTGTATTCCTTCTTTTTAACCATTTTTCCGAAAGTAAATATGGGTGTGTGTGTGTGTGTGTGTGCTGTGTTAAAATTGTTTTTAGCACGCGATGCATGACACACACCAGTGTGATTAAACGGATACAAAAATGTACATACAAAAATAGGAAGCAGCAACAATAACGAACGAAATACGAAACTAAAATAGAATTAAAATAAAAACAACACAGACACACACACACACACAACATGCACATTATATGCATTCTTCGAAAGTTCGCATGCATTAATGTGTGAGAGCGGCATAAAGAAGGAACAAACAGTCACTAACACAAACACGCAACATTTTTCAAAATCTATTAAAAGCACATCCTGCAAAGTTTTTATTTAAATGTTAAAACTGTTTAACAGGACATTCGAAATTAATGTTAAAGCAACATCTCTTTTGAAACTCTAGAAAGAGAAGACATGACCTGATTAACAAACGGCAACTAAACTATTGATAAAACAACAAGGGATAGGCGCGACTCACTCATAACACGCCAGTGAATTTCAAGTCTTTCAAAGTGAAGACAACGCATAAACCTCTCCTGTGCTGGCAATGATTAAGCGGCTAGATTTTCTTCAATAAAATTCATATAAATTTTGCATGGAACTGAGCTTGTTGCAAAAACTTCTAGCACCCGTTCTTAGAAATTAAATAGTATAAGAATTTTCTTTTATAAAGTTTGTTAAAATTAGTTCTTTGATTCTAAAGTCAAGATGTGCTTACAGCTCCCTTAGAATTCATAATAAGTTTTTCGTGTGAAGGAGTACAAATAATTAATGATGAGATACGGCAAAACTAAAGTTCACACTAAAGCAAAAAAATTACATGGAATTGAAGCTAAAACCACGAATGAAATAAGAATAAAGAATAAGAATTTAACATAAAATCTATTGGCATGATTCTCCCCCTTAAATGTTGTTAAATGTCAGTGTGTTTAACATGACACGAGCATGCGTTGGTTGGTAAATGTTATTTACGACTTTCATTAACATGCAACGTGAGGAAAGCTTTAATACAGCTTTGAGTTTATTATTTATGAAACAGTCGCATGGAGTAAATTTAAGAGAAATGTTGGTATGCAAATGTTGAATACGCACTGTTGCCAGAGGTGCAGGTTTATCTGCACTTTGCAGGTTTTATCCCCCTAAAATGTTCAAATGCAGATTGAAAGATTTTTGACCGACAAATGCGGATATGTGTATTTAAAATATAAACATATGATAACTTATTTGTGTAATATTTTATGCTCGAATATTAATATTTGGGTACTTTCATCGCACCCTATATACAAAAGGGTAACAACTCAAAATACTAAAATTCTCAGGAGAGACAAAAAACTGTTTATGTAAAAATGATTGTAATATTTAAAGAAAATATTGCTCCATTATGAAAAAATTCAATATTGAAAAAGCTTCTGCTACACTTTTTTCAATTTTATATTATGTTTGCGAAAATAAAATAAAATTTTGCTTTATGACTCAAAATAATTCGCTTTAGTTCATCGCGCAGAAGCAATACACTTAACATAAAAATAAATATAACTGTATTTTTCCAGTTAAAGAAGATAGTGATGGGAAAGAAATATTTGCAGCAGTTAGAGATATGTACTCTGAATTAATTTATGGAAAAAAGTCAGTTTTGGAAAATTTTGAGTTGTGACCCTTTTGTATTTAGGGTGCGATATGTTTAAATGAAAAATATCAATCACTACAACAGAAAACGTAAAACAAAAGAAGAAAGCACCAATATTTGAAGGTTGATATTTTCGGTACTTAAATGGGGGATTTTTCCGCGTATAGTACCAAAAAAATATATAATTAAAATAAGCAAAAAATAAATTAAACAAAATTTATTTCACAAAGAAGAGGAAATAAACTCATGAATTTTCCTAAAGAAATATCTGATGTCAAACGTAGTTCAAAATATATCTTTAAAAGTTGGAAAGTAGCAAATTTTTAATAGAACTTTATTTAAATACTAACTTGTATAAAATTATGAGTATCTCCAGATTACAATAAAATAATATGAAATAAATAATAAAAAAGTGTATTGAGGATTTTTAAAAGATCTTTTGAAAACAAATTGCAGATCTTAAAGATTAAAAAAAAAAATTTACACGATTTTCGCAAACTTTACCTCTAAATGTTCTGGCAACACTGGTTATATGTAACATTTATGTATGTGTGTAACTCAATTAAAGTTAATTTAGCTCAATTAATTAATTAAGGGAAACGGATATGTATTTATAAAGTTATAATTGAGGTTTTTGAGCACTTTTCAGAACTTTAACAATCTTCCTTTTTTAAATAATAAATCTGTGATGCAACATCACCAAGTACTTTTCTCCTCCCTGGTACTTTTGAATGTACAATGTACAATAAATGTCTAAAATATTACGCATTGAAAAATCTAAGCAGATTATTATTGAACTCTTCATAAACTAATCGACATCAATAAAATGTTTAATCAAATTTGTTTTTGATTGGAATTTAACAGTTGAAACTGTTGTTTTCTTATGTTACAAGCCACAGTGCAACAACTTAAAAGCTTCTTCGCCGAAGCCTTTAACATTATGAGAGCTTTCTTAGCAGTACAACGTTAGTTTAGAGTCTGATGCAATAAACATCATTTTATTGCATCTTTCACATTGATATCATCAAGAAAAAAGAAAATGTATCGTTAAATGTGCGTTTGAGTACGAACAACTTTTTCGACAAAGAATCTAAATATAAAACACACAAAGTATCTGGGTTAGAAATCAGAAAAGGAAAAAGAGGCAGCAACAGATTTGTTTTATCAACATATCATTACTATATCAGCAAGACCCAACTGGATGCTTGGGTTTTCTAGATAAAGAAGAGGATTTGAGAGATGTTTCTTTTCTGATCGGAGTGTTTTACTAAACAATCAAATTAACGTTTTGCTATTAGACATGAATCGCGTAATAATAGAACTCTTGACTTAGCCTTTCTTTTAATATATTTTTCTCTACACAGACCTGTGAATATTAACAATGACATGGAAAGATGTTGACATTATCAATCGTACCGGTCGTAAACAAACCATTGAATGAATCGATTTGTTTCATCAGATAAAATATATTTCGCTGCAAATAAATGTGTGCAATAGTTTAAACGAGGAAGGTATGATTCGTGATTCATGTTTATGATTACCAAGTTTAATTTGTTTACGAAGGGAAGACTATTGACAATGAACAGCAAAGATACTTTGCTCAATAAATTAGCCAACGACAAGAGGTATAAAGAGCGAAATCACTTCAAGAGCTAAAGATAATTTTTGCCAAAGTATCATCAACGGTATATTCTTAACGGCTGGTAGTAACTATTAAAAACGCTGCTTATAGCGCCACCCGTGCTTCGAAAGTAAGCCCTGAAGTAGTCAATCAAGGCACAATTTCAATAAAAGAATTTCGTTGACTGCCATGACATCAGTTGTGATTAACTTTTATTTAAAATAAATATTTCACAAATATAAAAATATATTTCCTTCGTCAGCAACTTTTAGTATTTGTAACTTTCACTGCTTTAAAAATGATCAAATTATTAAGCAACCTTTATATGGTCGCAAACATCGTCTATTGAATGGCTGCATCATCATTAGAATCGTTTATTAATAATTAAATTAATATTTTTTTTACTGCGAGACAACAAGGCACTTAATGAACTCTTGCTGCAATATGACAATTCTTATTTTTTCTAGTAGATATTTATATACTTGTATAACGTGTGTGTGTTGGTTATTTTGCCATTTTCAGTTTATTGAAGAGACATGACGCTGTGTCAATACACGTGACATGAGAAGACTTGCTTGACAATAATGGCTGATAGTTATGATGCTGCTACTTCTGCCCCTGCTGATAATAGAGATAGCATTGTTAACGTGAACTTAAAATCAACAGTGTGTCTGTATTAAAAGTGTTGCAGTGGCTGAATCAAAAGCCTAAACACATTTTACTTGTAAAGAAGTGTGTGTGTGCGTGTGTGTAGTATGATGGAACGGACTACTGAATATCTCTGGCTAAAATACGCTTAACATGACATGAATATTAAATATTTTACATTTTGAGTAGTGATTGACACATAGGCTGTTACAAACTGTCAGAGTGTGTATTTTAGGCAAAGTTTGATGAACAACAACACTGGTGCATGTGGCTGTCGAAGTAAAAAAATAACCAACTTGATTTTTCTCGTTTAATTAAAGAATTATTTTTAAACGTTCTTTCTCTCTCCCTCTCTCTCTTCTTTTTTTCAACCTTTAAATCTTCTAAAACTTTCATGTTCATTATTTTGCTTGTGCATTTGAACTTTTGCTAAAAAGCAAAGATTTTGCCGCTTAACAAGATTGTCCTTAGGTTTTAAATTTCACGGAGATATTTATAATTATAATAAAAAGATAAATTGAAAACACCTGGAGGAGGGTATAAAGCAATAAAAAAAATCCCACAAACAGAACACCAAACAAAGAAAGTCAAGTGCGGGTGTCTTCAATGCATAACACACACACACGGCTTTGGGATTTATGTACAAAGGAGAATTTAAGCTCAAAGGGAAACATTTTTTTTCCACCACACACACATATGCACACACACACACAGAGACACCAGTGATACCCACAAATATATTTGACAATTCAGTAGATGTCGGTGGTATTTTGTGATAAAATATAAAATTCAAAATTAAGAGAAAATGTGATTGATGTTGTAACTAAGACGAATACTACGGCAACGCGGATAATAAAAATAAATAATTTTCGCTTTTCCCGATGATAACGTACAGGAGTTCATTCTACTGCTGTCAATAGCTATTTTATTGGCGAGCACCTTAATGAACTCACATTGAGCGAGCACCTGGACCTTACTGCGATTTGGGGATAAAACACAGCCACCACACTCACTCCAGAAAAATCCTCACCAACAACCAATCTGCGACTTGCGTTGGAGATGCTATTGGTTCCCGTTATACCAGTTGAACTTAGACTCAAGGCAAGCCTCGACAACTGTATCCCCCATTTCCCGCCGCATCAATACATCAAGATGGCGGGATCACCAAGAAGACATACCTCAGAGAATAACGTAAAGAAGTGGAGCCCCAGCAAAATTTCTAAGTTATAAAATAATATAATTTGGTCGGCTTTGGCGATGCACACTGGGTTGAATCTTTTTCAAAATGGCGCTTAATTGAGAGACCAATGTTAGAACTTTTTTTAAGTTTTTGCTTTGATTAAAACAAATATTTTATTTTGTACGTACTTCAATTACTCGTGCAACAAAAAGATGTATCTGCTAAAAAGTTTATACAATCAATGAGACTTATACAATTTTTTTGCAAATAAGAATCTCTCCATATTAGCAAGCGTCCATCTCTTAATACTGTTTTTGATATTCATTTTATTCGAAGAGATTTCTTAAATAAAAACTTAATTAAAAAATACGGCATGAAACGCGAAAGTTTTGTTCTTTTTTAAATTATCACAAAATTACAAAACAAACAACCTTTCACATTTTCAATTACAATTCATCATAATATGATCATATGATGAACATCAATATATTATATTGACGTTTCCATTATAAAAGTGTGACTTTTAAACGATCGAGAAAAAATATATATAGATTTCATCTTACAAACTTTGAACGTATACTGCAGATACAATGTGCGACCTACAAAAAGAAGTGTAAGTGATGGGAATGTTTGATGTATGTTATCTACTTTTCTCCTTAACCAGTATCCGTCGTTTGTGCTTAAACTACACACATCTCCTCAGACTATATTCTGATTTATTATGCGATCGACTCCAATGTGCAGTGGTAGACATACATAATTATTACAGGGATTTAAAGCAAATATTTAGTTCTTGTTAAAAATATAAATTTAATTTCCGCCCATCTTAAAATAATTTATATAATAAAAATTACCTGTTAAGAGCTTTCATTCATACAAATTAATTAATTGAAATAATTGTCTTATACGTACCTAGAAGAAACAGAAAAAGAGAAGAAGAGAAAGAAAATACAAAAACAAATTATTAGTATTTGAGGAGCACAATTTTCAATTTAAGTTTTCTACTTTCATTTATTAAAAATAATATTGCTGTGTTACAAATTCTACAAACAAAATGCAAATTATCTAAAGTTGAATTTATTTAACGATTTCGCATTAACAAAAACATAATGAACTAATTTTGTTTGAATATCGATTTTTATTCAAATGCAAAGCACACGAGCGAGCGAGCAACTACTCTCACATTATTCTACGAATATTCTACAAAAATATATGCGATATTTATAAGGATTCATTCAAGTAGAAGATTTTAATAAATATAAAATTAAATCTTGCTGAGTGTAATTAAATTATTTATGGTGAAAGAGTAAAAAAAATCAATAAATTAAATCTTGTTTCTTTTATATTAATTAAAGTGTTTAAATTGAATAAAATAAAAAAAAGAAAGACACACATTTTTAGAAGGTCCTTTTACTCCGTGCAAAAGTTTTTTTTATTACAAATACACTTTTAAAGACATGTGGATAAATGATTTTCATTTTCTGGTGCAGTCTACTCAGGATCGTGATAATTTACAAAAAATATTTAAGATAAAGGGGAGGAGGGATTTTATTTTGTTTATGCAGCCCTTTGACTCATTTTTTCTTTTAATATTTAATCCTTTCAATTTCGTTAACAAAAAATATGTATTTAAAAAGCAAATAATTTTATATTTGTCCACAGAATAACTACTTTTTTTTTAAATATTAACGGGAGCAATAGAATTTTTATTCATCGCAGCTGAAACGTTCACAAAATAAAAAAATCTACAGTTCAATGTGAAATTAAGTCCGTAATTCCTGGTATATTTGAATTTTGGAAGTATCCACAATTTTTTCTTCTTCTATTTTTTAGCATTAGAAATTGCTAAATTATATTTTATATTTAACTGATCAGATGATCTCGTTGTTACTTTTAGTAAAAAGTAAACAATAATACATTGTCTTGGACTAGAGCAACTGAAAGGAGTTTATTAGGTAATTTGAGGTAATGAATTCAAATCTGCATTCCATTATAATTTATGATTTTGTTTCTACGTTGGTATGACTGTCAGTGACATCTGTGTCAAATATCACATCAAAGTAATCATTAGTGTCTTGTCTTTCTGAAGTACAACAAGTGCATTCGGCGGCTTTTAAAATGAGTGAAATTATTCAACAAAGAAGTTCCATTAAATTTTGTGTGCGGAATGAAATTTCTGTTGCCGAAACGTTCAGAATGTTGCAAAAGGCCTTCGGTTATAATTGTATGTCGCGAGCAGTTGTTTTTGATTGGTACAAATTATTTAAAGAGGGTCGACAACGCCTTGAAGACGAACCACGTCCAGGATGGCCATCAACATCAACTGATGATCAACACGTCAATAAAATCAAGGAATTGGTGTTCGAGAATCGCCGACTAACAGTCAGAGACCTTACTGATATTGTTGGAATATCGGAAGGATAAGTGAAAACCATTATAAAAGTTCATTTGGGCCTAAGAAAAGAGAAATCACGATTGTTTTCCAAATCACTAAATTTTCTTGAAAAACAGCGTCGCCTTGACGTCTGTCAAACAATGCTTTCCGACTAGCAGGATATCATTAAACGTATTATAACTGGCGACGAGTCTTGGATCCACGCTTACGACCCGAAAACAGACGACCAACCGGTCGAATATTGAGCCAAAGGTGAGCAGAAGCCGAAAAAACCACGTCAAGGCAAGTCAAAAATCAAGGTCTTGTTGACAGTTTTCTTCGATCATCGAGGTGTGGTGCACTGCGAATTCCTTCCGACCGGCCGAAGAGTAAACAAGGAGTGTTATGCGTTATTTGCGCGAAGCTATTCATAAAAAGAGGCCGGAATTATGGCCGACAACTCTTGGTTTTTGCACCACGATAATGCATTGTCGCATACCGCATTGATTCTTCGTTAGTTTTTCGCCCCAAATTCAATCAATATCGTTCCACAACCACTATATTCGCATGATTAGCTCCGTGTGACTTCTGGCTGTCCAGCAAACTCAACCAACCGTTCCGGGGAAACCGTTTTGAGTCAATTGAAGACATTAAACGCAAATCGCTACGCGCATTGAAGACTATTCCGGAAATTGACTTTAACAAGTGTTACGAGGATTGGAAAAACGTTGGCTCAAGTGTATTGCAGCTGGGTGGGTTTACTTTGAGGGGGACGTAATATATTTGGTTGAATAAGTAAATAAATTTAAAATTATGAACAAATTACCTCCAAAATGAAGGAAGTGGGACGACAAAAATTATTTGAGAATGCTTTATTCTATTTGAAAATTCAAAAATCCGCATTAAAATTACCTAAATTATAGTCATATTCATAGTCAAAAATAAAGTATTCTTAGGAGAAATAAAGTCGACTTTAAGTAAGAGTCGACTCTTATGTAAAGTCGACTTAATTTCTCCTAGAGTATATTTTATTTTTGACTACGTATATGCGCAATTTTCTTTAAATCTGCTTAGTATTTTCAAAAATATCGAAGAAGTTGTGGCGAAAAAAAAATATTTATATGCAAAATTTAAAAAAAAAATTCAGTTTAAAAAATCATGAAAAAGAGAAAAGGATTAAAATTTCATTTTTTTCTGAACTTTTGGCGTAACGAGATATCGTCCTTTAAATGTGAATAAAATCAGAAGAACCGAAAATGGAATACAACTCTCATGTATGGGCCGGGGCTCCAAAGTCTATTTTGGAGTTACTCGATCGCGTACAGGAGAGGGCGAAGAGGCTTATCGGCGACAGTAGGATAACCAACTCTATTGATTCGTTGGAGCATCGACGTCACGCGGGGTGTGTTTCACTGTTCTCTAGATATTACAATGTGAGATGCTGCAATGAGATCAGGGAACTTGTTCCCGAAACCCGGACCTTTTTGTGCGAGACAAGATACTCATCAAGAGCCAGTCGATTGGCCAGTGAACCGCACTACGCATTATCGAGAGAATTCGTTTTTTGGCCGTACAGTTCGTATGTGGAATAGACTCCCTGCGGAGGTATTTCCTGCCACTTTCAATATTGAGAAATTCAAATCAAACGTCCACAAACACTACTCCCTCTTTCCCCCCTCCCATAACCTATGTTCCTAGTTCCGGCACAATGCACTGCATGAGTAGGGGTCATCCCCTGCGTGCTGGTCCAACAAAAAAAAAAAAAAAACAAAAAAAAAGTAGTGCATCGTTTTCAATAAAATATGGTTCAATTTGTTAGGAGCATATTTAACTATTTGCTAGAAGAAAAAGAACAGAATTTGGGTTGTTTCTTACTTTTTAGTGAATTTTATAAAAACAAGAATCTCTATCATGGCTCAAGTTCCGTGATATCTCTGAAACTACTAAGCAGATTAGAAAATTATGTTTAATTCAAAGATAAAACTGTTGCTGGTATTTGTTAACAAACAAATTTGGATGAGTTGTTATCCTGTTACACTAATATTTGTCGTGAAACTGCTTCCTTTTAGACATGACGGTATATCTCGAAAACTAGTTATTAGAAGCAGTTATTTCGATTTATATCATATTTTCTCATGGAATTATTATTTAACCAGTCGTGTCACAGATAGCGGAATATTCGTGTCGAAGAAAGTGTTGGTTAGAGTGACAGAAATACTTTGGTTCAAACATGCTTGATTGTTTTTGATGTTTGTAAATTAGCAGCCAGCAAAATTTATTAGTACGCTTCGCAGAGCCTTTAGGAGAAAAGAAGCTTAAGGTTTTCCACTTAATTATAAATCAACATAATTTTCCATATAAATTTTAGTAAGTGGGGGAGGGCTAACTTTAATTTTTGGCGGCGACTATGATTTATGTAGATTGCTATTGACATAAAGCTACGAGAAAAAACAAGAAAAAATTAAACCCATAACAACAAGTTGTAGTAAATCTTTTCACATTCTGAATTCGATCCACTTTTAGATTGCATACTTCTTCGTAAACGTTTATTGTATAAAAGAAGATCTTGTCGGAATTATTTGATAGGAGAAACCCTTAGCTTTAAACAATTGAACTTTATATTTATAAATGCCACATTCGTGGTATCTAAGAAAATGAATCAATCTTTAACAATACGAATTTAAGTTTTTCGAGTACAAATAAATCGATACATTAACAGCAGGTTACTCTGGTCAGACACACGTTTTAAAGAAAGTGAATCCTCTTTGATCTGGACAAATAACAATATATGATTATTTGTTTTAGCTACCAAACATTAATTCTAGTGTTATCTAAATAAATATAGAATGAATATAAAGTTTCAACTATGGAAAATCATTAAACACCATTGAAGTATAATTTTATAACAGTTTATAACAGTTAACAACATTGATCATTGTGTTTAACCTAAAATAAAAGGTTAAAAAAAAACAAATCACACACAAGTAACTGACAACGCAAAACAACAAAAAACAAAATGGAAAAATATGAAAACTGAAGAAACACACACTTACCCTCCTCCAGCAACAAGTATCATCTGCATTATGGCTTAATGCTTGTTTTTTCCTTTTCTTGTTTTTAAGTTTCATTCATTCAAAAATTATGACAAATATGAGTTTTATTAAGCTTAAAGGCTTTTTTAATTTCATTTTCATACATTTTATAACAGCAAATATTTTAATTTAGTACAGCATAAGCCAGCCAGCCTCATATGCATGAGAAACGTAAATGGAAGTTTGTGATAATAAATTAAATGATGCAACAGCAACTTAATAAGTTTTATAACACTACGAGAATAATAATTTTGTTATTGCATATTTTACAAAACGATTGTTGTAGTTGTAAAATGGCCATATAACGAAAGTGGGGTTTCTGCTGATTTATTGGGTTGTTGCTTAAATTTTGTTTTACTTTCATTTTAAATTATAATTCAATTTGTAATTAATCATTCGCAATTATGTCACTATGTACTACAACAAAAAGAAATGCATAAACAATTATGGTTAAAATCAAGATGAAATTCAATTCATGTACGAGTACTGCGAGCGACATGCAACAACATGCCTTAAATGATTTTTTGCTGACATTTTGCCGATTATAAGAACGAGTAAATATTCGATCAGATTCGATTTAAAATTCGTCGAGTTGTTGGAAAAAAATAAAAACGTTCTACATTTAAAGATATAGTTCAGTGTAAAAAGTTGCAACATAGAAATTTTAAAGTTCATCCATTGGCTTTTGCGATTACGGTGGGGGCAGTAATAAAAAACATAAGTACTATAATATTATTAATATTTTTAGTGAATGAATGGAATTAACACAACTTCTGTCACAGGCATATTAAAGCACTTGCTAGGGGAAACAAGATTAAGTCCTTATTAAAGCTTTTTATTTATTTCACATGCAAATAAGAGCAACTACTGGTCTTGCATCAAAACCTATGTAAACAACGTTTTACGACACTTGGTCTCCATACTAAGCAGCGTCTCTTTAATTCTCTGAAATGCATTTTGATGAATGAACTTAATGCAATTTTTTGATTACGAAGAAATTATTATTAGTAGTAAAACTCTAATAGTACGAAGAGTATAAATAGAGAAGAAAGAAGAGAAATTACCTTCCCCCAAACCCAATATAATTTTTAAATATAGCAGTGGTGCCAACAATTAGGCACGCGTTCTATCTATTCGCAGTTAATCGCTTTTATAATAAAAAAAAAGTCCAATAGAACAATATCAAAACGAGTATTATTTTGTAAAAAATAATAAGAATAAAAAATATTTATAAAAATATATTGCGATTCGTAAATACGTAGGGACTGGTTCTGGACATATTTATAAAAATTTAACCAAAGTTGTGACTTTCAATGCCTTGTTTTGTGATTATTGTAAGTGAATCAATTAGACTGTTGTTTTATTGTAGAATTTAACGCAAGAGAGGTTATTATCGAAATAGCATCCGCTGTGCTGGACTTCAGCCATGCGCCGCTTACGACATGGCCAATATTTGATATAAATGACAGGTAGTTTTACATTTTATAACCTAATTAAAAAAACTTTAATTCAAGAACTAATTCGACATACAATAAATGCATATGCGTAATTGAGTTTGCAAACTGGTCAGAGACTTAATTATCTTTTATAAAAGTTTGTCAAAACTGTTTACTTTTATGTCCCTTGTATAAGATAAGCTACAAACCATATGTACACTCCTGTTCAATTGATTACACGCACATAATTTATATAACTACGCAGGCCATATATTTTGTTATTTTAGGAGTAGAACAAAAATTGTACTACCGCCGGATAGCGGATTCAATTGAGCTCAAAATTTTATCAATAATACCGTGTCAAAATAAGGAAAAAGTGCTGAGGTGTGAACTTGTCATTTTACACGAGAGCAATTTTAATCTTTAAAAGTACGTTTTTAGAAACATGATCAGTGACCTTTATATGCAGGTATACGGTGGGAAAAACAAATTTTTATTTTAGAAAATTTTGCTTTTATAAAATCTAACTCGTAACGAGATTGAAAGGTCACAAAAAAGCTTATGTCGACTTCAGCACTTATGCCTTATTGTCACAGTATTTTTGATAATTTTGTCTAAAAATTAAGAAAAGAAAGTTATACCACTTTGTTCATTTGATTATAAACGTGTTTTTGAAGTTGCGAAAATTTAATAAAAAGCCGCAATTGAATGAGACGCGTTAACAAAATCAATTGCAATTTGCTAAGGTCTAAATAGTCACTTTAATGATTGAAAAGTTGAAAGTGATTTTCAAAAGTGAGCAAAAGTTTAACCTTGACGGACCGGACTACTATTTCCATAATTCGAGAGAAGTACAGTTGTTTCGCAACCGCCACCACCACAGGGAGGGTTGTATTATGGTGCGGGGTGCTGTAACGTACTATGGAGCAATAGCATTTCAATTTTTAAGCGGTAGAATAACTGCTGTCCATAATTTGACTTTTACAGAACTAAATAGCATTTATGGAGCGCTTCGAGGGATTCTGCAACAGGATATTGCTTCTATGTTTAACATAGGAGGATGACGATTCAATGACAACCACTCATTTATACAAGTTATTAAGTAGTGTTGGAAAGAACTAGCGTTGTACTATTTTAGGACTCACTAAACATGGTTCTAGTAAACCGTGGTAGACACACCCACAACTAAAATGTTTAAAATTAGTTTTGGTTAAGAATTTTACTTGCAAAAATCTTTGCTATGCTTTTAAGCTGGCCGCTGGAAGTACATTTTTTGTTCCACCCATAAAATATCAACTAAGCTAAGTAAGAAAAGTCATGTGGGTCTAATCAATTGAACGGCAGTGTATTTACGTGTGCGTGAATGTATTTAATAATTCATGACACACTCAAACAACGGAAAAGCACAACATACTGTTGACTTTAAATCCATTAAACAGTAAACAGCTCTCAGCTCCACAACGTATGAGGAATGTTAAATTCAACAATAAAGTTACTCATGCCGCAGCGACTATGAAATGAAATTTTACCGTCGTGCACATTTATTTGAACATGATAATGAATGAAAAATTATGAACGAAAATAGTTTTCAACATTTACCAAGTCATAATAAAAATAAAATTAGTAAAGTAAAAATGCATATTTTTTTATTTAAAAAACAATATTAAAATAAATATAAAATTCATATTTAAAGGAAATTGTGAAACATAAACATCGCATCAAAACATTCATTTAAGTTGCATTCAATATATTATAGAATATTTTTTATATTTTATTTTGAGCTGCTCCTTCAGCCTTAATTTCTATAACTCTATGGCCATGGCAACGAACAGATAGAAAATATATATTCGAATATTTGATTATATTTTTACGAGTATGTATAATTATTTATTTATTTTTTATTTATTTATTAATGCATGTTACAAGTGTTATTGAAGGTATTGATTTTAATACTTTATACGTTTCTTATTCAACTAACATTATTTTTCTTATTATTCGTTTGCATTTGTATCCTTAGTCATATCGCTCTTGCCGTTCTCGTTGCCGCAGACGTTGTTCTTATTGCTTGATGAAATCCGTAACCAAGTTCATTTTCTTTTGGAATATCAAATTAAATTTTTCTTTTTTCATTCATTATTTATTCTCTTTGTATTACTTTTTTAGGCTTGTCATAAGAACTCACGGTTGGCATTTATTGCTACAAATATAAACATGAAGATTACAAATTTACACTTTGAAACGCAGTAAATAGTTGGGTTTGATGTGAAACACATGTGTACGAATGTCTGTGTATGTGTGCATTTTTTAAATGCAATCCTTTTTTTTTATTATCATAGTGGATTAACTGAACTCACAATTTCCGATTACAAATTAAATTCAATGCTTAAATCACCTACGACTATAATATAATGCGAAAGTTTTCTAAAACGCATTTAAATGGATTTCGAAGAGACTGAACCTATACTATACAATACTCCGCAATATATATGATTGAATATTAGTATGGAGTTCACTAATTTTAGCGCCTTATGCCGTAAATTCTTCTTTCGTTTTTACGCCAATTATCTGCTTTATCAGAAATTCAAAAATATAATACTCGGTAGCAGTAGAGGATATCGAGTGCAGGAAAAGCTAATTTTAGACTAAGTCGTTGTTTGGTTAAAAAAAATGTTAATAACAATTCGTAAAATATTATTAAAAATTAATTAAAAAACCCATAGATTCACGAAGCTAATGCTGCCGTAGTGAAATATGGCAACCCATTACCATAGCTAAGACTGCCCTGCTGTGGCTTTATTGCAAAAATATTTCCTCCTTTCTTAAGTCATAGATTGTATCGAGCTGGTTCATCGATAAACTTTGTTTCGTTTAAAAATACAACTTTAAACCACTTATCCGACCACATCATTATAGTCTTTGCATATAGGAAGCGCTGAGTGGACACCATTTTGAAATACGACGAACTGTACAAATACAAAGCAGTTGCTTTGCGAACGGACATGCACGACATGTCTGCAAAGTTTTGGCCTTTCTCTACGGGTTCTTGCCATTTATACCATGGCTTTCAATGTTGTTCAAGTAACCGTAAACAACTGTCTTTCCTCTTTTCATTTTTTCTGCTATTTAGACGGCATTCAATCCACTTGTTCCTTTGTGGAACTCTGAAGAGCGTCCCATATTTTTTTTAAATTTAAAATAAAACTATTTTATTTTTATGACATTCGTCGATTAGAATTGCAATACATGGGCCTACTTCCTTCAAATATAAAAATTCCTTCTTCTGGTGATGTATACAGACACTCTTAATTTATAATAACCAAATTAAGCGCAAGAAGATGACCTAAGTAGAGGGTAGAGAGGAGTTCCATTGTATTTTCCCCACAGCAACACAGCCATTCACGTGTGTATTGCAGTTGCTGCTGAGTTGTCACCACCTGAGTAGCCGTTTTTACCTAATCTTACCGGGGCTATCGATGCTTGCACGTTGAGCCTAGGAGCTCTGTACAGCATCTAAGCGAAGATCCAATTAGTTAAGACGTCTTACAGATTTTACTACTACAAAGTGTTAAACTTCAATTGAGTATCTCCACAAAAAGCATTTTCGTTCGTTTTTTCTTTCACCTAAAATACACAAACAAAGCGTTTCTTGATATAATTAACCACGCCTACATAAATATGAACGCACCAATTGTATCTACGCAAATTATGTGAGTCAGAATTTAATCAAAACCATCATACGTTTGGTAAAATTGTTGAACTAACAGAGTTTTGAAATGTTTAATTGCAGTGAAATTCTCGCTTATTGATGATAAGCCTTTGCTGCTGGTGAATGTTGCAGTGACAGAGTTGCTAAATATGAAACAAGATTTTCGTATAACCAAGAAAGGCGAGAAGTACCTGAGGAAAATATTGTTTGTTTTTATTAATTGATTTGGAAATCAATATAAGACCCGCTTATCTGAACTAAGAGATGTTGGATGAAGGTAAAGTTTTAAGTGCTTTTCGAATTGTTACAGTACGAAAATATATCTTCAACAGATTTGTCCTCATACATCCATCAACATTTTTTCATTTAAACAGCTTACAACACTTTACTGACATAATAAATTTGAGCAATTTTTAATTCAACCCAAAGGGCAGAAATGAAAAACGACACTAAATAAAACAAAATATAATAACTGACTGACTGACTGACCTCTATCAAAATAACATAAATCAAAGTCACTCAACACATGTATTTCACACATGAAGACGAAACGAAAAAAAAAAACAAAACACAAAAGAACTCGGAAGGTCTTTTAATACGGGATTTTCTTTATTTTTGTTTTGCTTTTGGTTGCTGCTTATATGTAGATCCTTAGCGTGACGTTTGGCAACAAAATATTTGGCCAATGATGTTGAGGGCCAACGAAAATTTGTATCGGCAAAATATTTGCATCAAGTTTGATTTTTCACTGTTTATGAAACATAATTATAAATTTCTAATTTCTTGAAAGTTTTCGCATTAGAAAAATAGGTTGAAATTTTATCTTTCAATCACTTGTTAAATTTTTCTTTGTTTTTCACTTTTCTATAGGAGCCAGAGTTTTTGTTTAACAGTTTTCTTTTGTTTTTTATTTTTTTTTTTTATATTTAAAAGAACGACATTTGTTTGTGTTATTTCGTGGACTGGTTTATATTTTCGTTGTTTATTTTCTGTTATTAATGTCAAATTCTTAGTGTTTACTATTTATTTATATTAATTTTTATTTTTGTTTAATTTTTAAAGCACATGTTTCTTTATTTTTCAGCATTTTCCTACTTCTTTTTCACAACTTTTCTAAATCTAAGACTTTGTGTTATGAGTATGAAACTTTATTATTTCTTCTTTTTGCTCTTTCAAGGTCGCTTTACCATGAAACAACTTGCACACCTACATACAGTTGTCTCGTTTACTCTAAAAACAAATTGCATTAGAGTCGAAGCCAAAGAGAACACAAATTTGAGAATAATTATGTGAAAGCGCAGAGAAGATGTTGAGTAGAGTAGTGTATTCCCAGCGTTGTCAAGTTAGCGCTTTTTAAAATTTTTTTGTAATCTAAATTTCAGAAGCGGTCACAGTTTGAGTTAAAAAGTCTCGCATTTAAAGAGAAAAATTTATATGTTCAAGGAGTAACAAATGATCTATTTAACTTGTCTAGAAAAAGTTCTGGGAGAGACTGGGGTTTCGGTTTTTTCTTTCAGTGCTTATTAATTGGTATTTAAAATGGAGCGCTACGCAAGAGAAGAACGCGTTATTATTGTGAAAACCAATTATGCTAAGACAGCTCGTAAATTTCGCGGAATTTTCGGTCGAGAAAGTGCACTCTTAATGGTAAACAATTTGAAGAGAGGCAAATAAAAGCCTGGATCGATTATGGATAGAGTCTCTGTTGAGTCGACGTAGCGGTCGGTATTTTGAAACATCAAATGGAAAGTGACTGCGAACAGCTTTACTTCCAGGAGCATGAAAACGAACCTCTTGTAGCCTCACCTGGACGGCATGGACATGTGGTTTCAGCGGGACGGCGCCACCAATCTATTTATTGCTGCAGTGAGAGTGTACTCCAAGCTAGATAATTGCTAAGAAGAAACATATTTGCCGCGGTGAATGAAGCCGTAGACGAACTAGCAAAAAGTGGACCTGCTGTGAATTTCTCTGGGCCAGAACTCAGAGTTGCACTGGGGAATGGCGAGCAAAGGATCTATCAAGGTTCAGGGAGGATCCACATGTAGACAGGCTCGAATGGTGTGCAAGGAGCCCCTCGGCAGGAAGTCCAGTAGGGTGCTTAGATATAATAGTGATGCTTTAGGATTAGAATATGCTGCGACGGTAGTGGACATTGAGTGTAAATGTCCAGCACTGGCTAGCCACGTGTAACATTTGCATGCCATGGGGGATGTAAACCTTAGACAAATGCTAGCAATTACAAGAGACTTCGTGATAAGGAAGAAGGCCGACAGTTACGAGTCGACAGTCTGAAAACACTACAGTCAAGTGTGAAGGTTAGTGATAGCACGAAACTCGAGTGAGAGTAAGGCAGTCGTAAATTAAAAATCACTTGCCTGAAATCAATTCCAGAAACGGTTTATTAAAAATTTAAAATATTCGAACTATTCGAACACCGGCTCTTGGATTATGTCGAATAGTCGATCACCCTAATCAGGACGCCGTAAGGTAAAGAGTTTGTATCAAGAAAACTTTTAAAGCAAATTTATTATAATCGCTGCTGTTAATATGTGTTACTGTACTGAATTAAAAAAATCGCTTTACTCCGTAAAAGTTCCATACATTTTTCCATACACGGTGTGCTTCACCACCAGTAAGTCGTTTACAAATTGAGCAAAGTTATATAGTCATAGTAGCGAGATATTGCTGCGTTTACCTTCAACTTTTTTGTATTGGAATTGTTTGGAATTTGCGTGGCCGGTCTGTTCGTCATTTTACTGGAGGTGTGTGACAGAAGACAGCGCGTCAAACAAGGGAACCCTTGAAGCCCTTTAAGTGTTACAAACACTAAATATGTTTAAATTAATAAATTTAAAATACCGTTCATTGGTGCTTTGTTATTCTCACTACACCGAAATCTTGTTATTTGAAAAACCCCTGTACATCGTTAAAATAAAATGCTGATCTCTTGTGATTATGAATTAACGGGATTCTACTGTATAGAGATTTACCAAATAAAAATATGCGCTCAGAAAATATAGGTTCACTAATTGATATTGGTGCTTTTTGAAATATAAGAGTTGACATCTCCGTGTTGCATTCTTTACTGGCAATGCACTGTGTATCATAATTTGTTCTGCTTGTTTGGCAACTTGCTGTGGTTATATGATGACGTACGAAGAGAGAGAGAGAGAGAGAGAGAGAGGGAGAGTATGAAAGTGTTTGTATATTTTTTCCATTTTACACATAATTTCAACTAAATCTAAGGGGTTGATTGTATAAGCAGCCGTTTGGTAAACAAAACTAACTTTTTGGAGTATTTAGTTTTTTTGTTTAATTTTCTACATTATTTCTAAAAAACCGTTCTATTTTAATAATAATTATAGGTTGACACACACGACTATTTCCACTCAGGTTCATAGGCAACATCTGCAAGACTTATTTCATTAGTCATGTGGATAGACACATGTGATTCTTTTCCAAATAAAAGTTTTAGAAAAGTTTATAATGAAAATTATTTTAGGAAACACTAAGAGCAAAAGGAATCAACTCGCTTTTGCAATCCAAATATAAACGATAATGTATCTCCTTTCGTCCTTTCGACGTACAAAAGACGCCAAAATTGATAAAAATTACTAATAAAAACAAAAACACAAAAATAATGGCATCATTATCAACAGCTGCCTATAGGTAGCAGCAACAACAGGAGGCGCAAGTACAAAAATGAAATGATAAAAAGGGCAATAATTGTAAGTCTCATTTCAGGAATGTAATAGTGGTGCAGCAAATCCTATAAACGAAAACAACAAACGAAGAGAAAAAAAAATAATTGTTTACATTTCGAAACCGGGTTACCAGTGACAAGTGTATGACAACAAATAAAATATACAAATGAAAATAAAAAAAACAAAAACACACACACCCACACACACACACACATGAAGGATGTAACGTTATTTGAGATACACAGGATTGTAGAGAGAGAGAGGGAGTCTTTAGTAAAGAGCGCATGATTTACAAAATAAAAACAAATTAAACCAGGAGATAAAAGTGAAATTAGAATAACAATGCGACTGTATAAAATTTGCATTAAATAAATATATTTTGATTGAAAATTCCAAATGCAAATACTTGCGTTACGTAGATTTTTATTTAATTTAAATACAACAAAAGCCAGCTATTGAATTTTTTATTGAACACTAGTGGCTACTTTGAGAATCCCATTTTAAAAATTTGTGCTTAGGCGACTAATCGTTTTGAACGTGAAGTAACTAGAAATGGGCCGGAACTCATTATGTAGAGGTTTTTTTTTTAGCGGAAACCGCCATCTAACTGGTAGTAATTAACTTAAAACATATACGAGTCCTTAAGGAGTAGTTGTAGTAGTGTAAATTTGTGCTTTGCTTGGAAAGTCAGTACAAACGGTCACCAAATGATTTTCATACTCATATACACTGAAGTCTAGCACTAACAAACAAAAAAAATGTATATGCTACTATTCTTCATTAAGCACTACATTATGAGCACTATAAGCTACACTACACCGAATTCCATTTCCAAATAAATCGATCCATCTGCTGACAGTAAAGTCTCGATAATGGTAATTATAACACATAATTTATTGTCAACAGAATTGGAAAGGAAACTAGAAAATGGCTGAATTTTTCTATTATTAGAAATTGATGGTCTACTCTTGGGCTCAACCTTAGATTTGTTTGTGCACTTTGTGTCCAAAGTCCTTGAACTATGCCGTCTTTTGCACTATGTGCCAAATAATTGATCCAAAAGCTAATCTAATGGCCGCATCTCATAATGTTTTTTTGAATAAATAAAAAATGCACAGCAGTTGCTTAATATGCTTTCCATAATAAATTATAAGTAGAACAAATAGTTAGTAATTGCTCTGTAAACAAGTTGGTTTGCTGTCTCCCTTCATCTCTCTAATTTAGAGTATTTTAAACAAAGTTTTCAAATACATTTTGTTCTAATAAACAATAACAATAAAAACAACTTAAATGGAGAGTAGCTAAGTGAAAACTGCATTTAGAGTTTACACTTGAAGTTCGACAACAACTAGTGCAACAATAAAACAAAATCAATATTTTGAAAACAAAAATGTGAATCCATCGAAAACAACAGGGTTCTTGTTGTGTTGTTACTTGTTTTTTTTTATTTGAACGCCACAGAAAGAAGAGGAACTTTAAATAAAGTTCATAGAAAATAACAACAAACAAGCAAACAAACAAACAATAATAAGTGACGTACTCAACTTAAATACAATATGTGTCAAAGAAAGAGGTTAAAGAGCAGAGCCAAACATCAATTTGTTACGGTTTGTTGTTGTTTTATGGCAAACTTAAAAAAACAAAAATCAAAAAACAAAAAAGTACTTTCTTTGCCAAAGTTTGTTTTCTTTTAAAAGTTTCAAAAGAGGATTTTCTCACATTCACACAAAATCTAACTGCGTACAAGGATGTGGCTTCAGCAAAATCAGAACACTGCCTTGGATTATGACTCGTGTGAACTCTGCTCTACGAAGTTGGATGTAAATATTAAACTGGTTTCATTTGAAAGATGAATTTCTAGAATATAGCCCCGCGGTAAATTTTTATGGGCCCATTATATGAAATCGGTAGATTCTGCAAAAAGTTAGCCAAACCTACACTGTCCAATTACACAACACATACGGTAGTGAATGCGGGAGTCATAAGGAAAAATTATATTGAATTGAAATGGCTAAGAATTGTCTCTCGAGCAGTTCCGATTTCAATGTTTGGCATTCTATACATTTAGTTTTTGTTTTAGGAAAAAATCTTTGAGGAACTTCAACTCTACCTTAAGTGAGCTAACTGCAAAACAATGTAGACACTAAAACCGGACAAGACCGACTATATGAGATCTAATTAGAATTATTTTTAAACGTCTCCAAAAAATAATGGAAAACGAGAAGTCGGTCAAGCTGTAGACACTTATGCTTTTCACAGCAACCGGCACATAAATACATTTGCTTCCGTAAAGTCCCCCCGATGTGTAGCAAGCAATCCCAAATTTTTTACTACTATTTTGTTACATCAATATCCGCAGATAGTGTTTTTATACCAAGAAACACACGACACATATGCACTTTGTAATCTGATTGTAATAATGATTTTTTCCTTTACAGTCTGCCAATTCGACTAGCAAATGAAACACATAAAGAAAAATATTATGAACACAAAAGAAACTGGAGGGACTGTCGAAAATTTCTAGCCAGTAAATTGTAACTTAAAATTTACTAAACTCCACACTCTCGCACATTTAGCCAAGGAAAAATATTTTGCGAAGGCAAACTGTTACGAAATTTTAGGAATAATGTATTTTTTTCATTTAAATTTTTGTTCCTTTTTTTAATTTTTTTATTTATTTCTTACAGGACGGAAATTGTACACGAAATAAACTCGGCGTAAACTTATACACGCACACACTTTCTATTTCTTTATTTATATTTTTTTATTGTATTAGCACAAGTAAGAGTAAAATTTATCTGAAAGTAGTAACAAACACTGAGTTGTAATCCTGTTTGAGACAAAATAATTTAAAAAAAAAAGCTACCAAATGTTCAATGTACGAACACGAAATATGTTGACAATATTCAATGTACTGGTATGTACATGTGTGCGTATATACAACACGAAGGCAACATACTTGCATGTAACCTAGTACAACATACGAACATGAGTACAACGAACGTCAAGCAACTTGCACGTACTCGATTTCTTACAAGTTCGACGCGCAAAGTCTAGACAACCAAACATAAAGACGTAAAGAGAAGAAAAGCGGGTGTTTTTTAATTCTTAATAAAATCAAAAAAAAAAAAACCCAAACTGACAAAGGTTGGCAAACATAATGGCAATAAGCGAGCGACGACGAGTGAAATAAACAACTACCGTCACCACTAACGACGACAACGATAAACGAAAACGATGGGAACTCCCTTGTGCTTTGAATACAAGGCGATGACGACACGCTGACAAGTTGGTTGGCTGGTTGTTTGAAGTATGAAGAGCATTTTCCTGCAGAATAATTCATACTTGTGCATGATTGTTTTTGCGTTGACAAAAGCGCATTCATAATGTACAGTGGTCACATTTGCATTGTTAGTTTTTTTTTTTTGGAAAGGGATAAAGGGATAGAGAAGACAGGTGAAAGGATAGAAAAGTTTCATCAGTGTTGGCAACTCTGCAATTGCGCATTGTTTGTTTTTAGAACAGACATTACGATATATAATGATACGAAAATATTGTTTATTGGCAGAGGATTGGATACGACCCCAGGCAACTGCAGCCATCGAATGCTTATCAGTCAAGGCGCTAACTACATAAGCCGCAACACCCTTTACGGCCGGTCTTACTATCGGTCGTTATTGGGTTCTTCAGAACACTTAATTGTGGAAATAAATTCATAACCAAGACCTAAAAAATTTCAAAATAACAAAAAATTTACTACTTATGTCAAGAAGTTGATTGTATTACTTGCTTTCGGTAGCGTTCGGTGCTTTAACAAATATATTTACATATAATTTAACACCTCTACATTTTCGACATAGATAACAGTGCAACAACAATTTAAAAAAAAAATTAAAACCCCGTAGAGTTTCAGTACTGTTTCTAATATATTCGAGGTCACTGAATTTGAATCTGAAGCCAGTTTTTTTCGGGCCAAAAAAATATTGTTTCCAAAAATTTACACAAATATCATAAAACTTGTAAAGAGGGTTCGAAGGAAACAAATGTTTCTCCCGAAAAAGTAATAGGGGTCGTCCGTATATACTAAACCTTGTCTGACTATCCCTAAAAAAATTAACAGTAGCGGCTTCGAAGACATTAAAAAAAGTTGCATCAACATGAAAGATATTTCAATGACGATTCTAAAAACGCCCATTAATATTTTTTGTCACGCCCTTCAAGTGTATTTATTGTGTCGCTGTTAATAATTTAAAAACGCCTTCCATTTCTATTTCTAGACACGATCTCTGGTATCGGGGATACTTCCCCTTCTAATAACCATTTTTTTCAAGCCACTGGATATCCGTTTTAGAATTATGTTATCCTGCCCTTTAAATAATAATTTTTTGCAAGTCCCCTAAATATAGCAAAACGGCTTGGTCAATTGGAAGTCAAATTCTATATGTGACCTATACTATCTCCGATCCTTCCCCGCATAATAGCAAATTTTTTGCAAATCATCGCTTAGCCCGCTTAAAACTATGTAACCTTGACATTTAAAATAATTTTTTTCACTCTCAAAATGCCGCCACTTTTGTTTTTCTATTAAAGTCTTGATATCACTTCTGGTCTCTCGGAGACTTCTCTTTTAATATGCAATTTTTTTAAAGTACAAGAAGCTTCTAATAAGGCAGCACATAATTTTGACTTTGTTTAATTTGTGATTTTCGTTAATTCAAGTATTTAAAGTTTTTCGGATTGCAATTTGTTGTTGCAACTTAATTTGCATATTGCAGCAAAGTGTCACGGTTTCAAAATCAAACAAAATTAAACAAATATAAAATTAAAATTAAGTTGGCGTTACATACTGCATAAAGAAATTAATAAACATTACTTTGGCGGTGAAAGTGTGAAAAAAAATCAAAATCAAAACTAAACACGATGACGATTTATGTTTGAAGATATTTTCCCAGTTGTTTATGTAATTTTTTGCACTACTCGTTAGATAATATATAAAAAAGAACAGTAGACAATTTTCTTTGGTCAATTAAAATGTTGCTGGGCAACTTCTTGCCACCTTGAAATTTTACATGTTTCAATAAATCACAACATACTTTCTCAATATTGCACGACACTAGTTTGAACCAAATTCTTCGTCTTCTTTGTTGTATCACTTTTTTTCTTCTTTTATTTTTGCTACTCGTATATTAATTTTCACCACTCGTACTTAATTTTATCATTATTTTCATTTGGTTTATGCAACCAATCAACTACACTAAACGCCAACTGATTGCTTTTGGCACCCTTTTCTATTTCAAACTAAATTCACATTTTCATTTTAGATTTTTTCTGTTTTTGTTGTTTATTATTGTTTTTGGTTTAATTCACATGTTGTTGCATGTAAAATAATAAATGAAAACGAACAGAAAAAGGTTCCTTAATACATTTAACTTTCATAATACTGTGATACGATGCATTTAAGCCAACACACCCATAACTTAACTACAACAAAACACTTATTGGTGTTACGAGTAGTTGTCGTGGTGTTGGTGGTGTGCTGCTTAAGTGCACACACACACACACACACACTCATACTCAGTGCTAGAAATCTAAACAGGCGTGCGAGTAACGTGTGCTATCATTGAAATTATTTGATGAGAAATACTCGTGTGCATTTATGTACATGTCTGACTGTGACTACTCACTATACGGCCACCGACAATAGAAACCTGCCTGCCCCTACGTCTGTCTGCTCATTTATTTACAATTATGATCGTTTATGTATGTGTGCGCGCTTCCACACTTCTATGCGGATATAAACATTAACTCACACATGTTGTAAAGTTTAATATAAATAGTTTTTGTTGTGGCTTGTATTGGTGGCAAGCTGATGTTGTTGTTGTTATTGCTTTAAATAACTGTTATACAATTTTGTTAAAATTTCGTCATACTTTCAGTACAATTCGTTTGAAATAGTATCTGTGTGTTGTGTGTGTATTAAAAAGAAAAGTGTAGCTTGTAGAAAATAAAAAAAATCCATTTGTTAATTTCAATTACCGAATGCTAAAACGTACGAGCATTATAATGCGAGGGATGTTGCGTAAGGCTTGTCAATGAAAAAGGAAAGAATGTATTATAAATATCTTTCAACTTGTTGATAAATTTCTCAAACGGAGGGAACTTTTTAATTGAAGTTATTCTAATCAATATTAATATTAAATTTTGATTGTTGCCCTGGATTTTATATGAGCCTTTTATGCTCGATTTAATAAAACGCAATAACATACGATAAAGAAAAGATACAAGCAGTTAGTAGTGACCAACGCGTATCTAAGACAAGTGTTTAAGTGTAAAAGGTAGCATGTTTCACAGCAAAGTATTAGGTTTCGGCTAGTATGCGATTTGTGCCACTACAGGCCAAAGAGTTTATGAACTAATTGCTTCTCTCATTCCTCTCGGATGATATTATATAACATGGTGTCCGCCGGGACGGTATACTACTTTGTTTTGCCGGCATTTTGGTTGACAGTTCATATTTGGCAGTCGTGAAGTAGAGACGTGGCAAATTTATTAGGGAAAAATATTCGGTAAACCAACGTGTTTTAATCGTTAAAACATTTTATCAAAATCAATCATCGATTACTGTGACGATGGGAAAGTTACGTGAAATTTTCGGGAGAAAGAACGTGCCAACAAGACACACTATTTATCGTGTAGTGAATGATTTCAAAGAAAGAGGGATAGGCCCAAGCATGGACCACAACGTACTGCAAGATCGGCTGAAAACATTACTGCTATTCAAGAAAGTGTTCAAAACAATCCATCAACCTCAATTCGACACCGTGCTGCAGGAGCTTGGCCTTCAAAGAACAACTTTTGCCACAGTTTTGCTCAGAGATTTACATTTGTTTCCATTTAAGATTCAGTTGACGCAAGAGCTTCTTCCAGAAGACCATTTACGCCGCCGTACATATGCCAATAGGATGCTACAGCTCGCCCATGACAACCCCGATTTTCATGAAAAAATCATAATGAGTGACGAGGCACATTTTCATTTGAATGGATATGTGAATAAACAGAATTGTCGGTTCTGGGCAATGGAAAACCCTTTGCATCCATTAAAAGTGACAGTCTGGTGTGCGATTTGGTCAGGAGGAATCATTGGACCTTACTTCTTTGAAACTGAAAACGCCGTAATGGTAACTGTCAATGGGAAGCGATATCGTGATATAATTGAAAACGCCACAACTGCATGCTTTGGGCTTGACTAACAAGTGGTTTCAACAAGACGGTGCCACATCGGACACAGCCAGGATTAAAATAAAATTACTGCGAGACCTCTTTCCACAACAAGTTATTTCAAGGAATGGTGATGTTGATTGGCCTCCACGGTCGCCTGGTTTGACTGCTCCGGACTTCTTTTTGTGGGGATATCTGAAAAGCAAGGTTTATGCAAACAAACCAGAAACGCTGGCGCAACTCAACAAAACAAAATATTCGTGATGAAACTAATGAAATACCGCGTGAAATGTGTGAGAATGTAATGAAAAATGTGTTCAAAAGGGCTCGCATTTGTGATGCTAACAGAGACGGACATTTATCTGATATTGTATTCCATACATAATTGCCGGCATTAACTGAAACATTTATCAATATACGATCCATTCTCTTTCATTTAATCAAAAATTATAAACAAACAAAGTAGTATACCTTCCCGGCGGACACCCTGTATAACAAATTCAAATTTTTCCAAAAGTTCAGACAATGGATTTCAATAGAGAGGACAACAAAAATATATACGAACGATTATCGGGTGTGTATTTGTAGATAACTAAATAATCTACGGCTTTCTTTTAAGTTTTGACTTATTTCTGGCGTCCAACCTAAATTTTAAGCTTTGATGACTTTGAAGACAGCAGAATTTTATGGCAAATATTTTTGTAGGGCATTTAAACTGATATACTGCTGTTCAAGAAAGAGACAAAAAATGAACCGTACGTACATCCAGAGGGTTTAGATAAAAGTGCTAAACACAACTTATAGCAAGGACGTAAGGACTACAAGATTTCCTATAGCAATGTGCAAAAGCAAGGAACTTTAACCCTCAGAAACAAAAGCCTGACGTATGCTTTCAAAACGCTGATACACGTATAGTTTTTGGTCTCCTCTGCCGGAAACTGTTGTCGGAACCTTGTTATTTTTGTTGTGTTTTACAGTGTAATCGTAACATTTAGAATAACATTTAAATGCTGCAAATTTTTTTTTTTTGGCATTTCGTAGGACGGTTTGAACGATGAGTTACATTTAAAAATCAAAGAAAAATCAAGTCGCACTATATTCTTCAGGAACAAAGGAAAAGCGGCATTTTAAAAATTTTATAGCACGACTATTTTGTGAAATGGGAAAATTGTAAAGCAATATAAGATACAAAATAGTAAAATATAAACATTTTCAAATTTCAAAAAAACAAAACTAATAATAAAAGACCAAACCTTATTAGACAACTCTCGCAGAATGTATGTGTGTGTATAAAACACATGTTTGGGCACGACAAAAATAAAACAACAACTTGTAGTTAATTCTGCGAATCATGGTACAGTATTTCAAAGGAATGGTTTGAACAGATATCCACTGGAGTGAACTAAGTTGCAATTACTTTGTAACACGTTCATGAAAAATATTTGAAACGCAACAATGTCAGCGTATTAAAACACACGCACTCAGACGGATATATCTAGTGGCAGTAGAAATCACGTTAGATTAAGATTAAGTTGAAGGGCTTATACCCGTAAAAGCAACGAAATACATCACCGCTCATTTAGTTCAGTGATGTGTTTATTTTTACCTGAACGGTTTTGCTAATAAGCGAAATTGTTGCATTTAGGCTGGTTGTTCTCAGCATCCAGAGACAGTTCCAGACGGGCTAATGTTCCATTGCGTTATAAACGCCTGGTTTCGACCTTTTTGTTTTTTCTTCCTATTAGTACGTGACAAAAAGAACACGACAGATTTTAGATTAGTAAAAGGTTTACAAATTTAGCTTCCTGTTTTTAATTTTTCTTTGATTTTATTCCATTTTTTAGCTTTTTACTTTTTGTGGTTAAAAACGCTAGCAGAAAAAACAACCGTCACCAAATACAAGACTAGTATACAAGAACGATGTTTTTTTTAAACAACATCCACAAAAATACTGTGGCAGTATAAAATTCCTTGTTCCTTTTTTGCATCAGCGAACAAACATTTAAAGTCAAACTATATGAGCGTCAAGGCAGACAAGTGTCAAAAAATTTCATTGAAAGAGAAGCGACAAGTAACGGGAAGCCCTGTGTTAAAAATTGTACAACAAAGAGGGGGTAAAACTAGTAAAACACATACAGCTACACGAAAAACCCCTACATGCTTGGAACGTAATTATTTTGTGCCCTATCCACAAGAAAGGAGACCCTACTATTTGCATCAAATATCGAGGTATAAGTCTTCTCTTCATTTACATATCAAATATTTTCAAGAGAAATATGTGAACAACTCAAGTCAAACATCAACAATTTGTTGGGAAAGTATCAGCCAGGTTTAAGCCTGGTAAGTCCACCATAGACCAGCTATTTACGATACACCAAATCCTAGAAGAGGCGCAAGTGAAATAAATCGACACCCACCATCAATTTGTCGACTACAACCTGCATTCGATAGCCTGATAAGAAAAAAAGTTTTACATCGCTTTGCACAATGGCGTTGAAAAAACTAAAAGCTCCGTCAAAATACGGACCCTCTTTAATAACGAGCTAGGTTTTAGATAGGGCGATGTTATATGGTGTAACTTCTACAACTTGTTGAAGGAGAAGATTTTGCAGTAAACAAACATTAGAACTACCGACATTCTTGACAACAAAAGTATCATATAGCCGTGGGCAACATAAACTTAAAAGCACTTGGAGTCATTAACTGGCGCCACAACAAGCAAAAGCTCTCGGTTTTACTACAGAAAAGTAAGCAGTAATATAAGTTATTTGATTCGTATGAGCTTCGTCCCCGCAAAAATCTGACCGACCGGTCGAAAATACACAGTATAGGTCCGTAGGTTATCCAGGGTAAGTGGAAAGTGGATGCCAGCATATGACAGACGAGCAGTCGGCAGTCGTTACATAAGAATCTATAGTCTTTTTTATAAGAATCATCTGTCGCATCTTACCATCCTTAATGAGGAATAAAATATGACCCATATCTTCGTTATTGTTCAATTTTATTGATTTTCAATTTATCGATTTGATTTTCTAATTTATCGGTTTGACTTTTACACAGGAAAGATGGACACCGTCAAATCGATTCCTCTTCCAGACCAGAACTTCGGCTCATTGTCCGCTCTTCATTTAAAAAAAAAAACCTATAAAAGTCAAGGCAACAAACCTCATCAGAAGTTGCAAGCCGAATCCTCTTAAATGTGTCATGGCAGGCAGAGTGTCGATCGCGATATATCGGGTCCATAACTATGCGAAAGATGAGTAGCGGCAAAGAAAGTGTTTCAATTTCCCGGTGAACGCCCTACAACACGTTACGAACATTAAAGGCATGTGCAGCTAAAACAGATTTAGAATTTTGTTTATTGCGTCGCAACATGTAGCATACCGATCACAACATATAGCATGTCGTTGTTAATGGTTTCAAAACTGCTTTAATTTCGAACTTGGTGATTTCTCAATCGAAAGCTAAATTCAATATATACCTCCTCTGATATCTCGATTCTTCCCTACTAATAGTTATTTTTTTAAACCATCGAATAGCCAGCTCGTCATAAAACTATGCAATCCTGAACTTTAAAATATTGATTTTCCGTCACACCCAAAATGCCACCGCTTTTATGTTTACCAAATGCTGGATATCATTTCAATTCATAGGCAATTTTGTATAGTAAAATAATACGCCGACAAGCAAATATTTCACTAGTGCTTTAATTGTTTCATATTTTTTCGAACATTTCACCCATGGAGACCTCGCTTAAAATAAAGCAATTTGCTCAATATATGACTATAATAGCAATACGCGGTTATTCATATAAACCTTAAAAGTTACACTAAATAATATTGTGGACTTTTTAATGTGGCCATGAGTGTAATGTTTTGCTTAGCTCATGGCAGACATTGCAGCGATTGTTTTCTTTATCCAATAGTTATAAAAGTTATTTGATTTTAATGCTGCTCTTAATGATGATTTCAACAGCACACTTCACACCAGACAACAACAATTAATTTCCGGAGGATTACGACTATAAATTTAACTTAACGAAATTAACTAAATCGTTAACCTAATTAGGAGAACAACTTACACACCCCTTCAAATGATTACGTTCTCTTAAGCACAAAAACAACAACAGTTACATACGTTTATTGAACGTTTTTTTGTAGACAACATTATATCCACTTCGTAAATAAGTACACGTCATTGTATGCATGTTTGTGCAAGTTGCAGTGGTTGTGTGCGAGAGTGAGTAATTTTTGTGCACTTACTTTTTTCATTGCACCACAGTCAGTCTGTCAAGACAACCTTTAAAAAAGGCTTTTGATTTTTATGACTGTTGACTAAATTTTATAATGAAATACAAAAATGTTTGCAAAACTTTAGAAAGAAATTCCTTTACTTTGAGTGTGAGTGTATGTATGTGTGTATCTATGTATGTATGTATATAACATATGTGCAAAAAAAGTGTAACATTTGTGCAAAAAGAAAAGAAGGTTTAAGGCAAAATGTTAGCCTGTTCAGAGTTCTTACAACTTATAGGATTTTCAATAAGGACGGGTGTAAGCATAAATGGTATAAAACAAGCACGCAAACAAAAAAGCAGGGCTGATGTACCCATAATCTAAGAGCAACATATTATGATATAATAATATTGTCCGCTTCGAACAATAGAAAAACCAACAAATTTATTTAACTGCTCGGCCAGCGCCTGAGGTGCGAACACAGGTGACTAAAGTCATCGAATACTCAAAAGTCAACGTCACGCCACCCTCATACTCTGATTAAACACTGAAGAAGTTTTACATATCATTTTATGGTTAGAATTGTTATATTATCTTTGCATACTTAAAATACTTTGTTTGCGGTTAGAATTTTAATAAAAATTGTTTTGTTCACCTCAACCATGTTGCAACTATTATGGATGGAAATTTTTAAATGTAAACAATACTTGTTTATCGCAACTATGGTAATGTTTAAAATGTTTTCAAATATATGTTTACCGCAATAATATATTGTTTTAGAGAACACACTATGGTTGTCGTGACCATACAACAAACATGTTATTTTCCTTGCGACGTATTAAGGAAGTTTTTTTTTCTTTATTTGAAAGAAAGAAAGAAGACAACGCTCAAATGTCTGTGCTGCTTCGTATCTAAAAATGCGTCTCATGTCCAAAGACGCCACAGGCTTTCAGTAGAGTTTTTTAATGTTCGCGACGATGAATAACAATATAATTTCAGCTTAAGTTGCCAGGGTTTTTGGCGGTTCTTCTAACATTTCTCTCTTCCTCTCTCGCTTTCCCACTGTACCTCCCTGTCATCCTTTACCTCTCCCACTTCTTTTACCATACCCACTATCTGTTCCCTCCTCCCAGGGGCATATCATCTTGGTGATTTCGACACCTTGATGAATTGCCACTGGGGGAAACAGGGGTACCAGTCCCTGAGGCTTGACAGGAGCCTGAAACTGGAAGAAGGTAGGACTACTAAGTTCGACCAGTAACTACAAACAACTGGTACCACGGGTACCAGTACGCCTTGGAACTTCGGTTCCAGACTGGTTGTTGGTGAAGCTCCTTCGGGGGTGCACGTGGTGGCTGTGGTTTGTACCCAAATCGGGGAGGTTCACTTCAGGACCGATGTGGCATTGTATTGCAACGCAAGCTGTCAATTATTCGTTGACAGCAGTAGCTTAGGAGTGGGATAGGGGGCCTGGCATCCTCTGTCGTGAATTGCCACATATGGTGCTTATGCGGATTGCATAGGGGCGTTGGTTTGGCTGCTTAATGTCACACCCGTGGTTAGACCACCGTGAGGTTGTGCTATCGTTGGCGGGTACTCACGTAAATCTAACACATCTGTTCCAATCTGTGTCTCTCTCTCTCTCTCTCTCTAACTGCATATGGTTTTTGTCTTTAATAAGTTTAGCGTTATCAAATCACTTTGCCAAGATTTGGATTTATCGAATTTTCCTTTCTCACAAAAATGTTATATATACGTTTTCATATCTGCATATTTGTGATCCTCTCTAAAAATATACAATATTTACAAAAAACCATCACGCGCTTTTCTACATATGCTGGACAAAGAATTGGCGCATCGGGAACATTGACTTAATTATTTATTACTGATGCATTCTAATGCTAAAAATCACTTCCTAATAACGGTTTGGGCAATCTTGCAAAGGTAGTATACCTATTTATAATGCAACATATTTTCCAGAAAGGAAAACGACATTATGTTCAATTTTTAGGGTTCGGGGTTTAAACTTTTACAAGATTCGTTTGCCAACACATGTATTCTCCCCGTTTTCCTCATTACAGTTTGGATCGAGATGAAATATAAATCTAATGTTTCACCACACAAAGGTCACAAAATCAATGCCGCTGTATGACGGCATCAAATTACATGTGTTTCGATCTCTGCCCTCCAAACATCATGTAACGAAATGAAAACCACTTAATTTAATAACGATTTAATTTTTACATTAAATTAAATTTCCAAAAGTTTGGCACAAGTTCGAAATCTTGAAATATAAATAAATAAATACAAGATGTGGTATTTACAAATTTAATCTCAGTCAATCAAATCACTTTACATTTAAGGCCCTCGACATGCATTTTTAATCTTGCAATTTAAATATAAATAATATATAATTTTATAAAGCAAATTTTATATTTTTGGCAACTAAAATGGATTGATTTACAAGAAAAAGCCTAAAACTACAACAAAGAAAAGATACAGCAACCAAATCATAATGAGAAATTTCTAAAGCTGAAGAAATGCAAAAAAATCCCAAAGTCAAATACAAGAAAAAAACCACAAATGAAACATTCTTAAGAAACTACAACATTTTTCTCGGTTTGAATGGCTCTGCACAAGAAACCAATTTCTTCCTATTGCACTGTTTACAAGGCAGAGAAATGAAGTGAAAGCCTTTAGGATTTTGTTATTTAATAAATTATCAAAAAGTGTAAATATTAGAAGTAAAAGAGGGGTCACAGGCGAGAGATGCAGGAGTGATCAAATAAGTCGGCAGGTGCAATTACTGCAAAACTTAGTTAGAAGTGCATAAAGGTTTTCCAGACGGTGGGTGTTTGGTTACACATTTAATTACATTTTTTCAATTTCAGTTTTGATGGCATGATAAATAAACATTTTACTGCCGGTACTTTTCTACTCCTCAATTAGGGATTTCAGTGTTGAAATCCGCAAAATATTTTTAATTTTATTGGATTTTAATTGTAAAATACTCTCATTTTACTCCACTTGTTATTTTTTTTCTTTTTATTTCTTGTATTAGTTTTCTTTTTTGCTACTGCCTGAAACAATAGTAAAATATGTATCATCCCTCTCTTAATCCACTTTAACTTTTAATCAAATGTTCTTGGTGAAATTTCTATCACAGCGCCTACTTCCGCTTCCGTTTTGTATTTTTCTCTTCGCAAGCCAGTGTTTGATGATGATTTCTAATTCTAATTTTTAATTTAGAATTTCTTTTATATTTTCTTTAAATTATTGCACTTGAACTTCATTAACTTCTAACGCTCGTATATTAATTTTCATTTTCATCATTATAACATTGAAAATGGCATTAAGAACATTTTACTTTTTTGGCCATTTGTTTAATTTATAATTATTTTAAGTTGGAATTTTCTTTTAGCATTTTTTACTTTTTCTAAACAATAAGCAAGAATACAGCCGTGTTGTATACAACTGCGACGACTTCCACTAGACTGCACACTGAATATTTTTTGGCAATAGAAAAAATGTCACTATCACTGCAACGATGACTGTGTGCTGTCACTTTTTTGGGGTCTCATCCGTATTTGTAGTTTCGATTTCTCTGTCCGTCCATCGTCCTTTTTTTTTTACTTTTTATATTATTTTACTTCTAAACACACTTTTACATTGCAATTTTCAGTAATTGAGTGTCAAATGACAAATGTGTGCTTCTACCTATTTTGGGGCAGGTTCTACTTGTTTTGTTGTTTGTTTGTTTGTTCGTTTGTTTTTATTTCGGCTATATTTGGCATTTATTGTCCATTTACTATAAATTTGTTTTTTGTTTTTTTATGCTCAAGTTGCTTTTCAAAGGCTGCGGCTTATTTCTTTTACAAAGTATTCTTTTACTTAGTAAAAAATGTTAAATTTGTAATCAAGTTTATTGGAGTAAATTACAGCCAACTCGCACCAATAATGAAGAAAGAAAGTATAAAAAGGAAGTTTAATTACTATTTCAAAAATTATTTCAAGCTAATCTTATCCCGCTGCTTGCTTAAGCCAGCTCATTAGGAAACCTTTAGCCCAACTTCTTAGAAAGCCTTAAGCGCCTAATGCCTGAACATGCAAGTTTTGTTGCGTTTGTAATGCCTATTATAAAATTTCCTTTTCTGTTCTTAATTTCATAGATCAGCTACAAAAACAAAACTGAGCAGCTGAGTTAACATACACTCAAAAAGACAGGACACTCTATAAAGGCTACAGTCACCTAAGATTTATTTAGGGAGATTCACAACTGATTTAAATCTGTGCATAGCTGAAATGCAGAGGCATCGCACAAACTGTCTTAACACTGAACGCAGAAACATCTAGTCCTTGGAGGCAATCTGAAAGTTTCCACAAATAATATAAATAAAAAACATCAAACATTTTGCACTCGTACAACAAACAGCAACTACTTAATATGCAAATTCCCTAAATCGTACCTCAACGAACATTTAGAACCCAGCTGATGATAATAAGCGAAAACCTTAAAAGTTCCACTGAGAGCTACAAACTTATATTAAACAGCCACAAGACATGATCTGATTTTTAATTGTATTTCAAATATTGAAATTAAATGGAACTTAATACAAGACCATCGACTATGAAACATAGGGTGAGTTAAAAAATATTTCTGCAACAAATCAGTGTCAACATTTGTCTCAAAAGAATTCTTTTGCAAGGCCAAAAGTACCAAGCCACTGCAACGTACAAAAACGGGAGTGAGTGAGCAAGTGGTTTGCCATATACAAAATCCTATGATGATTTAAGACCAAATTAAAAAAAGAAACGAGTTAAACCGTAGACGTAATGTGACACACACACACACACACATACATACATACATATTTGTAAATGCACATTCGTTTTTGTGCCATGCGAATGTAAAGGCATTTTCGTCGTTATTCGTAAAAGTTATTCAAAAGCAATAACTACTTTCTGAATAGACAAAAACTAAATTTTCGCAACAATGTCTTTGTAAATTATTTAAGAAATATTTGTGTTTTCTTTTGCCATAAAATGAAGCCAAAACCTCAAAGTTTTCAACTTTCCATTTAATATTTTTCGAACAAACTTTTTATTTGTTGCACTTTGGTTACAGAATAACGTGGCAAATGTTAACAGTCCATATAAATAACATGGTTATGCAATCTGTTACTTACAGTTTCTTCATAATGGATATGTTCATAACCAAAGCTTTCTGTAAAGCTGCTTTCAATACTAAAGCTTTTCTGTCACACGTTTGTAACTCTCTCTCGCTCTCTCTCTCAGCAATGGTAAACTTAATTACATTGAAAAAGGGAAAAATTGAAAGTTTTTTTTATTTAATCAGGAGAAAACAAGTTAAGATAAAGTTTATGTACTTTATTTATAATTATAATCGTGGTTAGCAAATGGTCGTCCAGTCAGCTGACAGGCACAAAGATATCGCTTACCGTAACTGAGTGCACTGTCAGAAGTTCTGATCGGTAGCAGGTTCCTGTCTCGGAAAGGAGTATAGCTAAATAGGCCGAGCGGAGAGAAGTAAACACTCTCTTGAAAAAAATCCCTAATCGACGGTGGAACAGCATACGCCAGCGATGTGTGGTCATGAGGGTGCTTGATCTCTAGTCTGCGAACTCTGGATACCAGTCAATGACAAGTTTTATTTCAGACTTACTTATCCGTCTGGAAAGACATCTTCTTCTCCGTTGCAGGGATGAATTAGGAAGCTTCGCAAGAAGCGGAGATATTAATCACTGAAGAAAATCTGTTTTTAATTGGCCAAGAGAGGAACCTGAAAGAGATGGACAAAAATGCCCCGCCAGGAGTGGTCGTGTTAATCTTTAAAGGTACTTCCAAGGCGTTGGACGATAAGATTCCGATAGGGATGGGCAGTGAAATTTCGCAAGAGGTTGAGAGGTTAATCTCTGTAGGAACTGTGGTGTTTATTCGTCAATGGAGGAATTCTGTAGAGATAGACAAGACGGCAGCATGTGATGTCAAACACTGGCCAGTATAAAGGTATAAGCCTTACGACCACGGGCTGACACTTGTTAAATGTGAATTCCATGGGGGAACTAAGCCTTAGACAAATGATAGCAATTACCAGAGACACCGTGATGAGCAAGAAGGACGATAGTCACACGTCGACAGGTTGAAAACAAGTCAAGAGTAAAGGCTAGTGATAGCACAAAACTCGAATGAGAGTAAGGTATTGGTAAATTACAAATCGGTTGTATCGAATTTATTCGAGAAAAGAAGGAGGTGGAAAAGGGTCCCATAAAGTGAGCGGTCTTCTTCGACATACCCCCTACATTAACTTTACAGTTAAAGTATATTTGAAACTGTTGATGGATAGCAATGCTATTGCTTCCAACCAGGTTTTTAAGCCCTGTAAGGGGTAATTACCGCAACAACAAAACTGTGTACTCGCGTGACAGTCAAAACAAACAATATTGTCGTAACAACCACATGGCAGTTACTCGTATGATGCGGTCTCTCGGTGACAGCAACAGCACAGCAGTAATTGACAAGGGCACTAATTGAAGTTTAGTTTTAATCAATCTTAATATTATAGTCAGGCATGCATTAATTGATTCAAATTCCCAATGCAACGCTGGTGAAGTGTGTTTAGTAAGCAAAAGCAACTCTGTTTAATGACAACAAAGTGACTGCATCACCAATACAACTACATGTTATACTTCCCGGCGATAGTTGTCAAACTCTCTAATAAAAAAATGAAAACAAAAATATAACGCAAATTCTGGTGATGCCGACGGTCACGAAATTTCATGAAATTTTTAGCGAAAAAACGTTTTAAACAATTAATTTATTTAACAAATTTCTTTTAAAGCCGAATTTCTCGCTATATTTTCAAATTCACAAACACAACTTTTTACAAACAAAATAAACATATTTCCATCTGTCGAATGTTAGTTGATTAAGTTGAGTTGCATATGTGTTAACAACAGCGTCAGTACCTCAATTAAAACTTAATTGCGTCAATTAATGTCTGAATATACCTTTAAATCTAATTTAATACTTTAACGTACGTATGCGGATTGTGTTGCGAAAATTAATATTTATTATACGCCTAGTGATACCCAGAACTTCATATAAAAGCTTTTTCCTACTTAAATGCGCCTGTGAAACTATTAATAAAAAATTATCACAATTTTTTAAGTTATTTCTTCAAATAATTTAGTAAATGTTGCAAATCAACTTTAAAAAGTATTCTAACATAATTTACCGAGCCTTTAACCCGTTCAAGTGAAGCAGACCAGAGTCTTTAGTGGAGATCGATTCCACAGCCCCCAGACTGAGAGGCTGATACAATAATAAATTGCTTGCCAGGGCAATTTTGTGTAAAACTTAAAGCAAGTAGGTCTTCAGGTCAACAAATCTTTGAAAAGTATTTTTCTAATAATTCACTTCAGTGACTAAGCAAGTGCACGTACAAGCAAGAGAACAAAAAAGTTGACCAAATGTATTTGAGCTGACAGGTTTATGAACGTTTTAGTTTCTTTTGTTTTAAATGTGTTTAGTTTCACTTTAAATTACATGAATATTATTGCTAATAAATGCTACTTTCACAGATATTTCAACGTGATATATAAAAATAATTTACCATTTTTCAATCAGTTTAACGACTTTGTTGTTTCAAAAGAAAACACCAAAAATATCATCCCATTTTTCATGTTGGACTTCTGGTAGAGGGAAAAATAGCTGCATGAAGCAATAAAATTCAAAATAAGAACAAGAATAACAAAACAAACTCATCTAAAAAGAGACACAGATGGAAACAATAACAAATTTGCGGGAAAAAAAACTTAAGAAAAACATGTCTTTACCGCAGCACATGTTTTGGTTATTTGTCAAAAAGATGCTTTGGAAGTTTATAAATTTTTTATAAGCTCAACGCAATCATGTTTTCACAAAGGCCAGCAGAGTCTATTTTATTCTTTTTATCGACTTCACGTCGAATAAAATAAAAATATTAAAAAAAAATTAAACGGAACATTTCTTTAAATTAAAAAAAAATTTTTATAATAAAATTTTATGTCTTAAAACCAAAAAGAAAAAACATTGATGTCCAAAAATATATTTTTGTTAATTATATAAATGTTTAAATAATATACAAAGAACTATGTAACATGGTTCTTCTGTGCGCGCGTGTAAGCCTGGGTGTGTGTGTGTGCGTGTGAGTGAGCAATTTAAAAGCATGTAGTGACCTTAACACAGGAACATGTTATTTATAGTGTCACCAACAACAACAACAACAACACCAACAACAACAACAGCAGCAACACAAAACTGTTTGTGTTTGCATGGATTCTTCTTTTCACATTTCTTTCTACCACTTTTTGTTGTGTTGCATGTAAAATTACAATTATTTTTCTTAGCTTTTCCTTTGAAGATTTTTTTTTTTGAACATGTGGCAGACTGCATGAGTGTTTTCATTTCAAGGCATTTGTTTGCCAATTTCAGTTTGCTTCAAACTAAAATTTTATTGATTTTACACCATTGAACCCAGTCTTCAGCGGAGTTTAAAGATGAAAAAAAAACTCAAATTTAAACAATTTATTATGACAGTCTGGCATGTTATTGAACGTTAGCAATTGGTTTTCGCAAGGAAATAATATCAAAATATATTCGACTTACGTTGGTAGTAAAAATAATTTATAGTTTCCTATTGGCGGTACGAATGAAAATCGTCCAAAACATCAAGCCGAACAAATGCCCAAAAATTGTTGCTAACAAAAATGGGGTGACTACTCACCAATTTGGGCATTCGTTCACTCTGATAAAGACTTCCACGAATTTCGAAAAATGTTGAAGCGACAAAAAAGGGGTTTTGAGTAATTTTTTACATTTGATGGGATGCATTTATTTGTGTTTTACTTTTGATGGATTGATAGTTAATTTTTGATTTTGGGCAATACACTCATCAGCACATTATTACCAGGCATTAATTTACTCGGAGGATCAAAACAGTGACAATGTACTTTTTTAGAAAAAAATATTTTAGTGATAAACAATTTTTTACCAAGTCATTGCTCCAATATTCCTTATTACGTTTACAGAATTTTGAATCCAAGTTTTTAAAGAATGAATTTCTATAAATGACAAAATTTTCTACTCAAGTAGGCCTCTTTAAAAACGCATCCAATTATTTCGATTTTGTCACATAGTGTAATCAAAAATCACCTTAATTCAAAATGCTGAATAAATAATTAAATGTTTTATGCAAACATTTGGTAGCCATACACTGCGAATGACTTGACTAAGGCATTTCATTTGACGAATTTTGTGAACCAGATAATCGGGGCTTTTAAAATTGTTCCGTTAGAAAGGCTAAATTCAGGCAATTAATAATGGGAGTAAAAGGGAATAGGATTTGTGTTTGTTGTTTCAATAAAATTGTTTCTTTTTTATTTAAATAATAATATTTGTGTGTATGACTTGAATAAGGAAAAACGAATTTTAGACTAAATCGTTCTCAACAGTTAGTAAAGGGTACCGCCACCACTATTAGGAATTACTTCAAAACTTCAGTTAGGCATTGAACGGGAAGTTTATCCTCTAGTATCCAATCATATTCAGCTCCAGACATTTTTGTTGAGTCCTTTAAAAACTGTTATTGATTAATCTGCTTTTCGATGTCGTGTACTTTTCTAACAAGCCTTCTTTCAGATATATAGAAGCCCATTTAAAAGTTCTATATCCTGTTTATCAATTTGCTCGTCTGACAGAGCGAATTGTATCGTTGTCGTGTTGGTAGGTCTGATATTATTTTGTACAATGCTCCAGTTATGTTTTCCGTTTCAAATATCAAGCCGATAGTGTCATAATAGGATATGGCACCGCATGCAATAGCTCCATTTTCTCGGCTGTATCTTCGTTGCAAAAATATTTCTTCCTTTCCAAAGTCATGATAATAAAAGTTTTATCCTTCTACATATTCGTCAGAAAATACAACTTTGAACCACTTCTCCGATTACATCCTTGTATTCTTGGCAACGTTGAGCTTTACTATTGTCATTGAGTGGTGGTTTGTTCTGAAGTTTTATTTTTTTTGTGCCGCTGACATGCACGAGTTTGAAACAAGTCTACAAATTTGTTGTCTTTTCCTACGGGTTGTTACCATTATGGTGCGTCCTTTCATATGTTTACCATTGCTTCCAATTTTATTCAAGTAACTGTATGCAACTGTTTATTTTCTTTTTTTTTTATCTACTATTTGGACGACATATAGCCCACTGGATTTAAAAAATAATTTTTGTCCCTTTTCGGAAGAGTTAAGAGCTTTTGCACGCCCCATTTTTTTTGGGAAATTTTAAATAAAACTTTTAATTTTCTTGACATTATAACATTCTTCATTGAGAATTGCAATACATGATCTACTTTTTTAAAATATATAAAAAGTCCTTTTAATTTATTACAGGTAAATAAAACCAAAACACAAATTCAAAATAAGACGACAACTTTGTGGCATTTCAGCAAATAATAAGGGGGAAACCCATTTTCCTGATCAACCGCTACGCCTCTTGATGTATTGAACCAGAAATAAATGAACTTGTACTTAAGAGAAATACTAAGCAGAGAGGAAAAATAAGCACTTCCTTTATTTTCATCTTGTATGCCTTCGCCAAAGGCCACAATGCTCAACATACAAACAAAATTTACTTCGTATAAAAACTACAACATCTCAAGGTCAGCTCGTGAAACAAGCTCCATTAAGCAGAAACTCCTAGTCCATCACAATTGTGCTTGCTGTTCATATTAAATAAATGAGTATCGTGCATGCACAGAGCCCAACGTTTAGCTAGAAGCAACGAGTATTTTGTAGTTGTATTTCAGTCTCAGTGCAGTGTGAGTTGCGTCATACGAATACTAGACACAACTTCAAATAATGTTTAAAAAAATAACTCGACAACAACATCAAATTCATGTTACCAAGTGTTAACGGTGACATGCATCTCGATAATTGTGATTTAACATTATTTGTGTTTTTTTTTATTTAAGGCTAAACAGACTTTCACTCATAACTTAAATTCACCCCATTGTCTTGTGCGATGGTCAGCTGTTCAAACTTTGTTGACACTTTATAAACTTTGGGGGATTTCAAAAGACATTTCTCTCAAGCCCCTTGTTACTTTCTACCTGATAAATTTAAGAACAAAAGAAAGCAGCCTTCATTTCCAACAGGGACAAATTATTCATTCTCCAAAGTTTTACTTTTTATATGAAATATGTAAATAGTAAATTGCCTTTGTGAGAATAATGTACTTTTATGTCAATTGTTAAATTTTGCTGTTTTATTTTATTTTTTGTGTTTTAAAACGTTGCGTGAGTTTAATTTGAGAACATGTGTGTCAATGTCACATATATGAAGTAAAAATTTTTACGAATGGGAATGGGTACACAGGACGAAAATACAGCAATATTATAATTTAAAAGAACCTTTGTAAATGAAGTTCCTAGAAATAATATTCACAGAGCCAACCGTATAATTAGGAATTTTAATACTTGTACGAAGGTCATCTCGGCACGAACAAGTGAAGCGTTTTATGAAATAAAAATAAACCATTTCGTGTAAATCAAACAACCAAAATACCTGCATTATTTGTGTGTGTGTGACGAATTTCGATCGATTTTTTATTATTCGCACACAAAATGCAGGCCGGATGGTACGATTAAAATAAAGAAATTCGACCGGAAACCGAATTTTATGGTTCTGATTTTAAAATTTTTTTCCCGTGGTACCAATTTCCATCACAAACTTAAAAGTCCTAATTTCTCAGACGAAAAATATAACTTCTGGTAGGAAATTTCCGACTCAATTTACATTTCTTTCCAAACCCAGCTGAGACCTAACCTAAACCTAATTTTTGTTAAATACGCAGTGTTTGTGCTCACTCCGGGACAGCTTCAGTATACTTTATATAAGTGATCATAACATTGCCGAGATAATTAAAACATTACAACTGGACGAGCTGCAGTCAGAGAAAGTCAAATTCGGCCTAAAATACATAATTATTTTACAAAACAATAACAAATGATATTCTAACCAAAATAACCGAGCATCGTAACGAAAATAACTTCGCCCATCGTAGCGTAACAGACCAGAGTCTTTGATGGGAATCGTAACTACAAGCCCCAGACTGATGGACTGACGCACTACTTTTAGTTAGATACCGTCTCGACACGCCCGGTGTTCCCTATTAAACGAGTTTGACACTACAATACGAGAGACCGTAACCATGTCGACAACCTAAATGTTGTAGAGTTTGTTCAGTGAAAGCGTGATTTTCTCATTTCTATTATTAAAGTAGATTTACAGCAGGTTAATTTAGAAGTTTTCTTACACCACTAACCAGCCAGCCAAACAGGACACCCAAATATTTGGAGTTGGCTTATAAATTTATAAAATCAAGTAATTTTTTTGTTGTTGATTCCGTGCGCAGTTTCTGCTGCATCAACTAAAAACTTAAAATATCTAAACTGTTCAACATTCTTAATCGAAACATATTGAAAGTGGTTTCAAGTTCGTATAAAAAAGTTGAATAAATTCTTTCTCTCGTAACAAAAAGCAGCCAGTCAGAAAATGATTGCTTAAATTGGTAGAGCTATTTTTCATTGAATTAATGATATTTGCCACTGAGAGAAAAATTAATCGGAAATTTTACAGCTTAAGTTGTACTTAGCTTTACAGGCATCACGAGCTGTTTACACTCAGAGAACATGGTTGAGGTAAACATAATCTGTCAGAAAGATACTATGATTGAATTATATGGTTGCAAACAAATTATATTATTAATGTAGACATTGGCAGCGTCTGAGATACGAACACGCTATTCACTTAAGCCAAAACATCATCATACTTTGATTAATTACGAAGAGAATTGCGCAAACAAGTTTTATGTTAATTAAGCACATTTTATGGTTAGAGTTATTATACTATTTTCGTATATGATAAAATACCTTGTGGTCAGAATTTAACTAAAAACTCAACCATGTTACAGTTTTTATGAAAGGAAATCATTTATTGATTGAACATAATTAAATGATTTAACAATAACTTGTTTATCGCAACCATACAAATGTTTAAAATGTTTTTAAATAATCATTATATGTTTGCCAATATACTCGTATTGTTGTAGAGAACATACATACGGTTTTTTCTTTGCCTGTATAATAAGTAGCACAAAAAGTCGACAGTGGCCAACTGGTATTTCTTTGTTCGAAGTATTCGCAATTAGCATTTCCTTGCTGCAAATAGCAAGTAGTTGGAAAACCCATTAGCAGTTCGTTTTTAATATAATTTCATATATTTTATTGCTGGTCTTATGTGTGCGTCGTTTACTAAAATCAAAGTTTCGATTAATAGCAAAAAAATAAAAAAAAAATCCAAAGATGTCCTTGTTCTTTACACACAAACAAATGCACCTACGAAATGTAATTGAAGTTATTATTATTTTTTTTTTCTCTTGCTTTTTCCTTCCTTTAATGGCAGCACAACAAAACTACAATGTTTATGAATTTTTTATAGAATTCGTTTTATAGTTCATTGCTAAAACTATTTGTGTTGTGTTTTTATTGAGGCTATTGAGGCGGTGGTCACGTGATTTTAGCTCATAAACGAAACGAACAGAAGCACACAAACCATGTAGTGGAACATGAACAGAAAAATAATTTTATGGCAATAAAATAAAGTTTATATTACGAGTATATGAATCAATTAAGCCTGTGGGGATATGTATCGACGTTAAACGGCAATTTCTTCAAGTTAAGGTGTTATTTTTTGTTTTTTGTTTTGTTTTTTTGATCCTCATCTCAAAAGCTAATTTACAATTGTTCGTATATAGTTTTTCTAAATATTTCACATACTGAATGACATGTTGATTGTACTCCAAAACATGTCACATAAGGTATGTTTTGACAATTTGACAAAGTTGTAAAGAGTAATAACTGCATTTATGCGAAAAAAAGGGATTATTTATTTGCAGTCATTTTACAAATTAAACTTTATTGGCTGTAAAGTTCAATAAGGCTTAACAGATCTCCAAATGGCAAGTGGCGCCTAACAGACACTAACTACTCGTACACTGGCGCAGATTCAGCGTAACCTTAAATATCAGTTTTCTGTCTACAAAGGCAAAACGTACACAAATATCACACACACACACACACACACACACACACACACACACACACACACACTTAAACATACAGCTTGAACGCGATTTGGCATGAGGAAAAGAAATAAGAAAACATGCCAAAAAAAACAGCACAAGTTCAGTGACTTAAAAATATTTGTTTAACGCCTTGGGAAATCACTTAAAGTACTCTTACGCATTTCGTAAGATTAAATATGAAAAATCAAATCAAATCAAATGTAATTTTATAGATTAAAAAAAGAATATGCGACATCCACCTTCATATCAACGTCAAAGTCAGTAGATGAATTTTATATTTGATCAATAATCGTTGTGCTGGCGGTGCTACCAACCACTTTCCCTTTAATCGTTTGCTTTCAACTTAGTTTATTTTGCAATGACAAATTTTACTATACACCCACCTGCACAAACACTCACACACAGGCACAAACTGTGCGTTGTCAAACATGTCTCTGTTTAACTTAAGCCTTTTGAGTATTTTATTTAATTTCGCTCTAAATAAATAGATAATTTAGAAGGTTAAAAATGATGTAGCCACTTGCCCCGTAACAAATACATAACAAGAAAAATCACACAAATTTTAAATGGACACTTTTAGTGCAGAATGACACTTAATTGTGTGAACGCATTTTATTTATCAGAGAAGTCTTTTCAACACAAACAAATATGGTTGTGACATTTGCCACGGCAACTATAGTATGTGCTCTACAATAATACATTGTTGTGATTTTTTTAAAACATTTTAAACATTACTTTAGTTGCGATAAAGAAGTTATTGTTAATATTTAATCATTCTATGATGTCCCTCTTCAAAAACTGCAACATGTTTGAGTTAAACAAATCAATTTTTACTAAAATTTTAACGACAAACAAAGTATTTTAACTATACAAAAATAATATGATAACTTTAACCATAAAATGTTCTTAATATGTCAAATGTCTTTGGTGTTTAATCAAAGTATGAGGGTTTTGTGGCTGAAGTGGTGAGCGCCTTGACTATTAACTAGGTATGTATCCGATACCAATACCGTTATATCGGCGATATTTCAGACTCTCCGTTATATCGATATCGGCGATATTTTTACTGCCGATACAACGATATATGAGCATATCATATATTATTATCGCACACTAAATCGAAAACATTCACAAATCAAAAAACCCAAGATATTCTTCAGCTGACGAGGTAGGCGAGGCAAGTAACATAAAAACTTGCATACCGATTACACTGTTTTTATTTAGGGTGGGTTATCTACATCATACATTGTAAATTTTATTTAATTTACGTTGAATTTTAATTTACTAGCATATCAGTATCGCGGATATTTTTGTTTGGGTATCGATGTCTTATCGGCAAAAAGGTGTAGCGACACATTTATACTATTAATCATTTGATGGTTTTAGTTGCCTGCGTTCGTACCTCAGCCGCTGATAATTGGTAACATGATTAGGACAACCATATTATTATTACCTACAACTATAATATTATTTGTTTACAACCATATAAAGCAAACATGTTTATGTTTACCTCAACCATGTTTTTTCGTTGCGTGTGCAATTGTAGTTTTAAATAAAATGTAATTAAGGCATGATTTGTGGTTTTGGTTTAAACAACAAAACTTTGCCATATTTTCAAATAGAAGTTTCTTTTTTATTTGTTGGGTTTTGTATCGTAGTAATCGGTTGACATATTACGTAAAATATTTGCCAAATCTGACCAGACTTGATTCCTCTGGAGCAATATATAATTTAAGATTTCAAGCTGGTTTGTGCCATGAGTTATCCTCAATGGCTTCTTTATACATACTCGTAATAAAGTGATCTTGTGATATTCGTACAGATGATAAAATATGCAGATATAAAATTTTTGATTGACTCGCTTAAGTGAAAATATAAAAAGCTTCGTTATGTCCACTGGTCTTAAACAAAAATAATAGACAAACTTTTGCAGCTTAAAAACTAAAATAAGCCATACGAAGCCTTTTAAAAAAAGCGTGTAAAAAATCTTTAAAAAATCATCAATTCTCTTAACAGGTGATAGATAATACAGAGTGCAACAATTTCTATTAGTGTTTCGAATATCACTCAAGTACATAAAATTTTGTTTGTTCGTTGGATAAATAAAATTAAAAGATATAAAGCGCTTGAAGCTTGGATTGATTTTGTTGTTGTAAACTTAACCTTTTAAAGCGTTTTATTCCGCAAAAATCAAAAACAAAAACAAGTGCAACAAAATTGTGATAAATCGTTTTGTTTTTTTTTTTTTTTAATAAAAAAGCTTTATTCAAAAATTAAAAAAGTTGTCAATATTTGAATTCCATATAAACAAAAATACTTCTCATATAAGTTTTCCTTCTGCTCGTAGGGATTTTGAAGTTGCTGTTGCATAGGATCATCTTTATCTTTGGTTTTGTGTGTTTTGCGGCGAGGGCGATTCATCATAGGATCATCCATTTGGTTGGTGGCTTGCGCTCGAACTTGTGGCGGTGGACCGGGTGGTCTCTTTTTCTCCTTTTTCTTTTTCTGCTGCTCATAAAAAGCAGCATTGGCCGAGGCTACTGCTGCTTCTCTTTCCATTTGTTGTTGCTTTTTGGCAGCCAAGGCGGCTGTTTGAAATTGTATTATATGGGAGCTGCGACGGCGAAAGGCTGAGTTATAGATGCCACCATTGCCAACACCAAACAAACGTTTAATACGCCTCTTGTTAATGAAACCCAGACCTGAACTAATAGTGGAGCTGCCACCTTCGCTGCCAGCCACCATGCGGCTAAAGTTCGAATCCAAGTCACATGAGTGACTGCCCTTAAAGGTGATGCCACCTATAGTGCCGGCGGAGTCAGGACCACAAGGGAAGAGATATGTATTCAATGTGCTCAATGTCGTTGATGTGGGTTGCCGTGTAAGATCACCCCCGCCGGTCGCCGTGCCACCACCATTGTTGTTTTCATGATCACCTCCTGGTGGTGGCGCCGAGGCAGTGTTGTGGGATACTGCGGCTGCAGTTGATCCAGTGGCAGTATGCGAGGCTGTTGTGGTTAAGCTAGCGGCAGTGTTTGTATCATACGAGTGCGGATTAACATAAATATGATTGTTATTGTTATTGTAGACAAAATCTCTTGCTAATTGCGGTTGTGCTGGCTGTTGCCGTTGTTGCTGTTGCTGCTGCTGCTGTTGTGTTGGTTGTTGATGGTTGTTGTTGGTCAAATTCAAGTGTAAATTGACTTGATTCACGTAGTGGGCAACATTCTGATGATTTGTTAAATTATTTCCATAATTATTATTATTATTATTGCTTGCATTATTATTTTGTATATCTAGTGGTTGTCTAGGATTTTCACGTACTAATGGCGGTGGTTGTTGCGGTGGAACAGCCGCAGCAGCAGCTGCAGGAGGTGGTGCCGGCAATATTGGTTGTATGGGTAGAGGTGGTAAAACGGGTCTTTGCTGCTGATGCTGCTGCTGATGTGCTCTGGCTTGATTATTGTTTAGTTGATGCTGCTGTCTTCGTTCAGAGTTGGCATTGCTGCGATCACTTGAGGTGCCACAACATTCACATGAACCAGAATCATGTGAACCCACCATTTTCTATTATATTGTTTAATTTTCTATGCGATTATTTCGTCTACCAAAATCAACTTTCGATATGGCTGGTAAAAGAGAAATTCTACTTTTATTACATTGAGTTTTATTTGGAATAAAAATTAAGATTTTATAATGTTTTCTCTGAACTTTTCTTCAACACATATTTTCAATATTTTCAAAATTTAATGCAGAGCAGTCTGTGAACGATTTTAAAGCTTTAAGCTTAATTTGAAGACATTTATATAGTATTTGAACGTTAGGTAGCATGAGTTTTTTTATTATTATTATTTAATTTCTTGATTGATTTTAGTTTAGCAATTTAATATGTTTGTATTACTTAATCACAAATCACTTGCATTTTCTTCAAACTGTTGTACAAATGGCTTTCTTTTCTTTCACATTTCAATCACATTTATGTCATATATTCAATAATATATTTAAGTAAAAGCTTCAAGGGTATTTCATTATTTGCCTTTGATTTTGTTGAGTTTGTTTAGTAGAAACCGTGTGGAGGGTGTTTGATATAAATTTGAAGCAACTTTAATAATGCGTGTTTTTTTTTTTGGAGTTATGTTTAATATTTTTATTTTGTTTTATAAAACTTTTAAGCCACTTTTTATATCACAGCGTTATTATTTTTTATAAAAATTTACGAATGTAAAGTTGTTGTGCTCAATTATATATATTTTATTGAAATAATTCCTTATTTTAGGTTTTAAAAAAGCACCAGCTACCAGCAGTTAAATTAATTCAATTATCAGTTCTTATTTAAAAAAAAAACCATTGCGTGCAATTAGGCGCGTATGAAATAAAAATAGAAATTAATTAACTAAGCCACTAAGCTCTAATTACTTTGTTATAGAAGTTAATTATTTTAAGGCAATGAAACAATTTTAAATATTTTCATTTTGTAACTTAAATTATGCAGTATATTTTTAGGCGTTGTCACATTTTTCTTCTTTTACTGCTCAAGTGTGTTTGCTGTTAAAACAGATATGTAGGAATTTTTTTTGGTATTTTGGAGAGATATTTAACTTCATTTTTCATCTCAAGAACAATAACAACAACAACAACGACAACAACAACAATAACATATAAAATATTGTTTTATATTATAAAGCAACTTGCGCACTATTTAACAAGCAGCTGTAGCATTGAATCCCACGGCGGCTGCATTTCAAATCTTACTTCACTCATTTTTATTTAAATCTGCTTCGAATAAATCACAAGATACAATTTAACTATTTATTATTGCTGAAGTGATATTAGTTTACAGAACTAAAAGATTTTCGTTCTTGTTTTTATTTTATTTTAAATTGTATATTTTTGCTTGTTTTTTTTTTAAATTTTTATCAGAGAATTTACGTAAAACTCAGTTACAAATATTAAAAATGTTTTATTACAATATTCATATCATTTTTAGTTCCGCTTAAATTATTCACTAATTCCCTTCGTTTGGCAAACAACAAATAAAATTTTCTAACTTTACTTAACTCGAAATAACCAACAATCTGCAGAAAAAAACGATTTTGTTGTTGGCTTTTTTGCTTTTGTGCTGCTTTTCGGTGTGTTGTCCTGTACACATTTTTTCCACTACATGTTTCCGCAGTTGGTTTTGTTGTAGTTCCTGTATAGTAATAGTCTCGTGTGTTGTGACTTTAGCACACATACACTGATAGCGCGCACACACACACACACACAAATAAAATACATAAACCAAGAGAGAAAGGTGTGTTTAATGCTGGCTGTTGCAAATAATGTGAGTGCAAGAGCCACTGTATTTTTCAAATTTGAATTATTTATTTTTTGTTTTTGTTGCTTTCACTTAAAATACACACACACACATAAGTTGCTGTCATGCAGGTCTCGTGCTTTTCATGTTTACGTTTTTTATTCGTTTTCTTCGTTTTCTTTTTTGCGAACCAGGAACAATAACTTGTTTATGTTCGTTGGCATTCGTTTATTTTGTCCTTTGATACTTCTGATGTGGTCTCTCCATGCACCAAACAAACTCATACACGTGTACTCACACACTCTCACACGCACAAAAATCATACAATCATACAGGCAAGTGTAGTTAAACTTTCATCGAACTCATACCAATTTATAACGAATCAGTTAACTTCTCTAGCCGAAGTACGGCCAGCTTCAAAGGCAGAGAAGAGAGTAAACTGCAACACATTTTGTAACCAAATCATTTTACTTCCTGCTATTATTTGCTTTCTTTAGTTCATGTCATCCTCTTGTTTGATTTACTTACTACTGTTTCTCTTTCTCTTTCACCAGATTCGCAGTTATGTCACAGCTGCTAAACTACTCTCGCGCTCACTAATAAAAATCTTATGTAATTTTTTTCACATTTGTTTAGCATTTACCAGGCTCTCAGTGCAAGTATGAAGGCTGTGTTATGGTTGAGTGTGAACGAGACTCAGTCTTACATATCAAACATACATGTGCGTAGTTGTGTTAAAGGTCTTCAGTATAATTTTGTTGTGTTTGTTTCGCATGCAGGGGGGGGGGGGGGGGTTGACTTTTGCATTTATTTACATAAAGCGACATCACACCGTCAAGTGCACGAGGTCAATTGCGAAAACAAAACCATATGCTTGTTCGTAAATGATTGAGTGTCGCTTTCAAATTGTTAAACAGAACGATATAATAACGACAGTTATCTTAAGTAGGTGGTATAAACACCGTAAACGAACATTGGCAAATTAGAGAAACACATAAATATGACAATTAAAATAGCAAGTGTCTGTTACACAATGTGCAAGAAAGTATGTAAAACAAGATTTCAAATCCAAATCCGAAACCATTTATTTGTTTTTAAATTTTCAGACTTAGGATTGTTTTTTACTAAAATTACACTTTCAGTTTCGTAACACAAGCAGACAAGGTTTTGGACTAACACAACTGAAAGTTGTTTCTTAAGAGTGCTGAATTGAAATCTGCTCTCCATTTTTGGTTCTGTGATCTCCAAAATTAACGAAGTGACATGACATATATTAGTATAACTATGGATTTTATTCGCAATTAAGTTATTTTGGCACAAGTTCCATGACATCCCTGACTCGGTTTAAAGATAATATTGTTCTCGAATTTCGAAATTTGCATTTAACTAAATTGGAGAAACCGCTCTAAAGTTATAATAATATTTGTCGCGCAACTCGTTGCTCCATTCAAGAAGTTGACCTGAATTTGTAAAGTTGTGTAATTAGTCACAAGTCCTGCATTTAACACAAACGCAGAAGTTAACGAATGTATGTATGTTGCATTTCAAGGACGCGAATTAGTGTAATTTATTTATTTCGTCTCGTTTTGTATACAACTTAACACTTTTATTTATAGCTGGGTGATATAAATCGTGATGTCTAAAAGACTTTTGTAAAAATCACATTCCAATATCTTCAACAATTGCAATGCAGGCTACGAAACGATCAAGCGGAAAACTTCAAAAACGAAGGTCGTAATAGTCGCAAGGTCCTTAGAAAAGCAAAAAACAAAATATGAAATTTTATATCAACGAAACATAGAAACATTAATAAAACACATGGCGCCAAAATAAAATCGGCATAGAGACACGCACACATAAAGTACAATATTTTTTGTTGTTGTTGTTGTTGCTGGCATTTCCAGCTCAAACTGAAAGCCATTAAGTTTTCATACAAAACAAAACAGTTAAACAGTATTAAACTTGTTGGAGCAAAAGGCGAAAAGAACATGCAGACAGTGGCAACAATGAGAATAGGAAACTAATTATGACAGCTTCGTTTATGTCATGCGTGGCAATCCCCTAACGTCAGCTTTTTAACTAATGAATTTCCTAAATCATAATGAGAATTTTCTTGCAGAAAAAAGAATTGAAACTATTGCGACACGATCCCGTATTTAGTAACACTAACGAAGGGACAGTGCAAACAGCTAAACCTGTTCCTGAAGTGCACCAATATTTGGCAGCAAGGTTTTCACACTTACGCTCACATTTTTGCTAATAATCTCTACACATGCAACATTATGACTCTTCATATACTGTTTTTCTATACAACATTCAATTCAACCTTTTTAATACAACCTGGTAGTCAACAATTATTTATTAGAAAAAATGCATGAGTTTCTATACGAATTTCCTGAAACAAGAACAAAATAATACATGCAACCAACCAAACAAAAAATTTACATACATACAAATATTAAACTTGAATAAAATTAAGTAAAATCAAAGTCATATACTAAAGTTAAGCACGTTTTGACTCTTCAAAGCCTTGACTGTTCAAAGGACCTTTCTAGACCGACCAATCCGTTTACTTCTAAGTAAAAGTATTCTCCTACACTCGGCTTATTAAATTAAAAAAAAAAAATGTTTTTCACATTTGTTTGTGAGGAATGAAAATTGCTGCAGGCCAACATTTCACAATATTTGCAAATATCAACTGATGAGAGTAACATGTGTTAATAATGCAAAATTGAAAATTTGATCAATAAATCTTTTTTGTTTCCATAAACTAATAAACACTTAATGCGAATCCGAACACAGCTGGTGGAGAAAATATGGTATTACATCCCCCTTCCACCACGCCACTTTCCAAATTAACGTTTTACTGAACAAATAATTCGGCAATTTTTTTTAATTTTATTAAAAATTTCCTAAAATAATGCCTCCCAAAAGCTAAAGCTCCACCTGCGCCTGGTGGTATGCAATACGACTTTTGCTTGTTTTGTTCTGTATTTTTTCCTTCGGCCAGGTATTTATGTGTAGTGAAGGTTAAACACATTAGAGCGCTGTCGATAGCAAAGCACAAATAAAATTGAGTAGAAAAATTTTAATTGACTGAAATCATTTTAATAGTCTAGTGTGGATAAATTGTACCAGTTTAACAACTCACTATTACAATTAAATATTAAAATATTTGCAGGCAAATCTACCATAAGGTTCAGTACATCATTTACGTAAGACGACCTTTAGAAATACGATAAGCAAAGGACGTTCTTAAAACGTATAAGACTTTGAAATGAACAAGAAACAGTTAATGAACTTTAATAAAAGTGGCTACATATGGCATAATTTCTAGCATAAGAATATCAATTAAAAAACATAATTTATGAAATTAAAAATATACAATAATTTTACAAACACAACTTTACATAAAGCAGAAGTCGAACAAGCAACAAAATGTCAGCGAGAAAAATTCAAACTTGAAGTCAAAACAAAAACAAACCCAATCCTCTGTTCATTTTATTTTCGCTACGACAGTACATTTGGAAATTTCTAAGAGCAAGTTATTTCTTTGTGCAGGCTCATTTTTGTTTCTATGGGCCACTTGTATTCGTCTTATCTGACAATGTGCATCCCTCTCGGGAATATAATCCGGGTCTGGCAATATACATGCAAAGTCTATTGAACAAAGAAGTGACATATTAGTATTTCCGGTTTCTTAAATTTGGCTTGGACAAACTCGCCAATACCTTATTGTAGACCCTTGATTATTGCCCAAGCAGAGGAACTATTTTGAATTATTCGCGCAAACAGTTAGCAAAATTGTCATTATGCGTTAATTCGTTGTTTTTTCGACACTTTTCATGACAGCCTGAGCATTACGAAGAGAACTTTAATGCAACTCGTTTCATTCCAACACGGAATAGTGAACACTTTTGGTCATTCTGAATATTTTAAAGACTAATTAGTTATTGACTGACTGTCGCAGTTGATAAAGCCATTCTTTTAGCTCAAATATTAGCACATGAAGGTCAATTCAGGTCCATAAACTATGCGCAAGGGTTTTTTAAGCTCGCATACCTAAGAGCGTTTTAAAGCATCTCTAAATTCATTAGTATCTTAGGTCACTTCAGTGCACTCGGTTTGATACTGAGACAGAAGCAACTAAGAAGTAACATAGATAATAAAAACGTGATAATGAACACATCGAGTAGAGTTACAGTGGGTAAACTTCGTTGTAACCCAACAGAAAAATGAACAAAAATATGGGAAGATTTCACAAATTCACTCTTATCATTAGCTAGGTTAAGTAGATGATGTCTACAGTGGACACTAACTTAGTAGATATACCAAAACAATGCCTGTGAATTGCGTAGCCGCACAGAAAATGCGCGTTCCATTCCGGTAGTGTTTCATAACATCACTATTTGGTGTTCTAAAAAAAATTATCACATTAATAAAAAAAACTCTTTCTTAACCGACGAAATAGAAACGAACTTTCAACAGCCAGAAGCATAAGTGGGATAAGAGGAAATCGAGATAAAATTTGTTGACTTTAGAAACAAATGCAAATTTCGTACTAGTTCCGACCACGGCCAACTGTCTGACAAAAAAAATGAGAGAAGAAAAAAGTACTCCAAGTTTTAAATTATGCTCTCTTTGCTTATGAATTTATATCAGAGTTTTTGCTTTCTTATACTAAAAAAAACATGTTGGAATTCAGAACGAAAACTTGAAGAGCTTGATATTAAATTAAAGTAATTCGCTTTATCCAACGTTACTGCATGAAATCATCTCCTACAACAGGCGCGGACCCAGGAGTAGGAAAAAATGAATATTTTCGCTGAAGCCAAATCAGGGCCTGCTCATGAACTAGCGTTTCAGCTTCAAAAGAATGCACATAAAATTAAGTCATATTGACCTGCTGAACGGCACGCCGACATTCTGCTGCTAATGCTCTCACTTTTCTGTTTTACCTTAAGAACCACAAGCCGTGTCTTTTTTGAAAATAATTACGATTTCTAACGCACTACTGGTTTAACACTTTTCTGCTTTTGATTTTCACGAAACAGCAATCAATATAATTGGAAAATGTTTTTTTTTTGTAACTATATTGAAAAAGCATACAAATTTGTGGTGGTTTGCATTATTCGTTTTTCCACTATTCCTTGCATTATCCTGGGATATATTGTTCTAACAGGATTTTCTATATAAATTTTTTGTCACTTGATTCTGATGAATCGTGGTCACTAAATTCACTTGAATCGACTTCTAAGAGTTATTTACTAAGTTGTGGTATTCTTTCCTGAAAATAGTAAGAGTGGCAGAAAAAAGCCGAATGGAAACCCCGAATCGGATAATATATCTTAAGTCAACAAAAAACCTAATAAAATTATTTCTTAACAATCGAATGGTAAAGTCTTTAATAAAATTTCATTATTTATATTCGACATTTCGTTACGCCTTTCAGTATAAATAATAAACTTGTGTTACAAAAAATTTTATTAAAATCCTTAAGCTTGCGAATTAATTAATTAAATAAAATTTAAAGGTAAAGAAACTATAATAATGAGTATTTGTTGCTTTTTTGTCATATTTCAATTTAAGACAAATAAATTTTCTTGTGATTGAAAATATTTCATGGATTTTCATCTTCTTATTTTTTTTCTTTGAAAATTAAAATTTAATTGCTGTTTTGACACATGGGCTGTGTAAAACATGAAGTCATATTAAAAGACACCAGGTAAGCTTACTTTAATTGACTTATAATTGTCTATTATCATCAATTTAGACAGAAAACAGGGATTGTCAAGCAAACTAGCGAGCGAAACACGAACGAGATTTAATTATTTTTTGACATCTTCAATATTTAAAATGTTATCAACCAAATTTGTTGCAGGGTTTTCTAAAGAATACCCAAATGTCGATTTTTGAAACGAATTTCTGATATCACTTGTCAAATTTGGTTTGTTTGGTTTAGAGACAAACCGGTTTCGGCTATGTGCCATAGTCAGTGTCAGAAGACAATATTACACTCAAGATGATGCCACATAGCCGAATATCAAATCAAGAATCAATACACAATTGTTTTTTATGGCATACTTATTTCTAGAATAATTTTGTGATTATTGTAGCATACTTTAGGGCAAGCATAAATACTATTAGAATAATTTAATTTAAAATAATAAAAGAATAACACTTAATATGTAGTTACATCATATTATAACCATCTTGCATAACAAACTCTTTCTGTCTGTAAGTTCCATTTAATTCCGAAACATCGAAAACGATGGCAGTAAATTTTAAAACAGAAGTAAATAAAAACACAATATAACAAATTAAACGGAAACTTCAATCAATTAGTACATTGTATTTTCCCATTCTTGTCACAATGTAACGCACCTTTTCTTTTTATGTCTCATTTCCGCCGGGGAACGAACATTTTGAGCATGCATTGTCGCCCCTTTGATGAAACACGATTACAAAATAACTGAAGTTTTCAACGAGTGAATTAAAGCACTTAAAAACAATGACTTTCTCCATACACTTTTAGAATACCAAATTGGAAAACATTAAAATAAACTTTATATTTTTAATTTTTGTGTATTTTTTTTTTATTATTTTATCATGCGATGCCCAGAATTGGATTGATATTTGATTGCATAAAAAATATGAATTTTTCCTTAGAATATTTAAGACTTTATGCTGAGACAATTATGAATACTAAACTAGACTATGAATTTTGAAAAAAGTACGAAAGAGTGTCAAAAAAATACTGAAAAGAGGAAACAAGAAACACAGAAAATTACAACAACAAAAAAACAAGAAAATGTTAAGCAACATATTTTAATTTAATTTTAATGTATCGACCCTTGTTTTCCTCTTTCTATTGTCAATAAGTCACTTATTCTTTACAACGATTGCACTTTTACCGATATGTCAGGTAAACCTTGGCTTTGAAAAAAAAACACACACACACGAAAAAGGAATTTGAGAAAATGAAATAAACAGTGGAAAATAGCAACTGTTGCCAGTTTAAATGCTTTTAAAATAGCGAAAGAAATACGTAAAAATATTTTGCTTTGACACTAAAGAAAACAAGAAATAAAATCGTTAAATTGCTGACAAGTTAAGGCATGTTAAAGTGTAGGGACTTAAAAGTATTTATAAATCGTTTAATAAACCATTTCTTGTTTCTAAAACTTAGAGGTCGATAGAAGGCTAGCAATTTCTGAAAAGTAAATTTAACATTAAACTGTTTTTTTTTATAATTTATAAACAAATTTTAGGGGAAATAATTCCATACAAATGAAATGCAAGCGATATAGGCATGCAAACACAGATAGTTGTTATTCAACAACAAACAATCATAAACAGGCTGATTAAAACTTAAAAACGACTAAAAAATTAATTTTCAAATCTGCTCTGGAAGAGCAATGCATATGTGTGTGTTTTTTTTTTTACAATATTTATTTTCGAACCCCTAAAAAAATTATATTCTGAATCCTTAGGGGAGTTCAATTAACCATGTCCATCTGTCGGAAGTTTAAACCAACTAACTGAACACCCGAGCTACATTACGTATGAACTTAAAAGTTAAGCATTTCGCCGAAACTTCGAATACAGCAACATCGGGTTACAAAATTCCGAGATATGTGCAACCATTTTTTGTTTTCACAAAAATTTCAACTCACCCTAAATTCACCAAAATGTTTAAAATTTTAATACAAAATATTCGAAATTACCGAAAAGTATCACAAAAGCCCAAATTAATCAAATCTTAAATTTCACTTGAAAAATTTAAATATCACCAAAAATTTTTAATTTCACCAAAAATCAAAATTGTATAAACGCCGCGGAATTGACGAAAAATTTAACAAAATATTCAAAAAATCATAAAAACTGAAACGTTTTACCAAACCGAAAAATCATAAAAATTGGTGTTTTCACCACAATTTTGGAATTCACCTAATATTTAAAAATCACTAAAAAGTTACATTGTATTAAACATGTAGAAATTATAATCAAATTTGGTAATACACAAATATATCATAAAAAATTTTATCTTCATCAAATTGTGGGAATTCACCAATAATCTAACATCACAAAACATAACCTAAAATATTTACATTACCAAGACGGCGAACTTTTCCTAAAATCGAATTTCACTAAACTAAAGTTTGTGTAAAATTGAATTTCACCAAAAATCAAAATTTCACCGAAGACTATAAACTTCACAAAAAATTATAAATTTTAAGCAAAGTGGAACCTAAATTCGATATTTTAGCGCAAAAAATTATCAGAATTTAAAACTCAACACAAATTTGAAGATAAAATCTAAAATTCTAATTCTAAAAAATCTAAAAAAAAGTGAAATTCACGAAAAATTTTAAAATGGAAAATACTGAGAATCGCAACAATAAAAGACCGAAAATTCACAACAGAAACCAACAAATAATATTCCATCAAATTTCACATTGGCAAAATTTTACCGAAATATGGAGATTGTAGCAAAAAAATGTGGAAAATCGGGCAGGAAAAAATCTCCGATACTCCTACATTTTTAATAATTCATACTTGAATGGAGCGTACATTAGATTACATCTCTGAATTGTTTTTCTTATCAAGTGCGTTCAGCAGAGAACCGACAAAATGGACTGAAACGAAGTATGTGACATAATTTCTTTTCGCTGCTCTAAAGTAATTTAGAGCTTGTAAATTAAAAAAATTATGAAAATTAAAATGTATTGAGTATAAAAAATTCTGATCCACTTAATTGCTCAAAAATTAAAGATAATAGAAACGATATTCAAAGTGATTAGTGGGACTAAAATTATGTGTATGTGTGTGCCTCTGTTTAGATGGTCATATGAATATTTAAATTTAAACTTTTTAGTTTCTAAAATATATTTCTACACGCCCACATAAATATTTTTAGTTTTCTCTTTATGTTTGTTTTACTTCTGTTTTTAAGAATTTACATTTTATCAGTGATTATTTTTTAATTTTGTTTAATTCTCATACAAACAAGTAATTTTCCAACTGCGAAAATTTTCTAAAAATTCTAAAACAATTTGTTCAGTTTGAATGGTTCGTTCGAAATCACTTACGTATTTATAGGAATGTTTGGAGGGGGGTTGTTAATACTACAGACTTTTTAGCAAACTGTTTTAGTAGGCAACAATGTTAATGATTTCTTTTCTTGCTTTCAATATCACTTTGTTTAATTAGTCTAAGTAGATTTAATGCGAAACAATGTACGCTTTATGGCAGAAAAGTGTTGCCAAATGTTTTTAAGGAAATTATGTTTGAGCATAATTGTAAATAAAATAGACAATTCCACAAAATAATTGTTACAAAAGTGTACATGTAAGTATATAAATATGTATGTATGAGTTGAAATAGGTGCTTAAGAACACTTTTCCGGACATTATGATACCCCTTAAAGGTAGAAAATTAGTAGGGTATTTGCCTATTCTACACATCGACAGCCAAGTTTAGACCAGTGTAGAGTATTATGAACTCTTAAAACCGATCGAAAGAGTCCCAAGCGATGAGTATCTTATGCAATTAATGCGAACTAACAAATAATTGGTCGCAAGCGGAAACGGGGACTGTTGGAACAAATTAAAACACAGCTTAAAATAAATTTGTTACCACAAAACTGAGAATATTTTAGAAATATAAAACGAAGCAAAATGAAAATGTACTCTTTACAAAAAACTATTTGAAGCTTCTTTAATTATAAATTATTTGTTGGTGGTTCGTGTTTAGTGAACATTTTTTTAAATCTTGGATGAAACTAATAATTATTAAATTTTCATAAGTGTCAATATAAATTTAAGCCATCAATAAAAGTTGTTTACCTGGGGGCTTGTGTTAAGCTACCGTGCGCCGAAATGTATGCCATGCAAGCAATCCATTTACACCCTTTTACATCAGATAAAAAATATTTGCATCACGCTCACAAACTCACTCACAAACTCACTCACGCCCTTAACGAAGCGTATTTATTATTGAGACTTATTTCTCTTTTTCACTATTAAAATAAAATAATTTTTATTTAAAATTTTACTTTTTAAATATTTTATTACTTTCAGGTATTTGATGGACTTTTAAAAACTAATTTAAATTTTTTTATAAATACTTTTTCTATTGCTTTCTTAATATTATTTTTTCTCTATAAGCAACTTTAATATTTGAAATTAATTGTTTCTTTTCTTTGAAACTTGCCTACAAAATATAAAAACTTCGTAACAAAAAAAGAATTAAAAATAAAATAGAAAACATTGTTATGCTTGTTGTCACACATATGTCACATCACTAACAATAAAAACAGCGACCATGTCGGCACTCAGAATTTCTAATCATCTTTCCAAAATACGACAAGAGCGGAGAGCGCACGAATTTATACAATGCAAATAATATATTTAGAGCGACACTGTGACAACAACAACGCCAAAAATAAAAAATAAAACACGCAACAAAACAAATTCTTATAGCGAACTCAATGAAGAATTCTTTCGATTGGAGCCGTTCGAATGGAAATTATTTCTGATTTTATTTAAAGAAAACGTCACGTTTTGAATTCTTACAATTCTTGTAACGGTAACAAATTTCACACATACACACAACTTTTGTAGAACAAAAGTATCCCGTTTAGAAAATGTTACGTTCTCTAGCCCGCCGCATGATCAACTGGCCTCAACGTTTAGTGATAAGACGTTGCTATAAGAAAACAAATTTTTGCTAAAAAAAATATGAACCGACAAAAAACAGTTTTTTACACTTTGGAAAAACGTCTTCTTTATCTCATTTTTTTATTCTCTAAATGTTCTTTGAGAGGCTGATTGCCTTTGGAAAATCTCTTCAACGCTTTCGTTTTAGGAAAATATTGTTGGTGTTTTTCAATTGATAACGTCACTATTCCGTGAACAATTAATTTGTTCTTCATTGTGCTTAATTATTTTTTAATAAGTTTTTTTGTTCTTCCGAACATTTGCTGCAGATTGGAAACAGAATTTTTATAGAAATCTATTTTTAGAAACAGAAGAAGATCATTAAATATAAATTTTTTTATTTTAAATGTTTTTAATGTGTGAAAGAAACATTTGTTTACTTTTTTATTTAAAAATATTTTTTTTTGCAGCTGAGGTGATGATGGATGTTATCCTAATGATAATTGAATTATTGAGCTTTAATTTAAAGATTTAAATAATAATGTTAACATTATTTATTTTGATTGGTCTGATTAACCAAACACAATTCTCACTATGGGCTAAAAACAATCGGTCATTCGTCACATAAGTTACAAAATAATTTTTAAAGTTATGCACAGTTTATTTTCAAATACGGGTTTTTTTTGGCATTTTGTATCGCCAGCGTTAAATATTTCAAAGCGTCAAAAAGCGAGCACGTACGGCATTCTTTTTTTGCAACATTTTTTATCCAATCGAATTTGCCAGAGTTTCTCCAAAGGAGAGGACAGATCTTCACAATGTATTGCGTCTAATTCTTTGTATTTTTCACACAATAAAAGATGTTACCGTGGCGATTTTACTCTTTCTTGTGGCGCCTGTATCAATTAGCCACAAATGTCCTGTAACACTACATTGGAAAGCCCTATGAAACTTTTCGAGTTTCTACATCTTCTTTCCCCTCTCTTTACCAAACATTCACACCAAATACATTCCAGCACTTAATAGTTGGTCTTTTGCCAATTTAACCAACAATCAATAGCCATTACCATCACCTCACACACAGCAAACTCGTGCACGCACAATCAAGCAGATATGTATTTTAATGCCGCGCCATGATAATAAAAAATACAAATCTCTGGATTAAATCACACGTGGGGGAACAAATATTCTATTGAAATAGAAACAGAAAAACAAATGTCCAAGGGACCAATCAAATCGTCTCAATAAAGTTAATGAAATTTTATAATTATAAAAATATTAGAACTTGACTGTGATAACTTTTAACTAAAATAAAAAATTAATTCATCACAAGTGGAATCATAGTTTATCGTTTTGCAGGCACACACACACACACACACACACACAAAATCCAGGGGTGGTACAATATTTGCAAACTATAAAAAAATATGCAATAAGTAATCATTACTTGAGATTTAATAACTTTTTCATGACCAGCTCACGTTCATCTAATAAAAAATTTACTTGTCAAGGCAAAAAGCCTTGAACGCCCAATAATCGTTGGACGTTTGCAAGATTTATTGAACACTTAAATAATTCACATGAGCCACCAACATTCATCAAAAGTTCAAAGCAAAAAAAAACCGCATTAGTTGCTACATGTGCATGTCGATTTGGTATTTGTTCGTTGAAACACTCGTGTGTGAATTGAGACATACATTTGTTTACGCATTTGACTGTGTGCGTAGGCTTCCGAATCAATCATCAAGAGTGTGTTTCTTGATTTTCAAAATATTATTTGAACTCATAGAAGAGCAGTAAAATTGTTTGTTGCAAAAATACAAGAAATACGAATAATACGTGTTTCATACACAAAGAAATATTATTAATAAATCCGGAAAATATTTTGTTCAACATATAGTAATACGACATAAAAAAGCTAAAAGGGAAAAACCGTGACAATGGGCAAACACTAATAATACTGCGACTCTTACAGTCGTATGACTCCCTTTATTTTTTTAATTTTTTCACAAAACTTATTTCATCAGCGATGTATTTTTCTTTGAAAAATGTAAAAAATATTCTGTAATATTATAATTGGGTTCCAAATTGATTTTTACCTTACGCATCAATTGCATTTTTTTAGAAATTTGTGGAAGAAAAAGTTCTTCACTCAACCGCGGCCAAAATCAATCATTTTGACCAAAAAAATAAAATTTTCGAATTTATCGCTCTGACGGACGATTATTAGCACCAGCACAAGCGCATCAATGCCCGATAGCTCTCCATGTAATTTTTTGCAATTCGAATGCGTTCCTCAATAGCTGACAGAATCGGCTGTCGGAGAAGAAATTGTTGCCAATTTAAAATTATCTACGTGAAGCCAATAAAATTTCAATTGTTTTTCTTTTGAAATTTTTCAACACTTGTCAATATCATTTAAACTCCGTAGAATTATATTTAAAATTGCTCAAGAAAAAAGAGGATTATTAATTTTTTTATTTTTCTGATCAACTAACAATCTATTTTTCTTTCTTAACCGAAAGAATTAAACGAACTTAAGTGATTTTTAATTACCAACAACTTTAATTTATTTATTAAAAGTTGCCCTGGAAATGAAGTTTACTCTCAGAGTAAATATAATTATACAATTAACACAGGTCTCAAAGTACTCCAGCCCCAGATGAATCAAAATATTCAAAAAGTGTTTCATCTACAAACGCGGTCTCATTATAGTTTTATTATAAAATTAATTCATGTGCGTCATGTGTAGAAAAGTACTTTAGAAAAAAAAAACAAAAATAAATAAATCGAGTGCTTGTAAAATAAGTTTTCAAATAAAACACACGCAAAGAAAACAAAAATCACACAAAAACAAAATAAACAAGTCATTCGTAGACATTTGCAGAAGGTCGTCTTCTTAATTGTAGTAAAAAAAGAAACAAAAACATCAAAAAATATCGTAAAAATAGTTTACTTGAGTTATTTTTACCACATATTTCTTTTAATAATGAAAATTAATTGCGAAAACTGAAACAAAAATATTAAAAAAAAAGGTTTTTTATAAATTGTGAAAATTAAGTAAGTAGTCCACCCCTGTCGTGAATATTTTCCCCCAAACATATTTTCCTTTTTCCAATCGTAAATTAATTCTCTGAAAAATTTCAAGTCAAAATGTTCCCTTTAACGTCATTAAATTTTTTCCACGAAATTTGTTCACCTTTCTTTGTGCTTTGTTCACTTTAGGCAGGAAATTATTTCTTTCTAATTAGAATATGAAAGTTTGTAATAAATTATTTTAGGTGAAAATTAGTTACTGAAGAGTAGTGTGACATAGTAGTCAACAAAATGCAAAACAACAGATCTATTGTCTTGTAGGTTTGTAAAGATTTCCGTAAGAACTCTTGCGCTGTAAGTATACTGCCCTTTCTGACAGATAAGTTGTTCTCTTGCCACAAACTCATTGTTCTAAAGTTGTTCCATTAAGAAAACAAAAAAACCCAACAACCTTATACTTTGTATAAACACCGAAAGAATTTTATTAGGAACATTTTATGGTTAGAATTATTATATTATTTTTGTGTAACGCAAATATTTTGTTTGTGTTTGTAATTTTAGCAAAAATTGTATTGTTGAACTCAACCATGTTGCATTTGTTATGGATATAAATCACTTAATAATTAAATATAAACAATAAATGCTTTATTGAACTAATGTTATATTTAAAATGTTTTCAAGTAACGATTATATGTTTGCCACAATAATATAAGGTTGTAGAAAACATAATATTGCTGTCATGATCAGCCATGTTTTTCCTTGTTTGTTATTGATCTTTTTTTACAGCCAATGCGGTTAAGCCCGAAAAAGAGTTTTTATATGATTTCAATTTATTCATTTGGGTTACAATAATTTAATATCTGTTTAAAATGATTTCCGCTTTGTTTTTAAGTTGATGAATTACCACAACATATCTGAACCAATAAGAAAATATATTTAAAAAAAAGTGGCAGAATATTTTCGATTTATTTGAAAACCACCAAAATGTTCATGTATATTTTCCTTTGTTTTACAATTAAGATTTATTTTGTATGGGTACATTTTTGCATGATTTATTCGAAAAGTATATTTCTTATTCATTAAATACCACAAAACAGACATATGTACATACATGTGTATTACGCCTGCTTTGAAGTTTTAGGACGTTCTGTTAGAGTTTGGAAACCTTCTGTAGTTACTTGAATTTATTTTGTCTGCAATCTTTTTTTTTTTACTTCAAAATTTATTGTTTCCATTAAATGCTTGTGTGCGCAGCAAACAAAAAATATGCATTTGCTAAACTAATAAATTTTAAAGACTTAAATAGAAAAAAATTTAATTAAGTTCAAATCGATTAGCAATAAAACTTTATTGAAAATTCATAAATTCGAATTTATCCAATACAAATAAATGAAATAAAAATACTTTGTTTTATTAATTAAAAATAAAAAAACTAAAGAATAAATGCTTGACTACTGGAGAAGTAAACCCATGTTGTGAATATTAAACGCCTATCATTTTAACAATTGCAAGAACAATTAAACGAAAAATAAATACAGAAGACGTACAAAACGAAAGTGTTGAATTCTTATTGCAGTAAAACAAATGCATTTTCATTTCAACAGCAACGAAAGCAATAAATAACGTGAATTGTCAAAAAATACTATAAAAATACCAGTGACGTCAAATCTGACACAATAACCTTAAAAACACACACTATAAAAAAATATACGCAAATATTAAAAAAAGAAAAATACAAAGACCAAACAAAAAAAAAAAAAAATGCGGTAAATTCAAGAGGAACATGTTGTAGAAAATCAAAAGCGCATGAGTCAAAACTAAAGAACAGGAAAATTATAAACACGCAACATTGTTTAGCGACAATGTTGCTGAACTGCACTTGAATTTGCAGTATGTGAAATTCGAATTTATATTTCAAGTTAACAGAAGCTTTCCTACGAAACTGTTATAAAAAGTGTTATAAAACCAACCGCTATTTTATTTTTAATTACATACCAGCTTATGAATACAAGTTTTGAGGAACACTTACCTGTAACGAAACATAAAAGAAGAAGAAAAACAAGTTATTCTCAAGTAGGAATTGACAAACATTTTCTTTAGATAAAAGTTTCAATTGTTCTTATGTTAAGTTTTCAAGTTGAATTGGTGACCTGTTGACCTGATTTCAATGAACGAAAGAATGAATAAGTAGTGCCCGCAAGTGTTTAATGCCCTTATGATTTAAGCGTTCAACACTCTCAAATATTTAACAGTTAACTGTGACGTCAATGATATGACATGGGTTCTATGTGCATGTGTGTGTGTGTGTTTAATATATGTATGGATTTAAGTCGGAAAAGTTTATGCTTAAATTTAAATTGAAATTGAGAAGAGGCTTTCAAGAATTAATAAAACTTTTGCGTAAGGAAATTAAAATTAAGTGAAGTAACAGAAACATGGGAAAGTATCCGTCATTCATCATTTCCTTTGCACAACAACTACGAAGTTTTAAGCATTAATTAATGTAAAAAAAAACGAATAATAAATTATTTGCAAATTAACATTTAATTGCAGTAATTAAATACATTGTGAAAAATAAAACATTATTGTGCAGGACATCTAAAGGAGTCTTAATTACGAAATTATTTTCAATAAATATGCAGCTGATTATAAGAATATTTAATATCGAGAGAGAGAGAGCGAGAGAGAGTGAGCCAGAGAGAGAGTCAGTGAGAGAGAAAGAGAGTGATTAAAGTATTCAAGTCATAAGTGTGACCGGGTAATACTAGACGCACCATCAGAAAAGGAAGCTACTATTGATTTTGCCAAGCTGCAGCTACTAGTGAAATGATTACTAATATGCAACGCATAACGTGTGACATAAACGAACCTATTGTGAGTTGATATCTGCATGAACAGCAAATTATGCCTTGGAGTTTGGCAAACAGCTTGGTAAAGATTTTCACATAATTTGATATTAAGTCCAAAATAAACTATTTATATCTATAACTTGTTCTCAAATTTGACCAACTTTGGCGGGCTTCTCTTTTTTTGGAATACTTTTACGAAACATTATTGCTGACATTTACTTTGAATGTGAATATGTGTTTTCCTAAGTCTACGCATATTGATAAAGATTTTTTAATAAAAATTCCTATGCCATGTGTATAGTTGTAGGCTTCGAGGTGAAATATGTTACTATTTCTTTCAAAGACATTAAAAAACATATCCTTCCTTAAGACAGCAACTATATCTTGAACACTGTCGAGTTTATTTTGTAATAAATTAAAATTTTTATTCATAACAAACGAATTATAAAATTTAGTCATTGTAATTGTAAAAATGGCTACGGTATAATATAATGTTCAGACACGCATCTTGATTGCGCAATTAGGAAATTCTGGCAATTAAGGCCTTAATTGAGTTCAATTTACTATACAATAACTTAATTAATAAATGAGCAATTATTTGAGTCAAATTCTTAATGTAATTCTGATGAAGTGCGTTTAGTTAGCAGCCAAAAAAGTAGTTCATTGACAAATGATCAAGGCAATTTAACAAGATTTCTGCATCACTAATACAACTAAATTTTATTTTTCATAGCAGTTGTCAAACCCTGTATATATATAAAAACAAAATAAAAGAAAATTTACTGACGGCAAATAAACTTCAAAAAATTTTTAACGTAATACGTTTTAAGTAATGAATAGCTTTTAAAAACAATTAATTTCTGTAAAACATTTTCTTTTCAAATTTACATTTCAAGCTGCCAAATGCTGATTGAGCAAACTAAATTCAGTGAACACGAAAGTTTATAACTTAATTTAAAATTCAATTGCCTCAATAAAGATGCATGTCTGAAGTTAGTACAAGTTATTTAATTTAATGATTTCAAGTACGAGAAAACTACTATTTTTAATCTCATTGAAAATGGACACAAACCATGGAGACCAGCCTTAAGGAGCAAATGTTTTCAAATTAGATTATTTACGGACATAATTTATTCGAGATTACATTGTCAACACGAATTTTCCAGTAAGATACAAAATCGCATGCATGGATTTGCCGCATGCTAAACTTCGTATAAACTGGCGTGTTTTATTTCTAATATTATATTTCACTGCATATACGATCCAATACAAATTTTATATTTTTTTTCAATGAACTTAAGAATTTTAGCTGAGTCCGACTGTCAAAAAAGCTTTCTGTACTACTAAGCAGCGCCATCTATTGAAAACAAAGGACAATATTAGCACAAACATTTTTGCAATTCCTTACAGCTTTAGCCGCCAAGAAAGAACTTTTTTTAAAAAAGCTACGTGCTCATCTCACTCTCATTTCTCGGCTCTCTTAAACTATGAATTTTTAAGAGCTGCAACGCAGTCCATATTTTTTTTACTCCCTTATATTCTCTGCACAAGTTTTGTTACTTTTTATTCTCTTCGAGAGCAAATACAGCAACAACAAACCACCTCTGCTGTTGAAATAAGCTTCTTACGTTTTCTTTTACGTTCCAAACAAAACAAAAAGCACGTGAATAATTTCCTTTTCCTGCAAATGTAAACAATTTTTGCAATAGCATCCTAGTAGAACAAATATGTAATATAAGCTGATATTCGTAGCCTCTCTCTCCATTGCTTTCTCGACAGTTTAACTCAAATTTATACAATTACTGGGGCAACTAAATTCAACTTTGACATTCTAATTAAAACCAGAAAAAGTAAAACAGAATTGAAAGCGTAACAACAACAACAACAACTACGAATATGTAAATACAGAGAGTGTTGGTTAAAAATAAATCAAACAAGAAATAAAAACCCAAAAATTTGTAGCTAAAACTGAAGAAAGCGAATGTTAAGAAACTGCCACGACGCAACAACTAGAAATTATAAAAGAAAAACACATTCATTCACACTCGCAGATGTTGTTTCAAAAACTAAACATGTTTTGTTTGGTTTCGTATTTAACTCTGTTTTAATTCAATTGTATTTAGATTTGCCATTTTGTTTTAATTAATCTAAAAATGAGCAACATTGAATTGATGCATTAAGCGTAAAATTAGGTCGCAGCAATTAAACAACAGAACGCTTCTCAAAACAAGTTTATTTGTGCTTTGAAGTATTCTTGCAAACAATAAATAGCAACAACAACTTCTGTTTTACACCTGCGTTTGGGGAAAGCTGCTCAGTGAATTGAAAAATTGGATGTCAACACAAACTTTACATTTCACGAATAAATAAATAAACTCATCTCGATGCGAACGACATGAATCAAGTAACACAGATCTGCTTAAAACATACTCGTAGATAGGAAATTTGTTATCATCAATTTAAGACTTAAGTAGAAAAAGACTTAATTAGGTTTTTAATCAATGTTGATAAATATTGGTAGAGAGTTTATTTTCGTATTAAGTAGGAGATGCTACGAACTGGGCTTCTTCTACAAATTATGTGCAAGAAACATCAGCTCTTAAGCTGAAGGTCCAAACAACACTTGTTTTGCAGCTCACGTTTCTGTTAAAAAAGTTGAATCACTGTAGTTGTATGTTGCAAGTTAGAGAGCACAAACGCGTAGGATGCCCTGATGCGTGGAATGCGAAAAGTAGGTCTACTTTCTAATTTAGCGGCATGCGAACAGACAAGTCAGCTAATTTTAAAGGCCAGGAAAATGCGAAATAAAGCGGAAAATGTATAGAATGCGCTGATGCGAAATAGCGTCGTATAGACTTTTAGCGAAGCGTTTCTTTTAGAAAGCCTCTTTGATGCCACTTCATTTGTATTTACGGTTACAAAAACGCCAGCAATTTAATGGTTTGAAAACTCGCTAATAACTTTTGGCGTTCTTCAAATCGAAAATATGTATAAAACATCGCAAAGTAAATTGTAAGTCACCAAATTAAGGAGTGAATTTTATCCTACAGGTCTACCATGGTAGCTGAGAGATATTCAGCAAAGTTTAAGGTCGCTTAAAGAACACAAGCAATGTCATACTGATCGTTTTTATTTACTGATGTTCTTGACAAAATTTAAGTAACATATTTAAGAACGCTACAGAATTAGAGTGAGTGTATTGCCGACTACCAACCACCACAAAACCCTCCATTCTGTACGGATCAAAAAAAAAAAAATTCATTGAAACTTTCTTACTGAAAATAAAATGTTGATGAAGTATTTACTTTGTTCAGACCACACAAACAAATATCTACAAGACAAAAAAATATTCTACTACAAGAACTCGATGAACAAATTAATTCAATGTTCTGCTCCTTTATTTTATAACAAGTCTCAGTTAAGTTATACCTTCGTAATTAGTTTCCAGTAAGTTTTTATATGATTTTTTATTATTTTTCACACAATCATTTTATTGTCTCATTTAAAAGTGTTTATGAAGATAATAAAATCTATAAAGCGCCCCTTATTGACGACTACACAAAAGCAGACAAGAAGAAAAAGCAAAACAGCTAAACACACACTCACACTCACACACATACACACACATAATACATACATGCACACTTATATTAATTCAACAAGTAAATGTTTACAAACTACTTATGACACATGCAAAGCGAACAGAGTTTCGAACCCACAGTAAGCTTGTGTATTTTGAAAATGTTAAAGGGTTTTCCAATATGGACGCATTCTTTAGCGTATGGCGGCCATATTGGTTTGCCAGTGTCTTTCAACTCTGTTGTCTCTTATTCAGCATCCGTGATTGACGCGAAATCGGTGTTGGCAATTTAGCAGCAGCACGTGTAAGCGCTGTTTGTCGTGTCGGGAGTTGGGCCAGCACCAATACAAGTTGCAACTGACCCAGGAGCTCAAGGTTAATAACCATGTTATCCGCTAAGTGGAATTCGGCTTGAAAATTATCTTTGGCATATTTTTGGGTACATGTCTATGATGGTCATACGAGACTCACCAGATGGTATTGATATGGCCGTAGACTACTTATTTATGTGGTTCCAGCAGGGCGGCGTTACTTGCCACACACCAACGCCAAATCAGATACTAAGCATTAAGGATTTGATAGTGTTGTTATCTCTCATAGAGGTGACGTGAATTGGCCACCAGCAGCGCTCCATTTGACTTTTTCTGGTAGAGTTTTCTGAAGATGTAGATCTGGCAGTCATTGGAATTGGTCGAACATTTGAACGAAACATATTGGCATTTAAATTAAAAAGAATTTTTGTATAACTCACACACACACATATTGTTTTGTAACATCTCAATACCTACCAGCCCTTATTATAAAATTCTTTAGGGTTCAGTTTGAAAAAATAAATACATTTCATTAAAAGCGCTTCTATTTGAAGTATAAAAAAATCAAAACAGCTAGAAACACAAACACATTGAAATAAAAAGACTATTGTCCGTTAATAACAATAAGTTAAGCAAATGACAAGAGCAAAGTGTAAAACACATTTGTGTGATTATTTGGACTCGCGTATGTGTTGTTGGTATTGCAGTCTCGACTATTTTGCTGAATTCGATGATGATTTTATAAGACGTAAAGCGAGGAACTTCATGTTGTTGGAGCACAAACAGCCATGAGCAATTTAAAGGAAAATGTGTTACTTTTAAATGACACTAAATTGTAGCAAATAAATCATTTTAATAGTACTGAGCTTGACATAAATCATGGAATCAGTTAGTCCATCATAAACTCGCAATTTTCTTCACTTCAAAGTAGTTCTCTTAAAGATTCTTTTTTACCGCGCTAACAATATGATATCACAGCAAGTAAGTGTCTAGCAAATACAATAGAAAAACTTCTTATGTACCAGAAATTTCAGAGCGGTTAAAAAATAAATCGATTGTTTAGGAAAACTAAGGATAGAATTCAAAAATGGGATAAGTCCAGGGGAGTTGTAAACTTAAACTAGAATAACTGGTCATAAATGGAATCTAAACTGCAGACATTCACTTAATACGGCCTCATCTCCCCATAGTTCTGAATCAAATCACTGAAGATGGCACATAGCCGAAACCGCTTTGTCTTCAAACCAAACATGACAAGGCATGACGAAAATTGACTAAAAATTTACATATTATTTGTTTTTTTTTACTTTGAGGTTGTTAAAAATTATTTAATTTCCAGATGATGTTACAGAATGGAGTAGCAAAAAACCGATAGTGAATAAAAATCATTGAAGAAAAATTTGTATTTAACACTTTAATGCATTAAATACATAGAAGACAACAGGCTATAGGCTACAATCTGTCAAAATTAAAATACACATGTTTATATGAGAGCGATTATTTTGACGGCAACAACGCAATACAGCTGCAGGTTGTTGTCCATGCTGCTTTTGTCGTTGTAGTCAAATTAAACTGATTTTTATTTTTGTTGGCTACAAAACAATATAACCAAATTTTCCATATAAATTTCGATATTTTAAAATCAATTTTTGTATAAAATTATTACCCCGAAACAACCTACTTACATTTATAACATAATTGTTATCGCAAAAACATAGAAACCTTTTATCCAAACAACATATCCAAATCTATACAATCAAACAGTATTCAAAAAGGTGGCAACGCCAATGGACTCAAAGGGGAGTTATTCACATAACAACCACTATCATTAATAAATCTTAGAAATCAGAAAAAGAAAACACATTCAAAAAGGGAGTTATATTAAAGTTTTATCTAACAACTGCTTTCATTACTTATTATTTTGATTAAACTAAGTTTAGCAGCATAGCAATTTTATGTCATATTAGCAACCTACCTACATAAAACAACGAAATCGAGTCATGCACATTACAAATTAATACTTAAAAAATAATGAAAACAAACAAAATCTTAAATTAGTGGCACAACGCTGGTAACGTATGAACAATATTTATTTGTTATAGTTACGTTTAAATTAAAAATACTCATACGTACACAAACTTACAAATAAACACAAGTGTTAAAACAACTTTGTAAAAATTAACATTAAAATATAAAATAGTATTCTAGGTTTTCAATGTCGTATGAAAAATGAATAAAAAACTTGATTTGAATACGGTTATGGGCATTATAAATTAATTGCGTATGTAGATTCTTGGAACGAATTTCCGTCATCTCTTGTCAAGTTTGGTTAGGAGACAAACCGATTTCGGCTATGTTATTAAAAACAAAGGTTACTTTATTTTAAAACTAGAGAAAACCAAAGGCAGTGGCAAAATTTATGGTTTTAAAGGCCAGGATTACATAGTTTTTAGAGGACCATCCGATGGTTGCGTTGCTAACCATTTGGAATAGCTGTCGAAAATTTATTGAGTTTATAGCTGACGCTAACTCACAAGACATAAAGAACGCTGCTAAATGTCGAGGCTTATAACAAACAATAATTTTCATAATTAATACTTCCTTAATTTCTTATCAGATTTTCGAATATCCTAAAACGTAGAAAATATGTTTTCCAACTACGAGTACCATTAATAAAAATGACATAAGGAATTTTAGCAAGAACACGGAAGTTAATAAAATACAAACAACATTTCATACACACAAGCACAAGCGCAAATTAACCGGGAAACATTTATAACATTTTTGTTTGTTTCATTTTTTTACCCAGCAGTTTTGGAGTTCGTAAAACAATGGATTACTTGGCGTGCAAAAAGTATCAAACTTAGAACTGTTCAAATCACCAGTCATATACAGAGGCTTTTGTTAACCAGTGGTAAACCCTACTCGGTGATATTCACAAAATAGTGGGGTAACTTTCAAACAAGCACCCACTGATAGAATCGGAAATAAAGGCAATTTACATACACACAACTGCACACATGCCACATAGACCAGAGTGTTGTAGAAAATAGTTTCGTGTTGAAACTTGAATTCCAACGAGTGGCCGCTGCCGTTTTATAGGAAAATGTATATTTTTCTTTTACAAAATTATAATGGATTTTTTTTGTTTGTTTGTTTCGTTCATTTGAAATATTTCAGCTATTTGTTGTTATTTATAAAAGTTGTGTCCAGTTTTATTTTCCTGCATGTTGCGTACGGGATCGCAATGTCTCTGTCATTTTTATGTAAATGTGTATGAAACTTTGCATGTTACGAGCAAATAATTTTTCCGTCGTTGCGTGGGTTAAAAGTGAATACTGTGACTATGTGGATCTCAGTGCTTTCCTACCATGTCAGCGAAACTTAGAGCACATTAATGAAATTTAAATTAAAACACAAACATGCATAGCATGACATTATTTTCAAATCAATCTCATAATAAAGTCAAATGTAATTGTGTGCTGCAGTCAAAAAAGAGAAAATAAATTTTAAATAAATAAATCTGAGCAGAATTTTCACATGTAATTTTCATATCACTTTGATCAAAAAATTGCGCTGTAAAATGCGAAAGAAACTCAAAGAGTATTTGACAAAGTGTTTCGGCTCTGCTGCATACTTAGTCAAGCAGAAACTTATTGAATATTTGTTTAAACCCAGGAAAGGTGAAATTTATTTGGTGACAACGCCTATTTCATCAAATAATTGACCCGTCTAAACTTAACTTGACCTGTTCTGGCGAGACATTATACTTGACAGTTTCTCTTCAGCCTGGTGTACTAAGATAGTTTAGGTAAAAATCAGCACCTTCCAGGATACTTAATCAACGGTGCTTGTACAAGGGCACATCGGTGGCCAAGCACCACCACCTGTACATGTCGCTTGTATGGGTCGCAGCAATGAATTACAAAATGTGTAGGAGAAAACATTCGCCGATATATAAACTATCTGCTCAACGGATAATCAATCAGTGGTTTTAGAGCGATATTCGAATGGATTCTTATGTCCCCCTCTATTTGTGTAATTTAAAAAAACAATTCAGATTTTGAAAGCAGTACATACTTTTTTCTGGCGCCCAAACACGCTTCATAGTAAGCACTTATATTTTGTATTAATACATTTAATACTGTATGACAGATAAAGTCAAACTTTTTATATTTGTAGGTACGAGGGTTGTATTTTATGTTTCGGGATTTGGCAGCCATAGTGTTGCAATTTGGCAACTGACAGCTCTATCGTAAAGTTGGACATTTTCGAGGTTATACTTAGTCAGAACGCTTTTTTAAGTACAGAAAACTGGTCGTGTCGCAACCGTACCACTAGAACAACGCAGGACAGTCAATTCTGAGCGGTACGCAACTATTTTTTTTGCCAGTTGTCTTCCAAGAGATCAGGAGAACCAACCGCCGAAGACGTATCACTCTTCACCACGACAATGCGAGCTCTCACACATCGGCTCAAACAAGTGCATTTTTAAGTACCCAAAACATCGATTTGATGAGTCATCCGTCGTATAGTCCTGACTTGGCACCGAATGAATTCTTTTTATTCCTGTACGTAAAAAAAAACTTAGACTTCAACCTTTTTCGAAACACTTGAAGAAGCGGTTGCTGCATTCAGAATGCATGTTTTGGAGATACCTCAATCAGAGTGGCAAAAGTGCTTCGACAATTGGTTTAAACGCATGCAAAGGTGTATAGACTAACAAGACACAGCTGCTAATTTAGCATTAGTTTGTTTAAGTCTTTTTATAACTTTCACCGACAGTCTGGCAATTACTAAAAGTAGAGAACAAAAACTGGTAGTATTCCAATTATGCCAAGCGCTTATTAAAACAGAATATTGTACAACATTCCCATCTTAAAGTTGTTGGGTCATGAAGCGAAAAAATTAGGAAAATTAATGAATTTTAGTACGCGAGTAAAATGTTCAATTTGCGGTTTATAAAAAACTATTATATTGTGTATAGTTTTGGTTGACACTGTATAGGAATACAAAGGTGTTTGGGGAAATATAAACAAAGAATTGAATTTAATTTCATTTATAAAACATGGTGAGTTCTTTAAAACAAATAAAGTCACGAGGGAAAAAATACTTTTTCCTATTTTCCGAGTCCATATAGATATCTATATATATATATATATATATATATATATATATATATATATATATATATATATATATATATATCTATATATATCTTAGAGGCAGCAGAGAATGAACATGTAAATCCCTTTGGTATGATTATACTCTAAACAATCTGTCATTTAAATTCACACAACCATCCAAAAATATTTCATCAATCATAAAGGGTGGCTGTATCAGTTAAAAACTATCGTAACTTTGCTTTGCATATGGGAATATCTGAAGAACCTTCACACATTAATTGTCAGACTTGGTTGCAATTGTAGGTCTTTTAAATTCTTTTTTCTGTCAGGCGATACACATGGCATAGCTGGTTGAAAACGAAGAATATGTCTTCATAGTAAAAGTAGGCATCGCTCCTTGACGGAAATAACTTCCCTTTTTTAAATAATCATTGACCTACCTTTATTTATTTAACTTATAAGTTTAGAATCAAGACCTTCTGCTCAAATATTATTCATATTTTGCTTAATAAACCAAAAAAAAAAAATAATAATAAAAACTTTATATGAAATAAAAGAAATTCAGAACTTTCATTAAAAATTCAACACGAATTTGCTGACAGATATAAAAAGTTTGTAAGTTTTAAAAGTATTTTTTTCTTCTTCTGGCAAAACTTGCACCAGTGTGTAAAACGGAAATCCATTATTTGTATTAAATTTATTTTTCTATAACAATCTTCCAAGAAAAAACTGACGATGGTCTGGCGAACAATAAAAACTTTACAAGTTTACAATAAATATGTCAACTCTCAAAAGTGTAAAGTTTAAACACATGAACTTTGTACTAAAACCAATGTTACATGAGTTCATTATATACCACACAATAAACAAATGCAAGTATTTTTCCTCTAGCAGCTTTTCTGTTTCACCTTTTTTTGTCTACGAGAGAAGATTTGTGAAGAAAAATGAAAATGAAAATTCAAATGAAGCAAGTTTGAGCATTCATTAAAAACAACTCGAAAGTATCAAGGATTTTAGCAATATGAGAATGAAAATCTTGATACGTTTATAGGTGGCGGTTCAAAGTTTTATACCTGTTCAAAAACCAAATCAAATAAATTTAAAAAACAGGGCAGTTAATCAATGGTAGTTATTAGGTTGTTGTATAAGATGTTGCCAGAAGGTTTTTTGTTAAACAAAATTTTTTATGGTAGATACTTGAGGAGGAACGTTAAAGGAAGCATGTTTTAGAAAACTAGTTTCACTTTTTGGCACTGACGATGCAACCACAAGGGAAACCATAAACAAAACATCGGTTCTATTTAAATAACACTCATACTATTAAACAAATATACACGGAAGAAGTCCTGCTGTGTAAATGATCATCACAGCAGGACGGCTATCAGCGAACTAAGCCTTCAAAAATAGTAAACATCTATACAGTCGATGGGACGTTGTTTCCGATATCTCTTGATAAACATCAGAAGCCAAAAATGAAACATGAATTTCAACAGGAAACATAGCTACAGACGAAGGAACATGTCAATATTTATGTAATGTTTTCTTATGTGTTGTTGATATTATAAGCCCAAAAGCAGTGAAAGCACAATATTTCATAATCAAAATTTTGGAAAAAAAATCACTCAATGTTGGCTACAAGTTTTTATTAAATGAAAAACTCGACCGCATTTTAAAAGAGCTAATATTTTTTCGATTTACAAATTAGTAAACGACCAACAATGATATTATTTTTAGAAATGTAACCGTTTTTTTTTAAATTAAATTTTCTTAGCAAATTAGCATTTAAACATTTATCAGCGATGTTGAAGAGCCGAAAAAAGTGACGTTAGGAAAATATAATTAAGATCATAAATACACTCGTTCAATGTCGAATAGAAAAACCTGGAAGAAACATCACGACTCCTAATGACTTCTTAAAATATTATCTCTGCTGTGATGACAAAAGTTGCGCGGCTTGTTTTTGCTTCAACAAAAATATAAATTTTCGAGTTTTTTGTCATGAGATATTTTAAGAGAAAATTTTGAAATTCAGTTATAAGCTGGTATTGTAACAGTTAATTGTGACTGCTTTTGATTTCCTAATTCTTCACTTCCAGCTATAACTTATTACCTATACGTGTCAGTGATAAATAAAATTAATTTGAAACTAACGGCTTTGTGATTAACATCCGAGTAGCGCTATCTATTGATCAAAACCATAAATTTATACGAAATAATACAATAACACATGAACACGCATGAGTGTGTCTCGCGAAAGGCAAGGTACAAAGCAATTGGTGGGAGACTAGTCGGTCCAGACCTTATACCTCTACGTCGTTTTATCCTCTCACCGACTCTCGAGGTTACACTTCGTGAACGAGGTTTTCTCCTGATTGTTACTTGTGGTAGCTAGAGAACCATTCGTCTTTACGCTGTTTCCAAACCGAAGGCGATGATAGTCTTTGCCAACATATTGTGGAAATAAACTTGTACAGTTTATAGAGTGTAATGGAATATCAACGACCCTGTATTCCGTTGGGACTACCGCAGCAACCAGCGGAAACATGTGCAGCTTGTAGATTGTGTTAAATAAAGCTCTGAGACATCAACACAATTCTGCATCTGACGAATTAAGTTCTTTATTAAGAGATCACAATGGCTTTGTGCTTTAGCAAAAAAAGAACTCCTGAATATGTCTAGAATACTTAGCAAAGACCAGGAACTACTTCTAAGAATTATTCTGCGAGGAACTTGTTTCGTTGCTCATTCAACATAATCATGACCGTCCGTCATACAGCAAATTGAAGTCGAAATATATTATTATGAGTATGTAGTGATGGCTGTGATAATGCACACACACTCCTACTTTACTGATCTAAGAGCGAATCAATTAGAACTCTTGTCTTCAATTTCTTAAAACCCCTTCGAAATAATATTGAATTTAATTGATTTCTTTAAACGCTAAACATGTCGTAGGTCACGTCTCGTACTTCACACTTGAGGAATGCATAATTAAAAACACACAACTTAATAAACCTTGTGGTGTTGACATCTCTCATGACTAATGAATGTTTAATAAAGCAACAGTTACTAATTTTTTACGACCAGCTGGAGTGCACGATGGTTGATTTAAGTGGCTGCTAGTGCAACAAATACATAAACAACACCATTGTTTGGCACTTTGACAAGAAGGCAAAATAACAACAACTAGTGGCACATAACAAGCAAACGACAGCTGGTGCAACAAAAAAAAAAAAGAACTAAAACGAACATCAAAATATAAAAATTGCATTTCTTTTGCCAAAATAGAAAAAATAAAAAAGAACAAATAAAAAATTAATAGGAAATGGTTGGTACGAGTATTTCTAGTTTAGCAGTAGCAACTAGACAAACACGAGATAAAAATGGAAACACGTATACACTCGAAGAAATATTGTTTGTAGCCCAAAGTCACATACAGAGCTGGTAATACGCAGTCAATAAGACACAAGAAAACCTGCAGCCACAATTTGGAAATTGCATTTTACCGAAAATATTTTACACTAAAAATAAACACGAGAACACAAAAGGGGAAAAAAAAACTTTACAGATAAAAAAAAGCAGAAGGAAAAATATGAATAAAGTAAAGCGCACAATAAATTATATTTTATGACATTTGTTGCATGCAATATGAACTAATTTATGTTGCTGTTAATCTGCTGCTTTTGTTGTTGCTGTCGTTATTCTACTTGTTGTGTTTATTTTTAAAACATACTTCTGTTCCTTTGAATTTATGGCTTTTAAAACGAAACAAGTCTGGTTATAAAACTTTAAACTTCCTCCCAACAAAATACTCTAATATTGCTTGCAAATGAGATGATTTGGGAAAATAAAAAATGTAATTAGTAGAAACAAATAAAGTATGTAAGTGCTTTTACACACGCAAAGAAATTTACACATTATGTCCATTAAAAGCATTTTACGGCAAGAGTTAAAGTACTTTGTTTGTGGTTACAATTTTATTGTTCAGCTCAAGCATGTTGTAATTTTCATGGATGGAAATCATTTGATGATTAAATGTTAACAAGAACGTGTTTATTGCAACTAAAGTAATGTTTAAAATATCTTCAAAAGTAACCATTAAATGTTTGCCACAACAATACATTGTTGTGAAGAAGACAATATAATTGTCGTGACCATGACACAACCATGAATTTTTTTTTGCGTGTAGTACATGAAGTTAAGATGCTTACTACATATTTAGGAATGAATACAAAAGCGAATTCCGCTTTTTTGAAAACTAAAAAATAATTAAAATTAAAAACAGACTCAAATTGAGAGTTCCAAATTATCTAAAACTAAAGTTAGCAAAATTCTACTTAGATGAAAATACTTACACAAATAAAGCAATTAACTCACAGGTCAATTACAAATACATCTTGAAATTAATATAAGCCTCCACTTAAGGCTTTTTCATTTAAGATAAATTTTTAATATCCGTCTTCTATTGGCTTTGAGGCATATACATTTATGCAATCAGCCTTTGGCTACAAACGAAAGACCTCAAACTTTAAGCACCACAACGAGTGGCAACTATAACTCTCTCGTACAACTATTTGCATGCAAACACGCATAAAAATATGTGCATGCGAATGAAAGTACTCGTACGCAAATCGCCATAACCCTGCAAGCATATGCAACATAAGTTTGCGAGCCATTGACTAAAAAGTAACATTATCGTCGCTCTTTAATGTAATTTGGAATATTTTACAAGAACAAATATATTAGAATTTTGGTCTACTTTTGAAAATTTCAAACGGAAACTTAATTTTCGAAAAAGCTACTCAAATGTTGATTTTGTAGTTACTTGAAAGCGACCAATTAAAGAAACGCCAGAATTTGAATTTTTATGTTCTTTATTTATTTATAAAAAAAGTAGAAAACGTAACTTCCAGGTCCATAATTCGAGAGTAAACAGTATAAGAGACGACGGTTCCTAGTAAATGCAAGAAGTTATTTTACTTTTAATTTTGCTGCTCTTTACCTTGTTGACTTATTACTTTTCACATTCGCAGCGGAAATTTTAAGCTCGAGGTGTATTTGTCGCTAAATTATTCCTGTCGCGCCATAGTCCAGGAAACTAGATGAAGCCACAAATCCATGCGCAGATACATGAAGGACAAACAAATTTATGGACAAAACTGCGAACGAAATAGTTGTAACTCTGGCAGAAACTAGAAAAGTTCGCGGAATTGGATAGAAATCAAGCCTTTCGGTACCAAATATTAAGAGAGAAGCTGGCTTACAGGTACTTACGTAGAGGCCTCATAAGCTATAAACACTTGGAGTTGCGTAAATTGAAAAAAAAAACACACCCCTTGAATGAAACATGCAAACAAAAGCGACTGCAATTTGTCAGGGAGCATATGACGTAGATGTACAAGAAAGGAGTCAGTCATTCTAATGATTGGAAAGCTGTGATTTTCACTGATAAAAAAAGTTCAACCTGGATGGACCAGATGGATATAACTTCTATTTCTATGACTTAAGAAAAGAGTTGTTTCTCAGCAGACAGGGCAATATTATAGTGTGGGGTGCTGTAACGCACTATGGAACAATATAATTACAATTTCTAATCCGTGGGATGTTTGAGGACCCACCAAACTGTGATTTTGCTAAACTAAATGGCATCTTTTTGGACCTTTTTCATGGATTTTAACAGAGGATAATGCTTCTGTACATAACGCCAGAGTGATAAAAGAATTTATTTCAAGCCAAAAACGTTTGATTAATAACGTTTGGAGCTGGCTTACATGAAAGTTATATGAAACAGGAAGACTATTCAATGCTAAGTAGTCACTTATTCAGTCCATTGCAGAACATGGGAAACATCATTAGGATTTAAAGTCACTTTATGACTTACTTAAAGATCGTATATTTAAAGTTCTTGCTTACATTGAAAACTAAAAATAAATAAAAGTCTAAGATCTTAAATAAAAATTTCTAATCGATAAATATTTTTATTCACACTCAATTTATTTATAAAATATTTTATTTCCTGATGATGCTACACAAAGGCGTAGCGAAATATCGAGTGTGAATATATAACAAAATTATATAACAAAAAATGTGAATCTAGTCAAATGAACAGGAGTGTATATTTGTATATTTAAAGAAAGTGAAACAAAAAGATTATGCTTATTAGTTGTGTCGCGACAAAGAAACTTTTGCCGATATAAGGTGAAGACCATAATTTACTCTCGGATTAAGTCGTTCGATCTGTCAAAAATACTATGTGTCCTGCTCAAAAAGTCATTGCGTAGATTAAACGTGAATGTGTGTGACAAATTTATGGCATTTGAAAGTCATTTTGTTGTTATATTTCTTGACTGGCACAGAATTCTGTTTGATTTTTTTCTAACTGAATTGAACGATTATGCAGGACAGTGGGTCACACTATTTATGGATTATTAAATTTTAAAAGAAACAGATCGCTTAACCACCATTTTTTATTGCACCCAAAAAAGCTAAAGAGCTCATTATCGGCTGTGTATTAAATAAGTGTCGCGATTTTGGTCTTATAATACATAGGTAACTCACTTGTTAAAAAAGTGATGAAGTATTCGACAAAAAGCTCGTCAGTGAGGCACTAAAACGATTCGATCAAAATGTGTTAACTTTGTGGCTCGTGTTCCACCGAATGGTGAGTCTTTTTTCATATGAAAGCGATCTCATATGTGATGCTTTTATTATCATACTGTAACGTTTTAGTGCGAATGTCAATAGAAAATGTTGCCAGGGAACACACATGTGTGTGTGTTTGATTATCTTCTTGTTTGTTTGTGCAATAATCTCAATCTACTGTCTTGTCACATGTCTGTACGAGATGTTTTCTACAATACACAACTCGCACGCATGCACATATTTGTTTTCATGTATAAATCATGTATAACTACAAATGCAAACGTACGGATAGAATCAAATGTTTTGTCTGTCAGTCAACACTTTCTGGCCTTTGTCTTAGCAAAATGGTTAAAATTCTATTGTTTGTGTAGTTGCACATCTGTGGACAAACATTTTATGTGCTGCTGTATCTTTTTAGAAGCAACTACAACTACAACAACAACAACAACAACAACAACAACAACAACAACAAACTACAACAACAACAACAACAACTACGACAATAGCAATGAAAGCGAAAATTAAATTTTGTTGAAAGTTTAAAAAAACATTTGTGGCTTGAAAATAAACAGCAGTACATTTTGCGGTCGGTTACATTAATTTGAATCTGCAATTCTCTTAATACGTTTAAATAAATATCAGAAAAATCTAAAGAATCAAAATGTGTACTTGAAAATAACATCAAAATTGTTTACAATTGAAATTTTATTTATACGACTAATTGATTAATTATTTTAGCAAAGATGGTCTCATGTTAGGAAATCAGAATGACTTGGCAATTTTCATAATTAAAGGAAAATGTTTGTCACACAAGACTCTGACTTTGTTGGAGTCTTAGCACGCTTGTTTTTAACAGCAGCTGTTTAGTAGTGATTAGTAATCGTAATAATTACTCTGCATTTACAAAGGAAAGTACTTTCAATTTTTACAAATAAAACTTTCATGAAAATTTCTTGTTCACTTTCAGAGAAAAGTGAAAGTTCATTTGTAAAATTTTTTCGAAGCGAAAAGTTGTTGCAATAATTCTACAAATGAAAAGACTGAAGTAGAGTTGGCGTTCGCACACATAAATTTATAGGGCAATACTTTTAAATGATTAGTTAAGTGTTAAGCCCTTGTCATTTTACTTTCAAGAAAACGTCAAAAAATCGCTAGGTTAGTAATTTCATTTAAAAGGCGAAGGTAGTATTTGATAGCCATACGATTATTTTCTGTTTCGCATGATGACTAATTGATTATATGTAATCAAAAATATAACTCGAATACTTCCGAAAACTACTTTTGACTCTTTTTGATTATTTTCAAAGTCTATTGCATTTACTATTAATTTTATGAATTGAAAATATTAACAAATTTAGAATCTTAAACAAATTTTAAATATTTTAAGTTTTCTAAAAATATGCTTCAAGTTTTATTAACAGTACAAACAATCATAATTTAAGTAACTCATACCAACTGAACGAAAAAAAACTAAAAATAAATCAAATATATTTAAATATTTGAGCTTTCTTTATAAAACTTAACAACTTAAATTAAGAAATCTTTGAAAGTAGTTGAGTATTTTTTTTTTCATTATTTCTGGTTCTTTTTAATTATTTGATAGTCATATCATGTAATCCTGATATGACTATCTTTTGGATTATTTGTAATTGTAATCAAAAATTTCATATCACAGATTTATATAAGCTTTTTAAAATGTAATGTAATTGATTACTAATCGTAATTGCAATTTAGCAGCTCTTTTTAACTGTTTTGGCACAACAGATCGTGTCAAAGAACGGCTTTTGCTGTTTTAGGTCGGTGATTTCCGACTAGGACTTTTTTGTACAATTTTTAGAATTATTATAATTATTATTTCTTTTTTGGTTTGTTTTGAGGGGAAGTTTGCTATACTTTGCAATTGTATTATAAAATGAAACGCTGCAAAAACGAAGTTCACACAAGCACATAAAGTAAAGTCAAAAACTAAACTCCCACGACTTTTGTGTATATTTGTTCAATCGAAACTTTTTTCAATACAAAAGTTTTTATAATCATAATAGTCAGAACAATTAAACCAGTTTATATTAATGTTGCGTTTTCCAATTCTCTAATTCTTTTCTCCATAATTAGTCTAATATTAAAAGTCCTTCTCAAAAGCATTTGTTAGTTTTCATCGAGTTTGACGAACATCAATTCATTTATGTACATAACTTCCACTCAGATGCTTTCGCTACCAACTGTGTGAATGTAAATTTATAATTTTTTGCATTGTGTGTTTGTATTTGTTTGTAATACATTTACATTCACTCATTCATTCATTTGCTCACAAGCACCATTAGTCGTTATTTATTGTTTTGTTGGTTATACGAGTAGTTTTACCTCAACCCGTAAAGTGCTTTAACATCATCAACTTTTTTTTGAATTGTTTTTAAACTTACGTGCTCGAATTTAATTTAAAATTGTTGTGTATGCGATACAGCATTTCGGCATGGAAGCAAAGACAAGTTATTAGGAATAATTTGTTAAGCATTTACCAGAAAAGAACCAACTGCTATGCAAAATTTACTTTTTAAAAAGTATTTTTTGTCATTTTGATATCTTACATTTTACATTTTTCCCTTTTAATTGAGAACAGTCTCCAATAACTTTTCAAAAGTAGTTAAGAAATAATGAGATAATAATAAATGTCTAGTTTTTTTTTCTAGTCACGAAAGAAGGGACAGAATGGACATTACGGCAGATTATAATTATAAAATGGATAATGTTCCGATGGAAAAATATGGTTGTGTCATGGTCACCACAACCATATTATGGTATCCACAGCAATATTGTTGTGGCAAACATATAATGGTTATTTAAAAACACTTTAAACATTATTTTTGTTGCGATAAACAAGTTATTGTTTACAATTAATCACAAAAATTAAAACAGGGTTAAGTTAAACAATACAATTTTTACTAAAACACCAACCACCAACTATTTTATTTGTACAAAAATAACATAATAACTGTAACCATAAAATGCTTATAATATAAATAATACGTACAATTCGCTTAGTGTTTAATCAAAGTATAAGTCGCCTGTGTGCGTATCTCAGCCGCCGTCAATCAGTAGTATTACTTGCTTGCTTTTCTGTCATTATAAGCGGATTCTCTACAAGCTCTCTTATCGTGTATCATCTACTAGAGATAAAATTCCATGGCCATATTTATATACGTAAATAATACTCCCCATTGCAAGCATGTTTAGATTACTTAGGCCAAGTAAAATATATTTTGGGTCGTGGTCAGTATTGAAACACAATAAGACATATGATAGAGATCAAAAATTGAGGCAAAAGAAACATCGGTAATTTAATTAACTTCAGAAACGAAAAGACATTAATTGAAATAAATATATAAGGATTGCACTACTTACGGGAATGGGGAGTCACCTTAAAACATTGAACTGAGGAAGTTACTATAGATCAGTAAAGAGAGTCACGACCTAACAGTTACAGTTGTCTTCTCATTATTGTTAATCATTATATTTTGTGTAAGAACAGTGTCATAAGCGAACGCGGAAAAGAGGAGTAAGTTTTAAATCGCCGTGTCTTGTCCGGGGGTGAGCACTTTTAAAATTTTACACTTATTTGCAAAGTAGTAAAATAAATTTATGTTACAAAACACACAGAAGTGCTGCCGGCTAAAGGAATTGCTGCTTAAAAACAAGAATATGTTTGTGTACGACAAACGTGTATTCAGTGAATGAAATAATAATGAAAATTGTATCCTCGTACACTAAAGTTTGCATTTTTATTACCACAGCTGACCTAAAACAACCTACATTTTCCTGCATTCTCCATTCACCTTTTACCCTTTTTTTTTATTATTTTATAAAAAATTAAACACATTTTTCTCCTCTCACAAAAGTATGTGGCTTAAGTTCAAAAAGAATGAAACGAAGCTCGGTCCCTGCTTGTTCCGTTAAGCATGCAATTGAGTCGTAGTGAAGTGTCATGGCCTTAGTAAAATGTACTTAAAATTTAACAAAATAATAGTGGCATAAAAGAAATACAGAAACAGCAAATAAATTCCCACACAAATCAACTAATCCTTTTTTAGTTAAAAGTATGCCATGGGATGAGGGCATGCTTGAATTTTGCTTAAAAATGGATACTAAAAATACTAAAAATAAAAATTTCAATTCCAAGACAAACGATGCGAGATATTTAAACTGCGCTAAGAATTTGTGTGCACAAGAAGAAGGAGCAAACATAAGGATTCTACAATAAAAACGAAATATGGCAATTATTTTGTACTATTCCGTGCAGGTCAGAACATTAAAGAATTAGGAGATTCGTATCGTTTTACTTTAGAGATTTCAGCAGCGTTAAGCTGTTGGTGCTACCTATTCCAAATTTATTAACAAAAGCAAATGAGTGAGCTTTGTGTTTTTTGGGGTATGAAAAAGGTTGTGATACGTAAAAGATTTTTACGTTACACAAGTTACGTTACAGATGAGGTAAACAGTAACGCGATTGATTTATGTCATACATTTTGTTAGCTAATCCTTGAGAGCACGATATGAATTCGTTAATTCTTTCAAAAGTCTTTAAATATTGAAAAAGAAGCATGAAAACCGAAATTTTTTAAAACCTGGAACTGAAAATTTGATTTCTAAAACAGCTCATTAAATGCCAAAAGTAAAAACAAAAGCGACGAAAACTGTTACCCCGATCGTGCTGATAATTATACTTCTGTTATCTGCCCACTGAAAAGTAACCTGTATATCTGGCGCAAGCATTTATGGCCCTAGGATTGAAGATTAGTTGAAGACGATCCAATAAAAGACATTTTGTGGCACGCCCTTAGATACCCCTTCATTTAGTTTTTTGTACAGTGCGTCCCCATAATACACCGGATTTTAATGGTGATGATTTGAAAACTGCTTCAATGTCACCCTAGGTGATTCTTGAATTCTAAAAGAATAAGACCTCAGAAGCTTTACAAATTTAAAAAGTCTCGAAAAAAAAGTCTCACTACTCAACAAAACTAAAAACGGATTCAGTTACTGTTAAAATTTCTTCTTTCTAATAAAATTTTTGTAACTGCTTACAAACGTCGGTTTTGTTCTGAAATTTTCATTAAGTAAATTTTATTTAAAAAAAAACATTAATTTTAAATGGGAATTCGCTTGTAAACACAATATTGCCATAATTGAATCACATTTCCATTGGCATCTTCCTTATTGGAGCGAGGATTTGAGCACTAAGCGAGTGTTTAGAATGGATAAATCAGCTGCGGAGTATAAGGGCCATTTTAAAGGGAGCATTGTGACGGAACTAGGTAGGTAGGTGGCTTGACAGGCTGCCAGCAGGTTAGGCCCGGTGATTCGGCCCTTTTGTGTTACTTGAGTGAAAGAGGAGTAAACAGGCAAGGAACGTAGAGAAAAGTGAAAGTAAGTCGAAAATCTAGAAAGTGAATATTAAAAGATCTGTGAGTTACTGTGGAAAGGAATGGTTGAGTGGTCACTATAATTGTGATGTGGAATCAAGCTTAAACTAGCTTCACCTCCTTACGAATGGATTTATTACCCTTATCTTCATTACGCTTAGCCCCGATATCCCTTAATTGCGTCCCCTGAAATTTTGACAGATCCCTGGCTCAAAGCTCTACCTAAACTTGGCCAGATTAGCCTAGTTTTCCTGCATCTGAGTTCTTCCCGTCGTCTAGCCTGAGCCATATAATACAAACATTGTTAATTATCCTTTTACAGACCGAAAGGGAATGCCAGGAAGTTCTGCAATGTGCAAGTACTGCAGCCTTGCTCCTCTCTTTGCCATGTTGGTCCCATATCCACGCACCCATTTTAAGGTAATTGTTGAATGTTATTAGAGACCCCACTTGCGACGCGGCTGATGGTGAAGATCCGAATAGTTCTATAAAATATTCTAGAATACCACAGCCGATTTGCCGCCGGTACTTAACTTAATTATTAATTAAAAAAGATTGATTTCCTAACATCGCTTAACATCGGGAAATAGGCAACTTCTACCATCAACTAGTTTGGATTTCTAAAAACACTATCCCAATGGTATCATTAGCCAACATATTAACCAACTAGCCTTGACCATTTATAAGTCTGCTATCAACAAGTCCGGTTATCTTTAGGTTCCCCGCTCAACGCTGTAGTGTGGGGTATATTTTAAATTTAAATCACAAAGTGCGTTGAGTTAACCCAACCAATTGGTTGTGTAACCAACGTATAAAACTGTATAAAAATAATAATTTGGGTATTTAAAGTCCTAAATTAGAAGACAAATAAAAATCTACTTACTGATTTAAATTCCTTTCGTTTGAACCACTTTGGCTGGTGACATTATCTGTGTGGCGACGTTCCTTGTGCACGATTCCCATTAGTTTCATCCATGGATTGTTTTGGGAGCCATGGCCACCTCCCATACCACCACTTTGCCACATAGTCATTTTGGCGTTTTTGTTGTCTTATGTTCTTCTTGCTAAGCAGCGTTAATGGCAGTAAATCACTTTGAAAATATCATTAATATTGTCTCACATATTTTCGTATCGTTTTTTTTTTTTTATTTATTTATTTTATGTTAATAGAGCAAACTTATCAGCAGCCATAATCACGTCATTTTAATGGAAGCAATTTTAATTAAGAAAAAACAAAGCGCACTCACACACTCTCACGCTCAGTCATTTAATTTATTTATTTATTTACTATTATTGACTTAAAAAGGCTTTTTAATATTAATTACTTGGTAAACTAACTAATTAATTATTAATTATTTGGCCACTTTTATTGATTTTAAATAAAACGATTTTAAACAAACGGATGGATCAAGATTTGAAATTATTAAATTTGTATTTTATTTTCTTAAGTTTTTTTTATTAATTATAGTATTCAATAAACTAAAGTTGTTATTATTTGTTTAAGTAAGATTGCAAGATTTTTAAATTGTTTTTATTTGCTTGAATTTTGGTTGTATTTAATTTAATTATATTTAAGTATTTATTTATAATTATTTGTTATCTGCTACTGAACAACGGGCGGCTTTTAATTTATTTTGTATTTAAAATTAGGCGTTTTATTTGAATTAATTTTTAATGCATAAAATTATTTTGATTTATTTGAATTAGTTTTGAAGCTTTTTTTGTTTTATTATTTAAATTTTTAATAAGGAATCACAATAAATTGAACAAAAATCCTTAAATTATGTTTGAGAGTAATTTTTATTAATTTTTTGAAAAATTCACTTTATTTCTTGGCGACTAACTAAATTAAGTTTCATGTGATTTTAATTTTTATTTTCCTTTACTTTCTACAGGAGTTGGCTGGTTGTCTTTCGTCTTATTTACGATAAATTAATTGGCTCATTAATTAATAAACAGTTTCTGCGGCAATTCTTGGTGCTTGCTAAAGAGTTAAGCTAAAAAAAAATAAGACAAGAAAAATTTAAAATTTAGTTGTAATAGTCGTTGGCAGAAAAAAAATACATAAGTTTGCACAAGGAAGAATGTAAAATACTTAGTTGCAAAACAGTTGGACTTTTCACACATACATTTCAAATTTCTTAATTCTTTTATTTATGCAGTAGTCACATACAGAATTAAAGAGGCCTGAAAGAAGGCTTCATTTCGCGAATTCCATACCCACACGCAATCACATCAATATATTGTTGTGGAAAACATGTAATGGTTATTTGAAAACATTTACATTATTGTCAGCATTTAATAAAAAAAAATTAAATCCATCCATAAAAATTGCAACATGGCTGAGGTGAACGATACAATTTTTACTTAAACTTTAACCACAAAGTATTTTAATCCAAGAAATAATTTAACAACTCTAACGATAAAATGTTCCTAATAGACATAATATGTGAAATTATATTTAAATTGTGAGGATAGCGGGTTGGCTTTAGACGCTTGTGTTAGAACCTCACCGCTGCCAATTCGTAACATCAAGTTTTTGCTACTCTATCGTTCTAAGGCCATATTATTATCATCTACAATAATAATATAATTTGTTTCCCATCACATAATTCTATCATAATATGTTGCTCTTAGATTATGGTTTTTTCTTTGCGTTGCAATCCGCATAAAAGTTTCGACTAGGACTTGAAGTCGCAATTCATTTAGCGATTGCAGGTTGCACGAATTTAGCAAAGTTATCACTAAGTGAGCTTGTGCGATTCTTTCAAAATAAATATCTAAAATATACAAATGGCGACTAAAAAGTGCAAATATATGCAGATGACATTTTAATTTGTTTAAACTTTCGTTTAGGCCTTGATGCACTACAGCCTAAACAGCGTAGAATCCAGTCAGAAAAAAACAAAACAGATTTCTCTCCCATTCAAAAGAAATAAAGTCACAGCAATAACACTTTTCGATGCCAAATATTGACACAGAAATATCATTTTATATAATTAGAAAAATATTTGCAAATCGGACACACCCGTGAAAACACACACACTCATTCGTTTTTTTTATACTATCAACTTTTTGAGCAAAATAGAGCGAATAGTAAAGCTTCCCACTTTTTAATTTTAGCGTCAGTGAGAAACCGTTCGTGAATTATGTAGAGCCATTTGGTTATTAATTTGTTAGCTACCAGGATTCCTTCATCACATGAACAGAAAATATGTTTAAAATTCCTTTGAAAGGAGAAGTATTTATAAAAGTATTTGAAGACATTTTGATTATCTCTCAATTATCCTCTTAAAAATACACTTGAAGTAATAATAATCTTAGGAGAAATAAGAAAACATATTCCACTAAATCTAGAATTGCAATAACAGAAGCAGCAAAACTACTGTTCTTCGCCTTCGACACTTTTGATTGGAAAATATTAAAAAATACATGTAAATTTTGATATTTGTTAATATAAAATATATTGGGGCAAACATTGTATTCATGCACGTGTTATTATCAATTATGAATTTATAAGTGTTGCCAACATGGTTCAGCTAACCATAACCATAATGTAGCAACAAATCATATTATTGTTGGAGATAATAATATGGTCCTTTTGGAACGATAGAAAAGCAAACAATTTATTAATCTATTAAGAACATTTTATGGCTAGAATTATTATATTATTTTTTATGGTTAAAACACTTTGGTTGTGGATCAAATTTTAGTGAAAATTATATTCAACCGTGTTGCAGTTTTGATGGATGTTAATAATTTCGTAAATGAATGTAAGCATCTTTTCAAATAACAATTATATTCTTGCTACATCAATATATTGTTGTAGAGAACATAATATTGTTGTTGATTCACTCTGTTACAAAAAAAAATATTAATAAAAAAATTATTTATACGGCAGTAAATCAATAATGCTTTTAAAGCTTTGTTTGCATTCTCTAGACACGTGCCTCTTAATCTCGCGAACGCCTTTATACTTTTGTGAATCCATTTAAAAAATGACGGCATTAAACTGGTAAACACTTAAACAAATTTACTGCATCCTAATTAATTTGTTAAGCTAATATATTTAACATGCAAACATTTCTTTAAGAGTTAGATTTATATTTACTCTAACATTTGCTTTCATCTGACTGAAAACTCCAGGAATATGAAAAGGAACAGTCAAAAAAGAAAGAATTGCGACGAAAGAGATAATCAAAATGTAATTGTAAGCGGCTATTTAAAGAAATTCCGCTGGTAAGAAGAGTGAAAAAGCATTAAAAAAACGTCACAAAAAGCATTGAAACGGCAACATTGGAATTCACTAACATTTTCAATTTGTGCTGGAATTCCAAAAAGTGTAGCATAGTTCAAGGAGAAGCGAAGAATGCAAAACATTGCAAATTGTTCTAGTGCAACTGCACTTTCTTTTAATACAAATAAGGAAATAAAATTAAAGGGAAGAAAACTGCTAATTACTGCAACGTAAAAGCCAAGCGGCTTATTCAAACCACATGTTAAGAAATGTACACACGCACACACATACAAACATAAATAATAAAAAAAATCTATTAACATGAATCGTTGTTTCATAGAACAATTAATATAGTTGCTAGTTAAGCAAAGGATAGTCTACTGCGTACGCAAAATACGCTGGAATATTGATGGTCACAAACAACCCTACAAACACGTTTCGACAAAGTCATATTTATATCTACGTTTAACATAATAAAGAGTTAATTGGTAGATGGCAATTTATCAATACATTGACAAGTATACTCTCGAACACAAGAGTAAAACAAATAAAATCTAAATGAATGATTTCCACTAAAATATTATTTTCATAAATATAAAATGTGTTTTCTCACTCAGTTTCGATTAAGGGCAGGGTGGTAATACTTTTTCTTTTTTGCTCTGAACACTTGAGTAACTACCACGAGTGTTGCAAAAATATGTATGTTTACGAATACAAGAACATACAAAATACATTTAATGATCACACATGCATGACGCTGCCTACAGTCGCGACTAAAACTCTACGTACGAATTTAAATTAAACCTCAATAAAAAAAAAATGTTTCCCGAAAAACTTTGGAAACTTAGTAAGAAGCTGGAAAAAAGACAGACAGTGTGGTAATTTGTAGCATCTGATTTCCAGGTTCTGACAACAAATTCAGGCAGAGGAGACAAAAAAAATACGTGTGTAAAATTACTTTCAAATAAATATTCCGCCGTTTGCATATTGTTATAGTGCCTCGGCACAGAGAGTTTTGTTGGTTAACATGGTAGCCTGCTGCACGCAGGCTGTCAAGTAAGGTCTGAATGACCCCGGTTTGACATTTTCGGCACAGAGAGTTTTGTAATCCTTACGTTATTTTTGTCGAACATTCTAACCCTCTATCTCACCGCTGTATGGGTCTTTTTTGTCACTATATTGAAAAAGGGCGAAAAAAAACTCCTCTTAGCCAGAAATATAACTGGCGGAAATGTCCTACGAAAACGTTTGCCGTAAAATTGTACTGTGTGTTTTTAAATTGTATTTAAGACCTAATTTCGAACTTGTTCTCAATTAATGCTCATATATCGCACAAATGCCAAAGAAGGCTCTATGATATTTATATGATTTATGATTTATTTATAAAATGTAAAAAGCATGTTTGGGTATTTCAGAAAGTAATTATTTAGTACAATTTAGCTTCAGCTCTAGGCAAATTCTACATCATGAACACGTCGACGTAATTTCGAATAGTAAGGAAACAATTTTTGCCTACGACATTGTAAATCATGGCTTCCATACGGCCAGCTCAATTGGTGATAGTATTTGGTAAAATTTATCTTTTTGCATAAGCTTCTTCATATCAGCGCCAACGAATACAACCGTTGTAATGAAAAGATAAAATGTTAAATTGTATCTGGTGATTTCCGAAGTCGCTAAAAACCCAGAGTCGTACGCCAAAAGTCACTAAGAATCATAAACTCTAATTTAAGTTTGATAAAACGCATCGGCTTAAGGGTCCGTACGACCTCTTAAAGTTGTCCGACATTAACCGACAAAATACATTTTCGGAAGTGATGAAACTTGTGGATAACTAAGAACCATAGCGTAACCTGGAGCCAGTGGTTAAGTTTTTTTGGGGAATAATATAGACCACTATTACTATAATCCTGGAACCCCTTTATTCCTTATATAAAGACACATACACTTTCTTATTTACCTTTAATTAATCCCTAAAACCCCAAAATAAAGCACTATATGTAAACTTATTTCTTTAACTGTATGTTGTATATACATATAGCAACTCGGGCATTCTTGTTTCACTTGTGTTGTATTTTATTTTTTATGTTTTAGTATAATTTGTATGCCTCAAGTGTTTGTGTTGGTTTGTACCAGAACTCAATGCATTTTTATTTATATTTCAGCTTTAAGAAGAAAATTGTGTAATTTTTTTAACATAATGAGAAAACAGCCTTTTGGTTATAATTTCGAATGATGAGAAACAATATAGAGAACAAATATGAAAATTATACTTATTTGAAATGTATGCTGACGATCCCTTATTGGTAATGAGCGCATTATTAGGATACAGAAAATTAAAAAAAAATTTATTTTTTGAAAATGAATTTCAAAACTTTAGCTGGGTACTTCATATAAATGAAGCTAAACGTATTTGAACACAACATAAAATCACAAATATAAATATATTATATTTCTCGACATTTATTGTTGGACGATAAGCATACTGGGGCCAAATTACGGCTCTCAATATCTATCGAAATGACCATTTAAATTCTATTCAAATTCTTTACTCGTTTCTGGAGAAACACGAGCACATCGTTAGCATTGTTGAAATTTAATAAGTAGATAAGAGATGCAATAAATATGAGCGAACATTTGATCGTCTATCTAAAACAAATTATATTTTTTAAGTTCTTTTCTGATAAATGTAGGCAACTTGTTTCATATACACCCAAAGCAAAACATGTTTGTGGCATGGTCACCACTACCATATTATGTTCTCTACAACAATATATTGTTGTGGCAAACATAGAATGGTTATTTGATAAAATTTTAAAAATTACATTAGTTGCACAAAACAAAGTTATTGTTAACATTTTTAATACTTAAATGATTTCCATCCATAAAAAGTTCTAACATCGTTGAGTTGGACAATACATTTTTACTTGGTGTATTACTACTGTGTTTTAATAAAATTTGACGAAATCGTTGAAAACAATAAAAAGCTTTTCAAGAAGGATGTAAAGGAAAGTAGTTTAAACAAAGCACTCAAAGACAAACACAAAACTTTGGAAACTGTAACTTGAACATAAACGGAACCAGTTGCCAAGTGGGACTTAAAGATTTTTGTCAATTCCCAAAAACGTACTTAACATATTAAACAAAAAATTCCAACACTTTATTCTAAAAAATCACATGTTCTATGTTGTATATCACATGTTATATGTTGAATCACTAAGTGGACTTAGGGATTTTAGGAACTGCAGCATACAATTCGAATAGTACCGTCAATGAAGTAAGCTTTTGTTTCGTGTCAGTCACCAAAAGCGGACGTTAAAGAAAACGAAACATATGCCCACAGAAGTATTTTTAATTCGATTTGACATGCTTCCTTAAAGGCACCATATTGTTAACACTTTAAAAATCAATTTTGCATATTTAAAAAATTACTCAAGCATTCGATAAAAATCGTTTGAATAATTTTTTAAACCACATTCAAAATTGGTATTCATTTGAACAAGAAGGACAAATAATATTCGAATATTCGAATTACTCTTGTCCGACTGTGCTACTTCCAAGGCCACTTATATATTGACATGATTCTGAAAATGTGACTCCTCTCTAATCATTTAAAATTTCTGACAAACCCATTCAGTACTCTAGAAGTTCCATACAATTTACCACTTTTATTTATTCTATACCATTATGTATCATTAAAACCTAATTCAATATTTGTATTGGATTAGGAAATTTGAAATTTATTTCTTCAAACCAAACATGACTAAATCATTTAACGCATTGACCACAGTAGGCTACGCGACTACAAATGCTGCTGGCTACATATGCCGCCCTGTAGCCAGCAACTTAATTACTTTGAAAACGACAGCGACATAGTAATGTTAAAATATTAGCAGCTGTTGCAACAATTCCATTATATTTCGGTGGTGCCCGTTTAGATGATTTACTTTTTTAAGGAACAAGTTCTATAAAAATATAATCTGATATATCCTCTGAACTATAACGAACCCAGTAACAAACTATTTATTAAACGACCTTTCCAGCGAGATAAGCGTGCAGAACAGATCCGAATTAGCTTTACATAGTTTGTTCTATTGTCAACATTGTTTTTGTTTTGTAGCCAACAAAAATATAAATCAGTTTAATTTGAGTACAACGACAAAAGCAGCATGGACAACAACCTGCAGCCGCATTGTCTTGCTGTCGTCGAAAGTATCGTTCTCATATAAACGTGTGTACTTTAATTTTGGCAGATTGTAGTCTATAGCCTGCTATCGTCTGCGTTTAATGCATAAAATCCAAAAAAAGAAATTTCTTTACAAAAACTTAATAACTTAAAATAATATTAGTAATTTTTAAAGTTCAAATCCCTTAAGGAACCTGACATCCTTGCAAAAATTAAACAGTATTTGGCAATTTTGTAAATTGAGAAAATAAACAACGAAGAAAATTGTTTACAATATTAGAAATTCTCCCTCGGCGAACTAAATTAATACTTAAACAAACTCAATTGTTTCCATAGAGACCTTAAAATAAACTGTTGTTAACAGGCCGTAAACTAACAGGTTAGTGCAAAAGGAAGTGAGCATAAATTCTATGCGGATATTAAACCAATTGTTTGCCACAGTTTACAATATCTAGCAGCTGCTTGACTAAGGCCACGCACTTTACTATAGAGACACATTTTAACTTTTATTAATCTGTTGCTTAGTTCTGTCCCACAGCACATGGACACCCACCATACAGTCACAAAAAAAGGCAACATCTTCGTGTGAAATAATATGGTTACTTGTTTTTGTTAACAACTTCTATTGTTGCTATAACAAACACCACCATCATTAATCTCATCACTGACAAAACATTTGACGTTCAGCCGTATTCCAGTGTTAAATGTTGGATCAATATTTAACATCGACGGGCTCTGTAAGGCTGAAAAGTTTAAAAGAATTATAAAAATAAAATAATAAAATCCTTAAGGGAAGACAATGGTGAGGCAACGAAAGAAAATTGTGTTGAAAGTGTGTTTAATTATTTTTGTTATCTTTTCCGCCACAGCCACCTAAAAAGAAGTTGTCAAAGAAAGAAAAGGCTCGCTTGGAGGCAGAGCAAGCGGAGCTTTTACGCATTGAAATGGAAAGAGAACGGTAAAACACTTGCTTAATTTATTTAAATTATCTATGGCTTGCTTTAGTTTTCAAGTTGAAATATATTGACGGACGTAACACTGGTGTCTTACGCTCTTTACCAGTAAATTAGTTCGCGTTATTTAAGGACGAACAATATAAAATTTAGTTCCACAATTAGAGAACCCAACCAAGCTTTGGGAAATTAAATGTGAATCGCTTTGATTGTTTTGTGACAAATTCAATGAAAGATGCCATGCAATCGGCAGGCCGATTTTTCGATTACAAATCACCGATTATAGGGTTTCGGCCTTATGTCCGTAGTTTAGCTTTAATTATAATATTTGAACATTTACTGCTACGCCTACGAAGGAAAATCCGAATAAATTAAGAAAAAAAAATCAGAAGCTTCGCGCCGAATCTTGTAGGCAATCGATTGTAGGTAAGTGACATTAGTAATAAAGCTTTTAACTTCATAAAAATATCATAGTGGTTGAGAAAGCTCAGTGCTATCTAGAGTCGGCTTATAAGTTCACAAACTTTAAGTTAAACTCAATAGAATTAGCCACTCGGGGGCCATAATAATTTTTAAATAATAACATAATATCTAAAATGTGGGGTTTCTTAACCTTTTTTAATTAAAATTTTCCTGGTAAAAGTATTTTATTTCCTGATGATGCTACACAATGGAGTAGCGAAAAATATGTAAATGTACATGAACAGATATGCTGCAGATTAGTGTGGGTACCTGCCACTATGGCCTCACCACACAGTGCTCTCAGCACCGGATGAATACAATGCGTCCACGAACGCCCCCACGCACTACACATGAGTAGCAATTCGAAACCATGCATTCGGACATGGCCTCCCCCTTGGTGAGGAGCGGAGCCTACCTAAAACTCCTAGCGATCTATGGCTCTCGGTTGCAATGCAACTCTACATCGAGCTTGCGCTCTACCCGCGATTTGGGTTTAAGCCACAACCACCACGAAGCTCCCCGAAGGGCCGCGCCATTGCCAGGATGGAAACGAGGTTCCATGGGATCCTGACACCCGTGGTACCAGAATTTAGTCTCCGCTCAGACCTCGTAGCCGAAGCTACTTCCAGTTGGACACCAAAATGATCCGGGACTGGTAGGCCGCCGCAACAAAAAACAAACATCAACATGGATGGACAAGGGGACAACAAGTACACACAGACAATTAACAGCCGCCCTCACGGGCGACTCATTGGTCACAATGAGTGACCCAGCAAGGACAAAACGTACAACAATGGACAGATGGCGACAATAAACGCTGTTGCCATCACAGGCAAGTCAATGGCACATAGTGACCCAGCAACAACAACGACGGGAGCAGCAAACAGGACAAACAGCAGTATCAGCTACAATACGGCAATGAAAAACGAAGACGGACGAGGTAGCACGGACAGCAGCAGAAGTTAGCTTCTGCAACCGTCATATGTATACCTACATGCCGGGGACAGACGATATCGTCTGGATGGACCGTGCCAAGCCAGGGATCACATCCGCTAGCGTCCATTTCTTCTCCTATTGAATACACTCCTGGCGTATTCACCCAACCTACTAAAAGTCCGACTGTCTTCTAAGGCCCTACTAAGATCCCAACCTCCGGTATGGTCAGTACCCCTGCGGGTAATTCCCATACCATATAGCTCACTAAGATCATCATAGTCGGGACACGCTGTCAGTACGTGCCTCCAATCCTCAGGTCCCCTCCCACACCCACATGTATATGAGCAGTCGGGACAGATATTTTCGGGTTTCTGTCTGCCTGTGGAACGTGGAAAAATAGACAATAACAAACCAGTTAGCCAATGTCAGTGCGCCAAGACAGTCAGCCGAAATTGCTGTGCCAAAACTGTCGGCCGAAACCACTGTGCCAAAGTGATTCAGAACCCTTCAATCTTGGTGTAATTATATGAATACCAAAATAAACTAATCTTCTACCCAAAATAAGTCGGGTATACTTAACTGCGCGGATGTAATTAGGGAGACTTACAGAACAGAATTATCGTGAGTAACAACAGCCCCGACTTGAACGAACCCTAAAATACTTATTAGAGCAAAACTATAAACTACTACAAAACTATATACTACATTCAAATGTTTATTTATGTTAAATAATTTCAGACTTAAGAAACTAGAAGAAGCTAGAGAGCGACGTAAAGTCGAGAGGGAGCAGGCCAAACGGCGTCTGCAACTCGAGATGCAAGAAAATAAACAAAGACGGTCACAACTGAAAAATAGTATGGCCTTTTTTGAACAAATTCGACAAAGTACCGACGCCATGAAGATGTCAGCCAAAAATAAAAATGATTGGGAAAAGTTCATGCGCTGTAACGGTCTTCCCAATTCGAGCAGTCCTAGTGAGTTGCGTAAATACATACATCAATGGCAAATCGACATAGAACGAAGAAAGCATGACGTACGCAATTGGTTATTGAAGACCAACGAAAGGACCCTGTTAACACAAGATAAAAATGTAGCGGATTTAACTAAAGCCGCGTTGCGAAAACAACAAGGCAACCTGGGTGATGTGTTTGCACAGAGAGTCCAGGAAATATTGGGAGTATGTGATTAGCACCTCATAAAAATATGCTTTTAACATTTCACTTTGAAATAGATTCTTGCGGAACTGGAAGAAGTATTAGATGGCAAACAAATGCCTCAACATATCTTAATCGATTTAGGCAAACTGAAAACGGAAATAAGAGTTTTACTCAAGGACTATTTAGATAATTTCACCCACAAAATAATGTCTCACATTGAGAGGGATATGGAGTAAGTTGCATTACCAAAAGCAAAAAGTTTAAAACAAAAACACAATTTTTGTTTCAGAATTGATCGCCCTGGAGTAGCCAAGCATTACTATGAATCTGAAGTGTTCAAGAGTCTTATCTGGACCTTCTCCAAAGATGCCCAAATGTAAGATTTTATTGGCTTAAGGTTTTTTAAACCATAAACATAATTTTTAATTCAACAGATCTCTGTGTGCAAAGCCACGTTTTGGAGAGCAAAATCTTCATAATGAAATTGATTTTCCATTGATTAAAATGCAAATCTCCTTGCCACCCACGCTCAGCCTGTATAGTTCAGCTTTAAGAGGTTTATGGTTAAATTATGATCATTTCAGTGATTACTGTCTTAGTTTCCAACTCAAAAAGCCACGACCAGATTACATAAGTAATATTAATCCCAGTTCTTATTATTTCCCTATCACGTTCACTCTCCCTTCCTTTTCTGTTCAATTCAATACGCTGCTGTGCAGACATGCTCACACAAACGAAAAAGGAGTGGCGCAAACGAAAGGAGATTTTACAAAACATGTTGGATGAATGTTGTAAAGAAGTTCCATTGAAAGAACTGGAACAGTTTGAACACGAACGTGACTTGACTTCACAACATTTCCGTGAGAAAAGTCTAGATGTGGATAAACTGTATTTGGAATATGAGGATGAGTTGAATAAATTAAGGAGAAAAGCTATTGGCCCTGAAGGGTTTGGTTTGTTAGATACTGATGTTAATTTGAGAAAATATCGCATAATTGGTGGGGTTTACTACATTGATTACTTGGAGATTGCTCAGCAGGATAAGCAACTGAATGCCAGATCATTTATACGAACAAGTCCGTCCAATTTGTTAAGTGTAGGTTTTTTTTTTAAATCATAAATTTTTATAGCATTCGCTCCCAATAAATTGCTACCCAAAAGCTTCTATCAGACCTTTAAACCTCCACCTGCACCTCAACCGGGTGTTAGACGTTTGCCCGAAGAAATTGAAGCCGAAATGCGCATGGTAGAGGCTGCCTTAGACAAGTTGGCTTTAGTAACTGTACAGTAAGATTTTGAATATAAAACTTTACTTACATATTCTAGACACTTAATGTTTTCCCAGACTACCAGACAGTGTAATCTGGTTCGAACCGCCTATTGCCTGTCGTTGGGAAACTCAAATGGAAACACTAGAATCCGATTTAACAGAAGGTGTTAAACAGCCCATCAACACTGAAAATGGCAATACTGCAGAAGCCACACCTTTGTCCACCACTTCCAATCCAAGCCCTTTGAAAAGCCTTTCACCTCGTTTCACGGCTTCCAAGTTGCCTAGGAAGAGTTTACCAAAATCTACTAGCGACAATTTACCTGAACGGGTAATTACTGATTTTGACTTGCTGCGGATGCCAAGAGGTATTGACCTTTATGGACTAATTAAGGATTTCATAGCGCCACGTTTGCCACAAGGGTTCTCCGTGCGTGTGGATGGCAACCGTTTCAAACAGTTACAACGTAAACGCAACCAGACCAAATTCTTATTTTTAGCCAGGCATCAAAACGATGCTACCACATTTTCGCTAGAAACACACAAACCAGCACAAGCACCACAAAAAGTAGGTGAAAATGTACAAACGTTACAAATGATGCGTTTAACAGAAGAATTCTTGGACTTCGATGAGCCTAAAGAAGTGTTTCCTTTTGTGCAGTTTGAAAAAGTATTGAAAATCAAACCTTTAGATAAGAAGGAGGAAGAAAATGATGTTACATTGGCTTTGGGCAAACAAAACAGTGATGAAAAATTAAATTGCATTAGTCGAGAAGGCAGTGAAAGCGCAAATAGCTCTAAAAAAAGCTCGAGAAGTTCTCCTGAGGTGTGCGACCCAAAGGATGCAAACCAAACGTACATGTTTTCGCAACTAATTGAGGTAGGTGCTATCATTGGACTTGATTAACCTTAAATAGCAACATTGGAGTGGAGAAAATTATCTGCTCAACAAGTTCTGAAACTATTTTCAAAAATTCAGAAAAATTGTCTAGAATTCAAAATTATTAAAGTACTAGTACCCTAAAAGGGTACTTTTTTTCTGTCTATAGACGAGTGTAATTCCATTATAATTTTCCTTTTTTTTATTTCTATCAATGTATCGAGACTTACTTCCACGTCACATTTACATGTTTTAAATATCGCTTCGTAATACAACAACCTTAATAAAATTACACAACATACAAAATATGTACGTACACCCACACACATTCTTATGACGGGTAAACAATCCAACCCAACACAACCCAACCTAACCCAAATCAATTCAAAATGAGAAACACATCATTCACACATAATAAAAATTAAACTGACTTAAACAGGACTTGGATCGTTTGTGTGACTTACAAGCACCAGTGGAGCAGGAGGAATTGCTACAGCAGATTTCTGCAAATCCAATGGGTAAAAACAACACAACAACAACAGTGGTAAATGCCAAGGATGTATTTAGTGATGCTGCAGGGGAGGATGCAATGCAAGAACCCGTAGCATTTAACTATTATTCAGGTATATCCCTTGTACGTGAGTCAGAAATATTTAAAATCGATGATGTTGAAGGTGAAGCGAACAAAAAAGATGGGAATATCGAAGTCGATGATGACACAAGTACAGATAGAGAGGAATACGATGATGATGATGGTGACTACGACAACTTTTACTTAGATGCCAACTTAGACAACGAGGCAGCATTGACATCGTATCGCAGTGATGTTAGTGGTGGCACTGATGTTGCCGCTACTACTACTACGTCTGGAAAGGAAGCTGGTGTACATAATTTTTTAAATAAAAACACCAGCAGCACCGTTGACGGGTAAGTGATAATTCATAATGATTTTTTTTTTATTTCATGTTGAGAGGTCTTGGATATTGAAGCACTTACGTTGTGCAGCCAAGTGTATATGCCGCTGATAGAACTACATAAAGAGATTGTGGTATGACAAATTAATCTGTGTTTTTGGTTTGCAAGCAAATATATATTGTTATATACTATTACTGCCTGCCTGCATACCGTCACGCGCCAGTGAAGATGGATAAAGATCCTTGTTTTGTAACAAACACGTTTAAACGCTTTATTCTTCCGGCGGTCTGACTGATCTTAAGATTAAAATCTGAGTACTAATCTAAAAGATGTTCAGCAGACGCTAATTCATATCAGATGAAACTAACATTCGTTGTATAAATATTGCAAGCGATCCGGTTACGCTGTATTGTCTACTAGTCTAGACAGCTGTGCTCATCCCTTCAAAATGCTCAGTCCAAATTTCAGCCTCGCTATGAGTTAAGTTGTGTGTTACGAAAATGGAACGGACAATTTTAGAACAACGTTGTGCCATTAAGTTTTGTGTTAAACTTGGGCAATCCGCGAGTCTGACTTTTGAAAATTTGAAACATTCCTTGTCCAGAGCACAAGTTTTTCGCTGGCACAATTGATTTTTGCAAGGAGGACTACACGTTTAAAATGAACCTCGCTCAGGGAGACCATCAACTTGAAGCAACGACGAACACTTGAGGGCTCTTGTGAGATCAGGCAATGTATTCCTCTTGTTCCCGAAATCGAAAAAAGTATTAAATGACGATTTTGGGACTCTGGAGAATATTCCAAAGGATGTGACCGACGTATTAAAGGCGATTACGATTGAAACCTTTCATCGCTGCCACCCAGATTGGGACCGACTTGGTAGATACAAATTCAGTCTCCTTACTTTTCTCACACACCTCGCATATGTTCCGAATCGTAACAGAAAAAGAAATCGATCTAACAAGTGCCGTCTGTCCGTTTTAATGTTCTTGCCTTTTAACACGTACATATCTCGCACTAATGGCGAATTTAATTGTTAGTGTGCCTCTGCAGTCCACATATTGGGGTTTCTTAAAAGAAGAAAGTGACCTTAAAATCCACTTTCCGAAACTAGAGTTGAGATAAGTCAGATACCGCGTTCAGAATTATGCGACATTAAAGGGTGTCTGAAATTCGACACAGTCGACAATAGCTCTCTTACTAGTTATTGCAGTTGCATTAGTAGGTGGTGTTGATGATGGCGTTAATGCAATCGACTGCGTTGACGGTGATGCTGTGTAAGTATTTGTTAACAAAATTGATGTTACAAATACTACTTTGTCAATTATTGAAATACCAACCAGAGTAAAGAGAAAAACAATTGCTTGCGATTTCTACATTGTCGATTTAGTTACATCTAAATCTCATCACTGTGCTAACCTGTAAATACCAAAAAGCAATGTGAGTGTGTTTGAATTAGTATCTATTTGCAGGTGTAAGTGTGACAAAACAAAAGTGCCTGTAATTGCTAAACGTTCCTTCGTTCGTTCATTCAGCCTTTTCCTCAACTCGGTGTGTGTTTATTTTTTCAAGTATTTTTTTCCGATCTATTTCTTGCTTCTTGGTAAACACTTTACAATTGATGTCAATTGAGTTTCATTTTTTTCTTTCTATCTTTTCTACAATTCTACAATGCTTTGATTTGATTTAATTACACAAATGTCATCAGAAAGACTTATAAAACGATAAGAGTTCATTTCTTTTTTATTTAAGCATTCATTTCTATTCGTTCGCTTTTATTATAAGTAAAAATGCTCGCAGCAAAAAAGATAGCGATAAAATGAAATTCAGTTATTTGCAAAAATATTATTGCAATGGAAGACTTGCATGGACAAATGTCAATCAAGTACTCGATGTCGTAATAATGCTTAAATATCTTCAATTTTAATGAATAAGGTGTCTGGTGGAACTGTAGGACGTACAATTACATGAATTCTGCTGCAGTAAAAAAAGATTTCTACTTCAAATGAGATCTAAGTACGTTTTTAGGAGAAAACTAATATTAAAAATTGAAAGAGAAATAAAAAAAAATTAAATAAATAAATTTTTATTTTGTTACACGGAAAGAAAAAACATGGTTGTAGCATGGTCACGGCAACCATAATATGCTATCTACAATAATATATTGTTGCTGCAAATTTTTTTAACACTACTACTTTAGTTGCGACAAAGAAATTAAGGGACTTCTATCCATAAAAGGTTCAAAATGGTTAAACAGTATAATTTTGATTTAAATTCTAGCCACAAAGTAGTTTGACTATACAAAAATAATACAATAAACTAATTAAAATAGTAACCATAATATGTTCAAAATATGTATTTTTTTTAAAATTACATTTTTAGTTTTTTGCTAATAGATCTGAAACTATAAGCCTATCCCGGCGAAAACGACCCCATAGTAGCTTAGTATTGAACTCCATAGATATTAAAAAAAGGGGCTGATATCGAAGCAGAACGCTAACTTTATGGGTTCCTTTTCGAACTTCTTCTTCCTCATTACGGAGTCTCTTCCTAATTGCCAGCATTTGTCTAAGGGTTAGGTCGACCATGGCATTCACAATTAAAAAGTGTCTGCCCATGGACCTAACCCTTATGTTAGTCAGTGCTGGACATTCACACACAATGTGCGCCACCGTCTAAGCCTCTTCCGCAGGAGTATCTTTGCAAACTGGCCCGTTCGCCCTTTGCGAGGTTTTCTTATCCATCTCATCAGAAATCATCCATTGGCCAGTAAGCACCGGAGTTCCTACAGAGATTGACCTCTTCACGCCTTGCGAGGCTTCAATTTCTATCCCTATTGGAATCTCACCGTTCAAAGAAGTCTCTTTAAAGGTTGACCCGTCAAAACCGTCGTTTTTTCAGAGATTAACCTCTCCGCCTCCTGCGAGGCTTCATGAGTCAACCCTGTAATGGAAAAAAAAGATGTCCGTCCGCCCACACAGAGCTCCATATGCACGGGTAAGTCTGTATTAAAAAAGATCTGAGCTCGCGTTCTAGAAACCAATAAACCTCTTGGCAACGCATCCCTGGCATATTCTGTTTTACCGTGTATTAAGGATTTTTTATAATAGAGAGATAACTTCTCTCCGATCGACTTATATAGCCGGACTCCTAGCAGAGACAGGAACTTGTCACCGGCCACCACCACGTGCAGGTATAAGCCAGAAGTTCTGACAGTGCACTCAGATATGACCTGTCATCTGACGGCCAATCCACATATAAAAAAACAATTGTCTGGGTATTATAATTTTTTTTTCTTTAGTTGGCTGCAATGTTTTCCGTGATTATTTAGGTTAAATGAAAAAGGCGATGGATGTGGACAATATATATCCAGCACCAAGGACAAGTCGTTCGTAACAATTTACTTATGATGACATATTTAAAAGGGATTGTTTTTTTTTAATTTTCTGTGTTCTCTTTTTCAAAACCCTGAATTAGTGATTGTTTTATAAAAAAAACTCAATAGAGAAAAGATTTTTTTTATTTGTTCGAAGCCCTCATTTTTCTTGTCCCACATTTCCCATGATGAGATTTTATTGAGACTTTAGCAAGCTTGTCCGTGATTCATAAAAAAAAGTTATGGAACAAAAGCGAAAGTTTTAGAACAAAGTCCTGATTCTGGAAGTATACCTATTAAGTCAGACAAATGCGTTCATTTGATGTCTCCCTTTTGAATATAAAATGATATTTTATTAATTTCTCCAATGAAGAAAAGTTAAGAAAAACATTTATCCCTGCGATTTGATAATGTAAACTACGGATACTTTAAAAGAGTTAGAACAAAATTAGTTCAATTTCAGTTCAAAATGCGTTAAATATCCCATCTGTGCCAATGGAATTGCGCTATAATTTTTTACCAAAAATTGCTTCAAATAAAAATTAAAGATGACAAAATTTATAATTTTTCAATTCAAAAATAACGCAATTTTTTTCCTGGTTGTGCCAGTTGTCAAAACCCCGGGATTTATTTCCTCGGTTGGCCTTTGTATGTCTTGACTGCAACAATAAAACGAAATATATAAACTCCTCAAAAAACAATGAGAAATCTACAGAATCTGCAGTAATTGCACCCAATAAACGAAGAAGCATACATATTCTTAGTACTTTAAAACAATGGCAAAATTAACCCCACATTACTTGAGCACCAGTTCCAAGTGGTTAAATAATTTTGCATTCCTTCAACAATTTAACTCAAAGAACTTTTGGAGAAAAGATAGGTTGTGATATTTAGCTGCTTCATTTTCTTGCTAAGAGTATGATAAAAATTTATTGTATTAAATAATTTTTAATCATCAAAAATACATAAAACTTTTATTTATTTTCAGCAAACAACACCAACACTTGAATGAAAACATTTTTACTCAGGGTAAATGGAGCACACGTGATGTACATGATACAAAATTCAATGAGGATAAACTTACAATACAATTTCGTACGGGGCGTTTAGGTATGACGTTTATTTGCTTACTTTAATATTAAGAACGAGGGCTCAATTTATGCAAGAAGGTTATATTGGGTGCAATCTAAGCCACTATTTCTAATTTTTGGTAGAACTCCCTATTTTGGATATGTGGAAAACACCATACAAAATTTTAATACAAATTTTTCCAAAATAGTAAAAATACTAAATTTGTTATCTTAGATCGGCAACTCTAGATTTTATACACAGCTGGTTTCGAGTTATGGTGAAATAAACCACACAGTGACAGAACAAAAAACTGAAAATACATTCTTAATCCCTTTCAATAATCTATAAATTGTAAGTAATTTGGAAAATTGCACATCGGCACAGCCGAGTATTTGAAAATTTTATAAAATTTAACGCCAGCAATTAGACTAGGCGAACGTTTGCTCCAAAATCAAAAAAGTCAGTGCTTCACAGCTATGAACAGCGTTTTTTAGGGTCCGCCCGGCTCTGATTGACAATTCTACTCCGCCATAGAGAACATCTAAATATTACTATTCTGGTCTATATTGACGTTCCTACAGTGATTTAAGCATTGTGTTCGCAACAAATGTGGCCGTGTTAAACATTGATCGTGTTAACTTAATTATTACTGTCACTGTCATGAAAACTGCAAAATACGTATGGAGTACAAACAAATATTTCGGGCTTAACCAACTACAACGACAGCAGTACCAACTCTAATTTTGGAAATGGTGGAACGCTAGGAATTTAATTCATATTGTAGCGTTCATGTCCGAATTGGACGTAATGTAAATTCAAAAATTAGCAGATTATTAATTAAATAAATCAATAGCTTTAGTTTTTTGTAACAACAACAAAGCCAATCAAATATCATAGACAGAGAGCATAATTGGTTTCATTTAATTTTCATTATTTAATAAATTTGCAATTAAAATATTTTGTTTTCTAATGCAATCAATACAATGGCATGTATACGATGGATTTTGAATGACTATTAAAGGAATATTCGGTTTCGCTTTGAATCGCTACAGCAACATGCCATACCAAACCTGGGAAATAAAACCCGACATAAAGTGGTAAGTCTACCAACTTAATTGATATTTTTAAAACTAGTGAGCAGATTTAAACACAATTTAAGTATAACTGATTTTAATGCAAAATAGAACAAGCCATTCTCGAGATATACTCTACTATACTATCATGCCAACCCCAAAACAAAAAGAGGTGCAGATTTAAATTTAGCACTCCAAATTGCATTGGAAACAATTTCCAGCTACTCCAGTCCAAAACCTTGTATACTTACTTGCGTTACATTTGGAATTTATTCAATTATTTATATTATAAAAGTTTATTATTTCTTTAGAATAACAAACTGTGTAACATCAAACTTAACTAAACAACTAGCTGACAATTAAAAACTGCATTGAATTTCGAGTTGAGGCCACTTAAAAAAGTTTAAACATTTTTTCCTGTTTGTTATTATTTAATTCTTTTTATTTTTTTAAACCACTTATTTTAATTCTCTAAGACAAATAAATTCATTCCTTCCGAAGTTAAAGTAACCACAAGCTGATTTAAGTTCAGTTTAGCATTTCTTAATGAATGGGCAAGCGCGCATCTAGAAAAGAAAACATTCAGTGAATGAATGAAAACAAGTTTGCAGTTGATCCCGAACGGCAATACAGGGCAAATGTATTACTCCGAGTCATCGCTGGCTTATTGGCATAGACCAGCGATCTCGCAAATCTATACAGAAAATAATCCAGCTGTTTTTTATTAATGTAACGAATATTCTAGATGTAAGAGCTTGAGGATTATCGTCCTTTCAAAGAAGTCCATTTTTTATTGTCTTTACCATTTGATCTCAAATAAACTTCACCGCTGAACAAATTATTCTTGTAAAAATCGGGATCACCATCACAATCTTGCCTTAAATCCTACCACGGGGATCACCACAGCCAATTTAATCCCAAATACTCATAGTGAATTTGTAATACTTAACAATCTTAACTACCGGAGTAACGAAATATAGTAGCGATCTTGATCATAAAATTGAAAAGTTGCAACAAAATGTGCTCTACATTTATTATTGTTGCGCTTTATTTAAAGATATTTACGCAATTAAAGCCTTAATTGAGCTCAATTTACCCTACAAGAATTTAATTGATAAATTAAACAATTAGTACTTAATTACACCATAATTTTGAATTAAATATACAGCAGAAAAATCTGTAAAATAAACACGTTAAATGTTAAAATAGACCACAAATTTGAGCCGACAACTTGCAACAGTATTACCACGATTATATGCACACAATTAATCGAAACTCTCAAATATTTGTTTTCATTCTTACGTTGTGAAATAATTTTTTTTACCAAACAAAATATAATGATGGAATAAAACAACAGCAATTACCACAAAACCCCCCTTAAGCAGAATTATAATCAACAAAATTGTGTTGTTTCAGCCCCAACAACATTCTGTTCAGTTTTACGGCTTCTTTAGTCAGCTTGGACATCACCATCACATCGCAAGGGTTTTGTGTAAATAACTTTCAAGGTGGCTCAACAGATGCCATCAATGAAATGATTGGCAAAACTCTGTCATTCGATGCCATTAAACAGATTTTAATAACATCAGCCGTCGACATATTCCCCGATGATGATGCATTCTGTTATACGGAGGGTTCATGCGAAAAGAATTACGTGATGGAAATGCATTTGTATGCCTGCATGTCCACACTGTCATTGTCACACAATTTTAGTTGGTCGCGTTGGAATCTTTTGGCTGGTAGTCGCACCGCTGTTCTGTTGTTAAGGGAATTGATCGATGGTAAAAAAGTGGTAAGTGACACGACGTATAAATTACTGTTGGATCTACTAAGAAAACACAAACACACGCATACAAATGAAAGTGAATGTTACATCACTCCCTAGTGCATCAAAACACTTGCAGCTTTCACTTGTACTTAATTAAATGAGTGACTCTATTTTTAAATTATGTTTCTTTCTATTTTGAAATAACTGAAAACTAATTTAAAACTTTTCTTTCATAAATACTTTTACTTTGAGCCAAATCATTCTACTTTGTTGGTGACACCTTTAAAGGCAGCCATTATTGATTGCACTGAAGTTTCGGCCAGTTTTAATTCGCAGGGCATTGCTGGCATGGAATATTATGCCGATTTATATCAGCTGGCGCAAGTTCATGCACAACCAAGCAGTTTGGAAAAACAACGCAACATGAATCCAGTGCTCAGAGATAATGTGGCTACAATTTTAATGGCCATTAGACCTTTGAGTTTTTGTTAAAGGCACACGAAGGCTACAGAGAACTGTGTTAATAATGGAGCAAAAGCAAAAAAAAAATGATAATTGTAACTCAGCAAATTTTTCTCATTCTAATTGCAATAATATTTTAAAAACTACGAACAAAAACTAAGTAATAAATTTTTCTAGAACAATTGCTTCAGGGAAACGACGAATTTTTTTTTTTATTAGAAGTCCAGTTTTAGAAGATTTTACTGTCATTTGCTATAACAGCTTAATTGCATTTGACATTGTAGCAAAATTGAAAGGAAAAAACTGCACAAAAACCCAACAAAATGAAGAAAAATATTTTATCTAATGAAGTGGAAAATTAAATATTTTACTTTTTTAAATCGTGTCTCAAAATGAAAACAGAGTTAAATGAGTCTTTAGTGGAGTGTTTTAACAAACGACACGTGAATGGAATAAGCGAAATAAAGAAAAAATTCAAAAAAAGGAAATTTAAAATTAACAACGACAATATTATGAAAAGCATATGTCAACATTGTGCACATACACACACATGCAAACTTGTGCTCAACCAAACAGAGCCAGGTGTGAAAATATGCGTGTGTGTGGGTTTAGTTAAGAAAACATAAAAGAAACAAAAAATATTCCCATAAAATATAGGACAGACATTTAGTAATAAAAGAATCTTCAAACATTCTCGTTCGAGCATCAACTATTGCTGCCGGCGTTGATGTGAAAGTATGTGTGCAGACAAGGAAGTATATAGATGAAACAAAAAACCTGCACACAACAAATGGTCTTCACATATTCAATTTGCTAAAGGGCCTCGGAAATACCGCATCATATTTATTAGTCTCAAAACGGCAGCGTTGTTTTACATGCAACATGAAAGTGAGGGAAACAAACGCTACAAGAGATAATTATAAATTTTAAAAATTAGTTCCATTAACAAATATTTAAGAGGCTTTAAATCTTAAAACATTATGCTGCAGATGTGCCCACTGGCTTAAGTAGAACAAAATGATTTTACTTTGTATTAAATCATTCGTTACTGTCACGTTATGTCGCCTGCTGGTAGATTGCAAATTACAAAGTGTGTTTATCTTTTCTGTATCTTTTTTTATTTCTTTCTTTATTGCAGCTAATTGCTTCGAAAAAAAAAATAAGAACCCACTAGTTAAAAGTGAAAGTGTTGTGGACAACACACATGCACATACTATAAAAAAAAATCTAAATAAGATCACCAACAAATGCATCGAAATTTCAATTTTAACCAAAAAATTTATAAAAGTTTTGAAATAACATTTTACGGAAAACAAAAAAAAAACGTTCACGGCAGGCAATCTGCAACCAAATCACTTCCGTTTACACAACAATAATAACAGTCGCTTGTATTTTTTTTGTTGCTCATAACCGGCAATGTGTGTTGCTAACACCATCATACAAAACCTCTAAACCGGAAACCACACCAGACTCATAAAAAATAAACAGTTAAATAGTACAAAAAACAAACGTTTTAACACAAAACAATTCAGTTGAGAAATATTTGGCAATTAGCATTGATTAACTGATTCTGTGTTTAACTCAGCTTTTTAAAAAAATAAAAGTTCATGCTATAAAAACCGTTCCTAAAAGCAATATTGCCTACACGCAAAGAAAAAACATGATTTTAGCATGGTCACGACATCATATTATATTCTCTGCAGTAACATATAGTTGTGGCAATCATATAATGGTGATTTGACAACATTTTATACCTTACTTTAGTTGCTATAAACAAGTTATTGTGAACATTTAATCATTAAATGATTTTCCCGCATAAAAATTTTAACAAATTTTACTAAAATTCTAATCACAAACACAAACATTATTTTAACTATACAAAAATAATATAATAACCGTAACAATAAAATGCTGTTAATAGACATAATATGTAAAATTCCTTTTGATGTTTAATCAAAGTGTAAGGGAGGGTGTTGTGCCTGAAGTCGCTAGCGCGATGGATATTAAGCATTCGGCTGCGTTCGTACCTCAGCAGCTGCCAATAGTTACCTTATTCATGTTATTTTTTTAATGAAATATCCCGTCGAACTGTTAAGCTAGTGATTAGTTTAAAAGTGTGAAAATGCGACAAATTGTTTGCACCTATTGTGGCTCAAAACTTTTGGAACAATTTGGTCGTCGTTGATGAATTGGCACTGCCATTGTCCACTAAAAACTGAGTTTCTTGCTGTGTTCATTACTTTTCGTGGTATTTTTAATTACAGCCCTTCGTAAGTTTGCTCGACAAAAACATTAAATATACACAACTGCTTATCTGTAGTTTGGATATTGTCAGTTACAGTTTCATACAAAGAACATAAAATTGGAGAGACCCTTAAGTGGAAAGACTTCTTGTGTTTATTATAATTACTATTAATATCAGAAATTTATAACTAAAGTATGATTTGAAGGAGTTGTTCAGCTATTGGAAAAGAACGCTTACATTGCTCATGGAAAACCATATTTGGGATGACCGGAAATATATACAAACATTAATGGGAAGGATTTGAAGTGGAACTAAATAGCTTAGGGCCGTCTTCTTGAACTTTCCTCAAATGGCAGCGTGCAAGCGTTAGCTATGTAAGATTGTATGTATACATACTACTGAGGGCAAAAAATAGTAAGACTTTTTAATTTAAATTTCGCGCGGGAATCCAGTCGTCGAATTTTTTTTTCTACGTTGGTATGACTGTCAGTGATATCTGTGTCAAATATCACATCAAAGTAATCATTAGTGTTTAGTATACGCTTGTCTTTCTGAAGTACAACAAGTGCATTCGGCGATTTTTACAATGAGTGAAATTATTCAACAAAGAAGTTGCATTAAATTTTGTGTGCGGTATGAAATTTCTGTTGCCGAAACGGTCAGAATGTTGCAAAAGGCCTTCGGTGATAATTGTATGTCGCGAACAAATGTTTTTGATTGGTACACATTTTTTTAAAGAGGATTGACGACGAACCACGTCCAGGACGGCCATCAACATCGACTGATGATCAACACGTCAATAAAATCAAGGTATTGGTGTTCGAGAATCGACGATTAACAGTCAGAGACCTTACTGATATCGTTGGAATGTCGGAGGGACCAGTGAAAACCATTTTAAAAGATCATTTGGGCCTAAGAAAAATGAAATCACGATTGGTTCTGCACCGCATTGATTCTTCGTGAGTTTTTCGGCAAAAAGTCAATCAATATCGTTCCACAACCACCGTATTCGCCTGATTTAGCTCCGTGTGACTTCTGGCTGTTCAGCAAACTCAAGCGAAATAGATTTAAAATTATGAACAAAGTCTTACTATTTTTTCCCCCACAGTAGTATATTTCATTTATTAGAATTCATTTCACATACATAGGTTTGGATCCAATACAAAGTAGTAAGAACTTGAACTTATCAAACGAAATATGCAAGCGCTAGGAGTTTGTTATACAACCAAGTAGGATCGTTTGAAACGTTTTGGGCTTGTACTTTCTTAAAGTTGCATGATGGACTTGTCTAATTTCCTGCCAAAAATTATATCTTAAGTTGGCAATGCCATAACAATTTCATCTAAAAAGGGTTTTAAAATACTAAAAAAAGAATTTTACTGTCTGAAAGTTAGGTTGACTCTCAACACAAGAATTTCAAATGATGAAGGGAAGGGGATGGAATTTTAGTTTTTAATTTTTGCAACAAAAAAAAACGGCGTTTTTGTATCTCAATTGGGCCCTTAAGGGCAACACTAAGCAAAATGAGTCCCAACAACTATGAAATTTCGAATGATTCCTAAAAAGAGAACGACATATTAAAGATAAGCAACAAATTCTATCAAATATAATTACAAAGTTAAAGATTAAACAAATTGAGTTGATGTAAATTAGAGTGAATATTTATGACGTAACTGCACATTAGCTCGTGTTGCTTTGTGAATATTTTGAAAGAATGCTTTGTGCCAGTAACTGAACAAGCAAAATACGTTGATATCGTTTATGTTTGATTGCTCAAGCAAGAAATTAAAAACAAAAAACCAAACAATTCGTTTTGTTAGTCAGATTTGATTGGACAATTTTTCTTGGTTACCTGTTGAATTGACTGTCGCAACACCTTAGAGCTTGAATAATTGATTAATAAATTATTATAATTGTAAATTCAGAACAAGAGATAAATTTCATATCATATAACAGAAATTATGAGAAGTGAATAAAAATCACCTTTTTCATTTTTAAATCGTTTCGTTTTCAAAATAGATTTCCATCACATACCTGAATAAACTATTTTACGAATTTAGTTTCAAAGTTATTGCTGTTAGGATGACAGACCTCGGATATTAGGGCAGTACCTACATATTTAAATCTCAGAAACTATAATCCGCCTTATAAGATTTTCGAATGGCAAATTCACCCAAACAATTCACGCCGTTCTGGAGTAAAAAAAGCGAATGGCTAGAGCAACTGTTGTGCTGAAATCTACGCCACAGCTTGGCAATGAATATTTCTTGGTTACTGGTTACCACTACATATACACATACGTATATGTATTTCAGACCTTTGTTATTTAACAATGTTGTAGTTAAAATATATTTTCAAAAAGTTGTTTTAAAATGAAATGAAAGGGAGCCAGCAAATGAATGTGAGAGAATTTTTTGTAAGTGAAACACATGAAAGAGTAAAAAGCGAAAGTGTAAAATCATGTCAACGGTGTGTAGCTGCGATTATAATGAATGCGGACACAAACACACACACACAAAAACACACACTGAGCCAACGAATGCTACAGCCGCACAAAGCCATTCAAATGTAGCACAAGTGTTTATTTCACACAAATTCGCCTACAAAAATATAAACGAATGTTTAAGTCTTACACTTTTTCGCAATCACACGAAAATAGGTGTCAACACGTTAAATAGTAAAATATTAAAAATTAAAATATTAGAAATGTTACAAATTTGTAAAACGCCAATTTTTCAAAGACTTAATTATAAAGCCGATACAGATAAACTCGCTCAGGGGCATTTAATTAGAATAATTTGCTTATTCTTTTACAAATAAGTTGTGTGTAGATATGGATATTGATATTTGGCTATTTGGTTTTTCAGTGTAAAAAAATGATTCGTGATGTGGCAGTGCCAAAAATGTTCAATAAGGTTTGCCATTTACCATCAATAGACTAACAAATGAACAACAACGCCAATCATTAAATTTAATTATCAAAATTCGTGCTGTCTGCTCATTTGTTTGCCCAATGGATACGTCAACAAACATTCTGACCGAATTTGGTGTGAAGAGCAGCCAGAAGCAGTTCAAGAGATGCCAATGCACACTAAAATATGCACTGTTTGGTGCGGTTTGTGGGCCAGTGGCATCGAGAACATACGTCTTCGAGAACGATGAAAATCGCAATGTTACAGTTAATGTAGCAAAGTACCGAGCGATCATTACTGACTTATCTCCCAAAATGGAACAATTTGACTGTGGCATGAACCTATTGAGAGGCCAGTTAATCTCACGCTTAGAAGCAGTCTACTGGTCGCCAAGATCATGCGATTTGCCCTACTAGACTAATTTTTGTCGTGATACGTGAAGTCTCCTGTGTGCAGAGACAAGCCAGCCAACATTCAGCATTCATTGGTGAGATACTTGGCTGATGGGCTACCTACCACAGGTCACACTTCATGAAATAATCGTTTTGGGTCAGTCATTATATAACTGCCTTTAAAATTAGGAAACTTTTTTCATATGTAAAATTTTGTAACGAGTGGGAAACAAACTCGAAAACTTTAGGAAACTCTACGATTACGGCAGAGCACAATGCAGAACCTTTAATGTTGTGCATTTTAAAAATATACGCAAAGAAAAAACATGATTGAGGTAACCATAATTTAAGAGCAACATATTATGAATGAATTATAGGGTTGTAATTAAATCATATTATTATAGCAGATTATAATATGGTTCTTTTTATAACTATAGCAAACCATTTAACTGAGTTTGAGAACATTGTATAATTGCTTGCTAGTCCTACTTTGACTTAAAACCAAACATATTATGTTTATTAATAAAATTGTATGCCCAGATTTCCATCGTATTTACATAGTTTAAATACTTTGTGGTTTTATACCAACTCATTCCTTTCTTTAAACCACACTAGGTAAGCAGTTCCAGCGTATCCCAATGTTATTACTAAGGATTTAAATTTCATAAAATCTACATGCAGCAATTTTTAAAATGTTCTTGTTTTTTCTGCACTGTGTACTTCCAAGATGATTGGCCTTACATACAAATTATTAGATACATTTTGGTATGAAATTTTATCTACTACAACTTTTATATGAAGCAATTTTTGCTAAAAGTTATAGTTTCCGTCCGACATATTAACCAGGAACTAAAAAACATCAACTTAAGAAAGGGCTTTATCTCGCCCACCACTACCAGGACTCTTTATTTTTCTTTAAATATATCTATATAATAGAAAGGTGTTGTATATACCAAATACCATTTTTTTTAACTCATCTTTTTTATGTCTTATTTGACTGGCCTATTTTAGGAGGTAAACAACTGACACTGCCCCTAAAAGATGCAATGAAATTTGTCGATTGAGTAAACAACAAAATATTTGTGGTTCAATTTTCTCAATAATCCTTTATATAACACCTATAGCTGACTTAACGATAGCGAACTGAATAGCAACGTTGATTTTGCCCTTAAAATTTTTTTTACCGAACCGTTGGTCGTTACAGAAGAATAGTTAGTCACACTACAGATCTGGTAACCAGATGACAGTTTAATCCGTCGGAAAATAGAAGCTTAAAAAACACCATTTAACTAATATCATATTGCTGGTTGAAAAGTCAATTTACAAACCGTGAGGTGGATCGAAAAGAGAAGTTAGGTACGGAAGAGCCCAAAGAACAAACTGAATATTTTACAAACGATAATACAATTCAAGAGATTTGGAATGAAATGAATTTATGTGCATGACAAGCTATCGGAACTGACATGACAAGTTATCGGATAGGTACGCATACTTACTATACGTCGGTGTGATTGATATTCCATCCATACGAACAGAATGGGGACAACATTTTTAATTATCACAAAATTGTTTCCAGAAAGCTTAAGAGAATTTCCCAGCAAGGAAGAACTACGTGGGATAACATAAACAAAGCACGTTCGTTATTGGAGAGAAAAATTAAGTTAAACTCATCATTACAGGCACCTATATGCTGCTAACCATGCTTTAGATATTAGCAAACTAATTATTGGATCGATTGATGATCAAAAGTTCAAAAAGATAACCCAAAGTGCACAAAGCGAAAGACAAACTACATTCCTGTGATAAAAAATCTACTAATAGTTACATAAAATTGAAGCGCTTAATTTAAAGAATTGAACTGAAACTTACACGAAAAATATTTCGCCCCAATTAGGAAAAATTAATAATAATCTCTCTGTGCTGTCTCCCGCCATAAATGCAAATATATAATTACGACAATATTTCAATTAAGTAACTCCAAACCTTGTTCTTTTGTCACTTGGCTGACTAATAGTATCTTTAAAGACTCTTTAGAAAATTGCAGCTGCTTATCAAAAAGAACGTAAAAGAGGCAGAAGTAATTTCTATGTGAATGAATAATAAGTGTGTGTCCTTGGGTTTGTAATATTAAAGATACTTAAGGAAATCACTAGTAGCACTTGCCATGTTGTAAAGCTTTTGACTTTAGCACCATTAAATTTGCAATTGTGGTAGTTAGATACTCACTTACAAGTGGCAACAAAATCGAAATAAAAAAAATAAAAACAAATCAAACCACAACGTAAAAGCACATTATACTCGTAGCAGTGGCAGCAATATTTCGTAAAACACAACAAAAAAAACACATATGCAAACATGAACATATTTGCTTAACGATATGAATGAGCATGAAGATGAATAAACATAAAGCGAAGGATTTTATATATTTTGGGCCTGAATATCGCAATTAAATTTTCCTTTAGCCAAAACAAAGACGCCCATTATTACATAAAAAATATATGCTTAGCGAAATAACCCTCGATTCGCCGTTTTATAACTTTAAGGAAATATCAAAACAAGCCGTTCGCCACAAATACAAAAACGAAGAAACTTATAGGGAAAAAATTGAGTATATAGAAATCTCACGCAATTATTATATTAACATGGATGAAAAACCTGTACCACAGTCCATAAATATTTTCTAAAGGTCCTCTTACATCCGCTAATAATGCTTTGTGTTTTGCATGATCCGAAATTTTGTGTCGTTTGCGAGCTGACACACATTTATTCTGTTTGAAAATTACATGTTTTCATTATCTTTCCCTCTTCTTATTTGTTTAGCAACGAAATTTCGAAATATTTCCTTAAACAGTAAGAAAACTGTAAGCATCATCATATTCACCATTGGTAAATTTTAATTTTAAAAGCATTTTAATTAAATCCAAAGCCGCAGTGGACTTTATCTAATACGACAATATTTGTATGTTTGCGTGGGTAAGGAACTCATGCTATGCACGAGAAGTAGATTTTCATTGTCTTATTGTTTGTATTTACACATATGAAGTTCTCCTTATGATTCTTGAGATGCCTGTGGGATCTTAAAATTTCTTTAAAAGGTCCGAATATCAAATAATGCCCCCAGGATAAAAACAACACCTAAAAATGAAATATAAGCTCTTCAGCTGTTGCAACATGTATTATATTCGTATCGACAGTGGAATATGTCATCCGACAGTGCATTTGGAAATTATTGGGTAATAATTTTACTCTTTAATACCGTGTTCAGACATACATCTTAATTGAGGCAATTAAATTTAAAATTGAATTATAGATTTTGGTGTTCACACTTATGCAACTTAGTTTACGCTAAATCTATTTGACAGCTGAAAATATGGCAATTTTGTTTGTGAAACTTCTGTTTGTATATATGAAAAAATGCAAAGAAATTCGCCTTTAAAAGAAATTAATTACTTTCAAAAGAAATAAGTTATTTAAAACTGGGTTTGTCATAGAAACACAGTTGTTTCTCTTCACTACACACACTTCACCAGAGTTGTGTTGTGAATTCGACTCAATTATTGGTGCCATAAAGTACTACTTGCTCAAATTGTTGAGTTCTTGCATGGTAAATTGAACGTAATTATGATGGCCTTAAATGAGTAAATTTCCTAATTGTGTAATTAAAGTCTGAATGTCTGATTATAGTATTACGGATTACAAATTCAGAGATTCGATAAGTTCTTGGCACACCTGTTCTTAAAAAAGTAGTATACAACATTAGCAAGCGCGGATCCAGGGGAAGGGAATATAAAATAATTCCATTCACTTTTTTTGGTGAACTTGTTTAGTGAAATTTTTGGTGACTTTCGATTTTATAAAAAATGTGAAGTTATTTGGTAGGTTAGGTTAGATTGCCAAGAGGAATTGATTCATTGGCGTCATACTCTAACAATTCAAAAGGCCTGAAAAAATTCCGGGGGGATGTTTTTGTCAGATTCTTCCATGAGATCTTATTTTTTTAGATTATATATAATAATAAAAAAAAATATATATATATATTTTTGTAAATTGTTGAATTTTTAATACTTTATCTAATCACAAAATAATATTAACGAAAAAACTATGCTGAATGGAATAAAAACAGAAAAACAGAGCGTATTTTAAAGGCACTGTTGAGCCATATTATCACATTTTTAAATCTTGCTTCCTTATTATTGCACTGCCCTAGTGCTCTTCATTGCTTTTAGCAATTTCATGTCTGGTTCTGCTTTAGTCATTAAATTCCATCCAAGGAAGTTTATTATTCAGTTGCGAAACCAAAAACGGTGCTAAACTTACTTTCTGTCTGCGTATATTTTCTATTTCCTACCACTACAAAAGAACCAATATACTAATACGAATATAAGCTACAGGTAAGATGGATTTATTGTTTTGACAGGCAAATAACATAAACATCTGCTGCAAGCATTTTGTTATTTTTATAGAAGAGAAAATTATTGTGAAAATTTTAAACTTATAACTGCCATCACGGGTGAAATGTGGAGAATTATCATTACGTTTCTTAATTCTACTACATTCATTTAAGAACACATTAATTCAGTGCATGTTCTGGAAACTTTTCGGAAGGGGAGTCAACTCAACGATGTCTCTCGGTGCGTCTGGCTGTCTGATATAACGTTTCTAAAAATACACTTCACCAAAGTTTAAATTATAAGTGATTTTGTAAAGTAGCTTGTGTTAAGAAATAATACTCAATCATATACTATTTGTATCGTCAATTGCACTACAACTTAAAAAGCAACTAAATTAATAAAATTGAAAATACATTTTCAAAAGAGAGGCTCAATGAAAAGAATTAAGAATCTTATAAAGGCCTGGCTTGAAAATAAAATAAAAAAAGTCTCATATGTTAACTTTTCAAGCAATGGCAGAATATGAGTTTCCAACAATTTAAAAAAGTTTAATTTATACAACAGCTACACAGCTGCGCTATTCTGCTGCATTTTATCTAAATTAAACCGACACTGAATTGCCCCCCAAGGAACCAGAAGCTACAAATTCTCGCAAAACAAATGGTTTAATATCTTCCGCAAACTCACACCAAAATCTACACATAAAGTCTAAAATTCAAAAGTACATAAAGCGCGCAGAGCTGGAAAAGAATGAACTTTATTTAGACCAAAAGCAACGTATATTAGTTTAAAATTACACTAGCATGCAAAGAAATCCTCCTTTATACAAATGTAGGGTGAACACGAAAGGTTTAACGTTCTTTATTTAAATAAGTTTTGCAGTTTTTTTCTATCTATCGCCCAATTAGGCGGTTTCACTAATATATTTGGTAATAACTTGGTAATAAAACATTAACACTCGCTTTTTGCAGATCAGTGTTATTAACCAAAGCTTTATATTTTTTGTCATTATCTATAAGTTCTTCTGCAATCACGTTTTTGGAATGTTGTGACCTTTGCATACGTATTTTACATGTTTCTGTTTCGTCTCTTGTTTTGCTCAATAATGTTTAATGCCTTTGTGTTAGTGTATTGGAAAACACGGATTGTGTTTGTTTTTGTTACGAAGATTGGTTTGTTCGCTGTGTTAATATCAAACAAGAATTTCATGCTGCTCCTTTGTATCATGTCTTTATGTCAAATAAATAGGAAACATGTGTTAACAGCAGATTCGTCTAAATGATTTACTTAGCGTCACTATTTGCTTTTAAGGATTGAGTCCTAAGGAATCATATAAGTTTTTGAAACAAATACCAGGCGATTTCGATGACCTAAAAAGTTTCGTAATCAGTGGAAGACAAAAATTAAACGAATAAGATACCATAGTTTATTTCCAACTTCAGGAATTCCTTTGGCATACAGTACATACGTTTTCCCTTGTCCTGTTTTAAAGAAACTGGATACTAGTAAATCTCTGGTTTCAATACAGACATACCTATGCATATGGATCTCTGTGGACGTATCTAGAAGAGATGGACAATAATGCCTCGCGAGCGGTGAATGGGTCAGTCTCTAAAGGTAATTCCAAAGCGTAGGACCGCACGATTCCGTTAGGGATGGGCAATGAAGCCCATTTGCGCATGGAGGAATTTTGAAGAGATGGATAAAAAAAACCTCAGAAGGGGTGGACTTGTCATTCTCCAAAGACACTCCTGAAGAAGACGCTTACGTGGTAGTGCACATTGTGAGTGAATGTTCATCACTGTCTAGTATAGGACGTAAAATCACGGACAGACACTTGTGAAATGTGGTTGATCCAAGTCTTAAACAAATGCTAGCAATTATAAGGGACTCCGTGATTATGAAGAAGGTCGACAGTCACCACTCGACAGTCTGAAATCAGCCAAGAGTAAAGTCTAGTGGTATAGCGAGATTCAAAGGAGAGTATGGTAGCCGTGAATTGCAAAGCGGTTTTTCGAAATCAATTCCAGGACAGAAGGGGGTCGAAAAGCATCTGCTTTGATATCGCCCCTACATTAATAAAGAAAAAGAGAGATGTTTTTAGAATCTTAGAAACGGTTAAATAATCCACTTAGCGAAATGTTCACAACGATGTTCAGTGTAACTCAAGTCAATAAATTACTCCCATGTTTTGTTTTCCATTTATGCAGCCCAACATTTACAATTGTATCTACTTACTTCTCGTAAAGAAGTGTATTAAATCTAGTTTAATAATGTATGTATGTTGGAAACATTAGTATGTCTGCTAAAGTGTATTAAACTAAACTGAACAATTCACACTTGTTTACTGCAACTCATGGAATCTGGTGCACGATACAACTTTTTTACATTAAAACTTGTACAAGTAGCATGTGTTACTTCCTTCCAGCGAAATAACTTTGTAACATGAGATCGACAATGAAAAATAATAATTTTTAAATGGAGTGAATTTAACATTTAGGTAAGAAAATTCATGTGAAATGTATTGCCGATATATAAGTTCAATTCAGCTTGTAAAATCTCGGCTCCTTAAGTAGTGTTCTACATGAATTTGTCAAAGTTTACAGTTCATATTAAGTTGAGTTTTTCTGCTAAACCCCGAAACAATTGACCGTTATATGGAGCCCTTGCAGAAAAACCTATTGCCAGAAAGAAAATAAACAGTTTTTGTCTGGTCAATATTGCCACATGTTTATTTTCGAACGTTCTGTTTTTACAAAACCGGTAGCACACGAAAAGAAAGGAACCAGAAAAAGAAAAATAGGTGAATTAAAATTGCAATTGGGAACAAAAGAAGTGTTACACATTGACATAATCAAGAATAAAATTGCATCGGCAATTGGCGTACAGTATAAATTTAAAAACAAACTGTCTTGCGGCGTTAAAATGCTGATTTATCAGTTGCTTATTCATTCCCATTTGACTAATTTACCAGTCATATATAGCTTTAGAGATTACTATTCATTAAAATCTCTACAATCTGCTCAAAAGAAGGCTTTGTAGCTGGTATATAACTTGCCGCTACGTTATAGAACGATAGATCTTTTCAAATACGATGTCAAAAAATGTTCTGCCAGTTCGAGGTCTTTATAAACACAAATTGTTACGGTATATTTTTAAAGTCTTATTAATTTTTACCATTTTTTCAAAACTAATCTCATACACAAAGATACACCAGGCAATCAGAGTTAACGAAGCAATGAATTACATATTCTGGGCCACATGGATTTAATAAACTACCGAGCAAATTACATAGTACTCAAGTTTGATCAACTTTTAAAAGTAACTTGTCTTTTAAAAGACTTGTCTATTGCAGAATATAGAATGCGCAATATGCTCAGTTTCGCTAACTTGTTACGTTGCCATATTCAATAAAAAAGAAGCGTTTTGGCTCTTGATTTGATATTCCGACAGGGTGATTTGATACAGATATTTGGAACGAATTTTGGTTTGGATGAGACTAAAGATGACAGGTAGCCAAAACCTGTTAGTCTCCGAACCAAACTTGGCAGGGGATGACGGAAATTCGTTCTAAATATCTATAAAAAGCGTTAATAAAGTGTTAATATTCTTTTGTTAGATAATGAATGGCATCTTAATAACCTAAAGCATATCTATTCGATATGTTAGCTGTGAAAGCAAATCAATTCCAAAGAGAATTTGTATCATACATCATTGCTTATATATATTTTTTTATTAATATCTCTCTCGCATTAATTTATGATATTGTTGTTAATTTTCTAATGATTATATTTGACCACTTTGTGTTCATATTTATTTATAAATGTAAGACATAATGGGCTGAATCATATTCATATGTCTCGTATCTATTTTGATTTGTTTTACAACCATTTCGTTGACACGGTCACCTGCTGGTTTTAATAGAAAATTTCGAATTATGAATTTGATGCGACAAGCATTTATTTTTGTATAAATTTCTAACTAAATTAGAATGAAAGAATATCTAATTTAGGTAGAATTACACTTCTGTTCAATTGATTAGACCCACGTAATTTTTATTACTCAGCCAGGATATGTGGACATATATTTTGGAATTTATTGGGGGTATAACCAAAATTGTACAACCAGCGGTTAAGCTACCAAAACAATTTTTTGAGTGAAATGCAACGGTACTTTTAGCAGAATTGTTCGTAAAATTAAGAAAAGAAAGTCCTATTGTTTGTTCATTTGATTTTACCCACTTTGCATTTTAAGGCTTCTTTTTTGCAAATAGAAAGACTTGATTTGCAACCAACCAAACAGAGAATGGTGAAGTAAACATAGCCGGCGTAGCGCCCAGCGTCGAATAAGATCCAGAAATGTCGAATTGGGCCTGCAGCCGTAAAAAATTGTGCTGACACAAGAAATGAAGCCAGATGACCATAGACATGGCCGTTTTTTCGCTTATTAGCCGCTGAAAGTGTTCGCAGGGTATTTGGCTCAAAATTCGACTTGAAACATTACCAGCGAAGCCGTGGTAGCGATTTGAATGATGTTCTCTTTCATACAGAATGGTATACTTGTCGCTTTTAAACAAAGCCAAAACCAATTAGATAGTTCATACCGTTGTTGCTTTATATAAATTTTTTTCTCCCATCGTTCTTATCTGGTCACTCTGAAAAACTAACAAAACACATAAGTAGCTACCATCAAAACAATAAGCCATGTTAATACAAAAATGCCGTATTTGTTTACCACACATTCGATTAAAATGTCTCAATTTATCTAGCGCACATTTACCTTCAAAGGTCAAATTATACAACGAATATAACTGACGCAGTTACTTCCTGGGTGAATTTAACGAACAACCAACTGGCCAGGCATATTGATATCAGTGTTAATTAATTTTCTAAAAACAACCATTTAGAACAAAAACTTACACAATCAGAAAAGTCGATAGCAAATTTAACATACAATCGAAAAAAAAACAAATATTAAAACCTAAATGTTACCAAAATGGAAAGGAGAAACTAAAAAAGAGAGAAAGAACTAGCGGAAATATAGTTTAAAGCTGAAGTAGATCCAATAAAACTCATTAATTGTTCAACAAAAGGAAGTAAAAAGAATAAACGGACTGATCAAGTTAAGCATTGCATGGCTTTTAAATGAAAGACAAGTATTAAACTGATATATAAATAAATGATAAATATACAGACAAGCACAAACAAGTTTACACTAAGAGAAATTTTGCAGATCCAGGGTGCAATAGAAATTTTTTTCAAATTTCAAGTACCAAATTATTCCACTTCACCAACAAAAAGAACGAATAAATTTACACCCAATGTGGCGTTAGCTATGTGGCATGTAGTGCCATCCTACCGAAACCACACGTCCATATTGTTGATTTCACACCAAAAGCACTGGGTTGGCATTAATATGTAGTGGTCAAATTTTAGAAATGTACGGATCCATGATGCCACCGGCTTCAAGATGCCCACCAAACACCAACTCTTTGTGGTGGCATTGCTAGTTAGTGAAACTCGTTTAAAAACATAGTCTTTCATCTAAAAATGCGCCAAGTCTCTTTTTTGCTTTGATTGAGATATTCTTCCATGCAATTATTTCCACATGCAGTTCATGCAGCTCACGTGTCATGGCGATTTAGCATCAGTGACTGAACAATAAACAACAGCTTTGGCAGACGCCGCTAAAACAACACACCCGTCTCAGAATGTCAAAAGCGACCGGGTTTATTGGAATCCCTTCTATAAATAAAATACAAATTTAAGTAGTCAAATACTTTTTGTTATTAAACAGGCTTTGGCCTTTATTTGAAAGGCCAAGGCCTTTTTCGGCTAACAAAACTTATCCTCAATTTGTTTTGATTCGTATCCACTAACATTATACTAAAAACCCGCACAGTTAAAATTAAATGCGATGCTAAATTCTACGACTCACACCATTAGCCCCCTGGAAGTCACAATTTTAATTTAGTTTCCTTACGAGTGGAAAACGGCATAAGTGACGATAAACTTAAGAAACTTTAGGATTAACTTAAACTTTTTCGTTCGTACATACATATGTATATTTAACTGGGCCAAAGTAATGCAAGTTTTCATTTACAAGATATCAATAATTTTTTTTTTCAGTGTATACTAGTGGCGTACTTGAGTAAGTGTGGCGTGTTTGTATGTAAAAGTATTAATTTGTTTCAATTAAAAACAAGAAGGCAAAAAAGGTTTAGCCACAACTAAGAAAAATTCGTAAAAGCGTGTGATTCTAGGGTGGCGTTAAGGTTTATTTTTACAAATCAAAAGTCAACTTAAACAAAAACTGTTTTGTAACGAATTGTGATCTTTCGTAACTTTATTTCGTAACGAAGTGTTTGAGTTGGAAAACGAAAATAAACCAAATTTTTTGTTGCTCGTTTGTCTATTGGAAACAGGCCATAAAAAAACAACCAAATGTCGAACTCGTGTTAGGTGTCGCTAAAATTCGAACTATAAAAAGCGAAATAACTTTAAAAGAATAATATAACTTAATAAATGATCAAATGTAAACAAGCAGTAACTTTTTAAAATGTTTTCCTGCGACATACTCGTAGGGCGATAATCGTATGGAAAAGTTAAGCAGACGAATTCGTCATTTAAAAATGAGTTAATAACTCTAAGGGAAGCTTGAAAGGCATTATTTATGCATTGGTTTTTATAGTAAAATTAGGGACTAGGAAAGCAATTGCCATACACTGAAGTAAAAGGCAAGAGAATATAAAAAAAATTGTACACCCCTACAGCCTAAGAAAAATCAAGAAGTTCAACGCCTAGTAGGTCGGTATTTAGTGAAAGCGTAACTTGTAAATTCTAAACCAGATTTGAGCTGTTGAAATTGTTTCAAAGAAATGTTAGAAACTGATCTTTTTTTTAATTCAGAAAATGCAATTGTGTATAATAAATTTAAATTCGTACGAGAGGTAAAAATATTTTTCGCTTCATTTAATCTTAAGCTACACATTTTGTAAAAATTTGAAATGTTCTTTTGCAATTCTTTTGCTTTTTATTGCCGTTACATCCCTTTCTCGTTTGAATATTTGCTTGCGGGGCTTTTTGTTCTTTCAAAAGTTAGCAACACTGGTTTCATGGCATTTAAAATATTTAACTTTTTATCTTGCCGTATTTGCAACACGCAGCATGTTTTCTCCAGTATTAAATTTGAATTTTTTCGCACAACCATTTATTACATTTAAACAACGTGTGTATGTGCATGTGTTTGTGCGACTGTAGAAGTTTATGTGCTGTGTGCATGTGAGAGCAAAAGAATTTTATTTATTTTTTTTACAATAAATTGTAATTTCTCGTTTTACTTTTAAATTTTAAATTTATTAATATTTTCATGTTCACACACCCATTATATGGAAAAAGGTTTTGCTTTGCTTTGGAAGTACAAGTTGTAGAGTTAAGAAAATAAAGGGTGATTATATTTGGGGCTCCACAAATAAAAAAACATAAGCCACAAAGAAAGAAATCGGGAATCGCAGCAAAATCGTTAAATGATGCGTCCTAGATAATTGGTCTTGTTGAAACCAGAACAATCCAAAGTCCCACACCAAGTTCGTTGTTATGTTCCGATAGTGCACACCAGTGTTTCACTTATTATTATCAAAAAAGTGTGGACAGATTACGCTTTCATATCACAAGGCATGCGAAATAGTTACTCTTTCAGGATAAATTTTGTGCTGAACCTTGCGATCCCCAAATGTGGCAGTTTTGCCTGTTTACGATTTCGATGAGGTGAAAATTTGCACCAAAATATTCACGTAAATCATGGTGTGTATTTCGCCACGAGCCTCTATTTTCTTAATACGCTTCTGGTAATGCGAATAGTAATTTCATGTTGTTAGTGACTCATACTTTAATGTTTGGACAAATTTGTTATGTGGAAACTTAATTTGCAGCACCCTTTATAAATGTAGTTTTTTGCGTTTAACGAAATTTTTACAAAAGTATTGTTGAATTTATGTAGAATTTTAGCAGAGTTTCTCAGTCGTTTACCGCTCTTTTGTTTAGGCCGTATATCCCTTCTAAATAGATTACTGTGCTACAAATAAAACAACGAAATTCCGGCATTTTTTCCAAAATTTGATTCCATACGCAAAACATGCTCGGGGATATAAGAATGGAAGTGTAGCTGAGAGCAAGATCGTAATAAAATACCTTTATAAGCAAGGAGTAATTTAAGAACATGCTTATTGAAACGCAGTTCGTGTTAAAGAAATTAATAAACCGAGTTTGTATTTCCTAACATTTTGGACTAAATTGGTCTGGTATTCGAGGGCGCAGTTCTGAAATATCAAACTACATTACAATGGCGGCTACATTTCATATAAGTATCCGAAGGCGATGAGATCAAACGAATGCGCACGTTTACCTGATTTATGAGAGGTGTGCTGTAAGTCAGATCCCCTGAAATCGCTGGAAGATACTTGTTTTAAATTTTCATTTTTCCATTAATTAAATTATAATAAAAGAACAAAGAAATATTTCTTAAATTGCGCCTAAAAACTTTTTAAATTTTTAAAATCTAAAGTGTTAAGTAGGACACAGTAAACATTAATGATGCATTTGTTAGACTGCACGAGTCTTAAAAATTCAGCAAATAATCAACTTCGAGATTCAAAAAACAAAAAGTTTATTAAAAATTAATACTGCGTTAAGTATTTTGTTGCAATCGTTTTTAAAGCACGGAGAGCTTAAATCCTAGAGGTATTCAAAAGATAGTTATGGAACACGTATAAAGTACGAAATTTAAACGTATATGAGAATATATAAGACAAATTAAAGAGAAACAAATAAAAAAAAATGTAGAATGCTGAAACATAAAAATGTATCAGAAATGACAATCACCCCTATATAAAAAAAGGCAAAAGTGGGCGGAATTTGTGTCTTTATTTGAAAAAAATATATCATTAAATTGCGAGAAACTGATTAATAGTAATGGAATTGTCTAATAATAAAAGTTGTATGAGTGCCCCCTAAGAAGGGTTCGGAGGGTTCTTTAAATAGTAACTGCTGTTCAGTGTATCAATTGAAATTATTTGTCGACGTTATCACAAATGTGGTTTTTATTTTACGAAAGATATACTTTTAAGCAATTTGTATTAAAAATCTCAAATGACTAAATGACGAGAGTCGGATCCACCTTAAACTTAAAGTGTGGCGAAGCATTTTAAAGAAAACATAAAATGTTTCGAAGTTTTTAAATGTTTATTTATAAATTTGTTCACAGTTGGTTGCTTGTTTTCTGTTGTTTAAGCGCTGTTTTGATGTCTATGTTCTCTTTTCCCCCTTATTTTAAACCATATCACCAAAATTACAATGTCCATTTATTTTGTTCACTTCAGTGCTTTTTCGCTGCATGACGCAAATATTTAAAAAATTCCCTTACAATGATTGGCCAATAAATTTCACTAAAAATTGCACGGTAACCCACACATACTCACACGTTCACACTTTTACATTTTCAAATTGGAAAAGCGGAAAACATTTGAACAAAAAGATAAATTTACAACCAGGAATGACTTTGAAACTTCAATGATGAGTATAATTATACAGTTTTCTGATCAGGAGCAGGTATTTTTATTTTTTTTTTCTTTGTTATACATGCATGAAAGGAATGTCTTTTACTAATCGGAATTCTACGTATTTTTGTGTTAATTCTTTTTTATCAAAGCTTTTACACACTCGAAGAACAACATGGCATGGTCACGACAACCATACTTCTCTTCTCTACACTAATATATTGCTGTGGCAAACATATAATGATTATTTGATAACATTTAAAATATTGCTTATTTGCGATAAAAAAAGTTATTGCTCACATTTAATCTTTAAATGATTTCCATCCATAAAAATGGATTTCTGTGGTTGCAGTGGTTAGCGCGTTAACTACGAGGGCGGGTCAATAAGTCTGTGACACAAAGATTTTTAGATAAAACTATTTTTCAACGCAGTCTCTTTTGAGCTCTACGAACATTGTCCAACGTTTCTTCCATTTTTATCCCTTCGAAAAAATAAGATTTATCGAAGTCACCAAAATAGGTATTTGTTTGAGAGATGATTTTATTTTTGGAGTCAAATCTCTTGCTGTTGATCCATTTCTTCAGGTTTGGAAATAGCTACTAAAAGGCTAAATCCGGAGAATATAACGGATGACGGAGCAAATTTTAATCATAATTCATGGATTTTTGCCATGGAAACTGCACATGTATGCACCATTGATACAATACGCTCCTTTTTCCCAAAACCTCAATAAATCGGCCCAATAAGTTGACATAATATTCGCCATTGATTGTTTTACACTTTTGGAGTTAGTCAATTTAGATTGTACCGCGATCTCCGATGTGTTGCGGTGTATCAAACTGCTGCGAAATTTTCACATGGCAACCCTCGTGCTGAAAGCTTTCTCATACATAAATGATCATTATAAAATTGAAACCACTATAGCTTCACTTCCAATCTCTGATCGGCCAACACTTTATAGTAAATTTTGTCTATTATTCCGGGTGTAGAGACCTCAGTGTCCAAAACATTTGGCATCTTCCGTGCTTGTACGTCCACAACTTTTTTACCCTGGAAATTGATGGTACAGAGTTCCCATAACAGGACGGATCTTTAACGACAACAAAATTTGCAACACTTTAACGAAAACAAACACCCGAGTTCTGCGCAACAAAGTTTCACAGCGGCCTCGGCATTTAAGGTGGCTAAGAGTTTTAAATCATTAAAATTTTGAAGAAAAACAGCTTTTTTATGAATAAATTTTTAAAAATTCGGCGACGCGCTTGAAAAAAGCGCACTTAGCACAAAGCTTAAAAATTAAAACTTAATTCTTGCAAAAGGTGCGAATCCCAATGATTCGAGTATTAATGAAAAGGCAACTTATAAATTCCAAAACAACAACAAATTAATATAAATTTGTAGCAAATTCTCATGGGAAAATGAAAGTGAGACGAAGGAAAAGATTAACATTATTAAAGCTGTCAGTCCTCGCACCCTTTCGTTTGTGTGTTACCACGCTTGCCATTTCCGCTGTAATGATGTGTGTGCGCGAATGGAAAAATGTTGTAATTTGAATTACGTAAACACCACGCAGAGCAACAACACCAGTAGCAGCTACAGCATCAGCACTAAGGTCATTATTAGCATTTACATTTAAATGAAATATTCCATTTTATTTCTCATTTGAATTTTCATTTATTTGTTTTTTTTTGGCCTTTGTTTTTATTAGTTTCTGTTGTTGTATTTTAAATTAATTTGTGCGTAATTTTAATGTTAAATTTAATTGTTTTTTTATGTTTCACCGTTTGTGTTTATTTTATATTTATTCGACAATTGTTGTTTTGTTTCGTTGCAATTATAATCTGTGTACATCACAGTTGAACTTGACTGTTTTATTTGGCTTCTCGCTGCGCATTATTGGCATTCATTGGCCCGAAAAATTGTATTACTGCCCCCAATAAATTTATCAAATAAAAGTGTCAAAGTGTAATTTGCAGCTGTGTTCGTAAGTTGTTTATGCAGACTTGTTGATACATATTATGCGATAAATTGTTGTGGATAATATATTTCTTTTCATTATTACCTTTAGCCTTTTGGCTTAGAAGATAAAATGGAAAGTAAATGAATAATTGAAACAGCTTTTATTTGTTTACGATTTTATTGAACCCAAAATTTTAATATTTAATATGAATAATTTAACTTCGTTTAGTATTTAGATTATGGTTAGCAGTTTTGTGTCTATGCGAATGGATAAAGAAGTTAATGCCAGCTTCATTAGCAAACTTTTATGTTTTTATTTGTTTTTTCAAACGCCACCCGATTATAAAATCATGGTGATATAACAATTTTTGGAGATAACCTCCTCTAAAGCAATAGCACTTTTCATTAAAGGTTTAACGTGGTAAAAATTTATTATGGACATCATCTACTATAATATATTTAACCAAAAAAATAACATCAAAATGTGACGACCTTTTTATTATAAACATTAAAATAAAACCAAAAAATATTAAAAACTTATTCTTTATAACAAAACGTATTACAAAATGGCGAAAAAAGCTACACTCCTGTTCAATTGATTAGACCCACATAATTTTTGTAACTTAATAGGCTATATATTGTTACGTTTTTTACCACAATAAACGTTATTTTGAAGGGATCGTTTAATTGCAAATATGAATACACACTCTTTTATGATTTTATCAGTACACTGTTTTATTCGGTACTTAACACTCTCATATACAACTCTTTAGTACTAATTGACACTATACACTTAACACTTCTTTTGTACACACAGATGTTCACTCTATGAAATCTCAAAGTCAACTATATCTTCTGCGGTGGACGGCGCCTTTATATACAGATCACGGCCGCTTCTTGAAATGTCCCGAACATACCCGAAATTGCGCATCAGTTATTTCAGTTGCTGGCTTAGTAGTCTAGTATATGTGTTTTTGTGTATCTTTGGTTTACTTTTGCTTGCTGTAGAAATTGTTTTTGTTTCTACGCTGAATCGCGGTTCGGGAAATTTCTGCTACGCAATTTGTTTTTGCTCTATGTTTATGATATTGCGTATTTGTACATTTGTGCAATAGGTCGTTTCACACATCTTTTACTACTACTTTGTAACAATAAATTGTATACATAAGTTGTACTATCAGCGTATAGTAAATTGCTAGTCTTGTTTTTTTTTTGTTGATTTTACCCATTTAACTAATTTTAATGAAAATGATGCATGGGTTGGAATGAAAACAGGGTACGGTAAGCTTTACATGTGTGCACAAAATACCCTCTAACGATTGAAACTTCTGTACCATTTGAGCGTCTTTTTCCCAACCAGTCGCAACCTGCAAAGCGTCTACTTAACTCTTATTTTTAAATTCCATTTTAAACAAATTGATTCAAAAAACCCTTTTCAACTCTGAACCAACAAAGAATTTTATTAAACTTATTTATGTTTTTCGCTATACAGTGAATAGTTTTTTATGTTACTTATGATCACTTTTAACCTTGACAAAATTAACCGAATAATCGATTATACTAATCGAACCATATGATGAAATAATAATGACTAATAATTTTTTTCCATCATTATTTATGGAATTGTGTACCTTTCAATGAACATTATTATTTTATAGAAATAGTCGTTATAATGTGAAAAAGAATTAACTCTAGAAACAGACATATGGCAGTGATTTTATCAGATAAAGAAGCAACCTCTAAGAAGTGTTCAGAAAACTGCATAAGAAAAGGAACAGAAACGATAGAAATTATACTCTGAGCCTTTGAAAGGATACAATAATGTTGAAAAATATCTAAAACCGTAATACAAAGTAAAGATAGAATTGCCCATTATGCCCCCAAAATAACGCATTTATTTTATTATTTTTAATTAAATACGATCTTCGAAGTCCTAACCACTCTCATCAATGAAGATGATTAAATTGAACTGATGCAATTTTATATGAAATACGTTTCAATTATGAATTACTTATAAATATGTATGTACTTCTGTTTCAAAACCTACTAACTATTTTACATTACCATGATGTAAAAAATACCATTTTTCAATGACTGTACGAACTTCCTTATTGTACTGAGAAAAATATTTCGCCTGAGATAGCAAATGCAAGAAAATCTCTTCGAAAGGGCTCACAAACGGGTGTCTCCTTTTAATTTCATAGACCAAATTAACAGTGTTCTTTATAACGATTTCCCATTGCATTCAAAAAGAGATGTAATTGAATCAATTAATTTTATTACAGTTTCAAACAAACATTTTAATCACAAGTGCTATTTGATATTCGAAAATGAACAATAGATAGAAAATTACGTAGCGGCGATACTTGGCATTTGGTTTTAAAGCAAACAAGAAACTACAGAAACTTAATTTTATATTATAATTTTAAATTGAGGGTTGTGTTCCTGGTTGAGTATGTGTAAATGTAATTCCGTCTTAGAGTTAATGCGCACTGCTCGTTAAAGACATTCACCTTAATGCAGATTTTAGTTTGTTAAAATGCAGTCAGAAAGATGGAACTACTCGACATTTCAAGTTAATAGTTTAGTTCTTTATTCAAGATATTATGGCACGTTCATTTAAAGTGAGTACATGCGTTTGTATTTGCATAAGCAGCGAGCGAACAGAGTTCATACAAAGTATAAAAGTATTTTTTGCATTTTTAACATTTTTTTTACATTTTCCCTAATATTGTCGCATCATCTTTGCACTTTGGCAGCAACGAAATGTTTCTTTTATCACAGAATAATGGTTGCCACCGTCGCAATTCTTTTAAATTTTTTCGTTTATTAAATTTTATCATCAAGTAGACAAAGAAAATGTTGTGAAGGCAAAGATGATGGTTTGAAAAATGTTAAGTAACAATATTCTACATTCATCTAGAACCTTTTGTACGTGACTTGAGCAGAATTTTTATAATTTAAACAAATTCTTATTTGCTAATTTCAGTTCACAAAAAAATTTTATTAAACTAATAAAAAAAAAAGTTCAGTATTTAAGAACTAAATGTTTTGCTCTTAATGAATTAAAAAAATATATATCGACTAAACTAAATAACAACTTCACATTACAAACGTACGCCAAGAAGCGTAACACGTTAAAAAAAATTTCTGTATATCGGGTAATAATGCCAATTGTTTTAATTCGAGGGTTATATGATCTTTCTGAGCGTTATACTATGTTCAGCCATGTACCTTAAATGTGCAATCAGAAAATTTCAGCAATTAAGGTCCTATTTAAGCTCAATTTACCATACAAGAACTCAATTAATAAATTAAGTAATTAGTGCTTAATTACTTCTTAAATTGAATCACCTTCATAATGCAACTCTGCTGAAATGTGTTTAGTGAGCAGAAAAAACTCTGTTGAATGACGAAATCAAGGCACATTGAAGAATACAACTACCTTTTATTTCTCACGGTAGTTGTCAAACTCTATATATACAAATATGAAGACAAGAATAAAAAATTACAAGTGAACTTGACGGTCGATAAGCATTGACGAAAATACGTTTCATATGATTTTCTTAAAATAACTCATTCCTTTAAAAAATGTCTTTCAAAGCCCAACTTCTCTCCATTTTCCAAATACACAAATACAAGTTTTCACGAATAAAATGAACACATTTTCAGCTGTCAAATCGTAACTGAATAAGCTAAATTGAATGTGTGAACTCCAAAGTCTATAACTTTATATCAAATTTATTTCTCTTAATTGAGGTGCATGTCTGAACATAGTATTAAGGAACATTAAAATAGTTTCTTAAGAAAAAAAGTAGATATTTCTTTTATAAATACCACCCAAAATAAAATATTAAGCGTAGCTGTAATGCTTTTTGGAGCTGGCATATTAGTTATGGATAACATGTTTGATTAGGATGGAAGCAAATGAAACATGTATGTATGTATATGAACTCGATGCCAACACTCATTAAGCAACATCACAACATAAACTACTCTAATCGCATTTTTTATGAATTTTTACACTAAGTCTAAACGTCAAAATAATCAGCTATGCTAGCGAATCCTGTTAAGCATGTAATGTATGCTGTTGCACAATGTCAAGTGTAACCAAGAAAACTTATTTTAAGGTGCTGATATTCGAATAAATATTTTAACATGAAACCCCCTGAAATGGGTTAATTAGTTTTTTTTTTTTGACTTAATAAAGCAATTTAACTGAAAATTTGTGGCGTTTAATAATGATGCTGCTCTGAAACCATACAGGGATTCAATTAAACAGACATAAAAAATTCCATCTTTATCAGTCCAACCATTTAGGAGGAGTTCAGTGACATACACGTATAGAATAATTATAAACTTTATTATATTTCTTTGACCTTTTTTAAAGACCTAGAGCTTTTCATTAATTAAAATTAATTCTTTAGCTATAAGCTTACGTGGCGTAAATTGTTAATTGCGGACCAAACCTAATTTATTTAAAAATTAATTTTCTGTATAATTGTTTTGCAATCGGTCCAGCCATTATTGCGCTGTAAGTGGCCTAACTAATCCCACTTGGCTTTATGCAATAAGATTAATAAATAAAGTTTTTGATCAATGAGCAACGTTTTATTGCCATTATTTACAATTGAATACTAATGGAAGTGGGTGGGCATTTTTGTGAGTCTAATGAAATACTAAACAACACATCATTATAAAATGTTTCCCATGACGTATGAATATAAATAACTTTTAGATTGTTGAAATTAATCATACGTACAAGGGAAGCAGATATAGAATTATTTCTCTAATTGTATTTTCCAAATGGAATTCAATTTGAAGGAATTGCCAATTTCACATTCCCGTTTCTCTAAGAACTAATGCACTAGCTAAATTCCCTACTGAATTACTTCCTATGGAATGATATAGTCTTTGAAAGAATTCAATTTGTTGCAAATTGAATTAAACAATTTCTCAAACGTTCAATTTGCAAAAGAATAAGAAAATATACACTCAACATTTTTTGTGGTTTCTTCAAAAATTATTCGGTGCAGTCACTTTTAAAGAAATAAATTTGTCAGAAGCAAAGCCAATTATTTTTTAAATTATTTCAAAAGCCATTTACAGTTGGAGATGATATTTTGGTTTTTTTTTTTTGTTTTTTTGGTTTTCAGAAAACTACTTATTGTTGTGTTCTTGTGGAAACTTTAATAACTTACTGCTGGCTAAAAGCTTAGAGGTTGAGTCAATTGAATTTTTATTTTCATTGCGAAGCCTAAAAAGTTAACCTCTAGAGGAGATATCAAAGCAGACCGCTTAATTTATGGGTCCCTTTTCGACCACCTTGTTCCGCGAATTGACTTAATACAGCCGATTTGTAATTAACGACTTTCTTACTTTCACTGAGTCTCGTGCTAATATCAGCTTTTACATTTTGTCTACTGTAGTGATTTCAGACTGTTTACTGGTTACTGTCGGCATTCTTCCTCATAACAGAGTCACTTGTAATTGCCAGCTTTTGTCTAAGGCTTAGATCCCCCATGACATTGAACAAGTATCTGCCCGTGGTCCTAATCCTTAGACCAACTAGTGCTGGACATACACACACTATGTCAGCTACAGTTTCAGCTTTATCCAGGCACAGTCTGCAAGTATCACCTCCACCTTTTCAGGTTTAATGAATTGACCCAGACATTAACAGCAGATCCCCTTTTTGTTAGTTCGTCTGCTGCTTCATTCCCAGCTGTGCCTATGTGACCTTTCACCAATGCACATCTGTTTAGTTTTAGAACACATGCAAGCACTAGTTACAGTATTAATTCAAAATAGTATTAATTCTTTCCAAGCACTGCGTACAAGTACTTCAAACTAAGAAATTTAATAAAATACTTTCACAAACGGGTTTTATGAAAGAAAGGCTATAAAATACAAGAAATTAAAAGAAAAACACTATAAAACAAGCCATTAAACAACCCCTTAAAGTACCTAATAATGTTTCACGTTTTCCTTTTTTTCATTTCGTTCGAAACGCAAAAACCAACAAAAAAAATGTTTAAGCAACAGCAGCACAAACGGCTCCCAGCATTATAGTACTCGTATACAAATACAACAATATAAATGAACTTTTCTAACCAAAAGAAAACATAAACAAACGCGCTAGATCTTTTCAAGAAATGGTTTTCAGAAGCCACATACAGAGAAGGGAATGATGTATAAACGTAAAACAGAAAATGCTAAAAAAATTCAAATAAAACATCGAAAGGAAACGTAGAACCAAATTAGTATTCAAGAAATGAATAAATTTAACGTTCTATAATCCACAGGACTAAGAACTGTGTATGGGAGTTACACAAGCGAGTGTTGTGAACTAAATCCATAAATGGCATAAAACGAGCTCTAAGCGATTTTTCCGAAATATGAACACACATTTTAAGGTAAACAAGCATTAATAAGCGCAAATTTTAACAAGACAACGAATATTGTGTTCTGTTTTTGGTTGCATACAAACACACCTGGATACTCGTAGTAATGAAATACATCTAGGGGGAAAAGAAAGATAAAACATAAGCCATCAAAATCGCTCGAAATGATACAAAATAAGGGAAATCTCGGTCAAGAACCATTAAAATCAATCCCGAAAGCTACAAAGTTTTGTAGCTGTAAGTTTTAGTAAGCCGGAGCTCTAGAGAGAATATCTATTAAAAGGTCTCTAAGAAAATCTCACCACATGTTTAGTTCTCACATCGCGATTTAGGTTATTGTTATGGCCTTCTCCCAGCGCTTTTTCTTTCAGCTCTTAATTACCGTGAAATCTTTGACAGCAATTTGCAGCTAAATCTTTGGGACAACTTTTTCTTCTTTCCTTAGTAAATTTTCAACACTTAAATTTTTCTTTTACATTCCACTTAGCGAAAAAACAGCTGTTTTTTATTCACTTTACAATACAGACGATGAAGACGTTCTCGTTTTGTGGGCTTTCTTCTATTCTGAACTTAAATAAAACAAACTATTTGTGCGGAACTTTAAAGTCCCATGTATGCCACCACCTACGAATTACCACGTCGGTTGAATGTCCGGCGCATCTTGGCGTGGTGACAGGGATCCGAGAGGCTATGTTATATGTCGAATTCGCCTTATTGCGTCTTTAGAAATTCCAAGGAGAGAAACTAATGGAACGATTTTGGTGGCCCTAAAATTCTTAAAGCTAAATATCTATTGCGGCGTCATCCTGCTGTAAACACATTTCGCCTACGTTCATATCGTTCAATTTGGACCAAAAGGAAATTGATCATTTAGTCTGTAGCACTCAGCTCATCAATGTTGCTTTTAAACAAGCCCACCCCCACAGTCCCAAAATCCACCACAAACGATCAGTTTTTGTGGGTACATTGCAACCTGGTGAAGCTCTTGCGGGTTTCTGTTATCTCATATAAAGTTGCGATCCTCTTCCATACGCTCCTGGAATGTGCTGCTCATTCATGTGGCTTGTCAAGGTGACCAGTGACCGAAAAATAAACAACAAATTTAGCAGCCCGAATCAAACCAACATGCAAACCCTTTTACTATCAATGATCTTTTTTGCAATGATGGTGAAGATGTTAATTAAAATAAACACGAGATTAAAATAAAAGAAATATTTAATGCTGTGTACTATACATTTTAATTGGTATGTCTGTGCGCATGTAGTAGTACAGCAAATATAATTAAGAATTTTACTGGGACCCTTACGCGCACTTTTATCTTAAACATTTTGAAAAAGCGATAATGAGTGTTAAGCAAAGAAAAATAAAACGGAAAGCCAGGCCAAGTTAAGAGCATAAATTTCACATGTGGCATTACAAAACTAAACAGAACAGAACAGAACAAAACAAAACAGATAAGTGGTTTTTCAACTTTACTCAGTCATATATTTCAGGGTCAAAAAGCAACAATTTATTTCTCTTCTAAAATACCTTCACGCAATGTATACATGTGTATGCGTGTATGTATATATGCGTAAGTGTATGTGAATGTTTTTATACATATGTGTTAGTGTCTCAGCGCACAAAGGCAACATGCGTATGGCTTGATAGCCAGTCTTCCCAAGGGAATCCAAAAACGTCGTTTGTATTTGTGAGCTGAGGGTTCATTATGGAAAATATAAACAAGTAATTTACACAATTTTAAAAAGATGTTTGTAAATATTTAGTACTCCCACACTCGGAGTCAAATATAAATAAAAGTTGGAATCTGTAGTCGTAAGAAAACAACTGAACTAAGGCAACTGAAACGTTTGTCTAGTGTCTTTATTATTTCCACTAAAATCAACATAAATATGTTAAAGCAAATTAAGATTATGTGAAAAATATCTTAAAGAAAAATTGAAATTGTAATAATTGAGCCGTTTATTTTTAAAGTGGCATAAGTTTTTAAACTGAGATATTAAAAGGTATGTGTAAAAATATTGACGCCTTCGAAATGATTTAGATACTCGTATATTTTTCTCACCGAAAATTAAAGAAAAATTCACAATTTTCATTACGATAACGTGAGGATTTATGCCACTTTTAAAATAAATAGTTTGGAAAAATGTCTGACAAATATTAATTGAATGAAGTGATATTTTGGGAGAACAATGAATTAATATAATTATACTATACACATGTATAAAATAATAATTTTCACTGTGTACAATCTCGATCAGGTGATTAGAGCCACTTAAATTTTTGTTTTAATAGGCTATTTCTTTTTTACCGACAGCTAAAATTTTACTACCACCGGAAAGAGTATTTTCTGAGGATTCAAAAATGTCTACAACATAAAAGCTTAACGCAACCAAAAAGGTGCTTTTCAAAAGACAAAAACACATATTTTTCCGCATATATTTTCGGGTTTTAGTTACACATTAAATTATTAGTGGAAAAAAATATTACGTTCAAATAATTATTAGTAAAAAAGAAACAACAGGAAAGTAGCTGCCGCTATTGAAACGTGTAAAATATTAATACTGAATTTAATATTAATTAATTTCGTTTCTTTCTGGAGGAGGAACTATAAAATGCTGATGAAACAAAATTTATTTTTTGTTATTGATATTTCTTAAGGAAATTGTCTATCTGGTGGTAGTAACATTTTAGCTTTTGTCATTTTTTAACCTTACGTATAAAAATTCATAATTCAAGTCTTCGCAAATCGTATATCGTTATAATTTTTTAAAATTAATGTGCTATATTGGGAGCATACAATGAAGCTTGTCCATGCCACGTTTTTGCATTTTGCTGTTGATACTTTTAAACTCTATGGCCCATAATCATAGTCAACAACTAAAGTCGGTTCTTTTAAAAACCTACTTTAAATTTAAAAGTTGTTTATTATAATTTTACTACCATAGACAAAAAACAAGTACGTTTTAAGTTGAACCAGCTTTAGATGGGTGCTACCACCTTAAATGTTAAATATGTTTGCATACAGTGGATAACAAAATAAAACAAATTAGCATCCTTGATCAGCTGACGCTAGTGATAAAACAAAGCAGAAGCGGGAAAATGTATTTCTTTAATATTTCTTTAATATAAATCGATGGAAAAAATGGAAAACGTGAGTGTTATATTATATTTATTTTGTTAATAATTGCCTTACAAATTGTCATCAATTAAAAGGCAAAATCTCTGGCAATATCTTGTAGCCTGAACATTTTAAATTTTTCCGTACACTTTTTTTTCTTAGCAAAGAACAGCTGATATTGTTGTTAAATGAGTTAAAAACAGCTACAGCTAGTTTTATATTTAAAGTCGGCTTCAACGTTAAAAGTATATTTTAACTTGTCTATAAAAGACATAAAGTTGACTCTTAAGTAAAGTCGACTTTAGTTTTCGTAAAGTATACTTTATTTTTGACTATGATTATGGCCCAATTTCTTTTATCCTTATTGAGGTTAAGAGTATAATTTTTTTTTAATTTCTGCTGCTTTCCTTATGTCGCATTCTTTTTCAAATGACTCTCTAGCAGTTGCGTCTATTCTATTATGACTATAATATATTTTATAATACTGCACAATTCTTTCTCACTTATAAAAATATGACCAATGATCACAGCGTTTTATAAAGTTCTGAAAATAATTCAAAACAATATTTCACATACACTTAACTCACTTTTAACAAAACATTAATTTTACTACGTTTTTGCAATAAGCCCCACAATTAATTTCCTTGTTTTTTTCAAAAAGTGACTTATTCCATACTCGAAAAAAACGTCTCTATTACTAAAGTAACATAAACAAGAATTTAAATTTTTACTAATTCGTATTATCATGTTTTCATTCGATTAAAAACCGGTTGACTTGAATATTAAAGAAAATACTTTCGTCGGATGGAAAACAGTTTTAAAAATCTAAATTCTGCAAAACTAAAAAAAAAAAAATCGGCAACGATGTATGAAAATCTCATACATGAGGTATTTGTATCTTCCGTGAAACAAATACAAAATTAATAAAATAAAAACCTGTTTTTAGAAAATCTTTCAAAAAAAAGGAGGCCACTCACCTTAACTTTCTTCTTGTTGCTGTTGCCGCTTAACTTTCATTCAGCTGTGTCACCATTCGCAACTGCAAGTCCAAAATTTGCATTTCGTTATTATGTTTTTACGATTGATGATGTTCGGAATTAAATTTTTGTTCGAAAAGTTCATTTTTTATTATGTTCATAATTTTAATTTTATAATTTCAATTGGTACAAATGAAGTTATTTTTACGTTATTAATTATTAAAATTATATTTTAGTCATAAGTTATTTGTTATTTTTTAATTTGTTGGTTTTATCATATTTTTATTGCTTGTATTTTATTTAATTTTATTTCATATTTGGCTTGATCGTTAAAACTACACACACACACACACACACACTTTCACTTTGCAACAATAAACACGACTTTTGTTCTCACAGAGACTAAAGGCATAAACTTTTCAAATTATTAAACAAAATTTATTTTAAAACGATTTAAATTTTCGAAAAAAAAGAAAGAAAAACACTTATGTTGCATAAAAATAGAACGAGGATAATTCATTAAATTCAGCAGCCGTTTATGTTCTACTTTTCCTTACGTTATGGTTGCACTAAAATTGTTAGTTAGTTTTAAATTATTTACCATGCCTACTTTATTTAATAGTTAAATTAATAAATTATGATATTGAAGTTTGATTAAAATTGCTAATTATTTATTATACGTCGTTTTTTTTTTTAGTTTCTTATTTTTTACTTAATTCTTATCAATGGAGTTTTTATGTCTCATTTTATTTACGTTTGTTGATGTTTTTTGAACTTTTTAGTTGTTTAAATATTTAATGATATGTTGACATATATTGTTGTCTATATTGTTTTTAGTTCATATTTTATTCTGATATTTTTATGTTGTTAATAATTTTTTTGCTTTAAATTGTTGACTGGATCACCCCTTAAATTGCTTTTATTTATTTTATTTAATCTACAAAGAAAAAATGTTAAATAGTTAAAAATACTTTCACAGTTGGAATTTAAAAATTTTAATAATTAAGAAATCAATTAATATCACGACATAAACAACAATTAAAAAATAAAAAAATAAGACTAATGAGAACATCCTGTTAACCACGTAAGAACAACAAAGTTGGACTTAAGAGTTTCTCGCCATCAAATAAAGTTTTAAAGAAAATTTTTGCAATACCGAAAGCAGAGTTTAGACAGCTACTACTTGAACATAGTTTTTTGCTTCCGCTGTGAAAATTATAAAAACTGCGAATATGTTTTGCAAGTAAGCTAACGATATAAATAACGAATTTAACGAAAACATCTTTATTTCCCATAATACAAACTTGTGTATATCAATAATACAGATGTAACCGTACAAGGTTCGTAGTTAATACTCTGGAGAATATTAAATGTCCAAATATTCAATTCTCTGACAAATTACAGAATATAAATAATTAAAAATGCCCAGTCAATCGGGCATGTTCTGAAATTCACGTGGTTTCAAATCAACAACCGTTTAGAAAACACGCGGGCGATTTGATGCTGTTCTGCAAATCACACGTTTTTCGGCGTGATTTTAATTTTTATTACATTCTTAATTCGTATATTCAGGTATGTCACAGGATTTTTGCGAAAGTGAATATTTCCACATTATTCAATTCGTAACGTTTTTAGTTTGGTTCTCCAGCTTTCAACCGTTTTTAGGAATCCGAAAAAAATAAAAACATTGATTTTTTGCCATTAAATATGGTAGCACTATTGCACAGCTAGTTGCTAATGGATATAAAATAAAATAAAAGGAATCCAAATAAACGAAAGTGAAGTATTTTTGAAGTAATAAAAGAATACGTGGGAATGCTGTTTTGTTCGTTTTCACACTTTTTTCCCGTTGATTAAATACATTTGAAAAAAATACTAAAAATGTATTACAAACGTTCTTTTACATGTGTTTTAAGACACAATTTAAATAAAAACAAAATTATTTACTATTTAAAATATGTTTTGAGCACCCTTTTGGCGCACTAACTCTTAAATTCTTAAATACACTTCAATTATTTGAGGTGAAAATATACGAAAAAATAAATCGTTTTAATTTTTCTGGAGAAGCTAAAAACGTTTTCACTTTCGCACAAATTTGTTATCTGTGACATACCTGATTAGCTGAAAATTAAGTAAAAAAGCGGGGTGCTACTGTATTAGCAGCAAATGCTTTAAGAAAATAGCATTTAAAAATTTGGCGTCAAATAAAAACTCAAAAAGCATAAAAAGAAGACAAGAATAAATGTCAATATAACAAAAAATTTTAATGTTTTCATTGATGAAATTTACTTACATGTTGCACTTTGCAGAAAAATTACTCAATTATTGACTTTTAGTAAATTTATTTTAACAACAGCACTTTGACAAAAAGTGATTTTCAGAACAGGCCTGAATAAGAGAATTTCAATGTCTCTAAAATATTTTAATTTGCAGACAAAGATAAAATAAAAAAATAAAAAAATAAAAAAACAAAAATTACAATACACCCGATTCTTTTAAGATTATTATTGCAGCAAACAACAGGATTTAAAAAACCAGATTGAATACCAACAAACATTGGAAGTGTGTTTTGAAACGTTTTCCTACAAACAAATTTATTTTTCACAAAAGGAATAAATATTTAGTTTTTCTTATTTTACATTTTTGCACCACTACTTTTCCATTCATAACTTTCAGATTGATGATGTTTTTGTGCAACACACGCACACACACACGCACACACACACACACGCACACATTCATTATTTTTCACACCCAGCAAACACAATTTCGAATCTTCGTCACATTAACAATATGAAAGTCGTTGTTGGACTACAAAAAAACATTCTTTGTCGACAAAAAGTTTTTCATTTTATATTTATTTCAAGGAAACTCAAAGATGGATGATACTTGAAGCCTTTGATTTCTTGATTTAATGTTAATGTTTAATACGAATGTTTGTTATTTATGAATTTTCGTTTTTAAAATCAAAACCTTTAGAATAATTTTTACCCACAAAATCTCAAGCTTTGTTTGTTCCTAAACTACTTACGGAATTATATTTATCAATTTAGAAGTTAATAAAACGCGGCAACAAATCGTCAACTGGCTACAAAAGAGACAACTGGCAATAGCAATACAGCAGATGATGACAACTCTTACAATGATTGTAATGTTTGTTGTAACGACCCGATGGGGGAGTCTAGATAGTCTTTATGCTTATTTCGCTGGCTGCTTCAGCCAGATCTTCAGTAAACCTTTGCCCCACATTTTAGAAAAACTACAGTTTTATGCTTGACATTCTTCAAACCAAATGAGAAAGCTTCAAGAACATTAAATTTTTAACAAAAAGCCCTAACACACGTAATTATTTTATATCCTATAGATAAACATTCATTTTATTATTTTCCATGGAAGGAATTAACGAAATATTATTTGTATAATTCTAATCTTAATACATAAAACAAAGTCGGGTTAGTTACACTATTTATAACCTGAAGAAAAATGATTCGAAGCGGCCAATTTTCAGAAAATTTACACACAGTTCCAGTGCCGTCTTCCACAATTGACAGCTTAAGTCACGCCCGCTTAAAACTATGTATGTATGTATGCATGAAGATAATTTTTTATATATTATTCTTCTGCCGTAAACCAATAACGAAAAAGTTTGCGGGACGACGGCACTTTGGGAGGAGTGGGACAAGTAACATGAGGGCTTGATAAAAAAAAACGGAGAACATAAAAAAACAACTCCTTTTGCATTTGATTCCATAACGAAATTGTCATTTATGAACGGCTGGGTCCTAGTGCTGGATGTACATAATCCACATCCATTGTCTTTAATTTTGTTTCAACATTTTTAATTTAACGGAAAAAATTACAATACCACTGACAGTGCTACCACTAATAAGTTTACAACAACAAAACGGCCAAATTGGAAACAAATTATTGTTCTAAAATCTGGATTTCACTACGAAACTGCTAATTAATTTATTTCTTACAACTACGTTGTCGTATTCACTGGAAATGGTCAAATGCAAATCTGTTGTTATAACTAGAAATATTTGAACTGCGCATTACGTCACGGAAAGACTTTCAGACTTTAAACGATAACTAAACTATGAATTCCGAATTTTTTTCATTCCATTCAAGAATTGGGTGAATGGCGTTGCTACTGAAGTTGGCGTAAGAAGCGCCTGAAGTAAAGAAAAACATAATGTGAGAAGAAAATTATAAAAACAATAATTATTCATGGAGCTTGGACTGAAAGTAGACTGGCCAATGTTTAAACAAGGACACACGAATGATGGTAACACGTTCAGGGCATTTTTTGAAAACAAATGACTGACTGATTTCGACAATAATATTATAATAAAAGCTGCTTGTTGTTTGTGATATTAATAACTCTGAAGAAATGAGAACTGCAGGCAAGCGTTTGTTGGGAAACACTTAAATATGTTTCTTTAGTTTTAAGACATATATTCTAAACAGTTGTTGTTTCTTTTACATATTCATTTTAGTTAAACAAACTTGACTTTAATTATTATTGAGCCTCCCAAGTAGATTTTAAGTATCATCATTATTTCGTATGTACATAAGTTAAAAACGTTTGTATATGCTTTTGCATTCACAAAACGGAACTGGCTTTTTCGTTGTTTGTATAGACATTAAATAAAGAAGCACACAGAACTGGATAAGGATTGATAACGAAAGACATCGTCAATCTTGTGAAGGATAACTTTTGTTCATCACAAACGATTGCAGCAGGAATAAAATTTCGCTTGGTTCTACTATTTTGACTCATTTTAGATTAAAAACTAATGAAATATTTTAAATTTTAATGCGTCGAATTGGGTCGATTTAAATGCTGTAATTTTCACTTAAAAGACAATACAAGCAATTAAATTTGGTAATCCTTATTAAAGCCATTGGCAGCTATGAAATTGTTTTTTAATGGCTTAAGAAAATTTTCCGAAATACAAAACGTTCATTGATAAAATAAAATTTATTTTTGATCGTTTTGGGGGAGAACGTATCTTATTATCCCTCCCTCTGTATCCCGTCCCTCTGTAACTCTTTGAAGATCACCTATCTGTCACTTGAAATCTTGAAATCCCATCATTACTCTCATCATTAACGAAAGGTTTAAATAAAAAATCTAAATTTCAATAGAGCTTTCAAATTCCATCAATTGTGATCCATCAGTGCAGGAAATTTCAAATAAATAGACGACAATGAAAAATCGTCTTTTATGCCATCTATAAAAAAGGTTTAAGTTTACAAAAAACGTATCTGTACTATGAAGCACCTTTAAAATTTTAAAGAAATGATTGCTGATGTGTGTTGATGTTAACAAGAATTATCTTTTTAAAAAACACAACGTCGGTATCAAATTAAAATTCAATGTTATTGGTTCTCTTTACTTTGTTTAAAAGAAATTTATTAAAATTCGTCTTTCTAAGGAAATATTTTAACGCAGGTAATTAGCAATTAAAAATTAATTGCAGTTTAAAAAAAAACAAAATCACTTATCTTGGTTGCAGTATAGAAAACATCCTAAATTTCAAGGACACAGCCACACACACACACACACACACTCACACACACGTTATTTAGGTTTTAATTAAAAAAAAAATAAATAAACTACACATAATTTAAAAATAAATAAATACAAATTAGAAACATAAATAAAAATACATTTTTGTTATGTCTTATTACCTCTTTAATTTGGCTTTTATGTTTGCGTTAAGAAAGAAAACAACAAAATTCCTTTTTCATTTTTGAAAATAAAAAACACACGATATTTTAATTAAGAAAATTAAGAGATTTACGTCACGCCAGTATTATAAATTAAATTTATAATTTGTTATTTATAAATATTTTTTTTTTTATTTAATTCACACTTTTTTTTATCATTTTCATTTTAATACAAATCAAAACTGCAGACGTTTAACGAAAAAGTATGAAATGTTAAGCAAGAGAAACGAAGTTTAACTCTACTGAGACGAGCAAAACCGATTTGTTTCCAAACACGAAGCACTTGCTCGCTTTAATTTGAAAAAGTAGGATAAAAATCGACTAAATTCGCACATATTTTTCACATATTTAGTATTTGTTTCGATTTTTTAATTTTTCATTTAAATTACGTGAAAAAATTTGCAATAATATTGCTTCTTTGATGTTTTGAACAATTTATTTTTAGTATTCTCCTATTTAAAATACTTTATTTAATGGTTTTATTTTCTTAAGCACTTTAAGACACCGACCGACCACCAGCAAGCACTAAATTCTGCACTTCAAAACTTTTTTGGCAAGTCCTTGTTTGTTGCTATTCTTTTTTTATTAAAATATTAATTTACATATTTTCTTTTAAATTTTTTTATATTTTAAATCCTATCTCTCAACTTGATACAGAGAGCAAATGATGAATACCAATAATGCTTCTTATTTTCCCTAGTTCACTGTCGTTGCGTAGTGTCTGTGGTGGTGGCGGTTTTGAATTTACAATACCAGCTTAAATAGTATAGAAAATGCCACATTCAACGGTAATTTTTCTGGTATTTCTTAAAGCACAAGCTCTCTCAATTGCGTTTCCGAATCTTAACATCGCGGCGTATATCCAACGACTATCAGCCTTTAAATTCAAAGCATTTCTGGAGACCGTAATAATCTGCTTTTATGTATGCGATTGTGTGAGTGTTTGCATAAAACCGAAAAGAAAATAAGATGCCCGAGAAAGTAGAAATTAAAGCAAAGAACAACAACAAAAAATGCGAATTTTTTTCCATACTATTTACCTTGAGTTTTTCGTTTACTCTCTCTCCCACACACATAATGTTGGCCAAAATACCCAACAAAATACTCTGAGAGCTAGTGAAAGTAATGAAATCCAATGGAAGCTTTTTAACTTTTTTTTTTAAATAAATACATAAAATGTTAAAATTATTAGAAAACATTGAGAAAAAGCTTTAAATCTCTTTTCTAGTTTGCTAAATGGGGGTCGCGAGTAAATACGTCATAATTGAAGGAAAAAATAGTTGCCACATAAAATTGGTCAAAGGGTAAATAATGAAAAATCACGGAACATCTTGATGCATTAAACATAAAATTTGTTACCATGAATAATACTGTGTGACGAAATCAGTAAAATTAGATGAGTAGATAACTTTCACACTTTTAGAAATACGATTTCACGATCGAAATCGAAAAATATTACCGATAAAAAACGATTTTTTGCGACTTCGTGAACAAAGAAATGTTAAAGTAAGTCAGTCTCAAACAGATATTAAAATAGTAAACGGTGTTGAATAGAGAAGAAATTAAGCTTCCTTGGTACGTTTAGAAATATTTTAAAGGACTAAACTTTGGCGGAAAATATAAAAAATAAAAACTTTTCACTAATTTGTTCACCTTTTTTTTGCCAGACTTTTTTCAACCATGTGATGGAAATCTAAGAAAATGATGATGAAACTATTTATTTCATATTCCAACTTCGTTTCTTTTTGAAGTGTTTAAAAAAACAAAATCAGGAGACGAAGCCGATAATAAGCCTAGGCCGACGACAGCTTGCCAAGCAAATAAAATAATGGTTAAGTCGTTATTTGTGTCGCTCGTACTGCGTTAGTAGTTGGTAGGAGCCTGAATGCTCTTTGGAGCTTAAAGAATGGAATCTTGAAAAACTGACCACAAGGGTGTTGCGCTCTTCTAGTCCAACGGTGTAGCATCATCAAGTGTACAATAAAATGAAAGTTTTATTAAGCAAATGTCGTTAGTCATCACTACAAGACACGTAGTCGTATGCAAATGTTTTATTCTAAAGTAATTTTACAACTAAAGCATTTCATATGAAATGATCTGAATTGTCACGAAGGTAAGCCGGGGATTTTGCTTCCCGGTGGAGAGTGGAGAACGATTTTAAAGTAACATTTCAAAGTGACAACAGTCTTGTAGATGAAGTTTTTATTAAAAGTTTTTACGTTACTCATATTAAAACTGTTAAAGAACATTTAAAAACAAATAGGATAACAAAGTGTTGCAAAACAATCGTCAAAGTCATATTGCTTCAAAAGATTTGCCGATTCAATCCCTTCTCCTCTATTCAACACTGTTTAAAATTTCAAAATCTGCCAGAAGAGCTAAGTTTTAAATGTTTTTGTCAACAAAGTCGCAAACGTCTTTATTTATCGATAACTTTCGATTTTGTGGGTGTAATCGATTTTCTAAAAATTACAAAATTAAAAAAATTACAAAATTATTGATCTTTTTAAGTAGGCCTACAGCCTACATTAGGTCATTTCAAAAATACATTTTGGCTGACACACTGTGCAGACAACAATCGCTGATAACTAAAAAAGTAAAGCAACATTATGCGTTCTGTAGGGCTAGCCAGTAATTAGAATGTTACGTTTCATATTTAATGATAAAACCATACGTTGAAATATTCATTTGTTCCTCTTTTTTTTACATCCCATTCAAATTCCACCTACTTAATGGTCCACCCTTTATATTTGAAAGAATCTAATGAATAATGGCGAAACTTCTGGTGAAAATTTTCAAAACCTCAAGAGCTAGTTTTTAGCTTAAAAAATCGTAAACATTTGGCAATAATCATGACCACCGTTCATATAATTTTAATGGACTAATAAAAGCAACAACGTCCAGAAATGCCGGGACGCTTAACAGCTTTTTTGCGGAAATATCCCGCAAAATGAGCTTTTAATTGTCAACAATAAAGCAAGTGCTTTTACAACTCACAATATGCAAATTAGGAACGAAGGAGGCTTAAGGCCAATTAAAGTGTTCTTTCTACGCGTATGTATACAGGAATGCAGTATATAGGTTAGCAGTAGTAAAAATCACTAACACACAATTTCCTATAATTAGAGGCCTACATACAACACAACACAAATATCTGTTTAAATAAACAACAAGAGTAGCATAACACGTATGTATATAGGAACAACAAGAAAACAACGTAGAATTACTGAATGAGTTTTTCCGCATGCTTTGACCACACAAAGGAGGGCAACATTCTCTTTAGCTGGTGTACCTTTCATTCTTTATAGGGATGCGTTCATATTTTTTTCTACTTAAAGAGAATTTTTTATGGAAACTTTAAGAGTAAAATAAAAGACTTGTAGCCAGTGTTGTCGGGTACAGCGAATTGTAGCAAAACATTTAATTCCATTTAACAGATACTCATATTTTCCATGCAAAAAATAAAACTTGAAAAATAATTATAAAAAGTAAGTTTTATAATAAAACTCCAGTGGTAGTCCGCGTAACGAGGAGGAAAACATTTTTTTGAAATTGTTTACAAAATATTCCTGAAATAACGATAGCGAATAAAAATATATATTGTGGAATATAATTTCGTTTAAGACCTTAAAGCTTGGATAATTGATTAATAAATTAAAAAAAGCAACAAAAAAACTATAATAAACTGTTTCTTTATAATTTGTTTACGTAACTTTGTCGAACTACAATTAGTAAGCCTAAAAATTATTTAGGCTTAAGTTCGTTTTCTTTATTTTTCTATTCAAAAAAAAAAAACAATTTTTTTATTTTTTACTCCATTTTGGTTTACCGAACATGTATTTTCCACAAAAATAACCGATAAAATAACGAAAACTCTTTTTTGGATTAACTTGTTTTCACGCTCCAACTAATTTTTTCGAGCATTGCAACTAAGTCCTTCCCGTTAACACTAGTGCCCATTTGGAGCATTTCTTGATGAAACTTCATCTGAGATTTCTCCCAAATTATTTGCAAAATAACTACAATAGTATGATTGTGGTGTGATGTGATTAAGGATTTTAGTGCTTTTAAGTCTGCAAAAGCTGCTTCATATCCTTGACAAAACAAAACTAACTGCAGTCGAGCATTGCAACTAAGTCCTTCCCGTTAACACTAGTGCCCATTTGGAGCATTTCTTGATGAAACTTCATCTGAGATTTCTCCCAAATTATTTGCAAAATAACTACAATAGTATGATTGTGGTGTGATGTGATTAAGGATTTTAGTGCTTTTAAGTCTGCAAAAGCTGCTTCATATCCTTGACAAAACAAAACTAACTGCAGATCCTGATTCAGCGACTTCGAAAGCATTAAAAAGCATCTTAAACACTGCGGGATTTTCGGACAGTTCTACAGTGTAATTGATCTCTGCGCTTAAATCAATTTTCTTACTTTTAGCCTCTAACAAAGCATTTTCATATACTTTTTTGGACCCGAGACTCAAGCTTTTTTTCACGAACTTTAATCTATTTCGTTTATATTATTGTTGGCAGTACCAAGATTAAATAACACCGTTTATTTTGGATAACAACTGGAAAGTCCTACCTTAAAAACTGGCAACTCTGGTTATAATTTTTTTTATGCAGGCACAACTGAATTAATAAAAAAAAAATTATAAAAGAGAACACATCATAAAGTTTTATGCAAAAGTTGAAAAGAAGCGTACGCAAAAAACAGGGAGTATCTTATGTTAAGGACCGAAAAGAAAAGCTGCAAATGAATTTGAAGACAACGCAGAAATATAGAATATCTGCAGTCGATGTGAACATTTTGCAGAATAGTCGGATTATAAAATGAGTCTAAATGTTTCCTCTTATCTCAACATAAACTTAATGTTAATACATAATTTTAATTCAATATATTTTTTCCTTAAATTATGTTACAATAATTAAAGAAGAATAATACGCAAAATTCATTATTTTACATAGAAATTAATATTAAACTTCGTTTATCCAAGTAAAAAATAAAAAATATGTTTGATTGCTTTAGAAAGAATGTTCAATAATATTTCGAATGATCGCAGAAGAGGGTTTTAAATATTTCAAGCTCCTCGGTTACTTCCAGTACCGAATGAATAGACACAAATAAAATGCCTAAAAATTTTCCACATATTAAAAAGCAACCCTTGACATCCACTTCTTAAGAAGAGTTAAAATGCTTGAACGATTCGTACAAAATCAGGCCGTTCTGTTTTAGGCAATTCGAATAATGTAGCAAATCAAAACTATTATCGCCAGGAATGTAAAAGGGCCTGTTCGTAAATGCAGCACTGCGCTGCATATTATGCGCAGTATGTTCAAAAATGCAAACAGTAGCAACACTGCAAATGTAACACGGTCGAAAACGCAACACAGCAGTTTATTAGGCGCAAACGACTGCAAATACTAATCAAAAGAAATGGCTGATGCAACGGAAAAGTGAGTACTTAAATGTAATTTTTTTCATATTTTTTTAACTTATGTGGAAATGGTCAAAAAATATGTCTTCTGGATATTCTTTTATAACTCTCCAATAATCTAAAAATATAATATATAATAATAATCATATTATGCAGCGCAGAACTGCATTTACGAACAGGCCCAAACACATTTGATTGGCCCACCTACTACTATATAATATTAAATGATGTTAATGATCATATAAAGAAGAATTCTACGAAATTGGCCACAAGTCATTTCATTTAGGATTATTATTTCGGAAGCAATCACTGTAGGACTTAATAATTAATTGGGTTCTGTATTTGTCATACGAAATTGAATTGTTATATTGTAATGAAGATTGCACCAGTTATGTTAGCACAACTTAAATACTTATCCGGCAGATATAAGTAAAATTGTCTCCAAAGAATACGAGTACCATTTTAATCTTTTGATTATATTTACAATTAACTGCAGCTATCTCAAGTTCACAAAAGCTGCAAAAGTACTAGACCTGCAATTTATAGCGCAGATTTACATATGTAAATCCCAAATCATTCAATGTGCTTAAAATTAAGATACAACTGAGAATCGTGCGGAAACACCTTATCAAAATTTATCTAGACGCATCAAGTTAGTATAGTCATTTTATTTTGGCACGCCCATCATTTTATGCTATAGTGTAATACTGGCGAAGAAGGGTGGTGTGATGACGCTAGTATGAACAGAATGGACTAAAGCCATCACATGCTTAGTGGTCGAAGGGCTACTACTCTCTCTCGCTCTCTCAAAATATTCTTAACAATATGAATGTGGCAGAAACCTTTCCACTTCAGCTTTTGACTCAACAAAAGAGCTGGCAGGTTTATAATTAGCTTTCCAACTTTCTTAGTTTCGCCTAACAGTTTTCTTTGCATAGGTCCATTACATAACGAGGGAATTTATATTAGCAACACTGTTCTCTATGACAGTCGATTTGGTACTATGTTTATTATTCAGTTTTTTGTTAAAAACATGAATTCGTGACTCAAAAGAGAGCAAGCTCAGTTTGTTACAGTTAACGGTAAGCGACAGAGCAACACGACTTGCAAATTTGTTGCATGCCAATTAAAAGCTATGTGCCACATAGTGCGCGATAGAAATCATTTACTGTAAGAAACATTTGACAGCGAAATGGCCACTACATTCATTCGATTTGACGCCATTCGATTTATTTTCTCTGGCGATATATAAAGTCGCAACCAGAAATAATTGTGAAGTCACCATTCGACGCGTAGGTGCCGAAATACCGTCTGATTTACTGCGAAGATTGTGTGAAAACTTTACATCCAGATTGCCGTATGTACGCTCTAAATTTGTAGCTTTTAATTACAGGTAAGTATGTAATTGAAATTAAGGACTGAACTCAATGGCATATATCGCGATTAACTGTGATTAAGCACGTTAAATATAAAATTAGAATTACGAAATTGAACAAAATACTATTCGATCCGAACTATTCCGGATTAGTCCAAACACGTTCCAGATAACAATTTTTGTGCAATTTTGAGAGAAAATGAGAGTAAAATTTTTCATTTCCTATACAAAGTCGTACGAACTGTTTCTTTGGGTAAGTTCGGACTGGAATTAAATTATCAGCTGTTTTTTGTTTATATTTAAAAATCCAAAAATTGTTAAAGGAAGAAAGTTTTTATTTTAAATTTTCTAAAAAGCAAAACGGAAAATTTTTCCAATAAACTTGAAGTTGTAAGTACATATATTTGTGAATATTTATCACTTTATTTAATACAAAAAAAATGATTTTATCGATCAGTTAAGAAGTTACGGACAGCTGCTGCCAATGATGCAAATGTTTTGCTTTTAAAATATTATGCATTTTAAGAGTATAAAATTACTAAAATAAAATTTATTTGAGAAAGTAGGCACCATTAGTATTTAAAGATGTTCAATTGTGGTTTTTTTTTGTGTTCCAGCAATTCCGGACAACTTTGGCACATTCAGAGAGTAATTTTCTTTTTACTCTCAATAGTCCGGACTATTTTGTTATGCACCTGGAACAGACCTATTAATAAAACTTTTAATATTACTGATTGTTAATGTAATTATGTAATAAAATGTATCATTACTCACTTGTTTAATTATTACTTAATGTGGGCATTATTATCCCCATCCCATGTAGTTGAAATTAGATTTTTCCAATCACAAGGATAATCGATGTCATATCTGGTGAATGGCTTCACACTATCATATTTAGAAAAGTTTTGAACAAAATTCTTTGACATAAAAACGTGATATATCACTGTTCCTACCGCAATGATAGTTAAATTTAATAAAATTTCAGTGAACATTTTACATTGACATCTTTTTAAAAATTGTACACAAAAAAATTAAGACTAATTTACACATAACACTAGTTGTCCTACTCTCCTGATGTAAACCGGAAACAAAAAGTTTGATTAATAGCCGAAATTGTAGTTGTATTGTTGTTTCTTTGGCTTAATTCGTTATTTTACTACTTAAATTGAAAACTTTTAATTGATGTTTTATTTTGAAGTGTGAATCCACAGAATTTTAAATAGCATCATAAAGATATAAAATGCCTTTTTAACACTTTAACATAAGGCAAGTCATAAAAAAGAATAAACTTATGTCTGCAGCTGCAAGCCAAAAAAGTTTTTGACTTGTTGCTGTCGTGTGGTATTGAATGTTTTTATGTAAATTTGAAAATGTCTTCCAATCTGATTTTTATGCGCTTTATGGTGCGTTTTTATTCTTTTACTTTTAGTTTTTGACAAATTATCAAAATAATCAACATTATTATTTGTATTACTACCACATCTACAAGTATTATTTCCAATTTAACGTTGTATCAATACCAACGAATGAACATATAAATAACTGTCATCATTGATATAATTTATATGAGTTTAAGGCCGTGAACTCAAATGGCATTCATAAATTTGTACAGAACTGTGCGTTACCCTAAAAGTTTTTTCTTTTTCCTTAACAATTGCCCAACTTGTATTTTGCCAATGTACTATTTATAATATTTACATACATAAGTCCACTTAAGTATACATATTTACATAAAATATTTGGTTTACTTTTTAAAAAGTTTAAATAGTCTTAAAATTATTTAAAAATTTGAGGTTTATTAGGGAGAATTAGTTCTCTAAAGAAATGCCTAAAATACATTCAAACAAATTATTCCCGCTATTTCCAACCTTTTAAAGACCTACGATTATTTACTTGAATAAAAATGCAAGTAATTAGTCAATATACACAATTAAAGGCAATAAACAAAATTTAGTATAAACCTTTCAACAGTTTCTCGACAAGTTAATAAAAGAATGGTTTTTACAAAAAAAAAAAAAAAAAAAAATTTTCAACACTAAGGTGATAAACATATGCATCTTAATTGAGGCAATTACATTTTAAATTGTTCACACATATGCAATTTGGTTTACTCAATTAGCATTTGATAGCTGCAAATGTTTTAATGACCCTACAATCAAGACGCATGTGTTAAATACACTTCTTTCTCTAAAAAAAAACCACTTCCCGATCCACAAATTCTATGCCACATACCCACATGGATATGTTCAACTTTTTACTACTGCCTCTCGAAGAGTAGCCGCAAAAAACGCAATGCAGTCATGCTTGGAAGCAACAGAATTAAAAAACCTAGCTTCACATTTATTGGAACATCCCTAGCCTTGAAATCCATTTAAGGCTTATGGTTTCTAATGAAAAGTTGCTTAGAATGTTTCGTAGAATCTTGACCCTATCTAGCGTTTCTTTTTATCCATACGAATCGACCACCCCTAATGTATATACATACATATTTATGTATGTTTCTATAAACAAATCAGTGAAAACATTGAACGCTATCTATAAATAATTTAAATTGAAAAAAAATGAGATCGTTTTTATCATATACATATAAACATAGACACATACATACATATGTATACACATATGTGTGTAAGTAATACATTGATTAAATTTAAGTAGACTTATGAAACTGTTACTTCTCAATGATTTTCAATTACTCAAGTCCGGTTGATGACCATAAGCAAGATTGCTTCTGCCAACACAATAAGAACAGCATACTCGTGCATACATATGTAAATTGTTGCAAGATGCTAGACGCTAAATGCACGTGTAGTGCGATCTGGTTGGGCAGCCAATGTTTGAAAAAAATTAAAAATAAAAAAAACTGAAGAAAACGCATGTCTCTTGGTGCTCGCGAATTTGAACCACCGCCAAATGGCACCCACACACAGTAAAAGAAATATAGTGCGACAATAACAAGAAAAGCATTAAAAAACAACGCTACCGTTACAACAACGATCTGACATACCAATAGTCCAAGTCCAACTGCCATGTAAATTTGTTTCTCTTTAAATTTTTATAAAGTGTGACAACTTTTTTATCTTGATCTCTTTATAAGTTACAAACACATTTCCAAAATTATTCATTCATTTAGTCTTTTTAACAATGATGTGCTCAGCAACAACTTTTTGTGTCATAAACTTTTAGTAGACAGCAACACAAAAGTAAAATGTGAGAAAGTCGTTTTCCGGAAAATGTAAACTCATAACTTTTCTGCTCTTGACTTTATAATCCGCTTAATGCTAATAAATTCATGACCACTACACTGCATGAACAGTGTAGTGTTTGTAAAACTTCGAATGCAAACTATAGTGCATAGTTTTTGAAGGCCCACCAAGTAGTCAGTTTCGGCGTTAGTTGATATTTTGGCAGAATAATTGATGAACCAAACAAAACACTGACGTGAAGCTAAATGATAATATATAATATTGTAGAAAAAGAAATGTTGTTGTATGTTCTAGAACATTAGAAAAAACATCGATATCTATAAATTCGTCAATGTTAGTTTGTTTTTTTTTTACCAATTTATCACACTTTTCTGAGCGAAATAACTGATTATTGAGCGAATAAATGACTAAATGTAATAAACAGTTCTGTTTAAAAATACATTTCACGGATATAAGGATAACAACAAAATCATTTCTTAAGCTATAGCCAACAAACTGCTAACCATATGCTCACTATTTGACAGCTTTTGAAAAACAGCGGTTTATGTCAAAGAATCATTATAAGCATTAAATCAAAGACTCATTAAACTGCCAAAATTAACTGAATAGGTTGTTGGATTGGAAAATTTGCCGAAATTTCTGAGTAGATATGTTAAGTTAGCAAACGGATTAATAGTCATTATGCATAAACTCCATGCAAACGAGCTGCTAACATAAATCTGTTCAGCCATCGTACATTTTGCTGTTCGCACAGGAATTTGGCTCGTGAAGACCGTCACTGTTGATGGTACGTTCGTGTTGAAACAATGTTGTCCGGACAGTTGTTTTGCCATCACATAAACATAATACACAGGTACAATGAAAAATGTGTGTATATGCGCTGGTCTGTAAACACCCGTATATAAATTATGCTGAGAACATGGAAACAATCTGAATGAGAAACAAAATATCATGCTCAAACTGAACAGGAACATTTATAGCTATTCTCTACAACCGAAGGCCATAAAACCCTTTTTTCCGTGATTCTGCCGGCGCTTTCTCGATGTGCGAATAAATTTGCGGCTAGTCAAAACGTCAGTCATGTAAGCCTGATGGACATTCAAGTTAGCAGCTGCTAAATTTTTGTTATGCATATGACCGTAAAAGTTTTTATATATTCTATACTGAGATCAAAATGGAGATCAAGTTCTTCGTATGTACAATACCATCCTAATTTCAGGCAACTTGCTAGTTTGTCCCATAATTCTTTGCCATATTAAAAAGTTAAAAAATGTTTGCCAAGCCTAGAAATGGGATGGTATTGTACATATGAAGAACTTGGAACTGTTTACGGGCAAAATTTTTGGATGAGTCCTTTTTCCTAGTTATTTTTGTTTGTTAAAATATTTATAAAACCTATTTTAACTTAAAGCTTACAGACGGTTGGGTTATAGCAAATTGCAGCTCTCTACCTTTAGTGGACATGCTCCATGCAAATAAAAAGGAACCCCAGTCCCCTAGATAAAAAGTGAACGTTTTTCTCATTGCCAAATTTCAGCTCTCTAGTTATGGTGCCCATACAAATAAGGGAGAACCGCAGACAAAAAGTGACCGTTTGCAGATTTGTCCGTTTACTTGTGCCCTAATGCCTACCTGCATACCAAACTTCAGTTCTCTAGCTACAGTGAAAGTCCCCCATAATATTGATGAGTGCGTCAGTGAATATGTACCAAAATATGCACTTTAAACACCTTCATATCTCGGAAAGCTTTTATGGTAAAACTTACAAACTTGGCCTATGAGGTTACATATACGTAGCTTCCATATGCTTATTTTATGATTAAAAGAGGCAAAATTATGAGAGGGGTTAAACATGCGAATGGTTTCGCATAATATTACTTAATTTTGAATTAAAATATGAAATTTCGTTATAGTTAATATGTCTACCCGTAAGCAAAATGCTATCTTGTTTTTGGTTTTTCTAAACTGTAGAAAACACACGCTAATTTCACTCCATTGCTATTTAGCAAATATATCATATCAAGCGTATTTTTTCTTTTCATTTTAATTTAATTACTTTCAATTACTTTAGCATTTTAATTCAGCCAAAGACTCATACTATTTCATAAGCTCGAAAACAGTTGTTTGCATTCTCCGAAAATGTAAAAATGTTGTGTCACCTTTTTGAAGTGGGTGTGCGATATGAACATTTTGTTAAATAAACTAAATGCACTCACTCATTTTTAGGGTTCTTACAGAAATGTCATATGAGGTTATAAAGGATTAATATTTTGTTGGTTTACCCTGATTACGAAAGTGTAAAATAATTGTTTACTCTGAAGAACTTAAAAATGGTAAATAAAAAAGTAACAAACATTCCAAAGTGTAACAGTGACCCATAAAAAATAAAATACTGTTATAAGTAGCTGTGGCATGCAAATTTTTGCTAGTAAAACGTTTATTTCCTTTTTTGAGTACTTGAAAGAGAAAAAATATTGTAAATTCTTAATTTACACAATTGTTGCAAGTTTTTGAAGGAAAAGTAAATGAACACAACTAATTTAAATGCCCTAAACGGTAATACTGTTTTCGCTAGCATATCGTTACTCATTAGCCTTAAAATTTATACAATACAAATATGAGTAAAATATTTTTTGAAATTAATTATAAGTAACTAAATTTAAAAAAGCTCTAACATGAATAGCATTTAAAATAAAATGCATTTATTTAGTGGTCTACCACGCGGCAAAGGGCTGATTCAAAAATGTTAAAACAACTGTAAAACAATATTGTTTGCAACAATTTGTGCACGATTTCATAGCAACCCTTACACGATATTTATTATAAGACTAAGCCTAGACTCCAATTGGAGTCAATTGAATTTTAAGTTCTCTCATAAGCACAAAAATAATATCTTAACCAAAACCTCTGTAAAATGTAGTCAAATATTATAGTCTGTTGTTTAATTTCCCTAATTTTAGGACAAATTTATCGAAAATCTATTAATGAAGCAAAATATTTAACATACCTTGGTGGCATCAAATAATGCACTTTTATAAATTTGTGTTTTGCTTTAATTGTATCTTGCTTTGCATTACTTGTATCTTGGTTTGCATTACTTGTATCTTGCTAACGCAACTTCATGACTTTTTCTACAGTCACAAGCTACAACATAAAAATTAAAATATTTATTAACAGAAAAAAAAATAAAAACTAATTATAATGAATGTAAAACAACAACTACAATGGAAATAAAGATAATCAACCCACCTTTGGACAAGACCATTTTATAAGTAATTACTCTATAATCACGTTGATAAGATGACTTTTTTGCATAAAAATATATTGATATATACTGTATGTACAATAAAGTTATTGTTGTGAGGATGCTTTTAAATTCATATGTTAGTTTGATTGGCAATTAATTTGAATTATTTTGATATTTAAATGCTATAAAAAAAGAAAATTTCAAAATAAATGCAAATACTTGTAAGAACCAAATATAAAAAAGTAACCTCTTTAAGGTTGCATACGGAGGGCACCATCAAGACGAATAGTTTCACCATTCATCAACGGGTTTTCATATATAGCTTGCACAAAATGCGCATATTCGGATGGTTCTCCCAAACGTTGAGGGAAGGGGATAGACTTGGCCAAGAAACTACGTACTTTTTCTGGAAGAGCGGCCAACATGGGAGTATTGAAGAGACCAGGGGCAATAGTGCATACACGTATTCCCTGATTGCTCAAATCACGAGCAATAGGTAAAGTCATACCAACAACACCAGCCTTAGAAGCGGAGTAAGCAGCTTGACCAATCTGACCATCGTAGGCAGCAACCGATGCAGTGTTAACAATGACACCACGTTGACCGTCTTGGTTGGGCTCGTTTATGCCCATGAGCCCAACTGAAAGCCGAATTACATTAAACGTACCAACAACGTTCACCATGATAACACGAGTAAAATCCTCCAACCTGTGGGCTACATTTTTGTTAAAGTTGTATGTGCGCACGGCGGTAGCAGTGCCTGCACAATTTACAGCTAAATCCAAACGTCCAAATTTATCTTTGGCTGTCTGAACAGCAGTTGCAACGTCCTTTTCAGAAGTTACATCAACCGGAACAAAAACGACATTGTCTCCTAATTCCTTGGCAACTTCACTGCCTTTGGAGGTGCCCAAATCAGCCAATACAACGCGACCACCTTGTTTGGCCAAGCGTTCAACAGTGGCTCTACCCAAGCCTGAGGCTCCACCAGTAACAAGAGATACGGCGTTCTAAAAATAAATTAAACGATAAGAATAACTTCCTATTACTGTCTATCTTTTTTATGCGCACAAATGTATGTACATACTTATTTCTGTATGCACAACACAGGCACATTTTTTTAAACAAATATACCTTGGGTACAACGGTCAAAAGTTAAGAACTTTGTTTTTAAACCCAGACACAAACTGATTAAAAAATTACTTTTAATGCAACATACGAATAAATACACGTACCTTTATCATTTTTTGGGATTAATTTTCAAGATTGAGTAAATAAAAAATGTAATAAAATATTAAAACAGAAAAATTAATACTCCTCCCACAGAAAACACCGATTGAATGAAAAAAAATTGAAGACACAGATGACCGGTAATGTGCCAAGGGTGGTACTTTACCGATTATATTTATTGGATTGCTTGATACTAAGCACCAGTAATGCTGACGTTCAAGAATCACGAATATAATAATGGTATAACTGCAGGGATGGAAAATTCTATTATAAATCTAAAGCGAATTAAATAGATGATCCCACATGGACACCAAAAAGCACTAATTCAGAAACAACATGCATGCAGTTGTGATTAAATAGAAGCAAAATAAAAAAATATATACATACATATGTATGTATGGAATACAATAATTAAGCAAAAGCCAAAAAGTTGAAAAATATAATATTAGCGTAAATTGTCTCCTCTATGGTAAATTTGTTGATTTGTTGAGGAAAATCAAACATAAATGTTAATTGTACAGGAAAAATATTTTGTTGCGAAGTTTCCTGAGGCGAAACGAATGAAAACGGACAATTTTCTTAGCAATGTGTTAGAAGGAAGAAATATACTCCAACATTGTAAGCAAATGATTGCACAAACATACCAAGTTATTGTCTGGAAATTTTTTAAAATTTGTTTTTTTTTACGAAAATATTACAAAATATTGCACCAGTTTTTAGTTTGAAAACAACATATTTTTGTTCCGTATTGTCTGCAAAGAAGACTAGTTACAATAATATTGTTTCATCCTTTTTTTTCTTAATTTGTTAAGACTGAAGCTATATATGTCAAACACTTGGCTTAAACGAACTAAATGGAGATGCAAGCAAATTTAATCACCGGACACACTGAAGTTTTTAAAACAAAGCATATAATAAATTTGGTAAATTTTACTCGGTTATAATGGTTTCGCCTTGTACAACTAAATGGCATTGATCCTGCAATATATTTTGAAAGAATTTGTACATTCGCCACAAACATGATTCAATCTGTTGTACAAAAAAGCTGCCGGCGTTTTTCTTAAATTTTAATAAAATTGTTAATTCTTTTTATTTTAACAATAAGTCTTGTTCGGAAACATGTTTTGGTATTTAGAGTACACCAAGGCGGAAAGCGAAAAACACACAGAGAGACTAGTAGGTTCAACTAAACAATACGCCTCGTATAAATACAATTACTCAACTCGCTGTTTGAATTATTAATGGTGCGGTCAGATTAGTGAAAGCATTACACTACATGTTGACTAGCCATAAATTTGTTCGCACATTGAGAGAGCATCTGCAAAATAACGGAAGCAAATGTGTTCGTGGTCTGCTGCTTGGAGAAAAAGTTAGATGTTCCTGTTCAGATTGATAATAATTTTTTGGTCTCTCATATTCTTTGAATGAATATGACGCATAGCCGGAACTGGCTTATCTCTATACGAAACTTTACGTGGTATGACGGAAATTTGTTCCAAATATCTATAACAAATCAGCAAGTCGAAAATACAAGTCATAGACTACTGACTACTCGCTACAACTTGCAGCACCATCGCCTTGATAAAAGACTTATCGTGTCTAATTAAGCTATCTCTGTCATATAATCGGGTTTAATTAAAATTTTGGACGTAATATCGCATAACACCTCAATACACGTCATTGTTTGGTATTCTGTGACTCAAATGATGAACCACAAATGTTCTCTGTCCAGCAAAAATATGATTGAAAAATTGTATATCTATCAGAAATTATGACATTTCACAAACTTCTTATGCAATGCCACAAAGTGTGTGCCGGTTAATGCTCCTAGTTTTATTATACTCCCTTGACAAGATTTTTTTCAAGGTATTCCCAAATGAGCCGCCTGAAGTTCGAATGTAAGCTGCCGCCGCAATTTTTGTGTTCTGCCGCTGTTAATAAAAACTGTCGGCGCTTGTCTTTGCCTGGAAGTGCACAATACAAAACAAAATATACTTAGCATAGAAAAAGACAAATATTTAAAATTTGTGTATATTTTTTTATAAAATATTTTAAAATATATTTTTTAAAACCAGTGACTTTATAAAATGAATAATGAACAGAAAAAAGGAGAATGGATTCGTTTGGCATCTAAGAGTCGGGCGGGACGATTCTATTTATTTAATAAGGCTACTGGTGAGACACAATGGTTGCCACTAAAACCAGAAGCTGCTAGAGAACAAAAAATAATTGCTTCACCGCCTAAATTGTCTCGTAAGTCGCAAACGTATTTAGTTTTCGTTTACACCTAGTCTTATTTGTTTTCAGTTCAGATAGCTGGTAAAACACCCGCACAGGATCGTCTTAAGAGACTACAACATAATTTAAAAATAAGCCACGCAAAAGCCCATTCCTATCAACATACGCCACATCATAGTAACGATTTGAAATCAAAGCTATCAAAGCCATTAAAAGAACAAGAAAATAAGTTAGAAGAAGAACCATCAACCAGTTCGAGAGCAGTAAGTGTTGCAAAATCTTTGAAAAAAGCAACAAAAAGATCTCTAAGTCCCAGTTTACCAAATGAAATAGATCATTCAATTAGATGCTCTAAGTCTTTAGTTTTAGACAATCCTAAAAAATTACGAATTTCAGAGTCTTTGACTTCTACAGAAACCTCTCAAACTTCAAAGGAAACGACTACCAATAAAATATTTGAGAGTTTACAAAACACTGAAGACCATAGCTCAACTTTTAAAATGTTTCGCTCTGGCATCGTAAAAAAGATACAAGAAATATGTAAAATACCATTTAATATATCAAAGAAATTATCTGATGAAAAAGTGTTTCGTAAAAACGAGAACTCGTCCAGTGTAATCAACACCACCAAATTCAAACCTACCAGAAAAGTAAAAGCCAAGCAAAATTTGTCAATATCAGAAACATCGGATGCCATCATTAACCATATTAGAGAAGAAAACAGACCACTTACAAATAGTTCAGACTTAACCACTCCAAAACCTTCTAAATATCCGTCATATCCACGGGGATCTGGTAAGTAAATTAGACTTAAATTAAATTATATGCCCTTCACGCAATTATGAACTACCAAAAATGTAACAGTACTTCCAAATTTTACCCGTGCAGAAGATTATTGACGATCCTTCATTTTGGGCTCCGAATGTACTCGTGTTATTTAACCTTTAAACTTTAATTATAAGATTTGTTTTGCTTGAATTTCGGATCATAATTTGTGTATATGTTGTCCCTGTATGCTTACGAGTTTTGGTAAATTCTCGAATTTTTTGATGAATTTTAAATAACGTAATTTTGTTTTTTTTTTCTCAAACCTAAGTTTGTAATTATTTTATAACATAATATTATTTTTTAACATAATATTCCCCAGATTCATATCTGCTGAACTTGATATGAAAAAGCCTTACTTTGATTTCAAAAATTCTGAATTTGAAATATAAAAGTCTATTTTTTATTTTAAAAATTCTAAATGGGATATGTAGAAGTCTGATTTTGTGTTTTTAATTTATGAATATGGAAAAGATATTTAATTTTTAAAGTCGGGTTTGATAAGGAAAAGTCGGATTTTGATTTGTTGTAAAATTTAAAGTTTTTATATGATTTTTAACTTTTTTTTTTTGCAAAATGTTACATTTTTGGTGAATTCTGTTACCTGGTGAGCTCTAAAAGATTTTATATTAAATTCCTGTTATATAATAGAATACTGTTAAAATTCCAGGTTTTTGAAAAAAAATTGATTTCTGGTGAATTTTTGACTTTTTGGTAAAACCGCTAAATTTTGGTGATAGATTAAAATTTGTTGAATTTCAGTACTTGTAATTTTTTTTTAGTAAAATATCGGTATTGTGTTTAATTTGGGGTTTTCGACATTTTATTCTTATTCTAGATTTTATGGTAAAATTTCGAATTTTTTTATAAATTTTCAATTCGGTCGAATATTTTCATTTTTAAGTTATCTGTAGCACTCGGGGAGATAATTTCAACAAAGGGACCTAATAGCAAATTGTATAACGATTCACAATGTATACATTTTTCGAGCTTGCAAATAATCGTTTCGCCGTAACATGAAAATCTTAATAAATGAATTAAAAATGCTTAATTTTAATTTTTAGCCAATACACGTTTGGAGCGATTGAAAAGTTCTTTAATTTCACAACAACATGAACAATATCATCCGTGTAATGCCACAAATAATTCAGATACATTAAACCAGGTTTCTCACTTGCCGACTAAGACGAATTACAACAAGACAACATCACTGCAAATAGCAGACAGTCATAATACTACTCCTAATAACTCTAGGAATTCTTCTTATCACACTGCCAATGATACAATCAACACTGGTAAATTGTAGTTTGAATTCACAAATGTATGTTTTATTTAATATTGTATGTATATATTTAATTTCATTTTGATGCTGAAGTTGAGGCTATGGATTGGCAACCTATTGCAAGGACTGAAGGATCAAGCGAGGTATTTTAATTTTCATTTTTAATATTTTATTCATATATTATATAAAACTTGTATTTTCTATATATATTTATGCCATTAGAAGTCCAGGTCTGAGCCCGCTTTCGTTGTAGAAAAGTCTAAAAAATTTGTGCTCAAAGGAATCAGTGCTAATGGAGATCAAACAATAGGCGACATCATTGATACAGTCAACAAAAATCTTTTACGCTTTTCGGCTGAAAAACAAAAAATCTCTGCTAACAATGATAAAAAGTGGCATAAGGATTTTTACTATTTTATTGTGGATACAAATGTGTTATTAAGAGATTTAACCTTTGTTGAAGACTTATCAAAAATGAAATTATGTGGTAACTAGAACCTTTTTTTTTAAATAAACTTTAGTTAATTAATTTAAATCATAGATACCAAAGGCAGTATTCTGTACATACCGTATTCAGTGCTGCAAGAATTAGATAAACTTAAAATGCGTAGTGGCTTTCAGGAAGGTGTTAAAACACTAGCTGTTCGTGCTATAAAATATTTAAATTCAAAATTTGAAAACAGCTCGCCCCATATACAAGGTAAAGTGCTTATCATGATAATAATTTCAAAACATAGCAAATAAAGTTCTTTATTCACTGTTTAGCTCAATCTGCCATGGATGAACGCGAACATATGGTCGATATTAATTCAGCTGACGACAGTATCATAAACTGTTGCTTACAAGCCAAAGAACATGTACCAAATCTACTCTTACTTACCGAGGATGTCAATCTTAGGAATAAGGCTATTTGTAATAATATTATGGTTTCAACAAAATCTGATTTAGTATCGAAGCGCTACAACTCAAGTGCTAAACCTTGATGTAAGAAATTTTTATTTTGGTTAAACAAATTAAACATTTTCTTTGAAACATTTAAATAAAATCATGTTTATTATATTTTCTCTTTGTAAATATAAATTAACTGTAAACTTTGTATACTATATCGACATATATTTGTTATAAGTTTTTCTAAATTTAAATATGTATAGAAATTCATATTTCAAATTTCAAGTATTTGTTGTTATCTTAGTTATAGAAATGAATATAAAAGAATATTTTTTGTTGATATAACATATGTACTTATGTTTATGTATAAATTGTTTTTATTGGATAAGAAATACATTATAACATAAAATTAACTTTCAATTGAAGTAAGAATAATTAAGTGATTTGGATTTAAACCAAAGCCAAGTTTACAAAACGAAATTTTTCTTTTTGTTCCTAATTTAAACTTCAATTTTCTTATGAGACTTTGAAATCTAATATTTTAATATTAAAAATACAAATTGTAATATTAATTTCCCCTGGTCAGCAGGAAGGAGTGTAACATTGTTTATATAAAAATTCCGCCATGTAATAGGCGAGACAGACCATTTTTATTAACTAAGTGCTGTAAAGCTGGATTTCTCCTTCACAAAAAATGTACAAATTTACATACACACACACATATGTGTGTGTAGTATAACAAATAAAAATGTAAGATTTTCATACAAAAATGATCAAATTTATTTAAAAGAGAAAAAATGTGAACTTGTGGTTTTTTAGAGCTATAGAGTGAACTTTTCTAATAACTACTTTAACTCGTTAGATGGCATATGAGAAAACTTTTGAATAATAACTATTTATTACCTCTATGATGAACTCTACATAATTGGATGGTAGAATTTAAAACGGGAGCAGAATGCATGATTGTAATTTATAATTTTCTACCGTGTGTTCTGGTTTGAACCAGAGCTGTTAAATTTCGATTACGATTAGTAATCAATTACATTACTCTTTAAAAAGAATCGTAATCCACTATTCAACAATTTCTGATTACTAATTGATTACGATTACAAATAATCAAAAAATAATCAGGATTACTTGCGATTACTAAAAAATAATCAAAAGTGATCAAAAATGAGTTCGACTACTTTAAAAGATTACTTTTGACTATTTTTGATTACTTTTGATTATTTTTCATTTTTTGCCAAAAGTAATCTTTTAAAGTAGTCGAACTCATTTTTTATTACTTTTGATTATTTTTCAGTAATCGCAAGTAATCCTGATTATTTTTTGATTACTTGTAATCGTAATCAATTACTAATCGTATAAAACTGAATGTAATCGTATTGTAATCATTACTTCTACTTTAAAAAAAAGTAATCTAATTACTAATGATTACGATTACTAATCATTACTTAACAGCTATGGTTTGAACATATTGCAGCAAATTTCAATTCTATTTATAGGACTTATTAATTGACGCAAATCTCCACCAAAGCCTACGTGAAATAACGTATTAAGAAGAGCCACATCTATGTCAACGCATTTTGAATTACAAAAAAATTTTACTGAAGCCAACCGGTATCGAAATTTTGAAATTCACAATTCTGGCAACCGGTTCAACATCTTTTAAAAAGCCTTTTGAATACAAAAAAACGTATATTTGTAGATCCAACTCCATTGTCACACTGATCAGCTCCATTTAAAATTCAGAAGTTTTCAATATATATTTTCATTAATATTTGGCGAGGGATTTAAAATTTTGAATGCAAATCTATGATCAGACTAGAACTCGTAAGTTTGAATACTGAAAATAAGAAATATGTCATCAAATTTTTCGGTAATAATGTCGCCATGTCAACAACCCAACCCGTCAAGTAAATCGCCAAAAGACTTTTAAAATTAAATAAAATTGAACTGGAACCTACTCATATATGTATTAATGCAATAAGGGCGAATGCCACTCCAGCCGGTTTCAATAGTAAAATATTAGATACCTGTTTTGCAAATTTATTTCCTTCAAACATTTGACTCGTCTGACTATGCCTTTGCTAAATAATTTATCTTAAGTGCTTGTGAAGGCGCTCGTAGTTAATAACAAATATAAAGAATTTTTTCTCCGGCGGTGCCACAAATTATTTATAAAACCGCCAAACATGTCTGATTGTTAAACTGTTTCTTTCGGTTGACAAATTCGAATCCACATTCAAAGTTCCACATTGCAAAAGAACAAATTAAAGTGCAATGACACAAGAGAACTTAACGTACTCATGCATATGTACGTGTATGCAGCCATCCATAATCACACGTATTGAAAAATCCCCACAGTAGGTTAGTAGTTCATCAATACGCACAGTAACAAAATAAACTAATCCAAAGAGCTGAAATGAAGAGGAAGATAGCTGCCAAGCTGTACGAAAGACGCACACAAACACACACAAGTCTTCATTTGAAACAGTGAAACAGTCACTAATTTGAATCGAGACTGACTGGGCGGTTTGTTATTTATGATGACGTGACTTTCCATGAATTTTTATTAAAAATCAAAGACAATTTGTTTCAAAGCTTTTAAAGTTGCAATTTTTTGGATGGATTTATTTTCAGAATTTTGTGAAAGAACAAAAACATTTTAATACTCAAATGCAACAACACACGAGTGTTAATTTTAAAAGCTTTAAAATATTCGGACATCAGAGAGAGAGAGAGAGAGAGATAATGTAAAAGCTCCACAAAATTCGGAAACAGTTCGAAACTAAAGAGACTGAATGAAGAGAAACATTTCCATCGGTGTGTTGTAACTAGCAGTTATATAAACCAACCAACGCACAAACATTAACACACACTCGCGCATAAACATTTATTAAATTTTATTCAGAAGGAAATCGTACGTAGGGCAATCCTTATTAAGAATCATTAAATATTGTTTATATTTTTGTCCTTTTTAATCTGTATGAGAGCGAGAGTGCGGGCATAATATGCCGTTGTGCGTTGTGTCGGAACGAGTGTGTGTGTGTGTGTGTGTGCGGGTGTGTGTAAGAGTAATTACCACATGTGCTGTTTGTTGCCCATAACATGTTTATAAATTATTCCTTTCCCATCATTCTGAAAATGCTAAATGATTGTAGTTTTTATAGTTGAAATACTTTTGCTCTTATGCCAGTTTATAGCTTTTTTATCTTCCATTATTGGTTAATATTCCGTTTGTACTACAATGTACTCGAGTAATAAAAATAAGTGGTGCAGCAAGCCGATAGATAGCCCAAGTATATGGTGCTTTCAAGCTGTAATTTGTTTTTATTTCATGTTTAAAACAAATTTCGAAATAAAAAAGTTTGAGAAGAAATGTTTTTTTTTTTTTTTTGGAAGGCCAACTTTCTATTTAAACGACTTTAAAATCAAGGCAATTTGATAATAGGTAAACTCAGCGGCGAATTCAAAGTATTTCCTACGCCTTTGCCGATGTCAAACTCCATGTACAAAAACATGTACCGGAAATGGCGCAGCTGCGTTCACCTGTTTAGTCTACCCTGTTTAAAATTTCATATTTTTTTATATCGTTTAAACTTTCGCTTATGAAAATTTAAAAATTATTATTTAATTTCAAATTTGGATAAATTGCAAATTAAATTTAAAGAAAAAATATTTTCAATAGTAAATACTTCTAGAGTTTATTTTACTTAAATTCAAGCATCAATTTTATGGGCCCGTATAGTAACAAGCCGGTGGGAAGCAAGCAGTCAGTAAATTATAAAATTTATTTGACTGTTTGTGTGCACTTGTGTGTGTATTTGATATTGCCCATGTTTCGTATCGTCTGTGTGTTTTTGGGAAACCAAATCTATACTTTTCAGATGTTACAAAAGTATGACAATCTCGTGTACCCTCATCATTTATGACAGAAGATACGATGGAATGACTTTTCACACTTACGCACTTTCGTAAACTCACAGGTGTAGAAATGATATTTTGATCATCTTTAATTAAATTTTAAACATATAAAAGCACACATATGTACGTACAAATGTATTTTTTAATGAAACAAGTTTAGTAAATAAAATTATTAAAGGAGGTTGGAAAATGGGGATTTATTCCACTTACACACACATGTACATATATTCCTTTTAGTTACATTAAATTTTCATAAAGTTTATGTTTAAAGGTATCATCCGTCCATCCATGCATGTGTAGATGAATAAAAAAGATGAAAGAATTTAGTGATGTTAGATATTTAAAAAAAAAAATTGTGTTACTACAGGGTGTCGCAAAAGTAATGTCATAATTTGAACTGGCTGTTATTTTGTTAGACCAGTAACAATAATTTTATGTTCTCGAGGTGTGTTTGGCTCCATGACTTGTTGAGAACTAACTCTACATCATAAATGTCAAAGCACAGTGACTAATCGTGAAAACATGGCATCAAATTCAAATTATGACATCCTATAGTTTCTCTGTGCATCTTAGGCGATAAATGTGTATGAAATATGTATAAAAGGACAACGCAATGGAAATGACCTGCTAGCACTCATAAGCTCTTAAAACCGCCTGCAAAAATCGCAGGACTACAATATCCAGCTTTGCAAAGCATCGGAACAACTTAAAACTAATCTGTGTCACTACTTCGTGGAGCATCCACAAGCCGTTAGTTTCGTCCTTTAAGGTACGAAGACTTGTCGCGTAATAAAATGGTCCAGAAATAAAACCTTTTAAAAATATTATTTTCGATTTAAGTTTCCTTAAATAAATAGAGCTCTTCTCCACTTCAAGGCGATTGGCTGTCGCCATTATTTTTTGCATTGCTGTGGTTTTAAGTAGAAATGCGTCGGTGCACTAACGTTACAAAATACACAGAAATTTTTTTTAAGAATAAATAAATAATTTTTGGTGAGATGTAAAGAAACAATATTAAAATTGTTGGCATTGGAGAATGTTAATTTGGAAGGGGGAAGGTGCGAGAAGTCATAGTTTCCTCCCCCTGGATCTGCGCCTCTGTATGAAAAATATTATCAACACAAATTAAACATATTGAGCGTGTAGGGTAAATGTCTTACAGATGGCCTATAAGGTAAAGGCTTTGTTGAATGTTGTTTTGTTACAAGACTTCTCAAAAAAGTGCAAGTGAAAGTGTAAGTCCAAGCAAGTTTATGTAACTTTGTTTAAGTTTGGATATTTACACAAATTTATGCTTGACATTCAATTGAAGCTGCATGTTAGGCTTCAAATAAAATTTAGAAGCAACCTTACAGTTGAATATATTTTGTTAATGACAACATTTATTTGTTGTTTCTCAGCAGAAGATTAAATGTTGATTAACTTACAGCTACCAGTACAATTAATAGAACATCAAGCACTAGTGCAAACGCAGTTGGAAGTTTTTATAAAAAAGTAATAGTGCTTATGAGTACTAGTGCTTGAAGTAGTTCAAGGGCACCTCTTGCAGATTGATAGAATTTGTGTGTAACTGAACAGCGACTGGGATGTTTGGAGGGGTGTTTTCTATACAAAAGAACTGGTCCAAGTGTACTAGTATACGCCCAGAACCAATGGTATTATAAGGATTTTCCAAGCATACTCAATGCTATTAAGGCATTAAGAGGGTATAGAAAAGTTGACAGTTGAGAAGTAGTTAGGCACTAGCGTCATCTCCGGCAGGATTGTTTTAACATTTCAAAAACTCGGCGTATGTATGTGTAGGTGTAACATAATGTTTCATGTGTATTTTGGACTTCTGACTGAATTGGAGTTAATTGGCGATGCTCACATCTACATACATATGTATGTCCATTAGGGATATAACTTTTTGCAATTTTTTGCAAATATCAAAATGGCCCTAGCATAGTCGAATAGGCCATTGAAAATTATATAAAAAAATGCTATTACTTTTTCGCAGTTGTCAAAAAAGTTCACCCACCAAACGCGGTAAAGTTTTTAAATGATTTTTTTTTTATTTATTTACCTAAAAGGCGCAAAAAAGTTTTTTTTAGCAATATATCAACCTGCATTTAACATTTGTGTAAATATTGCAATATGTACAAAAACAATCGACACTTTTACAGTTCTAATTTTCTGTTTGTTTTGATTTGTTGTTTTTATTATTCAAAGAAAATTATTAATGGGTTTCAAATATTCCGAGTTTGTGTTTAATACTTAAAAACAATGGATTTTAAAAGAAGTCGTTTAAGCGTTTTGAAAAATGCAAAAGTTTGGACAAAGGCTTTGACCAAATTTAAAGATAGCACAACAATGTCGAGAAACATTCCAGATATCGTCATTCCATTACATGAATTGAGCAAAATGCCAACCCAAAAAATTATAATTGGAAGATTTCATGCTTTAGCTGCTTCAGAAAAATCAAAAACAAAGAGGTATAAAATTATCTCAAAAGAACTTTGCGATTTGTGGAGTAAGATGAAACTACCAAAAATTCAAACTAAATCAGTAAACAGAAAAGTTGAAAAATTAATTCAAATATATGATAAAAATTTAAAAAAAAAACGTGGTTATAATTTTGAAAATATTTTCAATATTTCAAATGAAAATACAGATATTATTCAGTCCGAATTAAGTAGCTTGAAAGACGCTATGTCTGATGAAAATTCAGTATCAGAGTACGAGTGTGAGAACCAATACTCGTCCGACGATTGTGATTACAAGCCCCCGGAAAGAATGAAATTAAATAAATCATTAATAAATCCATCGGTTGCTTTAGTTACTAATGCCAAAGTCAGTACAAAAAAGGCAGCTAAAATCTGTAAGGAATTAGCAGAGTCTGGTATTCAAATTGCAACTCCATCACAGCCAGGTGTTTATAAAGCTGTAATCAAGTCGGCCGAGCGTAAAGAAAAAATGTTAAAGGAAACTTTGAAAAATGAAAACTGGTGCTTGCATTTCGACGGCAAAAAAATTGGCAATAAAGAACTCCAGGTAATGGTTTTAAAAAATGAATATACCGAAATTAAGTTAGCAGTGCTTGTTTTGGAAAATGGAAAAGCCCTCACAATTTTTAATGGTATTAAAGAAACATTACACAAATTTGATTTATGGCAATCCATAAAAATGGTAATTTCTGATACAACAAGTGTAAATACTGGTCACAAAAACGGCGTTGTTAAGCTATTAAAGGACTATTATAAATCAATTGATCTTCCTCCACCACAATACGTCGGTTGCCAACACCATATTTTAGACCTGATCCTAAGGCATGTTATGGATGAGTTATTGGATGGAAAAACATCATCTCCTAATATCTCTTATAATTTTGTTCCGGAACTAATAAATAACTACGTGGATCTGAAAGCCAACTACATACAGAATAATGAATACTTAAAAATAAAAAACATTAAATGGCGCGACGATATGCAATACTTGTACGAGCTTGGTTCTGCATTTAAATACTACCAAAGAAAAAAAAATTCCCTTATATAAAATTTAAAGCCATACCACCATTAAGCAACGCTCGATGGAACTCAAGGGCAATTCTTGCCATTTTAGCATTTGTGCTTATCCCGAAATACCGAGACCAGCTTATCCCAATATGTGAATTCATATGTGGACCATGGTATAATATATGGTTTTCCAATCATTGTTTTAATAAAGACAACTTCGCAGCTTTAGATCAATCCTTAGCACGATTTAAGAACGGTCAAGCATGTCTTAGAAGACACTGGGTTAGAGAAGCTTCAATAATCCCAAAGCAACAGCGAAGCAACATATGCGCAGAACGCGGTATTAAAGTAATACAGGACATTTATCCATTATGCAAAACAACGCGCACGTTAAATTTGAAGTTTATGTCTTTTAATAATTAAACAAAATTTTTCAGTTCACTATTTTACTTTATTAATAAAATATTTAAAAATTTTTATTTAAAATGAATGTTTTATTTTTTGGGAGATTTTAGAAAATCGTTTTCGTGGGTGAGGTTTTTTATCCGAAATGACCCCAAAATTATTTTTTCGTAAATAACACAACCTTCGCCATCGCGTGGTGCTAGGGCCAAAAATTGGTTTTACCCCTAATGTACATATGTTTGTATATATGTACATTAAACGAAAAGGTAAATATTAATAAAGAACACCAGATGTCCGGAAATTCCTTTGATAATTATTTCTATATATCAAAATCATTAGAGGAACAATTAGCAAATCCTATCATTTCGTATTTAAGTATTTATTTCTTTTTTCGTTGTCGCTGTGTTTGTGTGTGAAAAAGCAGAAGTATGGAATTTTACCTCCATTAATAACAACTACAAAATCATTACAAGGATCTGTTTATATCAACAATAAACGAACCAAATCCACCAACATTGCTGTCACAATGACCGCAAATACGTATAAAGAACAGGAAGGCAGGCAGGCAGGCAGGCAGGCAGGCAGGCAGGCAGGCAGGCGAATTAAGTCTTGTGGCGGTATTTTCAAACAGATAATTGACCGATAATTAGCAAAGTAAAAATACTCCAACCATATTTTTGCAATACAAATGCAATGCGTGTGAGGTTGGTTAGATGGTTGAGACACCGTCTGTAGTTCTAATCGTAAAACAAAATGTAACAAATTAAGATCTTAAAATAAAATGAGATTTTAACTACGAAGGCAACATTTGGCACTGATGCCAAAAATTAAATGGTATTCGAACGACAGGATTATTTCGTTTAATTTTAGATTATATTTTTCGTTAAAATTTTTATACGTTGCTTTTGATGCAGATTCTGCCATTCTGTCGCTCTGTGAGTTTTTATTCAACCTGGAATAATTAATTGAAGACGAAAATGTCTAATTATTTTGTATGAAGACAATGACCAATTTTACATTTAGTAAAATAATGATTTCAATGATTGAAAAAGATTTCTTTAGGATTGATTTTTCCTAAAAAAAAAAAGATTTTTTAAAAGACTTCTTTGGTAGAAAGTACGTTTTTCTAAATTACTTTGAACACAACTTTGTTGCAATGAATATTTGTTGCAAATTAAAACTTTGAATGGTCTTTAAACAATTTACAATATTTTTCGTTTTGCCACGACATTTGTGTGAGTGTGTGTGGTTGGTTACAGCTCGGGAGAGGACACGATAGCTGGCACCGTTGTCGAGATGTGAATATTTGTTATTTCTTCAAGAAATATGTTTTATATATTGTTTAGATTTCTCATGCAAAAATACATCGAAACACAAATTATTAATTTCATTTCGATGACCAGGGAAATTTTGTTACAAAATCGCTCACGTTAACTCATATTCGAACAAGATCTTCAGAATTTAACAACAGCTGTAAACCTAATAGAGTCTAAAATTAATTCTTCTAAATAAAATACAAATTCCAAAAAACTTCTGTAGAGTTTTAAAAAAAAACTCGTTGTTCAGGGAATCTACATACCTCCAAACTGGGAGTCACCAAATGGCCTACCACAACAGAGTTAAAAAACATAACTTGAAAATTGTTAAACATCACCAAGTTTTAAATTTTCACATGCAAAATGGTATCAACAACACCAATTGAAACAAAACGTTGCATGACTTTTCATGGTTCATTTTTTCATACCTTCCTACCAAGAGAACTATAAGTGATACCGCTCATTCTGGCCCTAAATAGTTAATCAAAACTTTAAACATTTTCCTTTTCAGTGCTTTTTCTTTCGTTCGCACATATTAATAAATTGGTTATATAGAATATAGTCATACTCGTAGACGAGTAGTTTTCCATTTTTGTTTTCCATAAATTGTGTTGCTGTTGCACTATAAGCTTCATAGTTTATTGTCACTAGTTAAAAGAAAAAAACACACACACACTTAAAAAGAGAAAAAAATAAAATCTATAATCCAAAAAGTGTAAAATCTATATTGCATGCTTTCCTTGCATAAGCAAAAATTGTTTCGCATACAAGAATTGCACACACACACACACACGCACACACACACGTACATAGACACTCAATCGCATACACAACCAATTGCACACATTTATTCTATAAAATCGCACATACGTAACTATATAAAGTTAACAATTTTCCGAAACTATTCTAATAAATCACTGCCTTTTTGCTATGAACAATTTTCGGTTTTTTTTTCTATTCGTTATTGCAGCGCCTAAGTGCAGCTATGGTGTAAATGTGTATATGTACACTCACACTTACATTCATACAGTATTGGTCAAAAGGCAGGCAATGCCATGTGATATAGAAAATTTAATGAAATTTTTATTGAGATATGGAAGACCTAGTTATACGTCATTAAACTATAAAATGTGTTTTTGGTTTTTAACGTTCACTAAATGGAGAAAAAAAATGAATACTCCAATGTCTAACAGTGATGGACAAAAGTGGTCAATTGAAAAGGCAGTTTTTAATAAATAAAATTTCAGGAATAAAATAAAATATTTAGGAAAACAAATTATTTTTATTAATTCCACAATGCCACAGTATTTCGGTCATAACTGTTGGGCAGTGATTAGTAACCCTACTAATTAGTAATTAGGTTACTTTCATTTAAAAGGTGAAGTAATTAATTACATTACGCTTATTTTCAGTTTCGCATGAATCAAAAAGAATTAAAAGTAATCAAAAAGAAAAATCGACTACTTTGAAAATAATCACGAGGGATCAAAAGTAGTCTTTGAAAGTAGACGAAATAATATATGAATTCTTTTTGACTATTCGCAATAATCCTGATTACTTTTAGATTATTTTTAATTCTAATCAGTAAGTAATCAAAAATTTCGTAACAGTGTATTTTTTGAACTGTATTCTAATACGTTACTACTTGATTTTGCACGTTAACCAACCGCCCAACGTATTTCAGTGATATTTTCGTTAGCGCGTAAGATAACGTTATGATTAGGGCTGGCAAAAAATGATCATCCAAATTATTCATTCATATTAATAATCGAACCCACAAATTATTAATTACAATTAATCGATAAAAAAAATCGATAAATTTAGCTAAGTTCGGAAATTATCAACGGCGCTTTGTAGTCAATATATTCCATTTGTTTTTATTCCACTTTTTAAATTTTGTGGTGCATTTGAGAATTTGTGGTGAATTTTTTAGCAATTTTTTTGGTCAGCTTCGGTTTTTTGCAAAATTATAATATATTTATAATTTAAAATTTTTGAAGTATAGTTTGGTTTTGTGGTGAATTTTCGGTTTTTAATGAATTAATTTTTCAGGTTAATAGCCATTTTTAATAAAATTTATGTTTTTTATAATTTCAAAAAATTTGGTGAATTTTAAACTTGTAGTGAATGTTTGACTTTTGTTTTTATATTTTTGCTAAACATCGATTTTGTGAAAATTTATACATGTTTCATAAATAATTAATTTTTTGTTTAGTTTGTTATTTTTCGCGAAATTACCAAATCGTGGTGAAATAAAAATTTTTGTGGTGAATATTCAAAATTTGGTGAAATTTGTTATTTTTCGGGGTTTGGCTTTTTAACTTGTTTTTCGATTTTGTGGTAAATTTTCGAATTTGTGATAAGTTTGAAATTAGGAATTTTTTTTGTAAATTTTGGGGTTTTAGAGGAATTCGGGTTTCCTTGCCAGTTTTTGAAAGTATGAGTTTTTTTAAACAAATTTTTAATTCAGTCGAACATTCAACTCCGTATGTTATCTGGAGGCTTGGGGGTGATAATTTCCGTATGAGAAATTCGTAGTAAATTTGAGAAGGATTCCGAATATACAAATTTTATGGGCATGTGTATAAGCTTTTCTCCGTAAGAGTAAAAGTACCAAATATTTTCAGCTCCATATCTCGGGAACTTATAGACTTATATGGCTGAATTCAAACAGTAAAAATTCACCAAACTCACTGATCAAGTGATCAGATTTTTAAGATCCTAGGTTGTCTAGTGCCGTCAGAAAACTGATTTCAACATAGAACAGACAGACAGGCGGACATCGTTAACTGAACTTCCCCTAGCTATAAGGATCCAGAATATATATAGTTTGTGGAAATGATATTTGTAGATATTACGAACGCAATGACAATCCTATATACATATATTTATTTTTGTGAGGAGTATAAAATTTCGCTAATTCACACATGAATTTTATTCTACCAGACGAATAATTTAAAATCTTTTAAAGTTTCACTAGATTTTGTTAAATTTTTTTTTTATTAAAAACTAGATTGTTCCAAATATCCCTAAATAATAGTAGACTCTAAGGTGTAAAATAATATTAATTGATTTAATGTCCTTTTGTCCCAAAATACTTTACTGGTTAAAAAAAAATGCAAATAGTCCTTCAAAATGAGTTTTAGTTAATTCAGATTTGACAATATAATCCAAATAAATAGTTGTACAACAACTCTTTTTTAATTAATTTTATAAGTGCAATAAGGCAATGTGAAGTATAGAAAAGTTCATTCATTCCATGCCGAGTAAGACAAATTTTACACAAATGTTTTTCAACTTAAGAACGAAAGTTGAACAAACTATTTTTGCTAATAAAACTGTTTTTCTTTTTCATTTGCGGAAAATTGTACAAATAATTTACAAACCGTAACTAATAAAAGTTTCGTAATGCTTCTTACAAATGCTAAAATGAAAACGTACAAACGCTAATAGTTCTACACTACCGCTTCATACATTCATTGCAGATCCATTAAAAGAAAAGAACCAAAATTTAACACTTGTTTTCGTAAAGAAACAATAAGAATAATGAAAGATGTAATTACATTTTTATAGCAACATGTTGCTAACGTCTGAGAACTATTTCTCAACATTGTTATGATGCAAGTTTAAACAACAAACATGAAGTGGAAAATAACAATTAATAATAATTAAAATAAGGTGCTGGCTACCGAGGAGAAAAATGGAATATTTCCTAAACTCCGCCCCCAAACATTTAAATTAACATTTTCCCACACAAACATCTTAAAACTTTTTTTTCATTTAAAGCACTTTGCGTATTATTTATCTGCCGTATTGTTAGAATTACACTTTTTATACGAAGTCAATTTACTGATGAAGTCACCACAGTCAGCCCAACATAATACTACAGACCACCTACCAACTAACGTCATGGGACACCCGTTTCAAATACGACTTATGAGAAAAAGTATAAATACATGAATAAATTTCTAAGATCTTATTCTTTTGTTATATTTTTGTTGTTGTTGTTGTTGGAATTTCAATAACAAATGAGAGAATAATGATGATGACTTTAACAAATCCACCGCAAGAAAAACAAATCACGGTTTGATTTCTTCAAAATAAATTTGTAGCATTTACATATTACTTTATTTGCAATATAAAGGAGAAAGTATTAAAAAGGAGCGAATTTTTTTCAAAATAATCAGCGGGTAAAATAAAGTTTTTATTAAAATAAAAAAGAAAATAAATGTCAAATACCTTTTTTCTGGAGGACATAACTTTACAACGTTATACGCTTTTATTATTATTATTGTTTTTTTTGCTTTATTTCGCTCCTTTTGGCAGGACGATAAGAAACAGGGAGAGTGGAAAAAAGCATCCAAAGAGGAACAATGATGTATGTATTATGTATTAAGTTTCAAGATTTCAGAAACCAACAATTTGTATCAAAGTAACAACAAAAGAAAAGCGATGTCGACAAAGATGAAACCTGAAAATAAAAAAAATGTAAACTGAAAAAAAGTAAAACACAATATGCACCCTTTTTCATCTTATTTACAAATCGATGAATAAATTATAAACTCTATCTTTGAAGGAAACCCTTTCAACATTCACATATTTTAATACACACACACACATATGCATGTACACCAATATGTGTTACTAGTTCGGTCCTAAAGAATTCGATAGCCTCTAATAACAAGCAAGAACTATATAGCACCAATTTAACGCTGAGTAGAGCAGTTAGTTGCGTTTGGATTAACGTGTTGTTCACTTACGAATTTCACCTGTCAAGGGGAATGTTGAATGTGTTAATCAAAAGGCTGATAAACGTATTTTCTGAGAGATAGAACATTTTTTTCTTTTTTTGTTTTCGTTTTACTTGCAACTTTTTATTTTTACAAATTGCGTGGCAACGTAATACCGATCTGATGTTATGTATTGCCCAAAGGAGCATTCATAAAAAGTTAAAATGTAAAAAAATTAATCTTTATAAAATGTGATTTAAATCACACAAAGTAGCAGATACTTCTGGGTTTAAGGACAATAATTTATGAAGCATGTGAACTCTAACAATTCTCAACAAGTCTTAAATAGTTGTTGCAGGATTAATCGGAAAACGATTAAAAGCACTTTGTGCTAAAATCGAAACAATTCGAAATATTTTTAAAAGCACTTTGTGCTAAAATCGAAACAATTCGAAATGTTTTTTTGAGTAGATAATTTCGTAATTTTTAGAAATTCGATTACACCCTAAAAATTCAAGGGTACCGATAAAACACGATTTTTTGCGGCATTCTGGACGAACAAATTTTTACATGAGTATTTTAGTCAACGATTTTTAAGTTTTGAGCGGCATTGAACAGAGCAGAGATTAATTAAGCTTTCAGAATACGTACGACTAATCATATATTTACTAAATTCATATCCTTTTCGATTGTAATAAATCTGGTCTTATATTACTTCTTACTAAATATGATTTCATGACTGGAATGCAAACAAAGTGTTGGAAAAAAATTTTTGTCGATCATATTTCCTCAAAAGGGTCGTTGATCCAAAATTATTTAAACGTGCTAAGGAAACTTAACAGCTCCTTTATTTAACATCATTTGGTTTACAAATTTTCCGTTTAAGAAGCCGCATATCATAACTTTCGTTGTGAGGGTTTAATCATTCGATTATTCGATTAATATTTAATTTGTTGCAATCAATAGTCGAAACTTACAATAAAGCCGTATGTAAAAATATCATGACTGCAGCATAGACATTTTAATTTGTAAAAACACTTATCGGAATGAGGGGTAGCTATCAAGATTGGATAACAAAATTCTCACGTTATGGGACTAAGAGATCTATTTTTCGGTAATTCTAACTTATTGATCAGGCACACGCAAAAATAAACATGATTGAGGCTGCTACTGAGGTAAGAACACAGGCGACTAGAGAAATCGAATGCTTCACAATCAAGCACTAATCACTTTAGCATAGCTTCTTCACACTTTGATTAAACACGAAAAAAATTTTACGTGTTATGTCTATTAACAATATTTTATGGTTGGAGTTATCATATAGCTTTGTTTGCGGTTAGAATTTGAGTCCATGTTGTATTTATCAACTTAACCTCGGCAGGAAGGCCAGCAAGGTGCTCGGGTATAATAGGGCTACTTTAAGCTGGATCACTGCGTTAGTGACAGGATATGGAAACTTCAAGTACCATCTGGCTAAGATGAAAGTCGTAGAAGATGATACTTGCAGACTATGCCTGGAAGAGGCTGAGACGGTAGCGCACATTGTGTGTGAATATCCAGCACTGGCTAGCATAAGGCTTAAGACCACGGGCAGGCACTTGTTAGATGTGAATGCCATGGGGGAACTAAGCCTTAGACAAATGCTAGCAATTACAAAAGACTCCGTGATGAGGAAGAGTGTCGACAGTTACCAGTCGACAGTCTGAAATCACTTTAGTCAAGAGTAAAGACTAGGGCTAGCACGAGACTCAATTGAAAGTAAGGTGGTTGTGATTACGGATCGGTTCCCTGAAATCAATTTGAGGAGCGAAATGGGGGTCGAAAAGGGACCCAGAAAGTAAGTGGTCTGCTTCGATATCCCCCAATACATTAATAATAATATCAACTTAACCATGTTGCAATTTTCATAGACAGAATAATTTTATTGAATGTAAACAGTAATTTGTTTATAGCATTTAAAGTAATGTTTAAAGTATTTTTTAAAATAACTATTATATGTTTGCGTCACAACAATATATTGTTGTAGAGAACACAATATGGTTGTCGTGAACATGTTTTTTTCTTGCAAGCAATGGCCGAATTGACATTGTGACCTGCCGTAGGAATAAGAAAATTGAACAAAAGATGAAGCATCATGACCCCCATAAACTGTCCAAATCTACCCGCCTCTCTTGGAGAATCCTCTATAATTTTAAGGATGCGTTTGCACTTAAATGCCGTTGGTAGTGCAAAGTGAGCAACTGCTTCTTTCACACGTATATGCGATTTTATTATTAAAAATATTTGTCATTTTACATTCAACGAATAACTACAGAAATTTATTTTCGAAAAAAGAGGGAAAAATTCGCGCACTAATTTTTAAACCATAAATCTTTTTTATGCATTATTAAGCAAAAAGAAAAAAGGATTAGTATTACATATTAATGAAAATGGCGATATTTTCAATTACTCAAAAACAACCGACAGCAAAATGGTAACTAAAACAGCCGCGAGTACGAGAGAATAATTGAAAAAACGAGCAAATAATAATAAAAGGTCAAATACACAAACACTGGCACTCTAACAGCAGTAACAAAAATAAACAACTGCAACAACAAGGATAACATTTAAAAAAGGATTCAATTTAATATTGAACCTTTTCAAACGAGATGATAGATTTATGGGAAAAAATATTTTGGAAAAACAAAACCAAAAACATTTTTAGAAGTGCTTTTGAAGAGGAGAAGGCGACATTGTTTGTGGAGCGGAAGAAGGAGGAGGGGAAATTATTATGATGATGTTTGTCTCCTTTTAGTAATAAATAAATTTAATAAGTTTTAATGAAACCAAGGAACTTTTATTAAAATTTAGCAAATGAATTTTCTGGAAAAAGCAAAACGCAAAAAGGCACAGACAACAGCGTCAAAAGAGCTGCTGGCAAAGAAGGAACTTATTATAATTTCCAGAGTTTCTTCATCACCTAAGCAGTAGTGAAATGAAATGAGATGAAGGATGCAAATAAGTATAAGGACGACTGCTATAATAATGACGTTCAAAAATAATAAATTTGATAGCTTCCATCAGGATATGATGAGGATGACGAAGAGGATGACGAAGAGGATGACGGTACGTACTAACGATTCGGTATGAACATTTTTTCACATCAAGTTGATATTGTTATTGTTGTTGTTATTATTTTTGTTGTTTGTGATGATTATTAAAAACTTGTTTACTTAATAAACACAAACACTAATAAAGTTTTCGCAAAGTCTTCATCTTGGCGTTATGTGTCTTAAACTACAGCAGAAGAAGCAGTGTCAAAATCGCCTGCTCTTTTTCTTTGTGTTCCCTTTCAGTTGAGTTGTGTTGTCTTGAGTTTTAAGACAGCAAACAGTCACTGAACCATTTGAGAAAGTTACATGTTGCTGCGAAAAGGCTGCTGCTAGAGCACTCGCCCACAAACACTGGTACAGCAGAAATTTACTCGTTCTTAATAAAAACACCTTGGAGGCTTTAAGTGTATTCCGTAACCCTACGTTGTGTTGTATACATTATTACAACATGCCTGCGTACTTTACAATCCGAGAATTCAACAACGTTTTGCAAAAAAACAAAAAAAAAACACCATTCGTAGTTTAAGCTTTTTTTTGATATCTTCTCTTTTGCATCCAGACATCATTCATCAGTTGATGCTTGTTTGTTTGTATTTGTTATTGCGTCTGTGTATGTGTTACTTCACATTTCTGTTTATTTTATGATTATAATTTTACTCACTTATTTTGTCTCGCAGGTACTTGGAAAATCTTTAAGATTATGTTAAACATTTGCAGTGTCTGCATTTAACTACAAGCTGCTGGAATTCGTTCTGTAACAAATTGTCGTCAATATGCCTTTAACCCTTAAGAAATGTTTTTGCTCAGTAAATACGCTGAAAAGCACAGTCGTACTGTTAAGTAAGAAATATAAACTACTGGCTGTTTAACTTGTATTCCAGTTAAGAATTTGAGACAAGTTTTTTTTGGACGAAAGCAATTTATTTTGTTGCAAAGAAAAACAACAAGTTTTTAACGCTTTCTAGCTCAGAGTAGCTTAAGGTATTTAACGTATAAAAGGAAGAGTTGGTATGAGAAACGCAGTCTTTGAATAATCTTAGTCCACTCTATAAAATAGAGTTGAAGTAATAAACGATAACTATTCATTTTAATACTGGCAGTGAGTGACTTCATTGCATCAACCCAAAAGTTTATGACTTTAATTTGAAATTTTAATCAACATGTGAATTAAGCTGTATTATACGCGTGTGAATTCTTTAGAATGCAAATATGAAACGAAGAGTGATTGATTTATTAATGGACTTGCAAGTCCACTACTGCTGAAAAAATATGATTGTGGCATGGTTACGACAATTTATAATATTTCCTCTTCGACAATATATTGTTGTGGCAAACATATAATGGTTATTTGAACACAGTTTAAGACTCAATTTGATTGTCATACAAAAGTTATTTAAATTAATTAATTATTGATTTCTTTCTGTAAAAGCTGCGACATTATTGGGTTTAACAATAGAATTTTTCCAAAAATATAATATTTTATACTAAAGAGTAACAATATAGTAACTCTAACTATTAAATGTTAAAAAAAAAATAATACGCGTGTAAAATTCCTTTGGTGTTTAATCAGCATATTAGCGTATTAGTCACCTGCGTTCGTACCTCATTCTTTACCAATCAGTAAAATACATTTTTTATTGTTCTATCTTTCTAAGAGAACTATTTTATTGTTATCTACAATCATAATATGATTTGTTTACAACCATATAATTTAATCTCATAGTGCGTTCCCTTCAATTAAAACTCTTATACTTAAACTGATGTTACAATTATAAGGACCTTCTTCAACCAGGGTAAAAAAAAACAGATTATAATTGCTATTACTGTTGCTCTAAAGCTTGTATTATAAATATAGCAGCAGTAGCAACAGTTTAAATATGCAGCAAAGTCATTATTAACACATGCTTAAAGCAAATTAATAAAAAGTTGTTCCTAAACACCAACATCAGAGCAGCCAAAATAATTTTAATATTGCTTTTGCTGTGTTTTTGCTGTTGAAAGAAGAAAACAGCACAGCAATATTAAATGTTTGCTGTTACCTTTCTTGCTCTTCATATTTGTTTGTTTTCAAAGGCTACAAACGAAAGTCTGCATTTTGTCTTGTCATAAATTCTATGATGTAAGGGTTGATTTTTCTACCTACTTGAATACTTACAAGAGAAAACTAAAGGATAAACCAAAATTACAATTGAATTCTCGGTACTATAAAATAAAGAAATTAAATTATGGTAATTTAAAAATTATTACAAAGCACAATGCTGTCAATGTGATTGCTATCATATTTGTGCTGATACTATTTTCTTTGCTACTAGCATAGCAATAGCAAGACTATATATAGCAAAAGCATTCTTGAAGCTTATAGTAAAGTATACTTTCGGTGCTATTGCTATTTCGCAACTAGTTTACAAACGTACACACACACACACATCAGTTTGTCACAGCGTTTCCAATTGCACCACTAAAGACCAAAGGGGACCGTTTTGTTTGTTTTAGGATCTTTAGAACTTTAAAATAAAAAGCGACAGGAAGAAAAACGATGCGTCCCAAAACGAGTAAAAAAATAAACGTTTTACCGAACAAAAAATACGATAATATTTAGTTTTATAGAAAATGTTCAAAATATTAGGCTGAGTCCGCGCAAAATATGCGCTAAACATTGGTTGAGAAATTGTCGGATGTACAGTCGGATATAAATGCTGTTGCTGATTTGCAATATAAAAAGTTTTGAACGCTATTACAGGGTAACTTGAAGTTATATTGCGCCTAAAGTTAGTTAGTTTTAAATCTGAATCTCCATGCCTTACTAACTCTATATGGGGTATTCCGTGAATTGGCAAACGGTGTAACAAACTGAACACTTTGATGAAGGGCATAAAAAATAAATAAATTAACGAAAATAAAAGCAAATTTAAAAACTTTTCCAAGAGATTCAATTTTCAATATGTAAGTAAGAATTTTTTAAAATCTGACGTAGATGGTTTTGGTTTTGCTTTCACGGCTGCTATATGGGGAATAATTTTGTGTTGCCAGTTTGGTTTCGAAACCAAACTCCTACCGAATGTGTGTAGCTATGAAAAGTATTTTACCAAATACATTCATTAACTTACGAATACATCAGACTACGAAGAACGATTACGTTGTAACAGAAATTATGTTTTTGAAATCTAGTGGCGACTGTTTTGTTTTCCGTTTGAATTCCTTTGACCTCTGATTACGAGCACAAATGAAAATTTGCATAATTATTTCTTCTTGTTTCAGTTGCTTTATAAATTCTCTTTAAATTTTTTATTTCCTTTTATTATCTCGCTGAAATTATAAACATTTCGTACAATTTAAAAAAGAAAACTCACAAGTTAATGTTTGCAAAAAAAGATATTGTTTCCTTTTCACAAATTGCCAAGGGAGTTCTACGAGGAAAACTTTTAAAGTTTTACCATTGTAAATAAGTAAATGAATCAGAAAAAAACTTAATAAACTTAAATGTCGGTAAGTGTTTTGTATTGTGCTTTCTGAGCGCATATTGTATGTATGTACGAGGATGTACATTTTTTATACTCTTTACATCACAAGTGAGAAAATAAATTGCGGAAATTTTTGCGGGTTTTTCTTGCACATGAAAGTGCAATTACAGTATGAAGTTAATATGTTCTTGATTGTTGCAATAGTGTTTTCGAAATGATCACTTATGTTTTTTCGATATCAAATATGTTTTAATTGTGTAATACTTAACTTATGCAATACACTGTGTTGGAAACTGGAATAGAAAAGTCACGGGAAGCCAGAGTAGTCTACATAGGCATAGTACAACTAAAGACCGCGATTTCCCTATTGCGGTCTTTTTTATATTCCAAAAGCAAAGTTTGAATTAAGTCCTATTAACCACTGTAGTTGATTTGTTCTAAGTTTTGTGGCCATTATTTTTGCCTATATATATATATATATATATATATATAGACGCCTATCTAGGTGGATAACCAAATACTTAACGTATGTTTCCTCTGGAGCAGTGGTATTTGTTATTGTTATTGATGGACAATTTTGCTTTCTTAGAGAAAACGTTACATGACCACATTTCGATAGATTTACCTTTATCCTCCAGATTTTTAGCCAGTCTTCTAGCTCATGAATATGGGACTGAATTGGGCAGATGTTACCGGCGGATCTTTCTTAACACTTATAATTGCAGTGTCTGTCATCTGCAAACGTGTTGTATGTGGGCTTATCTACTTATCCGCTGTATATATGATATATAATAGCGGCCCTTGACCTTCTTCAAAACGTTCTATCAGTCAAATAGCTCCTTAGAAGCTTGCGGGTGTTTTCGGGAAGAACCCAAACCTTGGAAATTTCTATAAATTAAGCTGAACAATATTGCTTCCTTTTAAAAGCCGATCTTAAAATGGTAACGATTCTGTGGACTTGTTCAATGATCTGATGATCTGGGATAATGTTTTGTTCATTAAAATAAGGAGTTACACTGGAGTCGAATAATTTTTCAGATATCTTTAACAAAATTGAGAGTAGGCTAATGGGCCTGTACGATGTCATCTGACTTGAACCCTTTCCTGGCTTAGGGATCATAACAATTTCAGATATTCTACAAGAGCATGAGAAGAATGCAACGGGTAACATGGCACTAACTATGAAAAGTAAAATTCTCACTGCTGAATTAAGTTAGTTGTTTATCGTTGATCCTGTAATACGATCAGATCTGTGTGATTTGCTCATATCTTTGCTAATATCTTTTATTGTCGATTTTAAAGAAGTTAAGCGAAATTTCATTCACGATGTCACTGATAATTAGAAAAGTGGGACTATTTATGTCATGTGGTGTGAAAACTTCCTCTAAGTATTAACCGAACGCATTTACCTTTTCCCTTGAGTTTTCGGCGTACTTTAAGCCTTAGTGGCGATTAGTAGGCAATAGATTTAGTAAGTGTCTTACAGCTTTCCACAGGATATTATCGGTGTTTTTGGTTGGATGGTAGCTTGCAGCAAGTTTTAATGTGCCTTAATTCTTGCCAGTTAGTGCACTGACGGGGACCATTACGTTTCCGTGCCGCTTTAACAGCTAATCGTCTGTGCAAAAGGTAGAGCAAGTTGTGTACAGTTTGAACCGAGTTTTTTGGTTTTAGCTGAGATGCGATTTCAACGCGATGCATAGTTTGGGGAACTTTTTCTTATTTAGAATATAGTGCACTGATCTTACGACATAACCTTCCATCTCTATGGCACTTTTTATTTCCTCTGTGTGAGATTAGATATTTATTCTTCATAAATATCAACAAAGAGCAGCATAGAATTTTTTTTACCTACGAGGTGGGACGGCATATTTTGTTGTTGAATTTTATTTGATTTTTGCCTGTGAAGATACGTCTGTCTGTCTCTGCTGATATTGAGCGCGTTCGGTCAATTGACCTGGCGATGAAAAAATCACTATTTAAATTGTTCATTGCATTATTAGCGCACACCTGTATAACTACAAGAGTAATAAGCATTTTTGTTATTCTTTTTTGTATTTTTCTCATGAATGTTTGGTGCACTCGTTCACTGACTATTAGTAGGATTTTCAGCCTCTTCACTTTGTCTGTGCACTTGTTCAATTTATTTTTATTATATTATAAATATATTTATGTGCATAATATGCTGCACTTCTGTACTCAAGCATGATCACCACAAAACCGATTGAATTATATGATTGTAAGCAAATTATATTATTATTCTAGATAGTTGACAAAGGACAGATGACTAAAAAATTTATGTTATTTATTGGCAGCGTATGCATGTTATTTATTGAAGTACGAACGCAGGTGATTAAAGCTGCCAAATGCTTCATAGTGATCGCGCTAACCACTTAAGCCTATTTCACACTATTCTACAATTAAGCAATTTTTATGGAAGAAAAGCATTTAATGACTAAATGTAAACAATAACTTATTTGTCGCAGAACAAGTACTGTTTGAAATGCATTCAAATAATATTTGCCACAATAAAATATTGTTGTAGAGTAGAGAACATAATATGGTTGACGTAACCATGACACAAACATATATTTTCTTTGCAGGAGGAGAAATTTCCCTTACTTTATTGAAGCACATTCCGTCGGAGTAGCGAACCAGCCTACAGCGTTGGGTATACAACTGTTACCGACAATCAGCTTCGCTCTTTCTTGTACGTGGTCGAGAAGCATCATAACTCTAATATACCGGCTCGGCCATTTTCGGTGGGACATCGGTGGCTAAAATAATAAGGAGTTCAGATGAAGTGAAATATCTCTTACACAGTTTCAAATAACCGAGGCACTTGAATGCCTGGATCTGAAAAAATGTTTAGTCTATCGAATTTGTGCAGAAAAAGATAGGAATATACTTGATCAGTTTGGGACTGCGATTATAGCTGCGCTTGATTAATTTCTAAGAGTTTGTTTTAAAATTGCCATCAGCAAATGTTACAAAATTTTATAAATAACAAATTTTTATCATTTTGAAATTTTTTATTTCAAAATTTCAAAACATTTTAAATTAAACAACAAGTTTCGTTTAGAAAGCCAGCAAAGAAAATCTTTGTTTTATGCATTTTGAATTTTGAAAAGTAATTAAACAAATCATACGCTATAAACCAGTCGAAAGTGAGAAATTCTTAGAGCGATACGTGACATGAAATTGACCTAATGGAAGAATAAAAAGAAAACTTTAAGACATAAATCTCTTTTCTAAGCAATAAGCACTGAACCAGTTTTCAAAAGAGAGCGGTTTTTGCTCAAAACCTAAGATAAAGAAAAAGCTTTAGCCGAAAATACTTGTAAAAAATTAAATTCAAAAAGAAAAACAAACAAGCTACACACTTAATTCATACTTTACTTGTGCACAGTGACGGTGCTTTACACAACGTTGTTTAAGTGTTTCTGTTTTTTTGTTGTTTCGCTCGAAAAGATACATTTGCAGATACTTTCTAACAAAGACAGCAGTCATGCGCCCTACAACACCCGGTAAATGCTACACATGTTTTAGTCGGAACTGCCCGATAAACTCCGAGAGAGGAAATAGCTCTCTGACGAATGAGTGCTGGCATACTTTTAGGCTTGAGTTGTTTACGAAAAATGCAGCATAATTTTCGGAGCAGAGAGAAAACATTTGTTTTGTTCGGTTTTGTTTAAGTTTTGTTCCGTTGAGTTAGCTAACTCATATTTAATTCGAAAATATATGTTGTAAGATGCTCTTTAGTTACGTGTTTTGGGTTGTGATTTCATTTTTCGAGCTCAGCATCTTTACTTGAATTCATTCATTTAAACGAAGTCGTTCGTTCGTAACATTCTGCATGTTGTAAAGGCAACTAGTTTAATTTAAACTGTTGCCCCTTCAGCACATCACCTTATTGGCGTCTATCTATGTAACGGCATATAAGAACTAAAGACTGGAGGAAACAAAAGTAAAAATAAAAACCAAATCGGAAAGCCAGAAGTTTTAAAGTGGTTTTGTCTAAATATCGTTACGAAATTCAATTAAGTCACTCAAAGAAAGTTTTTAAATGAATTTATACAAGTTTTTCAAGTGCTTTACTGTGACTGCGGCAAATGGTAAATTGGCTCAGACCTGAATGAAGCGGAGGGTTTGTTGTGCAAAATTAACCTACATAAAAATCCTCACACACGGTCACCAAAAGAGCACAAAAACGAATTAAGTCAAGTCAAATGAAAACAGAAAAAAAACAAAATGACAAACTCTTTTTTTACTTCGCTTGAAAAAAAACAAGAAACGCCTAAATTTGTGTTCGGCTAAAAATATACAGATGAATAAATAAATGAAAAGTGTAACGCCAGCAAGCGCATACAATTTATGACGTTCACTTTGAAAGTCTTTAAAATACGAACGAAATAAAAACTGCAATTCAAAAAACAAAAAAAAAAAAAAAAATTATTTTTAAATAAAAAAGTTTGTTAAAAGATACAAAAATATCTGGACTGTTTAAAAAAGAGAATATTTTACGCAGAGTCTATGTGTGTGTGTGTGTGCAGAAATAAATAAAAAAATTCATATATATGTACTCGTCTGTATGTGTGCATGTAAGTGGCTTAATTATTGTGCCGAAGAATTACTAAATTGCTAGAAATAAACTCTCACTTGTGCTGAAACATAACAAAAAAGTGTGCAAACCAACGAAATTGTGAAAAGAATTTTTAAAAAAATTTTATAAAAAATCTAAAACAGAGAAAAATTTAAAATTTTTTAAAATTATCATCCTGACTGCAATCTTCAGTTAATTTTAAAATCAACCAAAAAAATAAAGAAAGTTAATTAAATCCAATAAAATATCAAAATAAAATTCAAAACAGGAAACAGAAAACTTTTTTTAAAAAATATTCAAAAAAATTTAAAATTAAAAAAAGGCAAAATTATAAAAGAAAACTTTAGATGGAATTTTTGGATACTCCTGTTAACCAAGCAAAGGTAAGTGGCTCAGAACAAACACACAATACTTCCAGTTCCCCCACTGCCAACTTGCCTCGAGCTACTTCATTAAATTTTCAATGAATTTTAAATTAATTACAATTTTCCTTTCTCCTATCAACCGCACATACTCATTAAACCCACTCGACTTTCGTTAAATTGATCATTTATTTTTGCTCTTGATAAGTTATTTACCCGAAAATCAAATTTTACAGACAACTACCAAGTGCAGAAGAAGTTTGTTGGTATTGTATCGTAGTATCTGCTTCTGTAGTCGGATAGAAAATCAATGTAATCACGTATCACGTTCACGTATCGCATTATCAAGCAATATCTGTGTGCTTGTGTGTGTTTGATTGCAATGGAAACTGACTAAAAGCTAATTTACTTTTTTTTTCTTAAAAAAAAACAAATAACTTTTCGCATTCGCAAAAATCCACCAGAATGTGCGGAATATATTGCATTCTTTGCACATTCTCGACTCGCGCACTGTTCATCCTTTTTTGCTTTTCCAGTGGGATTATTTTTATTTATGTTTTGCCATTAAACTCTTTTTTTTCTTTTTTTTTTATAATAAATTCAGTTAAATGGAGCTGCCGAGTTTACTTAAGTCAAACTTCATTATCGTTGCAACAATACTGCACAAATACTCTACATACGACGAGTACATGGAGTAAAGTTATTTTTAATTAATGATGAAAACAATTCTCTCGAACAAACTTGCGTCATAAACTTGCAAAAACATACAGGGTGTTTTTTTAGTAGCATAGAACTCTTAATTAAAATAAGACACAGATAAATGTCTAATTGCCGGGGATTTGCCTCAAGTCGAAAGACAATTTTTTGCTATTTTTATGTGAATATGATTTTCGGCCTATAGCCACCTCGGCTGGCTTAGAGGAAGTGCAGATCTGCTATGACTTATGACGACACTAGTCTTGCGATACCATGCGATGATAGTCTTAATACCTGGAGTATTAAAATGCGAACACCAACCAACCGCTTTTACGTACTTGAATAGGTAGCAACCACGTGCACTCCCGAAGGAGCCTCATCAACAACCAGATTCGGACTTGCGTCCCAAGAGAAACTAGGTCCCGGGGTACAAGTATCTATATCGATATTGGTCGAAGTTAGGAAGCCTTGGGAACTGATCTTCCCATATGCCCCGGTAGCAATACATCAAGGTAATGGAATCACCAAAATGAGATGCCTCCAGTGACACCAGAGGCATCAGAGACAGGGCAGAATCCAAGGTTTACATGAGCACCCGCCAAATTGGAACAACCACTGGTGGCCTTAACACCAGGTGTTTTAAAATGCGACCAATAACGCCCCTATACTTGTATAGGTAGTAATTGCAGATCATAGATGCCTGGTTCCTGATCTCACCTGGTAATGAAGGATCTTCTGCTGTCAGTAGCTATTCTGGGAATTGCATCCCAGGTGCTACTGGTTCCCGTGGCACTAGTGTTCATATCGTTACTGGACGCAATTAGGAAGTCCTACTGTCATCCACTTTCAGGCCCCAGCCACGCCTCGGGGACTAGTATCCCCATCTATCCCGGTAACAATACATTAAGGTGGCGGCATCTCCAAAAAGACTTGCCTTCAGTGACACCAGAGAAAGTGCATTCGAGAAATCCAATTTCCGATCACTTTTTATTGCAATTAAGGCGGCGTGTCAATGATAACCGGTTGTGTTCCAAAATGTCAACCGCCAGAGACTTATCGGCGTAGACCACAAGCTACTGTGCCGCGAGTGCATTACGCGAAATTATTCGTTCATCGAACCACAGCGTCTGCACATTAAGGACATTCACTAGTGGTCAGTGATCATCCCTGTAGCGGTCCTCTTTTAAAAGAAATACGGTCCGATGATTACTCCGGACTTCTTTCGCTATTGGGTTGTTCGTATATTAAATGCAATAGTTTTACGCAACAATTAGAATTTTCATTGAAAGTATTAACAAATACATTCCTATCAAATTAATTTTTCTTTCACTTTTATGAGAATCAGGTTATAATTGTTACTATTTATCTAAGATTTTGAACAAACAAATTAATTACATAGAAAGTTAATTTAAATTCTACTCATTCTACTTTAACTCAGTCATTTAAGCTTAAAACAATCGAAAATATTTCTTAACAATTTCTAACAGTTCGGCAGCCATGAATCGATGCCTGATGGAAAACCGTACTGAATATTTTGCCAGCTGGATGCCATTGATAAATTTGACAGTTTTGAAATATAAAATTTGGAAAAACTATCTTTCAAAAATATTCTCGCATCCAAATTTTCGAAAGTGTCCACCGACAGTTTCTTATAAATCAGGTATAAAAAATGACATGTGTGCAAAACTTTAGTCGATAGAATGCAAACTGGCCAGTAGCTTTGCACTTTTGACCTTCAAAATAAACCACCTTCACTACAAGGCTCTTGGGCACCACCATTCGTAAATTAGGCACTTTTCGAGAAATTTTTCATAACCATTTTTGTTTAGGACAAACGGGTAACTATTTTCTTTATACAAATTTTTATCCTAACTAAGACCCTTCGTGGTTCCATACCGGGGCGAAGTAAAATTTTTTGGAAGTTCTTATTTTCAACGACCCTCGTTAAAAATTGGACAGCGATTTTATAATCTTAAATCACTATTTTAAAAAAGTCTAGTTCATATCAGTATCATTCATACAGAAAAAACAAAATAAGCAGCAGCTTAAAATTCTTAAAAACTTATTTTATTTTTTATTTCTTATATCCAATCTATTAGAAACTGCCGGTGAAGCGTTCAGAGATTACTACTACACAAATATACTCATATATGTATGTATTTTTATGATCATTATTTCATCCGATACAAGCAACCTAAAACATTGAAGGGTGAGGAAAATGAGTTAAAAAACCTTTAATAGTAAAAAAAAATAGTAAACACATTTTGTGAGAAAATAGTATTTTCTTTTAAATACTTTTTTTTTACAAAACCAAGAAAATATGTCAAAAACAACAAATTTCCTGAGGAAGTTCTCCATGACAGTTCTGTTAGCTTATATCGGGGTTTGCACAATTTTTTATTATTTTTTATATGTTGGTTGACAAAGTTTTAAATCGTTTTCTTTGTTTACTGAATTTGCCGTCTTAGCCATAAAAATAAACATTTCAAATGAACCTCAACTCAGTAGGGCGGTGAATTCGCTCTACGAAGTCCTTTGAAAGATTGAGTACTCATGTGAGCGGATTATAATATTGATGAAGTACCTCCCACTTATGAGTATTGTTAACGACGATGCAGATTATTTTCAATCGGAACGTTTAAATATTTGTCGACAATGTGCAAGAACAACTTAGTTTTTTATTGTATTGAAAATGAACAAAATAGAAAATTTTCCACCAAACGTCAGCATAAAGTCACTGTGTTCATAAGGAACGTTGTTGCCAGCATGCTGTCTATGAAACGAGTTGCAGAGATTAGTTTCGTCTCTACAAAACTGATGATTTTAATTTTGGAAGTTCGTTCGGGAAGATCAGAAAAAAAAGTAAAGTAACTGGACAGACTATAACAGGGGAGCTGTAAAGACAACAATAACAAAAAATGAAGTTGTGCGACCACTGAACAGAAGCAATAATTGTAGATTATTCAGGAATTCAAAATGTGGAGATTATCATTTCACCTTCTGCTGGAACATAACTTAAAAAAAAATTATGCGAAAATATAGTAAAACTAGACATTTTAGAACTTTAAAACTAGACATTTTAATGTTGACCCTGTTGCGCTAGAACAGCTTCATTTCTTCAAGAGTTCTTCCTCTAAATTAGTTTTTGTCACACTTTAGCTTAAGACGTTTTTAAATTTAATTTAGTTTTGATTATTAAAAAATTTTCCCTCAGACGTTCTTTCATTAATTTTGAACTAAGTTTTCTTCAATTATAAGTTGTTTTTTTTTTAATTTTTTTATTCTTTTCACAATTTGAAAAACACATTTTTAGTTTTGCTGAACTAAAAACCAAACAATCTTTCACATTGAAAACTCACTTTGAAAGGAATTATGATGTTTGCGTGTTTGTTTCTACGTATGTGTGTGTGTATGTATATGTTCACATCGAGTGCATACAAAGAGTGTGTACGTATTGTAGGAAAAAAGTTTATTTATAAAAGTTAATAAAAAGTTTTTATTTAAAGTATAAAAATTAAAATCATTTCAAATCAAAGTTCAACATGATTAAACATGAAAATTTGAAAGACTTGAAAGCAGTTTTCTAAATGTTTATTTTTGTGTAGAATTTTGGAACGAATTTCCGTCGTCCCTTGTCAAGTTTGGTTTGGAGACAAACCGGTTTCGGCTATGTGTCATCTTCAGTGTAATTTTTCGTTTATTTTCGTGTCCCCCTCCGCAAGTGCAAAGAACAAAAAAAATCTAAAGAACTAAAGGGCTTTACTTTACAAAACGCCATGAAACTTTAATTTTCTGGTAAATGTTGTAGTAAAATTTAGCCACGTTTGTTAATTTTTTTTTGCGATTTGTTGAATTTTTTTGGGTTACCGAATTTTTATAGAACTTCCTCATAGTAAAGAGTTTTAACAAAGTTTAAATACCGAACCGGTGTCTTTATGTAACCAATCTAACAAATCATACCCTTTTAGTAAAATTATTAAAAGTATTCCATCAAGCGTTAAAGCACAGAGAGAGTTATGGAACAATTTTATCCCAAAGTTGTCTTAAACAAAAACCTTCAAGTTTCTTAAAAAAAAAACCAAAGCGGGTAGTTTTACGATTATTTTTTTAAGATTGAAATGTTTGAGAATTTACTTTTTTTAAAGAAACTTTTGTTATTTTGTTCATTTAAAATTTTTTCGCCAATTTTGGTAAAATTTTGGTTTTTGTAGTTTAATTTGGAGTTTTATGAAAATTGATTAATTTCAGTCATATTTAAATTTTTTTACGAATTTTATTGCTTTGTAAATTCCCGATTTGTTGTAAAATTTTTCTTGATGATTATTTAGTGAGACATCACGTAAATGATCGGTTCGACGCCCCCATTTTACCAACGAACCTAAATGTTGAAATGAACTAAAATTTTTTTTGGCATAACTTTGAAATTTCAAACACCTTCAAATTTCCAAAAACCGAAAATTTAAATTCCACCACAATTTTGTAATTTCGCCGAAAATGCGAAATATTGTACAAATCAATGTGTAATCAAAAACAGCACAATTTTAACAGAATTAATCTTTAGAATCATATAAAACAAAAATTAAAAATTCACCACAAAAAACTTTAAAAATCCCCACATAAATTAAAATATTTAAAATATTTAAAATATCAATTTTATCAAAGATCTCAATTAATTTGAAAAATGAGAAAAAACATTTTACTATTATATGGGAATTCAACAAAATCCGCAATCTCACCACAAAACCAAACTAACAACAAAATCGATGTTACATAAACCAAAAACAAACTTCACCATATTTTGAAATTCAATGGAGAAATTTTCCGAAAGGTTGAAATTGCACCGAAAATACTAAATTGCTATTGCTGTTGTATTATAAGCTTTATAGCAACAATTACAAATATTCTAAACTAGCATTATAGCACCTTGCATCACACACACAGTGCAACAAAGTAGGAAACATTGATTTAATAATATACGTTTTTTTATAAACTATAAATTTTACAAGAATAAACTGGAATAAATTGCAAACGTTACAAAAAACTTAAAAAAAAATTAAAAACTTCAAGTTATCAGGTGTTTAAAAAAACTTGCAAGAATAAGCTAAACAAATGGAAAGGCTGCCCTAGGAAATACTTTTAAGCATTGGAAATATTTATTTAGAACCATCAACAGTTCTTTATTACAGCATTAGGTTTTTTAGTAAAAATTTTACTTCCAAATTTCAGGTTTGCTAAAATTAAATAAAAACTATTTTAATTTATTCAAAGCCAATCGTTTAGCGGTTAGAAGGTGAAATTTTTCTTACCATTCGTTGCATTCAAAACATAAGGTTTTGTAAATTTAAAAATGTTTAATTAAATTTAATAGATACACATCCATTGAAATACTATGTCATAGTGGAAAGAGTTTTCTTCTTTAAAATGAAAATAATATTCCTGTCATAAATTTAATTAAATTTTTTAATAAAATTATTTTATTATACTTAAATACTTCATTTGCTAATAAAAAACACGTAATGAAATCGTCTCATTAGATTTTTCAATGAAATTCCTTTCAGTGTACTTAGTTTTTGTGCTAGAAAAATATAGTGGCAATTTTATTTAAAAGTCTGATGAACAAGTGAATAGACGATTCATATTAACGTACTTTTCTGCTGCACTTTGTTCTCTGGGCTTCCATTTTGAAACACAAGTAGCATACACACACACACACACATACACACACACATTCACACACAAAGTCATTATTATTATTATTTGCCACTGTTGGTATAGTGAATAACACTCAAGCGGGGTTTTGTTATCGAGGCCTTAAATTTGCACAGATTGCCAACCATCCAATCATCATATTTTTTCATTCAATCAATAAATTCATACATCAAGAAATGTTGCAATGAAGTGTTTACTTTACGGACTTATCCACTCTGTTACTTTCGAACTAATGTGAATGCAAGCAAGAGAACAAGATAAACATAATTATAACTTGTACTTATTGGCATTAAGTGCAAAAGCAGACAATAAAAAGAATTTAGCAGAACGAAGACCAAAAATAAATAAGGCTCTTAAAGAGGCTTAAATATGTGTGTGTATAAGCAAAAGCTCTACTTCTTTTCTTTGTTTGCAATATTTGTTTTTTGTATGTCTTCCTCATGAGTTTTAAGAAAAGAAACACAACAAATGCCGAGATAGCAACAACAATAATTAATGATCAAAATGATTTGAGCAAGTCATGGTGCTTTAGCTTTTTCACCTCAACAAAGTTGCTTTTTATTATTTGCGGCATGAATTCTGTTTTTTTAACGAGTTAAGTTTTGTTTTTGTTGTAAAATAAAATCGAGTAATAAATTATATTGCTTTCGAAACAACTAAAGTCGCACCATCAATATGCCACTGTATTTGTATTATTTTTTCTGTTGTTGTTGTTTTCAGTGGTGGCAGAAATTACAAGATTTTACTCCAGTTCGCTCATGTAAAAATGCCTGTAATCTTTTTCTATGTATGCCCGAGTCTATTCGTTTGCTTATGTGTGAGTGTCGGTGTGTGTGTGTGTGTGTGTTTGTATTATAAGCATGTTTTTACCTTAATGATTTAGTGGCTCTATTAGGGGATTACCTACATAACAAATAAATGTCCATGTATAGGTTTACCGTCAAAGTACATTGTTTTCGATTTGTCTTTTATTTTCTTGCTTCACTTTATGCCGTAATATTTTGTTTGTGTTTGCCAGTGTGTTGAACACTGGTATTGAGGTTTTTACCGACATTTTTTATGTTTTTTTTTCTGTAATTTATATTATGTATTTTTACAGTGATATTTCCTGTTCATTGTGCGAGAAAGAAAATTGAATTTGATTTTTTTATTTATTTGATTTTGCAAAATACAAACTGGGGTAAAAACAAAAAAACATCTCAAATCATCCCAGTTGGAAATAATTCAAAATAAAGCCAGTCGAACTGTCTAGACATTTCGAGTTTCAGATTTTTTTTTTATATTTGCATGAAAGAAAATAAAAATTAACTCTCCCTTAATTTCAAGATACAAACAAATATTAACAAAAAATATCTTGAGACGCTTCAATAAATGTTTTTCAGGTGGAATTACACTTGGCTTTCTCTGATAGGAAATAAGAATCCTCGATGTATGTTTGGCGATTCTTTTCACAATGTAAAGCATATTTGGAAGGTGCCATAGGGCAGCTAAGTCGTTTTCAACTTGATGTTTGTGTAGGGGTAATTTTGGATAAATTTCAATTCGCTGCAAGCTCTTAAATGTAGCAGTTGTAGGAAAATCATGGTCAGTTGTAAGTGGCTTACATCAAATTTCTTAAAGGAATTAATTTTTAATATCGATATTTCAATATCAGATTTTATGCGAAATAAATTAAACGACACATCGTTAATTTGAAGGAAAAATTTGAAATATTTCTAGAGCTATAGAGAACAGTTCGGTATACATATTAATCTTTAGTCTACATCGATGGCTTAACCGGATGCCCTCGGCTTACCTACAATTTAAAATTTAAAAACTTGAAATTTGTCTACTGAAAAATCCAGATTTTTGTGTTACAACAACGTGGCAGCAAGTGGGCGATATAGCTACGAATGTGAGTTATGCTGCACTATAAATCAACTTCAAGATCACTTAAGTCTTTCCCTTCCCGAGGCAAGGTCGAGTTTATGTTCATGTTGTCAAGAATTCCGTAAATAAAAACACATCTGAGTTTTTCGGCTAGTTTCTGTTTACGTAAAAATAAATACAATCTTAGTTTAGTTTGGTAAATATTTGCACATAAGTTATTTTTATTATAATTGTAATCAATTTTGGATCAAGCTCTGTAGAATTTTTTGATAGATATCTGCAGCAATAAGTGGTTACTTCGTCTGAAGCTGAACACTTTCACTTCTTTGTGTCACTTCTAGCTACAATTTGGTTAGGAATAAAATCTTAAAAGAACATAAGTTGTTTTTTAAAATCAATTTCTTATCAAATGTATTTAATAGCTGGTCTTAAAAGGTGATCATGCTATGAAAATTCAAAAAGCGACAAAGTCTCACTTAAGAACTTTTTACTTATTGATTTAAATATTTTTGTTATTTTTAATTTGTAATAAAATAAATTCGTAGGATTTTGCCAAATAACACATACTTCCGAGTTTGTGGCAATTAAGGTATTTTTGCCAAGTTTTGGTAACTTTAACTTAAAAGTCATCATATTTTTGCACTTTTCATTGAACAAAAACTATCAATAAATATTAAAATTCTTTAAATAATTATTTTAAAGTGTTACAAATATCTCCTCCCATGCAGATGGTTAAGCCTTCTACAGTAATATAAAAATTTTCACTTAAAACTTTTCTTATTATAAATTAAGTCTAGAAATTTGCTAATATAATTTACCATTCTTCCACGAGTTGCATGAGCTGCAGAAAAAAAAAACAAAACAGTGACCACAAAACTTAGAAACTCATAAGAGGCATTTGAATGAATAAAATTACAAAACATGTCCGTAAAGTGGCTTGAACAAAACTTTCCCTTAGGCATCTTAAGAACATGAAAACATTTTTTAGTCAACACGTGCCAGTTTTTGCAGTTTATATTTCTGCACGGATTCTTTCACAGAGGAACAAAGAAAACAAATAAAATAATTAGGTATTTTAAAAGCTTAAGAGTGTTCATTTAAACTTTTAATTAAAAGATATATTTTATATATTCCTGATGTTAAAAGAATGTAAGAAAATTGTAGAATAACGAATTGAGACTCAAATGAGTGGCTTTTCCGGTTCTATATTTCGAGTGGAAAAAATGTGTGGCATTATAAAGTCATTCGGAATTGAGTAATTCAAAAATTTGCTCTTCTGCATTCTACATAATTTTCCTTATTCGAAGTTATTAGACAATTTTTATAAAAGAACATGCTTGAGCATGATAAGCAAGATGAACAAGTCTGTTTAGACGTCTCATATGTATTTTAAAATTTATTTTGGAAACTAAATGAAAATTGAAAGAAAACTATTCCATTCACCTTTTTTGTTTAAAGAAAAAAAACTTAAAAAAAATGATGGTGCCACCTTCTGTCCATTAATACATTCATCTGGGCTTATTTCATTTTGTTTTTCAATTTATACGTTACATTTGTAGAGTAACACAAACGTACATCTGAACCAGACGGCCGCAGTAGTAGCTTTGGGATGTAAATTTTAGCAAAATAAACATATCTTTCTTTTAGTGAATCTGCGTCAGGGACAGCATACACTTAACGTAACTGCGTTAGGGAGAGTAGTAAATTTTAATTATTTTTTTAAGATTTTCATAGTCAGAGAAAGCTTTTCTAACTATCGCCACAATTATTTGAATGAAATAAAAGCATAATGACCCGATAATTTCACTATAAAAAAGTATTAATACGAACTCATACGAAACGTTTGTGTTGTTTAGTAAACTAGTCAGGGGGGTTACTGCTTATCTCGATTCGAAAGAAAACATCTTCGAAATACAATGTATTGGGCATACGAATTCCAAAGATTACTTTTTCGAATTGAATTGCATAGTAACATACACACTTATCTAGCTAAAAAATTTTATAAACTGCTACTATCACATTTTGGTAGCAGTAGTTTTAGTAGTAGTAGTAAATGAAAATAGTCTAATTTGTAATTTTATATTACTATTGCTAACTTAACAATTTTCTGGCAATAAAAATAGTTTTATTTTGTAGTCATCCAAACAGCAAACAACATAGTATACGAAGTAGCACTAGAGTAACATTAAGTCGAAGTCATCAAAAATAAAATATTGAGTAAAAATATATTATGCCTTGACTACCTGATTATTATTCTATGACTACCACAATATTATTCTAGAGTCGTAAAACAAAAACTTCGATAGAAAACTATTTAGTTTCATAAGTTGCTTTTTTTAATATTTGCATGTAGCGGTAGCATAAAATACCGCTACAAAACACTACAGATACTGCCGCTAATTGGCACTGGGGCTAAGTTTTAGCAGCAACTAAGAAATTTGTAGTTAACGCAGTTTTCAAACACTGCTTAAAACTGCAAGAATATGCACATCTGGCAACACTGACAAGTATACTTTACGTACAATTTTTAAAATTCACAATAATCATACGCAGCCATGTTAAATGAATGAACTCATTGTGCTCGAATCGTATGACATTTGCATTAGGAGTCCGTCCATACTAGCCTTAGTTCAACTGTGTTGAATAAATTGAATGACAAACTTTGTACAAATAATAATCAGAACAATCAAAAACTAGTGCTAACAAAAAAATCCTACAATTATAACGAATAGAAGAGACATTTAAGAGTAGAGGAGGCAAACAAGAAGATGTTGTTTTGATTTTTTTGTCAACAGAAAATGTTTGTTTTCTAAATTTTAGTAAACACAAGTTATTCTCGACATTAATTAACATATAAGTTGATCTACGGACGAGCTGGTTCTAATCAACTTTATTTACAACCATATGACAGGAGGAAGGCTTTTGCTTAAATTACATATATTAATCTGATATTGGTCCTTTATATATAATGATTCATTAGATCCAATGACCTTACAACAATAAAATATTGACTGAGCCTTAAGAGAATATTGCGAAATATTTAGGTTGCAGTTTTTTTCGCCTGTCAAGTGTCCAAGACATCACAAGCTGCAAATATTGCAACTAAAATGTTGCTACATAATTAGCACTTATTTTCTTTTACAATAAATTATTATCATAAGAGCCCAATGAAATTTAGACAAATCGAGCGAAATAATTCCCGGAGTTTTGAAAAATGGCACATATATAAAGAGTTGTTACGTGGCACGGACTTTTGTGTAAATAAAGTAATTTGTTTAATTTCCTTGCTTGTTCTTGGCTTTATGACTCTAAACTTTGTAACAATTAATTGGAAACATTTTTGTACCCAATCTTGTCAGATTTAACTTCTATATATTGTAGTTTTTTTTTGCTAAGTGCTACAGTTTTAGACCTATGAGCAAAAAACTAAGAAAATGCCAACCTCTGTCTCTGCCCTTCGGGTTAAGATAAAACAACTTAAAACTTTACATTTGCGTAGCTTAAGTTACAGTTCATTCAATATATCTGTAGTGTAAGAAAGAAAAAAAATTGGCAAGACTCGAATTTATAATTCAACATAGTTTTATAATACGATTTCTCTTTCTCGTCAAAATAGGCCTCAGTTTGAGCGACTACTTCATCATTGGACTTAAACTTCTTTCCAACATTTATTCTGGTATGTAATAGTGAAGCCATGTTTCATCCACTGTTACATATCGACGATAGAATCCCATTTTATTGCGGTTTAACAGCGCTAAAAACTCCTTTGAATCATCAATTCGTTGTTGCTTTTGGTCATGTGAAAGCAAGCTCACACAGTACCCGCTTTGTAGAGAGATTTCGCATAGCTAAATGTTCGTGTAAATTGGTAAAAACTTTACCATCTGATATCTACCAGCTAGCTCGTGCACCTTCAACTTGCGATCTTTATAACTAATTTGTGGAATGTTTTAATATTTTCTAGAATAAAGGCCTCATTTGGACGTCCACTGCGCTCTGCATTATTTGTGCTGGTACGAACACGCTTATATTCAGCAATCGCCTTCTCTATAATTTATATCGATCAAGCAGAGTTCGGCTAATGTTTACCAAACCTTTGTTTGATTTCCGCTGTATTTTTTGTTTCATCAAAAAGCAATGATTTTTCAAAACTCGAAATTCACGTTTATCCTTTTTTTTCAATAATAAAAGTGGCTTTACACGAAATGCTATAACGCACGAATTAATAGTCAGATTGTTGTTAAAAGGTTGGTACTAAATGAAAATCATATGGAAAAAATTCTAGTAACGCCATCTATATATTACCCTATGCACTTTTGAAATGGTCTGTTCTATTTGGTAAAATACTGATGTGTTAAAGATAACATTCAAATTAATTTCCAATTATTTACAAACTTTATTGCAATAAATGTTGAAATAAAAAAATATCATTGATTTATTCGATTCGTGAAATTTCTTGAATTGTTTACATTTCTTTAGTTTTACCAATTCCTCTTTTTTTATCGCTTAAATAAGAAAAGGGAAAACTTTTGTGAATCAGTATAATCGTGTCCTTTTAGAAAAGCTGGCAAAAAAAAACTTTCTTTCACAGCAAAAGGAGAGAAAAATAGAAGAAAACATAAAGAAAACTAAATGGTTTCCTTAAATCTGATCTATGGAGATGTCAACGCCAGCAGTTTTAACTGCACACAGTTTAAGACATTTTGCTAAGACACGGTTTATTTAATCATTTAAAACAGAAAATTGGGATTTGTTGACAAATCAATACGAAAGATAACAGAGGATAAAAAAATGCCAAACAATGAAACAGCCAAGCTAAGCCTTTGTAAACTCAACAGCTACTAAAAGGATATTCAAAGGATACTTGCTGCCAAAGGCTTTTAAATGTTACCAAAATAACAAAAAATCCGAAATGTTTGTTTTGTTATTTATTTATTGAATTCGTAATCCTTTGTAATGTTTGACTTTGTTTTCAAATCTTATTAACTCGACCCATACATAAGTCATTATTAAAACTCTTAGGCAAATTACATGATACTTTTTGTAGTAAAGAGAAAATTTATAACTCAATTGCTGTGTGAGGGAAGTTTTTTACTTAACTTTTTTTTTCAAAAATAAGTCTGTTGTTTAATGCAAAGGATGTAAGAGGCAACAGAAAAAAAAACATGTAACATTGTTTTAAGTGTTTGCTACATAAAAGAAAATTAAGAAAGTTACATTGAATCTGATTTGCCAAGTGAAATAAAATATACTTCTAGCAGCCAGTATAGAAGCTAAAAATGTCAAAGGAATCAAAAGAAAAATGCGCAAACATGAACTTGATAACAATATTATAGGAAAACATTTACTTAACTCTGATTTAAAGTATTTTTGTTTTTCATTGTTGACTTTTTTTTTCGTTTTATAAAAATTTATGAATCCAGCAACAAGAAAACCGAGGAAAAAACTAAAACAATAGAATTTGTAGGAAATCACATCACATGACAAGACGCTGTGCTGTGCTGCCATCATCATCAGGACTCTTGTTACAATTGTCGTGTTTTACAACTTCTAAAACAGCGGGCGAAAAAACCATCAAAAGAATCAAGTGACTTTAAACGAATCCCCTAATATCTGTTTTTGTGTTATTGCACAACAACAAATCCACTAAAGTAGTTGGTGAGATGAATGGAACAGACAAAGAGATCGCATAACCATAACAAAAAATCCCCAACAATCAACCACACAAATCCATTTAGTCTGAAAGGCGGACAGACAGACAGAGAGACAGTAAGATAGACCCACACTGTCAGACAAGCACAAAACAACATACAAACAAACTAATGCAATTTCAGGATACATAACTACTCATAACTACTCACAAATATTTACAGAATCACACCCCGACACATGTTAAGGGCTTTTGTAGTTGCTGTCTGTAGACATTAAAGATTTAAGAAAAATTAAGAGAATTTTATACAAAATTTCCTGATCAAATGCAAAATAACTACAAAGCAAAAGAAGAACTTTTATGTCTTGTCCCCCTCGTTACGAGTACAAGCACAAAACGCAACGTTACGCAAATAAACAACCCCCCCCCCCCCCCCAAAAAAAAAAAAACGTAAAATATCTTTAGATACCCGACAAAAGATTAAAGGAACTTAATTGATTGTGTGTACGAGCATGTGGAATGTGAGTTAGTTGTTTGTCATCTTCATGTGTGTAGAATTTTACAGTTCAGTGAAGACAAGAAGGACGAATAAGTTTTACAGATTTCTTATTACTCATGATAAATATTAATCATATTTTTTTTGTAAGTATTTGTGGCAGTGCGTTAAGGAAAAATTGTACTACGAACTACAACTTGTGAAATATTAAAAAAAAAAAACTATTAAATCTGGAAAACTGCTGAACATGCAGATTTTTGTTTTATACGACTACTAAAATATATCAAGTTATACGACAGGAAAAGTTTTACTGTAGTCATAGCGCAAGTACTTTCGAAAATAAAAAATTCTCTTATCATGCTCTCCCTTTGTGCGAATTTAACACACACAAGGAGTCTGCATTCCTGGTATTTTATACTTCTTATGTAACGGGTGTGTGTGTTTGTCTATGGCGTAGTCTACTTCTGCTATTATGATCGATAAACATTCAATTTATTTTATTACAACAATTATGCTGTATAATAAAGAAACCATTTATTTCTGACATTTTTATATTTTAAAGTAAAAAAAATACTAATAAAATTATTGACACGCAAAGAAAGACTATAGTTGACGTAACCATAATCTAGGAGCAACCTATTGTGAAAGAAGTTTTCTGATGTCTACATATATACACAGAAGAAAATTTATAACCGGATCCAATTAATAAAATCCAAAAACAAAATTTGTTGAATCAGCTAAAAAATTATTTGAAAATTTCTAGAATTTTAATTAAAAATTTAATTGAAGCAATGAAATCGAAAAAGATTTAATTAAACAATTTATTAAATTAATTAATTATTTAATTGATAATTTGGGAAAGCTTCGAATGCTTTAAATATAAAAAAAATCATTTTACATGCAAACATTTTGAAACCTTACAATACGAGTTGCATAAACACTTGTATATTTTTTTCAAATCAGGCGACCGTGGAGGCCAATCTACATCACCATTCCTTTAAATAACTTGTTGTGGAAAGAGGTCTAGCAGTAATTTCATTGTAATCCTGGCTATAAGCGATGTGGCACCGTCTTGTTGAAACCACATGTTAGTCAAGCCCAAAGCATGCAGTTGTGGCGTTAAAAAGTTTTCAATCATATAACGATATCGCTCCCCATTGATAGTTACCGTTACGCCGTTTTCAGTTTCAAAGAAGTAAGGTCCAATGATTCCTCCTGACCAGACTGCACACCAGACTGTCACTTTTATTGGATGCAAAAGGTTTTCCATTGCCCAGAAACGACTTTCTGTTTATTCACACATCCATTCAAATGAAAATCGAGGTTGTCATGGGCGAGCTGCAGCATCCTATTGGCATATGTACGGCGGCGTAAATGGTCTTCTGGAAGAAGCTCTTGTGTCAACTGAATCTTAAAAGGAAACAATTGCAAATATTTGCGCAAAATTGTGGCCAAAGTTGTTCTTTGAAGGCCAAGCTCCTGCAGCACGGTGTCGAATTGAGGTTGATGGATGGTTTTGAACACTTTCTTGAACAGCAGTAATGTTTTCAGCCGATCTTGCAGTACGTTGTGGTCCATGCTTGGGCCTATCAGCTACAGTCCCTCTCTTTCTGCGAAATCATTCCCTACACGATAAATAGTGCGTCTTGTTGGCACGTTGTTACTCCCGAAAATTTCACGTAACTTTCTCATCGTCACAGTAATCGATGATTGATTGATATTTTTCCATAATAAATTTGCCACGTCTCTATTTCACGACTGCCAAATATGAAATTTCAAGACTAATGTTTACCAAAATGGCTGCAAAACAAAGTAGTATACCTTCCCGCCGGACACCCTGTATATGAATAATTTATTATTATTTATGTTGCGTACACTCCGATCAAAAATGCTTCTTGATTTATGTATGTATTTTACAAATAGATTCGCCAGATTCTTATCCATTCATTGTTAGTGTAAGAAAATAAAATTAATTAAATAGTTTGTTGATTCAATTAAAGTTTTAATGGAATTTTTAGTAGGGACTAATTAACACCTTAAGTGAAACAACTTTTGCCTATTATTTGTTTGTGTAGCTTCTAAAGCGTCTTTCATTAAGTATGAGAGGATTTTAAGAATAAATAAAATAACAAAGTTTTGACATATCAACTTAATTCTTGTTTGATTTTAAAGCTTGGAAGCTGTATTTCGACAATAATCTGGTGAAATATGCTTTTCTTATTGATCTTAAGTCAATGGCTTGTGGCGTAGACTGTTGTTTGCTCGTAGCCCCAAAGAAAATAATCCAGGGGTGTCAAAGACCATGACCTTGGCGGCCAATTCACAAATTCTTGTCGAGCGATGATCATAACGCCAAAACTGTGCTTTAGTAAAACGAGAATAGTATCAGCTGTATGATACGTAGCGTTAAAGTTGATACCATTAAAATTGACATTCTTGAGTTCTAGCCCATAGAACGCGCAAGTGTGGAGTTGTTAAGTACTGAAATTTTCTATTCTTCTACTTCACTCCCTCTCTTATCTAGTTTATTCCTTGTTTATCGCAACTAAAGTAATGTTTGAAATGTTTCCATATAACTATTATATTATCTATAACAATAATATATTGTTATAGAGAACGTAATATAGTTGTCGTTATGATACCCCATGCAGCTTTCCATGCAGCGAGCCATCCTGAGTCAACTCCAGCAACGCATCTCTAAGGCCTAAAAAGTATGCTTTAGCAAGATAAAAAATATGGCTCTTAAAGGAAAGGAAGCAGGCTGAAGTGAAATTATTTGTTCAAACATTGACTTACATTAAATGTAAAGTTACGATAGACTTTATACACACATTATTTGTAACAGGCGTCGAGCGAACTTGTATCACATTTCTTTTCCTTAAAAATTTATACGACAATGAATTTGCAAAGATTCTGATAAACAGAAGTATGAATATATTGCATGTATGTATGTATGTATGCACGTATGTATATGTGTGGATTAAAAATACAATCGCAAACTTTTTAACTTTTCAGTTTAAATATTAACGACTTTCTTTGCGACTGTAAGGAAACATTGATTGATTTTTTGGCAAAGATTTTATCGAATGTCAACAATTTAATGTCAATTTTTTGTTTCTTTGATTTATTGACACCAATAAATTTTGTAATAAGAATGTTTTTGTTCAATAAAAAACAAAGATTTAACAAGTTGAAGCATGTCTTGTTTGCTGTGGAAAAAAGTGATCAAAAGTACATAAAAACGAAACAACGAAGAGACATCCCAAGTAATTACATACGTTTGTTATTCAATTACATGTTTAATGTGCTTGTGCATATATTTGTTTTAGTAAGGGGGGTGGGGTGGGGTGTAGGGTAAAGTAAGGCAGACAATTATGCCTTTGCAGCCAAATACTCAATGTTTGGTGGCAAAACTCAAGTAGTTTGCTTCAGTAAAGAATCGACCAAGACGCGGAAGGTCGGCCTACATAAGTTAATCTACATGTTAGAGGTCCATATTCGTTATTCCAGATTGCTAAAATATTTGTTATCCTTGATCTGTTGATGGTGATGGCCTCATTAACGTTGGTTGATTTGGTGTCTTAACTGCAACATTTTTAGGTTATGGCTTATCCGCCATTCTAAATATGTGATTTGGTATCAGTGACTTAATAAGGAACAAAACTTAACACAGCCTTAACAACATGGCCGCTACAGTTAGTGGCAAATTCGACCCGTTCTTATTGAAAATTCTTCCAACTCTACCGCAATTTTCAATGAACGTGTTCCAGTTTGGCTCATGTCCTGAGTGGCAAAAAAAGAGTTTAACCTTAAATGGAATTTGTTAAAATAAAAGGAAACTTGTTAAATTATAATCATTGGTCCTTCTAACAAATTCATTAATACTTTTTGATTTCTAATGAAATAATTAAATTATTAAAATTAATTGGTTATGAAACTAACACACACTTCAGTACTGCTTAATGCTCAATTTAACATTTTATTTATCATGAATGCTGGGCACTTGCAACCACTCACACTCGCTCACACTCGCTCTAATACCAAATAAATGTTGCAATATCGCTTTACACTATTTCGAAGAACTTGTTAAAAATGTTTTCTTAATTATCTTTTCACCAGAATCCTAAGCCCTTTATGCAGTTGTTTAAACTGGAAAACTAGTTTGATTTATCGATTTTATTTTACTTTGAATTCACCTCTAAATTGTATTTTATTTGATTCTAAGAGCAACCCCAGCGAACTCACACTCAACGAGATAAAAGATTTTTTTTTAAAGAATAAAAAGTTAATTGAATTGGATTCAAGGTGTTTTATGGAAACAAATGTTTTGAATTGAACTTTATAACGAATTTCTTTTATAATAAATTGGCCCAGATAAAAATAAACAAATAAGAGAGTTATATTGGACGGTGCCGAATCTTATATACCCTTCACAAAAGTATGAAACTACAGATTTTTTTCCAGTGCAAAGGGTTGTTTGCGGTATTTAATTTTGGCCTCCAGGTTTAGTCGTATCATTTAACATTTAATCTCTCGTTTCCACTTAATATAAGCAACGCTCGCCTTTTTTAGTGAATTGGGGAATATAGCGAAATTTGTTTTTAGTGCAATTTTTCATATTTGATAAAATCTCGAGTTTTCTGTGCAATTTCGGACTGTGGGTAATTTTTTTCGTTAAATTTCAAATTTTGTGAAGTTTGGTTGTGGTTAATTGTTTTAATTAAAATTTGTTAAAATATTATGATATTTTTGTAATATAAAATAGTTTGCTGTTGGGGTGAATTTCCGAATTTTTGGTGAATTTCCAAATTATTGCAAAATTTCGGTTTTTTTTCATTTTGAGATTAATTAGGATTTTTGATAAAACTTGTAATTTTTATGATTTTTAAATAATTTGGTGATTTTTTTCTTCTCCTACTTTGAAACTTAAACTGAGCATGCTTAGTCATTGAAATCTCAGCTGTTATAAGTGTTTTTTAAAATTAAATCCGAATTTCATATTCCGTCTCATGCAACTCAGTTGGTAATGAAGTTTGTGTACAAACAGTGTAACTTTGTGTACAATGCCGTTGTACAACTTTATTTTTCAAACAAAAAAAAAATTACAAATAAAACACACAAAATGCTTTTTGCTTTGTGGAAGTGACGTATAATTCAGTGCTATTGAACTAGTTTCCATACCAAAACACCCTGTTGGAATATAAAATTAAGTATTCTACACATTGACGACAAGTTGGCCTTTTGAATTTTAGAAATAGTAGTTTCTCTATGGAGTAGTTTTCAAGTTAAAGTTCAGTAATATTTTAAGATCTTTATTTTCTATCACAGCGATATGGTCACTACAAAAATAAACACAAAATAAAATGAAGTTGTAGGACATGCCCATTTACGTAGCAACCGAGTTGTACAACTTGCAAAAAAATCAAAACATTTTGATTTTTCGCACGCCCAAAGTATAATATAATACAATGACGCCAAAAACTTTGCAGTCTCGTATACAACTTGCTGAAGTTGTACGAACGTTCGCAACGTCTAGCGATTGCATAAGAAATTTATTTCAGCAGGACTAGCTGTTGTGTTATTCTATCAATTTGAAAAATGAAGAACAAACATCAATTATTTCACACGAATTATTTTCGTTATTTTTATATTGGAACACAGTCTAATCTTATTTTATTGAACTTAGGAACTATACCATCAAATCGTTCTAATGAAACAGACTAACAAGGAGCTTTCAGGTCAATCGAAAACGTAACCGAAACGATTATAACTCACTCCATTCATTTTGTTCATTAAAAATGATGTCGTTTTGGTTTTGCCCATGATATATAGATGATTACCACGTAGCTATTCAAAAATTCGACCGACGATTCTTCTATAACAAGTAACGCAAAAATCAATTTGCACATTTATTTTTTAAACTCAATTCGATTGCTGAAAGCAAATTATTTTATATAGACGTTGCCCAATTTGTGGTATCATTCGTTTAATATTTTTTAATTCAAAGAATACAACTAAAAAAGCATTTTAGTAGAACAATAAATCGAATAAAAATAAATAGTCATTAGATTAGATTAGACGAAATCGATTTATGCCACAAAAATCCGCTTCAAAGGAAATTTTATATGTTTTAAATTCATAACAAATTTAATACACAGAGAAAAAATATTTGTGGGAAATAATTTCTAGGCAGTGTAAATCAAAGTAATGCAACAATGTTTCCTAAAGCAGATACACTTAAAGAAAAAATATGGCTGTCGTAATCATAATTTAAGAGCAAAATATTACGTTTGACTTATATGGTTGCTAAAGAGAATAACAATTTTCTCGAAAACAAACATTGTATGATTGCATCAGAGTTATTATATTTTATTCGTATAATTTAAAAACTTTATTGGGGGTTAGAATTTTAGTAAAATTTATTATTGTTCAGCTCAATTTATATGGATTTTAATGTAAGCAATAACTTGTTTATTTCAACAAGAGTAATTTTTAAAATCTTTTTATATAATCATTACATGTTTGCCACAACAATGTATTACTGAAGAGATCAAAATATTGTTGTGCCAATCATGTTAAAACAATAGAGTTTCTTTGCGTGTTTCTCTGCGTCTTATGTGTCTTACATTACAATTATTATTTTAATTCACAATAATCGATTATATTTATTTACATCCAATGACATCCGGCGACTAAATTGTATTGGTGACAAATTCACCTTATTTTCTCTGTGTATAAAAGGAGTTGTTGGGCCATTTGGGTTTATGGAAATAAAGAATAAAGAGATGTTTGTTCTTAACACTATAAGTGTGACAAAATAGTTGCAAGCACACGTTAACGTTCATACAAAGTAATTTTTGACAAGATTACGCAATAATGAACACATCATTAAAACTAAATATGTGTGCATACATTGCGAAGGGAGGCATTAGAAAATGAATTGACTTAAAAAAAAGACAAGAAAAAATTGAAGCATTAAAAAATGAAACAAATTTTTTGTATCTGACAGCTTTTAATTTGAAATTGTGGTTGTTTAGTCGACACGTTTTCACAACTCACAAACTGCCACAATTAAGGCTTCAAAAGTGTTGTGAACCTAGATCTATGATAATGTGGCATTTTTGTTGTATATGTGAGCACCTGCCAGCGTGTGTGTGTGTGTGTGTCGATGTGCATACATATTTACATACAACTCTATAGTGTGAGTGAACACTTGTGTGGTTTAAGTCAGTCATAAACATTCTAATGATGCTGCTGTTGGTAAATAAGTTCACTGCACCTGTCTCTTTTAAATGATGCTGATGACTATACAGCGACATTGTTGTTACTGTTGCTGATAACGTTCTACATTCCAAAGGCGATGATGATGATGATAATAAACATCATCATCATCATCATCGCCACCACCCGGTAATTGTTTGGTGCTTGTAGCAGTGTTGAAGTCAATCAAATGTAACGTGTCAACAACACGGTTATTAAACGTGCAGAGAGCTAAATATCAACAACAGCAACAACAACAAAATATAATTTGTTTGAAAAAAAAAAACACCATTCAGTCACAAATAAGTCAAATAAAATGTGTATTTAAAAAGCAGCTGAAGAAAAAATAAAAATATGTGCAGCCAAGATAAATGGAAAGTCAGGCAGTGTTCGCCCTCCTCTACCCACTTCCCTAATTTCGTTTCTTGGCGTGCTGCTGCTTTTGCTTTTAAAAGCATTTACGTCGTTGTGCCAACTAAAGCAACTTTCACAAAATGTAAAAGGAAAAGCACTGATAAGTAAATTCAATTTATTTATATTGAGTTATTTTTGACATTTTCTTCAGTCCTCAAAGTTTGCATTCAATTTTCGCTTTTAGTATCGTTTCCTTTTCGCAACGTAATGAGATTAGTTGGCAAGAGGAGACATGCAAAAAACTATTGATCGAATTTACTTAGGACTTAGATCGACTGTTAAATTTTTATTTTAAGTGAAAAATTCAGTTTCAGCTAAATTCATCATCAGTAGTTTGTAAATGAAAAATTCCAAAGAAAAATTTGTAATTAAAATGGTCAAAGTGAAAATATTGTTGTCTTTAGAAGAAATTGCACAACAAAAATTTATGCATATTTATACATTTTCATGGTCAGTAGATACTGAAGTAATCTCTGGTAGCTGAACATATTCCCTACCCTGTATACATGAAGAAAGCCTGTTGGAAGCATTGTAGGTGGGGGAGTAAAGTATAAAAAGAGCTTATTTCAACCAACTTTAGAGACATGATTATCCTTAGAACAGCTTTGCAGCATATCTGGTGTTGAGTATAAGAATTTTTCAGCGAATCTTATTACAAGTCCTTGTTATAGCAAATTCTAATTATTGATGAAATTTATTATCGCCACTTTTCGCCCCCTGTTATCAATCATTGAGATTTTAAATTTCTCCACTGCCAGAAGTAGATAACAAGTATTTTTTTTAAACTCACGTCATGTATGTAGCTCATGTTATGTAAGCGGTGGGTCTTGTTATTAAGTCAATTTGTTTAAAAGAAAACACAAATTATAAGGGTGTGTTCCTTGTGTGTTGCTCTAAACCCGATATTCACTTTTCAGCACGAATCTGAAAAATACAAATTGAAAGAAATGTGCAGTAAAGAGATCCTTGCCAATAGATGCGTATGATTTGCAATAAATTCCACTTTGGTGATTTCAATTTTCGTTTGTTTGTACCCAGTAAACAACTTTACATTTTCAAACATTCAGTAAAAGTAAAATGGTTACAATTTGGCAAATATTGTATTTTATTCTTTTTATTATCGGCGTGGTTTCCATGTACAAATGTCATATTAATAAACAGGTCTCTAGAGCAAAATATACAATGCAAGAGAAAACAGTAAAATAAAACAAAGTACGAAATCAAAAGTCTTACTGCTGCAAAGAAATCGAAATCACACATCTGCCAGCCGAGTCAGATAAATGAAAGAAAACTTTATTTACAGAAGTCTTGATAACATATCAAACAGTTGGTTGTTTATCAGTCACAGCTTAAGACCATTTTTTATATGTCACTTAATACAAATTGTTGTAAAGCAACATGTAATTATGCAATATCAGCGGCTCAATGTTGTCGCTCTTAGTGTTGCAAGATTATTCGGGAATTAAAATTGTTTAATAAAAAGTTTCTAATTTTTTGTTCAAACAAGCGATTCAAATTTAATAAAAAAATTTATTCGATCGAACAGTAATAAGAGTATTTATTCGAATATTCGAATATTCGCTATATATAACACTAACTTATGGATTTTTGATTTCATATTCCGATAATTTTATTGTTTATATTCGTTATTTTCCTAAGGCTTTGTGTAGCATTATCAGTAAATGAATTATGTTTAAAAAACCTTCAATTAATAAAATACGAACAATAATAGAAAATAAAAAGTTTTAAAAATTAATTAATAAATTATTCATTAAAAACATATTCTCTATTACGAAATTGTCGTAGTTAAACAATCAAATATAATGGATAACTACATAATTTGTTGCGATAGAAATTATAATTTAGAACTCAAGGTTTTCGTGAAATATCATCCATTTGATTTCAAACAAAATTTTTCTATTAATTAATGGAGCAATTCCATTTATTACATTTATGAACCCTTGACAAAAATTTGCAAAAATGTATTTAAAGTTGTTGCCATTAAATTGCGAACATTAATTAGTAACACACACGTGCAAATCAGATAATTTCATAATGAACGCATTTTTGTGTCGAATTAATGGAATTTGTACAAGTAACTCACTCTCTTTATAACGAGCACCCTTGAGTGCCATTTTTTAAGCAAAATAAAATTGTTTGGTACTTGTACCGCGACCTCGACTTTATTTTATCTCATTTTATTTACAATAACATGCAATTGTCATAAATATATGAATGTACGACTGTATTTCGTATGAGAAATATTTAATGGTATTAAAAAATAATCATACGTCAGGGTAAACATGAACCAGAGTCATAAAATATTAATAAGTGATTAGTTAAGTTTGTAATTCTAATTTAAAACTAAACAAAATAAATTTATGTATTTCAATACAAGATGAATCAACTGAGTGCACTATTTTCAAATAATGAGAATACGAATGCTATGAGGAGGTAATGTTTGCTTGTTTATTTCCTTGTTCAAGGTTTAATTCAAGGAAATAATTTATGCGATTTAAAAAATAATTTAAGCTCCATTCAAGGAGTAAATAATGATTATGATAAATTCGAAAAACTGGAACAAAGATATTTTATTTACTAAAAATTCGAAATGTCACGAAAAATACAATCGAAATTCAAAGTTCATTAAATTTTGAAATTTCACCACAATATTTTAGTTTCACCAAAAAGCCGAAAAATCACACAAATTCCGTATTTTAGAGAGAAGGCATAAGTTTTAACAATATCGATGTTACGCATATTTATAATTTCACCACGAATCGAGAATTCATTAAATATTACAAAATTCATAAATAATAAAAAATTGAAATTTCCCTATAAAAATCATTAACCAGAAGTGAAAATAATATAAATTACCAATAAAATTAAATTACTAAAGGATCTTTAGAGCTTTGTTAACAGACCGAAATTTCACAAAAAATACAAATAAATATTTTTGCAGCACATTTGGAAATTTTTCCACAAATTGTTGCAATAATTTAAATTTTAGCCAAAAGTGGAAATGGAACAAAAAATTATTTTATCGAAAATGAAGAAAATTTAAAACTAACCAGAAAGTTTCGAATTCACTGAAAACTAAAAATTTCGCTAAAATCCGAAATTAAACCGAAAAATCGGAAAAAACGAACATGCCGCGAAAAATCGAGAATTTATTGAAAAATTTTTATTCCTTAAAAAAGTCAAAAATTCCCCATAATAATCGAGCTGACATTGAAAGGAGAGTTTAAATCTAAGCTAAGGCGAGTAAAACCAGAGGCAAACATTACAAAGCAGTAGCAATTCTTTGCACCGGGAATGATCTAAATTTCTAGTGGGTCGTACTTGAGTTAAGGGTGTATAAGATTCGGCACATCCTACTTGTTGTAATATAGTGTTTTCAATGTTATATCAAGATATTAAATCTGGCTAGAAAAATTAATGAATCTAGTGTTTTTAAGCAAAACAGCAATTTATTAAAATTTCTTTTGGAATCTTTGACTGGCTCATCAATTTGGCTGTGGCAGTGACTTGCTACTTTCAATCATATTAAATAGTTTACACTGGTTAAACAAAATATTACAAGAATGTTTGCTGGGCAATTGTTGGTGACCAAACAAACATACACGTACAAATAATTTTGTATTTGATTGCAACTAAAGTGATGGTAAATGGCAAAGGCCTACGGATATTTGCAACAGAAAAAGATAATTGGTGAAAACCAGAAAGTAGAAATAAGTAAAAAGAAATTGTTCCAATACCGCCAGCCTTCATAATAGAGAATCTTTAATGTTCTTCCAAAGAAAAGCTGCACGTGTTCAAGAGTGTGTGTTTTAATATCTCAAGTGTTGTCTGTGTCTATGAAAATGCTATACTAATGCGATGGTTTGGACATAATTCGCTCATGTGTTTTACTCGTCCTAATAAAATTTTGTATGTTGGAGGCACATAACCGAATAAACAAGCACTTACGCCATGATGCAGACGATATTTGTGAGTGTATTATCGAATGCATATGGAGTTCGAAGTGTGTGTGTTTGTTTGTCTTTAACTGACTTTCTGTTTCTTTAATAAATTGAAAAGTCTTGTTGATTCTCCTTTTCTTTATTTTATTCGGTTGCTTTACATTTTTTGCAATCCTAAGATTTGAATACTCTAGAGATTTATGCGGAACAACAAATTGTCTCATAATGTTTCTCATTATTCAAGTACGAGGAACTCGACTATAAACGTTTGATAAGTAGAAATGTAACATTTTATTTTACGTCTTGTTCTACAACAATTTGATTTTTGCGACGTGTGTAGTTTTTCAAATTTTTTTTTAATTTGATGGATTTGTCAAAGTCGTCTAAAATGGGGAAAAAGATTGCAACAACGTTAGGTAAATGATTTTAAATTAGGAACCAAATTACAATTTCAAAAAAGACTTCGACTTTTTTTTATCACAATAGAATTCTCTGCTACGACAACATTTGTTGTTCGGATAATTTTTTATAATTTTCCAAATAAGGATAATTGCTAAATAAAGTTGTATTTGATGCGAAATTTAAACCGAATATTATTTTAAAATGAGGAAAAGTACATCCCATATGATTTTATTTTCAATTGCATAAAATAATGATTGCTGGTTTCCTCTATTCTTATATTTAAATATATTTTTACGTCTGAAAATAAAATTTACAATTATAAATACCAAATGAAGGCCGCCTTTTGAAAGTTTTATATGGCTTAAAATGAATTATTTGAAATACAAAGGGAAACAATGGAAAATATACTAACCGCAGGGACTTAAAACCTTGAACTTCGGTTTAAAGAGCTTCTCTTGTGTAAAATATGCTGTGTTAAATTTTTAATTTCCTTTTACAGATACACACACACAAGCACATTCAGACGCAAACAAACAAATTAAGGCATTCAACATGAGGAGGAGCCACAAGCAGCCAGAAAATATACGTTAAAATTTAACAGCATTTAAAAAAGAAAACAAGCAATAACTTATTTTAACGATCTTCCTGTCAAACAAAAACAAATTTATGCTCCTTCAACAGCGATAGAAAATACTTTCGCTTGCTGAGAGGGGACTTTATCTTTAACAAGAATTACACAAATCTCAAAGTGTTGATACAAAATATTTCACCAACAGATATTTTATTTGTAACCCTAAATTTAGTTGGTGTTCAGTTAAAGGAATTCTAATTTTAAATCTTAAATTACCGTTTTATGACAGTTATGGGACTTACCTTTGTAGGCAACCGAGAACGTGTGGGTAGCTTTTTGAGATACTTGTAAATATTAATAAAGCCAATCTTCTTGAATACATATTAAAATACAACGAAAGCAACAAACAAGTCCCTTGAAAGAATCGCAAATATTTTTATGGCTGCTGAGAAATTTAAAATGACACACTTGAGATACAAGCCGCATGTCTGCGACTTAGACAAGAAGCTTGACTTTAAAAGCCATTCTCTGCTATCAAGCAAGGAAAAAGGACCTTTTCCATTTTATTATTCGAGTAAGCATTGGGAAGAGTCACTGAAATGGTGACTGACATTGTGATCATCTCTTTATATCTACTCTTGATGTATCATATACTTTGTTCACGCAAATAAGACACATGAGACTGTGCAACAAATTAAAATTTTTCCAAAATAACAGGGTAGGGGTTAAAGTTCCCCTCTTTTGAACATTTTTATGGTTAATCGGCATAAGAAATCTTGTAATCCCCGATCATTTCCGTTACCAGGAATAGTGTAAACTCCATTTGACATGTTGAACTTCTTCGTTCAGTGTGTGTATGTATTTGTTTTCGAAATTTAAAACTTTTTTCTTAATATTATGGATAATTTTGTTAATTAAAGGTTTTGTAATCTAATTTCTTTCCTGATGATGCTAAAAAAAAAATAATTTTATAAAAAGACCTTAAAAATTATTGAACTAAAAATAATATGCTTATCCGAACCATGCCACAACCATGTTTTTTCTATGATTGTTCTTGGTTATATTTTATTCCTAATCGAAAATATTATTTAGACAATTTTTTTATATATTCACAACAATCTCGCTCTCCTTCTCTCTCTCTCTCTCTCTATCTCTCTCTCTCTCTCTAGCTCGCTCTCTCTTAAATTATTTATTTTATTAAAATTAAAATTGTTCATGATATTTTTCACTAAAGCCAAAATTATATATTGATATTTTTTAATTATGAATTAATTAACCACGTTCCAATAAGTTTACACGAGTTAATTAAATAGTAGATTATAATTAAATGGCTGACCATTTGCAACATTTTAGTATTCATAGCGTCCACAAAACGTAATTAAATTTGGCAAACAAACACTATCGCACTTACTCACTAATTGTATGTATGTATATGTGTGTGTGTGTTTGTGCTTTTTGGTCTAAAAAAAAGCGAGAAAAGGACTGGAAAAATAATCACAAACCATTAATCAAACCAAACGACACACGCTCAAGTGTTTCACTGGCATACAAAGTACAAATAATGTTTTGTTTCTCTTCGAAGGCAAAATGGCAAATAAAAGAAAACAGAATAAATGACTAAAATGCTGGCACAAATACTCGTATGAGGGCTATATTGTGGACTTTGTTAGTTTGTTTGTGGCACTCATATTAACTTACGCTTGGGAACAATTTATCCGTCTTTTTTTTTAACAGCAAATGTCTCTGTAGCAGCATCAAGAGCCCTAAATGCTACACATATCCTGGTTTTTAATGTGGGTATGTTTTTTTATGATTTTATCACTGCAACTTCAAACGGTATTTTATCTAAAATAACCATTCTACTCTATTTGCATGTGGTTTTTTTTTACCAGGTCTCGTATTCTTGTCTTACATGCTTTCTAAGAAAAATGTATTGGAATCCTCTTACAGCTGTCATTAAATTTTATCTATTCGTTGTTTAATATAAATTATAATGGCATGAACGATTTATAAAACAAGCAGATTGAAAAATGATTTTACTTTTACTGCGATAACTTTCGGCCGTTCGATCTTTTTTAAGGAAAATAACATGACATGCCGCAATCAAAAGTGTATTTTTATTTCTTTCCCCCAAATGAGTTTTTGAGAAGAATAAATTTAATGAAATCACTTGTATGGAAGTGGCTTTTATCTCTTTGAGGTCTCTTACCTGGTGGTTTTTCACACGTGCAGTTAAACATGATTTTCTTATGGAAAATATTTAGAGAAAAAACTATTATTTATTTGACTTCTCCCTTGTCAACCAGCTGCTTCTTTCTCATTCAGAATTACAAGAACAATCAAGGTAGAATCGCACTCGGCGACGCAACACTGGAGCGAAACTATGCAACGTTTTAATGTGTATCGCACTGGAAGTGCTGCGAGGCGACTAGGGTGATCGACTATTCGTTAATTTCCAAAAACCGTTCACACATGAACAAAAGTCATCGTCTCTTTGCTTCTTCAACGCTAAAATTTATCTGAGCACATCTCAATGATTTTCTGTTGTATTTGTTTAATTTTAATTACAAAAAAAAAACTTACTTGAGATTTACTTGCTTAAAAATAAATAACAAATAAATGAAAATAGTTCGTATTTTACCTAGAAAAAGTATTCGTTACTTGCAATAGTTTATGAATAATATTTGGAATTATATTTAGTTACACGAGTTGTTATTATTGGTTTGTTTTCATTTGGACTTAGGGAGTGCCTTATAATCGGTTCTACCATGAATTAATTACTTTGTCACTTTCGATCCATTATCGCTAAATGCTCCATAGTAACTTCCATTACTTTTTACTTTTAAACTTTATAGAATTTTCTATTCTTCTTGTTCCAATAAAGGCTTAAATTATTAATTATATTAAGATCGAGTAATTAAGAAAGGGTTGTTAATGTGTGTGATGAATAGTGTAGATCATTAGGAGAACAATATCTGCGGTATATTTAACGACGAGAGACAAACTTAAAGTACGTCCACTTACTGAGAAATAGTCTCATTTACGTGTTCGCTGATGAGAGTTGCCGACAAACAACCCTACACAATGACTTCAGCAAGCCATGTTTATTTCTTTTGCTAAAAATGCATTAAATACGACAAATGCCTGCTGGGACAAAGTGTTATTATCTAATGAGAACTAATTCTGTGTAAGCGTTGAGCTAGCAAAGTGACGATGACTACTGTTTCATTTAGCACTGATAGAAAAGCGCAACTATGAAAATCCAATATTTCCTCCCTATTAAAATCGATAGCACCTACTGTACAAGGTGGTATTGGAGATACAGTGAACTTTTTGCTAAATCTGATAAACGAAATTCACTAAAATACGTAAAAATATGAATAGCATTCACACTGAGAGAAAAGTTTTAGTTAAGTAAAAAAAATCTAAATATCGGGGTTTTAAAACCAAAAAAAAACGGATAATTCGACATTCGAAAAACGGCCATTTTAAAAATGCGCACGCTGTAAATCGGTCCAATAACGGTTCGAATAGCTTCTTTGAAACACCCTATCCCCAGACTTCGCTGCTGAACTTGTTTGTCGAAGATATATTTTAAAATGTCGTGTTGCTCAGCTAGCTACAAAGCACTCTAAGCGACAAGTGTACTGCATCGACACGACACGACATGCCCAGTTGATCAACTTTAGCTCGTAGTACGTTTCTACCTTTAGAAAACGCTTATCACCGTCCACAAGTTGCCTGTAATGATAAGTCTTGTTTCAAACTTAGAGCCAACATAATTTAAATACAATTTATAAATTTTAATTATAAATAAAATTTATTTTCAAATTTGCTTCCTTTGCACCAGCAGCAAAATGGTGAAAGGACTTAAGCTCGAATCTTACACTAACGTGCTCTCGGATGATGTTGGTAGGCTGGCTATAGCCGCTTTCCCTTTCTCTCATAAATTACACTTTGTGATTTTATTTATGCCTCATTAACAAGTTCAGTTAATAAAATTATTCTTGTTGCATGTAACTACATATAATCATTAGATACCAGCCGCAATAAAAGCAAATGGCGGTTGCATAAATTATAAATTTTCGGCACAGAAAGGGGGAAAACTACATGCAACAAAGAACCACACTTTTTGCTAAATATGACAGAAACATATAAATATTTGTACTCGTACGGTATGTTTGCGTTACATACTTGAGATTCACATGCCGTGTACTGACGTTTCCAATAGGTAGAGGCAGATGCTACAATACAGTTTATTAAATTACTTGTCTATTTTTGAGATGTGCTGGATTACACGCGCACTGTGTTTTGATTTAATCAAATATTAATTGGTGACTTAACTTTGCAAGAAGAGAAATAACAAGTTGACACTTGATGACTGGTGCCGCAACTTGCCTGGATAATTTATTTTTCTTAACTGAAAATTAAGAAACCTCCTATCAACGATTACCCGACCCTATTGAAGAATCCTCTACATCTACAATAATTTATGTACAACATTTGCAAAGTCATTTATTATTTTACTTTTTTCTCTCTTCTTTATATTTTTGTATGCGGGGAAGGCAAAATATTTTCAATGGAATAAAAAAGCGAAATATTTACTTCAATATTAAATAAACTTTGTTCTCGCATTCTAAAACTAAGTAATGATGTCAAATAAATGAAATAAAGGAAATAAAGGAAATAAAATAAGAAGAATATTTAAACTCACAAGAAACGTTCTCATCGCTGAAGGCACAACACAAAATTCAGTTACAAAAATCTTTTCGAGTCTTTGATTCGAAATATGTTTGTAATGCGATTCTCTGCAGAATATTTTTAATTTTATTAGGAAATTAAATGGGAATTTTTCTTAAGCTTCTCCAGCAAAAGCAGTAAGATTTTTTCTCAGGGAGGTAACTCTCCGGACTACCAATTAATCGTGTAACTTTCTTTGCAATGAAAGCAAATCAATCTGCTATTGTGTGTTAGTCGGCTGAGATGTAAACTGAGACAATTCAAGTTGTGAGAAATTTATTATGAAATGAAAAATATGGAGTTGGGACTTTAATCAATTGTTTTTACCAAGACGGTAAAGGTAAGCGTATTATACTACGAGAGCACTGTACTTAATATGCAGAATGCTTTGGGGTACCACAAGGCATTTTTGAAGAGCTCAAAATTTCACGTTTTCATTCTGAGCAAATGGTTGCTAAATGCAGCGAATAAAAGCAGCGTTAAGCTAATTTCTTTTAAGCTTGTCTATTCAAATCACCGTATTCAAAGTCCACATAGCATAGCAAACTCTTAGTCAGGGGAAAGTGTTTTAAATGAAGCAAATTCCATTGCAATTAAAATAATTATCACTGCACTCTATTTACCTTTAAACTTTTGTGGCATTACAACATTCCTTACGGTGAGGTGAGTTAATTTTGGGAAAGTCACAATAAGTTGAGAAATATTTTATTTTTTATATGTTTCTTTTAGTCACAAAGACTTTCACTAGTAGCAGTGAAATAGATCAGATTGTTTAATGCAAATCAATCAAAGACCCACGGATTGACTGATTAACGCACTAATAGTTATCCTGCCGGAGCAGCCAAGTATTGGATTTCTAACATTCATTCATATTATTAACAGTGTTTAAAATTCTCCAAAATAATCGCAGCTAGCGACAGCAAGAGCATCTGTCAGGTTGTGTAGCATTGCCCTTTTCAAAGCTGATGCTAAATACAAAAATTTTATGGTTAAAATGCAGCAGCAGTAGAAAATAAAATGCGGAAGTATTAAAAAAGCCTAAATATTACTTACTGCTATAGTCGCAGTTAAACTTTTATAATAGCCATTATTTCATAGTAATAGCATAACATTGAAGTGGACAAAAAATAATACTTGATTATAAAGAACAAGCACGTGTGTAAGATCAGTGTTACTAGTTTTATTTTAATAGAAATGTTTGAAATTTGATTTTTTCCTAGAATTTGCTAGCGTTACTAGGCGGCCTATAAAATAAGGCCCAATATTTAGCTGATTACGCAAAATAACAACCTGCAACATTGATCACACACACGTGCTTGTTATTTATAATTACGAGTAGTTGGCCTACATATTTTATTTTTAGACTACTTCGACTTTTATTTGACGACTACCTCTTTGTTATTTTGGTGCTACTTCGTTTGCTTCTAGGATGACTACTAAGGCTACAAAACAAAACTACTTTTATTGCTACAAAAAGTTTAAGTAGCAAGAGCAAAAGAAAATTGTACGCTAGACTATTTTTATTCATTCTTTTGAGCTACTATTAAAACTATTGCTACCACAATGTGAAGTTAGCAGTAGCAAGATAAAATAGTAAATGAAACGACTACGAGTTTTCAACATTTTTTAGCTAGACTATTTTGTGTTTTTTCGTTGCTACTGCTGCTTATAGTGTAGTTTTTTTTTTTTCAACACTGGCGGTGTTTTACGTGCCCTTCATATCAAAAAGTCTACATGCTTTGTGATGTTTTGAAAATTTAAAATCTGTAAGAAAGTCATGTAAATTTTGGCAGCATAGGGCATATTCTATTTTCCTGCGTTTGGCAACACAACATAAAGTCAGCGGTAGGTTAGAAAACACAATAACAAAATTAAGTCTTACGTAAATTAAAGAGCGAAGCTTATGCAAAACACATGCTCTAAAGTCAATACTGACATAAGTTTTAAATATATCGAGTTTATCTTACGCAGCACATCAAAAACATAACTTCCGATACGTCTTTAACTAAAAGAATCGACTTTATGAAAGGCTTCATTATTATTTTATGTTTAGTTTATATCGTTGTAAGGAGGTGGGTGGCTGCTTGGATGTGACTTAAACTTAATTGGGATTCTTATACAAAAAACTTAAAATTCACAGTGGGAAAGTAAAGGGTGTCGTTTTAGATGAAAATAACTTAAATACTTAGTGCGTTGAGTATTAAGCATTCAATTGATTTGGCCCCCCGGGGTTTATATTACAGAAGCTGTATTCAATAATATCAATTTTGCTAATATGTACTAGCTCTAATTCATATTAATTTATATCCCAGCGCCCTCTTTCGTCGGTACCACTCTAGAGCACTAAATCCTCGGTAAAGTTAAAATATATTAAAATGCAATGCTAGCTTCAAAAAATGCGCCTCCATAACACCAGAGGCGCTGTAGCACGGTTGTAAAAATAAACATAACGCACCATTGCAGGGTTGTAAACACTGTAGAAGCTCTTCTCTCTATCCTTCTACTTCACTAACCCGTCTTTACTAGTCTATCACTTTCCAAAGAAAGTAGCTTCATTATTTAAAAAAAAAATAATTCGTAGGCACTAGTTGCCTCAGGATAACATTCCTTAAAAATGTACTAGTCTTTACTAACCACTATTACTATCGACTATAGTGATTATTGGCTGTCGACTGATGACTGTCGACCTTATTCCTCATCGCGGAGGCTCTTGTAATTGCTAGCATTTGTTTAAGGCCTAGGACCACCTTAGCATTTACACTTAACTACTGTCTGCCCGTGGTCCTAAGTTTTATGGTAGCCAGTGCTGGACATTCACACACCATGTGTGCTACCGTCTCAGCCTCGTCCTCAGGAATACCTTTCGAAGCTCTCTCATCCACCCCTTTCGAGGTTTTCTGGTCCAGCTCTTCAGAATTCCTTCATTGGCCTAAAACACCAAACCTACAGAAACTAACCTCTTCCCTTCGTGCGAGGCTTCATTGTTCATCCCTGTCGGAATCTCACGGTCTAACGTCTTAGAAGTATCTTTAAAGATTGACCAGTTCACCCCTCTCGATGCTATCTTGTAGATCTTTTTCGGATTCCTCCTTTGGCTAAATAAAACCGGAGATTCTGCAGAGATTAACCTTTCCGCCCCTTTCGAGACTGCCTTATTCAAACCTCTAATGGAGAAAAATATGTCCACCCACACGGGTAAGTAAGTCTGTATTAAAACTGGATATCGACTGGTATCCACAGTTCGCATACTTGTGACCAATCACCCTCTTGGCCATGCATCCCTGACGTATGCCAATCCACAATGGATTAGGAATTTTTTATACCAGAGTGTGTTCTTATCTCCGCTCGATTTATTTAGCCAGACTCCTTGCAGAGACAGGAACCTGTTAACGACCGCCACCATATGTTTGTGCCTGCCAGTTGACGGCCTTTTGATCCCTAAGTCATCGCTGTTTTATTATTTGTATTTGTAGTGTACACTGATAACAACATTATTCATCAGCTGTTACAGATGAATGTACTACTGGCTGCAGCTAAAAGTGATCGAAAACTGTGCTGAGACCAAATCCTATGGAGACGCTCGCGTAATACGTTAGATATAAAATTAGAAATAAAATTACAGAAAATTATCTTCTATTGAAATTCTTAAATACATCTTGAAGCCTCCTGCATCTAAAAAAAACACCCTCTACAATGTTTTCCTTTTCTCGCTGAAAGTTCTTGGTTTTCTCCGTATTTTTGTATTTAGCTTGTAACAACTTAAACAACTTTGAAACATTCTCCAACGATTCAAAGTTTATTTTAATGTGTTTGCACTATATTTTAGAAACAAAGTAACATTTGTTGTTATGTTCTTATATCATTTTTAATGCTTTTGCTGTTGCTGCAAGTACTACCAGTTATTTAATGAAGTTTGACCCAGTTTGCTTGCACGGAATGGAAAGCAAAAGATTGCCCTCAAGTTATACACGGAAGCAGAAAATAAATATTTTTGTATACGAAATATTCCAAACACAATGTAAATAGAAGCGATTATGCGAATAAGAAAAGAGGGTGGGGGGAGTTAGAAGGATTAGATCTTAAAAAAGCATAGAAATTAAAATAAAAATTCTCATTAGCAAATAAGAGTAGCGACCATGAGTTGGGGGGGGGGGGATATTCACAAGTGTTTGTTCACTCATTATTTGTACATGGGAATGTCATAGGAGTTAAGTACCACTTCTGCTGCCATCTACTTGCTCTCACTTGCTAAAACGAAGCCATAAACACACACACTCACACACACCCACACACATAAACATAAGACTTGTACGTATAAGTAAGTACTTGAAGTAATTACCTACTCTCGCTTACAAGAGCCAAAAGGAATTGAGTAAAAAGGAAACAAAACATACGGTTTCAGCATGTCTGAGTTGAATTTCGGATAAATAAATAAAAATATAAAAATTTCTTTTTTGCATTTTGGCACGAGGCATGTTTTTCTTTGAATTTTCCTTTTAAGTTATTGCACTTGTTCTTGTTTCCCATCCAGATAGATATTTTTAGAATTAATATAAAACTCATTCGCATTTAAAGAATGTAAGAAATACAAGATGGAAATCATTAATTTGCCTTCATAACTCTTACAGAAGAACGAACGTCTGCACAGACGAAGAGAAGGCTGAAAGGCTAAAGTACAAGTTATTTGATTAACAAGTTTTTGTCGTTGGCCTGGTTATACTCTTAACGCACTCGTAACATAAGTATTCTTTGGACAGGTAGATAGATATCATTTGTATTAAATGAAAATGTGTCAAAAACAAAACAACTGAATTGGTTTCGAATACTTCGTGCATAAATTTAATTAAGAATGAAGATGGAAATAAATAAATATAATTTTTCATTTGAGACAAACCAGTTCGTTTTATTTTAATTAATATTTTCTATTGAAAACAATTTTTGCAGAAGGCAATAAACTCCAAGAGATATTATTTTTTAAGAAAAGACGTACTGAAGTTGCAAGGCCCGGTAGGGATTAAGGCCTAAATCGACATCGTGTACAAGTCGCTTGCAGATGAATAACTGGTTTTAAAAAGGAGTGCGGCTTTTCCAGAGCACTTCTAGAAATAAGTTTTAAGCAAAATATTAAGTTTAATAATATCCATAGGTTTCGTTTTTTAAAAATTATCCATTAATATTGACTTCCAAATCAAACTTTTGGGATTTAAAGATGAAAATATTCGACTTGTTCTTCGAAAGACGTAAATGAATGACTTACATACACCTGCCATTCCGCATATTTTGTAATTAATTTACACGTGTAAAATTATATGTAATTAAAATTGGAATTTCGTAATTACAATTATATGTTACTGAAATTAATAACGCAGTAAAATCAATTAAAGTTACAATTACATGTAATTGAATTTAAAATTGCTTAAATAAGTGGCTTAATGTAAAACGAATTTAAAGTACATCTAATTAGAAATATGAAACCTTCATTAATTGTTTGTACCGTTCGGTTTTAAAATGGTATAAGTCAGTTAGAAAAATAATTAAGGTAATGATTTTATTCATTATAATTTACTAATTTGGTGTCATTTAAAAAATTAGTTGTTATTAATGTGTTTAAAATTAAAGAAAATTTGTTCGAGAAAAGTTTTGCTACTTAACAGTCTATCAAATGCGTGTTTTACTGTAATGAAAAGTGTCGTTTTTTGCAATGACTGTACAAAATAATATTTACTCGGAAAAATACTAGTCTCCCAAGATATTAGATACAAGTAAAGTTTTATGCAAGACCTTAGATATGTTGATTTGAAAAGAAAGTGACTTATCTCACTTTCAAAATAAGCGGCTCAAATATTGAATAACTGAGTAATTATTACTTTTTAGTGTTAAATTACAAAAATAATCAATTACACAGAAATGTGTAATAAAAAGAAATTTATTAAAATATAAAAACCACAATCCAATTTGTGCATTTAATTAAAAAAATTTGTTTTAAAATTATAATTAAACTTAAGGGTTTGGAAAATGTAACATAATTTTGATAATTAATAATAAATTCATTTATTTCTGGCCTTCGTACATTCAATTAATACGATAAGTTTTTTAGATTACTGAAAAAGTTAAGTTTTGAACACTAACAGAATGGAATACATGTATGTTTTGTGCCGCTACACATGTCATCGGCATTCGCCGTGTTTTCTATTGATTAATGTCTATTGCAAATATCGTCTATTTAGCCCACCTAATGATTGAAAATTATATACGAGTGCTTTCTCATAATTTTCATATTTTTCGATCATTTTTCTGTTCTGGCAGAACGAAGTTTGCGCCACTGTATCTTTTCACTCATATTTTAATAGAATAGTAGTAGTATACAATTAATTATAATTTGTAATTAAGTTCATTTAAGAAATTATCAATTAAGATTACTCCAATTTATTGTACTTGTAATTGTAATTGCAAATATAACTGAGAACCCCGAGTCTGCAAAGGTAAACTGAGACTTTAAGCGACAAATACTTTATTATGCGCAAGAAATATCACCCAGACTCTCATGCCAGCCTAAATCATTTGCAAATGTTTTAGAATATAGTGCGGTGTCCTAATTGTATTCCTTAGGAATGTTGCGGGCATTAAAACCATCGAGAAGGTAAAAATGGTCGTAAAGAAAAAGAAACAAGATTTTGGCATAATTACGTCAACCATATTATGTTCTGAACATTAAAAAATTGCTATGGCAAGCATATAAAAGTTATTTAAAACATATTAAAACGTTACTCTAGTTGCGATAAACAAGTTTACAGGTTTTTTCTTTGCGTGTAAATACTTTAATATGAGATCTGTAAAATGGCCCAGTGTTTTTTTCGGAGCCAGTTCATCATAGTAGTAACAAACAGAGTAGGGAACACCAACCTCATTTTCTGTACATGTTCAAACAAGATCAATATTTAATTTTATCGGAATATGTTCCTTTTTTTACGACCGTTCCTTGTGCTCTTTGTTAAAATAAGAGGTAAATGAGAGTTGTTTATAAACATGTATATACATATGTATGTATGTATGTATGTACGTATATAAGTATATTTGTATTTACATTTAAAAAATATTATTAAATATGAAAATAAAACTTCCTCTGGCGAATGGGATCCATCCCAATACAAATGGAATTTAAAACACTCAATAATATTTTTTAAAATTTATTAAATTCGTCCTGCTTTTTATAAACAAATTCTTTTATCCTTTTCGGTATTTCGCTACGCCATTATGTAGCATCATCGGGAAATAAAATAATTTTTATAAAAACCAAAACTAAATAAACTAAAATTATGTGTATGAATAAATATTTGTTACAAAATTTTAAAAATATTTCAAAACTTACGAAACACAAATAACATGAAAATTAAAGTTGTTTTCTTAAAAAAAATCTGTGAATTATTACAAAATTTTTTTGTTTGTTTGTTTTAAATTTGTGGCAATTTTCATTGACGAAGCAAATTAAATTTGTCATGTGTGAAAACTGTAGGAATGAAATTGAGCGGAGTAAATAAATGGATTTAACACAATGATGAAGAATGTTCAGTTGTTTATTTGTGTGGGGGGCCAACGTAGTCACGATTGTTGGGGATTGCCGACAGAATGAAAACGTGACCAAGTTTTTAACACATTCGCAAGATGGATAATGTGGCTAAACATTTCGTAGAATAGAAATTACACAAAGTGACTTAACGTGAATGATTGTTGACATTTCCTGTTGCAAAAGAGAGAGAGCACGGCAGGGCAATGAATATTTATTAACTAGGACATGATTAACGCAGTTGTTGTTGATGGTAAGGACAATTCCATATACCATTCTAGTTAATAAAAAAATTCATCACTTTTAATGTTAAACACACATGCTGGCTCTGTGTTCAATAACCTACCAATCATTCAATTGAAGTGTTAGCTTGATATGGCAGGTAAATGACGTCGCTATTTAAGGCAACATGATGATGATGTAACTGTTTTTAGGTTTGATAAAGTCAAGCAAATTCATTAAACTGCATGAGATTGAAATTTTCTATAATTTTGTTGAGTATTAAACTCTTATAAATCTTTCTTTCGGATGACAAAATTAAAATAAACCAACCAACTAACCAACAGACACAGTAAGACAATGACAAGTTCATTCTTCTATTTATACATACACAACATATTTGGCAATTTCTGACACATACGTGCACACACACACACACACACAAAAACAGCCACACATGCATACATGTATACCGCTGTGTAAATTGGTAATGTGGCAGGCAGGCTGCCAGAACAGAATCTCTGTGTCAGTTTGCTAGAAAGTTAAATACACAAAAAAAGAGGGAACATATTTAAAATGGTTTGCTGTTGTTGTGTGGCATGTCCTTAAACACAAGTTAACTCACTAACACTAACACACTGATGGACTAGGAGACTGACGCAACGACTGCCTGACGTCCTAGCCAACGTATGTGTTCATCTATAAACGTAAGGAATTAAAAGTGTATGTAAATAGTTACGAGCAGGGACTTTGGAGGTATTTGTTTGCTTTCAAAACAAATTTGGGCATGTATCGTTTGAAATGAAAACAGAAGAGTAGTCGTGTTTAACAAACATTCATGTTTGTAGCAAACATTCAACACGTTTGATAAAATTGTGACATGATTTTGTATGATGCAAAAACGATTTCTGGCCTGTGACATGATGGTGTTGTCTTGTTTTTGTCATTTTGGTTGAGATTGTTAGTTTGTTCCTTTTTTTTCGCTTGTTTTTTTTTTTTTTGGTGTGTTATTTTAGAGTGTTTTTAGGAGTTTGTACAGAAAATATTCAAAAAGCTTTATTATTCATAACAAAGTGTTTTCATGCCAACAAGGACATGAGACTGATGTAATACTTTGCATTTTCATGTGTACGTGTGAGTCATCGTGAGTGTAAGTTGGCCGTTGTGATCTGCTTTTTTGGCAGGATTAAAATGATAGGAGTAACATACTCTAACAACTATCTACTACAAGTATGTCTAGTATAATACTAAATTTAAAATAGTGTTATGCCGTAATAATAAATAGCAGTCGGTAAAAGCCAAATACAAACTGCACCATGATGATGTTGCTCGTAGTATTAAGTAGAGCAGCAAAACTGGCGCCTTTACAATATTTCAGCCAAAATCCCTAAAAAAAAGTGAACAAATATCGAAAAACAGCATCATCAATAAAAAAACAAAAACCCAACTAAAATCTACAAAGTAACATGTCGTAAGTGACAAAATTTATGACTGTAATATATTCACGTAATTTTTTTCCTCTCACCCAACAATACCTTATATGAAGTTCGTGTGAGTGTGTGTGTGTTTTTTAGGAAGTGTTTCTACTTGAAGGACAAGTTTGGAACTGTCAGTTAACCTTGTTGAGACATCTATTTTGTTCTTATTTTAATTTTATTTAAAAATATTATCAGAGAAAACGTGGATATGAATTAAGAATGGTTTGCTCGAACTAAATTTTTACTGGCCACCAATAACTCGATATATTTCTGACAGCCAGATGCAAGATTTTGGCGTTAGTTTTCGTCTTCATGTCCAAATATTCAGAGGGTTTCAAGAATAGAAACAACGTAGGATTCATTAAATCAGGATATCTAGTAAAATTTTCACTTGCTTTTTAAAAAAAAGAACAACATTTTTTTAATACGAAATATAACGAAATTGGATTTTATTTACTCAAAAACATCAGTAATAGAATGTGACATATTGCAGCTAGGTGGATACCATAAAATCCGCCGGCTAATTTTTGAACCTCTCTTCCTGTACAAAGTTAAACTCTAGAACAGTTGGACATACTTCTTAATTGGGGCAATTAAATTCTAAATTGAGTTATTGATTTTGGTGTTCACACGTTTGTAATTTAGCTTACTCAATAACCATTTGACAGCTGAAAGTGTGTATATTTTGTTCGTGGAACTTGTGTTCGTTAAAAATTTCAAGAAATTTACTAACCGACCATTTCACCTGCCATTTAATTTTATTTAGCGCTGAAGCTACTGCGTTAAGAATAAATTTTAGTTGTATTATTGACACAGTAACCTTGTGTCTTGATATTATCTTTCAACACAGTTTTTTCTGTTCATTAAACACACTTCACCAGAATTGCAATGAGAATTTGACCTAAGTTCAATAAATTAATAATTGCTATCAATAGTAATAGTATAGTAAATTGAACTCAATTACGATCTTAATTGCGTACATTTCCTAATTGTGCAATTATGGTGTATGCCTGAAAGCCAACGTGTAATTCTCACAGCAAATTTTGTTGGGATCATTCAGAGTGTCACAATTAATCGGAATGGTGAAACCATTTATGTCGCGTAGGGTGAAAATGTTCTCTAAGTGACTAGCGAAGGCATTTACCTTTTAACTAGTGTTTTTGAGCAAGTACTCGTAGGCAATATGGCATTCTAGTGCTTTACAATTTTCTACAGGATACAAGCTTTTTAAATAGCAATCAACAGCGGCATCATGTTTTTGTCTAAATTTATTACGTAGTGGTGTTTTGGCATAAGTTTATTTGAATTTTTATGCATGAAGAACGACAATTTTGCCACTGCCTTCTAAGTATTCTCTTCTCAATGACGAGCATCTGTATATCACCTGACCACTCGTGCGATATTATGTTAATTGATGGTTTTATTCGATTTTGACTCCGGCAGTTACGATGCAAAGTGTTCCGCGATTTTCTCAGTGGGATCTTGACTAAATACATTCCTCTAGAGCCGTTTTCAATATTCGGTAGAATTCCTTAAGGTGCACTTTTGTATTAATTTGACTGTAGAGCGAAAACAAAGAAAATACGAAGTGAAAACGACAATTCTTATCAGTTTTCATTTTTTGCAAGCATTTGTAACATCGATTGTTTAATAATTTACTAGAGCTGCTAGTTTCATTGGCCCTTCATTGAAAAATAAATGAATTTATGTTCTTTGCACTAAACGTTGCCATCAATTTATGTAGCTGTGTTATTGGTATTTTCGAAAATTGTTTGTTTTATTTACGAGTATCTTGGATTTTCATATTTGATGTGAAAAATAATAAATAAAGGTTTCCATGCGACACATTTAAATCTGTAATTAACATTTTTTATATAATTTATTTTTTCATATCCACTTTGCTTGGCAATTAATATGTGTGTGTGGATGTGTATGTGTGTGTTTGTGTGTATGGCGATGTGTCACATACACATACATATATTTAAATCGGTTATATATTTAAAATTCGCCATAAAAATTAAAAGCATTTAAATATCATTGTCAATGCATTGAAACAATAATTAGTTCATGTAGGGTGTATATGGCACCCCAACTCACTTGACATGCCACAATATTGCGGCTTGTCGTATTGTAATTAATGTCTTAAATAAATTGTTCATCAGGACAATAGCAGTAATGAGAGAAAAAAGAAATGCCATTATGTTTTGCGGAAATGAGGAAAGAGTTGAATGAATGTATTTTTATTCATTCATTGAATCGTTTATTCGGTAGCTGTAGGTGCCTCAAAAAAAAAAAAAAAGAAAACACGTATAGAGTTTTTCCGCACTGTCGTTAATTTATCGGCGCTACGTGTTCGCATAAACTGGTGAGATTTTCCCACGTAAAACCGATTTATGCTAAAAGCGACTTATGGAGGAAAAACGAATAATTAGCTAAAAATGACCGTCAGATCTTTCGCTTGGAATTTTTGATAAATATATTCACCAAGCTGCTTCGTTGTTGATACCTCTTCGACATGGATTTCGCAAAGCATTTTCAGCAATGACAAATATTCTACAGTTAACAGCATTAATTAACGAAGGTTTTGTTAAGGGTAAATGTGCTGATGTGATTGGCTTTAGTAAGTATTACATAAGCTGGTAGAAGGCAATGTGCAAAACTTAGTTCTGCAACTTGAAAAACAATATTAGTAAAATTAGGTGTACTGCCAGTAAATCGTCTCGGTCCAATTTTATATTTACCTCTTATTAATGACATGCCTGTAGTTATCAAACATATACTATACGATCATAATCTAACTTTAGAAAACTCTTTAGATCATATTTATCTTCAGAATGACTTGCGTGCAAAATAACATGGTTGTAACGACAACCGTATTATTTTCTCTACATTAATACATTGTTGTGGCAAACATGTAATGGTTATTTAAGAATATTTTAAACATTACTTTAGTTATGATAAGCAATTTATTGATTACATTTATTTAATAAAAGATTTGCTTTCATAAAAGCCGTAGCATAGTTTAATTGACGACTATAATTTTTAATAAAATTCTTATTACAAACAAATTATTTTAACTATAGAAAAATAATATAATAAATCTAACCATAAAATGTTTTTTTTTTGCTTTTCTAGCCATATTATTATTATTATTATTATTATTATTATTATTATATACAATAATAATATCTAGCTCTTAGATTATGGTTACCGCAACCATGTTTTTTCTTTGCCTGTAGATAAATTCTATAAGATAGGATGCGGTAGATAATAATAGATTAAAGTGGTTAAGTTAATAAATGCATTTACGGATAATGGGGGTTCTGTTTGACCATTAATATTATTAAGGTAGGAAGGATATCGAAGCAGACCGCTTACTTTATGGGGCCCTTTTACACCCCATTCTCCCCCCAAATTGATTTTATGCAACCGATTTGTAATTTTCGGCTACCTTACTTGCATTGAGTACCGTGAAAACATTGGCTTTTCATTTTGACTATACTGGTTCCAGACTCTCGGCCATCTTCCTCATCATGGAGTCTCTTGCAATTGCTAGCATTTATTCAAGGTTTGATTTGCTGTTCGTCACTGTCTCGTCGTTTCAAGCACAATTCTATTTTTTTTTCTTGTGTATTGATGACATGTTGGTCTTTCATCATACTTATCAAGACTATCAATGCTTAAATTAACAACATTAAAGAGTCGGAGAATTATGCTTCTCATTTCGCTTTCGACTATCCTCATCCGGAAAAACAACTGTTCTGCTTTAAAGCTTTCTGTTTATCATTAAACGTTCCGTAACGTTCAGTTCAGCTTCTATACTCCAATGCACTTTAAAACTTTCCGAACAAAATTTGTTAGGGCGGATCCATTTAGAACAATATGTTGTTGTAGTGAAATAATTAATTTTGCAGTAATTTCACTGAATATAAATATTATAAAAAGTAAATAATCAATTGGATTTGACTGTAAGGAATTTTCCATAGACTCAAGTAAACAAACATTTGCACTTATTGAATAAATAACAGACATAATTTTTAGCTTTAAGTGCCTGCGATTTTTTTAGTAACCGGAACTGCATGTAATTTAATTTTATTTTAATAATTGAAAAGTTTAGTTTTTCCCTCTATTCTGGTTACTCCATTTTAACGTTTTCGTTTGGAGTTTTATGCCGCTGCCACAGCTACACTGCAGCATTGCGGTGAATTATGGATTCAATTAGTTGCTCATAGTTTTGTTACTTATTGCTGAATAATTAAGGCTGCATTAGTGAAATTAACATAAATGCGGTAGATTTGCGGATAAAATTATTACTTGTGCCTAAAGTAACAACAAAGTGTTTACGAGTCTAAATTTTAAATCAAATAAATGTATTTGTAGCAACTTTCAGTAATTTTGTTTATTTGTGTGAGGAAAAGATTACATGAGATTCTAATTTTTCAGGCAAATGAGCGTTTGGAATAATTTAATTTGAAGATTTTTAATTTTATTTTTCGAACGAAATTCCATCATTCCTGGTCATATTTCAGTTGGAGACAAACCGCTTTTGGCTATTTGTCATTTTCTGTTTTGAAGGCGACCTCAGTGTCTTCAAAGAGGTGACGAAAACTCGTTTCAAATATCTTAATTGGATCAACTGTTGTCGAGTTTTGGGGAAGTGAACTAGTGTTTTTTTGGAACTCATTTTACTATAAAATTATACAATTTATGGTAGAGGGTGGGTAAGCTAGTCTCTATGCGCTTTTTCGCTACGGTCTTAGGCCAGTGCATCAGAAACTTTTTAACCAACTCTTTAGACTCTTCTTATCATTGTCCAAACATTGGCAACACTTGCTATTTTTTGCTCTTATACCTAAAGCAAATCACATTAGTGTTGCCTTTTTTACCGCTTACTAACATTTAGAGTTGGCAGACAACCAACCAAACGTGGCAAAGCAAGTAGGAAAAATAAAATAACAATTTTTTCTTGTAGGTCTTTTTGTTAAAACTTTAATGTTTTTGTCTTGGTTTTCTTTAGATTTCTCATTTGGTCTAAAGCATGTCAAACATAAGGCATTTAGGTTTTTCTAAAATGTTGGCTAAAGGTTTTCTTATGGGCTGGCCTAAATAACCAGCGAAAATGCTATGTGATACTAGCTTATCTACCCTCAGCAATAAATTGCTTTATATTATAAAGAAATGAGTTGAAATTAATAAAATGCCCTAAAAGTAATTTTTTTAAATAGTTTATAATATCATATTATCTGCGTCCATTAAAAAAATCTGAAAACGGATTTGAATGTCATCCTTTTTTTTTAATTTAAAGGAGGATTTCATTGCAGACCACTGTTACTTTCCGTTAACGTTTATTTATTCAAAAGACGCAACTCTACATAAACAAATAGTATAGTTTGCTTCCTGTAGTCCTGACATAATGAGACTTAAACTTAAGGGCTCTTAAGGGGTAACCTCATAGGCCAAGTCTGAAAGTTCTACCAAAAAAGCTTCCCGAGATATGAAGATGTAACATTTTGGTACAAATTTACTCATTAATATTATGGGACACTTCTAATGTAGCTAGAGAGCTGAAATTTGTTATACAGGTAGGCCTTCGAGAATAAGTAATGAAGAAAATGGAGGCTTTGCATCTAGGGACTGGGGTTCCTTCTTATTTGTATGGAGCATTTCCACTATAGGCAGAGAGCTGAAATTTGCTATAACCCAACCGTCTGTTAAGTTAAAAGAGGTTTTATAAATACATTAACAGATAAAAATAACTTTGCAAAAAGGACTCAGATAAATGTATAGCCAAGTTCCTCTAATAAAATTTCAGCCGTAAAAAGTACTGAGATCAAAATGAGCACCAAGTTATTCGTATGTGCAATACCATCTCAATTCTAGGCAACGGTCTGGTTAAAATTCAGTACAATTCATATTTTTTGGAATATTCTAAGCTTTCATGGGAAGCATTAATGAAGATTATATTTGACTAATAAAAATATTATGGGGAAACTTAAGCACTCATACATGCACATAAATAACTAATACATATTTAATACTGTGAAGATATGCCCAAACACGTTAATGTACTTTGAACACAAAGGGAGTTCTTATGGAAATGGAAATGTATATGTATGTGTGTCCTCCCAGTGAGCATTTTATGAAATTGTTGATCATATTCGAGTCTCTTTCGACTCTTTTTCGCAATTAAAATAATCATTTATGCGCGCGTTTTCGACTTGAAAATGAAATGAATGTTTTTGCGGAAGCGAATGATACAGATACTAGTTGCGACTCTTCTGCAAGAATCTAAATTTTTAGACATTATGTTGAATTTATTTTATATTTTTTTCACTTTAAGAAACTGACTTGGATTTGTGTGAATCATTTATTTGAACGCACAACTGATTAATCTCTTTCTACTCCTCTCAGTTTGATGTGTTTTGCCAAAACAATCTTCCAAATGCTGACTGGGTTAACTTAAGTAAGCATGTATGTCTGTATGTAAGTACGAGTATGTATGTGGCCGTGTGTGAATTTATTTAAACACTTGCTGAGTTGGCCACATATGTTATTCTTAATGTATTAAAAGAAATGTATTTATTATTTAATGAAGAATGTTAGATTTTCCATGTTCTAAAAAATCTAACGGCAACATTTACTTTTCGGGATTTGTGCTCACGCTCAACACTTAATCACTCATGCTCGTACTTGGCATCTGCGTCACTGATAAAGTTGACATGTTTTTGCAAAAAATTTATTTATCACTTTAATTTTAGTTTTACCATCTCAATACTGAGAAATCGTTTTTTTTTTATAGTTTTACTTTGATGACATGAAGTTAAATTTTTTATACTTAAAGTACTACTGTTTTTGAATCCTTGGGTAGAAAGGGCGCTTGCCTTCGAGTGTTTCGTTTGTTATTTTGTTGCGAACAACAAACTACGCAATGAGAGACACTCAACACACTGTCGAATATCTTTACGGCCTGGTATAATGAAACTCTTGAATAAATAAGAACCCAGATTGTTATAAACTTCTTTGGGACATTTAATTAGTCTCAGCAGGCTAAAGGAAATGCTAGCGATTGACACAAACTTTAAGGAGTTTGCAAATGTATTTTTAGCCACAAGCGGCAGCTCCATAGAAGACACGAAATACAAGGAGTTTTAATTAAAATACTGGAATTAATTGAAAACGTGTTTTAAGTTCAATTCTTACAAACACCAGACTACTTTTTTTAATTATGTTTTTTCTCTTTATTCTTCTCTTTTATGTTAATCGGATTTTGTTTTGGACTCATTAATGTTGATAAAATTAACCGGAAAGCAAAAAAATTCTCAGAGCTTAATAAAATATATTTTGAATGAAATAAACACGCACCTAGAAATATTTGATTGGAAACCTCAAAATCAATAGAATAAAGGGGCAAAGGAGTAGACCTTGTTTTCTTATAATCAATTCAGTGGATGTGTGTATGTGTGTGTGTGTGTGTGTGTGTGTGTGTTCACTGCACTCAAGTCGCCAATGTATCAAAACAATACGAGAATATACAAATGCGAGAAAAACGTACTCGTCCAAACATTTATAGCACAAGTAGGGCAGACTGAGGTCAGCACATTTTGATTTTATCTCTTAAACTGCAACTCCCACATAAATAAAGAGAACGTCTGAAAAGAGATGCCAACACACAAGATTGTAGGGGACGTCTGGGTGTCATAAATAAATTATTCCGCATAAATTGCGTCCTGCAAAAAAGAAAACAAATAAATAGTTTTTTTTTGCTTTATATTTGATTTGCACTTCGTTAAGTGTTTTATGGGGGTTCATTTCTTCAAAGTTCTGTAACTATTGTTGCGTGAGTGTGTGTGTGAGTTGGTGAAAGTATCCTTTTCCATTTCCTTGATTTTAAGAGTTTCCCTGCCTGCGTGATAAACGGTAGAAGTTAACGATACATATAAGTACCACGTTTATTTATTCAAGCTTCCAACTGTTTTGTGCATATTTCAATACGACACGACAAATTTTTATTGCTCAAGAAGTCAATTTTTGTGTTTTTTTCTTGTTTTATTGTATTTTCTGGGCAGTCTATTGTTACCAATACTAATTTATTTTATTTTATTTGGCAATTTTAATGTTTAGGTGTTTCAATTTGACTGCCATGTTTCATTTTGTGGCGCTTTTGTTTTTATTGGTTTTCCAATCTATTTTACTCACAATATTATTGCTTCCATACTCGTATGCCTGTGTGTTTGGTGGGCGTGGGTGGTGGGGAGGGGGGGGGGGGGGGGGGAAGACATTCATAGACATTAAAACAGATTAAAATAAATTGCTTTTGCTACTTACAGACGCATACATTTAGAGCGACCGCCGCAAGTTGTTGTGAGGCAGAACATCTGTTTGTACAACTTATCGTTTTCTTGAGTGTGTCAGGCGGGAGGGCTGTTCGATTGGGCAGCGGGTGCTTGTTGAATTCGTATTCTTGAAATGCTAAAATATTGTTCCCGATGTATGTGTGTGTGTCATAAACACATAGTTAACACTGTTATTTATGTATTTTATTGCTAATTTTTGAAGTAAAACTTTGTTGCAATAGTGATTAGTGGTAAAGGCAACTTTACACTTCAGGATTAACCTTTCAAAAGCATTAAGTGAAAGACGTACATAAATTTACAACAACGACTTAGAGGAAAAGTGATTTTTCTAAAAGATTTTAATACAGTCTGTCAAACGAAATAACAAAATGGAAAAGTGTCCAAAGTATTAAGTGTTGACAGAAAAATATCTGCAGAAAGGAGCAGTAGATTAATGAAGCATATAGTTTCATACATTGTTGCACAATGTACGATTTGGTAAAATTAGCTGGCTAAAATTTATTTGCTATAATTTTTATCAAGTGTGAAAGATGAAGTGGAACGCAAAGCCAGAATTTTTAGGTAAAACGAAAACGTTTTAAAAAATTGTCTTTGTTTCACATAAATTTTAAGTACCTAAAAAAAAAAATAAGTGTTGATTTCCATTTCAAAAGCTTAAAATTTTATACAAAAGATATTAAAATCTTTGGAATTTCCTTCTGTTTTCATTTAAATTCTGGCGTAGCGTTTTTTAAAATCAGTTTCTTACTATTTTTGAGTGAATTAAAAAAAAAACAATAAACTTTTAGGACCTTTAAAAGCTTGCAGTTATTTGTTGGAATTGTTCCTTTCATAGTTCTGTACAGATAAAGAAACAATTTGGTTGTGGCATACCCACGACAACAATATTATGATATCTGCAATTAAATATTATTGTGGCAAGCTTAAAATGGTTGTGGTAAACCTTTTGTTTATCACTTTAGTCATGAGAAACAAAATAATAATTGAATGTTTTCCAAAGACAAAGAAAGTATTTTAACTCTACAAAAATATAATAACTTTAACCATAAAATGATCCTTGTAGACATAACATGTTAAACACATTCGGTGTTTAATCAAACTATGTGGGTGGTGAGGTTTAAGTGGTTAGAGCTTATGCGAAGGCTTTAGTTACTTGTGTTCGTACCTCCACCGCCGCCGATCAGTAACATCAGTTTTTGCATTTCCACAATAATAATATGATTTGTACAGAAGTATATAATTAAACTTTAATATATTGCTCTTAAATTATAGTTATATCAACCATGTTTTTTCTTTGCGTGTCGCTATGTTATTATAAAATTAAAATAAGTTGGTTCCTCTCAAATGACGTAGTCTTACACTGTGCATTTCTGTAAATCTCTTCTGAATTATTATTAATATTCATGTTTAATTAAGAACGACTTTTAGAAGTTTTTAGGTTCATTTTTTCTAGTTTTTAGACAATCAATCTAAAACACAAATTTAAATTTCTCTTATGCACTCAACCAAGTTAAATTCATACGAATAGAAATAGGAACTTATCAAGTTTTTGTTTTTGATTTTCATTAATTGTACTAACATTTTAGAAAGAAAGAGAGACGTATGGCAGTAGGTTGGGTTTGGGCGAACGCAGTTTTTAATATTCTCTTTTTATTGTATTATCAATAGAATATACAAAAATATAAATTTATGTCGACTTAAGAGTTTATGAAATCAAATAAGAGACAACTTCAATTAGACGCTGAAAGGAACTCGAATCCCCTTATACATACGCTGTTTAAATATTATGGAATGCACTAGTAATATGGAAGTGATTGAGTAGAGCTTCTATTTTGGCTCAAGGGTATCATGGTCAACTGGTTGTGAAAGCTTCTGCATACCATGGCTGGTGCTTAATTGTTTACCAACCCTGTTGTCTCGAACTCGGTATTCATAGTTTGAAGAGTCAGCTAAGAAGAGCACTGTTTCCTTTTGATAATAATGTTTTTTTTCAATAGCGTTTCAATTGCCACTGCAAATTTGGCAACTGTGATAAAGTAATAACTGTCAGATTCGACAGAGACCGCCATAACAATATTGAGTAGCCTTTATTAGAAAACTTTTAGAAGTTTCATCTCAATAGAAACTGAACGTCAATTAAAAAATCATTCTTAGGAACTACTAAAACGCTGATTATTTTATATATTATAATTTTTAGCTTTCCTGTAAAAGCTTTTATTTTAAGTTAATTTTTGATTGATATAAATAATTCGAGTTCTTCCTCGAACTATTTGACAGATAGAACCTTTAAAGTGAGATCAAAGCACCAGTTATTAAAATCTTATAAATCTCTGCCGGAGTCCCTCAAAGTGGTATTCTAGAGCAGCTATTATATATCACCTATAGAGCATATATGCCAACAAGTCCGATAACATATACGTCAACGTTTACAGGCGACACGGCATTTATATATGTTCAACAAAATTCCAAGGCTGCATCCAAACAATTTCAGTGTCATAATAATGAGCTAAAGGGCTGGCTAAAAAAGTTAAGACTGGCTAAAAAAGGTAAATCCATCAAAATGTGCTGTGGTAAGGTTATTCCACATTCACATTGGAAGTGTGAACATCCACACAACCGCTCGGAATGGGCAATGTTGGCGTAATTATTGTTTCGACTAATTGTCTCAGTATTAAGAAGAAATTGATTTTCAAAAGGTTTCAGTAGTGTGTGAAATTTGTACACACAAAAAAATAATTGAGTAAATTCTACTTAAAACAAGTAAACCCGGTTTCAAAAGACGGAAAGTACGAATTTACTTAAATCGAGTACAACGCGCTTGATTCAAGAACGAATTTACTAAGAGCTAAATTCTTAGTTTTATCACCATTTGAGTCTTTTTCGGCTTGGCTTTAGCCGAAAAATTGTTGCAAGTGTTTTGCGTTTGATTTAAGTTCCAATTCATACTTGATGGAATCCTTGAGTATGACTAAGCATAGGCGATATTAAATCAACCCAAAATTACGCTTGTTTCAAGAAATTCCAACTTGATTTGATGCCTATTCCGTTATTGATTTAATCCAGAAATATGTTTCATTTAAGAAAATGCAAGATTGAATGAATTGAATGATTGAATGATTCGAGAAATCTTAATTTGTTCAATTAAAACAAAATATTAATTCGATTTTATTATTTTTTATTGATCTTAAACAAATTTTAAAATATTTCTGATTTAATCATTTATTGTAGCACAAAGCTTTCCTGGGAGTCAGCGATAGTCACGTTTACGTTTTTTTTAGCTTCAGTATTTCTGAAGCGTTAATTTAAACTGATGCAAATTGTCATAAAGTTTCAATATTTCTTCGTTTTTTTTTCTATTCATTTGTACTTAAAATAGGATTATCTGATTTGTTTCAAGAACTTCAGCCTTCATATTTTATTTTTGAGAACGAAAAATGACACTGAAGATACCACATAGCCGAAACCGGTTTGTCTCCAAAGCAAACTTGACAAGGGATGACAGAAATTCGTTCCACAAAATCTACATCAAAACACTCTGTCGGAATGCCAAATCAAGAATTTAGTTTTTTACTTAGTTCAGGAGTTTTAATCTGTAAGAAGTGTTCGGGTGTTTTAGCTTCGGCTTGTTTTAGGTGTAATTTCTTATAAATAAAACTAAAATTTCCAAGTAAGATTGTGGCAAAAAGTCAGGAAAAATATACTTCAATTTAATTTCATTCTGAGTAGGTGACTAACATATTTACTTTAATGTTGTATTTCCTAAAACGTTATGGAAGTACGTAATTTGATTAATGTATGGATGAATGAAATACTTGATAATGAAATGTTAATGGAAGAGAAAGTGCTTCGCTAACCACATGGAGGTTACAACAACAGCTATTTGTATGTTTAGCATAAACTAAGTCATGGAGATTTTATTTGCATTCGACATTTGATTTCAACCGACTCCTTTTCCAAGACTCTTTTTATGCCATAATGGCGGTAGAACTCGGGAAATTCCTAGTAAAATAAAAATTAAATATCCACAAATATTTAATGAAAATATCCAGGTATCGTTTGTTCAAATTTTTACTTTAAGACGGCATTTGCAAAGATGTTCCAGAACACGATTAAAAGTCCTTTTAAATTCGAACTTTCATTAATAAAAATTGCACTTTTAAAATTTAAGTTTATAACAATGTAGATGTGCTTATCCGGCGTTGAAGTCTCGCCCGTGTAAAAAATGAAAAAATAAAACTTATTTTTTATTCTTTATTTCCAAACTTAATATAACAATAAGCCAGGGTATATAAAAAGCTTATTGGGATATTTTGTGATTTAGGCAAAGTCTTAGTGTTTTGTTTTTTATCATCCCTGCCACAAATAGTGCCTGCCTTAAGAACAACAACTTTACGCTTATTGTCGTTCCAAAGACAATATTTTGCAATGTTCGTGCCACGTCTACATTAGAATTCAAAAGCCATTTTGTGAAAATCTCTGAATAATTCGCCATAATTGCGGACAATTTGAAATAGACAAATTGCCATCAAACAAGTTTATGTTTTTGAATTTTATTTCATTGTCGAGTGGTAGATAAATTTTAATTATCCTTAAAAACGTTTTGGCATTTGTGACATTTATCATTGTTGCTCTGGCTTTTGCTTTTGCTTTTGATTGCTAAAATACAATAATAAACAATAATATTCAACTTAATTGGAGTTTATTCAAACACACAGTCACATCCTTAAATGTTGCTGCAACAACTACGAAACCACATCAAACCAAAAATAAATCCTATAAAACGGAACACAAATACAATGGCAGAGGGAGGCAAAGCGATTAAAAACCATGAGATTGTAAAAATATTTAAAAGCATTTTTGTTTAATAATTTAAAAAGTATAAAATGATTTTATTTACATTAGCACTTTACACGTAACCCCAGTTTTACACGTTAAGTTAAACAAACACTAGCAATTCAGCACTAGATCAAATAAGGCCTGCATCGTTTATTACTTATTTTCGTTATAATTGATTTCACAAAGGAGAAGCAAAACCTCAAAAAAAATGCAAGTTTGTACAAAAATGAAATACAATGCACACACAGGGTGTAGTGTACAATACAAACACCCAGGTACTCGAGACTACAATACACAAACCCACTTAAAAGCTAGCGAAGAAAAGGACAAATGTATAATTAAACTTGTAGCAGCATGTTTAAAATGGATTCAGCTGTTGGTGTTGTTGCTGCTGATGTTGTTTTAATTTCTACAACTTTTATATATATTTCTTTGGATTTTCCATTCCATAGAACACAATATATAAATTCCATGACATAAAAAGCTCGAGAACAGAAACAATAACATCTACAGCAACATCGACAACAAACAGCAGGAGCTGTGGCAAAAATCATAAAATATTTAGAAAGAGGCATTATTAAAGCGTAACAAAGAGCACTTTTGTTGTTGTTAATTAACAATTACACAAACCCATTCATTTTCTGCTCTTTATTTTAATTTCAATTCTACTTCTTGTTTGCCTACTATAGCTGTTGTCTCGTAATTGGAAACGAAGCACAGTGATTAATTTCATAGGCGGAGATTAAAATAAACACTTAATGCAAACATCTCGTTGCCGCTAGGAACGCGTAATTATTTATGAGAAATCCTTACTCTTTTCGACCACAGAGATCACAAAAATGCGGTCCCTATGAAACAATTATAGACCTACGAATTTTAGGAAAATAGTTTTATTACTGCAACAAACAGATCACGGATCGTTACAACATTAATTTATATTCGTATGTCATCTTTGTCGATCCCTCAATTCGGTCAAGCTTAGGTTTGTTTATTCTTGCTGTTAAGAAGGATACGATATTATTTTACAGAACACTCAAAGATAAAACATGGTTGAATTAATCATATCTTTAAAGGCTCAAATTATGTAATTGCAAACAAATCATATTATTATTGTAGACAATCATTTATATAACAATAACATGTTTGTCGTAACTCAAGTAATTCCTAAAAATGTTTCCAAAAATAATTCCGTATATTTTTGCTACACACAGTACATTTTTATGAAGAATATGATATGGTTGTAGTGACCATGTTTCTTTCTTTAAGTGAAAGTTAAATTAATATGCACTGAGTAGAATGAAATGGTGTTTTTTTTGTACTGATAGTAAGTAAAAATAAAAACAAAATATCGCAGGACACGGCGAAATACGTTCACTTCGTTACACTCGATATGAGACTAGAATGAAATCAACCAAGACGATACCATTAATATACAATTGCCTTCATTGCTCACTGAACTTTTGTGAACTTTTTTCTCACCTAAGAAAGAAGCAAATGATACGAATTATAAGAAAGTTTTAGGTTAACTAGGCTGACACTACGGGGTTAGAATAAGGCCCATGGAGTATTGAGAAACTGTGAAGCGATACAAAAAATGCCTTCCGTTCTACCCAGTGCTCTAATGATTTAACGTTCCCTGTTGCCCTTTTCACAAGGCGTAAACATGAATGCATTAAACTCGACTCAGCATGCGCGGCGACGGTTCCTTTTTAATAAATTTTATTTTTAATTGCACAGATTTCTATTGAATCAAATAAAATGGGACGGTATTAGCTGGAGGCCCCTCTATAAGAGAAACAAAAATGTACAAGTCAAACTGGAAGAGTCGTTCATGTAATACGATTAGAAAAATATAATAAGTTTCAAGTATTGAGCAAAACTTAGCTTCGGAGTAAAAAAAAACAATATTTCGAAATGTGCTTCAGGCAACACACACACATACATATAATCCTCATAGATGCTAGAAGTCGACAGGGTCCGCTTACATTTTTTTTATATCAGTTTTAAGTTATAGAGGCCATTTCAAAAGTATTAGAAGAAGTATTCAGTAGTTGTATGAGTTGTTTCATCTGCACAGACTTCTAATGCCTCTAACAATTTGGTTCTTCGGTAAAATCGTCCTCGTAAAGTGTTTCACGAATACAGATTCTTTTGCTAAAGACCCTTTCATACCTTTGGATTGACTTGACAGCTTGTCGAATTCAAGTAAAATGAGAAATTATACAGTGTGAAAGTAACTTGTAATCAGACTGTCAAAAAATACGGTTGGAAATTATGACAGTCGTAAAGCTCTGATTATTTTAAGACAAACTCTTCAAAACTGAGACTTTTCACTTTATCAGAGTTGCATTTTTACAGAAGCAAACGAACAAAATACCAAAAGCAGCTGTTGGACAATTGAACAAGTCGACTGGTTCGATGGCGACAGCGCGGTGCAGCAGATATTTTTTTTTTCAGCTCCCATTGCCACAAAAACGGCCGCTTTCCTTATCGGTTATCAATGTATTTTTTTTTTTGCTCTAGTGCTGATAATTTCGGCTTCTTTCTCTGATAAGCCTGGTATCATACAAATCAATTTTAGTTGCGCAAGTTTTGAGATTCTTGATGCGAGGGGTAGGAACAATGTAACCGTGTACAAGTTTCCTTGTAATTGTAATTTGCTTTGTATTCTCATTCGCGATTTTGAACAAATTGTAAGCAAACAAAAGCAGAACTGTTGAAAAAAATTTGTCTGCGCGAAACTAAAGGCAAGTTCAAAAAACCATTAAAGATAACTTGCGTAAGAAAACTTTCGCTGTGCGATTCCGGTCTAAGCAAACACATATTTTACATTTTATTTGAAGTGTGACATTGTAGGTAAACAATGAAATGAGCGTATTTTATTTCGATTTTTTTTTACAGTCACAACGGTTATCATTAGATTCCCCTCTATTGTAGTCAACAATCCGTATATAAACAGTGGTTGTGGTCGTAATGACAATAAATTTTCATAATAATAATTTCATTATTTAAAAAGAAGTATATTCCTAGTTAATTTATTAAAGAGACCCATACTTCATTTGTTTTGACTTAAAATAAATATTGTTAGAGATATCCCTTGTAATACGATTATTTGAACTTCAACTAACTTCATTTTTCCAACGGAACAAGAATTAATTGCAACACAAACTAGTGCCTCTATTTAGCAGACACTGGCTGTATAAATTTGTGAGTTGGACTGATATTTTTAAACAAACGACCCAAAAGAAGGAAACAGCTCTTTCGAAAATTTTCCTTTAGCATTTAAATGGTAGTCAATGAAATTTGAAGACAAACTCCTGCTCGCAAGTTATACAACACGCACTTACTTTCAAAAGAAGATGAAATATAATTCTGCCATAAAATACTTTTATTTACGTGAGCTGCAAACATTTTATGATCCTACAATACAATTGAAAATAAAAATCCATATATTTTGTTTAAGCCTTTTTCATGCGGGCGTGTGTGTGCGCGTGTGTGTGGGAAGCAGTGTCGTTATTACCAATACATATCCATATGAACTTGTAAACATACTGAATGCTAGAATTAAATGAACTCGTAAAATTTAACGATCAAGTTATAGCGCTGCTAATTTGGGATTAAAGAATATTGCAATAAACATAAATTGTGGTGTTTTTTTTTCAAATGGAGAACATGCCTTTCAAATACAATTTTTCTTTCAAGTTTTTTTTTTTCAGCTTGAGGCTTCATTAAGAAAAGGCTTTTCCCCTGTCTATTTCCCTTTTTGTCTGCTTTTATGTACTGAAGAAACATGGTTGAGGTAAGTAGTCTAAAAGCAATATACTACAATTGAATTATATGGTTGTTAAGAAATCATATTATTATTGTAGATAAAAAAATATAGTATGTACTTTTAGAACAAGAGTAAAGAAAAAATGTATCTTAGTGACTAGCAGCAGTTGATGTATGAACTGAAACGACAGGACATTTTATGGTTAGATTTATTATATAATTCTTTATGAATAAAATACTACGGTTAAGATTAAAGTAATAATGGTTATGGATGTAAATCATTGAATTGTTAAATGTAACAATAATTTGTTTATCGCAACAAAAGTAATGTTTGAAGTCTTTTTAAACAACAATTATGTATGTATACATTTCCCTTAGCATTATATTGTTGTAGAGAACCTAATGTGGTTGTCGTGACCATGCGAGCGCCAGGTTTTTTGTTTGCGCGTTTGAGAGTGTATTTTTCAGTATTTAAAACCACTCGTATTTCTGTGTTGAATAAAATTATCTAGTTTTAGTTACAAAAAATATTTATATTTCATTGTAATGTTAAAATTTCAGTAATTTTAATTTTTTACATTCATTTAATGTTACATACAGACATACATAGAAATACCTATGAATAAAAAAACAAACAAAAAAAAATAACAACATTCTCATTATTTTCAACATCTCTATTGTTGTTTGTATCCTTGCTGAAATTCGTATTAAATCTGTTTAACATAACTTTTGTTAGAAGAAATTCGTTGCAATAGAAATACATACCTCAGTCAAGTAATTATAATTAAAAGAAACAATGAAAATATGGGAAAAACTAAAACAAAACTAAAAATAAAATCACAAAATTATATTCAAATATTTTCGTTAACATGGATAAAAAATTAATGCTTCAAATCTCTATAGGAAATATTTATATGTACAAAACTTTTATTTAATAGATAATTATATTTTTGTAAAATAGTTTTTATTTAAGCATCTCTATCTACTGAACACGATGGGGCCATGGTTCTATCAGTTTTTTCAGGAGAAACACATCATTTATGTCCCTTTTTTTCACCTGCTTAAGGCTTCAATAGTGCTTGCAAAATGCTTTTATTTTTGAAGAAAGTATTTGCCAGAGATCTTTGTTATATTTGTCGAAACAAATAAAACGCATTTGCTGTAGCCATGTTAATCGGTGCATTATGATCTTGCTAAATCTGTTCATCGCCATGTAAATCATCAGAAAAACCAAAGAATTCGCTTCCTAACAGATCTGGATGGATTTATGGATTCAATTTGCCTGGCACAAAGCATTATTGATGAAAGTGCCGCCCATACCATGAGTGATCCTAAACCATGATCGAGCTTATGGCATGCTTCCCGTGGACATCTTATATCCCTTAAATTGAGTTTCTTCACTGTTTAACACAGGATCGAATGCCTCTTTCCAAAATTTATACCTTCGATGTTGTTTTAGGCCTGGTACTCGATTCTCACAATTTATATTGCAAACAATAAAAGTGTTTAAATTTTGTTTCCAATATAAATTTTAGCTTTGTTTTGCGTTTTATGAAAGATGTTTCATATGTTTCAAAATACATAAATTAGAAAAGTCGAAATATCACGGAAACATCGAAATTTAAAAAGTGAAAAGAATCTCCAATTCCGTTATTATCTAAAATACACCAAAAATTAAGAAATTAAAAAAATCAGCAAGTCAGAGAAGTGGAAAGAAAAATACATCAATAATGTAAAAGAGCCGAAACTGAAAAAAAACATCTCTTAACCGATTGAAAACGGTTATAATAAACCGAAAAGAGAGTTAAAATGTAACATAAGACGAATAAAACCGGTGACCAAAGTCAAAACCGTCAATATACGACACAGCTCCCTCAGTTGTGTTTCTCTTTTTTTATTATTATTTATTTTATTTGTTTACTTTCGGGTGTGATGGGATTGCCCTTGCCTTGCTTTTGGAACTGAAATTCCGAATCTTCCTGGCAATATTGATATTCGACAGGGAATTACAAACAAAAATTTTATACATGACCGCTTGGTTAGTAATTGTTAGCCCGCTGACACAACTGAATAGGTTGTAAGAGAAAGATCGACTACTTTCTACATTTATCGGTTGGTGAACACCAGTCTGGTGTGAGTAAATTTGATTCAAGAAGATATGCTTTAGAGTTCCTAAGTTGAAGGTTTTACTGAAGTATATTTGTTGTAACTAAAAAATAAATAGTTTTGTGCGAAAATGGTTTATTTCCATCTTGTGTTGTTGCTGGCAGACCAACAAACTTGAGAGATTGAATTCCAAGATGTTAAAACAAACAGAATAGGATTTAACATTAAATTTAAAAACTATTTGAATTACTAGTGATCAACCGAATGCTGAATCAGGGCAGCAGGGAGTAGTGCGTTTGGTGTTCCAGTGTACAAGTGTAGTTGCCAGTCGCTTTTCGATATCGTTGGGGAAAGGATGTTAAGTAAGGCCTTTGCTGTATATATAACCACTGACGACTTCCGTGACCGGCTATTGCTGTAATCATTTTACTGCGTTTGATACAGACATCCTATCGATGTCGGTTGGAATGACATATCTGAAGTCTGAAGTGATAGCTACTTTCCGGCCGGCTGTGTCTGCGGGAAGGATTCTGGCTCAATCTTTCATGATTTGGGTGATTAGACAGATAGCAATCTGGCAGATACTGCTTGATTTGCAGCACACTATTTTGCGGTACCGACAGCACTTTGATCTTCTTTTGAAGGGCTCGATACTGTAGAGGCACAGTTTATTACAGGTCGACGTATTGCCTTAAATTACTCTATAATCGTCTCTCTGTGCCAGTGGGAGGACGGTGTTTGATTGAAAATAATTGTCGTAAAATTGTATGAATATTTTCTAAAATATCATTTTGAAATGCCTACTTAAAAGCTCAATAAAGTTATATATTTAAAGCTGCAGAAGTGTTCTCTTTAAAACTTAATAAGACCACAAGGCTGCGTAAATTTTTAATAAAAACTCAGTGTTTGTACCTTCTCTTAAAGCAACTAATCACAAGAAGAAATATCAGCACCTGAGATACCGAAACAAAAGGAAAAGTCGTACAATCTGCTTATATTGCTTTTGTTATCCCCGTTTTAAATACACGATAAAAAAAAAAGAAACTTTTACAGCTGTTACATTCCAATCTTGATGTAAGTTTTAATGTTTGGGGAACATGTTTCTGCTCATTTTCTGTTAAACGATAAAACAATTGTCACCCAAACAAAAAACAGCAAACCCCCACCCGAAATCCATACAAAAGTTGTTAAAACATTTGCTAACCGCAACATGTCACCACCATGAAATTCGCATTTCATCATATTTTGATTATGTTCGAATGAAACGAATGAAAATATGATTAACAAGAAAGCAGGAACTTTTTGAAAAATAAATTCTGTTAATTTTCATGCACGTGGAATTTGTAGAGAAGACCATATCGGTAACAGAAACATGTTTCCCTAAAAAATAACTTGCAAATTGAGCTAAAAATTCATGTATGAACATGACGTGGGCAGGAAGCCACACAAGCACACGCTCACCATATATTTACACGCGAACTTTTAAGAACAATATTTACATTGTTTTCAACGTGCTCTGCCCACGGAGTAAAAACATTTGGTTCATTTCTTGCAAAAACACACACACACACACATACATATGTATATGCGCTTGTGGCCCCTTTCAAATTCCACAGAGCGAATATGTAAACGACTCCCACGATTTGCAGACTCGACGACTGCAGCATGTTTGTTTACGTTGCGTATGTGTTACATTCACAAACACACTCACTCAATCAGGCACATAATACCTCCTGCTCTTATCTGTGTAACGTGTATCTCCAGAATTCTGCACATTGTTTTGGGTTTTGTTTGCTTTAGCAGAAAAAAAAATCAGTTCTTGCTTTAAAAAGAAAATATTTTTACAGAAAATAAATCTTTACTTGCTTTAAAGCACAAAAATGCCAGCATAGAGGAATGTGAAAGGAGTTACGTTTAAAACAGATAAATGAACAAAAAATTTAAGTTAAACTTTGAAATTTTTGACACAAATGAGTTGTATTCTTGAAGTAGATTTGCAAGAAGGCAATATTTGTTTCGTTGTAGTAACGCTAAATACACGCAAAGAAAAAACAAAGTTGTGACATGGTTACGAAAACCATATTATGTTGTCTACAATAATATATTGTTGTGGCAAACATATAATTGTTATTTGTAAACATTTTTAACATTACCTTAGTTGCGAGAAATAAGTTATTGCTGTTTTCACTTAATCTTTAAATGATTTTCACGGTCGAGTTGAACAATACAATTTTAACTCAACTTCTAATCACAAGCAAAGTATTTCAACTCTACAAAAATAATATAATAACTTTGACCATAAAATATTTATCCTGCTGCTGTGGCTTAAAAGGTTAGCGAGCTCACTATTAAGCATTCGATGGCTTTAGTTGCCTGTGTTGGTTCCTCCTCCGCTGCCCATCAGTAACATCAATTTTTAGCTTTTCTATCGATCAAAGGGGACCATATGATTGTTATCTTCATTAACAAAGTGATTTGTTAACAACCATTTAATTGAAACATAATTATGTTGCTCTTAGATTATGGTTACTCCAACCATGTTTCTTTGGACAAACTTTTTCCTAAAATTGTTTATGGTATTTTTTATTTAGAAAAGTGTAAAATTTGTTGCCCTTTTGTTATACTCGGTGGTGGTGTTTTATAATTTACTCATAATAATGGCGGGAGGCGTTGTTGGGTAAAATCCCAAATAATAACAGCGTATTAAACATGCACCTTTTAACAATGCAACATTTTTTTTTAGAAACAAAAACGCCATTATTATTATTCCAACCCCCAGAGAAGGAACTTTTTTTTGTTTCTTCATTACCGAAATATATCAGATGTCGCAAAACAATTCTGGAATTTCACCTGTCAACTTGATATTCACACCAACCGTGTAAATCGAGTAAAATCTCGGGATATAAACAGATTAAACATTCGCATTTATTAAAATTCCAAAGTCCTCTTCAAAGAGTGTGAGAAAGAGAGTTGTAAGGAGGACTGTTAACTTGCCAATTTGTGTTTGATTTCAAACCAACTTACAGAATAACAACAATCTTCACACCCACTCATTTTAATTTAATTTTTTCTTACGCAAAGCAGATATTAAACGTGTTAAAAACAAACGTCTTCTAAAAACTCACTGTTGCCCAGTTGCCCAGATAAAAACATGTAGTCATGCATGCGAGTGTTTAGTTTGTTTTTGTGGATATGTTACAATGTGACGATGTTAAAAAATAAAACAAAAGTCACAACAACTCTAGCAACAAGAGAAAAGGTGTATTGTAATTAACACCTACCATCATTGTATTATTTCCTTGTTAAAGTTTTACCCGCAGCCCTTTTCCTAGCTGCCGCTCTTATCATCAACAGAGTAAACAAACAGACCCCAGCGTTTTTCTCACCAAGATTTGTCTACCAATTTGTATGCGCACACACATCTTTACACATGCATGAGTATTTATTTAAATGTGTGTGTGTGTGTGTATGTGTACAAACGAACTCAAATGCAATCATGAAAGCAAGAAAAATATGCAAATAAAATCATAAAATTATATTTTTAATTACCTTTGTTTTGTTGCTGGATGGGCTTAACAAGGAGCAAACAATAAACTCATTATTTTAAATTAGGGTTAGCTTAGGGTTTCCTTTCTTACCTTTTATTCTACTGCCTAGAAATACTCAAGAGATAAAATAAACCAATGAAGTTAAATAAAAAGTAAAAAAAAAAAATACATTTTTATTTATTTTGCACATCGTCTTCTTTGGAAGGGTTGCTTGCCTCGAAAAGGTTATCAAAAATTATATTATTTTTAAGTAGAATTTATGTTTATGTAAATAAAGGCAGTAACAGCAATTTGTTCGTTCTATAGTGGTAGCAGAACCAAGAATTTCAAAGGAACATTTTAGAGGAAGCGTAGCAGTCTTCTCGTGAGCCCAAAGTAATTTTTTGTAACTTCTTAATATCAACAAGCAAAAAGACCCCTTTTAGTTAAATAGTACCACTTTTTATTTATATGCAAATGCCCTTCGTAGCAATTTGACTTGAAAGGCAATAAAATAAAGCATTTTGAATTGTAAATAGCTCCGAATTATAGGGCGGCCATAAAGAACAATTTAGTAGGAAGTTAAAAAATAAAACAACAACAAGGGTGTGAGACATCAATGTGATTCTGGCTTTGTTTTGAGGTTATGTTTATGTCGTTAAATATGGATTTCTTGACCAATCCGGATCTACGGCTAACATTTCCTGCGTCTATTAACTGAACTCAAGGCGTTGTCTATGGTCATCCAGCGTCAGCAAAATCTTATACGAATGTAGGCCCAAATCGATACCCAATTCAGCTGATCTGCGGCGAATCGGTATTACTTGGCCTTTTTCGATACTGGCCGCTACGGCACACTGTGGGATTTTAGTGTCAAAAAGCATATTTTTCGATTACTCAATTTCGAAAATACAATAATGCAGTCTTATAGGGAAATTTTTCAATATGAAATGTGCATTCTTGGTTCTCTCTTAGAAAAATTGTATTTTATGTTAAAAGAAATTGTTCGGCGCAGTCCATACAATAGTGGAAATGACTTATATTTTCACGCAATCCATTGGTCCATTTAACTTTAATATATTTGAAAGATATAAAATTCCCCTTATAAACCCGTAGGAATATATGCCCAAATCTATAAGTCATGAAACATTTCATCTAATATTTTCCAAAAACGTTTGCTGACTTTTAGGCCAGATATTTAATGGATATTGAATATAGCAACAATTTATTGGCGAAAAGTGCAAAGAGATAATTGAAAAGAAACTCATATGTTTTTCAGAATTAGCAAATAATTACTTTTTCAGTTTGTAGTGAACAGAAGATAGAATAACTAAATTTGTGATTTTGAATTTATTTTATTCTTTTGTGTTTCCAATGCAACGTTCGTATTGGTGTTTTTCGGTTTCAGCGAAAAATCAGCTTGTTTTCGGTTTCAATTGACGAACTGCGTAGAGAAATAATTAATTTGCAATGGAAACAATTTAATAAAAGTTAACAATTCTAATCTTACTCAAAGCATGGATTTTCCTGACTTCATTTAATTCAATTTAATAAACTCTTCAAGGTTGAGGGGGGTTTTTTTTTTAAATAAAAAACTCTTCTATTCTGTTCGATATTTCGCTACTTCATTGTGTAGCATCATCAGGTAACAAAATATTTTTTTATAACAACCAAAACCAGCAAAGTAAAATTACGAGTATAAGAATAAACATTTACAACATTTCTAATATATAACGACACTTATAACTAGTCTCTGTATTTAAAACCGATGAGTTTTCAATGTTAGAAAAAATGATGAAATTGAAGAATGTTTGGGAATGTCTGCAATTTAGATTCGATTTATGTCCAGCTATTCTCGTTGTGACTTTATTTTGTGTTGTCCCTACATAAATCTTATTTCGGTTCTGCTGATCATTTCCCTTACAAGGAATTTCATGAACTACGTGGGTTGTCCAAAAGAAAAGGTGAATTTTGAATTTTCGCGGGCTGTGTACCTTTGATTATCGAATTTTTCTTTAAGTTCGAACACATGTGTTAGTCATATGTTGGCATGATCAGCCAATTTGGATTAGTAGTTTGTTGTCGACAAGTGAAAAGGTTAGTCACGTTTGGATCAAAGAATATGATTTTTTGGCCAAAAATAACACCCTTATTATGCCTCAACCATCTTATTCGCCAGACTTGACTCCCTGCGACTTTTTTCTATTCCCAAAACTGAAGAGACCAATGAAAGCAAAGCGATTTGCCACAATTAATGGGATAAAGTCAGAATCGAAAACGAGCTAATGGCTTCGAGGATTGGAAGAAGCGCTGGCATAAGTGCAGTATATCTGAGGGGAATAAAAAAAAAATTCAAAGTTCACCTTTTCTTTTAACAAACCACGTACATTTGACTTATACAATTCGGTTTATTGAACAATTTGGTTTACTGAACAATCTATTCAATGCAAGCACAGATTTTTTAGGCGAAGGAAAACTCAAGCCTGTTGATCGCAAATCATATTGAAAAACATTCTCTTTCGCTATTTCGAGCGCCTTGGAAATGCCTTCGAAGAACAAGACTTTCAGATGTTTCTTTAACCTCGTGGTGTTCTAAATTTATTTGAATAATTGCCCTACTAGAAACAACATTTTTATTACAAAAAAATCGTCACGAGTTATTTGTTCGTTAAAAGTGTCTATGAATAATTTGTGCGTGTTGTAAGGTTGTGCTAAAATGATTTTTCAATTGATGGTGATTAACTGTGTCATCTGCTAGTGTGACGACTATAGGACCTTAATTAATTGTCTGTCACCGAAGATTGTGCCCATTTTGTTGAAACTCTCTTCTTAATAAAGAGCGAGTTGCTTACGATAAATGATCTTTATGTTTAAATAGTGCTGTGCTTATAAAGCATTGCCGACGTATCCATACAGTAAATAATTGAGTAACCTTAAATTGTTTGTTTGAGATGATCAACTTACAGGTATAAAATGGTTCGTTAAACCTGTATGTACCGCAAGCTGTATGACATGTGCCCCCATTTTGTTAAGTAACTGCTATTCAAGGCTATTAGATTCCAGTAGCAAGTTCTATATGTCGAAAAACGACCCCTTATCTTTCAGAAGTATGTTCGTTTAAATGTAATTTATCCACTTGAAATTTTCCTTATTCGAGCGAAGTATTACGACCAAACAATGCAGTGGAATAATTAGGACATTTATAAAACTTTTGAAAACAAAAAAAAAGAATATTTAAATATGTAATAAAAACTAAAAAGTGTTTTTCTGCTCTTTTCAATGTCATTCGTAAAATAGAAAATAGTAAAGTGTTTGAGCAACCTGTTCACACTTACTTTGTTGCCAGATATAGTTCGTGCCTTAAATTGTAAAACTTAAACTTAAAATCTTACACGTTAAAATTAATTCCTTTTATTGCTATTTAGGTGTGCGTATATATGCGTCTGCTGTCACGGTCGCAGGCAAGAAAGTCGAAACAAAGTTATTCGAAAAAAAATAATATTCGAATAAATAAACACTAATTTAAAAATATGTACTTCAATTTGATCAAATTGTTTATAAACTCCGCATGCTGCGTTTTGTTTTATTTCAACATGAAAAAGTTTTGCGAACTAAATGAAAAAAAAAAAAATAATTCGGAAAATGCTTTTAACAACTTTTAACTTTTTGCTCATTTTCTAATTTAACCTGATGTGTGGACGAGTAAAATTATGCAGAAAAGAACGAGCATTTTTCATACATTTTAATGTTTAAATTTTGTATTTTTGTTGGCAATTTTACGTATTTCGAAACTTTATTAAGCCACAAATTCAACAGTTAATAAAGGTGGCAGACATAATGCTTCAACAAAATGAAGCGGCGAATAAATGTGAAATACACTCTTAGAAATTGGGCGCAGGATTAGAAGGGAGTTTATTTAAAGCACTTGAAACATTTTCTTGTGAAGTGTAAACAGTTAATGGTGGTAAACACTTTTTTTTTTGTAGATTTTAGTTTTAAAATATTTCAATTTTAATGCTGTTTGCACTTTTTTTTTGAGAGTGTAGGTGGAAGGGCATGTACAGGACGAAAGGGAGAAGAGGCGAAAAAGCTTCTTTGTAACTTTTCACTGTTTACATTGTGCTTAGTATTTTAACACATGCTGAGTGTAAAGTGAAATAATCACTATAAAACGGTATGCTAAGTTTGCGTTTACATACCTACAGGCACCCACAAATACATTTGCATTAACGAGTACACACACACATACATACACGTACATAGATACATTTTAACATATTGCAAGGAGTATTTAAACTTCAGCTGTACAAGGGTGGGAAAATAAAAATATAAAATTTCCAAGCTGACATTAAATACAAGGAAGTCGTTCTAGTACAGAATAATGAATAAAATTTTTCGCTTTGCTACAATGTTCTCTGTATGCAAACATACTTATACATGTACACACTAACACACATACACATTTTTTATTGTGCCTTCATTAAGGAGTTACATTTTGTTTTGGCATAAGAAATATCTCAACGCATTAAGCATTTTAATATTTTAGATTAGACAACAGTTTATGAGGCAGAAATATTAAAACCATTTAAAGTTAATTTCTTTTTTTTTTTTTTTGTTCCTACCAAATAACCCTGCGTATTAAAGACGATTACTTTCGGTGGATTAGAAATAAAAAACATATCAAATGGTTTTATTGTCGGAAGGCAACGCAAAAGCTGAAAGAGCAGAAACGCCATTAGCAAACAACGCGCGGTATAACAAAAATAGAACATGCTCTGATAACAACCAACCCAAGCATTTTGGCATTTAAACAAATTTTAGTATTTTTTTTTGTAACTTGAACCATGCGAGTGCTATTATTATTTTAAAACTGTTTCTACTTTGCTTTCGTACGAGCTCCAGTTTTTAAAATTATTTATTCTTATTTTGCTCCAATTATTTCGAATTTTTTATACCTCCTAAACGCGTAAGATCTTGCAAGTTGTTTTACACTTCTCAGAAATAATGTTGATAGTCATTTTAAGAAAATATTAGCATAAAATATTTAAAATTAAATTGACATGTACACTTTTGAGAAGCATTTAAAGAAAACCCTTTTTCATGTTTTACAGCTTTTGCAGTAAGTGCGTGTGTTACGCTTACAAATAACGAGGGTAGATATTGGGGAATATTCACTTATTCCTTTAGAACTTCATAATTTTGAATTTTGTAAATTTCGTCTTAATTTATTAGCAGCATTTACAGTAGCAACAGCAAGAATTTATTTAAATTCCTTTAATTTTTTTCGTTTTGCAACACGTTTGCCGAACTTCTCTTTTCTTATTTTTTTTTCCTTAAAAACCTTCTTTGTAAAATATGCTTGCGAAAACAAAATGTTCGTTCGTTCGGTCGTTGAGCATGAATGCTTTTTAATAAAATCCTTTGTCTTTGATTTCATGTTCGCTTTCAAGGGCTGAATAAATTTACCATTTTTATTTCTGTCAGTTTCTGCAAACTCACCGAAATCAAGACATGGTAATGGCAACAATTTTAAGTGAAAAGACGTGATTGTTTTATTAAACTTTAAACGCCGCCTTTACATTTCAGAGCCAGTAGTTACAACATATGGACCAGTAGGCTGTAGGTGCTGAGTTTTGCTTTCTTCATATTGTGCATTTAAATCTTTTTATTTTCCTCTACAATTTTGTTTTTATCGTAATAAATTTTTCGTTAAGAATTAATTTCCATATTGTCATCAATCAATTGTTGAGAGCTCAGACTTCAGCTTATCCGTCCTTAAGTTTATTAGATTTTTTTATGTGGGTTACTGACTTGTCAAAGGAAAATTTATTATTTATTTTGAACGTCAACAAGATTTTTAAAATGTGGTGTATACATACATATTCGTATGTATGTTTGACATAAATGCCAGAAGAAAGCGCAGATGGGAAAATCAGTATAAAAGCGAACAGGAAAAGCCAGAAGGAAATAAGAACTTAAAAAAATGTATTTAATCGTCTTTATTCACAAACGATTGTTTGCCACTTAGGGTCCTTTTTTATAACTTCTTTTCAGTTTCATGGTATTTCTTTGTCGGCTTTAGCTAAAGCGGACAACGAAGTAAAGTTTCGTTATTACAACTAGTGTGAACGAAATTTTAAATAATTTTTTAACAAGAGTGATCAAGAGCACTCAGGGAAGAGGCACGGTATTTTTTGTCTTATCTGAGCCGTGCTGAGAATGTGGGAGAAAACACTCCTAGGGAACTGTTAATTCATAATAGAAGAATTAATATTTTACCGGGAATCATTCTTCATAATTGGGCTTTATTTAACAAACAACAAACATTTTCAAACCAAATGTCGGGTATGAATTCCAAATATATCTAAAAATTTATAGGAAACACGATCCTTTCTACCCTCACATTATACAACCGATTTGAACAACAAGTTTACCAATTTAAAGGTATTTACATGCAGATATAATCTGTTCAGTTATAAGATCTTACAGTTGCTACTAATAGCTTCAAGTTGAAAAATAAACAAAACATGCATTGGTGTGTATTTGTCTCTAGTGGTTTTTGGCGTAACTAAGTCTGGCACAAATGGTTTAAGCAAATGTTTTCTCCTCTTTTATTTGTTAAGCTAATTTTCTTACCCATAATCGATGCATGTAGAGTGGTCAAATTTCGACCAGTAGCCAAAGACTAGTAATTCTTAGACAAAGAGAACTATATAAAAGGGAAGTTCTTTTTGTAAAAGTATATTTATTTATTTGTAAGTTTTGCTTTTCCTTGACACGGCTGAAAAGAGTGAAGTTGTGGGGTAAGTTGAAGTTTTTGTTTTTGAAGAAAACGAAACATTCTTCTTAAATTGCTTTAAGAATCTTTTTTTTTGTTTTTAAGTTTTCCATTTCCGTAAACAATTCTTTTCCAAATGAATACATTTCAGGTTTTTGCTGAAACGATGTTTGTGCAAGACAAGTTCGACTATTGAAACGAAATAAACCTTCTAATAAGACTGTTTGACGTGTTAACACTGCACGAGCTAACAACGTCGTAAGCAAATGTGTATGTATGTATGTATGTGTGTGTGTTTTTGCGGTGGAATTAAGGAATTCACTAGAAACATTTATACAAATTTAAATGAAGGACGCATAACCAATCGTTACTCCGTTGTTACTATTTCTATTTGTTCTTTTTTTTTATTCATTTCAGTCTTAGAACTTCAAGTCACATTATTTGCTTTAAATAAAGAGCCGCTGAGTTTGTGGACTTGAGGTTATTCATGCCAATGATTTTGTACAAATGTCGCCAATAATTTTTATTCAATTTTAATTTGTACGTTTGAACTCGTTGTAGTCATTTGTGCAAGTGAGTATCCTGTGTATTGATGAATGAAAAATACAAATAATAAGCAAATTGTCTGCAAAGGTCGCTTAATGTTATTTAATTGGCCTTGTAGCAGTTATTTATTTACATATATTTTGTTTCCGCTTAAGATAATCGCTGATAAATAATCAAGAATTTTAAAGTATACATAGGAATAATATCTTCTATAACTTTCAAGGGTTTGTGACGACCAAAAGTCCTACCCCTCCTTTTTTGATCACATGTAACTTTTGTTTATCTAGTGACCAAACAAAAAGTTACTCATGTCAACCGAGTCGTGGTTCGTACGGGATGAAAATCAATCAGTATTCATGGAATGTATAAAAACTTTTAAATATTTTCATTAATCTTTATCGCTCGCCATTTGAAAGAGTACTCCGCTAATATTATACACCTTTTCCAAATGAGTTTGGTTATTACTCGTATTATTAATTTTGAGCTCCTGGACTAGTTCGATTTTGTACGGGTGTTGTCAAAATCCCGATGAGAACATCGTCAAGTTGAAGTGTGCGAAAGTCTGTGTTCTTGGCTGATGTGATGCTCCCTGGAGGTACCGGTGTTAGCTGATTATTGACCGAATCGATCTCTCTAATTTGGCCATCAAACAGCATAAAATTTAGCTTTGAAATGCCCCCAAGTCTGGTGCAAACAAGCATGCAAAATCTGCTCTATCAAACACTTATGTTAATAAGAAAGTTTATCGGTTTGAACGGTGCTGATCAATCATGTAACTGAGCGGATGAAAAATAAACACGAGTTTTAACATACGCCGCCAAACAACATATCCTCCAGAAAATGTCCTAAGACGGTGAAGTTTTCCAAAGAGAATATATTTAAATTTGGAATATGAAATGAAACTTTACCTTTTTTATGCATAAATATTACTTAAAATATCGTTGTATTGAATAGTGCTACAAAAGCCAACACAAATGCTGCAGCTGTAGTGGACGTTGTACAAAATGATGCTGAAATATTTTTCCAGTTTAATATTTTACCACCATTAATTAAATATTGGATTGCACAGTTTATTTACTTTTTGCTCTAACAATTTATTATTTATTTTTTGTTTTGCTAATTCAAAATGCTTTGGAGAATTATTGAATTTTTAAATTTAAATAAACGCTAAATGCATTAGGGAATTAAAAAAAAAACGTAACTCTATAAATTGTTAGTTTTTTTTTTAAATTTATTTCGACGATTATCTACAACAAATGAAAAGCAAAAAAAAAAAAATCACTGATATAAATTGTGGAAATTTATTAATAAATTTTTAAACTAAAATATTTTCAAACACAGGAGGTTTTCCACTACGACATTGTGATTTATTAACTGAATGTTAAGAGGATCAATAAAACGGAATAAAGAAATAATTAACATTTGTTTGCAGATAAAAGCTGTAGTCATGAAACCAGTTTATTTTTGAACTTTAAATCTTGAACAATTATCAATTTCAGAAATATATCGATTTGACACGAGTGACGTAATTAAGGAAAATGGTGGCCTGGCAGCAACCTTATCTGTTCTTTTATTAGTTAGAAAATTCTGGGCATCTCTATTGCAAAGTGTCACTGCTTAGTCACAGAAATTGCTTCTGTGTACGAGTGCATGGACGATTTAAGGGAGAACATTTGCTTTAGTCATATTTGTGTCTAATTGGAATAGTTATTTTGATTTATAGTAAATTCCGACATGTATTTGGAAATTTATTTTATTAGGCGTCATGATTTATGATTTTATCATACAAATAATGAATTATTTGCTGTCAAAGACCAATAATTGAGGAAAATTTCGTTTAATTTTCTTTAGCAGCAAGTCCTCATTGGCAGGTTCTATGAGAAACGGCAACAAACATTTATTAAGAGTCTTCTATCATTAACCATCCAACAACATCACTATCACTATCACAATCATGGTCATGATAATATTTTATGAAAGAGCAAACATTGAACAAACGTTGTATATTTTAATAAATGTTACACAAGTAAGAAACCTCAACATCCATTTGATGCGAGGAAAAAAAAATAGAAAAGAAATTTCAATCTCCTTAAGCTTCATGATACAGTTTCGGTAGCAGTAGTACGTACGTATTGATGTGTAAATTTTATGGTTATTATTGATTTTGCTTCCTTGTTAAAACGGTTTGGTGTTCGTGCATGCCTGCATCTCCAAGTAGGAAACAAACGAAAGCAGCCACTACAGCAAAGAGACCAAATTTAAAGCACACACAAAACTCAAACTCGTATTTGGGACTTATTAAAAATGTATGTGTGGTGGAGCAGAAGATGGTTGTGTGCGTGTTCTACTTGCTCTTCTTGTTGCTTTGGATCACTAAAACCACAAGAAAAATGCTGCATACTTTGCGGCAACAAGCTGGAGGAATTTATAGAAATTCGTTTTATTGTTGTTGTTATTATTTTCGAATGCTTCATTGCTGTACAAGAAATGGCAGCGTAATTTAACACTGACGCACAATATATATAAATATTAATGATGCTGAAAGTCTTTGTGGTTTAAAACTAATGATTTGCACATAACTTCTTTAGAACCCAGAAATAATTGTCTTATTAAATTTATTCGTAAGGCAAAAAGAGGCAATCATTTCTGGTGAATGTGATTGTGTTTAACTTTAAAAGCAGCTTTAGTTACTTTACTGCAAAGTTTTATTTAAGTAGTCTGGTCGAAATCAGGACATTGTATTGACACAAATAATAGATTGGACAACTTTCGAATAATTGAAATTGAGTAAGTAGCTGTATGAAAGCTGTACAAGAGACATGCGCTGTGTTATTCTTTAAGAATTAAATGCATATTGACCACAACGTAGAATATGTTCATTCGTTCAGCCTTTTAACAGTAGACATACTTACATACATACAACTTGTTTTTTATCAATTTACTCTGTTGTACACTCATCAATGTCATGCAAAAAAACTATAAAAAAATGTTCCTTTATCAAATGCAATCATGTCGCTAAATCTTAACATTTGCATATGAAATCATATTAAGCCAGCCATCAAATTATTACACAAAAAATTAAAAGATTTGGTTGGAAATATTGGGAGAAGCCTAAGCGTTGTCTAACAAATTAAAAACGATTTTATTTATATTTCTTTTATTTGCCATTTTCAGCTTTCAGATTGAAAGCAATTGGAAAAATTGAAATTTTTTCTATCAAATTTGTGTAATAAAGATATTGAAATTTTCCGGTTTTAAAGTTTTAAAATCGAGGATGGCGTTTATATTATGAAACGGGTTTCAAAACTTTTTCCGTGGTCTGGAACTTAAGAGTTTTAGTGGCAGTTGGTTCTTAAATGGGGTTTGAACTTCAGTCTTTCCTAAAGTTCGTTTCGCCAAAAATGTTCAGAATTTCATGAGAATTGTATTTTTCATAATCTCGCCAAATTGGGAAACGGGGAACAATCTTGTACAAAAACACAAATTTTAACAATCGAGTTTTCTAAAGGTCATCCTACAAATTTGAACAAATATTTTCGTGTCAGTGCTTGTCGCTGGTATTAGTGCATATGCCTCTGCTTTCCTTTGGCCATAATAAAAACAAAATACTTAAAAAATTCATAACAAATATTTAAAATGAAGCTCCACATGCAAACGGTTTGAATGGGCTTTTTAAAGACACGCAAGTAGTGAAAAGGCAAAACGTTTTAATTCGCTTTATGTGTTTTAAATTTGAAGGCATTTAAAAATAATTGCTTAATTTTCAAAGCTGGGTAAACACAGGTTTTGTATAAACACTTTTAAACTGCCTTCTATTTAAGGTTATGAACCCTGTCGTTTTCGTGCAGACTAAGTTGCAGATAAGATCCCACTTGAAACCTTTTTCAAAGAAATTATAGACCACAGATTACCCTAAAAAGATGTGTTGAGTATTACAGCATTTTATTTTGCTTCTTTTGTTGTTGTTGTTGTTGAATTCAATGACATACAAGTTTTAGCCAGCCAACTCCTTCATGACGTAGAACGAATGCTAATTATATTCACTGCTAAACCGTCTGTGAGTTGACAGTATATTTTCAATTACCACTTTTACTTGCATCTCATTTAGACTATTACACATACGCAACCACAAACACACACATACACACACACTAACAAGCCCGTCGAATGAAAAACTATAAGTGGTAGGGAGCGAGAGAGTGAAGAACATGACAGCAAACGTGACAACGACATCTAAAGCTATTCATACTCTTAGCACAAGTGACATGAATAACATCCAAACACACTGATATATCATATGTGTGAAATGTTGTGTTGTCTTGTCTTGCCTTGCCACATACAATTATGTTGCACATTTCGAGAAAGGAGAAACAAAATATTCCATACTTTCTTATGCACCATTTACGCTGCCTCAGTTTTTGTTGTGTTCATAATGTTGCCAAAGGAAGCAGCGGCTGTGGGAATATTTTAGGGTGATCGATTAATCGACACACTCCAAAACCCGGTTTTCGAACAATTTGAATTTTTTGAAATTCGCAAACCTGTATTATTAATAATCAATTTCCATTTTCCTTTACTATTTAAAATTGAATATCATAAACCCGAAAAACCGGGTTTTGAAACGTTAGCAAACCCGATTCGATCTCCCTAAAATATACTCGTAGTGTCAGCATGTTGTTGGGCTTGTAAATCGTAGATAATTTTATTTTGCTATAATAAATATCAGGGTAGTGCATGAATGATGTCAGGCATTCGTGCTTAACGAGTTTATGCGGTGAAGTGCAGCCAAATGCAAAACTGATGTGTTTAACTCAAGAGTTTTTGTTCCTACAAGCATTTTTCAAATCTCTTTTTTCTTCTCATTCCCCTTCTGATTTTTGTTCTTTGCTTTTAAAAGTAAGTGGAAAATTTACATAATTTTCAAACGAAAACAGTTTTATTCTCTGATTATCGATCAATCGAAATTGAGTTTGTTTAGCAGGGTGAAAAAAGCCAAAAGGAAAAAATAAATGAAACTTTAAAGGAACAATAAATTAGTAGCGTTTTAATTTTTAAATTACTCAGTTATCGAAAATTAGTCAAAAGTATTTTGTTGTCTATTTATTGCCCCAATATTTAGTACGATTGAAAAATAGAATTTAGTAATGATTGGCGGTACATTTTCACATATACATAAAAGTAAATTAAAAGGGAAGGAATGGAAGTACGGACCAAAGATTTATGAAAATGAATTTCCTTTTAGAGTTAGCTCAGTTCCTCATGCAACATGCACTTATATCAAAAAGCTTTCAGCAAACACTAGTAGTTATCCTACCGAGTCTTCAAAGGCTGCATATGTAGATGAATGAGAATACCTTTTAGTACCACAAGTAATTAGTACTTAAAATTTTAAAAGATTAAACATTTTGGTTTTTTTTTATTAATTCTTTTTATTATTTATTTTTTGTTGCAGTTTTTTTTTTGTAAAACAAAAATTTATTTTTCAACATAATCTCCTTTTAACTCAATACACTTAGTCCAACGTTTCTTCAGTTTTTGTATCCCTTCCAAAAAATAGGATTTTTCGAGGTCCTTAAAATAGATTTGTTGGGTCAATAATTTCATCGTTGGAGCTAAATCTTTTTTCACCGAGAAATTTCTTTAGGTTTGGAAATAGGAAGTAGTCACAAGGGGCTAAATCTGGAGAATATTGCGGATGAGGTACCAATTCGTAGCCCAATTCATAGAGTTTGGCCATTGAGACTGCATCTTATCTTGGCCTTCTTTGGAGCAGGTTTACCCGGAGAAACCCATTGTTTAGAGTAATGGATCCATGTTTCATCCACAGTTACAAAACGCCGCAAAAACTCATTCGGATTGCGCGTAAACAACGCCAAACAATGCTTTGAAGTTTACGTTTATGGTCAATTGAGAGCAAACGCGGCACCCATCTTGCAGACAACTTGCTTAATCCCAGCTGATCATTTTAAATCCGCACTGCCATATGAAATGCCTATGGCATCAACATTCTCATGCACTTAAATTCTTCGGTCGGCCAACACCATATCGTCGATTTTTTCGGGTGTACTGACCTCAATTGGCCGTCCAGAACGTTCAGCGTCATTTGTACTTGTGCGACCACAGCGAAAGTCAATAAACCGCTTTTTTATCATTAAAATCGATACTACAGAGTCCCGATAGTATTTATCGAGCTTTTTCTTGGTTTGATTGACGATTTTTTATCCCCAAAAAATAATGTTATGCTCTCGATATTCACAGAGTAAATGATGACACTTGCTAAAAATTGGACAGTAGTCTATTAACAGGTACTTGATGAAAACAGTGTTGCATTTCATATAACTACGAGGGAAGTTCGAAAAGTCACGGAGTTATCGATCCGCCCTCGTAACACTGGTCTGCAATAAAATCCACGTTTCAATAAAAATAGCATTAATTTAAAGTGTCTTAAGCGCTGTATAAAAGGCTGCTTTCAGTTTTTTCTATCACGCACAGATTTGGTCAATGGGGGCGTTTAATATGACACTTTAAAGAGGGCGGTTACATCAGCGTATTTCACCATATCTCGAGAACAGTTGGTCTGATTTCGACAAACGAAACACCGAAAGACACAGTACAATTATCTTCAAGCTATTTTAACACAATCGTTGTATGCTCAACAGTTTCGAACTAATTCGAAATTACGCGAAATAAAATTTTTTTCGTTATGCAAAACTTTTGCTCTTGAAAAATGTACAAGAAATTAAAAATAGTTTTTATCAATAATCACAAAAATAAGCCAAATATTAAAAATTCGGTAGCAAATCTTGATTTTATACACAGCTGAAAATAAGTTTAAAGTTCTATTGAAAGCTTTTTAATTAAATTTATTTTGTGTGTGATTTGTTTGTGTATCTGTGCGAGCCAGTCAGCACGAAATGCTTCTATTTTGGTTCGTTGTGCCAAATAATTAAAATTCAATATTTGATTTAACTATTGTATTTCAATGCATTGATTTGATATCACTGGCACTTGCTGTACTGATGGAGTAGAGATGATTGGAATTTTAAATAACTGTCTTATCGAATTTTATCTTCTCTCATGATGGCATCTTCCTTCATCAGCATCATGGTGCATACGATTTAGTGGCAGTGGTGAGAGTAGTGCAAGAGGTAGTAGCGAAAGGTATTGGGAATGTAAATCTAAACAAATTGAGTTGCTCGCCTTTTTCTTTGCTTTCGATTTTGCTCTTTTCCTTTTTTGTTTTTGTTTTAAATGTCAACATTTGTTTACATTTTTTTTCAAATAGGTATGTATATGCAACTTTGTGTTATACGTGTACATACATATACACCCACACATACATTTGCATATAAATATGTGATTGGATTAGAGTCAAAATTTGTTTCACCATCAGATATATTATAGCACATGTTGTTTATGTACGCTGGCGTAATACCACCCTACAGCTAAAAAGAAGTAGTGTGTGGCTTGCAACACGTTGAAGTAGACTAGAATTTTAGTGGGGATTTCTAGGAATAACACCAACTGTTTTTAAGGAACTTCAAGGATGGAAATAATCCAATGAAAATAAGTTTCGAAACTTTGAATCTCTTAGAAATAGATCAAGAAAAGGAGAGTTTTACAAATAAAGCGGTGTGGCAGATCGTTCTTTATTTTCTTTGCTGATGTCTCTCTTCGTCTAGTGCAAATATATCCCTTTTATTGCAGTCTTCTTACAATCAGTTGTGTGACAAATTCTAACAAATTCCTTATAAAAACTAAACTTGTTGCCAACCAAATTTTTACGCTGCCACGTACGAACACAGAATTCGTTTACAGATATCGAAAACATATCATTAAAGAGGCTAAATGTCAGGATTGGGTTTACATAAACCGATTTACCAAGCGCAAGGTGATAACGGTTGTTGCTGGTAGTCCGAACTGAATCGAAGTATAAGAAAACTTTTGCTATTTATTAAACTCTTGCTTCCATCTCTCGTTTTTGTGCCTTTAAAAACTTATTTGGAAATTTTAGTTTTATTTTTAATAGTTTTATGAATTCCAATCACACAAATAATATTAAATTTTATGTTTTTTTATTCTAATAGAATTTGGTTCTTTTACAAAATTAGCTGAATTATTTCGATTAATCGAACTAAGTACTCAATTTTAGGAATCTCGATGCGAATACAGCAAAGGGTTATGATCAGTAATTTCAGTACAAATACAGACTCAAATTAAAATTCGTTTTAAATAATTCGGACGTAAGCCCACTTCCAGCCAACCATAGTATTTTGAATAGCCATTTCATGGTAGCACGATAGTTTTGTAGCCGATTCATGGAATTCCGAATTTAATCTCATTGAAATAAATTCTGTTTTCTTTTTTTTTCTTACATAAAATAATATTGCGGTTGCGAAAGAAAAGTAAAACAAGTGTAATGTGATGCCTGTTTATCTGCAATTTGTGTTAAAATTACAACTAAAATAACTTCATTCCTTTTTTTTTTTATAAATAATTTCTTAAATGGAATTTCTTTCGAGAAGGTGGCGAAAATGGCAAAAGAATCTGTAAAATAATTAAATATTAATTTTGTTGGGCAACATTAAATTCACTTTAAAAGCAGAAATATTTCCCAGTTAGTGTAAGTGTGTATGTATGCATTTGTGGATGGGTGTTGTTGGTTGGTGTTTGTTGGTGTTTTCAGCTGCTTAAAGTCATTGCTAAGATGCATAAACTTGAGACCCATTTAACGTTGGTGTTTTAATGATCCTCTGACATGGAAGGCCATTAGCTAATTACCGCTGCGACTAAATATTAAACTAATTACACTAAACTGTTTTTCATTTTAATATTTAGGACAAGCTCAGCTACATCAACACACATACATACATACATACATACATGTAAGTCATACACAGATGCATTATTAAATTCATGTTCATGTAGGTGTCTCTTTGTTTGTTTGTTTGTGTGTTTGTATGCATTTTCTATGTGACTCTTTACATGGGCTGTGCTGCATAGTTACTTCGCTACATAACATACATAAATACAATATATTATTTCTATCTACATAAGTGTGTGTGTGTGTGTGTGTGTGTGCATATAAATGTAACATTAGCATAAACATTATCGTCTTCATTTTACATTATTATGTTTTGCTCATAATATTGGGTTCATTATCGTCTGGTTGTTCACATACTTAAAATGTGTGTTTGCACTTGTAAATCTTTGTGGTAATAGATGTAATGCTACGTTAACTGTACCGAAGCATTCGCTCATAAATTTATACATACTTGCATACACACACACACATACATACTCACACATTAATAACTAGTCGAATGCATATAAAGAGTTTTCCTATAAGGATTTGTGGATGCTGTGGCAAATTATGCGTTTAAGCTGAGTGGGCAATGTACAACCATACAGAATTACTTTTGGGTCAGATTTTGGACCGGCGGCATCCTGCGATTTGAAATCGCCATTTGGGGGAATTCAAGACATTGGACAGATGTTTGCTGTAGAGTGATTTGTAAGTAGACATCTCGATTTATCCTATCATGCGAAGTGGTAGTCGACTCCACACATTCGTCGTTCAACTCAAGAACACTTTTTTAACAACTCCCACACGCCTTGTTGTATTTTATTTGAAAACCCTTTCGCTTTGTAAAACACTCACTTTAGTAGATATTTATGGAAATGAAGAGAAAATTTGCGTACGAGGCAAATCTTGCAAATTCCTTTAAATATTTTAGATACAAACATGAAATGTCACAAGGAAAACTCACAGATTTTTTAGGTCTTTAAGGAATTTTATATAAACACTACGATTCAATTTTGTTGGCATTATCAAAAAAAATTAAGTTAGACTACATTTATAAGACGAGTTTTCTCATGTCATTAGTGGTATGAAATTTTTGTTTGTGGTCAAGACGTATAGAGGGGCAATTTATTTTCGACACCTCTTGCCTACAAGCAAAAACTTCATGAGACTAATTTCATGAAATCTTTCATTAATGTAAATTAAGTCTCAAATAAAAAGTACTATACAGGGTAAAAAAACGTATCTTTCTTCATCGAAAGAAAAATCGGATTAATTTCAAATATGTTTAAAATTAATTGATTGGAAAAACCACAATTGACTTTTTCCGGAAATGGTTGGTTGAATTAGGAAATGTAGCCAATGGAAATAATTTAGTGATCAACAAGTCTGGATGGATGCTTTATTGCGTATCAAAATAAATTTCACTCAAGTGCTATGGAACCTGCACCTCATTTTGAAAATTGTAGGGTCGTACTCACTAATGCCATTGCACACCAACAAGATGTTGCTACCACAAAGACAACTATTTAACTCTATTAAAATATTGTTTGGTTTCAGTTTTAAAATCAAATAACTTTTAATTGAACCAATTAAATAATTCATTGAATTTTATTTAATATACTTTTCTGTTAAATAAATAATTGAGTGACTTAAAAACTGAACAAGATCGTAGGCTTAAACTAAACAAAATTTTAATAGATTGAAGTATTTCTTCTGTTCGCTTTTAAGGCGAACTATAAAAAAGTTGCTGTAGAATGAATAGTTTGTACGATAGAGGGTTCTCAAAATTTAAAACTAACGTAAAGACTATATGCTCTTCTATTAATTGAAATAACTTTCAAGGCAGTGCTCGTATGCATACATTTACATCCTTGCACAAGATACATATATATTATATACAGTTGATGTTAGTGCTGTGTATGGCTACGACGCCAAAACAGAGTTTCAGAAACCAACTCCTCCCACTTTTGCACGAATAGATTTTGTTAACTTTAATCCTTTTGAGCTGTCACACTTAATAAATGAATTCCCCCTGAGATACAAATACAAACTACTGCTCACGCTGTACTTGTTATTCCTGTGGTTGCCAGCATCTGAATAAACGGGTACCATTTACTTTATTAAAAAGAAAGATAATAAAAAAACCGAGAGATGAAAGAAGGAAGCTGTGCAAACGAGGAAGAACATAATGTTTGCATTAGAGCTCATTAGGTTTTGGTCAGTTCGCATGGCCATTAATCGATTAATACATTGATACGTGTTTAACACAACAAATCTCTGTTAAAAGCTAAATGAACATGGGTGAGGTGAATAGGAATGTATCCTTTTTTATCTTTAATCCATGAAAGAAAGTACTTAAATCAAAATTCATGCAATGATGCTGGTAGATTTTATTGAAAGTTTACTTGTTGTAAAGTTTAATGAGCCTTGAGAGAAATTGTTTTCGCCCTCCTCCTTCCTATTAATGCACGAGTGGATGTGAAAAAGAAGTTTTTATGAGAATAAAATTGTATCCACCAATGGTATTTTTGGCAAGCTATGTTTCATAGTGGAACGTGACTTTGGCTGTGGTTTTAATAGTGAAAGCCACACGCTAAAAAAACACAGTTGAGGTAAACATAACCCAAAAGCCACATATTGTGATTGAATTTTATGATCGGTTTTCTAGGAATAGAAAAAAAATTCAAGTTGCTGATTGGCAGCGTCTGAGGTACGAACACAGGCAGCTAAAGCCATCTAATGCTTAAGAGTCAACGCGCTTACCACTTAAGCTACAGCACACCTACTCTCATGAATGTTATGAATTTTTGTAAAAATTGTTACGCATGGAAATGATTAATTGATTAAATGTTAACAATAACTTGATTATCGCCACTAAAGTTATGCTTACAATGTTTTTAAATAACTTTTATATGTTTGTCCCAGCCTTGTTTTGTTTGAGAGAACATGACATGTTTATCGTGACCATGTCACAATCATGCCATTTCTTTGTGTGCATAAGTAGCGGGGTAACGATGACAGATATTTTGAGCCTAGAGCTTGTCTTTCAATCAGTTATTATTCGAATTCACGATATATATCTGTTTGTTGATTTAACTGAAAAATTAATCAGCTGTTCCACTAGCACGGTAATAAAAATGGGTTAGTGGAAGGTTTTCTCTTTTAACACACACAACAGTAAAAAATGTCGAATCATTAAACATTTTGAAAAAGAAAAAAAAAGAACAGAAATTAAATGTGAATCAAAACACGAATTTTGTGGCAAATGACAGGGCCCAATTTTAACAGTTTTTAGTCGTTTAAATAAGAATTATTATACGATAGAAGCGTTTTTACAGATAGCAAAAATAAATGCTTCTCTGCTATTTCAACTGCCACTCAGACAGGAAATTATTATAAAAACATTTAACAGATTTACACACAATCGAATAATTGTTATTGAATTGTTTCAAATTAGCAGTTGAACTTTGAAAATCAAAGACAAGTAATTAAAAAAAGACGTAGGGATCAATAATTTTTATGACATAATTGACATTTGCTGCCAATTCAATGGAAATCTTAATTTAATCTGAAATAGCAGATTGAAAATAAATAAATAAAATGATTTATCCAGGAGTCTGTGCTACCCAGAGTTCCTGTGACATCTTTACCTACAGCCACTATTACCAGAAGTGCAGTTTTTTACCCTGCAAAATACAAAAATGTTGATTATAAAATGATTTCCGACTAAAAAATGTAGGGTCTCCAACATTTTAAACTTATCTGGCTTTAAAACTTAGTTTTATTTTATTCTGTGATGTTAGTTTTTAGGTACTTTTGAGTTTGTGAAAGTAACCAAAACTATTAAGTTATGTGCCAGACGCTGATATTTTCAATATTTAATTAGTTTTTTTTGTGTATACTACAAAAGAAGGTCAACGAAAAAAAAATATCTGAACTCAAACGCGATGGTTCTGATTACGTTCTCCAATTTCCAACTTCGTTCAAAGTATAATTTTACCACAAATATCGAGAGAATATTTGATCACTATAACAAAAGTTGGAAAGCGTTTGAAAACTATATCATTAACGATGCAACAAAATGGGGCATAACAAGTTTAGCCTTACTAACTGGCATTTATAAATCGCTAACCTATGCAATCGTGAAATAGAATCTATTTTATTTTAACAGCGTTTCTTTATTATACTCTCAATTTAAAACACTCACTCTCTCAACAATGTTGCCATATGTTGCTTAAATTCAAAGTTCTTTTTCAACAAAACATATCAGAGTTTTGGCGCAACGAATATTAGCACAAACAAGAAGGTAAAAATAAATTTAACATTTATACCTGTGATAATAAAATAAGTGAGATTAATGAGTAGAGCAGTTATGCTCTACTGCATGTATAATCTGCAGTCAGAAATGTACAAAAATCTTACCACTCAGAACGAAAAACGACACTGATGATGACACATAGCCGAAACTAACCGTGTTTTCTCAAAACCTAACTTGACAAGCGATGAAGGAAATTCGTTTGAAATTTTTACATAAATACATTTATTTTCAACAAGGATTGTTCACATTTATGTATGTGTTAAAAACGTTAAAAAAACATTAAAATAAACTTGTGATTACGGTTGTGGCCTTTATTATGGACTGCCCTCTTTCACAGCGACGAGCGGTCGCAGTTCTAGTCGTTTTGTGTTTTAATAATTTAAAAGTGTTGTTTCTTCAATTTGAAACCTAAAATCTACCCCGGATTAACCTTATTAGCACCTTCAGATTGTATGATGGATGCCATATCATGTTTAGGCTTGAATAACAATCATGTAAATATTTAGTAATTTTTCAATATCGATCTCTTCGTGACTTATATTGGTTTCAATTCTAATTAAACTAATTTTATATTTTACAATCATGAACAATAAATAATCTTTTTATTTAATTAATACAGACTATACAAGACCGCAGATTTCAAAACGCCTTTCGCATACAAATGAACACTGACTCAAGTTTTCTATTTTATTTTGGATTTAAGGATTTTTTATTTGAAATTGCATGATTTTTGCCGATTTTACGTCTAAAGTTTCTGGCAACACTGTTGACGGTTTCACTTACTGCTGGCCACTCCTACGGATAAGTGTTATTTATATGAATATTAATTATTGATTGTTTATCTGGTTAATCATACGTCCAGTTGCTGTACGTACTCGCTGTCGTTATATTCAGTTGTATTTCAGTCCGTCTTTAAAATAATATTTTATTAAAAATCATGTAAAATGCATACAAACGTTTGGTTAAGTTAAGACCCAAGTGATAACCAGCGATATGAAAATTAATTTTTAACACAACAAAAGGTGTTGATAGTAATAAAATGTTTACGTGATGAAGAAAACATGAATAAAAATAATATTATGTCAGCGTTTGCATTGGCATAGTTTGGTTTGCACAGTCTTGAGTTTATGGAAGAGAAGTGAAGGAAGAATGAGGTGGACAGACAATATTGTACTCGGAATATTCATGTTGTTTTTCGTTTGTAGCAAATACCTGAAGCATGCAGCTCCGTATTTGATGTGATCTTTTCTTTTCTAAAGCAAACGAAAACAAAATTTGTAGAACTAAAACACTCTTGTCGAAGCACCAAATAAAATTCGTAGGAGAATACAAAGAAACTATCCCAACGTAAAAGGGCACTATGTGATTACATCACCTGAACCGTGTTATTTTTTTCAAACAAATTAGTTTGTAGTTCTAAAAATGCTTTCTTATTATCAACATTTTCTAAAGGAGATTCTTAAGAAAAACATCGTAGTATTTTCATGTGGCAAACTGTGTGGTATTTGTAATAAAATGTGTTTGAAAACTTCTTAGATGCTAAATTTCTTTTATTAGATTTTTGGTGAATTGAAGGTTTCACGCTAAATCTATTGAAGCGTCACTACTCAATTTATAGAGAATTTTGTAGAAGAAATTCTTTGCTTCATAGTTTAAGATTTAGATCCCTCGTTAAGATTAAGGAGAAAACAGTTTTCAAATGTTGCGCTGGTAGTCATGTGTTAAACCAAAAAAGAAAAGAATATTCATTTGAATAGCAAACTAACTTTCTCTAGAATTTACTACCTCTCCATTACTCAACACAAGTTTAGTTTCATACACTGAGAGATATCTGCAGGCGAATTAGTCGGTATGTGTGTCACAAACAATACGTTACATCGTTGAAACAAACTTTCTACTAGTCTCTTTTAAACAGTTGCAATTTAATTACATTGAAGGCTACCAGCTGAAAAACTTACATCGTTTTTTGTCTCCATAACAACCAAGCGGAAATTAAATGAGAATTTTATAAACTGACAAGTGCAAAACTATGCAACACAATCGACACTTGTTTTCTTTCTAAGAATGAAAACTCTAAAAAACTACAGCAGCCTTAAAAGTAACAAAGATTTTTGCGAAACAACAAGAAAAAAAGCAACATTAATATTCCGATTCCTGTTAACTGTTTCATTCCATATAAGCTTTTTCAAACAACACTAATCCTGGCATAAACTTTTCCTTTAACGTTAGTTAGACTTTGTAAAACTACTTGTTGTTTAATTAATTAAAATGTCCGGTAAAAAGAAGAGTTTCTAACAATTATAGGGAGAAAACATTGACAGCTACTTTGCCATCGAGGAAGATACAATTTGCTGTGAGAAACTCAAGTTAAAAGAATTTATTTATTTATTGAAGCGGACGATACAATTAAAAATTCTATTCTATATTTTTGTAACGACGAGACATTGACTCGTTCTAGTGAAACGGTCTTTGATAGTAAAGCAAAGCACCATGGGCCACAGGAGTAATAAAGTTTTATTGGAAATTTATTACTAATAATTGCTTCCTAATTACCGACCATTTGTTGCAAACTTTTTATTCGCAAGTTTATTCCCGAACTTTGCTTATTAAAAATTTCTTTTATCAATATACATTATTCGCAAGTTTTGTTAGGTTGGAAGTAGATGTGATGGATGAGGAGAAAAGCGATTATCACTGGTTAGTTTGCAACAGATTGTTTGTGAAATAGGGTGCACTTTTACTACGGACATTACTTGTTTTTTTATTTTTAAACGAAGCAGATTAAAGACAGAAAAAATATGCATACAGTACGCCCTCGCTTTGCGCAACACTTTTGGGACAAAAACTGTTTTGACTCTACGAGTTTGTTGCAATATAAATTAAAACAACGAATTTAGTACCCTAATTTCACATATTCGCTTTGCTAGAAAAATACATTTTTGAATATTTTATGCATAACGGAGGCACACTTACAAACATTTCATTCGCCACGACCTTTGATCTGCTGTGGGGTCAAGATTTATTTTTTAACTTCTTTGCAAGGAGTTCCACAAAATGTTCTTTATTAAATAGATTCCGGCGGCAAATCTTTAACATATCAATATCAAACTTTATATAGAAACTTTGAGGTTTACCTTCAATTGCGCCCTGTTATTGAGGGTTGCTCAAATTGAGGGCGTACTGTATGTATTTGCAAAACACCGATACTCAAAAATTGCAAAATATCTCTGCCACGAAAGCCTTCATGATCACATTTCTAGCTATTCGTACAAGATTTTTCATATAAAATTAAGTCTTTGTTAAAAGTAAATTGCCTTATATTATTGCACAATATACAAAACTCTTTTATCACAACGTCAGTTCTTTGTCTATATGACAAGTCTTTGAAATGCTTTACCAAATCACATTCAGCTCTTAGGGAGCTATTTAACATTTTTATGTTAATATAATTATCAGTCATTATTATTCAATATTTTTCTTTTAAATTTTTTACAAAATTTTAATTTTCAATCTCTATTAGAATTTTGTTTCGCTTCCACCTTTTATAGTCTCTTTTGTTATTGTTAGCACTTTATTTGTAGATTTATGTATCAATTTTGTGTTTTGTGCACTAGCACTTTCATCTCTAAGATACTTAAGCTCGTTGTGCTCGATAAAATAAAAAAATTCCCTGTTTCTTTAACACTTGATTGTAAAAATTTAGTAATCGTAAATCGATTTTTTAGCGATAAATAAAAAAGTGCTTGTGCACACTTTGACTTCACTTATGTACTCAGGCTTCTTGTAGCTTCATTTTTGTTACCCCCACTACAGCATAAATATTTGGCCAGACACTAATTCAGTGTGGAAAGGAACATAAGAAAGCCAAGGTCATAATTGGGTTAGTAGTTGCTTCTTAATATTAACGTTTTATATTGAGCCTCCTAAAACTCTTATTTAGTCTAAAATACAAAAAACTTTTGGAAAATAAATTGTATTTTTTCGATTGGCTCATGTTATTATATTCTATTCTATTCTATTATATTCTATTCTATTATATTATATTTTAGAATCATGTAAGTGACAAACAAAAAAAATGTTTTTCTTTAAAGTTCATGCGTCAATCGAATTATCACACCCGTGCGTTTTTAAACTGGAAGTCGCAGAGCTGCGGCTGAATCACAATTTAATTGTAATTTATGATTTGCATTCCTAATTAAAATAAAAAACGCATGCGGATTGCTGTGATGCCATAAAACAATTATACGAAAATACTTGTTTTAATTATCACATCAACTGTTAAAAAGACAAATTAATTAAGACAAACTTTTTCATCGAAATTAAAATAAATTAAGTCAACAGTTTATTTGCTTCCCTTATTAAATTTTATTTCATTTCATTTTATTCACACACACGTTCACATTTAATTTATTATATTTTCCCCTCCGTTCTTTTTTTGTGTGAATAATCGCACAGTTTTATAGAATTTCAAACAAATCCATGCATTAAAATAATTTCAACAAAAAAAAAAAAAAAAACCAAAACTTAATTAAAATAAAAATAAAAAACTTTTCTCACATCCGATTTTGGTTACAAAATAATGTGCACTTCCATGTATTAGTGAGATTTCGTATGTGTGTGTGTGGTATGTTTTCAATAACAAAAGCTATGCAAAAAGGTTTTATGCGATTGTATGCAAAACAAAGAGGATTTAAAGTGGAATACCCATAACAAATACTTGCGACCGAGTGCTGTTATGGTAAAATGCCCACTAGAACGAATTATATGCACAAATTAGCGATATTCGTGTATCAAATACTAAAAAGCAAAACTTTTATTTCAGCAAAAAAAAAAAAAAAGGAAAAGGAAAAATAATACAAAAACAAAATGCTAACGAATTAATAATGACAATAAACGAGTGTTAAAAAACAATTGTTTAAAACAATTTGAGTATTACGATTCTCAAAGTTGACAAACGATTTTGACAAAATAATAAAAATGGAAATTTTATGAAATATTTGTAACAAAATTTTGCGGCGGCGGTGAAAAAGTGAATTGTTTGTAAAATAAAACAGTCTAAATCCACCTCCATCGAGTTCCGGTTTAGTTGTTAATATTTGGCAACGTTGAAACTTGGCTGAGGTACGACCAGCTTTTTATGATAGAATTATATGGTTGTAATCAAATCATATTATTATTGTAGATAATAATAGTATCGTAGAATTTTGGAACGAATTTCCATCATCCCTTGTCAAGTACGGTTTCGGCTATGTGCCATTTTCAGTGTCATTTTTCGTTTTAGAACGATGACGGAAATTCGTTCCAAAATTCTACATCAAAACACCCTGTCGGAATATCAAATCAAGAATCAAAGATATCCTTCTTCCAAACAAGTTTTGCGACAACAATCATTGTATGATTGCACCTTAATAATAATGTGATTGAACACGAAACTATTGCGACATCTTTTGTTTATATTGAGCATTTTATGGTTAGGGAATTATTATATTATTATTGCATAATTAAAATACTTTGTTTGTGGTTGGGACTTTAGTAAACATATTTTTGTTCACCCCAACCGTGCTACAATTTTTATGGATGGAAATCATTTAATGATTAAAGGTTAACAATATCTTTTTAATAGCAGCTTAAAGAATATTCAAAATGGTTTAAAGTAACCAATTTATGTATGCCCCAAACAATATATTGTTATAGAGAAAATAATATTGTGTTCGTAAATATGTTTTCTTCTTTTGAGTTCATTATCAGCTTTTTGGAATGTTTTTAATCGAAACTATAAATCAAGTTGGTTGCTCTTTTCTAAAATTTAAACGACTCGAAACTCAGAACATTATCTAGCCTAAATTTACTATTTGAAAAAAATCTTTTACATTTTTATATCGATTCCATATGGGACTGAACAGTTTATTATCAATTTAATATGAAATATAATTTTTTTTGTTGATTTAAAATTTAAAAAAAAAAAAACAAAACCCTCGTACTTGTGCTTTAAGTAAAACTCATGCTTTACTATTCTCAATGAATTACTAATGGAATATAATGCTTTTGTTTTCTTCTCTATTGCAGCAATTCTACATTGACAAATAACAAAAGGATCAACTGACTGCGTAACAGCTGAGGGCAAGAGACCAACAGACATTGTAAATTGAAGTAAACAGATGCACTTATACTCGTATGTGCGTCTTGTGTTTATCCCATACAGATAGAAGGATAGAAAATAGAAATTGCAAAAGAAATCGAGAAAATCAAACAGAAATTTATTAAAGTTTATTTTAAGTAAGCAATCATACGGAATACATTCGCTCCTCGTAAATGGATGGTGTCCACATATGTATAAGAAACTACAGTCGGATGTCGTGCGGGCAAATGTTAAACTGTAAACGGTTTTTTATCTAGAACAACTAGCAGAGAGGGGGGCGGCGAATGTAATTTGTAAACAATCAATAATGTCAAGCAATGCTTCTAAGAGCTTGCAACATGTGCCAAAAGGTGTCATAGCGTGAAACATTACAATTCATAAGAATCCATTCGTACGCAATGAGCAGGAAATGCAGCCAAAACAACAACAACAACAACACATGAACATTTTGCATTAAAAGAAAGAGAAACGTATTTAAGGAAGAACAAAGAACAAAGAACAAAAAAAAACTTAACGAGTGAAAACAATAGAAAAAGTGTTAAGCTTCAAATGGTGCTAACCCACATGCAGGCAGGCACACACGAGCAATAAAACAAATAAATGTTTGTCACCAACATGCACCCAGTTGTGCTGCATCTAAGGAAAAACTTGGACACTGTGACTGCCAAACGCACACATGCACTATAAAATTATCGTTTCAGTGAACCGACCGTATTTTGTTGACTTGAACAGCAACAGCAACAGCAAGCACTCTTCTACTCTTGTGCACAAGAATGTTGAAAACAATTTAACAACAACAATTGCAATTGTTCGCCTATAAGTGGGTGTGTTAATGAGAGTGTGAACTGTTAATATCAAGTGTTGTATAATCAGTTGGTGCAGCAAAATAATATGTTAAATGTGTCTGTCATTTAATCTAGCCGAAACAAAGCGAGCCAAGGAAAAAAATATATTTTGAAAAAATAAATTTGTAAACACTTCTTACATCACCCTCGCATTCTGATTGCCGTATGCTGAGCTGCTTACGACGAAACCATTTGTGCTCTTTAAATTATATAGCAACGTATGATTTGTTGTTGATTTATTTTCACTGTTCGCAAATGCCCCATTTCTACGCTTTTAAATAATCCTCAGTCACAGTTTCGTTCAGTTTTCGCACAAATTGTGAACGAGTTTTTTCGTTTTGGGTTTTTTCTTTCTTCGATTACAGGCGAGCACACAAACAAATTTTATAATCACCATCTATTGGACCAACAGCTGCTACATTTGTAGGTGCGCCATTATTAACGATCCCACGGCACAATTCCCTCTTGCAACAAAATTTATTCGTTTTTTACTTCCACTTTTACTTCCACCATCAAACAAACACACACGCCTGACTAACGAAAAAAATCACAAATATCTCTGGCAGTGTTGCAATTTGCAAGCGCTTTTTTTCATTTCTATAGTAACTGAAATTGTTGAATTTGTTGCGCCTCCCTTAGTTGGCATCAGTACCTGAAAATTTATAAAAACTTTTACAAATACAACAACAACAGCTGGAAACACCACTGCCGTCACCATCTGTTTGCTTAATCTGCAAATGCTTTAATGTATAAATATTTTCGCTTGACTGGTATCAGGATTTATGCGAATGTTATCAGCATGAGAGTGAATTCTGTTACAATTGGCTTGTCAGGTAGGTTTTGGATTTGTTTGGTTTTTTTTTTACAATTTTCATTTCTTTTCATACGAATTTGTTTTATTTTTTTCACCATCTTTAACAGCAGTGTGCTGCTGCACCCATTTGTAGACTATTGCAATAATAATTAGCGTTGGTGCTTCAGACGTAAGCTGGTGCAAGGCTTCTTTCCATAAATTGCCGTTTTGAGGGTGGCAAACTTTAACGATGGCACAGTTTACGTTGCAAGGCATGTCCAAAGTTTTTGATTCTATACGTCTTCGAAATATTTCTGACTAAATTTTATTTGTTAATAAAATGAACTAATGACGTTTCCAATAATGGGTGGGTCGATGTTGGCACGCTGTGGCCTCTCTGGTTTTTATTCAGTCAACAATGCCAAGCGATGGCTAGTTACGTCGTGCAGCAGCACGTAGAGATGATGTAATGTTCTTGATTAAATTGAGTATTTGCCTATCGGTCCTAACTCACTGTGCTCGCAACACTGGGCGAAAACAACGAATGGGTCCACCATCGCCCTTACATGCAACAGGCTGCCACATATGAGTGCCAGTTGGTGAGGAGAGGAGGCTATCAAAAACTTCTACCGGTATTTGGATCCCAGCATTTGGTAGCAACTCCACATCGAGCTCAGGCTCTGGCCGAGATTTGGGCTTAAACCACAACTACCGGGAAGCTCTCCGATGGACTGGAACCTAAGCTTCAGGCCGGAACTTAAGTTCTAGGGGCCTGTGAAAGCTGTAGCAGCATAATTAGGTCTCCGGAAGACTTCAAAGCCGTAACTACTGCCGGTCGAACTCTTAACTATTCCGGGACTTGTTGCCTACGATGTCAACTATGCACGGCAAAACAAGCGGGCGGACAGCGACATGAACAATAGCGGTAACAGCAACAACACGAACAGCGAATATGCGGCTATTCTATGAACCCCGGTTCCAAAAATGACTTCATAGAATGCTACCTCAACTACTAGTGGGCAAAGTCGCCCAACCTTTCATATCCTATCGCTCTCTGAGGCCCTACTGAAATCCTATTCCAATCGAGTATTTGCGATGCCCGTTGAAGTGCATGTCTTCAGTCCTTTAGTTTCTTCCCACACACACACTTTAGCTGGATATTCTATGAGGCAAAGTGCTTACGTAATTGCATGCACGAGCCTTTCAAATAAGAGGATTTCGTTAATATCTCACACACAGCCTATTTTGTTCTATTTCAAGAACGACCATCCCTTATTGGAATAGCCCTTAAATAAGCTCATTATATGTTATTGCCATCGTTAGGGAGGTAAAAGAAAAATAAGTTTTCTAATAAAATTCTCCAAAAATTAACTTTTAGCGCAACTGTCGAATTGAATTTGTTATTAAAAATATTAGGAAAGTGTAATCGGCAAATACCGGCGACATGATTTTCGTAGCATTTCGATAAAAAAAAAATCAATCACTAAAATATTTATGCCACAGAAGAAATTCCAGCAAAATAATTATTTGATACGTCGAAGAGCATAATCCTTAACATTTATTTTATGATTTTAGAAATATTGAGGATCTGGCCGAGTTATATGGAATTATTAAAATTGAAGTTTTATTTCTTTGCCTTTCGTTACAGTTGTTTTTGCGCTTAACCTTACCTTGATGCTGATGCACTCAGTTGCCGGCGATGATTGGTCCCTGTCGTGTGCCTCAAATTGTACCTGCAAATGGACGAATGGAAAGAAATCAGCGATCTGCAGTTCACTACAGTTGAGTGCCATTCCAACAACGTTAAGCACTGAGCTCCAAGTGCTGGTACTGAACGATAATCATATACCGTATTTGAATCGGGAGGAGTTTGCCAATCTAGAGCTTTTGAATTTACAGCGAATATATTTGAAGAAGTCCGAGGTGCAGTATGTACACAAGGAGGCGTTTAAGGATCTCAAGATTTTGGTGGAAATTGACTTGTCAGACAACAGATTGGAAATGTTGGATAAAGATACATTTATGGGGAATGATCGCTTGAGAATATTATATTTGAATGGAAATCCTCTTAAGAAATTAGCTGCCTACCAATTTCCAGTTCTGCCGCATTTGAGAACACTAGACTTGCACGACTGTCTGCTGTCATTTATAGATCCCATGGCGCTGGCAAATCTTAATATGCTTGAGTTTTTGTATTTAAAAAACAACTTACTGGAGAGTTTAAGTGAGTACGTGTTCCAGCATATGACCAGTTTGAAGACCTTGGGGCTGGACGAAAATCCCTGGCAGTGTAACTGCAAACTGAGAAAATTTCGTTCTTGGTATGTCAACAGTAAACTGTATAGCGAAAGTCTGCTCTGCAAGGGACCTCCACAGCACAAGGACAAGACCTGGGATAGTGTTCAGGAACAACTATTTGGTTGTTCGCCCAAAGTGGAGATATTCAATAACGAAGATGTTCAAAATATTGAAATTGGTAGCAATGCCACATTTAGCTGTTTGGTTTATGGCGATCCGTTACCGGAAATTTATTGGGAACTCAATGGCAAGATCCTGGATAGCGACAACGTTATGTTCGAGGCTGAAACATTTGCCTCTGACAAAATATGGAGCAACTTGACTGTTTTCAATATGACCAGTTTAGATGCTGGCACATATGTTTGCTCTGGCACCAATGTGGTGGGTGTAGGCTCCCAAAATATCAGCATATATTTGACAGAGATTGTGCAACATGTTCTCGTCAAGACTCCGGAAACATTTTGGTATTTTGGCTTAATAATGGGCACGTTTGGTACTGTATTTTTGCTGATTCTCATTTCCTTTGTGGCGTGCCTGTGCAAAAGAACAACTCGCCAGAGAAGACATCCCAGTAAGACTGGGGTCAAACCGAGTGTTAGTTTTAATGACCAGGAGAAGAAGCTGCTAGACCTAAGTATAACAACGACGACAAATGATAGAGTAGATAGCTGTCTAGACAACAATCACAGCACTGCCACCGCTATGAGTAAAGTAGATTCAATAATGGGATTTGAACCCATTGAAATTCATTCCTCAGACAATCATAGATCAAGCGTTCACGCACACCATGCTCTTATGATGGGAGCACATCATCAATTGCCCCAACAACAACAAATGCAACATAATCATTCCCATATGAAGGCCACCAGTAATGCTGGAACACACTCCTCTAATCATCCACAACAATTAATGGCTGTAAGTGATGGATCCTGCAGTGTTGTGGGCATTCCCACTTCTATGACTCCCGCTGTAACATCAGACGGACACAACAGTCATATATCTGAGGAGTTTCCTCTCAATGTTGGCGTTTTTCCACCGCCACCAGAATTCTGTTCAAATATTGTGGCGAATCCAACATACGGCAATATTTTCATTAGTGTTTCGGTGACCCAAGACATGCTGGATGGAACTGATATTGGCATGTATCCAGATTTATTGAATATACCCCAGAGAATACAGGATAATGGAATGTCGTCAGTAGTCGTTACACAGACAACAACCAATGCGAATCAACTTAATTCTCATGCAGGAGATGCAATGTCACCACCGCCTCCGTCAACTCAACAGAAACAACAATTACCATCTTCCGCAGTTGGCAATGGTTCCCCCCTTAGCGTTAATGCATTTGCCACACTACCGCGCAACAATCAGAGAAGAGGAATTCTTAAAAAAGACTCTTCCTTGCAGCATCAGCAGCAACAGCAATTGCCACACACGAATCTCTACACTCATGACGAAATCGTCTCCTATCACAACTTGGAAACAACATACAGTCAAGGCTACCAAGAGCATCAAACCGAGTTAGTCGGTCTTCCACCTCCGCCACCTCCACCAGCAGTCAAATGTCATCACGGCCCATCTTCTTCAAATGCTACCTCCAAGTCTTGTGCAGGCTGCATGTCCCCAGCTTTAGAACCACTATCTGCCTGCTCAAGTCCCCCTAAAGATGTCACACCCCTGAGGCCTCTTTACAAAGCGCAAAATGGTTCAGCGTACTTAAAATACGACAACATGGGCAGACGAATAACGGCCAGCGGCAACTCAACGCTTTCCTTGCCGGACGATGAGCGTTTAGAAAGTGAAACACTCTTCAATGATACCACTCCGCTAACCAAGACTCCCGCCTCTAAAGTTGCAACTAAACTACAACAAGACTGCCAATCATCATCCCCAACTCCCAAGTCTGCGGCAGCCTTAAAAAATATGGACACTGGTGGTGAATTTGTATCACTCTAGTATTACGGGACCCAAGTGTAAATATGTAGTAAGAAAGTGAGCTTTGAAGTTAATAGCAACATATACATTTTATTTACCATAATTAGATTCACCAGCCATAGTTAACACTCCATTCAGATTCATATAAATAACTCTCTTATACACTCACACTCACTTAAAAATCACTAAATGAAAACCACAATAACAATCAATTTAAAGAACTAAAATAAAAACCAACATGCAGTGTAGGTTTACAGCACTGCTTAAAAGTTTAGCACTTGTTGGGCCGTTTATTAAATTTACAGGGTGTTTCTCCAAACCAACCAAAAGAGTGAACAGAAAAACCAAAATGTTATCTCCATTTTTTTATTAAACTGAAAATAATTTGTTGCTATAATTTTAGGCCGTGCTGTAGCGTCCAGCTAGAAAATATTATTAGCTTAAGAATTTACATATGTATTTAAAGAAACGGAAAACTTGATTTTTGATTCCAACTCTTAAATTAGCAATAACGAATTGTAAGTAGCACTTCATGGTTGCTTCCACTTACGAGGGAGTATATCAACAGTTTTTTAATTAGTCTTCTTTTCTTTAGACCCAAAATCAAATACGAGTAAATATAACGAAATCAAAAGTTGTAAAGTAAAATATTATATTAAATAAGTTAAACCTGATAAGTATTTTTCCACAAGTTATTTCTTCTACTTTCGATTGGTTTAGGAAAAATTATGAAGCCTTTAGTTAATAGATGAACATGGACACTGTGAGTTTTGTATTAAAATTAAGTGAACCTGCTTCAAACTAAAATTCCTCCATACACCACACAATGTTATTGAATATTTTTATGTTTATATTGTTGTCTCTTAATATCGCTAAGGCCACATGGAAACCACATACAGTATCACTAGATTAACCTGGCCAAGATTGGACAGGCCTCGAACCAAAGATCTACTAAGTTTTCAAAGGACACAACTAAGGAACATACATCATTGCAACGATTACCGAACACTGAAATTTTGTGGCAGTTGTAAAAAAAAAAAGAGGAAACCATATATCTTGGAAGATAAACACCTGGATCCTCTCGGGCGGAGGTCATTCGGTAACATCTCCGAAATATCGGAGGTGGGACTGCGGGGAATCAATTCATTCATTATCAGCAATCGCCGGCTTAGCGGTGACTCCATACCGGAACAGACTTAGTGACCCCACTTCAATACACCTGAATTTCTTCACCATTTCCTTACTCTCTTATACTCTTTCATCTCTTCAGGTAACACAAAGGGACCGAACTTGCGGACCCACGTGGGCTTGCAGTGCAGGTGACCTGATTATCTTACCTGTCTCTTTGCCCTACACTATTTAATAAGATGTTCAGCATTTTTATATACAATGTGGAGCAACTTTCCTCACAAACAATGTTGACAGACATTTGAAAAACGAATATTTAGCACTTTTCTTGCTTTGAATTTTTTCCAACATGTCTTGTTCCAACTTCTAATATGACATACTCGCGATTTTCGTGGACAAACCCAAAATCATCTCGCAGGTGTATGGACAGCACTTTCTGAGAAGGAAAAATTTACTAGCAGTGGCAGCTACCTAACAGAATTCACCTGAGTATGTGTGTGCATGGGCGTGTAAAATTATTCACTTAATTAAATAGGACAGCAGTTAGAAAACAAATTATTCTTTTAAAAAGAAGGCTAAAACAATATCACTATAACTGGGAATCAAAATTTAAGTTGATTTAACAAATCGGTCAACCCTTTACTGCTACTTTTGTATAAATTTTCATACCCTAAAGTGAACCCTTTTAGTTAAAACTCTTAAGCCATATTTTTGTTTATGGGAAAAATTAATTTCTGCTAGAAATATTAGAACTAAAATATTTAAAATATCATTTTAAGTACAAAAAGAAAGAAAGAAAAATTAAATATAAAAGCAGGTGTTTAAGGAAAAATACATTTTTGTTATTATTTATCCTTCTCCATGTTCTTACATAAAAATTATCCTTTAAGATCGCAATAAATAGATGAGCTTATATTAAAAATGTACTATTAGAAACTCTTATATACGTATTATTTCATAGTTAAAATATACATTTAAATATAAATTGTAAATTTCATCATTTGACACTTGAGGTTTAGACACATTAGCCGATTCCGCGCTAAGACGCGTGCTCGCGAATGCTTCACTAATACAGTTACGTTTTATTTTTTACGGCTGCTGTGAAAATACACACGGAATCTGACGACATGCCTAGATTCCGTGCATTCCAGCTAATCGAGCGATTGTATATCTACATACGTACATACTAGTATATGTCCATTAATGCGGAAATCATTTTATTGTTTAATGCCACAATAATTTTTTGGTTGTTTTGTTTTCCGCCGCATTCCGCAGACAAGATTTAAAACAAATTATTTCCCGTATGGATGCGATGATATTATATCTAAATCTTTAAGAATCGTACGGATCCATAAAGCTGCTTTTGTTGCTTCTGACAATGCAATAAATTCCGCTTCTGTTGTAGACAATGAAATGCAAGATTGTTTTCTGCACCCACAGCTCACTGCACCTCCGTTCAACGTTAAAATATAGCCAGAGTTTGACTTGCTGTCGATCTTCTTTTCCGCCCAGTTAGCATCTGCAAATCCGACTAAGGTATCTTTGATCTCTAAAGAATTGCTTAACTGCAGGTATAGTTCACGTGTTCTAAGCAAATACTTTAATACTCTTTTTAACTCGCTCCAATTTACTCCAGTAGGATTGACGGTTTGGCCTAGTATTTACTGCGGTGTATAGCAGAGAGCCAAGTAAGCTTTAATATTTTTCGTTGTTAAGTAGGGGCACTGACTTCACTTTTCCGTACGATGGTTTGAATCGTTGTTTTATTTTCTTTGTTGAAATTTATGAAAAATATTCCCTGAGTGACTCTTGAAACAAAATTTAACATTTTTAGAGGCGAAAAATATTTTACAAATGAGAACAAAAGAGACAAATGTGTTACTTGAAATATCTTAGGTCCGAAAATATATAAAATGTTTTGTTATTAAAACACACGCGGAATGCTTTTCTACCTGCACCCCCAAAACCATCAGTAGTGGAATCAGAATGTGTGGCTTTCTGTTAAGACGCAAACATGTTTGATAAATTTAAATTTATTTTGAATGAAATGAGCTCCATCGCAGTTATTTTCGAACAGTTAATAATTAAATGTCAATGGAAGCCTTTACAGGATTTTTACTCCCCAAAATCAGCTGCCTATCCAGGGGGTGGGAAGGAAATTTCCCCCTGTCAAAAGCATTAACAATTTAAATTTTCCCCTACAAGAAGCTTAGAAAAGTTCAAGATTTGTTTTGTTTCGTTAATAGTTCTTCCCTCCCAAAGCTTAAGCTGGATCAGCGCCTGCCAAACTGTAGATACATGTAGATACAAGATTTTTTTATAAATAAAATATACAAAATGTCAAACTTAACAAATCAAATATTTTCAAATGCAATAACTTCAATTAGCGTCATATCCAAAACACTTAAATAAATATAAAAAAAGGTTTTAATTCAATTGCGCTAAATGTGGATACAAAAGTAATTGTTATTGCAAGAAATAAAAAATAGAGTTTTTCTTTTTATAAAAAATACATCAATTTTCATCACAATTTAAATTTGAAATTAAAAAAATAAAGAATTGAAGCATATTTAGTTTGTAATTAGATTTTATTAGAAATAAATTCCTTAAGCAGAACACAACTAGTAGTAAGTAGATTTTAAGATACAATAAAATTACATTAACAACTACTTACAAACATAAATACTTGCATATAAAAATATTATATAAATATATATATATATAAAAAAGAACAAAACAAAATTATTATATGTATATAAAAGACGATTCCATAAATTAAAAAGAGAATAAAAATAAAAAGAAATTTAAAAAATCATTTAAAAATTTAAATAAAATTTCTTTTAATGCGATTATTTGTGAAAGACATGCTACATGAATTTGGTAAGTACACACACATACACACACACACACACACACACACACACACACATACGCAATCATAAAATGAACACTAGAAATTGGGACCATTGAAATGTAGTTTATTGAAACAACAAATCTTACTGTCACCAGAAAATACTGCAAGTGAAAAACAATTCAATAAAATTCATGGCAAAAAAGAAAAAAAACTAATTTTCTTTTTCAATTTTATTCCAATTTTATTTAGTTGTTATTGTTTTGTTTTCATTTAAATACAAATGTGTAAAGTACGATTGAAAAATGTAACCGAAAACCACAAAACCAACCAGTTCGATTGATGCAGCATTGCACAATCAACCGTTAAATAAATAAATATGGCCGCACACAAATACTGACACACATTACAGGGTCTAAGAACTGTCCGAATGACAGCATTTTAGTGGTTTGCTGGTACTGCGTGTGAAGTAAAATAAAATAAAAAGAAAAGAATACAAAATAAAACAAATTGAAATAAAATAAAACAACATAGAATAAATAAAAGGCTGAAAGAAACTGAATGACAGGAACATAATTTTGCAACTCTTTAATGTGCTATTAAATTTTAAAATATTTGACATTTAATTACTCTCTTGTGAGTGAGATTAAGAGTGTAAATTGCACTGTGGACCGATTTTAATAATTTGCCTTTAAATTGAAAGGTTTTGCATTTTAAGAAAGTCCCTACTTTGAAGAACAACACACTTTTGTCCCAGGTGAGAGTCTTTGAGTGGTAGGTTTTGACAGATCAACTATAACTCGTTAACACATTAGCCAGTCTACTCGACTCCGCTCAAACAAGTACCTTCATTTTTTTGTTATTTTTGGGACAAATCTTTGCCATAACTTCACCCTTTCGTTTCAAGTTTCTAAATCTTTTCTTTAAAAATGTTGTAGCTGTCGTAATCATTTGACACCTCACACAACATAATTTTCCCTTTACCATTTTAGTCACTGTGAAGAGCAAAATGTCTCCTAACATAAAAAAACGATTGCGTTAGTTTTTTTTACCAAACATAATTTCGCAGCTGAAAATCAAATTATATAGGAAATACAATTCTTGCGTTCCTGAACTGAACATAGTAGTGTGATATACGCCTCCGTTTTTCTTAGTAAATCGTTCTGAAGCTATTGCAGGTCCAGTATCTCTTTCTAATATTTCTTGAAAGTTTGGTCGCTTTCTTGAAATATGGAAAGCATTATCTAGTCTAGTTCCTGCATGCAAATCTGGAAGCAAATCAAATATAAATTAGTTCAGGAGGGTTGTTTGAATTCGATAAAGTTAGCACTACAACTTATAGCACAATGAAATCAAATCTTTTATTAACAGAGAAGCCGCGGACACTTACTCTGCTACATTTTATTTTAAAAATTATTGTATATAATCTAAAAAGGCACTCCATTCGAGAGGAAACGAGCCACTAAGTTAATAAGTTTTGATCGAATCGTTTTAATGCTTTCCTGGCGAATTATTACTGTTTTTAAGTTTTGTAATTGCAACTAAAGCGTAACACAATCTCTTTGTGTCGTATGTCAAATCATGCAGAGTTTTTCTTCTGCCTTCAATTGATTGAGTTGTAAGAGCGAGTTAAGTAAATTAAATAAATAAATAGCCAAAGACTAAATGGTTCAGTACAATTTTACTTTTTGTTTGTGAACCGATTTTCTTCTCTTTATTTTTTTCGCAGCTATTGAGAAGCTTTATTGTTATTAATTAAAAAAAAAAGCAGAAGTAATTTGTCGATTTAATTTTTGAAACTCAAATGGTAAAACTTGGTAACAAATATGAATATTTTATAAAGTGATGCTTATGGCCTTTTCTCTTTAGTTAAAGACATTTTTAGAATTGAAATTTTTTGAACAACAAATGAGTTTCATGCTTTTGTTTTTGTAAACAAATACTTCAGGATGAAAGCTTTAAGCATGAGAACTTTAATACGTTTCCTTACTAGTGTAGGCTCTGGCGTCTTTTCTAGTGATCTTGAGATAGGCATCTCATATCGTGGTTCATGCAGGATTTTATACGACAGGAATATACGTGGGAATATTGGTATTTTCGTCGACAGTCAGGCGGCGCTTCTGTCATTCAAATCGTACAAAACTACGTCTCTGTTAGTCAGTCAATGTAAGAGAGAGTTGTCAAGGCTAGGCAGCCTGGCGGATGTTACCTTGGTTTGGGTCCTTGCGCATAGGGACCACTTTGGTAATGAACAAGCAGGCAAACTAGCCAAAGGAGGAACCGCTCTTAATACTCCCAATGTGGAATCAGTCGCAATCCCCTTGGGGAATATTAAGAGCGGCATTTTCAGTCACTTTCTTAAGGAGGCTGATAATAGGTGGCGGAGACTGAGCATATGTAGGGTCTCTAAATTGATGTGGCCCTCTTTTGATTTTAGGCGCACTATGCAACTGATAGGTCGTGATCGGAGGAACTTATCGCGCTTGCTGGCAATATTAACAGGTCACTGGGTGTTAGGAGAACATTCCAACATCTGTCTAGGGCTATCGAATGCTCACGCGTTAACTTCATCTGTAACCTCATCTTTTGATTATACATCAAAAGCGTTTTACAATTACTTCTGTTCTATGGTTCGAGTTATTATATTATTTTTGTATAGTTAATATATTTTGCTTGTGGTTAGAACTTTAGGAAAAATTGTGCTGGTCACCTCAACCATGTTTTGTGGTCGAAAATCATTTAATGATTAAATGGAAATAATAACTTGTTTATTACAACAAAGGCAATGCTTAGGATGTTATCTGAAAAACAATAAATGTTTGTCACAGCAATATATTGTTATAGAGACCATAATATGGTGGGCGTGATCATGCCACAACCCTATTTTTTTCGCGTGCCCTACATTCTCTACAAAATTAGTTGGCATGAGTAGAATATTTCTGGCTTTCTTAAATTTCTCAGTACAACTCACTCTTTTATTAATAAATACACTAGCCGGTATTATGCCCTAATTCTCATCTCATCCATTTTCCTAATTTAATCTCGTACTCGTGTGTAAAACGTTAGCATGAGAATGCTTTTAAAACAGAAGCTAAGAAGTATTCCAATACTCACGCTAAGTCTGAGTTCTTAGCTACTCCTGCTTCGAAGAGAAGACCAAATAAAAAAAGATTAAAACAAACCAGAATAGATTGAAAAAATACAAAAGAAAACAAAAATATAATCGAAGGAGGAAAGAGAAATCAACTTTTTAATAGTCAACACGTTAAAACACGTACAGAATTTATTACGGCCCGCAATGCCAAATGTGCAAGAAGGGACTCCATAATCGAAAGTTTATTGTAATACGTGATATTTTTTTAGTCTTGCCTTAATTTTTTACTCTCATTTAATATGCTGCCTTCAATGGTACTTAACCATGCATACGAATACATAACTATATTAAAAATGTTGTAGTTTTAAGAATGAATTGGGAAGAAATAACGAAACAAAAGTAAACGCAAAGAAAAGACAAGATGAAATCAAGACCGAACACGGTGAATGAAATTGGCTACTTATTTAAACATGTAGTGAAATCTAGTTTATTCTCTGTTAAGAAGGGAATTTTGATACTTGTGGTGCTGTAAGTATTACTTAACAAAACCCTCCTTAAACAGTCGCACACACACACACACACACACACACACACACAGAGAGATTCACACAGCCTGAGAGATTGATGGGGAGAGAAAGAGAGAGAGAGAGTGAAGTATTCCTATTTAACCACTGTATATTAAGGTGTAGTTTAGTACGACTATGTCACTTACGGATGTTGGGAAGATTTTTGCTCAGCTTTTAAATTGTGTTCTTTGGGTGGAAATAAGGAGCCACAAAAATACTAATGGAAAGGAACTAATACATAAATAAGAAGGGCACAGATGCATGAATAAAATCAAATGAAATCTGTTGCATTTCCTTTTCACCATAACCCATCCATATGCTGAATAAATACATTCACATGCACATGAGTTTAAGTGTGTGTTGGTCGTAGGGCGTTGGAAGCTGTGATTATATGAAACAGTTTTTATATTATTATTCGTCCAAATGCTGGCTTATAACTACTTATGTACGAGTATATCCATTTAGGAAGTCATGATCTCATACTATTTCTTTACGTTCTTTTTGTTTGTTTGTTGCCGTTTTTTGCTCTTCTTGTTTTAAAAATATATTTATTTTCGTAGCGGAAACAGGATATTGAAGCTACTGAGTAAGCAATATTTTTATTACGACCTTTACATTGACTCAAATACAAATTTTATGTTCGTATTAAATTACAATTGCAAATAAATTTGTATCTAGAGTTAATGCTCAAGCCTGTTTGTTAGTTGTACGAAACAAAACCAACAAAAATAATCTGAAAAAACATAAATATTCGCCAAATAAATATTTATAAAAAGGAAAACGAGAAGGAAAATTAAGTCTAAAAAGGATACTTATGACAATACAAAGGAAGAATGGCTAAACAAATAATGTTTCTTCACCTCAATATTAATTGAAATGACTCTGAAATTAAACTAATAATTGATGATACAGAATGATGATGCTGGTATTGGGAATATCATGATATTTTTGCAAAAAATCTATATCGACAAGTATGAAATGTTAACACATATATGGGTTTGCCGATAAGAGAAGGTCGATTTTGTTACACTATGCCGGCTTCTGAGAAATCGATTGTTTATGTTATTCAGTCACTGATGCCAAATCTCAATGGCAAGTTACACGATTAAGGTGCATAACTAAATCAGTGTTGAATGCAGGATCACAACTTTGTCCGAAAAAAACCTTTTTAACGACAAGGCTTTTTTCGATAAAGGCTGCATGTGGAATGACGCACACTGGGTGCGATTGCCTGTAACTTGGCACTTAATTCATGGTTTAATTTTTTTTTTTGCTTTTAGTAATACTGGGCAGCGGCTAAGAGTAGGAAAAATAAACATCTCAATCACTTCCACGCCTTGTTGCAGGTCGAAAATTTTTTTTGGAATTATACGTTCGAAGTTGGTAAATTGTTCATATTCTTGTAAAAAGTAAAAAAACAGATATATTTCAAAGCCAAAATTTTTTAATGGAATCTTCAACTTCATGTCATTTAGTCCGGGGTTGAATTTAATTTCGTTTTTTTGTTGTAAAATTATTTTTGTTGTTTTTTTTATAAATTTTAATTTTTGATGTAACTAAAAATGTAAGAGGTGGCTTATTTTGAACCTTTGCAATAAATTGGATTTCAATAATTAAAGGTTTCATTTCAAAAATATCTTCTAATTTGATTAATATCAAAAATTAGTTTTATTTTTATTTATTCTTAGTTAATTTTTTAATCTCAACTCCTTTTTCTACAAAAAAACGAAATTATTGTTGAGGGTGTTTTGTTGTTGTTATTTTCAAAAATTCAATTAGAAATGAATGCGTGAGAGATGTAAAGATACCCTTATCTGTATAAAATAAAGTATGTAAGAAATAAAATAGTTTTTCGATCATTTTGAAAACTATTATTTCTTTCTAATAGCGGCAAAGAAAATTCAAACTTCATTCGTATATTTAAGAGCCATTTTGAAGGCGATTCAACACAGTGTGCGACATCAAAGCACCTGCGGTTCACCAGTTGGCATTGCATGCGGAAAAAAATATTGTTTAATTGACATCTTCGATAGACGTTATCACTGGTCCGTACGCCTTTGAATGATATGTTGTTTAGGTAATCAATGTCAATAACGAGCGTTAGAAATTAATGAGAACCACTTGAGGATTTACCTATCTCTAATAGAGTTAATGTGAATTTGCTACCAGGATAGTGAGATTTGAAGCCGCTAGCCTTTTGTTTTGAAGTTGCAGTTCTATGGCAAAAAGCATCAATCGACTAATGCCCTACAAATCAATGCCACTCAGGCCAACACTTCAACTCAGCCGAATCCATGCGGAAAATTGATGGCCAGGGACATGGACATGGCCAGGGACATGGACATGGCCGGGGATATGGACATGGCCGGGGACATAGACATGGCCAGGGACATGGACATGGACATGGCCAGGGACATGGACATGGCCAGGGACATGGACATGGCCAGGGACATGGACATGGCCAGGGACGTGGACATGGCCAGGGACATGGACATGGCCAGGGACGTGGACATGGCCAGGGACATGGACATGGCCAGGGATATGGACATGGCCAGGGATATGGACATGGCCAGGGACATGGACATGGCCAGGGATATGGACATGGCCAGGGATATGGACATGGCCAGGGATATGGACATGGCCAGGGATATGGACATGGCCAGGGATATGGACATGGCCAGGGATATGGACATGGCCAGGGATATGGACATGGCCAGGGATAAGGACATGGCCAGGGATATGGACATGGCCAGGGATATGGACATGGCCAGGGATATGGACATGGCCAGGGATATGGACATGGCCAGGAACATGGACATGAACGAGGACATGGACTTGGTCAGGGATATGAAGATGAACAGGGACATTGAGATGGCCTGGGACATGAAGATGGACATGGACGTAGAGATGGCCCGGGATATGGACATGGCCAGGGATATGTGCCTGTCAGATTCATATTTCACACATATTGGCATAATCGGACTTTCGAATCAAAAGAATAGTTTCGCCAATACCTCACATACAATGGTTAAAAAAAGAAATCAGCATGCTGTAATTGGTCATAATTATAATAATGAGAGTCGATGTAGACACGTTGACAGAAATTAATACATTTTATTTTAAATTAGATTTTTTACTACTTCAGAGGGAAAAGTAAAAGCTTAATAAAATCTAAAATAAAATTTTAGAAAAAAGTTTTTATGCAATTTTAAATAAAAAGGGGCCCGCAAATGTTATTCTTCACCTTTTTTAAAGCAAGATGCATATGACATTTGTCTATTTGTCTATTAATACAAAAATATCAGACTTTATAATTCCATCAAGCTTTTAATTGGTAAAATCTTTTGAAACACATTAAATTAATTCCTAATTAAATATCATTTCAAAATACATATGTTAAAGAAGAATATAATACCAGAAGCTTTATTACGAATAATGTCTTTAGTTAAAGATTAAATGCCTGCCCTGAGGGCACTCTATACACTTGAATGAAATATATACATAAGTTTACCACTAACAGGCAACATTTAAAATTTGTTGCCTTCAAAGTTTGAAATTTTAAATTGTGCAAACTTTAAATTATTCGCAACTCTTTCATAAATTGGCCAAACGCTGTCAGGGTTCTATGGCAAAAATTCAATTCTGTCTTATGAAATCAAACAGGTTCGTAAGCAACAGCAGTATCCAATTATTCACGAATGTGCTTGGTGTGCAAGTGTTTCTTGCAAATGTACAAAAGTGGCAGTGGCAGTGGCAGAGGCACGGACAGTGGCACTAGCAGTAAGGCAGTGATTAGAGCAAACAGATACATTTCCTTTTTCCGTTTCAAAATAGTAGTACTAAATGTAACTAGTAGCAGCAGTACTCGCAGTAGTACATAATAATAAAACTATATGAATGTGTGTGTATGTGTGTATGTGTGTGATGTAATATTTCTTTGCACTCGCATGTGTATGTGTCAGTGTTTTCGTAGTACATTTGATATTTTTGCTGTTACGGATATTGTTGCTGCAGTTGTTGAACATGACAGACACAAAATAATTTGGCTCAGATGTTCGTAATTTTTTCCTCCTATGCAGTAAGAAAAGTATGTGGCAGCAGTGTAGACCAGCAGTAACAGTGTGGTTTGAAATATAATATAATCCAACATTTTTGCAAAGAAATCCAGAAGTTTTGGCAACCTTCAAGCGTTGTGATGTAGTCAGATTTAAGCTCAAGATTAAATTGGAAATGGTTGATCGATTTTGGTCATCACTGTGATTCGGGTATGAGATTCTGATAGCAACGGAATATCATAAATATTTAAGACATTTTTATTATTCGTTATTGTTGCAATAGAAATTTTACATGTAATTTTGTGATTTTGTGGTAAGTTCAGTTTCTTTCTAGCCTCTCATTTTTGTTTTGTCCTTTCTAATTTTTTTCTATATAAATGAATATTCTTTGTTAGAAGTGTGTTATTTTTTCATTCTCATAAGTCATAGATTTAGTACTTCTATGTTTTTATTAAGTGTTTGCCTTTATGGAAGAGAACATTCGAACAAAGAATAAAACCGCAATGCGTCATTTGTTTTTATAAATGGGTTTTATTTTTGTTCACATTTTCTTATTTCTTTATTTTCGGCCGTAAAAAGATATTTTTAATACTCGCTGTGCAACTCAACATTGGAGACAGGCATAAATTTGATGTTTTAATCAATTGCTCGCTCGTCTTCTTTTGCTTTTGGTTTTTTTTTTCTAAATTAAAATAGTTTCGAAACATGCATGAAGTTTCAGTTGCTTTCTAATTGTTTTCTCGATTTATTCAGAGTGTAACGAATCGAAATGCGAAAGCAGAAAATAATTAATTGCATGGAATAGTTAAGTAATTAATTACATTATTTGATAAATTAATTATAGATTTGATGAGTTCGAGAATATTTATCAATAGACATAGAACGAAATACAGGGAAACCGATTAAAGAAATAATTTTTCATTTTGCTGTCATTTGTTAGGTGAAACTCATTGAAGATATAAATTATTGATCCACCACACATCATCTTAGTCAGTTTATTTTGTCAGTAAACTCGTTTGTAAAGAAAAAAAGTCAGCTGCCAGGCACACAGGTATGGCTTGCCGTAACTGAATGCACTTGGCCCCAAATTTACATGAGTACCTGCCAACGATGGCACAACCTCATGGTGGTTTTAGCACAGGGTGTATTAAAATGCAACCACCAACGCCCCTATACATAAGCATATAGGTACCAATGGAAGATTATGGATGCCATGTCCCTGGTTCCACCGCTTTCTGAAGGCTTGGAGCTACCAAACTGGTTCCCGTTTTACCAGTATTTATATCGCTACTGGTCAAACTTAGAAAGCCCTACCTTCTTCCAGTCTCAGGCCCCATACTGGTACACCCATCTCCCTCGGTAACAAAAAAAAAAACAAAGTGGCGGGATCACCAAGAAGACATTCCTCCGGTGACAAACTGAGTGCACTGTCACAGAAGTTCTGACTTATTCCTCCTCGTGGTGGCGGACGGTAAGAGGGTCCTGCCTCTGCAAGGAGCTCGGCTAATTAAGTCGAGCGGAGAGAAGTTAGCATTCTCTTTAATCAACGGTGGAACACCATGTGCCAGCGATGGGTGGATACCAGTTTTAATACTGACTTACCCAAGCATATGGAGCTCTGTGTGGATGGACATCTTTTTCTCTACTACACGGATGAATCAGTAAGCCTCGCAAGAGATGGAGATGTTAATCTCCGAAGAAAATCTGTTTTTAATGTGCCAAGTGAAGAATCCGGAAGAGGTGGACAAGAATGTCTCGCGTTGGGTAGACGGCTCAAGTTTTAAAGGAACTTCTAAAGCATTGGACCGTGAGATTCTGATAGAGATGGGCAATGAAGCATTGCGAAAGGCTGAGAGGTTATTCTCTGTAGGAACTCTGTAGGTTATTCTCTGTAGGTGGACAAGAAAACCTCGAAAGGGTGAACGGATTATTTTCCAAAGATTTTCCTGAAGAAGACTCTGTCACGGTAGCGAACATTGTGTGTGAATGGCTAGCATAAGGCTTAGAATCATGGACAGACACTTGTTAAATGTAAGTGCCAAGGTGGATCCAAGCTTTAGATAAATGCAAGCAATTAGAAGGAACTCCTTGAAGAGAAAGAAGGCCGACAGTCACTAGTCTAAAATCAGTCAAGAGTAACGGTAGCAAGATACTCAAATGAAAAGAAGGTAGCCGTAAATTACAAATCGGTTGCTGAAATAAATTCGTGGAAAGAAGCGGGTTAAAAAGATGGGCATTAAGTTAACGGGCTGCTTCCATATCCCCCTACAATAATAATAAAAAAGGCATACAACACTCTTTCAGAAGACTCGCGGCCAGAATATTGTGAAAATCAAACTTTTCGAGTCGAAATGATTTTTTATTCTTACATACGAGTCAAGGAACCTTCCAATGTTATCAATAACTGCATAAAACGCTGACTAGAAGTATTTTTTTTCAATTTCAATACCAAGACAAAATTATTATAATGATATGAGATATTTTGGTTTTCATCTCATTTGAATTTTCATCATAAGAACCGCGCGGTTGTCACGATTGTCGAATTCGACTAGCAATTATCGGTTTTGCGAAGTCAATTCAAAGTGGCAATTCACACTTATCAACCGACTTTCATTCAATGTATCTCTTGTGGCACACGTTGCACGGCCTTGTTAAAGCCACTGCTGTTAATTATAAAAGCGATTTTATTTAGGAATAAAGCAGCCTTTGATCACCTCTCAGCCTACAAAGCAAGTGAACAAAAGCTTTCCCAAATATAGTGGCATCCCAACAAAAACATAACGATTAATTCACGTCAAATGGTCCCACATTTGTATATTGACAGAGCACTTTGGCCAAAACGGAGCTTCATCGCTGTTTAAAATTTTCTTATTGAAATCGGAATAAATATCAATTTTGTTGTTGCTCCACATACCGGTGGCCCTTTGGCCTCTCATTATGATATATTAGCGCAAGTTCAAAACAAATGCCATGCAGTTTCTGCTTTGGCTGTTGCAACAGCATTTTTTAACTTATTTGGAAAGAGGTAAGAGTTGTAGCACTGCATCATTAAAAAATAAATATATTTTCAACAACGTTATTATAAACATAAGTGCAACATTTATATTTATTACAGGACCAGGACACACGGTCACAAAAGAATCTTCAGTCGCTTGTTCTAGTTGAAAAAATAAAATCTAAATAAATAAATTCTATGCTACATGATCTAAAAGGAATACTTTAATTGAAACTAATTGCAGCTTGGTTGCTGAACTTAGAGATTTTGTATGACTGAATTTCCACAAGTGTAGCTGACTTGTGAAACAAAAACCCAACAAAACAACCAGCAACAAAAGGCAACAATTATTAAAGCTAAAGAAATTCCAGACAAAAAAAACAAAAGAGAACTAAAACGAAACGAAAGAATAAAAATATTAAGTTTATAGGTGGTGGTAGATGGTAGACGAAATGTAATGAGATAAACCAAATGAGGAAAGAAAAACCAAAGATAAATGACTCCATCTTCAGTTGTGGCTGGCAAAGCGAAAATAAAGATAAACAGCCAGCGGTGGCCAAAAGAAAAAACCGGAAAACGGAAAAAGGAACTAATAAAAATTAAACTGAATAAGTAATTAAACATATAAAGCAACAACAACAAACAGCAGCAACAAGAACAACAACAACAACAAACAGAAGATTAAAAATAATGATGTTGAGAAATAAACTGGGATGACGACAAAAAAATTATTGTCAACATTGAAGAGGTGTTAAGTTTAAGAACACTCTCGTTATCGTTATCGTTGGTAATATCAATGAGTGAAATCGTTTCATGCGGAAATTTTCATTTAAATAATTTGCAATCGATTATCAAAAGTGTTTCTTCAAATTCTTTTTATTCGAAAATCATGATAGCAAAGTTGTATCTTATGATAAGAAGATTGAATTAAGGAAACAAACAACATCAACAATAACAACTTGAAAGCGAAAACGCCCAAATTCTGTGAGACAATGTGCGGAAAAACAGTTTGTGAGAAAACTTTTGTTGAAATTAACTTTCAAACACGCTTAAAAGGCGATAGCTAAGTGCCTGGTAATTTTGTTTTATTATATAAAACGTTTTTCTTTTACTTGAAAATGTCATCATTTAAATCTATTAAACATTTGCACAACTCAAACTCATAGCTGCAATTGAAACAATTTGATTCTTTTAAAGAACTGGCGACCTAAAATAAAATCACATGCTACTCGTATCCACAGTGAAAACAAAATTGCAGCATATTGTGGAATTTTATAGCGAAGGTGAATTCGAGGACTATTTGCTAATTAAATGTCTGCATCTCTCAAAGCGTTGAAAGCACTAAAGCATTAACGCGACTTATAAGGGGCCAGCCATTCTTAACAATAACGCTCGCTCAGCTAATTTTTAAGTATTTGTGGTAAAACCAACAGAATAAAGAAGGAGATAAAGCGGACAACTCCCAGTTAAGGTTTCCAAAAGATACAGCAGAAAAAAAGATGTCAAAATTACAAATTATGTTGCTTATTTAAGTGTACTTGTGTGAGAATGCTTGTGAGAGTATGTGTGTGTTTATTTGTTGTACATATTATAAAACCCAAACAAACACAACTACAAATTTATGTAATTTATACAAATGTTTACACTGTCCTGAACCATAATCATGTTTTAATAAAATCCCATTGGATTTTTTTGTGGCCGGGCAAACAAAACTGAAAATAAAATGAAATAAAAAAGTGAGCAGCAGCGTAAAACCAGCAACACTTGAATGTTGACTACAACCATTGTTGCCACTTCAATATCTTTTGTTGAAAATATATTATAAAAATTGTATAAATATAAAAGTAATGAAGGCAAGGAGATTGAAATTTTTTTAATTTAAGACTCAAAGTGCGCGGAAGCATATTTCAGAAATATTTCTAGGTTCTGGAACGGAATGAATCACGTAGGAATAATTACAAAAAAATATAAAATCTCTTCGTTATTTGCCCACTCTAATGTTCATAAAACTTCTGGTATGTTGGTCTGCATTTATCATCACCAATATTATAAATTCCTTTAAAGTTATGAAGAAATAATCTACAGAATAAGTCAATTGACACTTAACCCGAGTCAGCATTTTATAAAATTATTATTCATATTTGCGTCCTTTTCGGCTGTTCTTCGAGATTAAAATAACCATTTATGCCTCTGTTTTCTATTTGAAAACGACTGTTTTATCGGAAGACTTTTTCAAGACTTTTTGCTGGATTTGTGTTTTCTAACATAAATAAACTGACTTGCTTGAAAAGCTGTAAAAAGTCACTTGCCAATACAAACTTGTTAACGTAAAACACACACTAGCAATTTGAACCGATACAAGCATCAGTAATAGATAGCCAACATTCTGAGAAATATTATAATTCTCATTTAGTTTATCACAAATATTGGATATATCGCGAAGGTTTGCTCATTACAGGAGTAGCTGTTTTTATCGATTCTTGTTCCCCTATTATTAGAACCTTAGATCGTTGTTTTTTCGAATACAAGTCCCCCGAAAGGGGACTGGTACTTTTTACAGTATTTTATGAACATGGTAATCGATTAAAAGGTCTTCTGAATGAATGTATCTTATATTCTCTTCCTATTTAACTCGCAGTTTCCCGAATGCACGATTCCCTCGAAATTATCTTAGCCGTAGTTCAGTTGAATGGTAAATGATGACCCGGATTTATTCTGCAGAATACCTCACGCTTACCTTAACTTATTTACCCATTATGCATACACCCTCACCGTAATAGTTTTGTGAGTACAACAGCTGTATTCGTATAATAATACCCTCTAAGTATTAAGGGAAGCGCAGACCTATACTGCCCCCGGGAAGACTAAACCCAAGCCACAGATGGAAATAAAACTGCGTTACTACATTGATTGTGATGATTGTCTCAGTAGTATTTCAAAATAAATTTACTGAAATTGATTTGTTGTATTTATTTTTATTAAGTTGCAAGGTAGTGCGCGAGACCAAGTTTATACCTATGTGCACAGTGTCTATATTACACTAAACTATTGGCACTGGTTTTACCCTTCATTTAATATAAAAACATAAAAAAAAAATGTAATGAATTTTTAAGAAAAATATATAAAATAATCTAGTAAAAAAAAAACTTAATTTAGATTTCGTCAAAAGGTATGAGATAAATTTTTCAAAACATTTCAGAACAAACACTTTCCACCTTCATCAATCATCTCAAGAACTGTGGCAACCCTGTTGCAATGGAATTAAAAATAACACGGAAGAGATGTGGCACAGAAGCGACGATTCAAATGCCCAACGTTAAAATAGTAAAATAATAAAGGAAACCATGAATACGAATGAGGAGGCAAAATAACATTACAGTGTAATTATAACCATTAAAACTGCTAAAATTGAAGTTAATTGTCTGCATTAAAGAACCAGCAGCAGGACAACGAACAAGCAAAGCTCCACACACTCAAACACACAAACACACTCATGCCTATAGAATGAATGGTTGACTGGCTCAGGAGCATTAATGTTTTTCATTTTACTTTTTCTTTTCGACTCCTCCATGAGCAAACAATTTTTGGTTTGGTTTAATGAAAAATATGTTCACCAGTTGGCTTGATTGCCTAACCTGGATTAGCTTAATTATTTTCTAAATAATTCTATAAATTCATGAGAACATGCTCGTGTGTTTGTTAATAAGTTCAAGCAACAAAATTGTGGGATTAAATTTTCTACAAACTTTAGCAAAATTCCGTCTTGGTTGATCCTTTCTTACTAGACTCAAATGAATAATTCAGATTATTTAGCAAAATTCACTGATGAAAACTACGAATATGTCGCAGTCACAGCAAACACTTCCATTACTAATTCAAATACTCGGCATTCCATTGCATTCCTCTACGACCTGTGTAAGGAGATCAAGGAAAAAATTCCAATAAAAGAAATTAAACAGTTGTCTGGAACGCGTTATTGCTACTAGAGCTTGTTAAATTTTTAATTTTAAATGTTGACTTTGAAACAATCCTTTTAATTTGACAAACTGACTTCAGGACACAACAGAAATTTTAAACTTCAAGGAGCGCGCGAATCAGGAAACACAAGAGGAAAAAAACAAACAGAGTCACGTAACTGCAATTCAGTTAATTTAACGCATTTGATGTGTAAAAACTCTCTACAATCAAAAACGTGTTACTTTTATTTGTCTCGCTTTTTGGCTCCAGTTATGAGTGTTTGTGCTTATGTGTTTCGTGTTGAGGCGGACAGAAGGACAAATGTACATTAGAAAATATTCTCAGTAGAAGAAAATATTTTAAAATTTATAACAAGTTAAGAACGCTTGAACAAACTAAATAACAACTTTTTCCTGACACTATTTGGCTTATGAACTACAATGACAACAAAAAACAACCAAGAAATAATAATGAAAACCGGCGAGACGCAGAGAAAGAGCGAGAGGGAGGCTACGGTTCAAATATGTTTAAGGAAACATATGTGGGCGAATAGTGTGATAATCTAGGATCAAATACACATACAGACACACACACATACATACATACGCATACAATATCAGAAAATCACACTTAAAAATCAAATATGAAAAAGATGTCTCTGCTAAGAAAATGTGCATTTTAAATTAGATTTTCTATCTATTTCTCCTTTTCCTATGTCTGAATTTAAGGCGAAATAAATATTAGAAACCTTTGAACTCTAGAAATTCTCTATGTCTAGCGGACTTTTAAACGCTACGCGTTAACGTTGGAAAACTTGTTCCAATACACACTCTGGGGTATTTTTATGTGTAAAATACGAATTTATCGAACTGAAATTTTTAATAATTATCCAGCGTACAATTTATTCAGGCTCAAGTTCATATTTTATTCTTTCAACTTAGAGAGACATATTTTATAATTACTAATAGTTTCATTTTTTGATATCTCAAAAAGAGTCTTCTCATATTTTTCGATAATTTTCTGTAGGTTTGGAACGAAGTTTGACCCATTACAACTTTATTCGATATGTTTTCTATCGTACTCCTTTTTTTTTTGAAAGCAAGTATTTAATACTATTTCTTTATAGTTGGTGGCTATGTCACATGTTTTATAATTCAGTTCAAAACCGTTTTCCAATCGGAAATCATATTAGAGATACTACCTCTGATGAGTGGGATTCTTCCCCACCAATAACCTCTAGCATAATTCTACAGTCTGTAATAACGACACAACATATCATGACTTTAAAATCATTATCAACATGCAGTGTGCAATGTATGAAAATAAAAGATTGTCATATTTCGCACTGTATAAGCAGCGAATATTTGACGCTATGTGATAGACTGTCGCTGCGCCGCTGATCACATTGGTGATCAGCATTGGCCGCTGATCACATTGGTATGCACACAAGCATCGATCACTTTTTATTTTGTTGTCCTGCCGCTGACCGTCTTCTGCATATGATGCATGTTATTGTTGTATAGCAACACTTGTGATCGTGTGGCTCACTTAATTTTTTACCGTGAGAATTAAGATTTGTTATAATTATGCAATGGCCTCGTGTCATATTGTATTTATAAATAAACTATTAGGATAAGAACAAACAACCATATGCTCGTGTATTATAGTGAATAGAAATATAGAATTAATATAGAAATAAGCATTGACTTGAAAATTGTCAAGTCAACCAAAATTCTGTATAAAAGAAGAGTTTGTTTTAGTTTAAGTCACAGACCAATTCTTATCATCTTAGAGTTCTAATTATGGAGCTCGATGAAATAATAAAGAATCCAAATTTCAAATCATAAATAAAAAAGGTCATTTCACTACAAACCACTTTTTTGCCATACCACGAATACTATAAAGGTCTAGAATACATACTATAGTTTTAAGAAGGCTTGAAAAACATTGGTTATTTGTGGGGATGAATCCGAGAAGACAGAGGTCGTATCTAGAATTTAAAGTCCCCAAGGACAAAGTTGTTTTCAAGTCATATGCTACACCTTAAAACCCGACTACAAATACGACTTAATAAACAAAAAACTATCTGTATTTATGACAAGCGATTTTGGAGAGGAGTATTAACAGAAACAAAAAAATCATTAATTTTTCTAAGCTTTTTATACGGGAAAATGTTAATTTTGATTAATTTTGGAGGAGGAAATTTACTTTCTTCTCCTCTTTAGTAATCAATACTGTTTGTCTAGGTGTGCATGGAAATAGCATTTTTAAATAAATAAATAAAATCGTGATACGAGAGGAGTAAAAGTATTCTTGCTGTTTTTGTAATCAAACATTATTAAATTAGAAACTTTTGATTTATCTCTAACAAGTTAGAATTTTAAACAATAATTATTATTAACAATTAACCGGAAAAGGCAAAACTATTTTATAAGGTTTTCTGCTACAAAATACATTTCACTGTAATGTTGTGATATTTATTTTTTATTTTTGAAATTCTATCTGATATTATTCATTTGTCTTTCCTGTTGTTTGCTTTACAGAATTTGTTTTCGATTGGGGCGATTCAGTCATTCTTTTTAAGAACATTTCCCGATTGTTATTTTTATAAAAACAATTTCGATTAAAGTTTTCAATAAAGCTTAAACTCTTTGTAATCACTTCCGTTTCTAGAAACCATTAGAAAGTCTTAATATCGAAACTCATTTTCAGCTTCGTATATCATACACGTTCACACACACACTTGCACATTATCAGCAGGATATCACAAAAATAAATAGATATTAGGGCGAGAGAGAGAGAGGGTGATTTTCTTTTCATATTCATTTAAACGTTCATTCACATTATTGTGTTGTATTGTATTTTGGCGCTTTGTATCGCATTGAACAGTTAACGATGAATGAACGAAGAAATTATATTGCGTGGCGTTGTTTTGCTTTCTTTTGGGTTTGTGGGTTAGGACTGTACATGTGTTGTGTGGGTTCGCAACAAGTAGTCAGTCAGTCATTAGGGAAATCAATTTTGACAACGAATATGCTTCACAGCAGCAAGAGGTATTATTTATTCCACATTAACCATGATTATTTTCTTCTCTTTACGTAACTTCTTTTTTTTTTTTAGAGGGGGAAAGTAAGTAAGAAATGAAGAAAGAAAAACACACACTCATACACACATACATACATGCATGTGTTACACCCAGAACTCTTTAAATGTTTATAATCATTGATTTTTAGTGTTCGCATTATCTAAAAATATTCATCATAAGAAAATTCCGATTTTTATTCGAGAGTCGTTTGCTCCTGGTTGAACCAATTTATAGATATAATTCTGTTAACATTGTTAAGCTGTTAAGTTACTTTTTTTTTATTTGCTAATGAATCTCAGTGCATTAATATTCGTATAAACAAACATTCCATTAGCACGTACTGTACGCTACAACATGCTCCCTTTTCCACACGTAAACAAAAATGTTTAACTTTTTTTTTGGAAATAATAAAATTAAAGGAAATCTATATGACACAGATGAACGTATAAATATTAGGGTTGTGCGTAGAATTTTAATATATTTTGCTTCACTTTAAGTTTAATTTTCTTAAATTTAATAAAGTGTCATACAAAATTAATTCCAAGTTTTCACACAGCTTAAATTTTTGTTTGTCGTGCAAAAGTGTTGAGTACACGCAAGGAAAAAAGTGGGTTCGATAACCACAATCATATTATGGTTGTGTTATATGGTTGTAAACATATTATTATTGTCGTTAATATTAATATGATCAACGATGTTGACATTTTTGTTGATGGAAATCTAAGTACTACTAAAGTATTGTGTAAAATGTTTTCAAATAACGATCATATGTTTGCCACAACAATTATACAGTTGTAGAGAACACACAATTGTTGTCGTGACCATGTTTTTTCTTCTTCGCATGTTCCTTTCTAAAGTTTTTCTTAGCCAGCCACAGTGTAACATTATTCGTAAGAAATTTTAAAAACAAATTGTTGAAAATTTGTTGGAAAATTTGAAATTTCATTATGCAGCGAGATAATGTTGACTTATCAAATACGCCCGACATCTTCTGATGATTTCTATACTCAACTAGATATTGTTATATTAAACTCTAGTCTACTCACACATGTTGAAATAACTCGCAGATTGTTTTTGAAAATTTTCAAGAAAATAAAAATGGGAATTTCGTTTTGATTCAGGACTACAATCGCCAGCTGCGAAAACGTATCGACTATCTTACGAACAAAAATTACGTAAACTGAGTGACATACGATGGCATAAGGAGCGTATTTTTGTTTTTTATTCACGATACTTTGCATAATATTTATTAATACTGCCTTAGTTTAAGCAATTAATTGGGGGAAACTGGTAAAGACATACGGAGGCAGTTGATGGATTGGAGTAACCAACAGGCTCAGTCGTGCACAGCGTATGTTTTTAAAATTGAGGTTTGTAAAAAAAAAATCTATAAATCCTTCATTACAGATTTGTAAAGTATTTTACGCTTGATCAAAGAGTATTTTATATAAGTGCTGGAGGAAAGAAATATGAGACACTCATATACCAATGCGATTTGGCAGCACGGCTACCGTATTTGGCAACGGGTGCTAACAAAGACTCAATAGGAGTCGGCCAGAGTATAGTTTGTAAAATTGTAAAATAACGTGGATACACTACTAGAAGACAAGGACGAAACAACTTTTCACGCGCTATATAAAATGTGTGCCAAAGGAGTGCAAGGAATGGTTTCTTTTGATTCATTTGCATAGCATGGAGAAAATATTAATTTTTCACTTATTAATTTATGGGGGGATATCGAAGCAGACCACTTACTTTCTGGGTCCCTTTTCGACACTTACTCTTTACAATCAATTCAAATACTTGAGTAAATGAACACAGCTCAGTTGGCTGTTGCATAACATTGCGTTACTTCACTGCGATATATTTTAGAGCGTGTTTATTCTCTTTCGCTTCTAAGCATTCGATGAAGCCGCTTCGCTTCGTCTTTTATATTAATGAATGCAATATGAGTTATTGGCTCAAATATTTCTCACTTTGTTGAGTTCGTTTTTTTTTTTTTTAATTTAAATCTAAATTTTATATTTACACAGCCTGTCAGTAAAGTGTTAATGAATTTCTTTTCACATGTTCATAATCATTTTTGCCACACGTGCACACACCTTCGCACACTCACACATCACAGTGAAACGGTTGCTTTCAAGGGATTTCGAGCAATATTGTTCCTTCACTCAATTGTTCTTAGAATGACGCAATGATGGCAATGTGAGTGAGGCTGTGTGTATCTGCTGCGATATTTCTAATAAATCATACATCTCGATTAGACGCACCATTCCCTTGGAAAATTACTTTCATAACGAGTTTAATGTCCGTGTAAAGAGGGTGATAAATCTTTTGAATGAATTTTAAAAATCTTATTAAAAAACAAAATACTTGCAGGGTCAACAAATTGTTTCAAGTAAACGGATTAAATGTAAAATTTAAGCAGCTGATTTCATGTTTTAAAATTTTAAAAGAAATAATTGTGGCTTCAACCTCAAGGCCCTCGTACTATCGGTTTAGCACACATCTCTTTTAAATTGAATTTCTACCAGAAGAATCGTATCTTCATGCATGAACCCTTCAAATATGCGAAATCTGACGGCATAGAAAGCAACAACTTTTAGTTTACACAAACTAGAAATGTATTCACATGAAAATAATTGTTAGCGTTAATAAAAGAAATAGCCTTCTTTCGTTTGTATAAAAGTTTGTGCAAACACTGGCACACGAAGCTGCAAAACTTATTTTTAAATTCCTTATTGTTGCCTTTTTATATCTTGATTAGAAAAGTATAAATAATTTTATTGAATCGATGGGATAAAAGTATAAACGAGCAGTTTCAGTGGATTTGCCCAAATGAAATCCCTTCGATTACTCGTTAAGTATTTTTGGCTGCTGTGTTTCATGAGGGGCTGTTTCACATTTAGGCCCAAATTGTTTGTTGGTGTTTAACAGTGTGGAAAATTGATTTGCCAACGGCTTTTGTTGGTATGTTACGAGCATAATGCTAAACAGCCAATATCCAGAGCGGTACACACAAACAGATCTAATAAGAAAATAATCTTTTTGTATGTTTTATACGAGCGTCATCTGCACTGCTATTGAACTTTCTAAAAATTTAGATTTTATTCCTTTTGTGCATTTTAATCACAACCAGATACAACAACCTGTCTTTCAATGAAATAAAGAAAATAATAATCGGGCCATAGAAAACAAGGTTAGAGTTTCTTTCGCCGAATTAATTTATTATTTAATTATTTGTTTTACACATTTCATTTGTCTGTCTTTTTTCTTTATCTTTTCATTAACTACTGACGTACTTCATTCCCAATTCGATTCCTATTGTAAGCGAGCACTTTGCTTTGAATGTGAAACCTTATCGAATTTCCAATTCTGTTTTGAGCAGCTTTTTAAGCAACAAATCGTTTTGAACACATTAAAAGACATTTGGAACAATGTTGTCTTTAGTTCAGTTAAACTCACCTTTTTTCGATTTTTTTATGGGGCGCATGGGACGTTCGTGATAATGTTGTCTTAATTTGTACGAATAAATCAATTTTTTATATTAAATGTGAGAGGTAAGGAAGGGATATGGTTTTCGTACAAACAGAGTAAACTAACAATCTTTTTTCAAATCGACTGGCGAAAGTGGGGTTGAAACATGGTTGAGATAACAATAATATAATAGCAGCTTCAACAGAATTGTCTTTCCCCTATCTGAGTTCTAGTTTGATTTCGGTATCTGTCGTGTCTACAGAGTGTCTAATATACAGTTTTGATATTTTTCCTCTGAGCTCAGTTCAACCTATAGAATGTATTCCATTCTTATCTAATCTACAATATGATTTTTAGCTGTTTAGAGTTGGCTGTTGAAATCAGACGTAGGCTCAGACAAAAAAAGCTTAAGGACTTTTTGTATTATTTACGCGTATTTAATTAAAATACTTTGCTTGTGGTTATAAAATTAGGACTCCACGTTGTTGTTATTTTCATTTATGGAAATCATTTATTGTTTAAATGTAGGCAATAGCTTTTTTATCGCAACTGAAGTAACAGAACAAAATATGGTTGTCGTGACCATACCACAACCATATGTTTTCTTTGCGTGTACTGAAACCTGTATGCAAAGTGTTGGACTGGAGCAACAGAAAGTTGTTTCTTATGAAACTTAAGGTGTTGAAATGAAATTTGGACTCCATTTTTCTTAAATAGGTTCTCCTAACCGAGATACGCCGTCATCTCCAAATTAAAATAAGTGGGCCGACTTATATTAGTACAACTTGAGAACGATACATTATATTTGGCTGTGTAAAAATTTAAAAAATCCGTTAAAGTAGTGCTAACATTGCCTTGATATCTTGATATCTTGGTAGTGTCAGACCTTTTTCATTATTGAAAAGTCATAGAAACAAAAAAAATCTAACTTTATTTCCCGCAGGCATGTGAATAGTTTTATAAGTTTTAAACAATAAAGTCGGTGCATAACTTTTGAGTTTATAGATAACTAACAAAAGGTATCTCATTTTGCATAAAGTTTTTATATGAATACAAAACAATAACACACTTAAAATTAAAAGGCAATCTTGGCACGGCTTAAAGGTAATATTGTTGTTGTATTTTCTTACAGAAGTGAATAGAATAAACCGATCTCCAGTTATGTTAATATATGTCGTGCAAATGCCGCCATTTTTAAAAACTAAAATAAAATTGCATAACAAACCACTTTCTGTTGAGCCTGTCCTCCCCTGGCCGTAATTTGTAAATTTGTATAATTCGTACTATTTTGATAATTGACTGACTACTCAAATGAATGTCACAACACTTAAGTTTTGGCATTATTTATCACCAAAGCTTGAAGTGTTATTTTGTTAAACTTTATAAGAGTCTATTGATATTCGATGGAAATGCTATTTTAGTACCAAGGAGTGGTTTATATTTCAGAAACAATGCAATCATTAGGTAAAACTATATACTGTTGTTGACTGACTTCGAGATACCGAAGTGTAATGGAAGGCACATAGGTAGAAAAAGCTTAAGCCTATTTTACAAGTTCTGACTGTGAAGAGAAACAAGAGCGAAATATTCTCCTTACATTGTTTGTCTACACTAGCGCACTTCTATCCCATCTCTACGAGTTTAAAAAAGTTTGTAAAAATAATAAGAGCCCCATGACTGTCAAATTTCCATTCTCTTTTTTGACAGTCTGGTAATTTATTATTTTCTTCTTATTTTATTCGAAATTTTGACAAGTCGTTTCACTTAATCTTGCTGTGTGAAAGGGGGGAGTTTAATAAAATGTTTAAGCTTTGTTTACGCCGGGTTTTAATAAACCCAGTAAATCAATGAGGATGCTTTTATAAGCAAATGTATAAGTTTCACTGAATGAGTTTCACGGATTTATGAATATTTTTAACACAAATTTTGCAAAGCATTCTTATAGATTTGTTGGCTGTAGCGTGCGATCTCTACTCGCTAGCTAGAAACCAAATTGTAAAGTTTTTGTTGTGAACAGAGTGCATGAATTTCAATGTGGTAAATGGTGAATTTTTAATAGAAACAAATTATGATAACAACAGAAACAAACATAAACTTAAAATGCTGTTACAGAATGCACATTTGTTATTGCAATGCAGAGCAAACAAAAGTGTAATGGACAAACTCATTTTGTTTATTCTCTAGACTTCTACACACGTATCAGCATGTTATCGCAGAGACAAACAAATTGTGTAAATTACTCTACTCACGTTAATTTGTTGTAAATATTTAAACATATTTTAATATGATTTAACTTCCGATTATTGTGTTTGCACAACGTTTGTGTGTTCGTGTGTCCTTTACTAATACTGTGACAAAACCAAAATGAGATTGTAATTAAAAGTGATTTTCTATTTAATGCCGGTCAAACTCTTGCATGCACTTTGCTTTTACTTCTAATGCGAAATAATATTGTTGGACAAATAAAATCACTCCATTCATGGTAATTTATCAAATGTTTGGTAATAATTAATTGCCGAATGTATTAAATCAGCACCACAAGATGCACTTAAAATCCTTGACATTCTCTGTTAAATAAACAAATATTTTAATGTACATTTACCAGGACCAACACAATCATCTTTTGAAATGGAACATTAGTGTGCATCGACAAACTGGAGATGGGGAGCATATGTTGGTGAGTATTATCCTGCATAGATTGAAAACTCCGAAGGGTATGGAAGGAAATAATATCCAGTCTTCCCAGTTCTTCCACAATTAAAAAAATTTTAAAAATTAAAATTAAAAGAATTTTTAAAATTTTTAATTATATTAAAAACAAAAATGTCGCCAAAATACGAAATTAAACAAAAAATCATAAAAAACAAAAATACAAAATTCGGCGATTCACAAAACACTTAATAATCGAAATATCCCTGAAAAAGCTGCAAGTTCTAGGAGGCAATTTCAAGTTTCGCCATGTCGGAATTTTAACAAAAAAAGTTTATAACGACGTGTTTTCACAGTTAGCTGAAGTAGAGCTCGCGGCTGCCAGGGTTCGTTACAAGAAAATATTTATTTGTTTCCAAGAGAGAGACGAGACAGTTTATATTCTTTATTCATAAATAATCTTTATAATGTTTATTCATAAACTTAAATTAATAATTACAGCGCGACACGAAATACGATGGGCCTTCGGTGGCCATTGACACAATCGCTGGTACTCTAATCAGATCCCCACACCATCCGACGCTTACAGAAAATACCGCCACTATTCGTTGCGAGTGCACACAACCCGTTTCTCTCTTCGGGGCGAATAAAATTCTGGCCCGATGGTAAGAGAGCACTTCTTCTTCTGGCCTCTCTTGTCAGGGCGAATAATATCCTGGCCTAATTCGACAAGACCAGAAGCTTTGTGCCTCTCACTCAGATAGACTCTCTTCGTCTGGCTACTGCTATAGGTGATGGGACAAGGATTGACTCTCTTGTCGTGGCAAATAAAATTCTGGCCCGTAGCTAAGAGATGTCTCTTCTGCTCACTCAACTTTGACCGCACTCGGTTGGGGCGAATAAAATTCTGACCCAAGTGGTATAGCGTCACCTTACTCACTGGCTTCTCATGTCAGGGCAACTAAAATTCTGGCCTGACACGAAAACACCAGTAGTTGGTGGCGTGAGAGACTAGCTTAATTCAGTTGAGAAAAACTCTAAAACAACTAAGCTACAAGTAGTTGAGTCGAATAAAAGTCTGGCCCAACTATTTGCCGTCTGCCAAAGACTTAAATAATAAAATTGAATAAGATTCTAAAATTATTAAGTAGGTCTTCCCGCCTTGTTAGCTGGCTGACTGACTTCTCTACTGTATACGCATTTATATTACTTACTTGGCTGTCTCATGTATACACACCATCATACGATCCGTACGAGCTGATCATTTGGCAGTCACGGTAGTGTTGCATTGAACCACTGTTACCATTGTGTGGCGGTATTACCTAAACATTTCCGTTAATCTTAAGCCTAAGTTATTATTAATAAAAACTACAAATTTAATTACAGAAACAAAAGACATAATTACATGTGACCCAAAAACGAGTGTAAGGATTTTTGGTCGTCACATGTCGAAATAAAAAAAAAAAAACTAAAACCAAACTCCAACATATTTAGAAATTTAATCTAAATTTCACCGACATGACAATAATTTCATAATTCAAAATTATATCAAAATTCTATATTTCACCAAAAAATAAAAACAGAATTAATTTCACAAAAAAATGGATAAATCGCTAAGAAATCTAAAACTTCAACAAGTTTTACTAAAATTCAAATTCCGTCATGAAGAGAAAAAATAAAACATATAAACAAAATAAAGGAGATGAAATAAAAAAAAAGCATCTTATCTATTAACCTCTCTCAAGTGCTTTTATTAAAACGAAATAAAAGTTTAAGCGTAATAAGATACGAAGCCGAAAATCGAAGTTCGCCAATAATCTTCTGCGCCGGAATATAGTAATTGTCGTAGTCGAACATTTTCATGATTCATGAAGGATATGGCCGAATATAGCTTTTCTAAATGTTTTTTTATTTCTCCTTCTAATTTTAGATTATTTCCCCGAAAAAGTATTGAATACCATAGAATGATCTGACACTTGTTAAGAAAATGCTTAAAATTATACCCAAGGGACAGGAAGGTGTTGGCAAGTGTGAAATCAACCATAGCATCAGAGGATGAGCTGATAATATGTTCACAGCTGGAGACAAAGACATGATTTTCAAAACAAATAATACAAGCAAAGATTTTGTCAAGTGCAGCAAGAGATGGTTTGTTTCCTAAATTATGTGACTGTAGTCCTATTGAATCTTACACTAATACCTGTAAGTACACATACATATGGTGTATGTGTGTGTGGTGCACGAGTACAGTGCACGGAAGGTCAATCTCCTTAAGAACGTCGCAGCAGCTGCCAAACATCAGCGCCTAAAACACATACATACATTTGCTAATAATAATGATCATTGCCGTGTTGATGACGATGAAGACTACTTACCAGGACAAGGATAATAAGACATTGTTAATTGTTCAGTATACACAGACATGCTGAGCAGAATTTGCATTCGTGTTTCCTTTTGGTGCGACTGTTGCTCTTGAAGCCTTGCAAATAAACTTTAAAAGCCTGAGCAGAACAACTAACTTCGAAAGGCTTGCAGATTTTGCAAGGAATTAAATATTTTTAACACTGGCCTCTCTGTACTTTTTAAAAATGTCCTATAGGATTCATTAACAGCACTTTTAAAGTTTTGCAAGATGATGATGATGATGATGACAGGTTTGCAAATGCCACAGGATATGTGTAAGAATATATAATGCATTAAGCTCTGCCCTGAAGAAAAAAACGACTTTTTTCTTCTTAACTTTTACACTTCCTCAAAAGTGTTTTATAAGCACAACGGACATAGATTACCAGTCATACAGAAGCTACATACACTCGCACATGAATTTCAATTTTGTGTATTTTCACAAGTGTTTGTTGTTAGTGTTTTTGCTATGCTTTTCCTCACATAATACTAACAGTGTAAACATGTATGTGCATGCAAGTGCAAGTTTCAGGAGACAAATGTTACAAAGTTCAAGTGACAAAGAAAAAGAGTTAGTTTTTTTGTTTTTGGAAATAAATTGAAAATGTTTAGAGAAACTGCAACTATTCAAACGATACATAGAAGTTTCCAGAAAACGACTAAGTTAAAATTCCATTAAAAAGTTAACGAAAAATGTTACTACAATTGCATTATTTCTTTAAATAAATTTTTTATGTTGTTGTTTTCGTGCATATTAAATATGATTGCAATTTTCCTTACAGTTGATGAAATTCATTACCTACATATCGATTTAAGACTTTGATATTTTAAGTCATCTCTCTCTCTCTCTCTCTCTCTTGCGACCTTCATTAAATATACACAACTCCTTGTAGCGCTATGGTTTCTTTTGTTATTTAATATGCTTCAGCACTTACGGCTTAGTGAATGTATTTATAAATTAAATATTGACACTCTACTTAAGACCTGGCAAATGAAAAACATTAAGATGCCACATGTCACAATTTCGAAGGAAAATTAATAATTGTAGTTACTTAATTAAATTTTTACTTTCAATAGACTTGATTAATCCGGTTACTGCTGGCCACTATTTGATTGCTTTTGTTTGTTTTAAGCACAACTTAATTCAAAATTGTTTCACCGAATAATAATAATGGGCCTCTCAGAGCCGACCTATGCATGAATACAATTTTAATTAGTATTTACGTGTATAATTCCTTTGTTGCAACACATACGAGTACATGCAATGTAGGCGATGCAATTACACGAGTAAAATGAATTTATTTCACTTCATCAATCTGTGGGAGGGATGGCTGGCTGGTTGTATTACCTGGTGTGTGCTTTGGATGTAGCACGAAGTGCTTGCTGCAAGTTATGCTTCAACAATATTATATTTTTTCTGCCATCTACTTTTATAAGTGTCAATGTCAATTCCCATTATTAATTATCAGCCTGCAAGTAGATTGGGAATAATAGACAGCATTGCAGCTGATACTGCACAAAAGTGTCTGGCCGAGAATTAACAATTGTAAACGTGTGTACATGCAAACAAATTGTTAAATTAAAAAAGCAAAATAAATGCCGAGATAAAATTAACACATACGACTACTGGTGTGCGTGCACTTCAATGCACAAACAATATTTAATTAAGAGCTTTGGGTGTCAATCGAACGTATGTACATGAGGTGTATTGTACAGCACGTGATGACATAAAGCAATACTCGTACGTTTGCTTAAAGTTATAATACATCTGAGGGAAATAAAACATAAACATAAACATATTTTATATTCAATTAAGCTCATTTCACACTATTCTACAAGTGTCTAAATTTTCGTTGGACATTTGCAGAAAGAAATCTAATGATAAAATTACTCGCGACGAAAAATATCTCATTCTCTTTACTTCGTTTGCTTACACTATCCCACTTGATATAAAACGAAAAAGACGAGTTTGCTTACTTCGAGCATATAGCAGAGAAAAAATGGTAATGGCGGCGGTAGCTCTTGAAAATGTTCAGTGTCTCAAGTATTCGATAGATTTTTTTCTGTAAGAAAGTAGCGAAATGAAGCGGTAAAAAGAACAAAAATGATCAGCACAAGGGTGCACGAAATACAGCTGACCCACACAGCGGCCGTTTTTGGTCGGTGCAAGCAGAAAAATAATATCTACGGGAGCACGCTGTCGGCGGACACCCAGTCGGCTTGTTCAGCAACTGCTTTTGGTATTTTACTCATTTGCTCCTTTAAAAATTCAACCCTGACATTGTCTTAGCGGTTAGATTTTTTTCTAAAAATAGCCAAAGCCATATAACAGTTTCTTTTGCAGGCTTTCTTGTTTTACTTGAATTTTTTTCAAGTCATTTTACTCGTTCTTATAGTGGGAAAGGCGCTTTAGTAATACGATGCTTGGCCTTAGCTGATCACGCAATTTTCCATGTAAGTTAAGTGACTTTTATTAAATCAGGTATCACATTGTTTTTCTCATTTATCAGGAAATGTCATGTACAGTTCATGTGATTATTCATATAAAATACAGAAAAAGTAAACTTAAGGTCTTAAAAAGATTTTGATTTGTTTTGTTTTTAACTAGTGGGCCCAGGCAGACGTTGGTTGACCTGGCATTCTAATATTTAGTTTAGTGTTTTTGGGACGTTTCCCTCAGTGTGGTCGGAAATAAAAGAAATCATGAAAAAATCGTATATTAGAAATATGTACGAGTATCTTTTTTTGCCAAATCGATATTTAAAATTGTTTTCATAATTAATTTGCAACACGCAAGTAATTGTGTGTTAATTTGCAAACCTGTAGGGGCTTCTGGAATGCCGCATTCTAGCAAGCTGTATGAAACTGTATAAATTTAATTTTATTGCGACGTATTAATTGAATTATTAGACCGCTACACATATGCAGTACTACATATTTAATCGAGTAATGCTTCACAAACACACATACACTCCATTTGATATGTGATACTTTATGTGATCAAATTAGTAAACCGAAGCGTATGATTATTATCGTATGAGAATTCATTCAATCTCAAATCAAAAAAAAGAAGAATAATTAAATTGAAGTTAAAACATGAAATCAGTTACACTGTGATACACCAGAAAAAAATACCTGGTTCTGAAATCGAATTCCAGGAGAGGAGGTCTGGCCTTTATTTTAGGCAGGTTACTCTTTCCGCCCTTTTGCATTCGTACTAATCCATCGCCATAGGAAATCTTGTCATTCTTATATTTTACGTATAAGATGGATTCATTACTTTTCCGTGAGGCACTACGGTTTATTTTAACCTTTTTTCCCTTTTTGGGAAAAGTGCAAAAATCTCCCCCTTAAGCAGCAACATTCAAGTTTAAAATGTCCTATAAAAATATTTGCCATAAAATTCTACTTTTAGTTCTCAAAGACCCCAAAGTTGAAAACTTAACTTGAATGCAATAATTAAGTCAAAACTTCAAATATTTATTTACAATTAATGCTAATTTGTCCCACAATACAGGATCTTATAAGGCTTGCGCTAAATTCCACTAAAAGTCGCCGTACAAATGGAAGCTGTGAAAATATTATTTACTTATTAAACGGTGGAAGGAAGTTTGGATATTCAAGAAACTTTAATTTATTTTATTTTTGTTTTATAAGAGAGTAAGTACTCTTGCCTTTATACCGCTCTCCAATAAATCAAAATGCCTTATGAAAATGTTCTTGATATTCATCGGAATCTCGATGGATTAAAAGATTTTCTATGGCCGATTAATTTACCACCTTAAATAAAGGCCAGACGTATATCTTGTTTGCCGCCTCTGCCGAAATCCGTTGTCAGGTCCTTGTTATTTTGAAAACATTATTGCACAGTGTTATCATATTTTCGGTAGAACACCATGGTTTTGTTGCAAATATTTAAGTGTAAAGTTTAAAAGTACATTGATGTTATAAAATATAAAATGTATGACTTAAATTAAATATAGACAACTTGTGTTTCAGCGTAACAAACCCTAAATAAATATTCCTCTCTTTCCTTTGGTACGAAAACAACTTTTGTATCAAGGACGACTGCATATCTTATTTGAAGCTTACTTTGCAAAACTTGTATAACATTTTATAAAAATTAAGAATAACGTAATAAAATAATAAAGGGAAATACCCTTAAAGATGCCAATAGGTCTGTTTTTAAAATTAAAAATTTTGTTTTGTTCCTTTTCATGAACGTATTTAGTGAACATTTTAAATGAATTAATATATTTAAGATACTGTCATGGTCTTAGGTAGCTAACGTACGTTTTTATTTAACTAATAAATGCGGATTGTGCGTATGGTTCCATTGTACAAACACACATGCATGTATGCCTCAGTAGGCCTTACATTTCAGCTGTTTGATTTGATGTTTTAAAAGAAAAACGTTTGCAAGTCGAATGTTAAACGCCAATTGTTGCAATATGTAGCTTAATTGCAGTATTAGTGCGATATATGTATGTCATACTCTAGAATGCCTGGCTTTTTTTTATTTTTATAAGAAGTACGGAGATCAATTTAACAATTAAGAACAATTATCTTCAAATGGTGACACGAATGTAATTTGAGGAAAGCTGAAAACAATTAAAAAACATATTTACCTATATGCCAGTAGAAACGGAATGGAATTTCTTATTTTTTTAATTTTTATGAGTGTAATAAAAATAGCAATTTTAAACAAAAAAATTGCCACAACTTCTACGATAACTCTAAAATTACTAAACAGATTAAAAACTAATGTTGGCGCGGCTTAAAGATAATATTGTTGCGGAATATCGGATTTTTTATTTAACTAACACAAACTGCTTTCCTTTTGACATAAATTTGAATTTGAGGAAACCGGCTGCCAATTCGAATTCAGCACCCCGAATATCATAAGAAAGAAGCTTCGACTGCGCTGACCTGAGTTTTGAAACTTTTGTAATCAATTACTTTGTTGCGATTAACGATTAAATTGTATTGAAAATGTCTCTTTTGATCTATCGATTATATCCATAATAATCGAATAAATGCACAAAAAATAAGGTCCTAAAATATGCGGTTGAAAATATATTTTCTAATATAACTCTAACATATTTGGTGGCAAGTCTTTTAAAGATAACCATTTTGAGCCAGCTTGAACGCCGGTTTAGGAATATGGAGCAATCTTTTTACTGGCCCTGAATTAAACTTTACATGACCCTGAATTAAAAAATAACTCCATTTCCAAGAACCACTAGAACTATCTTCGATTACGAAAGACGTAAGAATCGAAATGATTTAAACTGTTAGTTCAGACGACAGCATTGTAAGCCTCCTAGCAAAGACTTCTGCTTCGTCATCAGCACCTTTGTAAGGAAATATCGAGATATCGTTGCATACGAACCTGCTTAGGTATGACATGATATTTGTTTGCTGATTTCAGCGCTTCATAAGCCCTCGAAGCCTTACAGTAGTTCATTCTAGAATGCACGACTGCATGCAAATTTGAAAAACTATTAGATTTGCATTGCTCAAAAATATACCTACAACTATAAACAAAAACCAAAAAAAAGGATAACGACTCTACAAAACCCCAAGCAGAGCTAAGGTTTTTTCTCCAGAACGAAAGAAGTGTGCTCTTAGTTTCACACAGCTGCGCATTTGCTTAAAAATATTGTTCACCGCTATGAAACAAAAGAAATAGCTTGACTTAAAAGTCCGTTTGTAAATTCTTATTTTAGGATACTGTTTTAAACAAATCAATTTAAAAAAATCTCTTAAATTCTGAACCACACAAAGAGTATTAAGAAACTTGCTTCTTGATTTGATATTTCGATAAAGTCCTTTGATGTAGATTTTTCCGTTGGCGGAAATTCATTCCAAAAATCTGCATTAATAAACTTATTTATGTTTTTTTTTTCAAAAACTGTAAATAATATTTTATGTTACTCATGACAATTTTCAACCTTAGCAAAATTAATCGGTTAATCGATTTTTGCCGATTAATTGCAATTAATAATTCCTAAGTTCGATTAATTATATGATTAATTAATCGATTACTATTTGTTTTGTCATCATTTTTTTCGATTTAAAACAGTCTAGCGTAAATTTTAATTCAAAACCCGCTTAGAAACGGCATTTGGTACGATCCACATTGAGAAAGACATAAGTTTAAATCTGTTTGTTTTTTGAATTTGTGTAACTTTTCTTTTTTCCTGATGAAAACGTTAAATATATGAGATAAATAATGAGAAACAATAAAAAAAGCAATTTTTTACTTTCCCTTCGTGCTGTGTTACTTAATTTTATTCTTGCAAACAATTTTTTATCTTCGTTTTACAAAACCAAATCAATCAATAGCAATTTACCACTTATATTTAATCCACAAATCACTTTAAAAGCCAAAATGTTAAGTCGAAAGTTTGGTTTTTATTTTATCCTTCGTAACCATTTCTGTTGGTTTTGTAAAAATTCAACTTTCAAATAAATTTTATGATGAACTCAAATGTTTCTTAGAATTTGTTTGTGTTTGCTAAAGTTAACAAACAGAAAGAATATTTAATTCATTCAAAATGATTTATGTTTCTCAGTTAAATAAATTGTATTCAACTGCAGAAATGTTTTCATTTAAATTCAAAGAAAAACCAAATTTAACCTTTGCTGCTTAAGAGAAATAATTTTAAATACTATCAGATTTGGATTTGAACAACAATGTTTTTATTTCTGCCTGCACACGAGCATACGAGTGCCAGAAACCATATGACAAACATACAATGACTTCACTTTACTTTGGTTAAAAATATGAATTTTTATATAAAATTTCTAGAAAAAAAAGAGACAAAACAAAAGGAAAAAGGAAGAAATACGATATTTATATTGCTCCATTACCAGATGAAACAATGTTGAATGAATATATAAAAATTCCTTTCCACACATAAACAACATAAAACATAAATAAATGTTGTAAAGCCTTGGAACAGGAAGATAGAGAGAGATAGAGAGAGAGAGAGAGGGAGAGAGATACCAGTGTGAACAGGTTGACAAAGCCGCGGTATGAATATGGAAAGCAATTTAGGAGGACATAAGTTGATTTTTTTACAGTGGCTAACGAATGTTAACTTCACCCGCACATTCTTGTGTACGAAGTTAAGGAGACAAATTGTTGACGCTAAAAAGTAGATATTTGAAACGCTCTCTTCTTGGCATCATATCATGAAACAATCTAAATTACTGAAATCTAGAAAAACAATGTGGGAGTTGTAATTTTTCCGCTGCTGTGTAATTGCTCGGACTAAACGAAAAAATTGTTTCGAATGTAGATATTCTAATGTTGGTTAAAAAGGGACATTCCCATTGGAAATGTTTTGGAGTTGTTAGATAATTAATGTGGGAATTAAAAAATAGCCTAAAATTGACACTTAATATGATTTCATATGTTATTGTTGGGTGGCCTAGACAAAGTCGCAGAAACTTTTTGCAATAGAGTCTGCGTAGATCATTCCAAAGTCTATCATATCATCGTAGACTGATGTAGAAAGTAGAGTTGTAAATTTATTCCTTGTCCTTTGCAACGTATCGGGTACCAATTTGTTTTGCTATATCTCTACGGTTCGGATTATTTCCAAAATTTAAAGATTGTGTTTCGGCGTTTCTTGCAGAGCTGTTGGCTAATTCATTCCCAAGGATTTCAATGTGACCTCTGACTCAGATTAACTTAACTTGAGGGGATTTTTCTATTAAAACGTTTCGGATGTATGAAGCATAATAATCGAAACTCGAAACTCGCTACACTGAGTACTGATTTTAATGATGAAAGTGAGTCCGTAAATATTGCAAATTTCCCTCTCCGCTTTTTGGCGTACATGAGAGCCTCATATGTTACAATGATTTCGGCGGAAGAGATTGAGCTGTAGTCGTAGGGATATGAAATGTTTACGTCACTCCAATATGTTGTGATGCTGTATGAGTTAGAAGTGTCTTGGAACCATCAGAGAATAAAAATGAAATTTGAAAAACGACTTACCTTTGCTTTTCTTTCTTTTCCTTTTTGGTTTTTGTACATTTGCTTTAGACGTTGCATAATTGATTAATACTTTCGTTGTCAGTACATTTTCTGTACACTTCAATTTCAATCGTAGAAACTCCAATTGTTGCTAAAATGTCAACCGTTGATGTGAGAAATTACTTAACTTTTATTATTTATTATTATTCATAACAGCTTCCTTTGAAAATAATTTCTTAAAGCAAACTTCAAAAGTGTCAATAGCGAAACAGAAAAAAATTGCATGATGATGATTTTTAATTAAATCTAAAAGTAAAACATTCATTCAAAGTCGTTTACATAACCGATTAAATAATAAAGAAAATAAATTATATTTTCATTTCATACGACTGTATGTTCTCGCTGCATGCATGTGCAATACCTTGCAAGCATATGGCAGTTAAAATTTCGTGCCATTGACTAAAAAGTAACAGTTTCGCCACTTCTTAATGTAATTTGACAAATTGTACTAGAAGAAATACATTAGTATCGAGTTCTGATCTGCTTTTTAGAAAAAAGACTAAATTTATTTATTTATAAAACAACGAAAAAGTAACTTAGAGGTCAATGATTGGAAGGTAGAAAGTGTACGAAACAATACGTGCTACTAAAAGCCTGAAGTTAATTTACCAAAAATATATTTATTTCGATTTTGAATTATTTGACAAAAACAAAAACTCTGTATTCACACTGACTGTCTGAGATTTAAAAAGGCCAAGACGTTGCGATAGTTGGTACAATTTAAGGAGGTGGTACACGAAATTGCAAAGTTTCTGTGCTGATTGTATCAAGCTGCGTCCTCGTTGTATGAAAAATTAAACATTTTGATTTCTTTGCGAAGTTGTACTACTTGGTTGCAACGTCTATGGGCATATAGCATAACCCCATTTTATTTCTTCCTTATTTTCGCAGCCACCAGGTAGCAGTAAAAGAAAATCAAGATTTTGGAACAGTACTAAATTTCAACTTAAAAAAATACTTTTTCTACATTTAAAGTACTATTTCATAAATTCAAGGAGGCAACTTTTCCTGACTTCATAGAAAGCGCCACTTTGCTGCTACATAGCAAAGAGCATGTTGTGCGTGTTTTAGTTGGCATCTGCATTCAAAATGACTTGTTTGTAAAATAAAGTTGTATGATAAGTTGTATTGTTTGTGGGTAAATCATCCAATTTGTTTAACAGTATTCGCAACATCTTTGGTTTGCAAAATTATTTGTGTCGGGTCGGGATTTTTGTTGAGAAATTTACAATTTTAAAAGTTCTCAAAAAATGAAAAAGTTTGTCGATATACGAAGTAGTGCAGATTGAAGTAAATATCCGTGGCAGATCTTTTGAGGAATTATATAAATATTATTATCTATGCAATCAGAGTTCCCTTTTGTTTTCGCATCTTTTTGGTGTCATAGCGTGGCATCGAAACATAATTTTGTTGAATTTTGTAGTGTGACACATTTCCGTCAGATTTGTGTCTGATTGTTGCATACGACAATGCAGAATAATGAATCACGGCCTTAAGTGATTATTAATTTTTTTAAATTAGCAACCAACAACAATAATTATGACTGAAAATGTTAACGGGGTGTGAGTTCTTAGTTCTTACCTACATAAGCACATTGTACATACATTTCCATATATGTAAGTGGGCCAGTGTGTGTGTGTGTGTATGATTCTGCTAAATAATCCAATATCGAGATATTTTCATTATATACAATCAATATTTTCATTCGGCAAACTCTTAAAAAAGAAACAACATTAAACCATAAATTTTAATATATTCCAACATTATTTATACTCGTATATGACAATTTTTACACAAAGCCTTCGTTTTATGAATATCACAAAAACCGCCACAGAAAACCTCAAATTCATGTATCTTTGTTATAGAAAACAGCAACCACAACAACAACAACAAGAACAGCAACAGCTACCGAAACCGAAACCGAAACCGAAATGGCAGCTACAACCAACATTCATTCCTTTAAATATATGCAAAACAATTTTATTTTTCAATTTTAAAACATTTTGCGCGTCATAAATCTGAAAGGGAATGGAAGACAAAAACAAAAAGAAAAAAAAACAAAGCAAAAAGTAAATAAAGAAGAAGGAGAACGACTAAAGATGGCTAAAATGACTAAAACATGAAACGAAAACACAAGTAATAACAATACATTCACATGAAGGCATGCACACAACCACCGACATACATTAACTTACACACACATACACACGAAGAAACACACAGGCAAACCCCAGCCATTATCAGTAAAAGGACACGAATAGGTTAAATTTATAGCAGCAAATGTTTGCCATAAGACACTTAGGAATTTGCCAAATACACATCGACAACAAACAGGGCTTATTTGGAAACTTTTAGAATTTTCTTTTCTCAATTTTGTGGGTTTTCGGTTAAAAAATGGTTTCATGAAAAAAAAACTTCCAACGGAGTATGTCACTTCCAGGACTTTCAACAGCATCAGAAAATATGAATGGCGCGCGTAATTCCAAAATGCAACAAATTTCTTAAGCCAGTTTCTCGCAATGACTATTGAGCGGATATCAAAAGTTCTAACAAACACTAGGGCCGACACGCATCTTTCTCGTTTGATGTTTGCAATTTAAATAACGGAAGCAGGATTTTCATGAAGACGAAAATTACCGAAAGTTGATTTGAAAAGTATTTGGGTATCATTCATTTTAAGGCGATACAGATAGAAATTTGATTTAATTTCAGAACCCTTGTAAATATTTCAATTAAAGGATAAATTTGTCGTCAGTATCAATACGATCATGAGTTAATTCCTTCAAATAGCTGACGGACAGCGAACAAGGAATAGCGACGAGTTAAGGATGCCTGTACCTACATTTGCACATTCTTAGCATTAAAAGTTTCGCTATGTTGGTGTCTAACGCTAAAGAGCTGTAGAATATTTCAAGTCTCTATTTCCTTTGTTATTGTATGAATTCTTTGTTACCTTTTCTTTTATTTTCTAACTTTTCTTTCCTTTATTATTCAAAATGTTAGGCATTCTGTGTAAGTGCCTAATAAAAAATTATAATCGTCTAATCATTTTCTTAACGACTCCCACAAGTTCTTGTTTTTACAATACACACACACACACAAACACATACTCATGAAGATATATTAATTCAAATACATTCATACAATTACCTGCGCATATATCAGCCTGTGTGTGTATGTAAATTTTCCTAAACGTTTTTGTTTTCTTTTACAAAATTCGCTAAACTTGCATAAAGAATTTATCTGCAAAGTTGAAGGTACCTGGGTAAGAAACGAACAAACAAACATGAGACTAATTTTTATTGAAAGCATTTGTTGTTCTTGTTGCTGTAAAAACGCCAATCACGTTGTAGTTTTTCGATTTTTTTTTTGTTTAATCTAGACAAATATTAGTGCGCTAACACTTCATCGAAAATATCATTCATACTCTTGTGTACCCCATCATCCTGCTGGTCTCTGTCCGAATTGTACTTTTTAATTCAAATATGCAATCATGAGATGAAAGAAGTCTATACTATTTGCCCTACAAAAAATAGGACGCTAAAACACGATTTTTTTTTCGATAGTCAGATACATAGTTGAATATTGATATAGCCATAATATATTTTGATGTCACACTAACGGAAACGATAACAAATAAAGTCGATATTTATGTGCACACCATGAGGCGAAAAGTGTTGCCTTTTGCATTCATAGTTGGTGAGCGACGGCTGAAAGCAAAGTTCATCTCGTTTCCATGATGCTGTGGACATAATTATTTGTTTTTTAATATTATTTTTTCCCCTAGTACAGTTGCAGAGTATAAAAAGAATGGCAGAAACAATAGGATGATTTATTGCAAAGGTATAAAGTAACGCGATTATCTGTGGAAACAATGCTGCTGGTAATATTTTTCAAAACAAAATTTGGGGCAATCAATTTAAGTTTCTTTTTTTGACTCAGAAAAATATTTTCACTTTAATTGACTTTGCAAGTGGTACGTAATGACTAAAACTGGCTGCGCAACGTAAGTTAATTCTCGAACATTTTACCCAAGATATTTACGCAATTCACAAACGCCTCATATTATTGTAAAGTGTTAAAAAAATAAGCCGGTAGTTCATAGCTGATGCTAAAAAATTAGAGACATCATTTATTACCATTATATTGAACTAATCATGGGAACTTTAAGTTGCTAACAAAAACATTTCAAGGTAACAAGACGTCATTATCAAAAGCAATTCCGTAAATAATTTCCAGTTTTTTAATTATGCGTAAAAATTTACGATGTTCAACTTATTTAAACACAAACTAATCAAACTAATAACATAGTTCATAGCCCAGGTGTAGTGTCAATATAACATTTGAAAAACATATGAAATGAAGTTGTGTTTATAAAACAAAAATTCAATATTGTATTATAATAAAACGATACAATCGATACAATAACACAAGACGTTTGTGAGTTGAACAAAAAAACTTTAAAAGTTATCAAATTCATGGAGAAATGATCAAGCATATTTCATCATGATATTAATTTAAGACAAAAACAAAGAAAACCTACAGGAACGTTGTAATATGAAAATGTTTCAAACAAAAAACCGCCACACAGTGATGTGGGGTGAAGGAATAAACATTTTTTTGTTTTGTCAATTTTAATACAACTTTAATATCTCATAAATTGTTCTTACACATTCACAATGCACACACCCATACAAATATGTACGTGCACACCAAGAAAATCTTCATTTAGATGTCTGATGATGGAAATAATCTGAATCCTTATCAGGCAATAAACCGGGTTGTCCAAATTTCTCCTAGACGAAGCCTTTATTACTTGGACGTTTCTGCTTATATTCTGAAATTGCCAACGATCAATACGAAACTGTTCTACGATAAGCCATTCTCTGCTCCAGTTTCTAAACATATTGAAATATTCAGACATAATAAAAGTTCCCAATATTCAAAAATATTCCATCGCACGATTGCACGACAAATCGAAAACATTTTCCAAATTTCCTCGGACAAAAAGTAACGTCATTGTTTGACCGAAAATGGATACGTTTGCAGACCATCTCTACGAAGTCGGACCGTTTCCTGCAAAAACTGTACTGTTGACTGGGCCATTATATGTATGTATGTGTTATGAGAATATTAAATAGTATGGGTGTGCGAATACTTATGTACGTAAGTGACTTTTATGCCATAAACGAGCTGGTCTTAATGTAAATAAATAAGCAGACATTTTTACCATAAATTGTTCTTTCAGCAAATTTCTTGTTACAAAACCAATAAATATTGTTGAATGTCTTTCCTCGCTGGTAAGTACTGGTGCTGGTGATGTGCATAATGTTTCATTAAAAATTATACAAAATTTATGCATCCAAAATTAAAAACAGCGGAAAAATAAAGGACAGACAACGAACAGATACAATTATGTACAAACTGTGAAAATTCATCCATATGTGATGAAAATGCTCAGCGCACAAAACAAGCAAAAAGAACAAAGACTGTAAGGAAAAGTACAAAAACTTAACACGAAGCCAACTGGTAATATGCTCTCCTGACACATAAGAGCCTTACGCTACATTGTCGTGTACGTTTTTATCTTTGTTTTTCATCGTATTTATTTATTTCTTTTTTTTTTTTTTTGTAGCAAAAATAAAAGAAACTAAAAGGTTAAAGCAACCACTACCGCCAAACTGGAAGGAATCATTAATGTCGCCATCATCAGCATGGAGTCATGTGTGAAGCGTTAACGTACTGACTACGGATGCATATGGCAAGCCACAGACACATTAGCATGCACAAACATGTTAATTTTTCTTTCAGCTCATCGTATTTATTCTGAAACGCAAAATTTTGTGACTAATGGCAATGTTACTTTAACCAGAAACAAGAAAACCAACAACAACAAGAACAACAACAAGAAAGGACATAATAAAAGCAACGCCAAGCTTATGAAGTAATAAAAAATATAAAATGGAGCATTTAAAGCCATTGTCAGCTTGGCAATAATTGATTACGAGATTAAGAATTTACGCTACAGTGATGATTCTGTGTTGTAAAAGAGAATAATAAACGCATTTTAAAGATGATTTTCTAGGAGCAAAACATCTATTATTTGGATTAAAAAAAAACGTTCAGCTTTTGTGAAATTTCCAAAATAGAAAACATTGACTTTAAGCAGCATTTGATTTTCAATTAAAATAATGTAGTGTCTTGCAGAGCTATCAAATGTTACTTAGCTAAAAAAAGCTCTTAGAATTCCGCCTACACGTCAGCCTTTGCATCATGCTCGAACGAAAAGCGAATGTGAAAATAAGGGAGAGTTCCAAGTACAATAGCATCGCATTTCTAGGCAACTTGCCAGTTTGGTAACTGTATCCCCATAACACTCTCCCATGTTAGAAACTTAAAATTATATTTCGAAGCCAGCAGGTTGTTTAGAAATGAGATGATATTGTACAAGTCAAGAACTTCATCTTGATCCGGAATATCAAATCAAGAATCAACTGGATCCTCATTTCGAACTCTGTACTTTTAACGGCCAAAATGTTTTGGGTAGGAACTTGGCCATTTATGTTTTTGTGCGGATCTGACTCCTTTTTGCCAAATTGTTTTTTGTTATAAAATTTCTTTCAACTTAAAGTTTACGGACGATTGGATTACAACGAATTTCAGCTCTCTGGCTCTAGTGGAAGTACCCCGTAATATTGATGAGTGATAATTAACTTGCATATCTCGGGAAGCTTTTGTGTTAAAACTTTCAAACTTGACCTATAAGGTTACCCATGGATATGTAGAGTCCTTATAATTCAAGTCTCATTATTTTATGATGAAAGAAAGTTATGAGGGGGTTAAAAACAGTACGAATCGTTTCGTGAAATATACACCGCTTGTCACCAAACCAAACTTAGCAAAGGGTGACGGAAATTCATTCCAAAAATCGACACTAAATTACCCTGTCCGCTTTTTAGAACCGAGTAGATAAGAAGCGGTGTATGATTGCATGCTAATCATATTTTGAATAAACACCAAAAAAATTACAATTACTAAAAACATTTTATGGTTAAAATGACTATATTATTGTTCTATAGTTAAAATACTTTGGTTGTCTTCGGACTTTGAGTAAAAATGTTATTGTTAAGCTCAACCATATGAATTGAATGTAAACAGTAACTTGTTTGTCGCCACTGAAGTATTGTTAAAAAATATTTTCAAATATTTATAATATGTTTGCCACAACAATATTTTGTTTTAAAAAGCATAACATGTTTGTAGTAACTATGCCGCAGCCATGTTTTATTTTATATGTGCTAGACATTGCACTCATAGCTTTTAAATCGCGATTACGATAAACATTAGATGACCCATTAGATGACATTTCAGAACGAATCGTAATAATGACAATTCGGTGGATTAAAAGTAATCTAAAAATAATCACGTTTAATTGAAATTACTGTCAAATAATCAAAAGTAATCAAAAAAGTAATTCGACTAACTTTTGACTATTTGCAAAGCAGTAATAACAGTTTAGTTTTAAAATGTTTGCACTCTGTTCTTTAATTACATGGAATTTATCGCAAAGTTGGTAAGTGCTACACCTAATTCACTTTTCGAGAGTCTAAAAACGCAGCCGGAAAATATTTTTAATAACATTTTCATGTAATCACTTACACAATTGCCAGCACAAAGCTCCCTGTTTTTATTCGCCTGCAATTTACATATTTCTTTCCAATGCTTAAACGTTGTTCCTGTTTTTACAAATATGCTTTTATTGGTTTGTTCGTAGCTTTTATACAGTTTTAAACATGTGAATATTTGAATGTAACCATATTCTCCTTTGATCGATTTTTTAAAACGTTTTCTTTTTTATCAACACAATAACTTTGAGGTTAGACACACGAAAATGTTTTAACTTTTTTCATATTTAAATCCAAGGAAAAAATTCTTTTAGGATTTAACTAACTGAACCCCAAAGTAAAAATCTTTTCCAAATAAAAGCTGCATGAGCAGCAAAGTTTTGGTTGAACGGTTGCTCTTTTTAGCCCCAGTCTTTTTGCCCTGTGTGAAGCCAATTAAATTTTTTAATACGTAAAACTTTGCGGTTCAATTGTAAAAATTTCAAGTACTCTTTTTTGTAGCGTTTGTTGTTGTATTAGGATTCTAATAATGGGATGGAAATGCCAAAGTTTCTAAATAAATTTCGCAAAACTTTTTCTTGTCCTCTGAAGCGAGTCCACATACGATTTGTTGTTTCACATATTTAATATTTGTTCACTGCCGGAAGCACCCACCATAGAAGAATGAGAGTTGACTTGTCTTTACAAAACCGAAAAATTTTATTAAAAAAGTTTAAAATTAATATTCATGCGAAATTTTATAGATATCGATTCGACATTTCGAGTGTTAAAACCCTTAAGAAATTGTGTAAATCTGTTCGGACCTTTTCTTTTTTTACTGACAATTTACAATTTTGTATTGCAAATTAATTTAGTGAAGAACCCTTGTACAGACGTGTTAAAAAGGTTTTTTTTAAATATAAACTTCAATACATTAATATTTAATTGTTTATTTTACATACTTTTATCTTTTTAATTAATTTTTTAATAAAATAATGAGAATGTCAATTAAGGCCAATTAACCCATAACAACATTGACAAGCAGAAATAGGGGAGACACAACCAGTTTATTTGTTTTATTATTTATTTTAATTAAAAAAAAATGTTTTTATTTTTCGATACACCTTAAGGGTTGAGAATCTTCAGTTCACTTCAGTCCAGATCTGAACGGTGCCGTATTGAAAATTGAAATCGATTACTTACATTTATTCGACTACTGCAACTGCTGCAACTTACTGTTTTAACATTTTTTACTACAAAAATCTTTCATTATATTTATAAATTAATTAATTTATTTGTCCAATGGAGAAAATTCCTACAGGCTAGAAAATGGAAACAAAGAAATACAATTACAATAAATTATCAAGTTCAGTTTTAAGTGTATAACTTAATTTAGAGATATCTGATGATCATTCATTGATTTAGAAATTGGTTCATTATTAAAAATATATAGTTCCTTAAATGTCTAAGACGAAAAATGATATTGAAGATGGTACATAGCCGAAACTGGTTTGTCTCCAAACCGAACTTGACAAGGAATGACGGAAATTCGTTCCAAAAATCTACATCAAACCACCCTGTCGGAATATCAAATCAAGAATCTAGTAGGAACATATAGTTTTGATTAAATCTAATAATACAATCAATGGCACCTCTAATAATTCCAAGTATAAATATAAGGGCAGATATATGTATGTCTTTTGGCCTCCAGAGATTTCATTAAAATCCAAATGCATCTATGCTGATATGAAATAAGCGCCAACGAAAAATTCATAGAAGAAAAAACAAGTCCTAAGAACCTTATTTGGGCCTTTTCGAGAGGATTCATATGAACACTAGCATTCGGGCTCCAAGTAAATGATGCCTACTCCAATTTAGATCGCACAAATGATGAATATAACACTTTTTCAGTATAAAAGTCAAACTGTAAAGTTTGCTCTTAATAAAACTTAAAATTGAAAAAAGATTTTGGAATTATGAAATGAAAATAGATAACAAATGCATTGTTACCTGAGTTTTAAGCGACTGAAACAAAAACTGACGGTTAAATTTAATGCGTTAACACCAATAAAATATGTGGGAGTAAAATGATGTTTTTTCTCTCCAGCAGCTTTTGGTGACTTTGACGATTTGAGAGAGTAAATTTGTTTTTAACCTCATTTGTTCAAACTTGTCCAAATTCTTCAGGAACAAACAGACTTAATAATAGACAAAGAAGGCAATGGAAATTGCAGGTCCTTATATTTGGCAGTCATGTTTTTATCACTAGATTCACAATCTATGCCAAATGTTAACAACCAACAGAACAAATTTGTTCTTATAAAGTACAACTTGAAAATTTAACTTGAAGTAACAATTGCACACATACATACATGCGAGTATATGTGTGATTGTTTTGCTAAAATAAAATCCAGTAAAATTCACTAATAATTTGTAAAAAATTATCAAGTACTCGAACGCACCTACGGAAACGTATTGAACAAAAAACTCATGTTACTACTCGTAATTTGACACATATTTCATTTTTCTCACGAGCGAAATATTTTAAAAATATCTCACGAAAAGTAAAGAAACAGAGTTAATGTCATTTCATTAAAATAATTATCCCATTTTTAATTGTCAAAATTAAACTTTAATTCATTTTCATTATTTCAATTTAGTCCATATGGCGCAACAAGATGGATCGATCTGTGTTAAAAAAAAAAACCAAAAATTGTTTGCTCGTCTGTGTGTGTGTTTAGATTGCTGCTGCCTTTTTGTGTTTTTTGTTTTTGCCAACTACTCGTATGTATGTGAATTTGAAACGTGGTTTACCCATTTACTGTTGTGGTCTTTGGCTAAGTTTTTGTTCATCCTGGTGTATCTGCGGCTGGGTATTGTTTGTATTATTTTTTCTTTTTTGAGGCCTAGTTGTGTGTTGTCTAACACTAATAGAGAATCACCTTTTCCCGACTTTGTCTCAATGTTAGTGTGCGCGTGTTGTTGTTAGATTTTTTGCCATTGTGGTCCATACACACATACCACCAATATTATTTTCGTTGCATATGCAAGTATCGCACAGTAAATGTATTTACAGGGACATAAAAAGTAGCTGTGTAGTTATATAATGCAGGCCCATCAAAGAAGCAACTATGTATTGTCGCACATGCAACGACAAACGGCTTTGCCACACTGGGCACTCAAGCATATTTTCATTAATTATGCGGTTTTCGTAATTTCCGTTAGTAATTTGTTACGTTTGTAACAGAGAGAAAAAATTTACAACAGCGTCAGCTACAACAATGTACTTTTCACTTTTTGTACACGAATCAAATAAGAGGAATTGGGAAACATTGTTGTCCTCGTATAATCGCCTTTATGCTTTAACGTTTTGTGAAACAATTCGTTAAGAGATTCCTTTGTTTATTGTGCTGAAAAGAAAAGAAAACGAAACGAATTAAAAGGGAACCTTAAACTTGGAAAATGTTGCGGATGAAGTGCTGCAGTCTGAACTAATGCCGATGACAATCAACCGCTACAAGAAGAATGGAACTAAGGAGTAATGATGTCGGCGAGGATCGGTTGTTAAATGAGAATTATTTTCTGTGGCAAGTGTGTGCTCTTGTGATGTATTGCTACCCACTAAAGGCGGCTGAAGTGATAAATTGGTCTCGCATGCTTTAACTGAAAAATAATTTCAAATGTCGCCTTCGTTTGTACGCCAAAGTGTTGGAAGCAATTAAACAATTGCCTCTTGAAACGCCGCAAAAGGAGATTTTCTGTTTGCATTTTATTATATATTTTTTTTTTTTAGTTTGTACGAAAATTAAAGTGTATGCAGGAAATAAATAATTGCATACTTTAACCACGTCAGTGCAAGGTTGCAAGTTGAAATATTTTGTGCAAATGAGGGAAATGGAAACGGAAACACAACACAGAAATATAGTGGAGTGAGGGCGGGAAAGAGAGACAAAGGGGAGATCGGGAAAAAGGAAGGAGCCGAAAAGCAATTAATGGCATGAAAACTTTTCTTCACAAATACAAATTTTTACTATTTCATTAGTTAATAAATTAATCATTTGTTAAGGCTGTAAATCGACCATAAAATCACCATTTGTCTTATTTAGTGGCCTGCAGAGAAAAAATAAAGCCAAGAGCTTTAATGGACATAAATTGGCAATGCAGCAAGATGCCTTCCAATATTTCATTGCTAACGTTTAACGTACGAAAAATCGACGTTGGAACTGGGTTGTAAAAAGGAAGTTTTTTTTAAGTTTTGTTAGCTTTTAAAATAATAAAGGAAAATGGGGTTGCTTTTCACTAAAATTGCATTTAAAAATCAAGCAGAAAGAGCAGTTGTCACTCTCCTCTTAAATAAATGAAAAGTCATTCGAAGTTTATTTATTTTTGCATCAAAATGCAGTAGGAAATAAATGACAATCGTCAAGGAAACAATGAATATTTCTTAAGGTTATAAAATGCTGGAAGCTGACGCTTTAATTGATTTTATTTTATATTCTTATTACGTAATGACTTGGGCTGACGTTGAATAAGAACAATAATTCTCTCCCACATAATTTTATTATAAAAATGCAACCAACTTTTTGTAAAAACATTAATGTTTCGCTGGGAGGTTCTTTAAGCTTTCCCATTTGATATTAATGATCTCATGTACAAGATATTTCAGTTCTTCTAAAAAGTTGCAAATAAAGTGAATTTTTGCAATAAAATTTGTTAAAAAATATTATTTCTTCATACTCGAACAAAATTCTGATACAAATACAGTGCGATCTAGTTTTGAGAAACCATCGGTTATTACAACACAGCGATTAGAGCAACAGGTATTTTTTTTACACTTCAGTCTTTCTGCGTCCAAATTTAATAAAAACAAAATCAGTCTGGATAAGTGCAGTTTTTTCTGTTTTATTAAATTTAAGCGTCTGTTTTATTAAAAAAAACATAAGGTTTCATCAAAGATTCTACCTGAAAAGCGTCTTTCGCAGGTCGGTGCAAATTCTTTTTATTTGTTTTCATCTCTTTACTTTTTATTTTCTCACGCAAGAGCGACGCTTAAAAAATGATCAAATACTCACTATTTTTTTTCTTTTAGTTTCGCAAATCGAGAGCCTACTGTACACACAAAGTAGTTAAAAGAACGGTTCATTTTATAATTACAAATATATTTAACTTATATAAGAACCCAATGAAATTAAATGATTTCAAAACTGCAACAGAATTAATGTTCAAGTACATGTTATTACTTGTTGCTTATTTACAATTACAATTACCATTACAATAACAATTACAATTACAAATGCGAACTTGCCCTTTCGAAATCAAGGTATTCAAAACACAATTTCACATTAAATGTAATGCCTGTGTAATTGAGACCTCCCAGGTAAATTACAGAAATATTAACAAGTTATGGCTTACATTCAATCATATAATGATTGCTAGCCGTAAAAATTGCGCTATGCTTGTGGTGAAAATTATAATTTTTAATTCTAATTCTAACCTCAAATAAAGTATTTTAACTATTTTAAATTAATATAATAATTCTAACCATAAAACATTCTCCATGGTCATAATATGTAAACTCCTTTTGGTGTTTAATTAATTTTTGCGTGCACAAAATTTCAAATTAAAGGTCGCAAGTTAATTACAAGTTGAGCTTTAACCTTAAAGCCATTTGAGATTTGTCACCTTCCACCTGTTTTGGCACCTAATTAGGTGTTGCTAATTTGTGAAACTTAATCATAATTCATGTGTTGTCATTTTCTGCTTCCTTCAATACGCTCACACAACGATAAATTAAAATAGATTAATAAATACGAATATAAAACGATAGAAAACGAAGATAGATGTATGTAGTGTAATTTATTCACTTGAATGCAATTTGTGGCAAGAGTAAAAGTTTGATGGGCGCATAATGTCGTTGTCGACCATTGGAACCTTGAACGACGAATAGTGGCTTCATCATTATGGATCCATTGCCTCAAATGGTGCCAATAGCATTTGAAATTGGTCCCCGGAGAACGTAGCTCAAAACGAATATATCAGCAAACAAGTTTGCAATTTTATTACAAATAATAAATTTAGCTGCCTTATTTTAAAGTTTCATGTCTGCAAAAAGTTCCGTCTTTCTAACATTCAAATTTACGTGACAATAGAACGAAGTAAACTCGCTTAATTAATTTTTTCTAATTGCAAAAAAAAATCTTTTTTATGCATAACAAAAGCCTGTTGAACAAAAGTTAGTTTTTATTTGTGTTTTTCTGTTTATAATTTTTACTTTTTTAATTTGATTTCCGTTTGCCACTCACATTTTCATTTCCGCTCTAAGCTTTCCCCCATTTTTATGGGGACGTTTTTTCTTTGCATTTAAAAGTGGCAGCGGTTGTGGTTAATACAACATTATTGTTGCTTCTATTGTCTCTGCTGTTGCATCTGCATACACTGTACAGTATATTGCAGATGCTAATGTCAATGGCATCGTATGCAGCAAACTCATTGCATTTTGTCAGCGCGGAATTTATCTATCTGCAGCACAGTTAAATCATGTGTTAGTTTGTATGTGTGCGTTGTGTTAAGTGTCGTTGGCTTTCAGATTTTGCTATATAATTTTTGTCTTTCTGTTTAAATTACAAACGCTTTTGCGTGCATGTCCCGCTGTATTAACAAAACATTAAGTCTTCCAATGGTTTCTGCTTGGTTTCTTGTTTTAATTAATATGTCCGCCAAATTGGACCAATACACATACTTAAGCAGAAATATAATTGCTACTGAATGTGACCCTTGTGAAGCTTGTTTGGCAAAGTATAAATATTGACTTTTACGTTGACAATAACAAAAAAACAAGCCTGTAAAAAAATTAACTGATTAATTAATTTTTACTTACACGTCGAGTGTCGATTTTATTATTTAATTTGCCAGCAGTTGCAGTCAGCCGTAAAACTGAACAAGTTAATTATGGATTAGAATTAATTTATAATTTTATTTTAATATTTGTTTTTCTTTCTCAGTTTTCACTAATTAAATATTCCAAATGATGAAGTTTTTAATTGAATTTAACTAAATTAATTAACACAAATGCTATTCGCATTTAAAATAATATTTTGTTTTATTTGAAGATTTCAGCTTTCGCTAGATAATAAATATTAACGTAAACAAATGAACGCTTAATTTCGAAGTAAATAATTTTCTTTACGCAAAAATAAAATTGTGACTTGGTGGAATATTTGTTTTACGCAGACCTCTTAAATCAACTGCCCATAGAAATATTTGAAGAATTTATCGTTTAGTTCTATTCGCAAAATTTATTCATGTTATTGCGTGGGTGGTTTCGTCGTCAGCGCCTATATAATTTTCTGCAGCTTTCCTGTTTTTGCCTAGCCCTCTTTTTTGGATTAGTAATAGAGACCGCAACAGATCCCCTAGCACCCACGTTAGTAAGAACGGAACTTTCTGCCCACGTGGTTGTATGGCAAACACCTCAATATAAGGGGAAAAAAGTAAGTTTTTACCTAGCTTGTATCGAAAAGTCATGACCAAAATTAGCACTGCATTGCCGACGCACTGCACTACCCAACTGTTAGCTGTACATTAAGCACTTAATCTTCGACCCTTAATCTTCACATTACCGACACACCCTCATTAAGACCCTTCGCACTGCACTATCGTCCAGGGTTTAGCACTGCCTTACCCATACCTATAATACCCTGCCGACCGACCGACCGAACTAATTGTGCAAATATTTATTTGAAAATGATTTCCATCGTTACTCAAGTTCGACGTAAAACTTATTACTTTATTGCGATAGGAAATTAACTACATGGAGACCACGGAAGTACACTGTACAAGTTAAGTTAAACTCTTCGGGCTTCTTTTGAAATTTTAGTTTTTTCCATATTCTAGGGTTTTTTCTTCTACAGTTGACAAATCAGCAATGGGAGAGACGTCAGAGAACCTTTTGAGAAAAATTCCTGATTTTTGGATCTTGTCGTGCAGGTGTTGTTAGAGGTCTTTCTTTCTCCTTTGCGAATTATGCAGATGTTACCGATCCTAACTATGCGAAATTTATAATTATTTTGAAAACTCTAATACAAGTGTCAAAACATCATAAGTAGCTTTTAAATAAGCACCATAAGCGAGGGGCAAAGATAGTTGCTTATTTCCACTATGCAAGAAAAATGCTTACAAGCTAATTTTTGTGAAATTAAAATGATATAATTTGGAAAAACTCTGACATAAATCCATTCAAACTAAAATTTGGCCGGAAACCCCTTTAATTGCGTGAGACAAAAATAACAATCGAGCCAACAATTCAATTGTGCATTATAAAATTATACGAACCGGATCAGATAATTTTTGTGTCGACTAGTGTAATTTATGTATATTTTTTATTTAATGTGTCTTGGTTTATTTATTGCAGTTTCAGGTTTTTTATTGAAATAAAATAATCATATTTCGTGACTTCATACCTTCACAAGGTGCTTTAATAGAGGTGTTTCAAGCGAAAAATGAGACTGAAGATGTCACATAGTCGAAACTGGTTAGTTTTCAAGCTAAAGCTTGCAAGGAATGATGGAAATTAGCTCCAAATATAGTGATATATTTATGAAAATAATTTTCTTATATTAATAAATATTTTTCAAGCTTTAGGTTTTTAAGAACATTTTTTGTTACACAATTTTATTATTTACATTCGACATTTCGCTATGCTTATCAGGAAATAAATTATATAACAAAATTTCAATAATATCATCATTTATTTCCCGATTTTGGTACGAAAAGGCGTGGCAACATATCGAATATAAAGACCTAAAGCTTGGAAGTTTGTTATTTTAATAACAATAACTGGTTCAAATCTTTTATAGTGTTTGAGTTGTGGAGTTACACTGCCCTGCAATTAAATCCTCCTTTCAATAAAACTACAATGAGTTTAAATCATTTGAAGCGCTGAATAAAACCGAAAAAAAATATTAATAAATTAAATTAAATCATTAAATCTTAATAAATTAATCAATCAAGAGAATTACTATAGGGGCGCTGCGTATGATTGACGTTGCCAATTTAATAAATATCACTCATACGTTCTCTCCACCCAAGTTTCGAAAGTGTTGTTTACACAGTACAAATCAAAAACATGGACATTTATCAAAGTCCATTTCTTCGATACCTTCGAATTTCAAAATTTTGTTCATTTTTCTCCTAATTGTAACACAATATTGGACAGCAAAAAACTCATTATATCACAAAGAAATATAAATTCATGTAATAGCTGTAAAAGGTAATACAACAAAAGTTCACTATATTTTTTTTTCGTAAGCGATTTGCTTTCCACTTGATTAAAAACATGTATTCGCATATGTGTGAGTAACTAACTGCTGCTTTTTAAAATAATTAATTAAACATAAAAAAGGACAATTTATTACAGAAACAAGCAATTTTAGTTACCAGCCATTTTATTAAATTCTTCACGAAGGATAATTGCCATTTCCAAAAAGACTGTCACAGAGTTTGTGTGTAATGAAAGAAATAAACGAATTAAAGCGGATTAAATTTTTATGAAAATATTTTCTCATTTTTACACAAGTCTGCAAAAAACACACAACTCTGAACTAATAAAGCTAAATCTTTCACAGCCTTTGCCAAGCCATGTGAGAAACTAGCAAAAAAAAAAGAAGCAATTTTGTGATGATGACTTTTGAAGTGCTCATTAAGAATTTTTGCATAATTTCACATTAATATTCGTTGCAGAAAAAACGCGATGCTTAAATTTGTAATTTAAGCGTAAATTAAAGTGTCATCTCAGTTAGTACACCTTTGATGATGTTAACCGTGCTAAAGTACATCATGACATATTAACTGTTTAAATAAGCATGCGATTATTCTATTCACCAATGTAATACACAGCCCTGTCGACTACACTCAAAGAACAAGATACAACATGAACGAATATAATAACACACAGTGTTTATATTGAACTGAATTTTTGCATGAAACAAATTTAAATTTTACCCGAATAATGTTGATGCAACCTTTAATCGATTAGCAAATTCAATAGCTTAAAATTTTTGGAAAGAATTTTCGTGATCTCTGGTCAAATTTGGTCTGGAGACTACCCAGTGTCGGCAGTGTAATTTTTCTGACTCAGAACCCTGTCGGAATATTGAAACAAGAACCTGTTTAAAATCGTTACATTTTGTACATTTCATACGCAGCAACAGTCCTTCTCAACATTTTCTTCATGATTTCTCATCAACGCAAATTCCAATCGAGTGACAAAAAAACTACGTGTTTCCAGGGCTTTTCTTTCAGTGTTCTTCTAATAAAATTAATGCCTCGTTAAATTTTTTCAAACAAATACGACTTTTAAGCTCATTCCATTTGCTGAGTGTATTTACGTTTTCGTGGGTATGAGAGGCTTGTAATATGCAGTTTATTTGGCAAAAAAAAGTGCTCCCTTTCTAGGCAACTCGTGTGCATTCATTAAAAAATATATTAATAACATGCACTCACACACACACAAACAGACACACACACAAGCACTGAGCCGAATATAATTATGCAAGTCTCTATAAGTTGTACACATAGACTGATAAATATATGTTACATGTGTGTACATATATCAATCTACCTGCTCATTAGGGGGTTTCACATTAAACAGTTCTGTGACACGGAAAATATATACAACCCTTTCAAAATTTCCCCTCAAAATCGTACATGAGTTTTAACAATATAAAGCTCTTTATGGAATTAAAATAATTTGGAAAATTATTTAGTTTATTGGAGATCATTAAACACCCCAAAGTGCAAAATCAAAACACTGCGAACGCCCTAATATACGGTCTGTACTGTATATGACTTTAATAGGTTTTTCCTCATACACATTTATTTTCCGTATAAACAGACCAGCAGAAAACAAACATTAAATTTCATGGCAACATTTAGGAGAAACGTTTTATTTTTTCGTTTTTAATTTTGCTAAAAATATTTCTCTGCCTCAAACCGTGTGATAGAAATATTTACTAACGTGAAACACATTATGACGCCTTTGGAGATCTACATTTTTGAACGTTTCTACATGTGTGATGTGTCGTGTAAAACAAGGGGACAAATATAGTGAATTTACGTAAATATTTCTCTAAAGAACAAAATTGAGACGAAAAAATAATGTTGAAGATATCGTTAAAAAAGAAAAGTTGGAGTTTTCTCTTTAAAAATATATGTTCGCATTTTGGACCAAAGAAAACAAGTAAGACTATTCAGACTTTTTAGGTTAGGGAAAATAAGGTTGCAATCATATTTATTTGTTCAATAATTCGTCATATATTTTATTTAATAAAATATACAATTATTTGCCTAATGACAACGGAAAATATTCGGTTGCAAGAAATAGTACTGTCAGCTGACTGCTACCAGTTGCCTTCTGTTATATATTTTCGGGCAAAAGGTAAAGCAGTTGGCGATGTTCATAATCGTGTTTTATGAACAACAATTTCAATTTACTATTGTTGTTTTCTATTATTTGGCTTAACAAGTAAAACCATGGTATGTGTCTTTTATCAAGTGTTTACATAATTTTTCAGGAACGAATTAAAGTGTGATTCTGAGTTGTGTCTTCACTTGCTTGAAAAATCTTTCTGAACAAATTCTAACTTGAAATAAAAACATCAGGATTATTCGAGAAATTGTTGTTATTGCTAGGTTTAGCCCATAATAGCACTGCAATCACTTGTAATGTCTCTTGTTCATTCCGGTTTCTCTTGACGGCGACTGCAAGAATCAATTTTTATCACACATATTTTATTCATGTGTTAGTCAAATCAACAGTTTCTTCTGTTTCACACTTGAGTTTAGAGTTTAATATCATTTCTGCTGAGGGTTGCAAGGAGACTTGCCGTGACTGCCGCATGCATTTTAGATCTCTACAATACTTGAACACAAATTAAAGTAACTGAATTCCAGATGCTACATAGAAGCTTAAAACATTCCTAGACTAACTTTGATTACAACGACTAGTTTGGTAATAATTTTGAAGTTGCCTGGCTGTCCCAGAGAATTCAGAGATTCCCTAGCAGACGTGGACCTCCGCCTGTAAAATGGAAGCTGTGTTTCCTATTGCAATTGCATTTAGAATAGTTGGACTGTGACTCGTATTCTAGTAATATCTCATTACTTCGCCAAGCTGAACGTTTATTGATGTCACTTCAAAGTGCTTGGAAGAGACATCAATACAAAGAGAGTTCCACATGGCGTCAAGAATCTTCATATGCGCATTAGCATTGCCTTCACACCAATTATATTTCACACCAATTTATCCAATTTATTTCTTTCATTATTAAATACAATATTTTTCACGAAATACGTCGATTAGTGGTGAAGTGAGGCAAGTGTGGGAAATTAATGATGCCCTTTAATATTATTGGACCGTGTGTTATCAACAAGTTTGGAAATTCAAAATTCAAGCTACATAAAAAAATCTATATAAATAAAATTAATTTACGAAAAGTTTTTACACAAATTGTTGTACTACAACCAAATGTCACCAATACGAAGCAATATATTTGAATCGAATTTGTTTTTAGAATAAATTCGAAAGCACCGTTTGTACCGGCAGCTCGTTAGGGGGCTGATAAAGAAAAGAAAACAAAAGATTTCATACAAACAAATTTATTTACAACAAATAATAGTTACTCTTTCCGTGAACTAACTCAAATGCATATCCACAATGCAATACCAATCGGAGCGTCCTATAGAACTTGAAGAGTGAACAGAAACTGCCACAAGCTTAGAACAATCATTGGCAACGTGACAAATTGGCAGTGACAAATTATTTCCATAGTGAAGGATAGACAACTGATTAAGAACAAAACAAATGAAACAAATATATTGAATGTAAACAAACCAGACATCCAATGTGACTAATAGTTTATTCATATCGATAGACACCTGTACAACTTGCACTTCCTTGTTCAGTTGTTTGTTTGCAGTGAGTAACGTTTCACTCACGATGTCGCAGGCTCATGAGCAATAAAATTTGGTAGGCCCCAAAGATGGGCGCTTTTGTTGGGCGCTACGTTCATGCAGAACCACGTTAGATTAGATACTATCACGCATGATCACGCTCGTTGCTACAACTTTACCATGCCACAAAAAAGCAACGCAAAACAATTATATTAAATAATTAAATTCAAAATATTCCAGCACATTAATTCACTGAGATTTTGTGAAATGAAAATATTTCGAATACGTGCGATTATGTGTAAATCAGGCTAACCACCAGAGCATTGAGCATCTCCAGATTGAGGTAAAAGAAAACTGCATGTTCATAAATACATCATTTCATTTCTCGTAGTCTTTTTTTTCCCCTTGAATGCACTTAATGCTCATACATGCTGCTCACATTCCCATACACACACACACACGCAACTATATCTATTCATTTGCACACCACGTGTACGTACCACTTTAATACGTTTTATTACCAATCAACAACGCACACATGCACATACACACACACACACACACACGTAAATATAATATGCAAATATTTACGAATTTATACTTGAATGGGTTTTTTATTGGTTCCTTTTTCCATTGTGTTTCAGTGGCGCTGAAGGATGCAGTAAAACTTAATATACGATATGTGTGTATGTAGACTTTTAAATCAGTTGCACAAAAGCACTAAACTATCTCACACGTACAAACATATTTACATAAACAAACGCACACAACTGTAAAAATATGAACATGCAGTTGCAATAAATACTCATTAAAGCAGATTCTTACGTTGTTATTCGTAATGGGAAAACGCACACATACAAACAGTCTCACACACACACACACACACGTTTCCACAAATCGATCTAATTAAGTTTATTCAAAATTAAAGCGCAATAAAAACACGAAAAAGAAACCAATTAAAACTATATTTGTGTGTATGTATGTGTATTTATTGCGAATGTATGTGTGAGTGTTGTAATGAAGTTTGAAATTAAATCGAGCTTTGTTTCGTTTTGTTTGAAGATTTTGCGTAAGAAAAATTGCAAATAATTTTATTTCAATTCATACGTGCGCGCCAGGGCATCGCAGCCAGTTGTTGCTTTAAACTCATTTTCGGTCATCCAATTTTAAGGAAACGACAATGAGCTCTTCATGCAAAATATATCGACTGAAACGAGAAGCAAAGCAAAGCTTATTTATGTCTATAAGAAGTAAAAATAAAACTTCAGTGAGCGGATTGTGCAGAAATGAAGGAAAGGACAAACATACATAAGCAGCAAAGTACCAACTGTTGTACTAAAATCAAAAATATTTCTAAATTTAATCGAGTTCTTCGCATGCGAAGAATGAAAGATGAAAGCTGACACACACTTACTCAGTTAAAAAAAATTAAATTACACTTGCTGCTCACATACTTTCATACATTTACTTTAAGTAGTAAGGACGAACTCTAGCAAACCACATCAGGTTTTTTGTAAACTTGTAAAATTCCTTGCAAAACGTGTGAAAGAGAAAAATCTTTAAACATTAAATGTGCTTAAACCAAAAACATCTAAGCTCAGTCAAGTTTGTTTTGCAGACGAAAATGACGTCAGATTCAAAGGACGTCTGCATCCGTCATATAAGTGTATTATCATACAACAGTAATTTAGTTTTATATAGCTGCAGATTTCTTTCTTTCCTGAATATAAGGTTTTTTGTTTCTCTTTTAGTTTCTTGTACAAAAATATAAAGAAAAAATATATTTCTAAAATTTTTTTTAACATATTTTATTTTTTATAATTGATTCGTTGTATTGCGGAACATAATCAGCTGCACAGAATGTTGTCTTTGACTGCTTCAAAATTGAATCTTTACTTCTTAAAATTATATTTATGGTTGCTTTCGAACACATATACCTTGTGTGTTTCCGTAAGCCGCCCACCTATGATTTGTGCGTGTGATTTGCACGCGTCCTGTGCGCGCGCAATTAACATGAAATTGGATTTACTTTAAAGTTTAAAAGTAGCAAAATTTCCACTTTCTTCTTTTTTACTTTTATTCTTTTTTGTTGCGTGTATAAATCAAATCAAAGAAGCAATTACGTCATCCGCTTTGCTTCTAGACGTTTCAGTTTAATGCGATTTGTTCGATATGTGCAGGAAATTGGTTCGCGAACTTACTTTGCACCACAAGTTATAAGTGTGTGAATGGTTTTATACTGATTTTTGCACCAAAAATATATGTAAAGTACCTGGAGAATTAAGAGGCTAACTTAATTAAACGGAACTTATTTAAGCGTGAATTTCCCTAGATACTTTAAATTAGAAGACCTATGTTTTTAAGACCTATTTCTGTGGCACTATCCACTAAATTATTTACCAAGTATAAACACTAAGTTTTTCACGCCGTCGGCAAACATACAATCACAAACAATTAAGGGCCCACTACCATGTTTCAATGTGCCCGCCGTGTTGAGGGGATATATCTTGGTGTTCGGTTTTCACCAGTCTTTATTTCGTCCATCCGATCTATGGGAAAAAGTGACGGTGTTGCAAAAAGGCTTCCCATAACCCTCATGCTCTTTTGCGAAGTTTATTCACTTTTGATGGTACATCTACAGACAGTTTGAGGGTTGCATGTCTTTTCTTACTAAATAGAAATTTCTATCTGTATATCTGAAGCATTTGGGTTTTGTTGTATTCTTCTCTCTATATAGCGACGTTCCTGCTCCAGCTCTTGGCTTAATTCTCGTATCACTATCAGTTTTGAACTTCTTAATTTTTTGGTGTACGGGTTAGGTTACTGAGCTTTTGTCTACAATTTACGAAATTGGTCATACAGATTTATATTTTTCGGTAGTACTTTACAATAAGTTTGTTCAGGTCTTTTGAAAGTTCATAACCTCGTGGAGCCACTAAAAAAACAATTCTAACATTCTTTGCTTTTATTATTCGATATTTTACTTCTTGTTGGATTTTCACTTAATAGTACGAAAGTAGCACCATTAAAACTTTTTTTGAACTGATTTTTTAAATAACTCTTTTAAACTTCTGCAGTTGTGTACTTGCTTTTGAGATATAAAATTGGGACTTTTTCAAAAAGTGCATCCCTCTTGCAAAATGTGGAAAATGTTCCACTATTTTTGTACTTCAAAAGAATGATCAGTCTGTTAGGAATTAATTTTAGAATAACTGTGATAGAGCTGGCATTTCACGGTGTGTACTTATTTTTTTGACTAACTATACATATTTTTTCTATCAGCAATGCCAAATTCGGGAGGAAAACATCACAGTACCTACTGTAATATAATAACAAAAACAACTTAGGATGTCCTCCCGGCGTAAAAAAATATTTTTAGGACTTTGTACTAAACGTATAAGCCTTTACCATGAGTTACACAAGCCCTAGATTAACTGAATGTTCTTTATTTTAAAAGTTGTCAGTTCAGTTCAAAATAATGTATAAAAGGAAATTTAATTTTAAACTTTTTGGTATTTTACTCAGCCCAGCTGAGTACTTTTTTTTGGAACTTATTGGATGCCGAATTCCATATAAAAAACATTTGTGCTCATTTCCTCTAAACTTTGAATTCGCCGGTGGGTCTACCTGATATCAATTTGCCTTGTCTTAAAAACAATGATTTTCTTTATATTCAGTGTATTGAGTTATTTTTTTTTTGGGTTTTGAAAGCAAAGCTAAAAGAATTACTTTCTTTTTTCAGCTTGTTTTTTCTTTATGAATTACATTTGTAAGAAAAAAACATTTTTATAAGAATTTAATTTTTTTCGACTGCTTTCTATTGTTTTCCCGTTTGATGTAGATTATAACTAATAAAAAGGCAAAGTCACCAGATGCTACTGTAGCAGTGCAGCGAAGGACTCTAAGATTTAAAAGTTTGCATTGCAACTATTTTTTTAAATTTGTAGCAAAATTAAAACATAATTTGCTAGAGGAAAAGAACACACAAAAATAATGCTGCATTGCAAATTTCCAATTAAAATTTAACATGATAATTCACTTTAAATTTATTTAAAGCTTTGTGTGTTTGTGTCTGGCTTTCAGCGAGGAAAAATTATGGAAATAAAAAACAAATGTTGACAGTGAATTAAATACAACATTAATTCTGATCCGATGACTTTTAATATCCTGCACAAAACCAACTTGGTGTGGTAGGTCATATGAAAATAAACAGAAATTGCTCTTCGATTAAAGGACAACTGTTCAAATTTTTTAATTTTTAAATTTCTTTTCTTTAAATTCTTTACGTTTTCATTTTGAAATTTCTCAGCCACTAGCAGTTTATTTGTTCATCTCATATCACTTGTCATTCAAATTAATTCTTTCATAATAAAATATACGAATCCTTTAAATACGTGTAGCGCAATAAGATTTTGAATGTATTATCTATTGTATGTATGTGGTGATTGAAGTTGTTAAAATTAAATTAAAATAAAAATTCAAGTCACTTGAAAACAGACTGAACTTTTTCAAAATTTTTCAACAAGAAGAATATTTTATTGACACACAATTAAAAATTATAGACTGAAGTTTATTGCAATGTAGAAATGGCGATTTTCATAAAGTGTTTTTTTCAACTTAATAAGCCCCCCGAATAACATTAAAGAGGGATGACGAATACAAATTTTGAATAAGTTCATTTATCTTGTCACCTGCCTGACTCGACAAGATTTCCTTAGTGCACAAATAAAGTTAAAGGAAAGAAGATGCGTGCGTACAAAAAGCAAATGTTAAACAAAATCCACGTCAAATTGTTGTATTAAAAAGCAGCAACCGAAGAAAAACAAAACTGATGACAACTTAAAGCTGAAACGGAAATGTTCTTTTATTGAGGTTAAGTGCTCTTATTTTTGATTATTGCAAATTTACTGATCTGGGTCTTTTAAATTCACTTATATTTTCGCCCGCCATTCTAAACGGTAACACGCACAAACGAACCAAAAGTCCTATCAACTGCTAATATTTCCGGACATTTCACAATTATATACATTTGCAAAAAATAGACAGTGTGACAAAAACAGAGTTCTGCTCTCATTTTACCTAAAGTTCCGTTCATTTTCATTGTCGTTTTTCGTGGAGAAATTTGCTTCACCCAGCTCCAGCAGGATGGCGTAGGAGTCTTCGCAAGCGCTCAGGCTCAAGCGGAAAATATGAATTAAGTCTTGCTGCCAATAGTTTTTACAATTTTTCAAAATTTTCTATTTTATTTTCGAAATAAAAAGTTATAAGATTAATTTCGGGGAAATTACTGCTTGAAGGCTTCAGGTTGTATCATATAAACTTGATAAGTAAACAAATCCAGACACATTCTATTTATTGAATGGAATGCGGTAGATTTCATAAGACCTAAATGGAAATTCACCTTAAAAACTTGATTGTAAAACTTGTGGCACACAGCAACTGACCCGCTGTAAACATCAAATGAGTGCTAAACGTCCATCCTGCTATGAGGAAGTACTGTTGAAATGATATTGTTGGCGTTGGTTATAAATCGTTAAGAAATTTTCAAGTATTTTTTCTTTATGGCAGAGTGTGCGTGTGTGTGTGTGTGTGTCACGTTTGATGTGTGTATGGACTTTATGAAGGAGACAGTAATTAAATAGCTACTGCACTTACAGAGATAAGAAACATTAAATTAGTTCCGTAACGATTTTGTTTAATTCAAACGGGAAACTAATTCAACCTACAACAAGTAACAAGTCATGCTCTATGAAGGTTCAAGTTCGTGAAGGCTTCCAATGCAGAGAAAATAAAAGCCAAGGCGACGCTCTTGCTTTTACTTAACCAGGCTAAGTAAAACACACCAAAACGATTTGAAAGAGCTTTAATAAAACGACGAAAACTATCTGTGACATGAAAGTTTGTGCGTACACACACGCACACACACACACACAAGCACACTTACTAGTGTTTCATAGCACATTGTTGTAATATTTTCTGTTTGCCTCCGCCCTACAGCCCAAATGTTTACTAATTGGGAAGTTACGTTTTGGGACACCCTTATGACTGGTTGTAACAGGACTGTAGCCAAAGTGACAAAATCGTACTAGTCAAAAAAGGACACAAGCAAAACAAAAATTTAGATAATCTCCTTTCACCAAAATACCGCGTATTTCGATTCGAAAGGAAACCTTTTAGAAAAACAGTAAGCCCCCCTTCCCCTGGTTTTATTAAAAACACAACATCAGTAAAGCTCCTTGCACATTGTTTTACAAGTTTTTAGATTTTCGTTGGATTTAGGTGACTGGCAAAAAAATAAAAGTAAAATATTCCCATTACATTGGTCGTCTACACGATGTGTTGCTTATTGGCTTGAACTGTATTGTATAGCAGTCACCTTCTTGGGCTAAGTCTGGAGCCTCAATAAGTGTACTTTCCATTGTAATCGTCAGCTGCAATAAACTATTGTCACCATCCAAATTGACGGTGTACACAGATGAGACTGCAATTTTGAAATCAGTAAGATTTAAAGTCGTGACTTGCAAAATGTCTTCGCTGAATTCAGGCATAGAACAGTGCCTCAAGTTTTTTCGGATTCTAATGGCAGTACCACTGCAAGCGACTTTCCACAGATCGAACTGCTAATTCTAACAGCAACTTATGGCCTTTACCGTGTGTTGAACTTTTTAGGACTTTATATTTCTCTAAATTTCTAATGAACACATTTTTTTATATTCTTCAAAAAAGATGAAAAGATTACAACAGGTTTGATATTCTGTTAGTAATTGCTATAATATTCATTTCCGACCCAACAAAGTATATATATTCTCGATTCGTATAAGTAGAGAAGAACAATTAACGTCTTTTCATCTGACGACACTATACAACCTAGAATTTTGAGACTTTGACAATTTGTTTAGCGGTTTCGGCGAAGTTTCGCTTATAGGTGTTTTTACTATTACGAGGAAACGACCATTCATTCGCAAGCCCATAAAGTTTTAACATTCTGAATTCTTATCAAATTTGCACACACAGCAATTTAAAGTGACGAAATCTCAATAAAAATTTATTTTTATAAATCTCTGAAATTTCACCACAAATTAAAAAAAAAGGACAACATTTTACCAAAAAGTCTAAGTTCACAAAACTGACTGAAAAATCGAAACTTAATTAAAAACCAGAATTCCAACTATTCCAAAGCCCAAAATTAATAATATTTTAAAACTTTTCAAGAGAAGTTAAAGTTCCACCAAAATGTTAAAATTTTATGAAAACCGTAGAAATTTCACCAAAATTTTTAATTACCCAAAAATATGACATATAATTTAAATGTCACCACCATTCTGGAATTCACCAAAAAACTAAGTAATTTCACCAAAATTCAAAAACTTACCCAAAACCCAAAAATTAACAAAAGAAATTTTAACTGCCAAAAGAAAGCAATTGCAAAGAAAACGCGATATATTACAAAGTATAACCCAAGGTTTAAATTTCACTGCTTTTTGGCATTTCACCAAAATAAAAATTTCAATCAAGAAGTCCAAATTTCAATATATCGAAAGTTTTGCACGCTAGTGGAAATATTACCGAACGAAGTTATCAAAAATTATAATTTCAGCACAAATTTGAAATCCAGAACTAAGAATTTTACCAAAAAGCTTTAAAATTTAAATTACCAAAGGCCCGAAAATAAAGGGAGATTTCAAAGGTAAAAAAGAGAGGAGTAAAAGTGCAGCCAAAAGTTCGAGATCGCAAACAATCTTTGCAGAGGGAATTTTTTAACATTCCGGTGTTTTACTATTATTTAAAACTATATTCAATTTGTTTTTATTTCCTTTTTTATATTTAAAATTTTGGGGCTTTTAGGGTTTTTATTTCCCTACTTATTCAAAGGTGGCAACCATTAATATGCAAAAGTCAAATAAAACAAATTCCTGCAATAGAAAATGCATTTATTATAAATACATACCAAGTCGAATGTTTCAAAGTCTTGTAAATATTTTAGAAAATTAAAACTTAATTAAAATTGACATAATAACAAAATTAGGACAGTTTAGAAATCTAAGCGAAGCCGTGTGAACACATAGAATTTTTAAACGGATTGAAATTTTAATTGAACAAAATGTTGCTTTTAAAAATTATTTACGACGCGCTAGTAACCTTCAGTGAAAATTGTGAAAAAGGTACAATAAATTTAGATGGTACCAATTAAATAAGATAAAAAATATATATTCTGTTTTTAGATAAGCGTATTTCGCATTATCCCTTACTCGGTAAGCCATGGCCTATGTTTGCAATTATCGGCCTCTATCTACTCACGGTCTTAAAATGGGGTCCACGATTTATGGCCAACCGGAAGCCGTACAAGGTTGAGGGACTAATGAAAATCTATAATGTCATGCAAATAGTGTTAAACAGTTTTATATTTTACGAGTCAACGCGATATTTCTACTTCAGGAAGGATTTAAATTTCACTTGCCAAAAGTATGATCTCAGTGATACAAGTCCTGATGCAATGAAGTTGGTGAGACCGGCCGTGCTGTATTATGCCTCCAAATACCTGGACTTATTGGATACGGTAAAAACAAAAAACTTTAACTCGTAGATGCAACTGACTTGTGCTAATGATTAATTTTTTCTTAGATATTCTTTTTAATGCGCAAAAAATTCAATCAAATTAGTTTTCTTCATGTCTATCACCACGCTATAATGATTTATGGTGTCTTTATATATTGTACCCTTTTATTTTGTGAGTGTGTTTGAGATCTTGTAAATTATTTGTGATTTTAATTTTTCTAAAAACATATTTTGTTCTGCAGCATCCCATTTCACCACAACCGGTGTCATCAATAGTTTCATACACGTTTGTATGTACACGTACTACCTGGTGGCAGCATATAAACCCAACATCAATTTGGAGCCGTGGAAACGTACTTTGACTCGCATGCAACTAGCACAGTTTACAATATTGGCGATTGTATTTGGAATACCGTTATTTAATAATTGGTGCAAGCTACCAATTCTGTGGCTGTTGGTATTATTTCTACAAAACTCTGTCATGATTGTCCTTTTCTCAAATTTCTATTACAATAGTTATATTTTAAAAGACCTAAAAAAGAAAAAAAGTACCATCTCCAAAAGTGAATAAATAACATTTACCAATTTGCACTTAGCTTGCTTTTTCCATATCCCACCAGCTATAAGGAGTTTCAGGTAATATTAATTTCAGAATTTAACTAAAAGTATCTTTTACGTACAAGAATAATTATAAGATCTTATTGCAACTGCAACACCATGTGCAAACGTGATGATGTTAACATCTCAAAGATGTTGAAGACTTTGGATATAAAATAATCTACTACAGGATTGAATACTGTAAATTATTTTCAAAAAAATAAAACAAAAATTAAAAAGCTCAGTTACTATCTGACCACCGAATCAATATCAAAAATCTTTAAAATCTGAAATTTAATTAGTACTTAACCCTCTAATGATGGCATGCTCCATAGCGTGTTACGTACATATTTACGTGATGCCGCACACTCGACCAACCTTTACACTACATCTTGATTAGCCATGAATGTGTTCGCACATTAAGAGAGCGTCTGCAAAATGTGTTTGTGGTCTTCTGTTTGAAGAATACGTGTAGATGTTCTTCTTCAGTTTGAGCATAATTTTGTGTCTTTCATCGAGAATATGTGGATGTTTTTAGCATAATTTATGTGCGGGTGTTTACAGTCGAGTGCATGCACACCTACATACTTTTTTGTAAAAGTGGGTCCTACGATCATAAAGACATTCCTAAGAAAATCAAAGATCTGTTTCTTTATAACTAGCGGTTTCAATCGGTATGTTTGGCTTCAAATAAAAGCTGATGAAAATTAATTTCGATAAAAAAATGCAACATTTGACTTATTAATAATTTTCTCTAAATTGATTTTAACCTAATAAAATCTAAAGTGACTTGACATTGAAAAATTCGACAGCAAAGCTTCGCACAATGTTCATTTAATCAACGCAATAAGTTTTCAATGCAAATGTTTCACTAGCATTGACTCTGATTCGCTTGTTTTGTTTGAGCCCTTTAAAGCACCTGTAACCCTGAAAGGCAGAAAATAAAGAAAGCAGCACACGCCTTTGTCTAACCTTGTAGATCAATTCATTAATTTCTGAATTATTGTTTGTCTTTTATAATCCCATTCAATTATTAACATAAGTACTTGACATAATTGTTTATGCTGAATAATTCAATTGCTGTTTTGTAATGCTAATGTGGCAGTTGCTGAATAATCAGTTCGCTTTGAATGCGGAATTGTTTTGCATTACGAAAAATAGGTACTCAGCTGCAGCCATGTAAGTTGACCTAAATTAGTTAAAGTAGAAAAATACGTGCGTAGGCATTAAATTATAAGCTGTGGAGAATTAACTGCCATATTAATTAAAGTTATAAGTAACGCATATATGAAATTATAGTTAGTCAAAGTTTTGACACGTAACAATTAAAAAAAAATAAAACAAATAAAATAATCAGACCTGGGGATTCCTAATTAAATATTGTAATTAAACTGGTCGGAACGGAACTGAATCAGAACTTGTCACATGACCGGTTGTTGGTGGATGAAAGGAACCTGTCACTTTAACATGGCGTTGACATAGAAGGGAAAATTGATACCATTTGGACACGGAGAAGAATAGAGTCACGGAAACTTTTCGTTTTGAGTTAGACCCATTTTTACCATTCACGGGCAAGTACGATTAGACTAGTTGACACAAATTTCCCACAGGATAATTCTTTCAATTAGACAATTACATATTATTTTAATTGAAATTTTTCTAATTACAATTGCCTGTAACGCATAATAGGGATAATAACAATTACAAGTAATTTAATTTAATTTAAATAAAACTTACTTATTGTTGGGCTTCAAAAATTACAATTTCAAATTGTAAGAAAAGGTCCTACGCAGATTGATTTATGAACTAACTCGTTCGAGGACGACTCGTTCACTGCGTTCGATGGTGATAAGTAGTCAAAAAAGGGCATCAAAGTTGCTGAAATGGGAAGGCTCTTGGCTTTCTAAAGGACTGCATCCGCGATGTTGGCGAATTATGGCCACATGCCAAAATCAAAATCGTCCCCTTGGACCAAATCCCTTTTCAAACGACAGTGGAAGTATTGGTCCCTCCTCATATCCTGCATCGAATCAGAATCCCATCGTCTCTTGCGTCTTTCAAAGAACGTTTTGGTCAACTTCGGCTGATTCTGCCCTCAGAGAAACACGGCGGGATGTCCAAGCTGTATGAAATTGGTACAGATTAATCTGTATTCCCAACGAAATAGGACCACCTGTTGCGCAGCATTGCGAAGGAAGCTATCCACATAGTCTTAATCCAAGAACCCTGGTTTGTAACTAACAAGGTTAGCGGCGTCCGATCTTGAATACATTTCCCCTTCTCTTCAATCCAAGAAGGTAAAATACGAAGGTGCACTTTGACCGGGAGGAATATTATTATCTTTCTTTTATCTAATTTCAGCTCGTACGACTTGACAGTAATGTTGACAGATTCCAAGGGTCGCCCATCGTATGATGAAGATAAACCGCTTCCACGGGCCATACGCATCCTGATAAACTGGTGCGATATAAGGGCCGATGTCATCCTGAGATGTGATACGAAATCCCATCATACTCTGTGAGGGAGTACGAACATCAACACTCGCCATAAGAACTAATTGAATTATCTCTTATCTACTCATCTTAGGATTGGCAATAAGGATGATAGACCAACGTTATTCAATAGGATCAGGGAACAGGTTATTAATATAACTTTGGTAATCGATAGGGACCCTGCTAGGATTGTTCATTGGAGAGTGTGGCTTAAATCTTCACTCTCCGATCATAATACGATTGTCTTTACGGTACAACTCACATTTGACTTAGGCAAAGCCTTTAGGAACCCTAGAAATTCAGATTGGAGAAATTCAAAAGTCTTGTTGAGCTTATGCCACAAACACAAGGTTGGCCAGCACACAAATTAGACACTTTAAAGAAGTGTAACCGTAACAACATGATGACCGGACGTAGAAGAAAAATAAATTTCACTAGAGTTTTAGAAACAGGAGAAAAAGTTATATTCAAGAAGAAGTATTAGTTACAAAATATAATCTGTGCAGGTAAAACTTGTTTTTTTATACAACAAAGTCGAGAGGAACACACATTCGGTTGTACCGAAATTTGTGAGCACTTCATTCAATAATTAAGACATTAATTTTTTTGTGAAACCGACTACTACAAAAATAAACATAAAAACAATCTAAACAACGATAGTTCATCTTGAGCTGGATAGAGGGGAAATTTTGTATATGGAAAGGGGCACAATTGACACAGCTTATTGGGAAACATGTAGACAACTTTTTGTAAAACTTTAACGTCTTATGCTCAAAATTCCTTAGAACAGATGAGAAATATAAAGAAAATCAAAACTAATCATGTTTCCACAAAAAACAAATTTTTGTTTTAGTTTTCTAACTTGACTTACTACGTTTGGTTGGTTGGTTGGCAATTCAAAATTTTTTTTGGAAAAGTGAGTTTTTAGTTATTAAATTAAATTTTAAATAAAACAAATAATAAAAGAAAAATTTAATTTCATAAATATCTTTTTCTTGAATTTTATTTAATTGTCCCTTTCTAAGCTGCCAAAAATATTTTGTTTGATATCCTTTTGCAGGATATTACTATGGTTCCGCTTTATTTTAAATAATTTTTTTACTACGCTATAGAGGTTCTATTCAAATTGAATTTTCACTATTTTAAATCAGCAATATCAGCCCACAAGTTTCCGAAAATCATATTTCGGGCAAAACCCATATTTCTGGGGGTGTTTGGGAATTTTCACTTTCAGGAGGGATCGATTATCCACATGCACATGAATTGAATCCCAATTAAATTTGCTGTAAAGTCCCCCTAGAGATTTTATCTACCCGAGGACACCGGACAACGTACGGACTTTTATGATGGACCAAATAGGCTTTTTAAAACAAATTCCTTCAAAGACCAAAGTTCCACAAAATAATTCAAATTCTGTATTTTGCACAAATTTAAAAATCACCAAACACCCGAAAATGAGAAAAAATTAAAATAAATAATTTTATTCGCCAAAATATCCGTATTTATTTCAATCTCACCATAATTTTGTAAAAAATTTATTTTCTGGAAAACTTTTAAATTTTAACAAAGTCTGTGTTACTCAAATGTATTAAATTTCAAAACAAATCGGAAATTCCAAATATTGTCTGGAGCGACATATTTGCCATGAGCTCCCCGATTTCACGGTAAATTTACAATAACAAAAAAAGAAAAACTATAGCCATAGCAGTGCCTACTACATTCTTGCTTATGTTTCAACTTTAATGTTAAAGCCTTTAACCGATCGAATAATTCCAAACCCGGTTTTTAGATACTGTCGAATAACCGATTACCCTACTTGATGGGCGTTCGTTTTACATGTTTTGTTTTTAATTCACTGCTTCTCTTAGCACATTTTTATTTGGAAGTATAATGAAATGTAAATTAGATTCTTAGATATAAATTTGGGCACGAATTTTTCGTTTAAGGTGCACGGGAAACGTAACAAAACGCACAACAAAATTTGGCAGAGAAAACAAAAAATTCATTTGAAATAAGACCTGCTTACCAAACACATCTTACTGCTCTTCTATTTACAATAATTTTATTGTTTCGGCTACTTTTTGGGAACTGCTCCTTATGCACCTCCTTCTCTGTAACAGAAATAAAATTTATTTAAATTTCACAACAAAACGCGTAAGAATTGTAGCCGGCACACGAAAAGGAATATTAAGTAAATAACGTGCATGAAAGAAGGATAGTGTGCAGCGAAAGATAAATAGAAAAGCAAACTGCTTTATTTATTCACGTCCAGCATACAGCGTAGCCGCCTCTTATCTGCCACAACAAATACCACCCCCACTGCCAGCAAGATAAAAGCAGAACGAAATGTTTTACATTATAAAATATTTGTACTGTTTAGTGGCCAACATCTATGAGAAGAATGCAGGTACGTAAATTTGAACAAATTGAAAATATTGTAAAACCACTAAACACATGAAGAGAGAACATGATTCCGAAAATGTTGTTTTAATTTTAATTTCATAGATCCACGAGTGATACATTTGCCGCTGGTGTACTCGCCTCTACCAATCATTATAACTTTGTCATCGTATTTAGCATTTGTTCTGCATTACGGCCCGAAATGGATGGAAAAGCGTCAAGCCTTTCATCTGAAATTCATCATGCGCATCTACAATGCTGTACAAGTGGTGGCCAACTTTTTATTGTTCGTCTATGTGAGTTCACAAATATTTTGTTCATACGAGTATTTTAAAATTTCCACTGTAAGGGTGCGTGTGTGTGTGTGTGTGGAGAGAGGTTTTTGGCCGTTTAGTAAACATTTCGATTTATTTAATGACCTCTTTATTCCGTTTGAATATTTGAAACAGGTCGTTCCAAATTCATATGGTCAAAAGAGTTTTAGCTTTACATGCCAACCCGTTGATGCTACAAACACTGAGCCATGGATGATGCGTCTCGTTTACACAACATACGGATATTATCTAACAAAGTATTTGGATCTCGTTGACACGGTATGTAATAACATGACACAAATCGTAAATTATTTGGCATTTTGGTAATGTCAAGACATTAAAAGCCCTTTTGATAATTTTATACCTTTCTAAGCGTTATTGGAAGTCAGTCACTCCGGCAGTCAGTCGTTCAGTTAAATTTTACAACGGTACAGTAGGGGCCTCAAAATTAAAATGCAAATGCTGCGCAAGAATTTGATATCTAAGGCCCCCTATTGACAACAAATTTCTCTGTCTTTCAAGTTCTTTAGAACTTGATTTCGGTTGTACTCTAAGAAGCTAAGAATAAATCCGTTAAAAAAACGCGACCAACATAATTCTCAATCTCCATAGCATTGCTCCTAATTGAGCAGCAGAGTTAGTAATGGTGTCATACAAACAGTATGTGCTTTTGGTAAGTGATTTTCAAAATTTCAAATTGAGAGGCCAGTGGGTTCAGAGTTCAATAATAATTCTCAACAAAAGTCTGATACATTAAAAAGCTAAGCTTTCGAGTAAGACATGTATTTAGACATCCTTCCTTGCCCTCGCTTCTATTCACTTTAACTCTGTTGAGGCAATATTTTGTAATTTAAACATTTTCAAGTTTTTTTCTCTTTTTTTTTAATTCTATTTTATCACTTTATTTATTTTTTTTCACGTAGTTTATGGTGTTTTTCTACTTTCTAACACTAAATTATTGTTCTCGTCTCTCTTTCATGACTCTCCTGTCCAACATCCTGTTGTAGATTTACAAGAAGGGAAGAAAAAATTACTTATTTTATTAAAATACCGCAATAAAATTGAAACTTAGAGAGAAAATAAATAAATACTCGCCCACTTCGCTAACGCTACTTTCACATTATAAACCCACACAGTCACAATTTTATGCTGATTCGCATGTTTAACATTTTAGCTGCGAAATGAATTAAAGAGTTTGTGTAGGAGCTTGCAACAAGTTTTAATTATTTCTCTAAGGTCTAACCATATAAAAAAAACATTCGAGTTAAAAAAGTCTAATGTGCCTCAAATGTTTTAAGTAGATAATTGAGAAGGGTGCAAACAGGTTCGGCGATGTAGTCGTACATTATTTGCTCTTTGCCTCTTTCTAAAAATGTGAAAATGTCAAGTTAATGTCGCTAATCGTATTACAAAAATAATTATTTTCTGCTTATTTGCAAACATAATTTTTGTCAGCTCATTTTATTCGGTTTTTGCACAAATGTGCACAAATTGGAAAAATTTTAAGGAGAAGCTGATTTACCATTTAAAGTATCACAAAACGTTTCAAAAATTATATAGATCTATAAAGTGGCCGAAATTAAGAAGGATCTAAAAAATGTCTTCCACCCAAGTGTCTGCAGAATTGCCAGAACTAGCAGAACTCTGCTCCGTGCTGTTTACATGTAACTCGTAACAAAAGAGAGTCTTGAATTTTAATTTTTTCAACGAAATGTTGCCATTTAGGCTGCAAAGAAATTTGTGAAAAATAGACGTCACAGTCCCTTCTCACTTTTTACAAGCGCTTTTTGATAGTTTGTGCCACACATTGCCTCTTTTTTGATAAATAGCTATTTTTTAAATATAAACTGCTACAACACAATTACAATTTATATTCTCACTTAAATCACTGTGCATAGCAACGTATACTTTCACCGAGCCTTGCCAAAAAAGAGAGTTGGAAGTAGGAAATTAATTCGCTATCATCCCGGGAAAACGAAAAATCTCATATATCATATAGATATTATACTTTATTATATATAAATTACAAAGGCACAGGAGGTTTCGCGAGAACAATTGTCAAAACATTTAAGAAACGTCCGCTCGTCGCGAAAAAATAGAGGAAATTCGTTAAGAGTGTCATTCTCGATGTCAACACAAGTTGGAACAGTATGAAATTATGATGTAATCGTTTCAATTGGGCGAAGAATGCAATTTAAAAAAAACCATTCACTGATTTTAATCAAGCAGGCTTGTAGGTGAAATAACACGTTTTTATTTTGAAGAGTTTATCTTAATAATTGCCGTTGGGGACTTGTATTGTCGGGACGCCAATTCATGTATGGTCGACATTGAAGCTCTGTAGGAGCAGATTTGGATTCTAAGCTCTACGATTTCGAACACGATAGTCAAGTTAATAAAACAAAAATTAAATAAAATTTATCAAAATTCTCTTGATCCTTCGGAAAATTGTGTTACCAACGATTAACGCAAGGATGAATATTTCAGAGACAAATTGAAGAAGTCAAAAATAAAAATCAAGAGAAAATAATGAAAAATCAAAGTCTGATAACTTATTCAAAACTTATTCAAGTGTGTATTTAAATGTTACTACGAGGGCAGGTCAATAAGTCAATTACTTTTTGAATTTTCCGCCACTTCACTGAAATGGCAAGTACGCTCCTGATAACAGGAGTCTGTCTGTTGCTTTTGAAACAAGCTGCGTTATTTAGTTTGTGTTTGTGCAGCCACCGATAAAAGCGAGAAAATTGAAAAAACGTGATTTTCGGGTGCTCAATAAGCAATATTGTTTGCTGCAAAATACCATTATTCCTGCCAAGGCTAATCTTGGCAAATACTATGGGAACTCTGCCTCATCAATTTCAAAGGGAAAAAAGTGTGATTCTTGATTTGATATTCCGACAGGGAAAAAATTGTGTTCGTTGTGGTCGCCCCAGTTTAGATCTCTACATCTGAAACAAGTGACAAAATTCACGATATGGTGTTGGCCGATTGGCGATTTAAAGTGCGAGAGATGGTGCAAGCCGCATGCATCACACATGGTTCATTGGTTTCAATTATAAATGATCACTTGAGTATAAGAAACCTTTCCGCCACATGGGTGCCATGTGTACTCGCAATCGACCGCAAGGGCAATCTTATGACAACTTCGCAGGAGTGTTTGGCAACGTACCAGAGACCAAACAGCCGTCAAAACAGTGGGGAAAAGTGAGGCCAAGAAATTTTACCTAAAACTTCAGCAAGTGACTATAACACACGCATACAAAACTTTCTTCGCACAATTAACTTCCAGCATCTGTCAAGTCTATGTCACACAGGATTTTAAAGAAATGAAAAGCAGCTTGTTTTCTAATATCACAATGTTCTTGCATAAAATATTTTGATATTAAAAGTGAGAGTTATTTTTTGAACCTGACTTTTTTTAACATTTGGTCCATATTAATCTTTAATTTTATCCACTCCTGTGTTTTACACCTGTTTCTACCTATTTAAACTTTCGGGATTTCCAGGTTGTTTATTAAAGTCTGGCAGCCATAATATGCAAAAGGTAAATAAAATAAACTCTTGCAATAGAAACTACATTTAACACAAACACACACCAAGCCGAGTGTTGTAAAGTCTTGTGCATATTTTAAAAAACTAAAACTTAATAATAAATTGACATAGTAGCAAAATTAATACAGTGTAGAAGTCTTGGCGAAGCGGTGCAAACTCATATAATTTTTGCCAGGATTCATTGGATAATTGAACAAAATGTTGCTTTTAAAACTTATTTACGACGCGCTAGTAACCTTCAGTGAAAATTGTGAAAAAGGTACAATAAATTTAGATGGTACCAATTGAATAAGAAAAAAATATATATTCTGATTTTAGATAAGCGTATTTCTCATTATCCCTTACTCGGTAAGCCATGGCCTATGTTTGCAATTATCGGCCTCTATCTACTCACGGTCTTAAAATGGGGTCCACGATTTATGGCCAACCGGAAGCCGTACAAAGTTGAGGGACTAATGAAAATCTATAATGTCATGCAAATAGTGTTAAACGGTTTAATGTGTTACGAGGCAGCGCGATATTTCTACTTCCGGGAGGATTTTAGTTTAACTTGCCAAAAGTATGATCTCAGTGATACAAGTCCTGATGCAATGAAGTTGGTGAGACCGGTCTTTTTGTATTATGTCTCCAAATACCTGGACTTATTGGATACGGTAAAAAAAAAAAAACTTTAACTCGTAAATGCAACTGACTTGTGCTAATGATTTATTTCTTAGATATTCTTTCTATTGCGCAAAAAATTTAATCAAATAAGTTTTCTCCATGTCTATCACCACGCTATAATGATCTTTGGGACTTACATGTATTGTACCGTTTCATTTGGTAAGTGTTTTTGAGATTTTGTAAATTATTTGCGATTTTAATTTTTCTAAAAATATATTTTGTTCTGCAGCATCCCATTTGACCTCGGCGGGTATTATTAATAGTTTCATACACGTTTGTATGTACACGTACTACCTGGTGGCAGCATATAAACCCAACATCAATTTGGAGCCGTGGAAACGTACTTTGACTCGCATGCAACTAGCTCAGTTTACAATCTTGACGGTTGTCTTTGGGTTGCCATTGTATGATAATTGGTGCAAGCTACCAATTGTATGGACGTTGCTAGCATTCGTACAGAACTTAATGATGATTTTCCTCTTCTCGAATTTCTATTACAATAGTTACATTTTAAAAGACCTTAAAAAGAAAAGAAAAGGAGCCAACTCTCCAAAAGTGATTGAATAACATTTAACGATCGAAAATATTTAATTCCACAATTGATTTTGCTTAAAGATTGGCACTTGATTTATTTTTGCGTTTTGTTAATTAAATATTTGTTTCATGTGGCGGCAGTGGCAGCTGCTGTTAAATTTTTATTGTTATTGTCACTGCTTTTTCAAACAACAATTAGGAAATTTTATTACCTGAAGAAAAAAAATTAATATTTATTTATAAAATTTATTTATATATTTATTAAAATTCAAAGATCTTTTAGCCGCAAACGCGATGATTATATATGACGGAACAAGCCCATAAGATTTTGAAGACTGTTATTCTTTGGAGCTAAAATATTCTCAAAATACATTACAGGAATAAAATGTTAAAATGTAAAATATTTTCAAGAAATAAAACAAAATAATAAAAAGCTCAGTTACGATTTGACCACCTAATTTTTTCATTTAACAACAACAAATTCTCAAAATGGAATTACTCGCTTAAAATCTCAAACGTATTTAGTATTTAACACTCTAATGAAGAGTCTTTCTTCTTTGATTGCCCTGTTCGATAATGCGCTAGTTCGTACTTTTATACAGTAATCCACGGATAATTACATCGGCACCAGTTGCGTACGGTTAGATGCGTGATTGAGGAGGGACTGGGTATAAAAATTGATTTGCCACCATGTGACTCGCAAGATTTCTGGAATGCTCTATTAATAATTCTGTGGCTATGAGTGTATTAGTATTCTTCTATAAGATAATGATGAATGGGTTCCCGACTTATATTGTGAGCTACTCTGTTAGGGACCCTCAGTTCTCCTATCCCGTGTTTCATTCTATAATGTTTAAAAGATCGTTTCAGGTGGAATGCTGTACCAAGAGATTTGAGATGTCTTGCAGTCTTTGCACTAATTTTTCGATGAAAGCTGGAAAATTATGTCACTTGCCATGATTTGTAACAACCGCTCCTGTTTTTCAAAGTTTAAATTTTGGGAATGCAATTTTTAAAGCAAGTATCATAATTAGATAATTAAGCGAAAATTAATTTAGAGCGGAATTTTATTAGAAATAGAGAGAAAAGTAAACGGGGACTTAAAAAATCAGGGTAAGTAAGAGTGAAAGGTATTTAAGCGAGTTTAAGGCGGTATACTGCATTTGCCTGAAAAACAATAATATTCACCATTAATTTCGAATAGAAATACAAGCCTAAGCGTACAATTTTTCTGATAACTTTAATCTTATTAAATCTAGAGAAGTTGACGGTACTTTTAACAACCGCTTAAGGTGCTACGAACAAAAAATGGCTGGCTTACTAACTCCTACCAATCATATATTAAAATATATCAAGTCGAATTTTAGGCCCGTAGGAAAACCATGAGTTTATAATCAGACTTCAATTGAATAAAATAATAATAAAAAATCTTGGAACGAATTTGCGAACGAAAAATGACACTGAAGATGGCACATAGCCGAAACAGGTTTGTCTCCAAACCAAACTTGACAAGGGATGACGGAAATTCGTTCCAAAATTCTACATCAAAATACCCTGTCGGAATATCAAATCAAGAATCAATAAAAAAAATCAATTGCAACAACATGCAGATGAACTCTTGTGATGATAATTACTTGAAATGTGTGGGATATTCCGAACTACAATTACTTGTAATTGTAGTTGAGTATTTAAATAGAATTACACGTAATTATAATTGAGTTTAATCCTTAATTTTAATTACAATTACTTATGGTTGTCTTTCTAAATTACATATTATAGGCATATCTCTGTATAACGAATGATATAATGTGAGGGACATTTGTTATATCGCGCAGATTGTTGTATTTTTTTTTTTTGCTTTCATTTCATATTAAAAAATTATTGCTTTCAAGCTTTATATATATTACCAATTTAAAAGAAAAACTGTAAATGCCATGCCTATTCCGGGGTTTATTTTTGTTTCTATAATTTCTGCAGTTTAACCATTTCCGTCATCCTCATATTACCTGACCTGACGTCCACATAATTGGGAGCTTGTCTAATGCAGAGCTCGTCATATCAAACACATAATAATATTTGTAATCAATTCTAAACGAAATACTTAGAAAAAAGAGAAAGTAAGAGATTTAAAATCGGCACTCATGTAGGTGTCTATAATATTTTAAATGTAGGTACCATTCATGTAATAACAAGTAACTTTTTATCAATTATAATTGATAATTGGAATTTACTAATTACTGTAATTAGTAATTGGTAGAAGCTTGTAATCGGTAATTGTGAGTTGATTTATAATTAGCAATGTAATTGGATTTGTAATTGGAAAAATTCACTTGAAATTACTAATAATTGTTAATCTGCAGTATTCAATTCCACACTATATGATGTGTAATTGATAATTGAAAAGCAATTGGCAATTCTAAATTCTAACTATATCGAATTGTCGTTAAAGCGATTTTCGTTATATCGAGCATTGCCTGTACATTTAAATTTATTTGTAACTATAATGTAATTTAAAACCCCAGATCTGGTAGCATAATCTCATCCACTCTATAATGCAATTAGCATTTAAATTTGCTTGGGATTGATCTATAGTTTAATCACTGCCGCAAATCACTAATTAAATAAGACCATTTAGAGATAAGTACCGGGACTAAGCAAAGCTTTAGCACAGATGACTTCTATAAGAGTTCGAGAATTAAGGAATTGTATTTGAAAAAGCGTGTCGGCCCATTTATCGTTGACTGAAAAACTTCCCTTGTCCCAAAACATTTACAATTACTTGTAAAACTATAATTGGGAATTCCGCAATCAACTAATTCCAGTTAAACAAAAATTAAATATTTTATTTTTAATTAAAAAGAAATCAGTCTGTTACATTTTTTAGAAGCATTAAACTGCTGTGTGTTTTTATTGTGCAATATTTTAGTTATATAAATTGTCGCCATTATTTTTTAAGTTTTTATATTTTGATTTCCCGTTCAATTGATTCGGCACACATAATTTTTTTTGACTTAGCAGGTCATTTATTTTAATATTTTATGGGTAGAATAAAACTGTACTACCAGCAGATAGTGCGTATTTAATACGACACCATGAGCATCATGTTTTTGAAGAATTAAAAAAAGATAGTTTTCTTGTTTTTGTTCTCTTGATTATTCTCATTAAACCAATTTCCACTAAAAACATATCTCTTCATTTCGTTACTTAACAAAAATATTATCAACACGCAGTTTCCCCGGCGATTAACAACAACTTGGAATATAATTTGTAAAATTGTCCAACATTATCTTGATGACTTGAACAAGTGACTGATTGTTATAGAGTTGTCGTTTTTGTTGTGCAGTTGATTCGAATTGGCGCTGCAAGTTGCAACATGTTTTGTTTGTTTCTTTATTTTAGAGTCGCTGGCTCTTTTCCTAGATATACGAGTATATCCAGCCAAAAGCTTCATTATCAAATACCAAAAAAAAAAGTTAAAAACTAAATAATTCACACTTGAAACGAAATTATCATTTAAAGTAGTTCTCTGAACCCAGCGACGAATATCGTATGAATTTTAATGTAAATGTTTCCAAAGCACTGCGGACATTGCTTCGGTATTTGCGTTGAATAAATATCATTTGGTCAAGTGCTTTAAAATTTGTGCCAAATCGAACACAACATTGAACTTTGAAATGAATTAAATATTTTTTGCTTTTTGTTTAATTTGCTTCTGACTTTCTTATAAATGAAATAAATATTTATATGTTGTTTACCCTACAGCAACTAATAAGTTTTACCAAAACATAGGATGGCCGGATGGAGACAAGAATGAAGTTGTGGAAGAAGGTGTTAATACTTAAGGATTCATCCACCTAAATCTCACACAAGTGGATAACACCAGGATATATTTGGAAGATTTGTAAACGTGTAAAATAATTAAAAAAATTTAAATAAAAGAGAAACAGCTTTAGGTACACATGACTCAAATGATTCTAACACACGACCATTTTCATAAAAATAAAATTCAAATTCTTTTTTTTAATTCAAGTTACCAAGAGAAACATACAGTCGGTTGTGCCGAAACTTTCAAGCACTTGACCTAATAATGAAGGTGTAACTATTTTATAAAAAATACCACGACTTTTTGTGACGAAACTATATCTGCTGGAATTAAAGCAACTTGAAGAATTTCAAAAATTACAAAAGACGATAAGTTTTTCCGAACAGCTTGATGAGCTGGCCTAAGCAACTAGCGAAATGCCCATAATCCACCTTCAACAATAAGTTGCATTATTCAATCAATTAAACAAATTAACTAAAAACAATTAAATTAATTTCTTTAACGGGAAAAATTATTTCCTTTTATCTTTTTGAGCTTAAGGTCAAAAAAATTTTTACGTTTAAATTTTTTTGTTTGGAGCAACGTTTCTTTTTCATCGATATGTTCAGTCTTCGCTCCTTCCCGCCTTTTTGAACTTTAAAAAATTGTAGATAGAAAGGACCACGAAAATAAATTTCGACGCTAAACTCTAAGAAAAGTCTAAATTTAGCTTCAAAAAGACTAAACCGGCAACGATGAAGCCGACTTTGTACAAATATTTGCATGTCACTTTACGCACTTCCCATTTCGAATTTTTTACATTTTCGTTGAACAGAATTACAAAACGCTCTTCTCTGAATTTCGAGTATCCCGTCTCTTTTGCAAGAAACGCTCGATTTCAACCATTTTTGTATCTTTGCAACAAAGTAGTTTTACGTCTATACAAAAACTCTTCCGTATTTATTTGGCATGGCAACCTTAAGCATTCGATGGCTTCAGTCGACTGGGTGATCATATCACAAACACTTTTCTAATATGTGCTAGCTTCTATATCTAAGCTGGTATCATATCGGTATCATATCACTCTATAGCACTCAATCGTCGACAAAGTAAAATAATTAATAAAATAATTTCAGTTAAACCTTCTGCATGCCTCAGAATTATACCACATCTATGATGTTTTGGGTCGATAGGACCCAATATTTAAATTGTTTTTTGCAACTGAAAAGCAGTAAGAATCTTTCACGGTACTACAACAAGTAGATAATAAAATTCAAATTATTCTTGAAAATATGTGAAAAGCGTTAGTAAACTAGAAAAAGACTAGAAATGACCAGAAAGGACACAAAATGTGTTTGGCAGAAACTTTAAATTTCGCTTGTGTAATGAAAGAGGTCTCGAATATTGTTGTTATCATGTCAATACGGGCCCATTTTGGCCTGCAATATCAACATAGTTTATGGAGTAACAAATTTTGAAATGGGAAGATCGAATTGGCCCTACAAAATGGGGTATACGGAAAACAAACAAAAAAATTTGTAATTTTTATTAGCTGTAACGTTGTGTAAGATAAAATAAAATAAAAATAAAAAACAAGTTGAACAGTAAAGTTGGATCAATTTTCCTAAAGAATGCCGATTTACGATTCCTCAAAGAAACTGTTACGTTAAGTTAGATTAGATTAGACTGAACAGAACAGCACGTAATCCAGTGGTACGCGCTTCACTATGGACTGAACAAAAAATCTTTTCATGTCACAGTTACTTGTTTCTCCTTGCAAAGCTATTTAGACTTCTCCAATCAATATCTCTCAGGCTAGAATTATCTGGTAAGTTCTCAAACCTGAAATACTGGATTCTACTTAGTGCTAAAGCTTGGCAATGGCACAGAAAATGTTCCATCTTTTCGATTTCCTCATTGCATGCGAGCTGATTGCACTTCCTATTCTACTAAAACGCGCGAGTAAAAAGCTTCAAATGATGCAGCATATGCGATCGATCTTAAAGCCATTTTCAAAACAATTGTAAAGAAATAGTTTTTGTAATTTATTGTTGTAACTATTATTTTGTTAAAGAAAGTTGGTTTCATGAATGTGATTTTTAATAAAACGCACATTTATACTGAAGCAAAAACCAAATATTGGTTCTAACTGCAGATATGGTTGTCTTGAGCGGTGATTTCCGCGATTCCGCTTTCCCAGGAAATTTAAAGTACCAGGACCGGAAAGCAGAATCTACTACTGTTTTGTATGAAGTTGGCCTCTTCTGGATTTATGTTGAAACTTTAATTTTAAAACTGTGCACCGATCGAGTTATTCCAAATTACCCTACTTGATGGGCGTTCGTTTTACATGTTTTTTTTAATTCACTGCTTCTCTTAGCACATTTTTATTTGGAAGTATAATGAAATGTAAATTAGATTCTTAGATATAAATTTGGGCACGAATTTTTCGTTTAAGGTGCACGGGAAACGTAACAAAAACGCACAACAAAATTTGGCAGAGAAAACAAAAAATTTAATTTGAAATAAAACCTGCTTACCAAACACATCTTACTGCTCTTCTATTTACAATAATTTTATTGTTTCGACTACTTTTTGGGAACTGCTCCTTATGCACCTCCTTCTCTGTAACGAAAATAAAATTTATTTAAATTTTACAACAAAACGCGTAAGAATTGTAACCGGCACACGAAAAGGAATATTAAGTAAATAACGTGAATGAAAGAAGGATAGTGTGCAGAGAAAGATAAATAGAAAAGCAAAGTGCTTTATTTATTCACGTCCAGCATACAGCGTAGCCGCCTCTTATTTGCCACAACAAATACCACCCCCACTGCCAGCAAGATAAAAGCAGAACGAAATGTTTTACATTATAAAATATTTGTACTGTTTAGTGGCCAACATCTATGAGAAGAATGCAGGTACGTAAATTTGAAAACATTGAAAATATTGTAAAACCACTAAACACATGAAGAGAGAACATGATTACGAAAATGTTGTTTGCGTTTTTTATTTTCAATTTTAATTTCATAGATCCACGAGTGATACATTTGCCGCTGGTGTACTCGCCTCTACCAATCATTATAACTTTGTCATCGTATTTAGCATTTGTTCTGCATTACGGCCCGAAATGGATGGAAAAGCGTCAAGCCTTTCATCTGAAATTCATCATGCGCATCTACAATGCTGTACAAGTGGTGGCCAACTTTTTATTGTTCGTCTATGTGAGTTCACAAATATTTTGTTCAAACGAGTATTTTAACATTTCCACTGTATGGGTTTGTGTGTGTGTGTGTGAGGTTTTTGGCCGTTTAGTAAACATTTCGATTTATTTAATGATCTCTTTATTCCGTTTGAATATTTAAAACAGGTCGTTCCAAATTCATATGGTCAAAAAAGTTTTAGCTTTACATGCCAACCCGTTGATGCTACAAACACTGAGCCATGGATGATGCGTCTCGTTTACACAACGTATGGATATTATCTAACAAAGTATTTGGATCTCGTTGACACGGTATGTAATAACATGACACAAATCGCAGATAATTTTATACGTTCTAAGCTTTGTTTGAAGTCAGACACTCGCATCCGTTCAGTCGACTAACTATAAACTGTATAGATTTCATAAATGCCCAATAAATCACTTTTGCTGTTGATAGTGAGTGGCTTAATTAAATTCTAAGGTGGTATAGTAGGAGGCTTAGAGCTAAATGTAAACTGCTACACAAGTACTCCTCTTTGATGTAAGAAATCAAGGCACTCTATTGCCAGAAGAAAAACAAAACTCGCATTGATAAAATAAAGCAAATAATAGACAGCTTAGTACGTGATTTAGGTGAGATGACATTGGAGGCTCTTTTATAAGATTAAAAAAATAACACACATGTTTTGTAAAAAGATTCAGTGCTCATCATATTGTTAAATACTGCACAATAAGGATTTAACCTTGCCACCCCAGTAGCACGTTTTCAGCGCATATTAGTTGGTTTAGCCTACAAAGCATATTTTTCTTTGCAAACTTCTACATTTTTCGTAGAAAACATTTTTTTTCATTTAAATACTTAAATTCAAAATACATAGAAGTTTAAAGTGTTTTCTTGACACAATTTTACCAAACTGTTGGTAGTGAAACTTCTCTTTGATGCTGCAAGATTTTGTATACCTCTTGTTAATAAAATTATTCTGCGGAAATCTTACGGAAAGGAAGCATATTTAATTTACTACTTGAATCAACCGGTTCAAGGCAGACATACATAATACACTGCACCCACATTTATATAACACATCATAAATCGCAGCAGTTGCTAAATTTTCAGCTATTTTCAACGCACTTGTCACTTTTGTACCCACTAGTAGTCATTTGTGTGGCTGCTTTCGTTTTACTTATACACACTTACACATACAAACAACACAAGTTTACAAATTCGTGTTAGCTGTTGCACTGGGGCAATCGAAATATGATTCTGATGCTAAATTCGAATTTGGACCCGGTATCTTCAAATGGATTCTAGTTTTTAAGATATACCGTTATGTCGAAATGCTAGCAGTTGCATGACGAGAATTAATATAACTGGGGAACGAATTATCCTATTAAGTCCAAATATATTTAAAAAATTAACAACAATATCTGCACAGTGGTTTTAGATAAATAGAGGAACTTGTGGAAAAATACTTTTTTTGGTAAAAATTTTTGTTTATTCTAAAGATTCAAAAATTCCCTCCTTTTTCTGCGATCATATGGATAAATATGTTTTAGAGTAAAGGAGACATATTTTATTAAAATCGATGCACTAGTTTAGATTTTATTAACAATTAATTTTAGGCACAATTCGACAAAAGTTGCCACATGCACCCAACAGAAAATTGCTCCCTAAAATAAATTGCAAGTGGAAATTAGTTAGTTGCCTTAACGTAACTATGATCAAAAGATCGATTTTAAAATAACATGGTTCGTTTTGTTTGAAACTTATACAGGTGTACATACGCCTACACAATTTTTATTAATTTGTTTGCCACAAGTTTCGTGATATCTCTGAAACTACTAAGCAGATTAAAAAAACAATGTTGGCACGGCTTAGAGACAATATTGTTGGGGAGTTTCGGATGACAGTGTGACTCGAAAACCGAATGCCGTAGAAATATTAAAATTGATGTTCTTGGCATGAAAACCCAGCGTGATGCAAGTTAATTTTTTCCATTTAGCACTAAAGCAATGTTGAAGATTATTTTTTATGCATCTTCCCGTTTCTTTCCTTTTGCAGATATTTATAGTGCTGCGTAAGAAAAATCAACAGATAACTTTTCTCCACGTGTATCATCATGCTGGAATGGTGTTCGGTGTTTACGTGTATATGACATTTATGGCAGGTAATTTTATTGCAAAGAAAATACAAAACAAAACAAAATATTTTATAAAATGTTGAAAAATTACTTTGTTAACGAAACTTGTGGTTTCCCCCACCCCCCACCTGTTTATATTTTTAGGAAGTCATGCCACCATGCTGGGACTGATTAATGTTTTCGTCCATACAGTGATGTATTCGTATTATTTTCTTACATCGCTGAAAGGTATTAAGGAGACACTGTGGTGGAAGCGTCACATAACGCAACTGCAGTTAGTACAGTTTGGCTATTTGGCCATACATTTTCTGGCAGTGGTCCTGCATAATACGTGTGATTATCCAAATATAGTTGCTCTAATTGGTTTTATGCAAAATATCTTCATGTTTGCATTATTTTTGGAGTTTTACTACCGGACCTACGTAAAAGAGGTCAAGGAAATATCCGAAAGCAGTAACCATCCTAAAGCCAGTGACAAATTAAATTCACTGATGGCGGGTGAGAAATTCCAATCGAGTTAATAATTTTTGTAAATAAAAAAAATATGAAAAGTACCCAGTAACTGACAGCTTACAATTAAAATATCGTTCGTAATACAATTATTTTATTTATTACGGGTTTGTATAAAAGGTCCTCTGCTAAAACGGACGCTCTTTAGAGAAAAACGTGCAATGTGCTTTCATTCGGCTTAAACTTCACCTTGCGATTAATAAGTTTTGCTGATATCTGGAGAAAATACGAGTTTTCCAGTTTCTGCAGTTCACGACGCATGAAATTTTAATTTTTGATTATGTAATGAAAATTTGTTCTTGCTCTATTTGTATTTTCTACCTCTTGCTTCCCTTATCCAACTCACCCTTGCTTCCACTTTCATCCAAATTATTTAAATTTCGACAGCCCTTTAGCAACCAGACGAAATAAATTTGAAATAATTTAAAAAAAGCATAAAATTTATTTGTCTTTTTTACATATTTTTCAAAAGTTTCCCAGAACGAATTTGCCTTTCGGTATGAATTTGTTTTAACAGAACTTAAGTTATGCGCGAATTAAACAGTGATAAGTCTTTTTCAACTGAAGCAAACATTTCGTGTGAATCAGTTTCAATCAGTGTAATTGATATTTTAATTTCGCATTTCAATAACTCGTTGAAATAACGAGTCTAATTTTGCTATCATTTGTGGAAAATAAATGAAGAGAAGTCTGAACGTAGTATGCAGCCATTTTAAGGAATTAATTCATTATGGATATGCACACTCGATATAATCAAGAGAAAATTGACAACAACAACAACAACAACAACAACAAACAATCGTATATTAAATTGCTACCAAAAAAACAAAGTAAACTTTGAACTGCAGCCATAATTAATTAAATGTGAAATATTATCATTTCAAAATAACAATACATTATTAATTAAGCAAATATTTATTAATTTATTCATAAGATACGCGCTTCAAGTTACAATTGGTAGCGTATTTTATATGTAAACAATATTCGAGACATTGCAACGAACTAAACGCACTGCATTTATCAAAGAATTTTACATTCGAATTGATTTTGTTGTTGTTTTTCACTTTGTTTTACGTCTGATTTAATGCAAATTCATTCAAGTGTTAACAGAATAATCACATAAGCTTATGCTAATTTAGTTATAAATATTTGAGTTCTTATACAATTAATTGCATCTTGCATTTATGAACGAACGCTTTGAAACACACAGAGGACAAACAAAATCAAACGCAAACACTCAATACCTGGAGATTGTTGAATTCAATTGAATGAAACGAACTGGAATGGAATGAAATGCGATGGGATGGAATAAATATTATATTTGTAGAGTTAACAATGAACTAAAACCTGTAATCATTTTTATTTTAAATAATTATAATTTGTTTAAGACAATTTTGAGAATAAAAAAAATCAAATCGTTGTATAATGTCACTGACTTGCAGCGGTCGAGGTACGAACACAGGTGACTAAAGTCATCGAATGCTTCATTGCCAACGCGCCAACTACTTAAGCCACAGCACCCTCATACTTCAATTAAACATTAAGAAAATTTTAAATATTTTTTCTATTAATAACATCTTACGATTAGAGTTATTGCTTCTTGATTTGATATTTCATGTTGACAACTTTGTTGGCCAATATCGTTTAGTGATTAGGTGAAGAAAATAACTGGTTTATGGTAACCAAAATAATGTTTAAAATGTTTGAAAATAATCGTTATATGATTGAAACAACAATATTATATGTTTTTCGTGACCATGCTACAATCATGTTTCTTCTTTGCGTGTAGAAATGTAGATAAGAGTAAGTGTGTGTGCATGGAGATACATGAACACATACATACGTATTAATTATTTCTATCATTCAGGTAGTTAATACAACTTCTTAAGATTGCCAGCAAGAGAGTCTCTTTCGTCTTTAACAAACAGCGACTAGTTACTCATTTTAATACTTGTCGAGCTAAAACGGACTCTTTATTTATCCAAATTTTTATTCATGGAGACCACTGCTTTTAATAAGGCCGCTTTACACTATATTTATTCGACTACTAGAAAAAATAATAATTCGCGGTGTGTACTTGAAAGGAGTTTAAAATCTGCGTATTATTCCGCCATCATGCCTTTGTTTGAAATAAAGTCAGAATTTATTTTAACAATTTGCTGCTTTTGTTGTGTTTTAATTTTAGACGAACTGCTGAATTTTTGCGATATTTCGTTATTTTTTTTTTTTATATATTTATAGTCTTCGAAGTTTAAGTTAACTTTTAATTAATTAGTGAATTTTTTTATATATTTGTGTAAGATCGAATTTCGTTCATATGTCGAGGCTTTTCGTAAAATATCGATTTTTTGGTGAATTTACAACTTGTTAGTAAATTTTCAAAATTTTGGGAATTTTGAGTTCTTTTAACTTCTTTTATTTCAGTCTTTTATTTTATGGTTAATTTTCGAATTTTAACCTTTGACGAAACTTCGAATTTTACTTAATTTTGTTAAATTTTGAAGTTTTTTTAGTAAATTAATAATTAAGTCTATCATTTTAGGTTCTTAAGTTATCTGAGGCCCTCGTGCAGATAATTAATAAAGGCTTCATAATATGTATGTAGATTTTATGGGCTTGCGGATAATCATTTCCCCGTGAGAGTGTAAAATAGGGTTTCCCCATACCTTGGGAGCTTGTGGACCGGTGTTGCTTATAGCAAGTTAATTTCGCCCAACCCGTTGATAAAATAGTCTGAGTTTCCAGCATGTCTAGGGCCGTCAGAAAGTTGTTTGCAACATCGGACAGTTGGACATTTGTTAAATGAACTTCCCTTGTATAAACATTTAAAATATATATACATTATGAAATCGGAAATGAAAACTGTACAAACTAAAAATGAAGTGACACACACACACATACTATGTAACCTTTACATCCTTAGGGGAAGGTATAAAAATGAAATGAACATTTGAAGAAACCACAAAAGAATAATCGCTTTTTCTAGTTCTTGTCTCCTGATTATTTTGTTTATTGAATGAAATTATTTAGGATGCGATTCATATGTATTTTAAAGCTATATCTGCAACAACAACAACAACAACAACAACAACCACATTTAAAATAAACTTAAATTTGCTGCTATTATTTAGTCAGCTTGATGTCAGTTGGTGAATTGTATCTGTGCTGCTGTACTATGTTAAAATTTATTGCCCATAAGTATTTGTATCTATACAGGTAAATATATGAACACACACATACCACAAATAGATACTTATAACTATACCGAGCGTTGTTTGAATAAAGCCTTCGGTTTAAGATAATTTAAACGTTTTTCTAAGTCGCCGCCAAATTCATCAGGAGCTTTAATAAATAAAAAGGTTGTGGGTTTAGCAACAGCTAAATGCTTTCATAAGGATTATAGTTTTCTATCGTATCTTATAATTTAACCGGGTTTATTTGAGTTAAATAAAAGATAAAACAAAGTGTCTATGAGCTTCTCTTCTCGAGATTTGAAATTACGTCGAAGGTTTTCGTTGATTAAATAAAATTAACGATAATTTGTTCATTTTAATTTTATTACTGTTTATTAACATTAATTTATTTCAGTATAAAAAAGGATCATCCTGTATTTTAGTTAGTCTCTAGATTTTTTTCTTTCAAGTTGACTTCCAAATTAACTCTGACTTGTCTTTCTTCTTGCAAAAGTATATAAATATTGTCTTCAGCAAAACTGAATGTTGGTGATCATGATCGTGCACGCTTATGTTAATCTTATTTTATAGAGAAGCTTCATCACACAGTAACTCTTGCCAGTCACGTGCAGGAGTTATTTAAATGCCAAATACATAATAGCTGGTGCAGATTTGGAGGAAAGGAAAATGCAATGTTTCTCTCACCAAACTTTCAGCTTGCTCTGCATATTTTATATATCGAGTTATCCAGCCCGATAATAATTTGAAGTTGAAAAAATATGAAAATTTCTATAAACAAATTTTGGAAGGAAAATTTATCAAGCCATTGCCAAGAACTGTTTCGTAAAGCTAGTCCTTTATAGATTTCCGGGAGCATTAGCGTTGCGCAGCTAGCAAATAGATAAAATTTACTGAACTGCGACTTTAAGCAAGTGTGAGTGTGTGTACGAACTAACTACTGGGCATGTTTGTTTTGTTCTTGAACAATTGTGTTTGTAACTTTGGTATCATGCCACCATTGTGAACACAGTCACATAAACGCACTTCAATTGAATATATGGACTGGCCTATAAAATATTGTTTAGTCTCTATTTACAGTGAAACAATCGCAGGAAAAGTTACACCGAACCCTTGTACGTCGGCACCTATTAAAATCGATGTGAAAAATACTTTTATCTCTGAAAACTTTAACAACTTTTATTACAGTAGCTGATAAAATTAAAAGCAAAAAAAAATAGAGAAACTTAAACTTCCCGCCCTGGTCTTCATTTGTACAATAATTTTGTTTGTTTAATTTTTTGCGTGCGCACGATTAAGAAGTATTGCACATAAGTAACTAAGTGTAGACAGATATTGCACAAATAGCTAGACAAATTTATCTATATACAAATGTATGTTTAGTTAGTATCAGGCGCGGATTCAGGGGGAAGGAAAATGCGATAATCTTGCCCTCCCCCCCTCCCTCAAACATTTGAGAACATGTGACAATTAAAACGAAAAATTTGCATTTTTTGTCTCTTTTAAAATTTTCCCCTTCCCAAAAATTTAAACTGCATCCGTCTCTGTTACTATATATAAATTTACATTATATTTGTAGAAATACAAACATCAGTATGTACTCACACTCTCCCGACGCCGATAAATGTGCACTTGTTATGTAATTCGCAATAAATACTTGCATTGGGTAATTATAATATTTGCTTGTATAAATGGTCAATATTTCATATACATAAAGAGTACACTCACGCACACGCACTCACGGCGTAGATACTTTCGTTTACTACACAAATACTCTCATTCCCACTACACACTGACACTGACACTGAAACAGGCTCTTGCATTTGCATCTGTGAATGCATTTGTGAACGAAATGTAAAATAATGTTTTTGTTTGTTCTCATCCACAATTCCGATATTTTGTTATGTTCTTCTTGCAGTTTCGATTACTGCTGCTGCTGTTGTTGTTGTTGCTAGTGTGTTTTATAAATTTCCTGTTTTCAGAGAACATATCCGATTTAACATAGAAACGCATGTTGCTTGTGTGTTGCTGCACAAAAGGTAATAATTTTAGTTGTTGATCTGTTCGAATTGTTTAATTTCCTTGAATTACTGAACAATTTTTATAAATTATTGCACTGGCTAAAGAGCAGCAATGGCAAAACAGCAAAAGAAAAACTTATTAGTTTCAGGAAAAAGATTAGTCCATCAGTGTGAGTGTGATGCCTGCCAACCAGTATGATTTTCATATCAGTCATTCCAAGTGCCTTATGGAGTGTTACAAATAACACTGTGCAACAATATCAATTTTTTTTTAAATCAAATGTTTTTGATAAGCGATTTTGGTATTGCATAAAAGTGCAAACCACATCTTCCATCTAGAATGTGAGGATTACAAGATTTCCTATGGCGATTCACTATAAGAATATGCAAATAGGGGTGGGGGAAATTCAACCTCCTAAAATAAAAGGCAGACGTAAACATTCAAGCCACCGATAGACGTTTATTTTTTTATCTCCTCTGTCAGAATCCGTTGTCACGTTGTTTGGTGTTGCACAGTGTAATTCGTTTAAGCTCATTGGTCTTCATTCCGTTAAAGTAAATGATAATTGGCAAAGCCCAGCTGCCAGGATCTACTTTAGACGCTTTAATTTTAAAACTTGAAATGGTTACAGACATTTTAAAATATCTGTCTTTAATTCTTCTCTTATCTCTTTGGCAAAAATTAATTAATGTTTACTGTAAACCATATCCGCACAAAAACGAAAATCTGAAAATCAGGCTACTTTTCCGTCCAAAAATTTCGGCCGTCAAAAGTTTCGAATCAAAATGAGGACCAAGTTCTTGATAATTTTTTTATTGAAAATATAATTGCAGGCTTCTTCAAGTACTCGTGACCATTCGTCTTAGTTATTCCAGATAATTTTTCAATTTATGCACGCGAGCGTAGAAGCGTGTGAGCAATCCAACAAGGCCGTAATATTTTTATCGCGTGAGTGAAAAGTTATTCACTGCTACATTTCTCTAAAGAAATAAATAATAAGCAGCTGTTATAAACATATGTAAATATTTATTGTTTTTTATAATGAATCAATTTGTTTATTTTGTTAATTTTGCGGTCACACAAAAAGGTTGATGTCCTTTACGTTATCAGCGAATTATCTAAATATTTTTTGTTATGATAAAAGTATCTACGGAAATTATGGATGAAACGCTCATTTCCATAAAAAGCTTCAAAAATCCTGAGGCGCTGCTCAATTGTTAAGGTGTGACTCACAATAACCGTCGTGCCCTATAGTTTGCATAATTATTGAAGCAAATATTTTATTTCATACCTACTTTAATTAAACATGCAATAAAAAGATGTTATACAATCCATGTCATTTATAAAACTTATTTACAGATAAGGGCATCTTCATGTCCCTCCCGCATCCATTTCTAATGCATTTTTTTACAATAACAAGAAAACGAAAATAAACTTTGTTTCAGCTGTAGAACAATTCCGGTTCGAAATATTGCCGAAAATGCAATAATTTGTGAAAGGTGTCATTGTAACTTTTATGGTGGTGGACTTAATATCAACAATCATATCAAAAATGAGCAGCACAAAAGAATTTGTTAGAAATGCAGACAAAAAACCCTGACCGCAGTTTTCGGAGTTTTCATTGTGACTCAAAACCATTAGGAAAGTGTTCTGAGTTCTGAGTTGAAAAACTGTATCTGAGTAACAAAATTATGTTTCACGAAATTCCCATTAAATCAACTCGGTTCACAACGATTCAGAAAACACTTTTGAAAGTCCCACTTTTTTTCGTTATGGAACAAATATTTTCATCTCATCTTGACATTTTTAAATATCTCATTTGTTTTTGACCGTTGAGAATATTGAGTAGCTTTTAACACACGAAAGATATTGCAAATGTAAAAGACTCGTTTACATTTGCAACATCTTTCATTAGATGGAACTCAATTAAACTAGTCACCAATCAATTTAACTATTAACTATGAAGCGCAGCCATAGTTCTTGCATTTGTGTGTGGAGCAATTTGGGGCTTATTTGTAAATGTCGTATGATATGTATTTCTGTCTTGTGGATTGAATTGGTTTAACACTGTATATTTACATATTTCTTTAAGTGTAACAAGTGTTTCCTGCTAGTAACATTTTAAAATTGTAATCTAAGCACAAGGGATGACATCAGATAAACTTCTGATAACTCAGTGCGAAGCTTCATTAGGTATCGCAGTGGCGGTACCTCTTTATTATATTTTATGCACGTAAACGGTCCTATAACAACGTAATTTTTTTTATTTTGTCAGTAGTTGTTTTTAAAAATCTAATTAAGTCTTGATCCTGATTATAATTATATTGAATTTGTAATGGAAAATTTGGAATCATATGTAATGTGTAATTGCATTTAGCCGTTGATTCTAATTACCCGTGAATATATAAATGTTCTTCAGACAATATCTTTAAATTAATTATGGCCCTCTATTGGGATGCAAATCATACATAAGCACATTTTTGATAGCTACTAAAAGCATATTAACCTGCATTGCCATTATAGATTAATGCACGTGTTAAGCCACTTTCCAATAAAATATAAAATATCTACACACACACACACACACACACACTTGCGAAGACCCCATCTTAGACTTAAGTCAACATTAATGTTGCATGTGACAGCGAACACGGTTAGCTGCTCTTTTACGTTGTAGCGCTAATGTTTGGTTTCTTGCCAATATTTAGGTTTACAATTTGTCTACGGCAATTACCTCCACTTCGTCTTATACCGAGATAAGTTTTACTTTATCCATGTACTTTTGCGTCACATTACTCTCTCTATCTCTAGTCAAACAGCAAAGTGCAAAGTTTCTGTAAAGAACAATTTTAAAATAAGAAAGAAAACATGAAGGAAAAGATAAATGGGGTTTCTTTTGGAACAATCTCCTCTTTGTTTTGACACTCCATCACACTCTTTTGCAAAGCGAAAGCGAAAATCTGGAAGTGTAATAAACATTGTAACACAACGACTGGTTGGCTCATCATGCTCATACTAAAGTCAGACTAAATACATATACCAATAAGTGTGTACGTATGTATATGTGTGTGTGTGTGTATATTATTAGAAATTATGTAGCCTTGTTTGTTAGCATGTATATGAAGAGGATGCAGAAAAAACCAATCACAGAGTGATGCCAAGTGAAAAATTATGTGTTTACCTGAAGGATATCAAGAGATCAAAAGCCTAATCGGATAAAATTATGCACGTTGTACTCATGAGATACAGGGGAAAACATTCCAAGCAAGTCGATTGAAAAATCCAACGAATAAACGAAAAAACAAATGAGTAGGTGGCTTCACGTTCACATATATTTAACCAAGTGTTAGCAAGTTGTGGCATATACAAACACAAATACAAACAACAACAACGCTTGGAAGCATTTGCTAGCTCCAATTTTACCTTGCCTTGCCTGGCACGGCCTGGCCTTGCTGTTAATACCAGCGAGTTTGTTTGGGGCTGAATACAGAAGTCGCGGCAAAGAAGACAGGAATAAGATGAAATCAACAGAGGATTTGTTTGTTGTTTTGCATGTTAAATAGAATGTAATGAAGTATCCAAGTGCTGTTGTATGTGTATTCGTTTGTAAAAATTGGCGTTTGGTTGCTTTCACTGGGATTTCTGCAATATCTAGTAACTTCAAATATATTCTGCAGATCTTAAGCCAACTTAAGTATGGCCTTTAGAGTTTATTATACTTAAGTAGTCGCCTTTAACAAGTCGAAGGCTGTATTAGCACAAGACAGGGAAATCGCGAATTCACAATTTGAATGATATTTGTGCACTTCACAAACGCCTTGTATTGTTGTATCGTTTATAATATTGTATTATAATAAAGCAGCGTATGTGTGCTGTTGGCCATTTTCATATACAAATGTGACATCATAAAAAGCCGTCATATGTATTTAAAACGTTGTATTCACAGCATAGCTGGGACTATCGTATTTCTTTGATGAATTTGTGTTTAAATTAATTAAACATTTCAAATTTTTACGCTTAATTAGAAAACTATGAACAATTTGTGGAATTGATATATCAATAAATATTGATCAACTGCTTTTTTGCTAATGACATTTTGTTACCTTTAAGTGAAATCGTTAGTAATTTAAAGGTCCCATGTCTGATATAATTTAATGTTGTTAAATGATGTCTATACTTTATTGATGTTAGTAATACCACGATACAATAAAATCGACTGTGCACAAGCAAATAAACCAACAGTAATGAAAATTCTACTACTAATGCTACTACTACTACTAGAAATACTACTAATTTTGATAGTCGTATTTGGAAAACTGAAACTTCTCTTACAAAGTTTCTTATGTTCCGTTTGGAACGGAACGTTGGCATAATTTTTAAGAATATTTAATTTCTTCTAGAGCTCAATTACTTTCAAATAACTTCACTTCTACACTTGATGTCGCAGCAGAGAATGAGGTTTATTAAATTTTAATTTAGTTCAGCAAATATTTATTTTTATGTCTGAATTTTCGATACCATCTGCTCTTGCAATTAGATTTAATTCTACTTAATTAAACAAATCCGCAAATACCAGCAAGAGATGTATGAATAACTAAAAAAAACTTAGACCCAAAACTAGGAAATATTTAAAAAAAAGTGCATGTGCTGCTGCAAGTGTGTGCACTGCCACTAGCACACATACGAAAGTAAGGAGGAAGATTAAAATTAAAGTTAAACCAAAAACTGAAAACTGAAAAAAGTAAAAACATAAAAGGAACTAAAAATAAACAGGGACATCTACTACGAAAACATTTGGATCTGTGGATAAGAAACTGGAACACATTTTTAACTGTGTGTCTGTGTAATACATGTGTGTGTTTGTGTGGTGGAAATACTGCAGCAAATTAAATTGCATTTGATACCGCAAAAATATTGCATTCGAGGTTTTTGGCAACACATGCTGAAAATGTAAAATTTCATCTAAAGAGCACGAATTTGAAATATTAAAAATTCCGAAGCAAACAAGACTCAAATTCCTTTATGCTGAAAGCGAAAAAGGACATATACAGCGCTGTATGTTTAATTAAGAAACCTTAGGGCAAATATACCCCTACTAATACATAATTCACTTTACTTTCCCTACAATGTTTTTCATTTTGTGTAGTTAAGACTGTTTGGTGTTGCAACAACATCTATGTAATTACATATTTAATTTTTCTTTTTAAATGTGCAACTAAAAAATTTAATCGTTGAGGTTTGAACACATACGAATTCTTCTACAGTTTGCATCGCTTATAGTGGAAGGCAAAAAAAAAGCAAAATTAAAAAGATACAAATTGATTGGTTTACAAAATGAGATTTAGGAAGTGGGACAGAATATTCTACTTTGCAACAAATGCCCAAATATATTTGTAGCCATGCAAGCCGTTTTCTTAAATACATTAACATTTTTCTCTTTGCATGAAATGTGTAAGTAGTAGTAGTGGTACGACGACCATATTGTCTCTTAAGTGATCGTAATAGAGGTTTGTATTAGCTCCATTTTAGTGGCTACAGCATTTAACATCTACTGAAACATTATTCCTTTTATTATCCAACCAAACGCCCACTCCAGCAATGCAACAATCACCTCAGAAAACATGTTGCCAATAGTACTTGGCAGGCAGCGTCTATATCGACCAAATGAAATTTAAGACAAAATTAAACAAACAAAAAAAGCTACACCAACCTCTCGCAGACACACAAATAAAGGATTTACTACTAAAAGATACAAATTTAACCTCAAAGTAAAAATGGCAAACTATCAAATGTTCATTCCTGGCCCAAACATTTGTAAATACAAATTCTGAACACACACACACACACACACACACACACACTCACACACACACATTCATCCATATAATTATACTAACAAAAACAGATTCGACACGAGCTTTTCATCTGCACACAAGACCAAACTACAACTCGGCAACGATGTGTTGAATTTAAGATTTAGAATAACGAAATAAAAAAAAAAAAATGCAAAACACAAAAACTGTTTCAATCCTCTTTGCGAAAGTACTCGTAGATACCGACCGGTACGTGCAAGTCGGTGTTTGTTCACCCAAAATAGGTCAGTGTGCTGGATATTTAGTCACTTTAGATTTTGTATTTGCACAAAGCAACCTCAAGTAAATAATTAAAACACAATTAAATGTTTTTTTTAATTCACATGTTGTGTTGCTTGCTACAGTTGTTCGTTCCTCTTTCAACAATCTTTGGCTCTTTGCCTTTTTTAAGGGTTGACATAAAGTGCAAACATTTGTTTACCATCCTCAATGTGCTGCCAATAGAAAATAATTATAATTAGTTTCTTGCAGAGATCTTTTGATTTTAAACTTTTTAAACTATTTAATTTGCAGGTATGTGAGTTGTAAAATGGAGTCGGAATTTATTTAACAGGAGCACGAAAATCTAAATACAAGGTGGCTGATGAAAGCCGCTACCAAAAGAAAACTTAATAACTTCTTTCTATCGAAGGAATCTGGATTTTGTTGTTGTTGTTTTTGTAGATTGATCCTTAGATTAGAATAAAAATGTGTCTGCATTGGAGTCTGTAGTTTTGATTCAAAGAGAATATAGGCGCGCATTTGGCGGCGATCCTCCGAGTAGATGGGCCATTATAAGACTAGTGAATAATTTTGCAAATCATCGGACAGTCGCTAAAAGGCCTTATAATCGAAAACCTTCCGTTCAAACAGAGGACACTATGGGTGCCGTAGCTGCTGTCATGCGGCAGACTTGCTGTCAATAATTCATAAGGATTTAAACTTATTCGGACACAAAATTCAAATGGGTAATAAACTAAATGCAACAGACCTGCCGATTCGCTTAGAATTTTGCCAGAAGATGCTTGAGGTGGCGAAAGAGGACGAGAACTTTCATTTCGATCGGAACGGCAACGTAAACAAACAAATTTGTCGCATAAGGAATGGTTCCATCCCAGAAATACTGCATGAGAGCGGATCGAATTGAATTCGTGTCATAGTGTGGTGTGCAGTTTCTTCACGTCGTATTGACAAAACGGACACAGCGATACGGTTACCGCAGACCGTTACTTGAGCACGCAAAAATAATTTTTCTATCCGGAACTACGCCGATAGAGAGTTCCTCACAACTCTGTGTGGTTTCAACAAGGTTATAGGAAACCTCAATTTTAGTTCACGCGATATCGCAGCACATGTAGTTGATAATTTTTTGTTCCTTAAATTGAACTGAAGGCATTATTTTGCCAAATTACATGTAATGGATAATTTTTAATTTCCAAAAAAATTTAATGTATAACTGAGATTCACAATTACAGTGGCATGTGAATGTAATTGATTTCCAACTTCAGCCTTGATTACAAGGGCATGTAATGGCAATTAAGAAATTCCAATTACAATTATATGTGTAATTACCTACAATTTATAATACTAAGATAATACAAAATTTACTTTAACTTCGCCCCCTAAAATAAGGACCTTATGTGAGGTTTGAAAACGCCAATACATGTATATTTTTTTGGTCTTCCCTACCGGAATCCGTATAAAACACTTTTTTTCTTATGTTGTGCAGTGTAAATATGCATTTTCGTGCTACTTGTTCTGAGAAAACACTACAACAAACAAATATTTGTTAAATTTGGATTTCTTAAAATTAATTATTTAAATGTGATGCTGCCGAACGCAAAATTATTGTTCATTTTCATCTTCTAATCTGATACGAGCATTTATTTCTCAAAAGATTTCTTGGAAAGTAATTTATTCAATTATAATTGAATTAAATTTTCTTATCTTTTTGCATTTATTTGAGTGGAATTCCATGCTAATACCACTAGTTATACATTATGCCACCTTATGAAGAAATATTTATCCACAATTTTAGAACAAAACCTGAAATGCTACTTATTCAGAAATAAATGAGGCGATAGTCAAGCAAATAAACAAATCATTCGATCAATCAACCAAGCAGCAACGTTTCGATATTATGTTTTATATCAATCCAGACCTGTAAGTCGGCGATTACCTGGTACGTCCACCTGTTCTTGCCGGACTTAGCCCAATGTGTTCACCATTGGACAAGACTTTTATTACTTCCCATTCTGCCAATGTTCGGGTTATTCACAGTTTTCGATCAAAGCAGTTGTCGAGCTTAAAGATCATTCGGAATTAAACCAGCACTGTCCAACGTCGCCTCGTCTAATATAGCCCAAAAGTCACAACACACTCTCGTAGGGCAGCAGGTCTCTGCACGGAAGTAATATACAAAAGAGTCCTCTGCAGGCATGTTTGAACTCATTCTGGATCATGCCAGACATGTTTTCATTACTTTTGAACAAATATTTTGTAATGATTCTTAAATGAAAAACGACAGCCAATCATAACGCCAAGATATCAATTACAATTACATTTGTATGCGTGAAAATATTACAGTAAAAGAAACCGATTAATTTTTGAGAACAACAAAATTGACGATAAACTTCTCGCACATGATCTTGTATTTCTAGGTACCGTGTATGAATTGCATGTTGTTTATTTGTACTCAGCTGAGTAAATGATTCGAGTTCAAAACTTCAAATGTACTGCATATACTGTAAGTACTACATGAAGGAAATGTTCCACGTTCAGGTCGACAAAGAGATCGGTTGTTTTTATGAACTCAATTCGATTTGGTCCGCTAATATTTATTGAATGCTATCGACCTTTGGGTTTTTATAATCGTGTTTAATGTGGAACACTTTGATTCTTGTTTCTTTGTTTACATTTTATCCAACATTTCGTTGGGATTTTATAAACCTTCAAGGATTATAATTTATTGAAACATGTTTTATCCTTTATTCTGAATTATAAATAAACTCTTAATGAAATAGTGAACAAGACACCAAAATTATTAATTTAATAAAAATAATCGCAGATTCTTTTACTACACAGCTGCGGTTGGCTCACAATGTGGCATGGACACATTGGCGGTTGTAAATGTCATCATCTTACTGCTTACTGCACTATTTTCGGTTTTGTCATGACCGTAATTACATATGTATGTGTGTAAATAATGTAAAAAACGAACTTAATGTTTGCAGTACTCACTTTTTCATTTTCACATCTTTATAAGTTCCTATTTGGGTATGATCATTATTGTCTGCGGCTACATTCTTGTTGCTATTTGAGAAACAACCATTCAGTTCTCTTCACTAGCTGTGTTCTGAGAGAAAGAAAACGCATGTTCAGCAACGAAACCTTACTCGATGCAGACCTCTAGCTTAGACTGTATGCAATATATCCCATGTCCCAATACGAAGTCCGCCAATATTGCATCGGTAGTTGATTTTAAAAGAATTTTATCCAGGTTTTCTCCCCAGCCTCAGCCAGTCGCAAGTGACCGCATTCACTAAAATATATATATTTAAAAGTAATATGAATTTTTGACTAATAGGGAAAAACTGATGTGACTCTTAGTTGAGTACTTGAAATATCTTCTCAGTTATTTCAATTTGGATTTTAAAAAACGTTGACATTTTTTCACCCCTTTCTTTAGCGATTAAACTCTTCTTCTAACTAATCTTATTACGCCCAGATCATGGCAACACTGGTCACGGTCGATATGATCAAATATTCAACACACTAATTTTGAGTTTTCCACAGTAAATGGTTTATAGGGAAACACAATACAAACATGAAGTTAATGTTTTAATTGTGGCTGTATGGTTTTAAGTTCTACACACTCACACACACACACACACACACACATACATACAAATGTACATGCATATGTTCTTTTTTCTTTCGAATATTGTCTTCATAGTTGATGTAGTTTTCCTGTTTATTATATCAGATAATAAAAAAGTTTTCTCATTAAGTTTGTCTGGTAGAATTTTTTAATTCTGCTGTCATTTCTATTATTTTAATGAGAAATACTTGACGTAAGGTTGGGCAAAAAATGTGAAAAGAACGTAAAGAAACATTTGTTTGTTGGCTGTTTTGTTGTAGAAAATTCAACCATAAAAGGCTGGTATGGACAATTTTAAACATTATAATAAAGTGTAATTAGTGCTGAGAGAGAGAGAGAGAGAGAGAGAGGGAGAGAGAGAGTAAGAATATTACATATGTATGTACATATATCAAAAAATTGCTTTATTTTGTTCAACGTTGTAGAGGATGTTTTTAATTTTTGTTCTGGTAGAACGATAAAGGATTAAGGAATAGTAAGCGGCTGTTTGTGTGAAACTTATTTTGCTGTGTGGATTTCTTATTTTAAGTCTTATCCATCGCTTCTGTTCAAGTATTAAACGCCACTAAGCAGTTTTAAATTATCTTCGACTAGTGTTACGGCATGAAGATTGTTTAAACTTTCACCAACATTAATTCATTTAAATGCAGCGAAATATCTGTTCCTCTTTGTGCAACATGCTGTTGAATTTGAAACTCATTTCATCGCAGCTAACTGTGCAAACAGACCTGAAAAGGTAATTTCGTTAAACACTGCCAGCATGTATTTTATGATAATTTGATGTTGTTTGTATAACACACACATACACATGTATTATTCATACATGTATCTGTAGCATTTCTTTGTAAAGTTTATTCAATTTCTTTCCACATCCCAGTAACGAGGTTTAAAATTCAATTCTGTGCGGACTATTTTTTGTTTTTGGAATAGAAAAGTCCTCGCAAATAAATAATCAGTATTCGAGGCCAAAACCTAAAAGCATTTTGGAATTGATGATTAAATGGGAAATTAATTTGTGAAATGTTTTATAGAACACTTCACACCACATTGCTTAGTGACTGAATATGGAAAGACCTTCAGTTCTTAAAAGTTATTTTTGTACTTAAAACATGATTTGTACTTAACGTGATTAAATATTCGACAGTTTCCTTATGGATCGAAGGTTTAAGGTGGACAAACCCGGGTTAGGTTTTTGAAATCATGAAAAACGCGGTTAACCGGGTAAAAAAACTTGTCTTGTTTCAAAAACACTGAAACTAAAAAAAGTTCCAACTGCCCTGGAAGAATTAGATTTGGTTTACATGTGGCTTCAACAAGACGGTGCCATATGTCACACGATACGCAGAGCCATGACCCTATTGAGAGGCGAGTTTGGTGAGCAATTAACGTCGCATTTTGGAGTAGTCCATCATAAATCTGTTTATTCACCAACAACGATGTCGAATCTTCTTTTATTTCCATAAATAGTTATTTTGTGAGTTTTCTATGCCATAAGGAGGGCTTTAGTAATTTATGTAAAATGCCCTTTTCGTAGAAATTTGATTATGTCCAACTGTGCACTATGGTACTTCCATCTTTCACACATATTCCCTAATATTAAAGGAAATCACTCTTCGTTGCATCTGTGCAATTTTCGCACACTTCGTATGATGTTCTGCCACAAAACGTGAGTGTCTTTTTTAAGCGCTTAGCAAATTTATTACAGAGTTGCATAAAGTTTCTTTGCCGTATGCAATAAGCTAACGCCGCCTCTAAAATGTTTACGCAAAGAAAGTATTTAGTGTGTGCGTAAACTTCCTAAAAACTTTTATCAATTAATGGAGTTTTGTTTGATATTTTAATTTTTACAATTTTAGTAAAAACATTTTAACAGTCCCATCACCAATTTAAAGTCTTCACAGGAAGTTTTTGAGACGGTTCTACCGCCGTGAAACTTTGTAAGCACAGGTGTCTAGTTGCTTTGATTTTAAAAATAAAATGATATACACAGCTGTTTTAGCATTGAAAATTCCCAATCTGAAATGATTTTTGCCATAGCATATTTGCTCAAGTATAGCAAATTTTAGTTTCATATATTTTTGTGTTATGGTTATGCAAAATGTATCATATTTGCTAGACTTGCTACATTTGCAAGGTTTGCAAGGGTTGTTTACAACCAAGAGTGAGTTCCCCTATTGTATAACTAAAATTCTAGTTCAAATCAACTTACTTATCCTATAAATCCATGTATGAAATATCTTTGATTTCACAAAAATCTAATCGATTTGTTTCTCGTGCATTTCCTAGATTGAGATGCTGAAAGTGGCCCAATTTTTTCAATTAATAAAGATTAAATTTTTTCAAAAACTAAAGCGAATTCTTTGCAAGATTAGTCTAATCGTTTTACTACGAACAGGGCTAGAGGAAGTAACTGTAATTAGAATTAATTAAAAATAAATGTAGTTTTGAAAAAGTAAAAGAAAATATCAATTCATGTGCTTCAACACATTCGCAAGATGATGAAAACCTTTTGTTGGCAGGATGTTGAGGAAGAAGACGCTGAAGTAATTGGACGAATGAACAACGAAAGAAAATTTGTGAAACATTGTGAAACAGAAAAGGAAAAAAAAATAATATAAAAATTTTTGTTCATTTCCTTAAGCCAAGATTTGCTTTTCTTTTCCCTCATTTCTTTTAGGGTTTTTCTTTCATCACTTGCCTTAATCTCATTTTCATTGTGTTGTTAAAATTTGTTAAGACGTCTTCCTTAACAGGTTTCTCTTAGCCACGTTATTTCTTCTTTTGTTGTTACTGTTCATTTTTTTTCTTCGCAGTTAATAAACGAGTTGTTGTAATGTTGATTACCTTCTTAGTTCAAGTTTAAGTTCGCAATTTTCTTTAAGAGGATTAACTTCTTTAAATGTGCACTGGCGTATGGCTGTTTCCATCCAACGATCTAATGAAAGAAAAATTCATATTCATATCAATTGGCGTTGGCTGTGAAAGTAGTTTGAAGCGGAAAGTAAAGTGTTTTTTATGGAGCCAATGGAGGGGGGTTAGAAAAAAAAACGCCAACACTCAGACGTGGTTGTTTTGGTGGCTTTTTTAACAAAGTGTGAATTCAACTTCAACAATTTTATATCCTTCAACTTGTTTTGTTGTTGTAGTTTTTTGTGTGTGCGTACTTTCCTTCTGTTCTGCTTAAAGTGCTTTTATTTTTTGTGATTCAATGATTTGATTTTGTTTTGTTCCCTGTAACGGGCGGAAGCGGAAACTTGTCCCTGCATATTGAACGCATTTTTCTAATACACTCTTTTAAAAATATAAAACTTTTTAACGTGCGATTTCTTTTTTACTCAAATGTTCACCAAATACAAATCCAAGTGTCATAGCAGTCTCACCCCTCCCCCTACCCCCTCTTACAGCTGCCACTTCAGGCTCATAGGCCATCTATCTATCTTTTTAATGTGGCGAAGAACAACTTTTGTTAGAACATCATCCATCCACTTTCTAGTTAAGAGGCAGAACAAGAGCAAGCATATGAAGTATTTTATCTTGATGTGGAAATTTGTCTTCTTTTGCAATCGAAACTCCTCGGAACTTTTTGCAATAGTTGGAGAATAAGAAAGTAAATAAAAAAAAAGAGCGAATGTGTTTGTCTGTTTGCAAAGATTATTGCTTGTGTGTGTATGACAGAATTGCTCCTCTGGCATAAAGATAAAGTTTTCCATGTAACATGATGTTATTAAATGTTTAGAAAGAATTTTCAAAACTTTTTTTTTAATTCTCGAAAATAATTTATTTCTGTTTGTAAAACGCTTTGATTTTTTGCGTTTGTCTTTTTTTTTTAAAGTGAAAAGTAAAACAAAACTGAATCCCTAATCAAGCAAATATTAGACAAATAGTTTTTAGTTTTAATAAAAATGAACGCTTCAATTTTCGAAATAGTTTAGTTGCAAGCGATCGAGTTGTTGTTTTCCGAAAAACACCAAAAAAAAATTATTCAAAGGTTCTGCTGGCACAATGTGAAATTGACTGCTCTAATATGAATATGGATTTCATAGCCTCATCAATATTTTTGATAGGCCAATTAAAATTTATTTAAGATTGAAATTGAAAGATTAAATATTTTGCTCTTAGTGGTGAACTATTCGGAAGCCACAAGGACTCATATGGTTTTCGAGATTATAAATTTTTGTATTGATATCAGTATTTCTGATATTAAACAGGACAATTGAAGAACTTCCCATTGTTTAAATATTGAATCAGGAAGAAGGCAAAAAGTTTCTATTTCAATTAAGTTTGTGTGTATGAACACAACAACAAAACTTGTATCTTGTTGAGAAAACCCAGCCAAAGATTTTAGTAAATTTAATGTAATATTTAAGTGCAAAGGAACATGCAATCGTCCATCACTAAATACACACTCGTCTGAATACACGCATGAAACTAAAATCGAACTGCAACAAAATATGCAATTTTCCTGAATATCGGGCTCCCTCTTAAGCACGAGCACTGCATTTGTGTCATTTACAAAATACCACAAAAAACAACAAAAAACCTCGTAATGCAGTAAATGAAAATGGACGTATGCTTTCATAATGTTGTTCCATCGATTAATTGCGCTGGATACTGATATTTCCCTTCATACACTGCACACGTACAATCATTCATGTCACACACGTGGAATACAGGCACGTTTTATGTAAAATTAAAGAGCCGCTTGAACAACAAACAAGTGATTTGTTCTCATTCAAGAGCTTTACTTGAAAAGGTACGATTTGATGCTGCAAAAAGGCTTTTTTGAAGCAACGAATCTAATCAAGTAGATAGCCAGGAATGCAGTAATAGAGATTTTACATAATTAAAAACTAAAACACATTTCTCTTTTTTTCTTGCTGATCCTTATACATTGTTAGGGAACAGTTCTCAGTTAGTTCGTACGTATTTACTAAAACTCTTTTAAAAATAACAGCTTTTCATCTATTAAATTGTGCTTATTGTCTTTCTTTAGTGAAAATATTTTATTTATTTGTAACCCCTAAGAATACCTAACCTAAGAAGAAACTACTTTAGAAGTAATATTTCTTCAGAGACTTACAGTATTGCGCAGTATAAATATTTCCATACCCATTTTTACGTCTCCTTATAAAACACCCTCCTTTTTATTTATTATTTCAATTCTTATATTGGATTTTTATAAAATCCGAATACAATTTTGATCCTTTTTCAAAATAAGCCGTCTGAATTTTACTTCAAGTAATGCGTCTACATAACGCCAGAGGCGCTGCCACACTGCCAAACAAAAAAACGTATGAATACGTTTTGTTTTCAAAGGATCAATAGCTCAAAAGTGCTTGTTAACTAAAGTGTGCTTTATACCTAAAATATGTTTTTATTACGAATATGACCGTTAATGTATAAAGAAAATACTCACAAATGCATTTAAAATAAAAATACAGTAATTTCGCGAACACAAGTATCAGTATTGCCAGACGCCAAGTTCTGGGAATCAGTGTCGATTGTAATTTCTTTTTAAAAATAATCTAAGAGCGCTAAACTTAAATATTCTCTAGGTAATTGATTTTCATGCTTACATTTTTGAAATTTTGGTTATTTGTTTGTGAGCAGTAAATTTTATTGTATCGTGGTATTATTGTATTGCTAATGTCAGAAAATTATAGCAGGAGAACTTTAAATTACACACAACTACGCTTAAAGGTTTTTACCATTCAAACAAATAGCGTAATCCGAACTTTGGTGTAAATACAATATTTCGAAAACATATTAATTAAAGTTCTATTATATTACAATATTGTATTATAATACAATAACAATACAAGGCGTATGTGAATTGTATTGTACTGTAGACTCCTCGGCACCTAGCTGACATCCATTCCTACTTAAGCCAAAGGCCAATTTATTTCGTATCTATTGTTTTAAAATAAGAACAGTTTTTCTCACTTGGCTGGGTAAAACTGAATAACTTTTACAATTTTCATACGATTTGCCAAACGTTAAGGTCATTTTATTAAAAGTGAGATACGCAAATTCTTGAGATATTCTTTAAGCAGTCATGTAACGTGAGAGCTACCATTTAGCGAAAAATATACAATTATGGACTGTAATTTTTTATTTATGGCATGACATTTATTTGTCGAAACACAAATGGTGAGAAGTTCTCCCCACAATGTGGAATTACAAATGATTTTTTTTAGTTGGTGAATTTTGAATAGTGAGTTGAAACACTTCACGTGTGATTATCGCAACGGTTATAGCGTTAGTAGAAATAAATGAGCTTTCAGGAGTTAAACATATCGCACGCAAAATCCAAAATAGTCAGAACTTAAAAAAGAAAAATGTTCAGTAGTTGAAACACACAATCATTCTAAGCAATAATCAATTTCCGTTCATTTTACTTGCGAATTTTTCTGAACATACGGAAATGAAATTGCTCATTAAATCTTAAATATGAATGTGTTGAGCTCTCTTATGTATGAAACTATTTATTCTGTTACTTTGTGCTGCAACAATTTTTATCATTTATATGGAACTAAATAACCCCCTTTTTTAACAAGGTTGTCTTAAACGAAAGGAAGTCACTAAAGTCATGAAAAACTTGCAATACTTTGCATAATGAAAGATATTTGGATAAATTATAAGGAGCGGTTGAGTTATTAAGCTGAACATAAATCCTTAAATATTTGTTTATCAAAATCACAAAACCATTTTGCAGCTTGACCGTATGTTCATTTAAAAGTGCAACAAAATAGTTTTGCTAAAACAATTTTCTCATATTTATGAAGTGCCCCACAGGCCTGCGTCTGGCAAAGCCTTTATATTTTAGATAATCTGTAAAACGGAATTCAAAAAGTTTCAGCACAATCAGAACATAATTCCTCGTGCATGTGCAGGAGTTTTCGTCAACATTTAGATTGGGGAAATTCCTTGTGGTTAAAGGTTTTTCAAAATTTAAAAATATGGCAAACATGTGCAAAATCTATTGAATAAAATTATATTTCAATTGAAAGTTCGCATAACATACTTGCGATTTTTGATCTCAAACGCCGTATTTTCCCGTTTTTCAACTGCAGTAAAAATAGTGACTTTATTTGCAGGCGAAACTTGAATGGGCAACATGCGTGTTATTTGACAAGCGCTGGCGGAAATTGGTTACAAATATCTGCAGTATCCTGTAATTGTACGACTCTTAAATAGTCGTTAATCTCTGCTTTATAAACTTCAATGGAATAGAACTTCCTAGCAACTCATCCCACTGTGAACAATCATTTTATTAAAACGAAGTAATAAGTCTACTTACGGATTGATCCTGTAAGCGACTATCTCCATAGTGGGGAAAATGTTTCTACCCTTTCATTCACTGTAATGACAATGTTGTTGTTAATTCGTTTACCTCTAGTCGTTTACTTTCAGACAGTCGATAGTGAAGGACTTTAAAACCGCGTGGTTGGACCACTCTAATAGAAATATCGGAGATTTAAAACACGAAAGTATTATTTTGGTTTTTATGATAAGTCCCCCATTCAAGAAATATGTGAAAAAGTGCTGTGCCATCGTTCAAAATGTATTATCAACTTTTGATCCAAGTGATTCTTCGAGAACTTTATTTAGAACACCAATATTCTATCGAAGAATCGTGGAATGAAATAATAAAATATTCTTCCGAAACAGATTCATTCGATGATATTGACTAAAGTATTCTGACGGAATGAAACGGCCAAGACGTTTGCATGATGATGACGATGGCTGTGTCGTTGTTAAACTCGAAGAGGAAAACAATAATAAAATGAGCGAACAGAAACTTTGTCGACGGAGAGTGTCTGAGAGCTGCATTCGTACATATTTTTTCCGGAGGAAGTCTGTTCAATATTTTCTTTCTTTTTCGAAGAATTGTGAGTTGTCGTAAAAAATTACTTATTCTATTCTCTTAAGAAAAAAAAACATATTCAGTTCTTCAGCAAAATCAGCATAAAGTGTAACACTGTGCCTGTGTAAATTATGAGCTGCTTCCCAAGCCCTGTAGCTGAAAGGGCCAAAATCTCTATAATCTCTAATACATTTTTGTACTGGAAACTCTATTACAACACTATGAGCACATACATGAATCTAATAAACATTTTGTCAATTTAATGCGAAAACTGATGCACTACCAAGAGTAGAATATTGCGCACTCATTAGCAGCAAATTGAAAATTTGGGAAATTAGTTTTTGTGGTTAGTGAAAAATCAAATTTTCAAGCGGATATTTGTAATTATTAATACTCGTTCAAACATGCAAAACTCAACTAATCTATTCAGTAGAGCGAAGAAGCTATTTTGCATTTCCAATATGTCGAAGAAAATAATATTAACAAAACCTTGAAAAAAAAATTACCTGAAAGCAAGCAATTTCCAGTTGTGTTTGATAATTAACTGCCGACTGAAATTGTTAAGAAAACCAAATCCGCCTTTCCTATAATTTACGCTGCAAGTCAGCATGTAACTTAAGTTGCTTGAGCTGCTTGTGGCATTTTTTGTTGCTTAAACTTTCAATGCATATCAACTTTTGTTATGCGATTTAATTTTTCAATGCTTTCTTCCCCCCTTCATTGTAAAGTGCTCATGCAAGATACAAGGTATTGTTGCAGCAATTGTACTTTTGCGCTCAAACGTGCCTCCACATGCATTTATCATTTGCTTAGACAAATTGTATTGCCATTCAAACAACAATTGAAGGTTTAGAGGACTGACATAAAACAAGTCAATTGCAGAGATCTCCAAATGAACAAAGGGAGAATAGTTGTATGATAAATATGAACATGTGTATGTGTGGATATGGACAAGGTGTAAACAAAAGATATTCTTGTTGGTTGCTTAAAGCACAGTGGACAAAATGGCCAATATATGTAACTGAGTTTACTTCACTTGTTTTGCTTGCACTCCACTCCAAGTTGATCGATTGTTGTGTTTTAATATTCAAATCCACTTGCTAGTATTAAAACAGATTTGATTTTTCTCTTATCAGGTGCAAGAACTCATTTTTCCAACTCTTTCCCATGGTGCACGTCTTATTTTGAAAAGAACAAAATCCTTTGCATATTTTTAAAGCAGTTTGTGTTTTTTTAGAGACTCGATTATTTATTGAAAACATAACTAATGCTGGTAACTTGAATTTGTATGTTGTTATCGCAAATGCATCTAGATTAGTGTAAGGTCACCTATGGCTTGCAATATATCATAACAACACGCAAAGAAAAAACTATACGATAGTGACCTTCAAGGTTCGAACACTAACTAAACGCCTGGTAGCATGGGAAAGTAGCCCCCAGTACGATAAACAGTGAAATGGTTTTAGCTAAGGACTATTCGGGCAGGCAAAGTGGTGGCTGTTGTTTAGACACAAATCAAGGGAGGCATGAATAAAATAGCAATATAGACAACCCTCCCATCAATGGGTAAGTTTACGCTTCAAACAGCAATTGTGTTAAAATTACCACACCTGCTAGTACGCATAGGAACTTTAGTAGACGCATTGTGTTCATCTGATGGCAAGACTACCGTAGGTTTAATCGGAACATTGCTTATTTCGACCACTGTACTCTAACTGTGTAACATAATTCGCATGGAAATAATAAAAATGAATTTTCAAAAGGTGACACTAAACTTATTTCTTACATTTCCAAAAGGATGAACTGCTCTCGGGACAAACTTTTAATAAAAGTTACAACCCTACATCTCAAATTAAATAAGTTTTCTATTTAATATTTCATATTTATGTTCTAACCTTTCCAAGGAAAAGTTGTTTTATAGATTTTTGGAACGAATTTCCGTCATCCCATCTTCAATGATACTGAAGATGGCACATAGCCGAAACCGCTTTTTCTCTATGCCAAACTTGACAAGGGATGACGAAAATCTACATTAAAACACCCTGTCGGAATATCAACTCAAGAATAAAAAGTTGTTTCCTGCATTATACTGTAAAATACTGTCCCAACCCCGGATTTTCTGAACATGTTGTCACATTTACATCGAAACCCTAAAAGAATATCCTGACACTTGATTCTGACAATTCGAAATTACTTGTCTTTTTTAAAAGTTCTCGAAAATCTTTATTAAGCAGGACACATAAGCGCCCTGAGAGCTCCGAATGCCAAAACGACAGCAACACGAAAAAAAACTCTTCTTATCAAATACAACAAATTATTTTTCACACTGGAGTGGTAAAGCAATTTTACAAAAAAATAGTACAACAAAAGTAATTTTACTTTTTTATTTAAATTATAATTAATAATTGACGTCACATCACAAGACCTTTTTACAGTGGAGACGGGTGGAAGTGGTTAAGAAGAGGATTCAAGATTTAAATACCATCTCGGTTTTTTCCCAAAGGCTGAGGCCTGTTATTGCACTCGTTAATAACACCTGAATGACTTCAGTCATGGCATTAATTGACAAAGCGCAACAAGGTTTTTTTTGCTACAGTTTGAAGTTGATGACGTCAGATGCTTGAAAAAAAAATACCATTTCAGGTCAACATGAATAGCACAAACATTTCGAATGTCTGATTTTATACTTTCAGTTGGGTAATTGATCCTTTGTGAGGGTTGTGAGGTGAATGAGAATGCAATTTTTAAACTTGTTTGAGTGCAAAACCCCATCATTTTTAACGAAAATTTATAAAATAAAACGAAACTCCTGATAAAATTACTGATGGATTTTTTGTTACGTGTGTGTCATTATCATTGATTAATGCTGCAAAAAGCCCAATGTTATTTAATCGGTTTGGATGCTGGCCAAAAACTGACCCAGAACTTAATTAATTTTTGGTGTATTGACTAATTTTGCCTCAAGGAAAAACAAGTAAAGAAAATACACATACATATGTACTCGTTGGTATGTGCAGTGTATACACCTCCATACAATGTTGCTATAGAACTACATTTAAACATATTAAGGGCGTACGTAAGCCCACACATAACACACACACACACACACACACACACACACATAAACACACGCAAATTACATGCATACATCCACATACACTACACACACATGACATCCCTATTCATTCTGACCGACCCGACGGTTGTTATATAAAACATGAAAAAACACTGGGAAAATGGCAACATTTAATCATTTGCTTTGGCATGCAGAAGCAACTTAAGCATTAAAAACATAAAGTGGTGAATAACAAACAACGAATAACACAGCAAGAACCACAAGTATTTAGTTAATTTACCCGCAGCCATAAACTTTTACTTTGATAACAAAACTTTGAGACGAAATTTGTAAACGTTCATAGATTCAAAATAGCAGTTCCCTTCCTTACCAGCAGTAAATAAGTGTCAGCAAGCAACACTGTTGCCAAAGGAGAATACAACTTTTTTATTAAATTGCTACAGTGTAGGACATTAAGCAGAATCCTAGGTATTGGGCATGAAATTCCTGGACTTCCAGGATTGTTAACTCAATACCGGCATTGCTCCTTAACCTTCTTTTTCTACTTTCGAATTCTTGGGTTTCTACGTCTAGTCTAAGCTATTTTAACTTCTTATGAAAATCGCAGGCCTGACAGATATTTTTATTGATCGATTTTATATTTATCAAATAATCATTGAAGCTTTGAGGTCTTAAATAAATTTGTTTGTACATTTGTTTGTATATAAAGATTTAAATGTAAAATTGTTTTTAAGTTTCTTTTGCTTGTGTCTAAAATGATCTGAAACTTTTTAGAATTTTTTGATTTTTTGCAAAAAACAAACATTCAAATCAATAGTGGCATTCAGTTTTTGGTGCAAATGTGCACTTTGTTGTTTGATTTGTAAATGAGATTTGTTTGGGAAATTCATTTTTCATTTCTTTAAACGGGCATTTAACGGCATCAAAAATTGAACAGAAAGATCTATTTATAGATCTAAGATAATATTTATTTTCATACATAAACATAACATGGAATCATTTTAATCCAATCTGCAGGTACTAATAATGCTAAAGGAGTGTAATTTTTAGTTTGAAGTAAACTTTTATGAACAAAAATGCCATCTAAGGATTCACTTTACAAACGCTTTCTAACTTTTGTTTTATTTACATTTACGTGGCAAAATATTCTATCGATGTTTGTGGTAAAATCATATTTTGCACAAATTTTGCAGATTGAAAAATATAATCAGAACCACCCCATTTGAGTGCAGATATCTCTTTTAAAAATATTTACTGAAAATATTTACACAGAGAAAACTCATTAAGCAGAGAAAATATCAATACCTGACACACGTTATTATTTTAAAGTTTCCCTTGATTAGTATTTGTCATTGTAACATGAAAGTAAAAACGAAAGAGTACCTAACAACTAACACTAGGGAATAAAATAGTACCAAAATAAGTTACCAAGTCAAATAAGTTATCATATGTTTTGAGTTTTAAAAAGTCCTTTCGATCTGAAATCTTTAAATCTGCATTTTAATATTTTGCATATATTTGCAGTAGTAGTGAAAGAATGGTGCCGCTTTTCCAAGAAACCTCTTGTGTCAGCAGATTAAAGGAATATGGTTCTTATTCAAATGCAGAGTTGGAAATACTAGATTTTGTTAACCTCTGCAGGTTTTTAGGTTTTAAAGGGTTTTTTAATTTATATATTTTTTTTATATTGCCTTGAATTTTGAAATTTTAATCTGTCTGTCAGCACAACATTTGTAAATGTTTTCATTGAGAAAATAAAAGAACCTTTTTCATAAAAGGCAAATAAAAAATTAAAAATTGATGCACTTGTTTTAAAGTATATAAAGCAAAAACTTGAACAAAATTGAATCATTTTCAGAGTTCAACTAAACAAACAAATAGCAAGTTTAACGTAATTATAAAATATTTGCGTGTTCCGTCCAAAAGTTTTACACATTGTTATGATTTTTGGAACGAATTACCGTCGTCCGTTGCTAAGTTTTTGTTCAGAACGACACTAAAGATGGCCCATAGCCGAAACCAGTTTGTCTGCAAGCCAAACATGACAAGGGATGATGGAAATTCGTTACAAAAACCTGCATCAAGTCACGCTGTGAGAATATCAAATATCAAATTAAGAGTCAATTGTTTTTGATCTTTTTTTTCGATCACATAACTGCTGAAAAATTCTATAAAAAATAAACTAAGGTAATGTTCGAAATTTTCGAATAGTCAATATACTCGTATGTATGCTAAATACACGCTTGCAGAGAACATAATTTGGTTGGATGACAATGCGAATGTGAATGTGTTGTGCCGGTGTTTTCATTATAATTGAGTTTAAAAGGAAATAAAGCAATATTGTCGTTTTCAACTGCAAGTAATCGAATAAAAGGACTGTAAAATATTTATTTGTGACCATCCTCTTAAATACACCCTCTTTCCTTTTTTATAGAATTCTTGATAACATTTTTTGTTTTTCTGATCCTTCCCTCCTAATATGCACTTATTTTTCAACGACAAAAGTTTTGTCTTAAAACTACATAAATTAATCTTTTCATATTTAAATCTCGCTTTACTTTGTCGAAAATACAAATGACGCAAATGTTGCAGCTACAAAATTAATTTATCAATGACAAATCGATAGGGCCAATTAAGACATCATTTTCACATTGTAATTTTTTTTAGTTAGAGAGAAATATTAACGACTACAAAAAGTCTGCATTAAGATCCGATTACGATTTATTCGTGATTTAGTTATTCGAATAATCGCACTTTAAATGATTCACATTTTTATTTGACGCAAAACGAAAGCGTACGCTAGCGCAGTAATATTTAGCCTACCTGCTACATTTCTACAACTGACGAAGAATCAGTCCGTTTACTTTTAAAGTGAAATAAACAACATAAACTTCGGTATCAAAGGCAAAAGGTTCTTTCTAAAGTTAATCTGACCAGTTGGGTGAGCAGTTTTCAATTCCTTACTTTTCATTGACGCTAGAACTATTTAAAATTTGATTATTCTGCCAGTTTTGGGACACTGTGCTTTGCAAATTGCATCCAAATTAGAGAGAGAAAAAAAACATTGTGACGGTGTAGTAAAAGTCAAAGAACGCTTGATGCTGTTCTTTTTACGTGCTACATACAAAACAATGATCCTCTCTGTGTCCGTGTAAGTTAATGTACGCACATATGTAGACCTGAATGGTAGTCAAGGGAAATGAAATTGAGAATTTGAACATCTAGACATACAGGTACTGCAGCACATATTTCCCACAGCTAGCTTTTGTATCACACATTTTATCTATTTACCCGTCGGTTTTTTCCACGGAGAAACAAAGGAAAACAAAAAGCCACAAGCTAACAGAACAACATGCCAACGTTTTATTCGCATATTAGTCTATTTAGAAAGTTTAACTTTAATTTTTTGGCTTGAATATTGAGCTACAATGTTTCAAGAGTTACTGGTTTGTCGGCATAAACAAATGGCTCAACATAGCCCCATAAAAAGTAATCCAGAGGAGTTTAATCGCACGAACAAGGGCAAGAGAATAAGAATACTTCTGGAAATAAAGTAGTCACCAAAATAATTTTGCAATAAATCGATTTTTAAGCGATCTGTATGCAAAGTTGCAGCGTCTTCTTGGAACCAAATGTCGTTGATGTTTAGCTGATTAATTTTTAAAAACAAAACTTCCATCGGTATGACTCGATAGCGCTCGCCATTCACCGTAACGGCAGCTCCTAGCTCATTTCGAAAGAAACAAAGACCGATGATGCCGCCAGCATGTAAACCACACCAAACAGTCAATTTTAATGCTCTTCGCTCCACAGACGGCAATTTTGCTTATTGACGTAACCATTTTACCAGAAATTATCTTTTTCACTTAGCCGGTTAAGTTGGCTGTAAAATGGACGAAGTGCTCTATAAACTTCGTGAACTGATTTATTTTTCAAAATAATTTTCCACAATTTGGAAGCGTTGTTCTGGCGTTACTCGATTCATGATGACTTATCAAACCTTACTGAACAGAAATATTAATACAATTGGACATTCTCAGCTGTCAAGCTATAGCTATATAACGATTGAAATATGATAATCAGGTTTTAATCAAATTTCTGTTCTCACAGCCAATTTTAAAATAAGTTTGCTGTACATTTTTGCACTCCACTGCAAGTTTTACCATCTCTGAAAATATTAAGAGCGCACTTTTATTGTTTTCTTTGTTATTTTAAGATCACATGACTTTTTTATATATAATAATTTGCCTTAAAGAGAGGTGTCAACTAAAGCTCCATGCACACTACTAGTTCGAATAAAAGAACTTGTCAAAAATTGAAGTCAAATTAGAAAACATAGAAAAAAAAACAGCTGTTGAACGTATAAACTATTCGACGGTACGCTGCCAACAGCGCGCTGCTGTTCAGCTTGCACCAGCACAAAAACAGCCCTTGTCAATGTATTTTGTTTAATCTAGTGCAGACAATATTTGAACTTTTTACCACTTCTTTTTCCACTTGTTTACAAATTATTAGTATTTACAAAACTATTAATTTAATCCATCAAACACTTAAGTTGCTGAAAAATCTCAAGATCCCCCGCCCCAGTTACTCACGCGTAATTGCTCAGGCTTCGCCGCCGAAAGTATTATTTCTCTGCTACTTCACCGAAGTGTAAAAACACGTAATTTTCTTTTTATTTCAAGTGCGATAGTGTAGACACACAGTGTAATTAAAATAATTTACGTTAGATTTTTTTGGCAGTCGAATCGATCGCCATTAGATTTCTCTCTGCCCAAAATCCAACGAAAATCTAAACACTTGTAGAATAGCGTGAACTGGACTTAACAGACATCACATTGATCTTACTGTCATAAGCAGCCAGTTGAATTACCTTAAATCAGACCAGGATCTATAATCGTTCCAAATTGCTTTTAAAACACTAACATTTTTATTTTAAAGTGACGGCTTTGTTAGCAGTATGAAAATGCTCCCTACATCTTCACTGAATGTTTGTTATGAAAATGTGAAATGTCAAGTCGCCAGACAAACAACAACAGCAACTTTTTTAACAAAATTATTAATGAATGTAGAGTTGCACACATTCGCAGTGGCACCGTTTTGCTTCTGCATCCTCCCATTGATAATAAAAAGAATTTACTAATTTAGCAATAGTTACTCGTAGTTAAGTTCATTATTGTTGCTGCTGCTGTGGGCTGGCGTGCTTTCGCTGCTTTTACTGTCAATGCTGCACAAATTATGTGACACTTAATGATTTTTTAATTAGATCATTTGTCGCAAAGTGAAATTTATTGGCGTAACAATTTCAAGTGCGCCTGTAAACACCGTTTCAGTTGTGGTGACCAGTGTTACCATTTGGCAAGATTTTCCTTCTTTGCAAGATTTCTGAAGTTGTTAAAATGTTTTTTTTTTTTTTTAATTTATTAAGTTTTCAAATTTCGTAGTTTTAGTCGTTTATTTTATTTCTTGTTTTTGTGGCTGTTGCTTTTTCCCCAAGCATTATCATGTGAAATCATATGTTTTTTCATGCCTTAACAAAACTGAATTCCAATGTTCGTATTCGTGTTATTTTTCTCTAATGCTGGTAATTTTATAAGAATAAATTTGCGTTGAAATAAAAACAAAAATATGGCAACGCTCATTGTAACCCTAATGGAGATAATAGAGATGTGTTAGAGCTTCGTGTTCATAAATTGTACTCGAGTGCAAACATTTGTACATTTGTATGTATATGTGTGAGTAAGGATAGTTCCGCATATGTTACATATCCAAAATATAGAATCATTGTTGTTCCTACTTTAATTCGAGTACGTCCGTATGTTTGGCTGAAATTATTTAGATCAGAGTTTCTCAATTAGAGCTTCCGTTTGTATGAAAATTTGCAAAAATTGAGAGAAAGGTTTTTTCGTATTTATAAGAAACGCAAGAAGAGAAAAGTTACGATTTTAATGATTCACAAAAGTAATGAGTGAGATTTTCCAATACAAAAGTTAGAGAACATCTCGAACAAGGAAGAGAGGGCAACGTACAAGTACCTGCTGGGAAACTAAAACAACTGTGTTGTTTGAATCATTAATATCGTGTTTTTATAATTTAGTTGGGACCACATCACCATGCGGGTGCTTCATATGCATGTATTTATTCGTAGGCATCTCGTATGTTTGTGAACTAAAGTTTTACCTCTGATAATAAGTTGTAAATAATTTACATTGTTACCCTTTTCCATTTGCTGACTTAGGACGTATTTGCACATGCCGGCTAAAATAACATTTTGAAATATTCATGTTTAATTTCCAATGACTCCCATTCGTGTTGGTTTGCACTGAAAACTTAAATTTGTATAAATGAACCTGAAAACCATTGAAATAATATTTTTGTTTAACTTTAAATTATGGATCGCTATATTTGACTTTCGCGACGTTGCCTGCATGAAGGATGGAGTTGAATTAAATTTTAAAAAAATACCTCTTTTGAATTTCGGCACCTAAAATATATTTAGAAAAGCAGAGCAACGCTGCTGGCAGAAATATTTCAAAATTGCTAGTTTACAATTCAGGCCATTCGTTTATTCGAGGGTGCTGAACTTCAGCGGGTTTTAATCAATTTCTTTCATAACGGCAATCACATTCCTGGATTTAAGTGACAGTTCAATGACTGGCTATTTTCAAATTTTTACTGTAATAAATTTTGCAGTATAAAAAAACATGATTAAGAAACTTAAACAAGAAAATGAAATCAGAATGAAAAGTGTTTGAAATTAAAATTGTTGATAAATTTATTTTGAAAATCTTAGCTGCTGAAATTTTCAGGAAAAGTTAACGAAGGGAGCTACGGTGAAATAAGCTGAAGTAGCAACAAATAATATCTTTATTTACTCAAAGTACACACAATATATCGTTGCAGCAACCATAATATATGAACAACATGATATGATTGAATTATATGGTTGCAAAAACAAACATTTTTGTAGATCCTCTTAGAAACATAGAAAGCAAACAGCTGTAGTAGGCGAGGGTGATGTTTAATAGCCAACGTACTAAATACTTCCCCTACAGCACCCTCAAACTTTGATTAAACTCCAATAAAAATTTATATACTTAATTGTGGTTAGAAAAAATTGTATCGCTCGCCTCAACCATACTGTAGTATCTATGGATGGAAATCAATTAGTGATTAAATTTATTTGCATTTTGTTGCAAATTGTTTATTGTAGTTCAAATAATGGTCAAAATGTTTTTAAATAATCATTGTTTGCCACAATAATATATTGTTGTAGAGACTATAATATAGTTGGGTGCGGTTATTTGAAAAATGTTTAATGTTTTTAAACACAATATTGAAATAAGAACTAAAGATTATTGCTATATTTATGAGTTGAAAACCTCGAGGTTGTTTAGAAAAATGACAACAATAAAATAAATAAATTTATTATTAACTAAACGTTTAGTGTTTTGATTGATGGGAAACATGTGGAAAGTGCATGGCTGTGTTTTGGCGTCTGCTTGCGTAGGTGATAATAATCACGACACAAATATAAATGTGCCATCACAGCAAGGTTAATCAACAAATGGGACCTATGGTCAGCATCCAGCAGCGCAGATGGTATTTGAAATACGAATTTTAGTAAAAGCATAAATGGAAAACGAACGTTTCAATTCTTTGCACTAAGAGAGAGGGAGAGAAAGAGGGAAAGAGGAAAGAATGAAAGTAAAATAAAAGCTTTTTATTCTTTAAAACAACTACAGAGTTTGAGTAGTGATATTATATATTAGAGTGGAATGTAAGATATTTGACCATGCTCCTCAATTTGCCGCCATTTTGAGTCCGATCTTTGCATATATAATGGTTTAAGAACGGCATCTATTTTATACTTAGTGGTTTTTCAAGCAGATATCAAATTGTAGATACGACTTCTGGTATCTAGGATTATTTACCTTAATAAGTAAACTTTTACAAACTATCGGACAGTACTCTTAGAGCTACATGATCCTAGCGTTGAAAATATTCGTTTTATCGTTTTTTATCCAATTCTTAAATCATTTCTGGTATCTCGGATCGATTCTTGCTTTGTTATTCCGACAGGGTGATTTGATGTAGAATTTTGTCAAGTTTGATTTGGAGACAAACCGGTTTCGACTATGTGCCATCTTCAGTGTCATTTTTCGTTCTCTTGGATCCTTCTCCCCTAATATGCATTTTTATTAACCGTAAAAAAGCTTCTCCACGGCACAATAACCACAAACCTAAATGGCTGTATTTATGGGTGGGTGTGGCAACACAATATTAATGGGCGTCATTGACATATCTGTCATCCTTGACTAAGCATATGGACCTCCTTATTATTAGCTCTTCCTTAGTATTACAATTAGAATTAATTTGTTATGTTTCATTTTATCTTTCATTTCTTAATTATCAAATATTTTCTTATTGTTTTATCAAGGATTTTGTTGAAACTAAATTTTACAAACCATTAGAAAATTAAATTAATTTCTTTTTCAACATTTGAAAGAAGTTGTTCGTAAATATAAAATCTGAAATAAACAAGAAAATTGTTTTATTTAATTTACTCTAGGCAGTGGATGGAGAAACCTTTTTTTGTATGGCGGTCGACTCGTATTTGGTTACTTCAAAGGATTAAAACAAGTTCATTTATTTTTATTTTAGAAACTTTTCCTGTTATTTCTAAGAAGTGTTTTCAGTTCGATTTTTTAGCTGTAATGAAGTGTTTCTGGGACACAATTTTAACGCAAGATGGCGGTACTTCTGGGGAAGTTACACCCTTGGAAAAAACAATATTAATACTTTTCCACTTAGGCCTTTTATTCATTAAGTTTCCACCTAAAGAAGGAGCTATCGAGCGAAAATTGCATACGTCTGCTAGACATAACTTATCTTATGAATGTGAAACTAACAGAGAGACTGATAATTATATTCTTGCTTGTTTAATTAAACAATAAATATTAGTGCTGCATCCTTTTTAGTAACGTCCTTAAGGTAGAAAACAAGAATTTAAAATCTTATATATTTACGTTGCCTTCAGTTATGTATTTATAAAATAATGGATTGTATGGGATTAAAATAAAATTAGCCACAAAGAACCCCCAGCTAATATTTGAACTATTAACATTTAAATGTTAAACAACGTACAAACGTACAAACAGACAATGCCAAGATTCAGTTGTGAATAATTTGCAAGTGTTGTTGTGTTTAAACAAGCATTATTCTACGAATCTACACACCCACCCATCCAACGATACCAGGAAATGTCATTATACAGATTTAAGCTACCATCATCAGTAAATGTTTGAACACAGCAAATGTATGTACGAGCGTTTCGCCGTACTGGCCATGTGCGGGCATATGGATGTAGAATAACTTTATCCTTGCTTGTAATCCCAAACATCTAGAAATAATCATAATAATACACTAAAGTGACATTTAAAGTATTTGAAGCAATTTGAAAACATTAAATTGTATTTCGAACAATTGTTGCATTTTGTAAATAAAATCAGCCACAATAGACCGAAACGACATGACAGACAAACAGACAGACAGACATGAACATTTTACTTGCCAGCTTGTGAATGGATTTCATGATTTCAGCCATTAAACAATGGATTTTTCCAATTTGTTTTTATCTGTTGGCCCATTGTAAAAGCGTTCGTGTGGTGGTGCACAGAAAAAGCCGGAACAACACACACACACACCCACACACATACGAAAGCAAACAAAGAGAAAAAATCTAAAGACTGGCTGGATATCCAATGAACATTGTTGACATTCATGTTGGCTGTATTTGTTTGTGTAGGAAAGAATATGTTTACACGTGAAGGTGAAATGCATAAATACGTGAGAAAGGCAAATATTTTCAATAAGTAAACAGAAGACGTGAACAGGAGACACGAATCTTTTCTCGGATTTTGTTTCTAGTTAAACGAATCATTGAAAAATGTCGCTGTCCAAAATTTAATCAGATCAATAACGCTTCAACACATTTATGGAGTGTTCATGTCGTGTTCAAACTGACATTTAAATTTTATGCACAACTAAACACTAGGAAAACATAAAATGAGAAAAGAAAGATTTTAAATAAAGTGAATTTATAAATATATTTCAGCAATTGTCATCTTCGAAAAGCTCGATTGGCTTGAAAAGATTGCAGGGACAAATTTACTGTAGGGGTGGCAACACAGACTTTCCGGTCTATGTAGAAACAAAGTCATAGTTTTGTTGAAATGACATACACGATACTAGTATGTGTGATCATGAAAAGGATGTATGTATGTACTCAATATGCGTTTGCTCGGCGCGGTTACTTTATTTTATTCAATCACAGCGAAAAGTCAAGCACTCCACTGCCACATCAAACTACACACAACTTTGTTGTGTTGTTAGTTAAAAATCACGCTAATAAGATTTAATGAGCCAGTGCTGCACTTGTACGTACTAAATAATCCAAAACAACAGCAAAACTTTTTAATCTGTGCAGTCAAACACAATCGCAAAAACTCACAATAAAGGAAACCCCTCAACCGCCAATGTTCGTTCACATTGGCAGTTTTGTTTCGGCGCATTTCTTGTTTGTTGGTGTTTAACTCAATTGGAAATAGTTTCCACTAAACCCTCGTCTATTTTGTATAGAGTGAATGTGTGTGTGTGAATGTTGTAGTCAATGGTTTTAACATTTCATTGTTGTACAACATGTTGTACGTTTATTTGCTGTTAGTTGAGGTTTTCATTACATTACCGACAAATTTGCGCTGCTAGTGTAGTAGTGGCTTTATAATGTACCAATGTATGAATGACGGTATGTATGTATGTATGTATGTATGGGTGGCAGCATGCATTTAAACATCCCCATTGTTTTATGGCTGGCAAAGACAACATCACCAATATCAAAGCCATATTGTCCGAAGTGGAGAGCTGAGAGGGTAAACGTTGGTGTGGCAAACAGAGATGATGTGGGGCTGAAACAAATTTGATTGTTAGTGTTCGGTTTGCCTTTGTGAACTTGATAAATGCAGTTGCAAATACAAAATTATGATATTAATAATTCTTTGTTACACTTCAAACGACACACCAGCATTTAATAAATGTTGGTGTTTAGTCAGTCCACGGACTCAAATTAAATCCCAAAGCATCTTTGCCATTTCAATATACTGCAATTAATCTTGAACTAATATTGAAAGAACAAAAACATTTTGGCGCTACGAAGTAAACAAAAAAGGAGGACAACTCTGAGTACTCAAGTAAACACCATTTGAGAGCTTAATTGCACCAAATTTAAAATTCAAATAAAGATTATGAGACCAACGAGGGTTGATGTAAAATAAATACTTTGTGACAGTAATTGATATGCAGACCTGAGGTCAGTAATGAATAAAATATACAACTGTATTCAGTATGTAAATATTGTCACTGATTATTGCAACTTGCTACAACTACGCAACTCGAAATATTTACAACAAGAAAGTAAAAAATAGAGCAAACAAATTTGAGAGATAAAATTCAATGCTTGCTAGAACTGATTCCAGACGCCGAGGCATTTAATGGATTAAGTTTCGAAATTTGTTGGCAGAATTTTGTATCACACTTCTTCCATTACTCGTTTTAAAATTGCTTTAGAAGAAATGTTGTCTTCTCGGACTTTACCATCCAGATATGCCCAAAGGTTTACAATAGCAGTAATGTCCGGACTTTAGGGTGGTGTTGGTAGCTGATTGGTGTTATATTGTTTAACGTCCAGGGCTGCATGTTTTAAGTCATTATCACTTTGGAAATCACAATCTTTCCTAGGTAGCGCTATTTTGTCAGAACTATCATGTAGATTCTTCCTCATAATGATATCAATAAAAACCAACTTCCCCACTCCAGATACCGACAGACAGCCCCAAACCTTTAGAGAACCATCTGTTGGATTTAAATTATTTAAAATGAAAAATTCATGTGGCTGCGCCACACCACACGTCGTCCATCCAAATAACTTGAATTAATTTTTATTGTGTTTTTCTCAAAAGCCGAAAGTTTTTATTGAGCTCAGCAAATAATAAACGCTTTTGCCTTCAGAAATAAATGGTTTCTTTCTTGCCAATCAATCTCTAAAGGTACTTTTAAGGCGTTGGAACGTGAGACTCCAATAGGGATGGACAATGAAGCCTTGCAAGATGTGGAGAGGTTAATCTCTGTGGGAACTCCGGTGTTTATTCGACAATGCAGAAATTCTAAAGAGATGGACAAGAAAATTCGCAAGGGATAGTCTCTAATGATACTGCTGAGGAAAAGACTGACACGGTGGCATAAGGCTTAGTAGCACGGACAGGCACATGTTTAATGTGAATGCCATGGCGGATCTAAGCCTTAGAAAAGACAAGAGACTCCGCAATAAGGAAGAAAGCTGACAGTTACCAGTCGACAGTCTAAAATCACTACAGTCGAGAGTAAAGGCTATTGATAGCACGCGACTCAATGAAAGAAAGGCAGTCGTAAATTCCACACCGGTTGCCTGAAATCAATACGTGGAATCAAAGTGGTCGAAAAGAGAACCATAAAGTTATTGCTCTGCTTATAATAAAATCACATACTGAGCAAACTACTGCAAGCAACGAACAAATCAAAAAAGGTGTCAGGTGTCTTATTGCCCTGACCACAATCTCGTTCTTGCTTTGCGTGTAGCCAGTTTTGCGTGTAGTCAGTTTTGCGTGAAGAATGGAAGAGTGCCTGAAAAGTCATACAATGCAGTGGTCTAAATTTAACAAATACAGGGCTGAAAAATCTATGCCTTCTCTTTAATTTTCATTAATGTTGAGCTAAGTGTCAGATATTTTTGTTTACGAACTGCATTGTTTTCTAATGTAATATTTGAATAATATTATGTTTCCCTTCGTTTTTTTTTTTTTGAATTTCATTTAAATTTTTGTTGTTAAATGCAAAACATTTGCACATTAATTTTACTTGTTTCGCTAGTTGTGTTGCATTTTATTGTTGTTTCCAATGTGTTGATAATGTTGCATTAAACTTGTCCCACATACTTTATTCCCACCTTCACACCAATGCACGACGACGCCTCTTCCTTCAGGCACACACAGATGTACGTATGTGTAGATGCCTACACACAAACAATCGCACGTACTTACAAACTTAAGTGTTATTTGCACTACAAGCCATCACAGAATTTGAGAAAAATTTAAGTTTTTCTCTGCTTTGGCTACGGCATTCTGCTGCAATAATATCAAGTTATTTATTTGGTGGCTAAATCGATAAAGGAATAAGTAGCTTAAGTTCCCGCAAATGGGCTGCTTATTTCGTTTCTCCCTAAGGAACACACAAGATTTGGAATGTAACTTATGACATGTAAATTTAAAATCAAACAATTGTGATTGACTTTTGAATTATTTTCGGGGGTGGGTGCCAAAGTGTCCTTTTTACGACTGCAGCAAACAATAGTCCGAACAAATGAGACCAAAAACAAGAGGAGAAAACTATTGTCTACAGGGTACTTTGGGGTTCTATAAAACCGAAATTCATTCCTCCTTACACCATTTCTTCGTCTCTATTCATTTCACTTTATATGTATTTTATTCAACAAGAGGGAAAAACATTTTAATGCTGTCAGTTTAAGCGAAAACTAAAATTTATTACAAAAGTAAATGTATGTATTTAGGTACGTTTTCAATTCAAAAAAGAAAAGGGATTTGCAATGTTTTTGGCTCTTTACATTTCACTTTTTATTTTTTGGTGAAACCTCTTTGCAAATAAAGGTTTAAGCTGCAACCGCCACTACAAACTCTTACAAAGAAATCTTTTTTTGTGTATGAACGCCGGGAGAAAGAATAGTAGAACAGACAGGAGAACAAACTACTGAATCTGCATTTTTCTTGTGAACGAAAATCGTGGTAAATTTCTGGATAATAGATGAAGGTTTCAGTATATGAGTGTGTGTGTGTGTGTGTGTGTGAAATTTTTTGTTTAACTTTTCAGAGGAAGGGGGGATTTTTGCAAACTAAATACAGAAGAGTTTTACCTTTTTTCTTTTTGTATTCGTAAAAATCGATCATGTTGTACAGTTGTTAGACAAATATGGCGCTCTACAATTATGTGTGTGTGAGTTTGGAATTAGAAAGAAACTCTGCTACAACAATACAGACGTTAAAGTGTTGTGCAACACACAAGGGCTAAATGTAGCAACTACAAGTGATTCTCGATTGGCTGTCACATTTTTCGATCAAAAGGCATTTAGTTTTTAAATTTTATACTGTCGACGTCCTCTCAACTTAAGTGCCGTGCTGTTTTATGGACAAGCCTAGATATGGGCATGTTCACCTTATGCCTTTCAACTTATTAGTTAAACTCCATTCCTGCTCAAAGCTATGGAAACAATTTTCGATTAATGCACCTGGGAAGTCTATTTTTAAGACATCGTTATACATTACGAAGATTTTTGATCATGCTAGTTACAGATATATTGAGGAGGGAACGATCAGGAAGGGTATACACGGACTGTAAACCCTCGATGATCTCGAGTGCGAAGTTCTGGGATTCGCGGGCAATATGGTTATTATGATCAGAAGCAAGTTTGACTCTTTGAATGTAGTACCCTTTGAGATTACAGGACGAATACTTAATACTACCTCGGGAAATGAAATAACTGGGAGTAGTTCTAGATGAAACACTTACTTGGAAAGAACACTTAAGAGCAACTTATGCGTGTGAAAGATAAAACATGAGCTCTAGGACCAAAAATAATGACGTGCACGTACAAAATTTTGACATATTGTGCCACTGGTAACATACCGAAAGTTGTCTTCCAAGACCTCAATCTTTTGTGGCTTATCAGCGTAAAGCATGGACTTCACATAACCCTTAAAAAAATAATCCAATTTACGGGCTCATTACGTGAAGTCATTATTTCACCGAACGTTTCTTTCAATAAATCAGTGGTGGCTAGTCCTGTGTGGCATGTTGTACCATCTTGCAAGTACCAGCTGTCAAAATCGGGCACATGTTAGGCTGTATTGCGAACTGAAAGTTCTGCACCCCTAAAAGAACTCGCGCTAATTATCCGTGAAATTCCCGTCTTTTGATTTAATCGGCATGTATATTTCTATGACATAAAGTTTCAAAAAAAAATATTGTTTACGTTAAGTTAACTTATCACGCGTTTTAACTGATTTTTTCTCAGTATTTTTGCTCTCCTGGAAAATTAAAAACCTGGACTTAAGCTCTTTTTTAACGCTTCATTTTACAATTTAATTAATAAATATTTTTCTTTCTGGAGTGTTTAATGATAAATACGTTGCCTGATCTCGAACAGACTTTCTGTTGTGAATTTAGTTTGAAAATATAAAGCACCAGATTTAATAGCGATGATTGTTCCGTAATAAAATGCTTCGCATTGTAATTTGCTTTATACCAGACCTTAGCAATCTCAAATAGATTGCACACATTAAATGTAATTGTAATTGTAATTACAAATAATTGAAATTTAGTGACATGTCCGAACATGTCAGTTGAACATTATTACATTTTTAAAATAATTGATTTTTATTAAATTACAACACTTTAGCTCAGCTCAGTATTATTTCTAAAGTTTTTTTTTATTAAATGTAATAATTTCAATTGATGGAAATGTAAAAGCATCAAAGCATCCTAACGTCATCACTTGTTTTGACACAAGAGACAAATTGCGAACTGAACAGTGAAACTAAAAAATAAAAATTCTCTCACACTTTTACCACTAATTGCGTTTGAAATGTTTTACACGTAACCTGAATAAGTTCTAACGTTGTAAATATTTTTCGAAGCTGATCCAAATCCAAATTAAATCTGCTGACGATTCACATTTTAATCGCCATTTTCTCTCGAATTGAATAGTTTTGCAATTACTCGAGTGTAAAATACAATTTGACATTTTCCCCCTTTTCATATTTTTTTTTTTATTTTTTTGTCTTCCATCAGCCCCAACACAATTTGTTGTTATTGACATTGTTCTTTAACGTGTACAATGGTTTGTTGTTGATGCTGCAGCAACAGTTGCAGCAGGCATTGTTATTCTATTGTTGACATTTTTATTTGTTGCACACTTGGTGCTTGTGTTGTTGTCAATGGCTTTGTTACTGTTGTTTTTTCGATAATGGACTGAATGGTCATGAAACTTTAATGTCGAAATCAACGAGATTTTTATTTGTACAAAACGCCACACACGAAATCTTAAATTTAGTTATACTTTCTATTTTGCTTTGTTGGCTCAGCGAAAGGTAAAATAATTTTATACACTGAGCGAAATGTCGGAGGGAGAAAATTAAATTAATGTGTATTTCGCTGTAAGTCAGTGTAGAATTTTTAAAAACTGTCACTCAAAAGCAAACATACCAATTGAAAAATTTAAAAAAGTTTTGATGCAAAGTTTATTTAGTAATTTCATAATTATAATAAAATGGCTTTGGACCCCAGTAGCTTGAAGAGATTTTTTTCCTTTTTTTTAAGTTAACGTTTTGTTTTTCTCATTCGCAGTGAATTCTGATTAGTGCGTTGAGATGTCAAATGGTGTGTTAAGGGTTAATTTGAAAGATGATATTTGAAAATTTAAAATTTGTCCCAATCACTCCAACACCTTAATTGGCCAGAATAAGGGTCCGCAAAAATATGCCACTTAGTTGCAAAAAAATATTAACATTTTCATTAGAATTTTGCAGGCCTTTTCAGGAAATTCACATCATAGGTGTTAATATCATAAAAAGTTGATACATAGAAACTTAGCACAATCGCTCGAGGTCATACTCTTGAATTATTCTCTTCAATTGTCCTTCTAATGACAGACACTTACCCTGTAAAAAACTGAACATCCCAACCTGCTTGTCAACTCTTGTAGAAAATACAATTTTATAACAATTTAACTCTTTTCACATTATTCTGCAAGTGCTTAGATTTTCGTAGGATTTTCACAGAGAGAGAAAGCTAATGATAATCGTCCTGTCTGTCAAAAGAAATCGAAAGTAAAATATTCTCATTACATTGCGTGTCTGCACTATCGCCCTTGAAATAAAATAAAAAAGACGTGTGTGTTTGTTTACTTCGAGCAATTAGCAGAGAAGGAATACGAAACGATACTTTAGGTGGCGATGGCTGAGCAATTTCGTGTAGATAGCGGCGGCGCTAGCTGTTGAGAATGTTCAGATGCTCAAGTTTTTGATAGATTTTCTTTTGTAAAAAGTTTCATAATAAGCGGTAAAAAGGTACAAAAATTTTCAGCATAAGAAAGAGCAAAACACATTGATAACCAATAAGCACATGTGCCGTTTTTGTGCCGGAGCCATTTGATTTCAATTATTTTGAATTATTGATAAGTCGTTTTTGTCGATTTGATAGTGCGAAAGGCGCTGTAATGGCGACTTAATCAATATTAAAACGCTAGGAAATATTTCACTGCTGGCTTAGCACAGTTGATTTCTTTCACATGTTGCTGCTGTAACTTTTGTTTTTGTTTTGTTTATTTTATTCAATAATTCAACAACCGTTCCGAAATCACTTCGTCGGCATTTGGTTCATTTTTATTGTAATTGTATTGATTTCTTTTTTCTTAAATCGTTTATAGATGACACCATTTAATAAAAGGTTTGAAAATTTAAATTACATAAAGCCCTTTACCGGAATAAAACGAGTTCATGGGAGCATGATAAATGTAAGGACCCATGCAATATTTATGAACTTTCATACAAATATTCCTAATATTTATGGAATAAAAATTGCATCAAGTATTTGCAGGGCTATGGATATAGAAAGTAGCAATATACTTATACCGGAGGTGTAGCTCAATGCCAGTAAAGTGACGCCAGCTACTTTTTTTATTCATCGAGCTGGCCAATGTTAACGACTAGAATGGTCTAATAAATTTCTGCAGCATTTACAAAACTCTTTGATTGAATCAGTTTCAAAAATCCAAAAAATTTGTACATTTTTTCAAAATATTTTGACTTATAGACTGGGTAGACGAAATACGTAAATTCGCCAGCGCAGCTGAGTACTTTTTTTGAATTCCATATTAAAATAAGTGGTTCGCCACTTCCGATACTTCTTTTAATTTATGGAGTTTGAAATCGGCAAATAAGCCAGAAATGCTTTGAATTCGCCTGTTATCATTTTTTTGCCTTAATTCAGCCTTTAAGGTTTTAAATAAATTAACTATCGATATTTCGCTACTTTGGGACTTTAAAGCTTGAATAATTGATTAATAAATATACATAAAAACAAGGCCGGTAGAAATTTTACAAAAGACCCAAAATATTAAAATTTTATATTTTTTAAATTTTAAGTTTTATCAAACGTCAAACGTTATTTTACTCTTAGAATCATTAGTTTTTATTACACAAATTTCGCTGTGTCCTTTCTAAAGGTTTCAGCTATTTTTACCTCACTCGATGCTTCGTTACTATAAACAAAATAATGTTCATACCACATTTTTTTGAATTTAAAACAAATAAATATTCTAATATTGTTTCCCATACCCTAAAGTTTTTTTCAATTAAAGACTTACCCAGTGCCGCTTTGTTTTAGTTATATTTTAGTTCAACCGCCGCCGCCGAGCAGTTTCCGATAAATTGGACATCTGATAGATGAAGAAAAATATAATTTCCTCTACAATTTGCGGATATTTTAAACTTTACTTTGGTTGCCATAAACAAGTTATTGTTTTCACTTAATCACTAAATGATGTCCATCAACAAAGACTGCATCAGATGTTGAATTTCACTAAAACTCTACCCACAAACAAAGTGTTTTAACCACAAAATGTTCTAACTAGACATAACTTCTTTTAGTGTATGCGGGTGCTATGACTTCACGTGGTTTCCGCGTTGGGCATTAAGCATTCGATGCCTTAACTCGCCTGTATTCGTACCTCAACCACTACTAATCAGTTACATCAATTTTTGGCTCTCCTATCGTTCTAAGAAGAAGATTTGTTACAGTAATATGAGTTGTTAACAACCTTATAACTCAAGCATAAAATGTTGCTTTCAGATAATTTTTAAAAATCGGTAGGCGGTGAATTCCCGTCAAAGTGGCGAATAAAAATTTTTGAATTTAAGCCTACAAATATTTCACAGCTGTTTGCTTCTCCAAGCGCCTTTTTAAGCTTAAATAATTTACTACTACTTCTTATTCCAATGTCCAGTCAATAAATGCTACAAAGAAATATATTGGGAAGGTCAATATTCACTCAATCACCAAAAAACACAAACGTTATATGTTTAATATATTTTTTCATTCGCTTAGTACATAAATGAAAACTGTAAAAAATTTCAAGTAGTTTAAGTTCTTTGAATAAAAAAGCGAATTTCTCTGAAAATTTATAGAAACCAACAATTTGTTCGTTATCCAAGATATTGAGGATATTAAAAATAAAACTGCAACTTTAAGGCCGCTTTACCGAAAGGGTAAAAGGCATCAAACTATCAGTATGTGTTTGTAAAAAGGTGTGTATGCGTGTGTTAGTGTGGTTTACTATTCTGTAGAGAAGAGAAACACACACAGGCACACACCCGTAAATACATATTTAGACATACGAGATATACGAGCAGTACAAACGATAAACATTAAGACGAGTGAAGCAATAGCATAAAGAATAAGTCTAACAGGCGCAAATAAAACAAAAAAATATACAAGTGGTGGTAAAGTGCATGTGTGTTTTGAATGAAGCAGTAGTAGTGGTTTTATTCATTCAATTGTCGAATGTGTCAGTATACGAGCGCTTTTGGTTTGAATGGACCGTTGAAGAACAAGTTCTTTTTTATTTGTGTAACTGTATCTTTTCTACTTGTATTTGAATTCAATTTCAAATCTTTTATTATTTTGCCTTTGTATACGTTTGTTTGTGTTTGTCTGTGTGTGTGTGTTTTGTTTTATATACGAGTTATATGTCTGTGCCCTGGTGCTCTTAGAGAAGAAGACTTATTTGATCACTAAAAATAAAAACAACTCAACTACAACTATAACTATAAACAGATACATTCAAACGTACGCACACTTAGACATGCACGTCTTGGCTTTTCTTGTGATTTTCTTAAGTTTAATATTTTTTCCGTTTAACTTTTGCATAAAAAATAAATGTTTTTTTACCATAATAATGGCGCTATAAAGTCTCGTCTGAAGATGAAAATTTGTATTGTAAATTTTTTTTGCATCTTCGCCTCATCTTGTTATTTCTATTCATTTTTTATCTCATCTTGCTTTTTCTTCTTTTCAAACTTTTTCTTCATTTTTCTCGTTTTAAAGTAAAAAAAAACTTTGCATAAGTCATATATCAATGTGGTGATTGGGCACACACACACACACACACTGAAGTATTCCAATCATAACCCAGCAGTTTTCGACCGCTATAAGCTGTCGTATTTGGCTCCTTGACTTACTACCAATCAACTACTATACTGTTATTTAGGTATAGCCCGAGTATAGGGAGGATCAATTACAAATATTTCGAAGTAACTGGATGTTCGGTATCCAGTGCACTGACTCCTCGCCCATCAGAACTACGAGGGTATGAATTTCAAACTCACAAAATTGTACAAACAATTTCTTACAGCTCCAAAATAAAGAAGAGAAATTTAGAAAAAAAAACTTTATCCTATAGCAGCGCAGTGTAGAACGTTGCAGTATTGCAAAGTGCAGTGCAAGTTTTGGTTGTGTGCAAAAAGTGGAAGTAGTAGTTTTACTGCATAATTTGAAAACAGCAGGAGTTGACTGACATGTCATATGACGAACAAAACGGATATGAGCTTAAAATGTTGGCACGTTAAAAAATAAGTGGTAGCAACTATAAGAGATCTAAAATAAGAAAAAATATTTAAGAAAAAAAATGACGTACAAACAAACATCTCGTTCTCATACAGCAAACCACACTGCGTATGAATGATGGCAATTTTCTTGGCTCTCAGTCAACCTTTAATTTAATGTCGAATATGAAACGTATACTGACGCCCAGAAAGCACAAGTTTTATATTCATGTTGATGGCAACATACGAATTTGTGCATTCATGTGTGTGTGTGTGTGTGTGTGTGTGTGAACTTTGTGTAAGAAAAGCGTCTTATCTGCGTGCACAAAAGGCAATTTAATAAAGCACTTCTCTCACGACAACTATTTTTAAACACTTTTCACATAACAGACCATATTTGCATTTAATTGAATAGATTTTAATTAATATTCAAATAAAGAGAAGATGTTATATTAGACAGCCCCAAGTGAAGGATCAAATATGCTGCAGATAGTTTTAATTTTTCGCCAAAGTTTCAGTTTGTTGCATCAGCCAGCTCAGTAAAATGACGCTCTGCTTTGCGCAGCCCATTTTAATGGGCGTTTGATTAAAAACGAAACTAGCAAACTTCCATAGAAAAAACTTATTAGTAGCAGATTTTGTTTGTAGAAGTTGCGAAGAGTACAAATTATGATTTTCCACAACTCTAGTAAAATAATTTAGAATTTTTCGTTACCTTTACCTGCAAGTCGCAAGATCAAAAATAACAGCCCTTAATGAATATTGATGCTGTATTTTGGCGTCCAAAGCTAATTCTCACAACATGACTTCTTGACTAATGATTTCTTGACTAGTTACAATGCGCTTTTCAACCGGTAGTGATAATCACTAGAAGATAATCGTCAAAATATCAATCAATTGTAATTTAAAATTTTTAGAATTCTTCAATTTCTAAAATTGTGTTAATAAAAAAATTGGGAAACAATATGGAAAATCCATTTTCTTAGGTTGCAAAGAAAATTTTAAAACAAAGACAAAGAATTTTGATTATACTTTAAATTCGTTACACGATTTTCATAAAACCATCTTAAAACGAGTCCAACTACCAACGGGTGGTTAGTCTAATTAGATAATGAGCGATACATCAACACATTGAAGTCAATTTTGAGTAGTGTTGTGGAGTTTCTACTGGTTGTTAAAGCCATAATTACCAGACAAAGTAGTAGTGCTAGAAGGATTCTATTGGACATTACGAGTACAGTAAATAGACCATGATCTCTTTCAATACACATAAAGCGGGACATTTGTTATTGTCTATATAAAGTTTCCACAAATCGAACGGCTCATCTGTGACACATGTTTTCTGGTCGGTTTTTTCAACTCCTGTTTTGCTCGTTGTCTGCTTAAAAGCTTGGGGTATCAAAAATAAATTCAATTAAGAAAATGTTCTTAAGAAATAATTGATCTTGGCCATCTCTTCAGTGCTACTCAATTTATATTTCCACGTACTGATTTTTAGTGTCCAAGTACGAGTAGAATGGAACTTATTACCACATCGCCATTCACACAATTAGTTCGGGCAAAAGGACTTGGTACAAATTCAGGTAAAATGAGACAGTATTATAGTCTGAGAGCAATATGTAATCAGACTGTCAAAAAGATGGATGGAAATTTGACACTCATAGGGCTTTTATTATTTTTAGAAAAGTTTCAAAACGCTGAGACATATAAAATTGCCAATATTCCTTATGAATTCTCAGTAAATGAATTTTTATATTTTCTTTTAATTTTTTTGGTTATTTATTTGTTCATTGAGAGCTTTAGGGGTTTTTATGTATTTTATTTTACTTGCAAATTTTGGTTGTTAGAAGCACAAAAACATTCTGAGCACACAAACAGCCACACAAACAAAGCAAAAAGAAAATTATTGATAGAAATTCAATGTTCACGAAAAGCTATTGCCTCTTCAACTACAGCACTAATTGAAAAGTTCTTCAGAATTACAAAGTTTTATTTTGTAACAATGACTAAATCAGCAGCAGCAGCAATAGAGACAAATAAAAATGTTTTGAAATGAAATATTTAAGTAAGACCCACGAAATTGATGAATAAATATTTTCTCTTAAAGCCATTGTCCGTTTTAGGTACGAAATTCAAAATGTGCTATTCTAAGTGAAAGACACAAAAACAAAGTGTCTCTCTAATACAGCGTTAGTCACTCTTAAACTAGATCGGCGCCATAAATAAGTGTGAAGCAAAATATTTCCTCAACTAGCTAAAACGGATCAGCATATCAGTTTTACACTCAATGTCTTTGATTAAAAAATAAATGTCCATTTTTCTAATCATCCAACCAGGAAAATACAAACACTTTTTGTACACACATATACATACATTCACACATACATATGCATATCCTACTCGTACATAAGTAATGCAACTTGCATAGTTGTACTTGTCCAATTAATTGGTATTTAATCTATTTTTAATTTTCATTGGCAAATGTTTGTTTGCCCGAAACGCTAGAAGAAAATTAATTTTCTTTTAGGTACCTGCGAATGGACCTCTCGAACAGTACTTGCTGTACACATGCGGATGTAAATAAATCTTGCCGAATTTGGAATCTGTTTGGAAGTGTTAAAAGTATTCAAAAGCTGCAATTTCAACAAAAGTCTCGATTTGATTTTTTCTTTATCTTATAAAAATTCAGTCGTAATGTTTTCGAACATCAAGGTTCTAGACCACTGTAGATGAAACAAAATATTTAAATATGTTCAACTGAGACTTGAATTAAAGCAGTAGGCTCGTGTCCTTAAGCCAAACTTGGTCTACTCTATGCACCATGTAGGTCTTTAATGACATTTAACTGCGGGCTTAAGGAGAAACACTATTCAAGTGGAAAATAAAAATATGTTTTCCTCCTCTGGGTTCTTTATTTTCAAAGCAAACATATTCTCGACAGTGGAAGTCTTGTAATAAATTGCAACACTGTAGCATACAATGGGCATTTGTGTGAACTTTTGAATAGAGTTTGCTAACAAACATAAAAATGTCTTCTTCTTCTTTGAAGAACAACGCAAAAAAAACTCTACAAGGAGAAAAATGCAAACTTATCCTCGAGTTAAAAAACAGGCAACATGCATGCAGTACATGAAGTGAAATGAGTGTTTAACGTTTAAATAGAAATTAGGATTTACTGAATTATGTATGAAGTTTCCATTTGAGCCCGAAGGGTCTTTACAGATTTCCGCTTCACGTAATTGTTGTACTCTCACACACTGACATGCCCACTTGCTTTAACAATGTAATCATGTCCAAAGATTCTTAAAAAGAAAACTCAAATATAAAAGAAAAGTTTGAAAAAGTTGATGAAATCCTAAATTAATTCATACTTTAATGTAGCAACACACGACTACAGAAAGAGTGTAAGTTTGAAAATTTGCAAACTTAAAACTTAAAGAAATTGCAATTCTTTAAAGGGGAATTTAGTTATTCAAACAAAAGCACAAACTCCACCGCAAATGTTTTGCGTAATGTGAGTTATCTTTGATTTACATATGTCCTCGTTTTTACACAACTACACTCACACGCAGATAACATACGGATGTAAGAAAACAAATACAAGCATAAGTTCGAATGTTGATACTTTACCTTACTTTGCTTGTGATTTAAAACAGGATTTGTATGCTTAAATCTAACCTCAGAGTTAAACTACCTTCTACTGATCTGTTCGTAAAGGATGAGTATTTGAACAGATGCACATGAAATTAATACACTGCAAAAAAACGTGACGCTTGAGCCCATTAAGAATAATAGCAGAATGCTACTTTAATGGCTCAGGCTACAGTTACATCGATCGATTTTAGAGTTACTAAATTTCATGGTGAAAGAATTTATTTTATATTGAAGTGTTGGCCTAAAATGCGAAAAAAAAACTCTTTTAGCCCTGTGAATTCCTACTCAAACATACCCTTCAAACAGCCTTCATGACAAATGTGCCTCATTGTAGAAAGTAAGTCAAAAATGTTTGGACAATCGTAATTTAAGTTTTAGTAGATAAATTGAAAGGCAATTCGCTATGCTATAAAAAGGTCTTACTTAAAACTGCGTGCTCGGTGAAATTCTTCGGACGTGCATGGAGTTGTGAGCCATAAAAATTTTATAAAATTCTCAAGCATAAGAGTGAATAAGGAAAAATAATAATGTGTTAAGCACATTGAAAGAGTGACAAGATAAAACAACTTAAGTTCACATAGAAGGGTTTATTGGAACAAAATGGATACTATTGCAGCCATCTATAAAGATTAAGGCACGCACACATGCACAAGTAGTTCTGAAGCAATTGAGCAGATTAAAAAACAATATTGGTGGCGCTTAGAGATAATACTGTTGCTGAATTTTTCGCACTGAATGGGAACACGTATTCTACAATTATGTCAATATTTATTGTGCAACTTCCTTCTTTTTGACATAACGCTATATCATGAAAACTCAAATTAATTTTATCAAACAGAGTGTCGATCCTAATCCAGCACCTCAGTTACAGTAAGAATGCAACTTTTCGTTCTTTTAGTCCAAAATTGGACTTGAATTTGTAAGCTCTTGTTGTTCTCCACTCTAAGATCGTTTTCCCAATTCTCACTTCCATACAGCATGAAAGCTTAAAATTCAATTTAGGAATCTGTTCAAAGTCATGCAACCGGTAGCGATGATCTAATATACCGCCTGACCTTTCAAAAGTTTGATCTAGAATTAGGGGCAGTAGATTAACTATTTGAAATGTCATAATTGTCTTAATCCAAAATATTTTTTGTTTGATGAACAGATGTTCCCCACACTTTTTTCTCAGTGTGCAAAGTTGAAGCAGACATATATTTGTTTTTTTTTTTTGTAACAGCGCACAAGTGTTACAAACATTAATTTTTTCACAAATCACACAGAAAAAAAACAACTTTTTAAACTCTTTGTGGCAATTTATGTTAAGGGAATTAAAAGATATAAAAAATAAACAAAGATTCACACTTAACAAGTGGATTTTCAGCAATTTTTCATTTGCCATCAATTAATGCTAAATCTAACAAATCTGCAAGAGAAAAAAATATTTTTTAGTTCTCTTGGCGCTTTTGCACGGTTTTTAGATCACAGCATTTGCATATTGAAAGTCGTTTTAGAAGTTCCCAAGTCTGACATTTACTACAGCTGATATTTTACCACACAAAAAAGTAAAACATTTCTTTCAAGGAGGTGTCATTTAAAAATTTTAAAAATATCCAAAATGATCAACTCCACCAGAACTTTTCGCCTTTGCATCAATGTTAAAGGAAATAGTACTTTAGGATATGTTAGAATTGGAAATTTAAATAAATTTTAAATCGGAAGAGCAAATTTACCAGCTGGTAAAGTATATAATTATAAGAAATGTTAGTGAAAGAGTATCCTGCATAAAAAATTAAATTACTTTTTTTTAAGCAAGACGACATTACGTGCCAGTCGACTCGTGAAGCGATTGTTCAATTCACAAACGCCTTGTATTATTGTACTATGATACAATATTGCATTTTTGTTGTGGTAATTTTCATATAAAAAAGTCATATTTTAATACGACTTTATTTCATACGAGTGTTTTAGTGAGCACGTTATTTTTTGTGTAGTTTGTGTTAAATTAAGTTAAATATTCTCAATTTTATAATGAAAAAGTACAATTTCTTTATGGAATTTTTCTTTGAAATAGATTATAAATTGTTATCATCTTGGCTTTTGCCAATTACATTTTGTTACCTTTAAGCATAATTATTAGTAAATTAAAACTGCTTGATTCATTTATTAAATAACGATTAAATAAAGTAAGCGTATATCTTAATACATGATACAATAATACAAGAAGTTTGTGAATTGCAGAAATGTAGTTTAAGTGTTGTTTAGGTCGAGTAAGATGGCAACATTTAGAGCGCAATGGCTGCTTTTAAACTGTGAGCAAATGTGATCAAGTTATTCAAATAATAAAATTTTTTTTTTTTGCAAACACCTTCGTGTCAAATAGACGTGTGATATTTGTCGATCGAGTTACGCCATCAGTTCTACGTTGGAGTTAAACCCTCTAACACGAAAACCACGAAAAATCCGATTACAATACCAGTAGTTTATTTCAACAAGTATGTTATCTCGACAGTGGATTAACTTTTTTTATACCTCTCTCTTTTGATTGAAATTGATATTTTTCCACAAAATAGCGCCATTTTATTTTTCTCCCTCTAGCACAAAAATATATATTTATTAATCTGTTTCCATTTATGCTGCATTGTAATTTGACACTTTTTCAATTTTTTTTTTTTACCTCAAACTTGTTTATTCAGGTAAGAATGTACTTGTATATTAAATGAATATTGTAGTTTTCTATTATTTCCATTAATCACAAGAAATCTGCAATATTTATAGCTGCTATTCCGTATGTTTATCGTTTACAAATTGCAATTAGATTTGAAGCAATAATTTCCAATACTCGTATTCATCATTTGCGATTAACCTCAATCACACAAGTATTAATCTTGGCATAGAGAAATAGTTTTTCATAGCAGGCAGTGAAAAGTAATTTAGTAGGTAACCTTCCCATTGAGGTGGATTAAATTCTGTTTGTACGAGGTTGTATTTAAATTAGAATAAATATGTAAATACATTAAACACGACCATGACTTTTATAATAACTGCGATTTATTTTAAAGCTTTTAATTGTCATTACCTGGACACCACACACCGTTATAACTCCCCTCCCAACCCAACAGAGCTAAACGCTATAGCCTAAACAGCCCTTATGGGCGAACTCATTCCATTTATATTGAAAATTTTCAGTTTAATTTACTTTTTATAAAACAAATGATTTGTATGATTTCATTTGTATTCACCACAAGATGATGATGATGATGGCATTCAACGCTCCCTGTTACAAAACAGTTAGAGAGAAGAACATTTATCATTTACAACATTTATAAAAGGTGTATGTCACTTGTCATTGCTTTAAAAGTAGGAAAACAACCACACATAACCTTGAATCCCAACAACAACAAAAACTGTGAACATCTGTGTTCTGAGGCGAACAAAACAAACTAATAATGAAGCCAAACTATGGCTCCATTCATTGTAAGGAATACAAAAAAATAAGTTCTCCATTTTCAATATCACTACATACGAGTACACATTACACATAATAGAATAAACAGGGATGGAAAGAGAAGAGATGAGATGAGAAGACCGAATTAGGCGACAGATTAAAGAAAGAAAACACTGTGGGGCACGTTTTTTATGTAGGAAGAATGTTGCTGCACATTAGTATGCATGAAAGGTTTGGAATTGAAATGCAATATTAGTATTATTTATCATAACACACTCGCACACACACTTGCCCGAATGAAAATCAAAAATATCCCACATTACAAGGATAACGACCGACAAATACACACATACTAGGGGCCATGTTCTGCACATGTATTTAATAATTTGTACAAATATACTCGTACATTATTTGATGTAGTCTTCTAACACATATGAATTCGACCTCACGTACCCAAGTGTTGACACATGCACACGTGTATGTATGTATGTGTGTATGTATGTATTTTCATTTCCTAGATAATAATGTTACCGTAAAGGATTTATTTGAGATTATAGTTACACAACGTATGATTTAAATAAGTGGCCGGTTTAGTTGTTTGTTGTGTTTGGATTGCTCTGGTTTGCTTCTTTCTTCTCTTGTAAATTTCCTTTGCTGATCATCTGCCGGGTACATGTGTGCAGCAAGAGCAAACACATTTGCTGTCCTTTCCTTTGGCTACAGGTGGAATAAGGACTTACAAAAACTTCACAGTCATATACTCTCTCTCCTTAATGGGAGTTTTATTATTTTAGAAATTTGTAGTATTTTTGCTCACATGAATCGTTTTCTGTGTGCGTGTGTTTATGTTTCAGTGGCCGTGTGTCTCTTTTTGTTTTCAAATGGTTTATCTGTTGCAAAGAAGTTAAAATAAAAAAAGGCCAGAAACTGACCAAGTCATGGGAAAGTATTATGTTTTTAACAAGTTTTATTTGCCTAAAATAAGCATAAACATGATTTTGTTCGATTTCGTCGGGCTTATACTCGTGTGTGTCAGTTTGTAATTGTCCAAAAAGACCCAAACAGCAAACGGTGAAAAAATAAGATTTATATTAATTGTGTCATGACACTACTTCTTGACTAGCCACAAATTAGTTCCCACTTGGAAATTTTGCGCGAACAGCAATCTGTACGTTGACAGAACATATCTATGGCTAGTCAAGACGGCAGGTGAATGTCGCGTATAGAACAAACCTGCAGTAGTTTTAATAATGAGAGTGAATATTTTTTTATATATAACTGCAAGAGCAAGAAAGGTGATAGCACCAAAACAGCAAAAGCAATATCGCATATATTTAGCCTTTTAGCCTTTTTTATACTTCTTAATTTGCTGTTAGAATGCTCTTAAAAATTGATTGCAACATAGAAAAACGCAGTGATTGCTGTCATAGAAACAGTAAAAACATAATTGTGGGATGACCAATTTTGGAATACTTTTTTTAGAATTTCCCTGGTATCTTACCAATGACAGCTGTAATTTTGTCTTCCAGGGCTGGAATTCTGGCTGGCTTGTACCAGTATGCGAGAGTCTTAATGTATCCCCACAAAAAATTGTCTAGTGGAGTAAAATCGCATGATCTTGGCCGCCAACGGACTTCCCCAAAACGTGAGATTAATTGCTTACCAAACTCACCTCTTAATAAATTCACGGAATCGCGTGTCGTGTGGTATGTGGTACTGTCTTGTTGAAACTACAGGTCAAGCATTTCCAATATTTTCATTTTGGGCAAAAAAAAGTCGATAATCATCAAACGGTTCCTTGCCTCATTGAATGTAACGTTGCGATTTTCATAGTTTTTGAGGAAGTATGGACCAATGATGGCGTCGGCCCATAAACACACCATACAGGCTGCTTTGACAGCTCTTGAACTGCCTCTGGCGGCTCTTCACACCAAATTCGTCAATTCCGTCTGTTGACGTACCTATTGAGCTGAAGACAAACATTTCTCACTTGTCACGAATTTTGATAATAAAATTCAAGAATTTGCAAGCGTTGTTCGTTTGTTCTATCCAAGGTGAAATGGCAAACCTTATTGAGCATTGTTGGTTGGCATTGCCAAATGGCAAGATTTTTTTCAGTGAAAACCCAAGTAGCAAAAAAATCACCCAATATTATTACTTACAATAATAATATGATTTGTTGCTTCTAGATTATGTTTACCTCAACCATGTTTTTTCTTTTCATATAACAACAGACAGTTCTGTTGCTATAGTAAGAATTATGTATGTATATACCTTTCAACTAGCAGAAGCTCTTTATTACTGTTGTATATGTATTAATCCTTTGGCAGGCCGCAAAGGCCATGGATACAATACCAATCGACAAGTAAACTTAACATACTTACGTGCTTTACATGTATTGTCATTAGTTCCGCTTTCTATAATCTTTGTTTATATAATTATTTATGGTAGTCTGCATGTGCGTATGTGTGTATGTCTGTATGTAGCAAGATATTAAAATTAAAGATCAAGTCGTGTAATTTCCACAGACTATGTCATACCAGAATATCATCTCTGCATAAAGAAATAGCATGAATAATTCTATGTTCCTACATATGTATGTAAAGATGTGTATGTGTGTATGTGTGTGTGTGTATATATATGTGTGTGTGTGTGTCTGTGTGTATGAGAGTGTTAAATTTTGAAGACATATTTCGCCAGCATCAAAAGTAATTTATTACATTTTATTTCTGTTTTCTTGCTTCTTTATTCTTTTTCTCTCTTCCCCCTTTTTTAGTGTCAACAATTTGTCATTGAAAGCAAAGTTATTTTAATTGAAAACAATAAGAGAAAAAACGTTATTGTGCCAACAATAATTTAAATGTGATGTCCATATGAAAATCGTAAATCATTTCCGTTTTGTTTTTATTGTCTCTTATTGCACATACAATTAAATTACATGTAAATATGTACATATGTATGTACATGTGTAGGTATGTACATACATACACGTATACTTTTTTGCAAGAGAATTTTGTTTTTCTTTGTGAAAGAACGTCATTGCTTGGAGAGACAGCTTTACGAATACCTCGACAGGGCTCTTAATTTGAAGGTATAATTTTGAACACATTATTTTATTTTATTTAATTGTTGACATACATGTGTTTGTGTTTGCATGATAATAATAAGAAGCAAAGAAAAAAATATACAAACGTGTTGGTGCCTACGAAATTATTTTCATGGAAATGCATTCTTAAGGTAAATTTGCTTTGCACTTCATTTGGAAGAAGTGTGCTCTCAGAAGAAATTTTAATTATGAATTATTCTTGCTTAGTGTTTTTAGAAGTTCTGCTTTATTACTTAAATATATTTAGAATTCTGTTTAAAACTAAATAAGTAAATTAAAGGTACACACACTCACTCCTCCATGTAATAATAATATAACACATCATCGTTTTAAAATTTTATATTAAAAATAAAATTTGTCACTTCATTATACTTTAATTTAGTTATTTGAACATTGCACGTGCCTCCAAGGGTGCCATTACACTATCTGAGTTTTCATCTGATTTCAATAACAAAAATGTCTATAATGGGTTCCTCATATACTCTTTAATTTTTTATCTGAGTTCAGTTCGAAATAGAAGCTATTCTACTTTCATTTAACATATAATATGACTTTTTTGCTATCATATTCTTCGAGTTACCTATTGAAGGCGAAAACTTAGACAATATAAGGATAGCGGCAGGAATCAAAAATTTTCTTCTTCGCCATTTCAAATATCGACCTCCCAACGGTAATAAAACGAAAATAGATAATTTTTTATTTCATTCTGTCAAATCTTTCTTCAAAAAATTCAGAACAAGCATTAAAATCTTTAATTACTCCCAATGTTGTAATTAATTTTTGGTATTCAAATCTTAATTTACTACCTGTGATTGGTTTGGGAGCGCCGTCTCACCAGGCTCAATGTGTCTGTTGTTTCTGTCTCTGGTACGCATCGAATTACAGTAAATGACGGGCAAGGGAGTTGGGATGAACAACCAGTTTTGCTTATATATTTGCAGGTGTGGGTGTGTTTCTGTTGCTTTCTGGATAGCGACAGTTCTTAGGTCTCTATGAATATTTTCGTTTCTTGTGCACAAAAGGGCACAGGCGATTAGTCGTAAAATGTTTGATTGTCTTCTTGGCATCTCTGGGGCGTTTTATGATCATGATCTCGGTTTTAAAATGGATGGTTGAACAAGGACCTCTTAACCAGTGTAGTCGATTTCTTATAAGTTTTGCTGCCGTTGTGTTCACATCAATATGGGCCGACCCAGTTACGCGTCTGTTTAGGTGGATACCCAAATACTAAACTGGGGTTTCCGCTAGAATAGTGGTATTTGTTGAAGTTGTTGGTGGACAATTTTGCCTTCTGAGGGAGATTGTTACATGAGCACATTTCACTTCCTTTGGTCACTCTTTAGCAAGTCCTCTAGCTATTGATTTGGATGCAGCCGTCGGATCTTGTTTAACACTTATATATGCCGTATCATCTGCAAACGTTGACCGATGCATGTGTGTGGAGAACGACAGAATAAATTGTAAGTTCTTGAGATCATGAGCGTAATGCATACGTCTTTAAATTGTTAACGTGAATAAAAGTATCAAGAAACAACAACAAAAGTAAAATATCTGACGTCTTATGTATTGTTAACGAAATTTGTCGACCAACTATTTCGACATGCCCACGTTGCACTAAATCGAAAAATATACAAAATAGGATCATAATATTGTCGTAATAACATTGTAACACGTCCAGATATTTATCAAAGACGAGGCATTTGTTTGCAAACCATTTCGTCTCCTGTGCACTTTTTCAAGGAAAGTGGCACGATAAATTGCCGAGCAAAATCGAATTGCCTGAGTGTTACTTGCGAGTATTGGATTTGAAATTTAAATAATTCAGCGTTAGGTAGCACTATCCAATGCAAATGTACGACGCAGTTTAGCACTGCTGCTAAAGACTGCTGTTGCAGAGAGTATTTAAAAACTGCTTAGTAGTTTAATGGAATGTGCTTTAAAAAAGCAGGTAATAATTTACGAAAATGACAGCATAAATTAAAATCTTAACGTGTTCATAGCAAATATAAAAAAAAGAAGAAATGTAGCAAAAAACTAGAGCGAAATGTTTCTAAAGACAGCTAAATGTTGTTTTTAATGTTTCTTTATTTGAGTTTTTGCAAATATTTAAAAGAAGAAAAAACGCATGTATCCTGTATAATTTTTTACTTGACCGCGCTTCTAAAGAAAAGTCAACATTTTTTAGCTTTTAAGAATGAAACCGAAATATAATTTGAGTTTCTTTTGTGGCTGGCACATCATGGCATAGACTCGTACAAAACAAGTAACAATTTAATGTTGCAGGCATTTAATTTTTTTTTCCTTCTTTTCCCAACATTCGTTCCCTTTTGAACTTTTTGTGCAATTTTTCGTATTTTCTCCTCTCAGTTAAGCAATGCACAGATTCTTTTTATTGTGTTCTTTCTTTCGCTGTGATGAAAATTAATGGTTTTTCAAGTTTTCCGTCAGAAGTCAAAGTGGCAACACTGGCAGTTAACTACTACTAACTACAACCTAACGGTTATTTCCTGGCAAAAGGAATAAAAAATCAACTTTAAATTTTTCTTCTTTGTATTTTTGTGTGTCCTGGTCTCTTTTTTTTCTTAATTTTATTTTTTATTTGCAATTCCCTGGCGCGATGAACAATGGACTTCATCATCATTTCAATTCGTTTCGTTTTGCTTTTAGTTAAATTTTATATTTCTTATTCCGGTTTTTTCATTCTTTTCTTATTTCAAACTTTATTCAGCGCGAAAAATCTAAGCGGTTTGGTTGAATGTTTATTTACCAAAAAAAAGGACCGTGAAAAAAATAAATCATATTAAGACGAACGCTAAAAAAAGTTTTATGCAGGTTTGATAATTGCAAATGTCAGATGTGTGATATTTCTACAAAGGGAAATACCAGAAGTTGCTTTTTAATTTGAGATTAAATTCGAAAAAGGATTCCTTTTTTAAAAATAAGGCTACTCAATCGGCCTGCAGTTATGCGCTCAATTCTAACCAAACACCCACATTTATGAATAGGAACTTGACATAATTTTCACATTTATATTTTTTCCGTTTTCCAAGTTATACGAATTCCTAGTTCTCTACCTGAAGCGGAAGCGTCTCATGTCCTTCTACCCCTACATAAAAATAAGCTTTTTTGAATTTCTTTTTTCTGAATAGTTGTTCACTAAGGCCACTACCAAAGCTCTAAGGTATAGTGGAAGTGTTTCATAATATTGATGATTGAGTGAGTGAGTCCGCGAGTAGGTACTAAATTATGCACTTGCACCAGTATGAAGAAGCCCTATGTTTTGAATTTCATGATTTTATGACATACGTATTTGTAATTTGTCATGTATTTATCGCATGCTTGATATTGTAGTGCAACAAATGGCCTTGTCTGCCAATACATTAGTTAAAATATAAAAGTGTCAAATAACTCGAAATTACTGAGCGCACAATAGTTGTAGTGAAAATATTCGCTCTTATTTTAATTTATAATTCTTTACTTTACGTAATAGAAAACAAATTACAATTTCTTTTGAGTCTTTTATCTCTCCAGGAAATTGTGTAGCTACACCAAAGGCTAAAGCAAGACAAACAGTATGAGATATTGAAGAAAGCCTGAAAGATGCAATTGCATGTCTTTTCCTGTGCGAAGTATGAACCACGAAAACGTTTTAAAATTCTTAGCATCGGTTTGTTAGTGCATATTTTTGCATATATACGGCATTTTCAGATCATATTTAACTGCTTTTATAAAATATTCGATTTTATAGAATTTCCTTGTCTTCTAATATATTTTCCAGTTTAAACTGTGACTTTATCTATCCCTTTTGGTTGTTGAAATGAACTTCAACCCAGTTTGATACTTCTATCATAATATTGTTCATTTCTGAAATATGTGCACTTTTCAGGAGTTTCGCTAGTATTTTTTAAGGATTAGTGATTTTTAATCTACTTTAAGCTTCATAGAGGTTTAGTTTACTAAAAAGTAATGAAATTGTGTTTGTTATTCCAGAGACTTAGTAACATTCGTAACAGGGTATTTATAAATTTAGTATAATATGGATGGAAAAGAAGAAGCCAACAATGTTTCGATTTTAAAATTATTTCAATAACGCGGACAATTTTTTTTTTTAAATTTTTAATAGAAGTAAATTTTAATACGAGTTTTTATGATTTTGTAGAACATTCCGGAAGTAAAACCTTCCAAAGCACCGAAATTAAAAAATATTTTCGTGCATAAACGTGACACAAGAGCAGCAATAAGATGGAATTTTGTTTGTAGTGCCTGCACCTATAGCCGAAGCGAGAACTTTTGCAAAAAAACAACACTTCGAAAAAGCAACTCGGCATATTTTAACATCTAAAATTTGTTATTTATTTATTTTTAAGTTTTTACTGCATATTTCATGGGGCATATTTCTAGTTTCCCTGGTTGCAAGGAAAAAATTTAAAATTTAACGCAAAGAAAACTAAGAAAGTTCAAGAAAGAAATAAGATTCCCATTTGCTTGTGCTTGAAATTTTATTCTACGGGTTTAATCCTTGTCGAACGGAGTCATTGTGCAACGCTAAACGGGGTTTTAATTCAACAAGGTCTAGTTAGTTGTGGAAGGGTTTGAGGGTTGTTTAGTAAAATTTAAAAAATATGATTATGTTTCAGTTGTCTGATGTTAAGAGACACAAATTATAGTAATTCAAAAATTAAAGAGATAAAATTGTTCACATTCCACTGTAGCACAGTCTGTACTAGAACGAATTCTCGCGAACGTTGGATTAGAAAGGTCTAGTAATTATGCCAGCTTGCAATAAGCCGCCGCTTTACCATTCCTTCACATGAAATAAACAAACAAAAAAACATCCTCCTTCTCTCTCAAGAATTTATGCAAAGCCAAACATGACGCAACAACTTTTAATGAAAATTAACTCACCAATATCATCTGAAGAAACAAAATCAACGATTTATTAGAAATATTAGATTACGAAGCTATGAGAAATTACTTACACTTCGAAAGACTCGTACTAAAATTTTTTTTGTATCACTTATAAAGGAACGAGGGCAAAATTATGTCACAAGTTGAAACTAAAGAGTAAATAACAAGGTGCAACTTCATCAAACAGCTCCCAATTACTTCCAATTTTGGTTCCTCTGGGATAAGCATGCACCATTTTTAACATTTCGTTCTGCTAATAAAGCAAAAAGTAATAAATCTCATTTGTTAATATTAAAAATAAAATGAAATGAAATATTTAACATTATTAATTCATCATTCGCCTCTCTTGCCTTTCTGAAGGCTGCCCTAAGTATTTCAAATGTTTCAACGTGAATAACTAGTATTCAAAAGTATGATTTTTTCTTCTATTTTCCTTTTTAATTTTCATTTGGAAATAATAAACTAGAAAAAAATACGTTTCTTAACAGCATAACAGATGAGTTACTTTCTAATGGGTTTTACAAATGTCTTGGAATATTTTACAAAACAAATGTTTTATTGTGTTACTTAACAAAGTCGTTTGTTTGTTTGTTTTTTTTTCATTGTTGTTTTCGTGCTTTTATCTAAACAAATGTAAGTTTATGTGTGCTACGACGGGTTGATTTTTTATTACATCCTTTTAATTTTTTGTTGTTCCTCGTTTCCGCTTTGGAATAATTTCAATATTCCCATCAGATTATTAGACATAGAATTATTTAGTACAACTCACCGATGGTTACAAATGTTAATGATAAGGAGAAAGCTCCCTTGAGCGAACCCAAAGGAACGTGTTAAAATGGAAATTCAGTTTTCTTTTTTTATTCTGCAAAACTTTTCCAAACTTCTTTTCTTGTTTTCTGCACATGTACGTGAACATAAATATACGAGTATGTGTGCACAGCACAAACATACAAACATTTTAAAAAACATATAATTTTCATGTTTATTACCCAACACTTATCATTATCACCATCATGCAAAACAGGATAAAAGCACAAAACTAACATCAAAATATTCAACAGACTGGTAAATAGCCGAGAGAATCAAAAGAAAAGAGAATTAATAATAAATAAGAAAGTAAATTTTTAAACACGATTGACCATTTTTAGCAGCAGCACGTAAAAGTTGTTACAACGACAGAAATAATAGCAACAATAACAATAACAAAAGCACGTAATTCACAATGAAATGCCTGCAAAAGTATATTTACACTTTTTTCTAGCGCCCAACTAACACTCTACACACTCTACACGGCGGAATAACAAATTTTACTATGAAAAAAATGCTGTAAATGCATGTGTGTTTGTGTGTGCCGAAAAAGGTTGACAATTTTGGAAGGACGTTAGTTAATGTTTCTTATTTGAAGGCGAAAAATTACAACAACACCTCTGGGAGTATGGCCACTTGTAAATGTAAGTTTTGTGAATACGTGCGTGTGTGCCGTCGTCAGGCGTGAATTTTTGGGAGGGCACTCAAGGGAAATTTTGATTAGAAGAAAATGTTATCAAAATGTTTATTCGGGGAAACGATTTTTTTCGTAATCGTCTCCATACATCCGTTCTTCGCCGTCATAATTTTAATAGACGAGCTAGTGACATCGATAAACTCATGCAAACATATGTCCACACATTTCTTTGAAGTTTGTAAGGCTGTAAGAGAGGGTGTGTGTACACATAAACCATGCAGCTCCCTGAACTAGTTTTGCAACGTCTAGTACAATGAATTGCATTTAACCCACCAACCAAATCTTTCTAATAGTGAATTTCACATATTAATATTATTTGGTGTAACAAAAATATAGTCGAAAGTCACTGGTTATAAAGATGCTTCTGATACTGTAGGACAGACATGAACAAAAATAAACAGCCATTCTTTATCGTTTATATTCACATTGTTGTACTTGTTGCTCTTCGACACCTTGAGCTAACATTTTTTTACAAACTCTCTGTCGTAGGTATTCCTGTTTTTAATCTTTGCTCTCATTAAACAACTTTATTTTCTTCCAGCCAAGGTTTACTTAACACCTTTTTAAATTTGTGACTCTCAAAGGAAAGAATAAAACGCGGAAAAATCTGCATTTAGGGACAAGCAACTAAAGTACAACAAATGCATTGAAATTATTAAAATGCACAACAAAAGTCTTTAACAATGACTACTGGAGAATAAAGTCAGCTTTCTTCTTTTATTTATGCCTTTGAGTCACACTGAAAAAGATATTAACAATTATTAAAGGGTTCGTACAAGTTTAGCTAGAAATTCAAATAACCCATTATTTAATTTTCTTTTATATAGTTTCGAATAAAATGTGAAGAAATAAAATAACAAATTAATTAATAAAAAATCTTTAAATAGGCGTAAATATTTTTTTCAATTCATAGAATTTTTGTTTTCGAAATGCCGTAATTTGGCCACGAAAATGTTTTAAATTTAATATGGTTCGCTAAATTGTTAATGCAGTAGCGCACGGTAGCTGGTTTTCAAAGATGAAAATGAAAAAGTGACACAATTTTCATTATTGTTCTCAGAAGATTTCAAAATTCTCACATGTATCCTTTTTTCGTGTACCTGCGAGATATTATATTTATCACTGTTATTTATTTTAAAATTTGGAAGGATTTGAGGTTGTAAAATGTCTTTATTAAATTAATAAGATATTATTAAATTTGGCACTGTACGTATTTGTGAATATGAGAAAAATAAACAGAACCTTTTCCCCCGTGTGGAAGATTTGTGACACGTAATTTTTATATTCGAATGTTAAGCTTACGGATACTTACAATTCAATTATGTTATGGGCCAAGACTTTTTGCACCCCTTGTATCACAATGCCGTATTGTAGCTTCAGAAAGTTTCTATTCAGTTAGATTATTTTATTATAAATATTTTCGAGAATCCTAAAAATTTGTTTCCAATGTTTTCAGCATTTTTGTACAATTTTAACGAGTTTTCATTTTTCATAATTTAGTAGGATACTAAATTACTCTTGTCAGTATGTAAGTATTGCAAAATTAAAACAAAAAACCAACCGATTTCCAAGGCTTGATATTTTAATTTAATTTGATCGTTTTCAATTGATTACGACTTCATTTTCAATGTAACATCAACCTAAAGACCGCCGCAGAAAAATGTGTCCTTTAGATGAGTACACTTTGCTTTTTAAATAACCCGGAAGAGTTAGACCTCGAGGTCTGGGTGGGCAGGCAAACAGCGTCACCCTTTTGGATTTGTTGTTGTAAAACCACGTTATCTTATTAGCAATGTGACTTGGTGTACCATCATGTTGAAACCTGTAAACTGCCTAAACTTGGGCATAAAAAGGAAGCCATCATTCACCCCAAATCGTTTCCCATTCACATTTTTGTCTTTTCTGAACAAAAATGGCCCAACGATCGGTTTTTCCAAAACGCTGGCACAAACAAATACTTGTAAAATTCGTGTGGTCATCAAAATTCGCATCCAAAAATCAGGTTCAGTGTTAGCAATTTGAGTGACTGCTTAGCCGTATTACAAGCGACGCATAGTGTAGCTGAGTTGTATTCAAAAATTAAGAAAATTAAGTTGGAACAAATCATTTTTGAAGGATAACATAAAAATTTGAGTCGTAGAAACTAAACCAAAACATCATATTTCCAATATAAAAATAAAGGTTCAATACCAAGGATTAACTTGAATTGCTAACACAAATACAAAGAATAAAACTGATCAGGTTAATAAATATTACTCAAGTATTTTCATTTCCTTTTTGACTTGTTAAGGGGCCAGACTTCAATGAATTTTTAATAAGAGTTTCTTATTTTGATGTTCAGTTTTTCTGCTTTGGCTGCCTATTGCGTTAATATTTTTACTTTAGATTTCAAAACCAATTATCAACTGCACGAACTAAATATATTATATTTTCTTAAATAATCAATTAATTAAATGATGCCTTTTTTTATTGAAGCTTAAAGGTCTTTTTCATATAAAACCTCTCTTATGTAAAAATGACCTTCAAGCTTGAATAATTTGATAAATATAATCAATTAATCTTATTCTTATTTGGTACAAATATGACTTTGTGAAAATTAAGATAAAGTGTAAAATTTGACAGTAGTCGTATAATTTATGTAGGAGTTATAGAATTTTTACAAGATTATATGGCAGGACCTGCAATAATGTAAAACTAGACTAGTTGCTGCTGTGATTTGTATGACATCAGTAGATTTCCAAAACTTTAAATTCATAAATGTAGCTAAAATAACAATTTTGCGCTTTGGCATGTGTTAAATTTTTCCAAAAATCATACTTTTTCTTAATTAATTAATTAAATGCTAGTGCACTCAATTAAAAAACCCTATGACAACGCCTTCTTATTTGTTCCATCGTTGTATGAGATTATAAAACTGTGTGAAGCAAAGTTCATTGACTCAGTATAAATCCCCATCCAAAATGGTGAGCGTGATGATGGTAAGACTAATTTCGGTATTTGCGTAAAAAAAGTTTATTTGGGCGGAAGAATGACAGATTCCATTTATCTATAATTTTACGTTCGATTAAAAAGTCACCAAAACCAAAACAGAAGCCCTTCCCGACCCTTATTAGAGATATGCTATATGTTGTGGGCGGACTTAAATTGCGATACAATAAACACACACCTAAATAGGATGTATAGAGGTGTGGCAAAAACTGTGAATGGGCGTCATCGAAATATTCTTGTGTCTTTTTGTTTCATTTTAGGGAATTTTTTTCTTAATTTTTTATTAAGTAGTTCTGCGAATTTTCATATAACTAAAAAAGATTTTAACGCGTTCTAAATATATTTGAAGGTTTTGGAGAAAATTGCAGATCTTTACTGCTCATCTACTGTGTCCCACAATAAATTCACTTTCAAATATTATTTTCGAGTTATCAGAAAATGATTAATTTTTAACACCCGCAAACGAATTGCTCCCGATTTTGGGTCACACGGTTTTCATAACCCACAAAGTTCGTTATTATAAAAAATTCTCTCAAATTTAGAGCAATAACTTCTTTTTCTCCTCGAAAAACTAAGTGTAAGAACATTTATGGGCTCAAGCAAGAAAATAATGAAAGAATACTTTTCAGTTTACGCCTTGAAAACATTTGTTTTACCTCCAGGAAAAATTAAAAAAGTTCGACATTGAAAGTAGTCACTGATTTTTACTCAGCAGAAATGATTCCATAATCATCAAAATTTAGTCTCCAACTTGTAAAATTTTTAATAAATTCCTCCTTTCTTGGGACGAAGATCATTTTTATTTCTTCAGCCACTGAGTTGCAATGCAAATGTTTATTTTATTTAATAAAAATAATCTCAATTTGCCTTTTTTAAAGTCTATAAAGATGAGATGAGTGGAAAGTTATAGTTATAGTTATTGTTGGCAGTGTAAATGTAGAAAAAAAGCTTTCCTACCTTTTCATAACACGCAACACATTTCTTACGGTCTGCCCAGCAGTCAGTGCGTAACACTTTCCACAAAAAAATGGACATGTTACATACACATACATATACACACACATATACACAAAGCATGTGTAGAAATACACATTTACCAGGCAACATAAATAAAAACACCAAACAACAACAACTGTGAGGGCAACAAAAAAGGTAGAGAAGTAAGTGGCCAATTTGTGATGAAGATAAAGTTTCCAAAAAAACAAAAATCCCTAGAAGTAGTTAAACTACTTCTGCATAAGTTGATGATTTCTTATTTGTTTGTGTTTTTGGAGTTTTTTCTTCGAAAGAAAAACACTGACCCTCATTTGTCAACTTAAGTTTGTATTCTCGTTAATCATACTCCTTCGTATGAGAGGGACCAGAAAGTCAATAAACTGAAAGAAATTTAATGGGAAAACAATGAGGGACTAACAGCAAAATAATACCATTAGAACGAGTTACAAGCAAACAAACGAACGAACAAATAGACACGTGGATCCAATACATCATCTTTACACTCGAATTTCTGTTCTGTGTAGAAAAGCTCCAAAAACAATTTCGACTGAAGGAGATTTGAAAGAGATGAAAAATAAACACAAAAAATAATTCCCTGTCCAATACTAGCAAATGTCAATATTCTAGTTTTTTCTTTTCAGTGTATTTTGAAAATGTGTCAAAATATTTATACGAACTCTTATCTATGAAGCTGTGTACAGTTTGGTTACGTGTACACAAGCTGGCGTTAATAACAGGGGGCTTTTTTGAGGTATAGAACAGTAAGCAATATTTCTCGATATGGGCTTTTTTTTGACAGCCGTTACATAATCATCATGAGAGGACTGATATCTGAACAACGCCTGTAAAATGTGTAAATTTATTTTGAAAATCGTGCTTCAGTTTGGTAGGGTTACCCACTGTTTTATCGCTGTATTCTGTGGTGAGGCTCAGTGTTGGCTCAATGGATTTATCAATAAGCAAAATTACCGTATTTAAAGTGAAGCCATTACAGAGAAAATCACTGGATGTGCTTTATGGGTCAGTGAAATTTTCGATCAGATTTTCTTCAGAAACGATGCCGACCACGATCTTAGAGGGTCATAATTAATTGCTACGCAGCGCTTGCCATAATTGAGTTATTCAAAGAAACTGTCGGTGGACGAATAATTTCTCCTAACCGACCAGTAAATCCGACTCCAATATCATGCCATTTAACACTGCTGGACAATTTTTTGAGCGGCTATTTGAAGTCTCTCTTCTATGTCGAAAACGATTGACGCCTCGCTGGAAAAGTGATCGAACATTTCACTTCCTCCTCAGACTTCTACTGGGGAAGCCGAAAACCATGGCCATCTGCCAGAAATCATATTCAAAAAAAATGGCAAAGAACTATACAATTTTTATACTTCTAAAAATACACCCTTTAGTTATAAATATTCTTCTTTTTTTTTTAGATAAATGTGTGTGTGCAGTTGAATATTTTATGGGTGTTTCACCACTTTTAACACGTCTGCTTCATCCTTTGCAACATATTGTATGTGTGCGTGTGTCGCTGTCTAGTTGCTGGCATTTGTTTATATTTGTTTAGCTCTTAATAGTTTCTTTAAGTTTTTCATTACACTTTGTGCTGGTATTTCATAAGTCACTCTTTACGAGACACAAAGTCAAATGGAAATGGGGTCAAACATAAAGTTCTGTTGTTTAGTTTTCTGCTTCGGTCAGATTATTTTATGCAAAATTTATCTCTTTTGGTGAAGTCAAAGCATTTTAGATTTTCTTTTTATAAATTCAATAAATAAACAACAACAATAAAACTATTTTTAAGGGAAAAAATGCAAATTGTTGTTTTGTAAAGGTGTAAATCAAGAGCAGCAAACTGAGTTTAAGCTTTAACAATTTCAGCCAATAAACGAATTCGACTGTAACATATATTTCACTTTCATCTTGTTGTTATCATGAGACTTATTATCAATATTTAAGTCACATAATTGTCATTTTGTTTATGAATGATTGCCAATACATGAAAAGAAGTTTCCCCTGAGCTGCTATAAACTTTCAGCTTAAATTTTATTCTTAAATCAATATTACTCCTCCCTGACAATTCCCCATATCCCACCCAAGGGCAAAATTAGAATAATACTAGAATGAAAGGCAGAGCACATTAAAATTAGAACAAGTCATGGTTGTTTCCCCATTGCAGTGTTTCGGGGGGGAAAAATATTTAACCCTTCAAAATTGAAATAAATTTCCAATAATGGACAAGTTTTTAATTATTTTTTTATTATTTTTTACATGACAGCTACCAGACATATTTTAATTAATCAATTTTGTAGAAATTAAGCCAACAACAACAGAGTATGAATAAATTTAAAGCCGGTTTTACAATAAATGCAAAATATTATGTCATAATGAGGTTAATGATGTGCAAAGAAGCAATTCATTATAATTGAAACTATAAAGAAAAAATGCAATAAAATTCATTAGCATTAATTGGAAAATTTTGCCTGTAAGTGATAAATAGTAGTTGTCAATTTTCTTAAACGTAATTACTTTTTTCACAACAACGATCTCGACACACAAACACAAGTATAATTAAAGAATTTCCTCCTAAACATACGAACATACATATGTACGAGTACATGAAAACATCGCTAAAATTAAATCGTTTTAAGCAGGCAAATTTGTCCAATAAATCACTTCGAATTATACTTGGGAAAAGTTCGTTTCACCAATTTAGAACTTAATGGTACTTTAAGTTTCGGTACTATTTCAACTCTTTATAAATCTGAACGAGACTAATGTGGTACCCATCACCAGAACAAAAAGCTAAGTCTGAGAACCCTCAGCCTTAACACTATCGAAGGATATAATATTTGGAATTATGAGGAAATATCTGGGAATATTTCTAAATAAAACTATTAGACTAACTTTTGCGTGTCAAAGGCTGTATGGTAAAACATGGTTTCTACGACTGAAAATGATAACGCACTTGAACAAAACCATAATAAAACCAATTATCACCTATGTCTCCTGGTTTAGTGGTCAAAGGTACAACAATAACAGCCACCTATTATCCTCAAAAAGATACATCGGTTAGCCTACTTTAGTGTAACGGAATCATTGAGGAGTTGCCAACATCAGCCTTCGGAATTGTCACTGGACTCACTCTGCTGCGCCTCACAGTTGAAAGAACAGCGGCCAATGCGGCCCTAAGACTAACAAATTTTGATGAAGACAATTTTACCCGCCATACAAAGATAGTGGATGTTATCTGGAACTCTCCATGTCCCGTTGTCTTTGATAAGAAGAATAGAACACTTAATTGTTCCAAACACTTAAAATAAATAATTATCGAACGCTCAACTTGGGAAAAAATTAGATATAATTAAAACAGGACTCCCGGATATTGGTTGGTCGAAGATGGATAATGACATTGCTGGGGTTGGGAATTGAAGGGTCACACTGCAAAGAGAAGTAGCTGCCGCTTTGCAAGCGGAGGGCTACACCTTAAAGCTGTGAACTAGATAACGTTTACGCAAGGGCAATAGTATAATCACGGATAGCAAACGACTCCTTTCAATCAATGTTAGTTTGGGATTGCTGTAAATTTGTCCACACCTTATCAGTGAGGAATTCAATTACTCTTATGTGGCTACCAGCACATGGTGGGCTTGAAGACAATGAAATGGCAGACTAACCGGCTAAAAAGTTCGCAGACACTTCTTTCATAGGTCCAGAATCCTTGTGTGGGGAAAACAAGAGTAACCTAATAAGCCAAAAACGAGGGCATGCGGCAGTCGAAAAAACTCATTGATCTCAAAAGTATTAACGTGGAGGGTATTATAAATCTCAGCAAAAATGATATTTCACTCTACCCAGACGAATGTAGACTTAATTATCACATGAATAAAATACGATAGAAAGTGATTCTTGCTGACCCTTTTCAAGAAGAACAGGAGACATCAGAACATGTTCTACGCGTCTGCGTTTTGCCACAGCTAGGCCAAAACGCAGACTTCACTACGTAGGTAGAAGAATACCTGGTCAAGAGATTCAAGTTAAAATAATGTCCACAATGATCACGCAATTTATAAAGAGAGGCTGCACAGTAGATTATCCGGCTGGCTAATAGGGGTAGAGCGGCGGCTGAACATATATTTACTTTAAGATGAAGAGATGTATATTTTTTCGCTAATATTTCCCACAACAACCAAGTTAATCAACGAAAACTTATTCCGCTTTTTAGTGTTGATTAATTAAATCGGATTTGAATTCCGCAAACGCATGTAATTTTTTATTCAAAAGGCTTAAACGCTGTTGCAACTTATTTTATTTATAACAACTCGGAAGCAAATATGTTTGTAATTTTGTTTTAATTAAAAGATACTTTTTGGGTGAAGAGAATTTCATGCAAATATTCCTACTTTTTCTCTCTATTTTGCTTTTTTCGATATTCAATCGAAAATTAATTTGCTGCATTCCGCACGATAAAAAGCGTAATTTGAATGTTTGTGTGTGTGTGTGTGTGTTTGTATGTGCATCGGTGTGTTTATGTGGAAATTTAACATTTGTAAAATTTTCCTGTTTCGGCTGTTTTGATTAAAATTCAAATCAAACATGCTGCAACTGCAACTATCTACAGTATTCAATAATAAACTACAGGGTGTATTTGGGAAGTCTAGAACTTCAAAATGCAGCAAAGGACAGACGGATTTATTACTTGCAATCAAGTTTCGATTTTGAAGTTATTGTCTGCTATTTTGAGCTGAATATTGTTTTTCGATTAAAGATCGCACTGAGCACAATCTTCGTTTGCTACTGGCAGCATTTGAGGCTTTTTAGCGGTATTCTACCTCTGCAATATCATCAAGTTCATTGCCAGTGACTTCTTTAAATCTCAACGTCTAAAGAAACACCCTACAATTCGATCCAACGTGAAAATGAAACAAAAAGATTTCAAGTAGACCGTAACAAATGTTTTCCCTTCTTTTTTTGTTGGTTGCTTTGTGGAATAATAAAAGAAGGACAACGACTAAGCGGCAGTAAATATTTATGGATACACTGAGCTGGCATTGGCATTCAAGTTGAAGAATTATTGCTGAGTGGTAATTGACCCGAGAAGTCTAGCAACAAAATTTAATTTTAATTTTAAAGTCTTATCCGCCTCGCAGAACATACGAGTATAAAATATTGAAGAACAAACAGTCATTGAACCCTGTTTAATGGTTTTCCTTTGAATTTCCTTTAACTCATTTAAGCGGCCAATAAACACTTTGCTTAAACGAGCAATAAACATTTGCGTCAGAAATAATTAGCACACTTTAACACAACTTTGTTGAATGAATGAATGAATAAAAGAATGTACCATTGTTTGAACGAATACGAGTATTTAATTTTAATCGAAATGCATGGAAATCCTTCTCCACCAATAAACCGATTTTACTTTAATTCGTGGTTTCGGTTGTAAATTGTGGAAACAGTGTTTTAATTGCAAATGTTGCAAAACTTTTTCCTTGTTTTTCTTTGTCTTCTTTAAATACACATATTTTATTAAATCTTTCCATTTGGTTAAATGCGAGTGGTTTTTGTTGCTTCGCTGTTCATTTTATTGTGTGCGTGTGTGTGTGTGCGTGTTTTCAATTTGTTTATTTTTTTTTTTTTCGTTTTAACGTAAATGCGTTCCGTCAGCGCGGTTTTCTACGATTTTATTGTTTTGCTATTTGCATTTTAAAATTATTTACAGCATTTAGTCAATGCCACCATTTGTTGCAGTGTAAGAGTTTTTTGATGCGCACTGAGCGGGTGTGTAAATGAATTCAAGCCAACAAGTTCATTTTGCACGGCCATTAGAACTGACTCTTTTTCGTTTTCAAGTAAATTTTAATTAAGAAATTCCTTTGCAAGCGGCCACAACAAAATAAACTTAATTGTTAATTTGGTTTTTATATTCGTGAATGTGTTTGTGTTCTGTTTGTGTAAAGTAAAATGCTAAAGTGACGCATTCAAAGTTAAACAATAAAGTTTTATTGTAAAAGGGTGTGGATCAGTTTGAATTATTGATTGCGGCTCAGTAGTTTGAGCGTGAAACAAATATATACAAACTCTGAACAGATTTGTGACCACGAACTTAAAATTTTGAATATAAAAAACCAAAAGAGGGTGGAGCAGCTCATGACTCATTCGTATTGAGGCATTCCACGAAAAAAATATGTCGGAGGATTTTTTTTTTTAAAGAACTTTCAAGATGCTCGGGTAAACCATTTTAATACGCCAAAGGAAATTGCGACATTTAAATTATTAAATAGTAGTTCAGGAACCACATGGAACATTGATTCTGAAATAAACTAGAGGCCAATAACTGTAACTTTAATGAAATTTTCATCTAATAATTATTTTCAATTCAATAGAGTTTTTTTTTATGATCTCAATACTAAGAATAAGAAGCAAATTCTAATTAAACATAATTTTGTGATTAAAAAAAAAACAAATCAGAAACCAAAATCCTTTGTGATATTGGATTTTCAACGAGGAACCATCATAACTAAATTGACAGACAATAGAATATTAATGGCATTTTTGTGGGAAGATTTTACAAATTTTTAAATTAAAAAAGTAATAAAACTCTATTGCGCCGCCCAAACACAGGGCAATTAAAACATGGTTTCAAAAGAGCAAAAAAGCACTTGAACATTTATCTGCTGCAATCATTATAAAGTGATGAACATTAGAATCAAAGAATGAATGTTGGAATGAAATGGCTGTTAAAATGTTTAACTAAATGAATGGGTCTTGTGTTGCACGTAGATATTTGAAAGATGCGATTAGTTGCACACAGCCAGCCATTCAGCAACATGCATACGATTAGAATCATGTGCATACGGATTCAGCGCAACTCAAACACATTTTACTCAGTTCAATTAATTTGGTTGTGAGTGAGTTGAGCTCTATTCTTTTCCAAAACATTTCAGCGTAAAAGTTTATTCGAACATGTAACACCGCCTGAGAACCGCAATTATGGCCAATCACATAATGCCAAAGGAAATATTATTCAAATTGGCACGTGCAAATAGTTTTGAATTTAACGCTAAAACCTAAAAAAAAAAAAACAAATTCAAATATATATTTATACATATTAGTGATTAAAGTACAGAGCAGTAATTAAAAAACGACAGTCATTACACTAAAAAACCACAAATCCCTGCTATTTGCGGAAAATAAAAATATTTTAATTTTTAAACACAAATCATTTTTAAATTTTCAATGACTTTAAAAAAAAATTATATTTTTTCACGAAAATACCGCCTAAAATTGCATAAAAAAAATTAAATACAACACAAATTTGTTCAAATGCCGTCTACGAGAACAGCTGCTTTGTATAGAAGACTAAAACTTAAATTCAAAGTATATAAAAATTACTGCAGAGCAAAGGTTTTGCAGGAAAAATAAAAACGAATACCACTACAACAACAACAGCAACTGCTTAGTATTCTTAAACAGTTTCAAGATTGGAATTTAATTAAAGAATAACAAAGGCAGAGCTTAAATTGTTTAAAGACAACAAACAGTAAGTCGGCCAGCCGTCCAAGCAGTTCACGTTCATAGGGACCCTGAAATTATGAGAAAAAACCCCCACAGTGCATATGTATGTATGTATGTGTATGAGAGGGCTTGCGATCAAGTACCAGCACATGTCAACGTGTTACAGCTAGACGTCGTTAAAGGCTCTGAGGTTGTTGATTACGATATTTCCATTTTGCAGTTTTTTTTTAGCAGATTTCTGCACTTACACAATAAGAAGTGAACAAAAACAAATCAAAGGAAGAGAAAAAAATCTCAATTGTCATTCAATACGTTTCTCTTTCAATCACCAGTATTGCACATGCCAATGTATTTTCATTAAAACATTGAAAACGGTAACAAATGGTTGGTTAAAAGCTCATTTCAGTTAATTTGCTATCACAGGATTTTAATACAAGGTTTCATTTTATACCTGAATATTTTTCATAATCACAGCCATAGGAAAGTAAAACTTTTCTAAAAGTTGAGGTGTCCTGATTTTACTTCTGAATCACCAAACGTTTTTTATTTTTTTATTTTCACTTTGAGTGCCTCAAGCTGAGTCGAAGCAGAATTGTTGTCTTATTTTGATATCCTGCTTTCATAATTTAAAATTTAAATGTAAAAGTCGAAAATGAACGGTAAGAAATTACTAACTACACGCAAAGAAAATCCATTATTGTGACATGGTCACGACAACTATATTATGTTCTCGACAACAATACAATGTTATTTGAAAATGGTCATTAGAAAACATTCTGAAAATTACTTTATTTGCGATAAACAAGTAAAATGCTACCTGTGTAAGAGCAATAGCGTAGAAAAAATAATGTTTTTTGCTATAAATTTTACAAGATTTACTAACACTAATTTTGCTATTGCTGTGCTTTTGAAAACATATACAGTGCAGCAAAAACACAATTAAAAAAGCATGTGCTGTCACAAAACAGCAATACTTTCTCGTTTATTTACTTATGCTTTTGCTATGCTGGTACTGTTATACTGACATATGACTGTAATGAAAATAGCATCAGCGCACATGTGATAGCAATCATATTGAGAGCATTTTGAAATGGTACTGTACTAGTGCTTTGCACTTATAGGTAATTTTTAAAACAGATTCATTAATTTTTAAGTAGCAGGCATTATATTGTGATTTTCATGAATCCATAAGATTGCTTTAATTAAAATATTTAAAAAAAATCGATCGATATCGAATGCTGTAAGTTACCCTGTTTAATAAAATTTAACAAAAGCCGTTTTTGGCGTATATTGGGTACAGAAAAGTCCAAATAATCCTTTCTTGTGGATTTGAGGCAGAAATCATATCCAAAAATTCTATTTTCACTTGCACCACTTTCGCACAATTGAGGGGCGGAAATTGTTGAACATTTATGTCCAGTAACGAAAAAATATCAAAGCTTCATTATAAGTTACTTTTGGCCCTATCCAACAATTGCTAACTATTACGTTAGCAGAATATACAACCCCCTATAAATAACTAAAAGAGTCTACTACTGCAGACAGATAGAATAAACGACACACCTAGCCAAACAAAAGAAAAAGTTTAAATTCCCAATCAAGCGAACCGTCTGGTACGTGATGAAGGCGTTTAAATATTTTCTGCTCAACAAAGGTGCCTACATTCCAACACAAAACTAATTATTCGAATTTACAAGGCCCCTTCGTTATTTCAAAGCAAGACGTTTAACAAAACATTGTAGTAGCCGCACTCTCTGCAATAACAATGTTTCTAGTCGAGGAAGCGTAAAGAGCCCATGCCAGCCACTGTTTATTAGATAAAAGTTAAAATTGCAAACTATGAGTGCATGGTGTGTCAATGAGCTCTTTTTAAACCATTAACGAAACAAGTAGAATAAAATCAATAAACGTTCTATGATAACAACTGATTTTTCTAAAAAAAAAAAACCAAAAAGACAATAAAGGAAAACAACCCAGTAAAAGCAGTGTGTGGTAAGTAGCATGTTATTAACAAACAAACAAAAACACTGCAACTGCGAGTCTCAGTACAAAATGTTTTCCTCTGAAAATGGGAATGTGTCAAGAAGCCATAAAACTTGTAATTTATGTGAATGAAACTTAAATGAAAATCTGTCTTGAACGAGTTGCGAATATGAACAAACCAAAGACATAAATTATAAATATTAAACTGCACTGGCAGCCCCATAGTGAAAAGATGGCGACAGAACCCAAAGCAAAACTGCATGAATGAACTGTGCTTTTTGCATCACCATCACCATCGTCATCATCATTATCATCTTCATCAAAAAATTAATTGCAAATTCTATTGTTTTCTACTTATTTTGATATTCCAAGTTATTTTTTTTTATATTTTTGCAGTTTAGAAAGTCTGCTAAATTATTATGTGTGTAACTAATTGACCCACATTATGCCTTTAAAGGCATGTTGTGCACATGTGTTGCAATTCTGTGAGAGCAAGTGTGACAACAAAATATATTTGAAGTGTTTAGATCAAAGATTTTATTTGCTCAGATACTTACACGTATTTCAGTATTAAGGCAATTTGGCAAAGGGGTTTATTGTGACTTTTATTTAAACGCTTGAGTGTTTTCTATTTAATACCGAATATGCAGACAAACAGAACAATTAGCACAAAAAATTTTAATGAAAAAAAACTGCGAATACATTTGTTTTCTTTTTTATTTGATCTATTAACATTTGAGTTATACAACTCTGGAAGGACAAAATATTGAACTTTTCGCCGCGTACAATCACTTTGCGCAATTAGTGAATGAACCAACACATATTTTGTGTGTTAAAGGGCACCAACGCGGCACTAATGTTTAATTAAAAAAAACCAAAAGTAACACAGGCACTTACTTACGATGGATGGCAGAAATTTTGTTGAGCTATAGTGCGCTAAAGATCCATCAAATAAAACTTTTAGACGAATGTGTAAGAAAAAAGTTCCTTTCTCGTTTTAAAATTAAGTGAAACTTTTATTTAAAAGTTGGAGAAAAATCTAGCTCACTTTCCTACTAAATAATAAATCTAAAATTTTTATCAAATAACTCAATATCGTAATTAAAAACCTTAAAGAAAGTTATAAAAACTGCCCTGTTTTTAAGCCTTTGACTCGAAAACAAAGATAAGACTTCGTATATTTTTTGCTCATTTGCTTGACCCGCTATCGAAAAGAACATAATTTGAAAATAAAAAATCTAAATTAACTAAAAATTTACTAAATAGTGGCAAAAAAAAAACGCGTGTTCGTTTGTGCACCTTCGCCTCTTTCGCATCGGGTGATCCAAGTTTTTCTAATTGAGGTTTGAAGGTTGTGAGTTCTACAATAAAAACTACTCACATTATCGGTGAGATTTGACTGAAAGTTGGAATCTTTGCTTTTTGACGAATTAAAAAATCTTTCCATATTTCGCGTTGCAATGAAGACAAAACAAAATTTGTTCTCCATGATAAAACTGTCGTCTTCGTTTTCATCTTCATTTTACCTTTTTTGGGCAGCAGTTTTTTTTTTATACCGAGCGGATTTCATCAAAAAATAGGTTTCTAAAACTCAGAAAATACAACGATTTTGTTTTCTGTCTTGGGAAATCAATTTTTCTACCGATCTAAAAATATTCGCAACCGAAGGCATGCAGGACAAAAAAAAACGTTATTAAATAGAATTAAAGTAGTTCTAACAAACACTTTTCGAAATACATAAATCATTATGCGTTCTTCTTGTTCATTCCAAAGGCAGCAATAACAAACATCAGCGATAGAATGGAATTTTGATTCGTAGCCTAATATGTGATGGGACCAGAGGAAAGAACACAAGTGCCAAGATGAACATTTTTACATCATTTCTTTATCTTTTGCCACCACATTTGCGGCCTTCAATAATATCTGATCATAAGGGGGTTCTGGGTGTTTTCATTATTTGAAGAGCGGCTGTGGGTATGTGTGCATTTATGCATGAGCAAATAAATATTTGGAATTTAACATTAGCATAAAATATAAACAATTCTTATAAAAGAAACAGAATAAACGACATTTTGGGAAATATTAAGAAAAAAAATTAAATTTTACTTCATTCACAAGACAAACGCACAAACAAATACGAGGCTGGCTTAACACATTCCCTGCCACACCAGTTTTTGAAAACTTCCCGTTTAGGCCGCGTGGGGCGTATCGATGTCTGGCATGTTGCCCGTATGAATGCATGCAATAATCTTACTCGTATGCTTTATTGCAAGAAAGGTGTTGCAACGCTTCTACTACTTTAAAGACCATTTATTAATTCTTTTATCGAAGAGCGTTGTGCTACGCCCATATACTAACATAAGTAGTCCACATAACAGGACAGTGGAATGTATAAAAAATCTATTGACTTAAAATCACGCAATTTATATAGAACGCAGTTGAAAGAGACTATGCAGCTCCGTTTTCACACAGAAACATATTTATATTTTCCATACGAAGTTTAAAAATACCTTGTCACGAAATCAAAATATGGCCTCTCAAAGAAGAACCCGGTAATGAAGGTTTTGAAAGCAGTAAATGCGCGGGTTCTACGGCGGACACAATCACGCTTTGTAGGAAGAACATATATTTTGCTTGTAATGTGGGGCAGCAAATGTGATGTATTTGGATATATCTTTTAGCAGTGCAGAAAAAACTAATATTTTTAGACTTTCGCTCTACCACTGTATGACAATGAACACAAAATTATATATTTCACCGTGAGCTACGAACAGAAAAGGACAGAATGAAACTCCAAAAGACTATGAAGCGCTGAACTAAGCAAGAAATGCTCCCAAGTGGGACATAGCAATATTAACTTGGAATTCTCTTGCAAAGCTTCTGATGGCAAAGCTGTAGTTTTTGCTGGGAAGTAAAGTTCAATTTTGTTCCCTCTTCTCGATTCAAGCAAGCTTTATTGGTGAATTCTTTTGGAGAACAACAGATAAACAAGTTTCAACAAATTCTCTTCATTAAAAACAAACGTTTCATGTCTGAAATCAAGACCTCCCTCAATTACATACTGAATTACGACGTTAATACTCTGATGTAGAAATTTCGACTTGTATTTCGGATATTCTTATTATTAGTTTTCATTTTTGGTTGTTGATGCTACACAATGAAGTAGCGAAATATCGATAAAAATAGAAGCATTTTTTTAAAAGAAGACCTTCAGGCTGGCAAAATTTTAATAAATTTATTTATAAAAATGAGTTTCTAGTCGTTATAGCCGAATTAAATTGTGTTTTGTTTGCTTGCTTTCTATCTCAGACACTGGCTGCCTCGCATGCCCTTCTAAATTCATAAGTTTTTTGCACAACATTTGTCTTTCTTTGTGTGTGTGTGTTTTTTGTTTCGGTTGTTTGTAAAAAAAACTTTTGTCTCCAAATCGTGTAAAAGAAAACTTAATTTTAGATCGAAGAGGGGGGGACTTGCTAAAACTTTTTTCCTTTACTTTTGTTTTTTTCTTTCTCGTTGTTTGTTGTTTTTTTTTAAATTTCGAAACATTTTTTTGTTGAATTTTGATGTTGTGCTCTTTTTAATGATATCGCTGATGTCGCTGGTTGTTGCTGTTTTTCTTCATTTTTTCAATTTTGAAGCTAATTATGCATGAAAAAGTCTTCTGTAGGCTGTAAAAGTTCTAACATTAAGATTAGGGTGAATTTCGTCTCCTTGTTAATCTGTTTTGATTTTCTGTTGTATTTTACTTGCGAAACTAAAAGTTTGTTTTTATGTTTTTACTTTTTGTTGCATGTATGTACATTTGTGTGGCTTACTGTAACTCTGGTGGTTTGCAGTTGAGGGTAAAATAACTTTGATACGACATAACTTTGGTTAATGTTTTTTTTCTTTCTACCACAAAAATGGTGTTAATTCTAGTAGAATCGATTTAAAAATTTACACACGTATGTAATATTTATGAGGTTTTTAGACGTCTGTTAGTAGAATGTAGAAGAGTGTCTTTTGAACTAAATATGTTACTAAACCGCTTAACACTTTGTTTGTTATGAAATACATACAACTTTGCAATCAATAGTAAGGAATTATCGCGGCCGTCAGCTGGCAGGCACAAAGATATGACTGGCTGTAACTGAGTGGACTGTCTGAAGTGGTGACGGCCGGTAAAAGCTCTTTGTTTCTGCAACGAGTCTGGCTAAATAAATCGAGCGGAGAACAGGCATACGCCAGAGATGCGTGTCCCAGAGGGTGCTTGGTCTTAAGTATGCGAACTCTGGATACCAGTCGATTTTAAGTTTTAATGCAGACTTAACCGTGTATATGGAGATCTGTGTAGGTGGACATATTTTTGTCCATTAGAGGGATGAATTAGGAAGCCTCGCATGAGGCGGAGAGGTTAATCTCTGCAGAAACTACGGTGTTTATTGGCCAATGAAGGAATCCTGAAGAGTTGGACAAGAAAACCTCACAAGGGTGCAGGGGACAGCTTTGGAAGAGGCTGTGACGGTAGCACACGTGGTGTGTGAATGTCCAGCTCTGGCTGGCATAAGACTTAGGACCACGGACAGACACTTGTTTAGTGTAATTGCCATGGTGGACCTAAGCCTTACCCAAATGCTAGCAATTAAAAGAGACACCGAGATGGCAAGGTAATCGTATATTACAAATCACTTGTTTGAAATCAATTCGCGGAAAATAGGGGGTATGGATCCCTTCATAAAGTTAGCGGTGTGCTTCGATATCCTCCCTACATTTAAAAAAGGCAGTATCGCATTAGGGATGAAAACTTTTATTTTCTTCAGATCACATTAAATCCTGGAATACTCGTGGTGTCATTATTGCTTTAAATGGTTGCTTCGAGTTTTGTAATTTAACAAATTTGTTGTTCTTCTCATTTGAATGCAGACCCATTGTAAATTCCGTTAATTTTCTATAATTGTTTCTTTTTAGGAATGGAAGGCGATTAAAAACTCTGGCTTCTAAAATTATAATTCATAAAACTTATTTTGTCCTACAAATTTTAAAAGGACACATTTTTTTCAATTTAAAATTTGTTTGTCCCTTCTCTCGTTATTTATCTATTCAGGTTTGTTATAGTGCGTCATATTAAGTTGATGGTCGTTATTATTTCAATTAAAACTAATAAAAACATTTGAGTACCAACAGCAAAAACAAAAGTAACTGTAATGACTGGCAACAACAACACAAAAATTTTATTTCTTTCATATTTATGCTAACAAACACAGCACAAATCAATTTGCTATTGAAGAGTCATCACACAATTAGTTGGAGGAGAGTAACGATAAAGTTTATAGTTGACTTTAAGCTGAATTCGAAGATGTGCTGCATACTGTTGATTGTCCATTCTTGCTTTCCTATCGTATTAAAAACGTCTGCATTGATTGAATAAATATTGAATTGTTCACTTTTTGGACACATAAATTAAATATAAAAAACAATTTATAAATTTTATATCAATTAAATAATTGTATAATCTGTCTTTTAATTATAAGCGTTCGTAAGTTGGAACTAAACGTTATTCAGTTTAGGGACAACAAGATATTTTTTAATTACCTAGTTTGACTTTAAGAACTCAGTACTTACAATCGGAACCACTGTCGAATACATCCTCATCAAAAGGGAGAGAGCCGATGGAACTTAACAACCACTGACGCATTTCATTTTCATCATAAATTCAAAAACATGGTTACGGTAATCATAATCTAAGAGCCACTTATTATGACTATGGTTGTAAACACATCATATTATTATCACTACTGTAGAACAATAAAAGAAAAAAAAATTTTTACAGATTGTCAGCAGCTGAGGTTAGAAAGCAGGCGACTAAAGTGACATAATTGGATACGAAAAGATCTTTACGTACTGTATCCATTAGGAACATTCTATGGTTAAAGTTATTGTATTATATTTTAAAAGTTAAAATACTTTGTTTGTGGTTAGAATTTTCGTAAAAATTGCTTTGTTCAATTCAAGGACGTTGCAGTTTTTATGGATGGCAGTTCGTTATTGATGAAATGTAAACAATAACGTGTTTATCGCAATTAAAGTAATATTTCTAAATGTTTTCAAATAAACATTATATGTTTGCCACAACGATATTTTGTTGAAGGGTACATAATATAGTCGCCATGACCATGCCACAACCATAGCGTTTCTTTGTGTGTACGAGATTTTTACGCTACTTGTAAAAGATAAGTCGAAAATTGGAGGATCGCCAGAGAAAGCATGAAAATAAAATTAATTATACATATCGCGGCGGTGTTGTGGTCTGAAGTCATTGTCGACATTGCTTGTGTTACCCTACAAATTGGAGAGAAGATAACTTTTCCTCTAACTCGAAATTAACTCTACTTTGATTATATTTTATTAATAAATATTTTGTTTCAATTACTGAATGGCCTTAAGCGTCAGCGACACCCTGTCACAATTAAAAGATTATACGTCTATTAACATGCACGAATGATATTCAAAATATTGATTATTATTTTTATATTTTTTGCTCCTGCCTTCTTGTGCAAAAGTAATTAAAAATAATAGTGAAACGGATCAACTATTTAATCAATTTCTACAAACATTTGTTTATTGTATTTGTGTTTTGTTGTTATTGGTTTACGATAGTCTGTAGATTTATAGAACGAAAAAATATTATTAATGAACAGACACATTTACATATGATAATTTATTTATTAATTGTAAAATTAACAAACATACATACTCGTACATGGAGTTAATATTATATACATGTGTACAAATAGGGTAACTTAATGCCCTGTCAACTCTTTTGTATTTTGAGACAGTTGTGATCAAAATAATACTAGTGATTAAATTCTATTACAGAGTTTAACGCCATGTGGGTTTTAAAGAAACCACCCTCCTTTTTATCAAAGCAGACCACTTTCCCCTTCATCGCTTTGATTAATTACAGGCAACCAATATGTTATTTGCGACTAACTTGGTTCCATTTGATTCTCGTGCTACCACTGGCCTTTGCTTTTGATTGTAGTGATTGTCGACTGGTACGTCTTGCGAGGCTTCATGGTCATTTCCTAGCGCAATCTCAAGGTCCATCGCTATAAGAGTACCTTTAGAGATTGCCCCGTCAACCCATCGTGAGACTTACTTGTCCATCACTTCCTGATTCCTTCCTTGGCTAACTAAAACCGGAGTTGTTCTTAGAAATCATAAAATTCCCACGGGTAATGGAGAAAAAGATGTCCACCCACACAGAGCCCAATGTGAGCTTTGTGCCTATCTGTCAGCGGACACGTCTCTTGATAAAAGAAATTCTTTTAGTAACATCGAATTCAAAATCTCTAATATTTCCCATAAAAAACTACATTTGGATTATTTTAATTTTTTCTAAAATATGCAAGTACTAATAATTTGAATTTGTATAGAGTTGTGCAATGAGGGCGGGTTGATGTAGACAGACTTCGGCCGTCAGATTATCTAATATTTAGTCACTGAGGCCAAATGACCATGGCAAATGTTATACGGTGCGCTGAGTGGCTCTCGCTGCTTTAGCTTTACTGTTTATAGCGGACTGGGAAGACTATCATCCTCAATGGCGAGCATTACAGATCAATGATGACCAACTGATTTTGAAACAAATCGATCGACACATACATATGTACGTCGGGGAGGAGTCACACAGCGAACGCCACAATCGATAATCTGCACAGAGGATCTCTCGCAGAGTGGACGTGAATTCGCCTCCAAGATCGCTTCATCTGACTTTTCCTTGTAAGTCTTGCTGAAATTGCAAGTCTGTGCTAATTAGCCGCATACGGAACGATATGTGAGCTTTTGTTGTTCTTCGTCAACATCCGTCTACCATGTTACAGATATTAAATCAAACAAAACAGTGTTCATAAGATTAAAGAACAACTCCATCATTTCGATTATAAAATATAAAATAAAATTTGTTAAAAGCCGCAATTATATTCCTAAACACAACTGCATATGTGTTTGAATACAAAAAAAAAAAACATACATTTACACGACGTAATGTTTACATTTAATTAACTCTATATGGCGATCAGAAAACATAACTAAAAAAGAAGCAAATACATTGTAACAACTAAAATTAATTAAAAAAATATATAAAAACAGAAGTTGTACAACCGAATTGTGGTCAACACCGATATTTTTATAGATAAATTTTCATATTTGTAGATTTCAAAGGCTCACACAGCAAATGTTCAAACAAGTTCATATGACTAAAGGCAAATTCAGAACAGTTCGACTAACAGGCGAATTCAAATTATTTTCGACTTCTTTGGCGATATCAAACTTCATATATAAAAAATTTACCGGAAATGAGGAAACATTTTTTTTATATGGAATTGCACATCCAATCAGTTTAAAAAAGTATTAAGTTCCGCGGGCGAGTATACCCGTTCAGATCTAAGGTTTTGAAATAAGGGCAATCATAATGTATTTATTTCCAAACAGCTGTAGTGTTAAGACTGCCAACTTTGTGTTGTAACGTGTACAGCCTTGATGGTGGAACGTATTAGTTTCACGTTAAGCACACTTGAGGAAAACCGTAATGACAGAACTTGACGGAAGTTTCCATTACATAAGTAGGAGTGCGGTTTCACACATCAATAGAATTCTATAATTTATATTTATTGCATTCAAACAATTCACGTGACGACAGTTAAGCTTCAAATACGAGCCAATCAAAACAAGTTATAATATTTCTTTTACAAAGTCCTGCCTGCTTAAATTAACTAATATTGTTACATTTGTTTGAATCAAATTCAACTTCTCCAATTTATTTATTCAAAAAAATTAAACTTATAATCAAAGCCACACATGCTTTTAGTTCCATAAAACAGGACGAAACCGAACATTTGATAAAGTTACTTCAATAGCGGAGGTATGGAAGCGTATAATACTGAACAAAAACAAATGATGAAACTTTTAAATTAAACACAAATTATGAATAATTTTTATTGCATATTTTGCATAAATTGCGTTGGTTGGTTTTTTGTCATGTAAATTTACGATTTTATTTTGTTGTCAGGTCTCCGCATTCAGAGAGAAACTATTTTCGAATTTACTCACATTATTTCCCCCCTGCACTTGATGCCAAAAACTTGTTATTTCTATGCAAAATGTGAGAGTTCAGATAAAAATCATAACAGACCATTTTAAAAGCCTAGTTGCAGGACGAAGGGCGAGTGTATGTGTGTGTCTGGGTTTAAACTTTAGCGTATTCATTGTGAACATTTTGATCCAAATGTAAATATTGCTCAACAATTATTTGAACTGTGGATAATGATTTTTACATTGATAACTGTTGAGTTGGACTGTCTCTCAAATTTACATGAATCGTACACAGCCACACACACACACACACACAAATTGTACATATTAGAATGAAGGCGAATGAATATTATTAGATTGAACTAAATGTCATTGTGTGAATGTAAATGTAAATGTCAATGTGCGTTCGATGTTGTGATAATTTTAAAACAATTTAAATGAAACCAAAAGAAGGATTGAAAATGCAAAACAGCCATCAACATTGTAATGCGGTAGGTGGGAGTTGTCTGTGTCATGGCCAAATATCGTAGGCACATTCCTTACTTAATTATGAATGCAGCAAAAATATTCAATGTCTCCATTGCCATTTCTATGTAATCAGAGACGATTTCAGCTTTCCCTACTTACATTGCGGTGCAGAAATTTTGTGTTTTTATTTGTATAACCTTCAAATGGTCCATAAAAATGTTTGCAAATGTTGCAATCAAATCATTTTTATCTCACAAATAAACATCGCAAATTATGTTAAATTATACTTTGCTGTATAAACACAAGGAGACGACGCTGCAATAAGGAAAAAATAAAAATCGTATTAAAAAGTGCCCAATTAAAGCATTTTTGTGGCGCAAGTCCTACTTAAAGTTCATAAAATAAATAAAATGCAAATAGGAATGCAGACTGTTTGCTGTACCTTCGTTCCACTAACAGCAGGCAGGTAAAAATGTACAAGTAAAGTGACCTTGGCACATTTCTTACTCCTCGCACGCAATTGTGAATTTTATTTACACATTCATGCCTCCTTTCCATCCGTTTTAGAGGTTTTATGGTTGTAGACATTGAAAAAACTAATTTTGTGGTTCGTTGCTTTCACTTTGTTGCACATATTTGTTTTCCCTGTGTAGCATGCACAAACCGACCTTTAATTTGGAATTTAAATTATATATGGCATTAGAAAATTCAGTTTGAATCATGAATTTTGAGTTAGTTTTCTAAACTGACGAGAACATTTACATATTTGGAGTAGACATTTTAATTACTCCCTTACAAAAAGTTTTACTTTAACAGGAGGAATTTTGCATTGCATTTAGCTTTAGGAGTAAAACTGAAATCGTTACAGTTACGGATAAAGGCGATTATTTTAACATTCATGCAGTTGCAGAATTATGTAAACTTTGACAGACCAGCTTAAATTATTAGCTGTCATATTTTATTGCATCAATTACAAAGTTTAGGTTGTGAATGTTGTATGTGTCAATGGAGAATTATTTCATGTAGTGTGGGTTTTCACAACCTACAAGATTTATGAAGAAATCATCCATGAAGTGTTTCAGCGGCAAAGGTTGAGTTGAGAAGTGGGAGTAAAAGTTCACTTGTTTAGGGAAAGTGAATTTTTCAAGAGCTGATCACTAGTAGAACTTGTCAAATACAAACATTCAGAAATTAAAGAATAATCGGAATAGCGCTTCAAAATGCAGGAAGCCAAGAGACTATCTCTCCAAAATCTTGCTTTGGTTTGGCGTATTAAAGCGTTCGAGAAAAAATATGCATTACCAGAGCCTGGCTTCTGCGGTTCAGCTAACCCGTTACTCACCTGACAATTTGATGAAGCCTATAACCCAGACTTACGATGGAAGAAAGCATCTCGATTCGAATTTGCAAAAGAAGCTGACGACGATCCCAAAACTAGCATATAAAAAATATTGTTACGATGTAATAATCGAAGATGTCTGAAACGACCTATTGTACAAATACGCAATGTTATGAACATAAAGCAAAAACAATTGCGTAGCGGAAATTCCCCGAACCGCGAAAACTACTGACATCAAATGTACAATACCATTCCATTTCTAGACAACTTGCAAGTTTGATATAATTTTTCCCATAATCCTTTCTCATATCAGAAGCTATCAATTTACCTAGAAATGCTTTGGTATTGTACATTCGATCTCCGTAATTTTTACGGACGAAATTTTTGTATAGAAATTTGGCCTAAATTTCACATTTATGTTGTTGTGCGGATCTGAGTCCTTTTTGTTTGTTAATGTATGTATAAAATCTCTTTTAATTTAAAGCTTATAGACGATTAGGTTATATCATATTTCAGCTCTCTACCTTTATTGGAAATGCTCCATACAAATAAGAGGAAACCCTAGATGAAAAGGACGCATTTTTGTCATTACTCATTCTCCAAAGCCTACCTATATACCAAATTTCAGCTCTCTAGTGTTCCATATAATTATGGGGAAGTCCTTATAATGGGAGAAAAACAGCGCGAATGGCTTCGTGTAATATACACACTATGTGCGTTAGGCCTGAAATTGGCCTAGCGTACTACCGTGCACCTTAATTATTATTATCTACAATAATAATACGAATTGTACCTATGACGCTTTTGAATCATTATTCTCTTTATTCCTAAGATAAGGGCCGAAATTAAATATCGAAACGCGAAAAGTATGAGAAGACGCTCGAATTCAATTCTCATTAGTAGGTGACGATGTTTGCAAAAAACGCTACTCAGTATAAAGGAACAGTGAATGCTGAAGCACGTGCGTAGTGGCACGAAAAATTCTTCTATTGTCCAATAACTTAATTTTTCAGTATTCTAACAAAATTATTGTATTAAAGAAAATTTAAATTTCTCTTTCTTCATTGAAAGAATTAAATATGAACTTCTGCCAGAATAAATTATTCGTTAAATTATTAAAAATTTCTGGACGATAAATTCGGGCAAAAAAATACAAAAAAAACCAACATAAAAACCTACTACTCGAAACAAAGAACACAAGTGTAGGCCTACAAATTATTTTTACGTAAAATGATGTTAAAAGTGATGTGCGGCTGGAGCTACACACTGGTACATAAGTGTGTATGTGTATTAAACAGTTCTAACAAAATGGCAATACTGAGAAAAATAACAAACATTTTTCACTCTTCAAACACAAGCGTAAAAACAATAGTATGTGTGTGCCACCACCACTACTGTCTTGAACTTTAAGGCTTCAAGGCCGTAAAAGTTGTGTTTCTTCGCCAACAAACAAAACGACAAAACAAAACATAACAAAAATAAGAACCACAACTACAAGGAGCATAGAAAATTGAAAAGTAAATGAAACTAAAAATGACAAATTCATTTTCAGGAAACATAAAAATATCATCGACTAATTAAAGGGTTTGGGTGTGAGTGGGTGTGGCTGGATGTGGGCGCTACTCACAAAATATTAAGTAAATAAAAATAAATTTGATGAAACAACAAATTTAACTTTTAAACACTTATTTCTTGTTGTAGTTGTTTCAACAATACAAACGTAAATATTTGTATAAGTATCTGTAGCTGCACCTTTGTATTCCCGCATACTTTGTTCATATTTTATAAACCGCAGAAACCAACAGATTTTCGTAACAATTTTATACAATGACAAATGTAAACATCACCTGCAGGTCTTCGATAGTTCGAAAAGTGGTTCTATACACAAATGAAATGTATTTTAAAAAAAAGAAAGGAGAAAATGAAACACAAAAGGAAAAAAGTTCTGAAAAAATGGCGATAAATTTGAAAAGGATTCACAAATATTGAGGACAAAAGATAACAATAAATCGATGAGCTACAACAACAACGTCAATAATTAGCATGAAAAGGTAGCAATATGGGCAAATATATAGGGTGATTTTTAAGAGTTTAAATTCTAATTGAAATTATGACCCAGAAATCTCTGTAAAGATGAGTCAACACTTGCAACAAAACTCATGATCTAGCTATGCAACTCACTGCTTCTAGCTACAAGCTGTACAAAGCCCAATAACAAGTCACCCTATACAAAGCTACGCACTGTTACAAGCAATCATTCGTGGTACCGCACATTTTTACAATTACAAAAACATCTCGAGGGAACACTTGTGTTCATTTGTTTTTTATCGGTTTTTTTTTTTAACAAAACAAGTCACAAATTGTGTGAAAGGAGAATGTGAGTGTTACATCACTTTATACACAATTAACTAAAAGTTTTACAAATAAAAAACATTTTACATGTTTTACATTTCAACGCAAAAAAGTATTTCAACTGCTGCCTTTGTATTTCACCGTACATGCCTTTTTAATTAAATGACAAAAAGTCCGATTTATTGACTTGTTCCAACACAAAAAAAGTTCCAATTCAGGTTAACTATCGATAAATTTCACATGCGGTTATCATAAGGCGGCAGTTTTATAAACTGGAATGAAATCTGTTTTAACAGCAATAAAGTCAAAGAAGTCTTCTTTTTTGAGTCGGTGGGAAGGTGTGTTTTTTTTGCGAAATGAGATTATTACTGTTTCACATTTATCCACCGATGACTAAAGAACTTCCCATTGGCTAGGAAAATTTTGTCCTAAAGTGTGGAGTAAATTATACTAGACGCTAATGTGCTGTTTAGTTCAGTTGTGCAGTTTATCCAAACCCATCAATCAGTTTACCTGTGTGCAAAGGCGGACTATTTATTTTACAGATGCATTTCGCTTGTTTCTTGAGTTTGACCACTAGTGTTTAGGGTAATGCAGACAGGAAAATGTGATGTAAATAGGTATCGTGTTCTTCTTAGACATGCTCAAATTTTTAAGCTGTTTACAATTTTTTATTTGCCTTTCAATGAAATAAAACAAAATAAGACACTGCGTTGTTTCCTCACACTCAAAGAAAAAACATGGTTGTGACATGGTCACGACCACCATATTAAGTTCCTTACAACAATATGGTGTTGTAACAAACATACAATGGTTATTTGAAAACATTTTAAACATTACTTTAGTTATGATAAGCAAGTTATAGATTAAAAGTAAACTTTAATCATTACATGATTAATAATTACAACATGGTTGAGTTGAGCAATAGAAATTTGTCTAAAATTCTAACCATAGACACAGATTTGTAATAACACAAAAATAATATAATAACTCAAAAATATTCTTGATTGACATAATATGCAAAATTCTTTTGGTATTTAATAATGGCATGAGGGTGCTGTGGCTAAAATAGTTTGCGCGTTGTTTGTTAAGCTTTAGTCGCCTGTGTTCTTACCTCAGCCGCTGCCAATCAAATTTTCTATCGTTCTAGGTGGACCAAATTATTATTATCTAAAATAATATGAAATTTGTTTTGTTAACAAGCATAAATTTCAATCGTAATATGATGATCTTATGGTAACATTAAACCTGTTTTTTCTTTGCATGCGGGTGTTGCAACTCGAGTATTCAAGTCCCATAAAATTTTAACACACATTTTATGCAAAAATAGAACAAATTACAAATTTAAGAATAAATCTTTACAATTTTCCTAATGGAAACGATTTTTTCGAAGGCACCACTTGCACTTTCCATAAAACTTCTAAACTTAATCAACCCTCAAAAGACCTAATTTTTCCAAAACTCTGTAGATTTTTTTAACCAAATTAAACTGTTAAAATGGCAGGATATTTTGAACCATTGATTTTATTGTTTTTAATGTAAATTTTAAAACAAAAAACTTCTCATTAAATTATTTGTCTGATAGTATATTCAGACATGCACCCTAATTGAGTCAATTAAATTTTAAATTGAGTTATAGATTTTATGCCATCTAGTTCTTTTTTGAAAAAGCGCTCTAAATTGTGAGTGGTTGTTAGCGAAAGTTTGTGAATTCGGACATTGGGTGTTTAATAGGATAACGAAATGTTTCTTTAAGAAAACCTAGAAATGTTGCAGCTTGTTTTTTAAATATCTAGATTTTTATTTGAATAAAAAAAAACTAAAAGTCTTTTAAAATAATGCAACATTTGCAGCTACAGAACATGAAAAATTAAACAATTTTGGCTGCGAAGATGCAAAAACATGGTCACACTAATGGAAGGGCAAAAACTAAATTCATACGAAAAATAAGTATCGATGCTAAGAAAAGCTCCCTTTTTTCCGATTAAAGTTTCGTTTTTTGTAAAACACTTTTTCCCTTGAAAAACGTTTTATACGAGGATTATTTTTTTGGGATCATATGGCAACGCTAGTCGCTTTATCCTCGCGGATATTTACGGCATCGATATGCATCGAAATTTAACTTAATTCTATTGATATTTTGTTTGATACCTAATTTGGACGCTGTCTTTAGGAAAATAATTTTACAAAACTCTATCGTTTCAATAATGGATTTCCATTTGTTTTTTATTCTAAATAGTCATCAACATTTCAACACTTTCACCTCATCACCGCTTGTGACACAAATAATATTTAACACACACAAACACACTCTCACAAGTATGCACTTGCAACATTTGACAAACGTTAAATTATTGTTTGCTCAGTGGTGATCTCTGCTAACAGTGTCAACCACATGCAAGTTTCATACTGGTTGCATCCGCATATGGAGTAGTGGCACCCACAAAAACCATAGAAAACTGATTATTTAAATATATTTAAATGCAAATAAATATTTTTCGTTTAGTTTCTGTGGTAGAATACCAGCGGATAACACATAAACACACAAACATTGATTCGATTGGCAGTTGCTCACATTAACACGTGTCCTTTCGTAATTTAACGACCTTTTAGAGGTTGAAAAAAAAACATTTTTTTGCGACAACCAATTTAAAAAAGAGCCGGTTTTGAAAACTATAATAGAATTCTGTTTTGCCGAAAACAAGCCAAATTAAATGCTGCCACTGTGTGCAGTTGTTGTTGTTTTCTGATGCATAACAGGTATTTGTCCTACAAATATGTTGCTGTCAACAATATGGAAAGAAATTAAATTAATAAATCCAAAATGACATTCACTTCTGTTGCCAATACTTAATTTTGAAAATTAATTGAAATTTTGAGCAACGTTATGTACTTTGCTGCATTTGCCTCATGCACACATACATACGTTCATTGGCGTTATTGTTTGTGATTCTGACGTCATTCTCCATTCTTACATAACATTTGCTGCATTTCGTTTAAATACTATTTTATTATGCAGTCAATAAATGTTATTCCACATTAACCTTCTAATGACAGAAATTGTCTTTGGAAAAAACAGTTGGTTGGAAATGTTGTTTACATGCCTCCTTGCATATCACGTGATAAAGGGCATTATCGCCTTTGCTATATAAGCAGATATTTTAAAGCTACTGTAGGTGTTGTACTTTCACTTTAGGCAGGCTATAACACGAATATTGTATACTTCCGCAAACAAAAAACATGGTTGAGGCAATCATAATCCAAGAGCAACAAACAACTCTTATTTTTATGTAGATAACTATACTATAGTTCCCTTAGAACAATAGAGCAACCACACAGTTACGAACACAAATTTTATATTTTTTATTTAAATACTTTTATTATTCCTTTTTAATAAAACAAAATTATAAAATAAGGTTTAGATTAATTTCCTTTATTTAATGTAGGTATCGAATTGGTTGCGTGATTATGTAGAACTAAAACTTATTGTTTAAAAACTTAGAAGCTTAACTTAAAAACAAAGAGAAAGAACTCGAAGACAAAGGAAAAGAAGAAATACATTTTGTTTATTCAAAATGTACTTTGTCGTTTTCAATTTTGTTTACTTCAATTTTAAACAAGATATTTAATATCTTGTTTATGTCAGCGTTTCTTGGCTTTGGATAACCAAGGGAAACACATTTGAGCTGTTATCAGCAACTTTGTATATAACTCGCTCTCCCTTTAAATTCGAGTCCCTTCGAATTTTCTTATTTTTTAACAAGCATCTTAAAGTACAGCTTATTATAATAACAATAATCAAAACATAAATCGTATAAAAATTAAAATTATTTTCTTTGTTCACAATATTTTTTATTTCATCAATGTTAGTAAAATTAGGTAATCTTGGAGTCAATAATAAACTTCCATTTAGTCTTTGCAAATTTGGTATTACAATATTTAGTTTACTAGAAAATCTTTTTAGTACGAATTCATTTATTCGAACTTCACATGAATCAAATTTAATCAAATAATGTCCTTCCAGACGGTAAGTATAATTATTACAAGTATTCAAAAGACTGGCATTGCCATTTATAACTAAAAGGTTTCCTAAATCTATTTCTTCAATTGCTTGCTGTGTATTCAATTTTTTGGTACAATTTGTAAAAGTGTTATTCAGCAAGTTTTCAATACAATTGCTTGCTCTATTCATTTTTTTAACATAAACTTCGTCACTGGCAGTATACACAACATTTTCTATTAGCACAATCTCAACCATTCCAACATCGACCTGCATAAATTCTCTATTGGGAATTGGCAAAACAATTCTCGATTTAAACGGCTCCTCATAAAAGTCGGGTATCATTATAACAAATATCAATTTCGAATCCAAAACCGAACCAAAACTACATTTTATGTGTTTCAATTTCAGACTATCTACTCTATAAAAGTCAATTTCTTCGTTCGTAAGAATAATTCTGTTCATTAAATCATGCTTCGATGTCATTATATTTTCCTGAATTCTTTCTATTCTATCAGCCACTTGGTTTATTAGCAACAAATAATTATTATATTTCGACATTCTTATACTCTGCATTACCTCTTTCGTATAATTCAAACCAAAAACTTCCTTATGCTCCTCAATCACCATATTAATGCCCCGTAAGTACTTCTGTATATCGTCGTTAATTTTTATCTGCTTATTCATATTACCTATCAAATTTTTCTGATTGATGTCTAAAGTTCTAAATTGCTGGTCAATCAGCAATCTGTCCTCATCGTCCATGTTTCCGAACAACCATTTAACCGCTCTACCACCTATGTCAATTAGAGCTCTTTTTCCTCTCGTATGAAGTGATAATGTCAACATGCTATGCTCTAGCTCCTCAATTCTATTCTGTACATTCAAGAGCATCCAGTGGCTCTCATTATTTTCAAAATCTTTGGCTACACCTATTCTTATTTTTTGTATTGTATACCTTAGTTCCTCGATGTCAATAACATGAATTAATCTCGAATAGCTTTCAATTATCCAAATCGGCTCACTCTCCATTAAAATATATCCTCCGGATGTTTCGATCCTACTAACCTCCAGGCTTCCCTGTACGAACATTGCCATTACCATCAGCACCATTGCCATGAATAGCACCTGTAAATGTTTTTAAAGGTCTTTTTATTTGTGTTACATCAATCCTATTAGGATTATTGCGATTGTAAATATTAAATCTTTTTGCTGTTTTGTTCCTTAGAGCTTTAGGATTTTTTATATATATTTTGCGATTGCCTAAGCTCGGAACAGGCTCTCTATTGGCGTTAATTCTTCTAATAGCATTCTCTTTATTCCCTTTCATAGTCTCTCTAATTTTAACCATATTTATGTCCCTATGATTAATAAAATCCATGGGTTTAACTCCAATTGTGGAGTGAACGGTATTGTTGTAAAAACCCACCGCTCTGATAATCAATTCTTCTACATTCACGTTTTCATTATCTCGTTTCAATATTCTAACATGTTCTAACAATGACAAGTGAAATCGTTCTATATCCGCATTTCCGGTATGCGAATTCGGGGTTGTAAAATGAGTTAATATATTTTTCTCTTGGCAGAAAAATCTAATCAATGTATTATTAAATTCATTATCCATTATCAGAAGATTCGGCTTACCAAGATAAGCCATTCTCTCTTCCAACTTTGACCTAATTGTGACCATATTTTTATCACTCAGCTTGTGCACACTGGCGAGCTTAGTAAATCGGTCAATAGTCGTGAGAAAATACATTTTATGCATATGGAATATGTCCATATGAACTATCTCGTTAGGCTCAGACGGTGTATCTGTTATATTAAATTGTTTCCTGATTGGCTTTCTGTCATATTTATTTTCTCCGCAAGTAGTGCAACTGTTTATATATTTATTAATAAATTTAATAAGATTAGGATGATAGTATTTATATTTTATTTCTTCAAAATTTTCCAGAACTCCTCTATGGTTTGTTTCTAGATGGATTTTCTCCACAATCGTTAACAACTCTTCTTCATCTGATACATTTATCGCTTTTTGTGTGCACTTAATAAACCTTACATTACGATCACCACTAAATAATTCTATAAGCTTCTGTTGTACAATATGATATTTACTGTCCTCCAATTCAGAGTAGACACCGATTGTTCCTCTTTTTATATTTCTCCTAAACAAGTCATTCAAATAGTGGTTGTTGATCAACTTAATATCTTTTAAAATATTATTTTGTATATAAAAAGTATTAGCTGATTCTATAGTTGAAATATTGTTTTGTAAAAGTAGGGATCTAATATATAAGGGTAGGAAATTTGTATATATATCAAAAATAATCTTTTCGTTATTAGTAGGAGTGTAGGAAATGTCTACAGGGTTTAGATTAAATTTTGTGTTCATCTCTGCTAATACCTTTCTTAATTTATAGTGCAGCTCTTCAATATTACTTGCCTTCGTATTTAGCGCTTCAGTTCTAAGTTGAAAGAATGATCTTTTGACACCTAATTCCTCCTTGAGCTTTCTTAATATCACCTCCCACGTTGGATTTTCTAGAGTTTCTATGGCTCTCAAGGCTTTTCCTTGCAGCTTATTGATGAGTACTGTTTTGACTACCAGATGATGCTCCTCGGCAGTAATATGTAGCACGGAATTCACATCACGTAAATAATTAGATAGGGTGTATTCGCCGTTTCCGTTGAAAACCGGAACGCTCCTCGCCTCACGCAAACTTTCACTCAGTGATAATGACATTTTTCTGTTTTTTATTAAAAGTTTTAATTTTATTTCTATTATTTTTATTTAATTTCTATTTTATTTTACTTCTTTTAAACTTTAGAATCGTTCTTTCTAGTTATATATGTATATATATTTTTGTTTTAATTTTATTAAAAACTTTAAAATCGTTCTTTATATATTTTAATTTGATAAACTTTAAAATCGTTCTTTATATATTTTAATTTAATAAACTTTAAAATCGTTCTTCATATGTTTTAATTTGTTAAACTTTAAAATCGTTCTGTATATAATATTTTAATTTAATAAACTTTAAAATCTTTGTTTTATTTTTTCACAATTGGTATAGCTATTTTTCACTTAGCTATCCCATCCTCGTCGCCAATTTTATATTTTTTATTTAAATACTTTTATTATTCCTTTTTAATAAAACAAAATTATAAAATAAGGTTTAGATTAATTTCCTTTATTTAATGTAGGTATCGAATTGGTTGCGTGATTATGTAGAACTAAAACTTATTGTTTAAAAACTTAGAAGCTTAACTTAAAAACAAAGAGAAAGAACTCGAAGACAAAGGAAAAGAAGAAATACATTTTGTTTATTCAAAATGTACTTTGTCGTTTTCAATTTTGTTTACTTCAATTTTAAACAAGATATTTAATATCTTGTTTATGTCAGCGTTTCTTGGCTTTGGATAACCAAGGGAAACACATTTGAGCTGTTATCAGCAACTTTGTATATAACTCACAGGCAACTAAAGCCATCGAATGCTTAATAGTCAGCGTCATAGCCACACCGTCATACCTTGATTAAGTACCAATACAATTTTGCATATTATGACTATAAAAAAGATTTTATGATATGTTTCTTACAATAATATATTGTTGTAAAGAATATAATATGATTCTTGACTTAATATTCCGACAGCGTGTTTTGATGTAGATTTTTGGAACAAATTTTCGTCATCCCTTGTCAAGTTTGGTTTGGAGACAAACCGGTTTCGGCTATGTGCCATCTTCAGTGTCATTTTTCGTTCTCACGTTCTCACGTAACAGCTAATTTAGTAGCGGTCATAGCAACAGCCCGGATCGGACACTCATTTGTTTACCATAAATATATGAAATAAAGTTTTTTATGTGTTTTTTAAAACACATAAATTATAAACTTGTGTACGCCTCGTTCTCTAAAGCGAAATACAGGGTGTCCGCCGGGAAGGTATACTATTTTGTTTGTTTATAATTTTTGATTAAATGAGAGAATGGATCGTATATTGATAAATGTTTTATTTAATGTAGGCAATTATGCATGGAATACAATATCAGATAAATGTCCGCCTCTGTTAGCCTCACAAATGCGAGCACTTTTGAACACATTTTTCATAACATTCTCACACATTTCACGCGGTATTTCATTAATTTCATGACGAATATTTTGTTTGAGTTGCTCCACCATTTCTGGTTTGTTTGCATAAACCTTGCTTTTCAGATATCCCCACAAAAATAAGTCCGGAGCAGTCAAATCAGGCGACCGTGATTTCACTGTAGTCCTGGCTGCATGCGATGTGGCACCGTCTTGTTGAAACCACTTGTAAGTCAAGCCCAAAGCATGCAGTTGTGGCGTTAAAATATTTTCAATCATATCACGATATCTCTCCCCATTGACAGCTTTCGTTACGCCGTTTTGAGTTTCAAAGAAGTAACGTCCAATGATTCCTCCTGACCAGACTGCACACCAGACTGTCACTTTTAATGGATGCGAAGGGTTTTCCATTGCCCAGAACCGACTATTCTGTTTATACACATTGAATGGATATTTAAATGAAAATGTGCCTCGTCACTCATTATAATTTTTTCATGAAAATCGGGGTTGTCATGGGCGAGCTGTAGCATCCTATTGGCATATGTACGGCGGCGTGAATGCTCTTCTGGAAGGTGCTCTTTGTGCAAAATTGTGGCCAAAGTTGTTCTTTGAAGGCCAAGCTCCTGCAGCACGGTGTCGAATTGAGGTTGATGGATTGTTTTGAACACTTTCTTGAACAGCAGTAATGTTTTCAGCCGATCTTGCAGTACATTGTGGTCCATGCTTAGGCCTGTATGATTTTGTAATAAAATTTCAACAACGCACCCACAGAACAGGCTTAGCGATGCTCAGTTTTCTCTTTGTATGCGCTTCGATAACTTTTAGAGTACATTTTTGGAACAGGTGACAATGTTAAAGTTCACATGTTTCACTTTGAAACTCTCCCTGTCCGCACATAAGTCGTTCATAACGAACGCCCTAAAAGAAAACAAACTGCTCTTTTGTTGCAAAATTCGTTCACACAATTGAAATAAATTATTAAATTATTTTTTAAATAAAATAGACTCTGAATGTATTTACATTTTCTTAAATCCAGGGCTGGAACTTTATTAACAGACTCATTCGAACTCAGTAAAATCTTTAAATAGGAATTCTCTATAAAACATGAATGACGAGTGGGGTTTATATAAAATCTTACAGCACACACCTCTCATGACCTGCAAGGGTTAAGAATATAAAACATAATAAAAAACAAAAATAACAACTGAAACATTTGCAGTAATTGCAGGTATTATGGGAAAATTTTGCGGATAGAAAAATTAAAAACTAAAACTAAAAAGGTAAAAACTCATTAAAAGTTATGATAATTTGCCAACATTTGCAAATAATCAAAACTTATGACCCAAACTGCAACCGAATGCTTTGGACAAGAGTTTAAATTAATTCAAAATAATGAAGCAAACTGTTTAAATTTTCATTAAAGGACTAAAGTTCTAGTCCATAATCAAATTCCTACACAAATACAACACAACGAAACACAAATTTCTTATTGTATTTTGAATTGAAGAAAGCAAAAATGTTAATATTCAAAATTTCCTAGAAGTTCATGCAAATTGACTAAATAATTAAGAAAGATTAAAATTTTTGTTTTAAGAGTTATTGGGTGAACTCTAATAGGAGGAAAGGCCAGTGCAGGAAAGAAAAACAGAATTGATTGGGGGAAGTATGCAAATGGCCAGTGAACGAAAAATCACAAAATAAGCGATTGGTGGCAACCTAGTGGGCTTCGCTGCCACCTGCACAATGAAATGAATAACAGCAGTCGCACGGCCTGGTCACGCAAACTCAAAATAGAATTGCAACAAATTTTAGAGATTTTCATTAGAGTTTTTCAAATAAACGATCATAATATTTGCTTTGTCTGGAGATATTAAATTGCTTACCTCTACAATAGTGCCACCAAAGTGGCACTGTAGCCAACCCATGCACTCTCACAAATTTCATTGGAATCGTATGGGCGAGTATAAGCAAGTCATGCCTTGAGTACTTTCAAGTAATGCAGACTGACGGTGTGGTAGAGGCATTGAAATCGGTGTAAAGTTGTCGCTGAATAACTAACATACCTTTCAGGTGCGTCCCCTAAAAATAATTTCGGATCTCTGTCGACAGCTACATCAAAAGAGAGAGCGACGAATTAAAATTAAACGGCTTTCAGCGGTATTTTACATCATTTGATATGTTAAACGCTACTTCTTGGACATATCTCCGAAACTGAGAAGATCGTCATAGAAAGCAAGACAATCTGCATAGCATACAAAATGCAAGTAAGTTTACAGCGTTTTCGTTTCTTAAATAATATGTTGCCCTGTTAAAGTTTACATACTTAACACACCCTTATTATTTAAATTTTTATACAAATTGTGAAGGGCGCTGCCTTTCGGCACTATTAAGGGTAAATTCGAAAAAACAGTGCCACATTTTGCGGGCGTAGATACGTTTCGAATATAACAAAAGAGCAAAAAATGTTACACTTTTTATATAAAAGAAAACATCATTATTATCGAATGTGGCTGTGTTATTCCAATTATTATTGCCATGTTTGCCTTGGGGAAGAATGATGAAGGACTTCGATTTTCAACAAGCCAACGAGCAACCAAACTGATACGTGTGATGGCGTTTTTCGTTATTTTTGCAATTGTCTTCTGAACTTGCAGATATGTTCACACAAAAAGATTTTTTTCTGCAATTCCTCATTTGTTTTCGTACCATTTGTAATTTCTTAAAATTACGAATGACGATTTGTAAGATATTTCAAGTACAAGCAATTGGAACCACCCCGATCTTTTCCCACACGTTCCATTCTTTCTATATCGCACGCCTATAAACTCAGGTTTGCAGAAATAAATATGGCATGGGATGTGTATCTGCTATTTAATTATATTGAAAATCTTTTTTGTTCAAAACTGAAGCCAATACAACCACCGATTCGTTCATGACACGCCTTGCGTTTTACGCGTTCGATTTTCGCGTAAATCGAACAACCCCGTTATCAGAAGAACACATACATTCACTTTTTTTTTGCATTAGAAACTTTTCATTTATCAGTAAAGTTTTGCTTGTGTCTATTTCGTTTCTTTATCACTTGGCATTATTAGTTTGCATAAAAATGCGAAAAGTTCCACAAATACCTCAAGTAAACAAATCAACAAAACAAAAAACCAACAAATGACAAGAAAAACAAAAAACAAAAACAAAAATAGAACATAAAACTTGTAAATGCAAAATGCTCAAAGAGAACCGCAAAATAAATGTTTGTCACTTGTTGTGATGTTGCTGTTTTTAGGTTTCTGTGAGAGTGAAAACAAAACACAAATCAACATCAATATTTAAATACACAAACGTAGAAGAGTATATTTGCTAGGTTGAGCATGCTGCTGCATGCATAAATGTTTGTCAAGTTTAATGCAGAGCTGGGAATTGAGCTTTGGGCCCAAACGCTACTCAATTTATGTGGTTGTGCCTGGCAGTTGACAGGTTATCAAGATTTGTGCTTGACATTAACGAAACACCCAATGCAAGTTAGCAAAAGGTGTAACAAATAACACTGAACTGCATAGAAAAATAAATCAATTAGATTTTTTGAGCGAATTTTATACTTTTATTTTTTACGCGTAAGCAAGCTTTTGTTTTGTATGAAACTGTGACACTTTGCGACACGTAGGTGTAAAATATTTATACTATCTACACACTCCCAGGCAGAAGCAAAACCTTAAATTATTTCTAAAAAAGATTAAAATGAATAGCTAAATATTGAGAGAGACGAATTAAAACTGGCAGATTTATCTTTTTTAGATACCAAGTTGTTTGTTACTTCATTGTATAGAACAAAAGATACCGTCCAGTCAACTTTACCAAACACCTTAAATATCAGGAACTGCAACACTTAAAAGTTTTATAAAAAAATTACTTTCCAAAATTATTTTTCGTTTAAAAAATAACAGTTTCGAGCATAAGACGTTTAAGTTTTTTAAGAGGTTGGGTAAAGATTTCCTGAGGAGCAGATTATCCACCCTCAACAAATAAATTACATTATTTATTGAAATTGCAATGGGTTGAGATAACAAATTGACTAAAAATAATTATTTTAATAATTGTTTAAGTTCATTCTTTTAATAAAACTCAAACATATAACAATTAATGCACCCAATATAAAAATTTTAAGCAAATTGTAACTTCCGTCAACTCGCCTCAATAATGCCTTTTAGGCGCTGAGGCAAACTGTTCTAAATGAATGATTGTGTAATAAATTTTTTAATAATAAAAAAAATGCTATTTTAGGTTGAAATTCGAAGAACAATGATTATTTGCCATCCCTGATAAGTATGTCTCCTATAAGCATAAACGAGTGGGTTGAACTTTCGACAAGTAAAATATGAAAACGGAATTATTTTATAACCGCATAACGAGCACTTTTTTTGGACTAACCCCTTCAGGAATACTTGTAGCCCAGTTTTCAGCAAAATTCTCAAGCAATTAACACTGGCCATCTCTGTCATGTGTCCATTCTATTTGCATAAATTCAAACACAAGAGTATTTGTGTGCTTTATCCAGCAATTATGCGGGTACATTTGCTTAATATGTGAAATTAGTTGTTGTCTGTCAGAAATGACCAAAATTACAATTTAATCCAAATTAATACTGGTCGCTCAAAACCGCAAGGAAAATAAAAAAAATATTTTGTATTTGTCTTCTCCTTTTTTTTTAATAATCAACTATTGGCTCTGCAATAATTATTAAGTTGGGTAAGTTTTCCACAAAACCTCAAGTGTATGATTTTATAGAAATGATAATTGTTCAGAACTGTAAAATACAAAATCAATAAAAAGGATTAAAATTACAATCGCAGTATTTCTAAAATTCAGAAGCGAAAATATTTTAACTTCATTTCTAAATGCATTTCGGCCCTTTTGCATTGTATTGTTTTAAAATTATATCGATTTTTTTTTAAGGCAGAGATGCTTAATCTGCCAACCTTCTTTTCAGTGACAGCCGATTTGACACTTCTTGCCCATTTTGGGATAAATATGGTTTCGTATTTGGAAAATCTTTAAACTTATTTTGAAAACACGGTTCGATTCGAGAAACTTATGCATTTTAAGATGCTCTTTATCGCCTATCCGAACTCTAAAACACATTTTATTACGATTTAATGATGCAACAAAACTTGAGCATAATAAGTTTTACCTCACAATGTGGTATTAAAAGTAGCTAAGCTTTATTTTAGTTGAGGGCGTTTGTTCTTATGCTTGAAATATATCTTTTTTTTCTTAAAAAATTAAAGCACTTGTTGTTCTTTTGGGTCTGATCTCTCTCTGTCTCTCTCTCTCTCTCAGAGAGCGATTAATGGTTGACGTTAGAGTATTATTCCGTGTTATCATTAAGACGAAAATATTCAAAAATATACCGCGCCTATCTCACATTCCGTCTGAAATGGTTTTAGTTTCGAAGTTGCAATTCTGGTCGGATTTGTTTTTCTTTACACAGAAAAATCTTTTTTATAAAAAAAATTTTTTTTTTTTATTTTTAGTTTAAAGTGGCTATAAATACTTTCCTGCAGTTTATATCATTAAAAAACAATCGCATTTAAAAACCTTTTAACTTCGAAAAAATATTTCGTTTTTATTATCGTGAGTACTTTGTTGGCGTGAATATGTGTACAAAATATGTGTCAAAATATGTGTCCCACTCACCCAATAAAAATAGTTCTCGCATAAGCCTGCAGCACTAGTTTACACTACATTTTGATTAGCCACAATTTTGTTCGCACATGAAGAGAGTGTCGACAGAATAACGGGAAAAAAATGTTCCGGGTCTTCTATATGGAGAATGCGTGTAGAGGTTCCCGTTCGATTGCGTACACACATATTTTTTTTTATTTTGCCTGTGTGTATTTTGTTTGTGTATTGGCAGAACAACGTTGTTTGAACATCACCAGACCATCAACAGCGAAGGTCTTTACGAGTCAAATTCCTGTGCGAACACCAATCTGCATATTGGCAGAACAGATCTATGGCCAGTCAAGACGGCTTGTTACTTTCTGCCATGAGCTTGCTTATTGCAACCACAAAAAAAAGCACTAGTGTGCAGAAAAGTTTTATCTTCCTCTCCGACCTCTCCCACATTGGTAACTGTAGTGTAGCCTAAGTTTCATGGTCATATTTAAATTATTAAATTTAATAATAAATTTTATTTTATTTTATTTACACATCGGCAATCTTTAGAAAATAATTATCTGGTTTCACAAATTTTCAGCGGATTTTGCTGGGTTAAACCTCCACGACTTTTGTAGGTAATAACACATATGGCAACAATGAATTCACACATTCATACATAAAAATATCTACTGATAACAATAATAATACAAACATAATAAAAAAACAACTACAAAAAGCTTTAAGCAACACACAAATAAAACACTCTTCTTGCTTGCTACAGTATTCAGTGCCGCTCGCTTTTGTTTCGTCTTCACACACACTATATTTTCTAACGCTCTATAAGTTTTAATTAATAAATTATTAAAGACTACATACAAATAAATTGAAAGAAAAGTTGTTCTGTAAATAGACCATATATTTCCATCTAAATAAAGTAAGAACAAAGCTAAGCATGGTGCGTGTTACGGAGGATGTGTTTGGAACTGCGGTTAATCCTTTAAATCAACAAGCAGAAGAAATAAAACGTTTTACTCTGGAAAATTGCATGAATATGAAAGTGCAGGTAATGAAACGAAAAACTGTTAAGGTTTGTCTTATTGGATGAATGAAATGTGCTCGGAGAGAAACTTGAATCCAAATAGAAAAATTACAATCACAATTAAAAAAGATATAGAGTATGAGTAGTGTAAATGACCCCCTTTCGCTTAAACATTTTTGAAGTGTTTATTTTAACAGCCCTACTTAAATAAGAGCGTTAGGCGTTGCGTTAGCAGCAGATTACGTAGCTACAGTGCTTTCAGAGACATACATTTTACTTCAAATATACTGTGACTACGTATCCTGCTGCTAACTAGGTAGGGTACTTAAAAATCCGCCTTGGTTGAGATAAGATGAAGTTAGGCGATAGCGAACTAATAGCTTTAGCACACTTGTTTTGCCTCTAAGAAAAACGGAATATAAAGAGAAAAAAGGAGTATAAAAGTCGCAGCTGAGAGACTGGCTACGAAGCGAAATTTTAATTCGGCAAGTGAAACTAATTTATTCTTCATGAAAAAGGAATTTCCTCGATTCGAATGTGAGAGTCATGTTTTTTTTTTGTATTTTATATTCAAGATATCTAAAATGTAAATATTTGATTATAAGAACACAAGTAAAATTTAATTCTCTTACCGCAATCGCGAGACTTATAATTTAATACAAAAAATCTCTTAAATAACTGTTCTTTACAATTAAGGCACTAATGGCCAATCTCCCAGGCAATTTAGACAGTTGAGCAGTACAATCAAGAGAGTGCATTTATGTGAAACTATCGTCATTGTGAGACCATGTTACTGCAGTTAAGTTATTCGAGTATCTACTCACTCCGTAAGAGATTTATTTTTCGAAAGTAAAGTATGTTCATTATAATGTTTGTATACTTTATCACACTCGAAATAAAAAGACGTATTTGTTTACTTTAAGCCAATAGCGGAGAAAGAAGCCGAAGCGAAAATTGCGACAGCGATGATAGCGGCGGCGGTGGCTGTTGAAAATTTTCGGCGGCTCAAGTTTTTGTTAGATTTCTTTTGTGAACAAAATGCATTGATAACCGATAAGCACAGCGTGCGATTTTGTCCCTGTGGAAGCTAAAATAATAATTTATGCCGCAGGATGCTGTTTTCAGCAAACTAGTCGACCTGTTTATTTATTTAACAGCTGCTTTTGGCATTTTCTTCGTGCGCTTCTATAAAAAATACAACCCTGCTCCAATAAACTGTCTCAGCTTTAAGATTTTCCAAAAACCATAAGATTCATTTGACTGTCAAATTTCCATCCGTACTTTTTGCCAGTCTGCTTGCATATTGCTTTCACACTATAATACTTTCTCGATCTAATAGTGTGAGAAGCTCATGTGCAATTAAGCAGCTCTGAACATAGTAATCTGCCCAGGAAAATAGCAAGGAGCCGATTGTAATTATTTTTGAAAACCTAAAACAATCTCTAATCTCTATAAATGCATAACTTTTATAGTTCTCCTACTAACTTGGTTGAACAATACACGAAACCTGAGACATAAATGGAAAAGAGAGAAAAACACCAATCACTATAAACTGACGAAACAAGCAATGAGAACTAATACTTACATTTGTTTCCAAAATATTTTAATTTAATATCTTGATATACACACACACACACACACTTTGTCAGATTTTTTTAAGTTTTGTGCAAACTTTTTTTATTTCATGTTAAAAAAAAAGTTAACTTTAACTTTAAGAATATAAAAGTTTTAAAAGTACATCATCGTTGAACTTAAAGAATTTTCCACTAACTATTCGACACACTCAAGTTTCTCCTTGTCCAAAAATAAATTGTTATGGCCCACTTAGGCTTTTATTCACAATAAAGTTTTGAAATCATTGAGAATTGAAACTTTGAATTAAGGAAATTATTTTTTCAATTCTTGTTGAAATTCAAGTGCGGAACAACTAAATAAAATATTCGCTTGCCCTTGCAGAGTTGTGTCTCAGTAATTATTGCAAACATTTAAATAAATTGTGAACTTCGCTTGTTCCATTCCATATTCCAAGAAACATTTACAAACGTTTTCCAAACTTATGGTCATTTGAAGGTAAATAGGTGTTATTTTCAGCATTTGTTGCAAGATTTTCTATGTGAAGCGGTATTATAAATTAAAACATTAATTGAAACAATTAAAAATTGTGCAAATGCAAGGGCTCAGCCCGTGTGGCACTTATTATTTTCAACAAATTATAAATGACAAGCAACAAACATACATTTTTTGCGTTTATGAACAGCTTTAGAATAGTGTAAGAAAATAAAACAAGGTACAAAATTTCACGACAGAATTTTTTTTAGCTTATATAAGCGAAATTAAATTCTAACATTCGTTTCAACGTCATAAATTCTTGAATCCCAAAAGACAAACAAAATCAAAGTGAAGCAAAACCCAACGAAACCAAACACTACTGCCAATTTGCCAACCGCCAAGCAAAAGATTTTAAGTTTTTAACCCAACATTTCCTTCCTACTGCAGTGTTCTCTTCTCTTATTATTTTGAGCATATGATTTGTCTGTCCGCATTAACCTGGTAGAATATTAAATGAACTTTTATATTTTAAACTAAAGTCTACACTCGGCTTCTTAGCAACATATTTAATTTGTCTCTTACCTTTTTTCATTAATTTTTCTTTATCTTTTCGCATGATTTTCCATAAAATGTGGCTACAAAAACATGCTATTGTCGCACTTTCACACTCAACGTTTCTTGGAATGTGGTTACATTATCAAATGATGACGGTGCTAACGATTATTACTGCGATAATAATAATAATAATACTGCTGGCTTTGATGGTGGTCAATTCAAACACTGTTTCACTACTTCGAATAAATGAGGGTGCCACGCTAAACGTAAAACGTCAACTTTACAAAAAAAAAAAAAAAACTTAACGACAAAAAACAGGTGATTACTTTGGGTGCCACCATAACCAGCATCCAAGTACCGGATAAAAATGAGCATATGGATGACATCGCACTGGGTTACGATGATATTGCAGGTGAGTATCACTATTGTTGGTTGTGCGATATACTTAAAAACTACGTACAAATGCTGGAAAATTATAAGCAAGGTGTTGCGTAGCGATTTTCCTAATGCTTTGAAAAAATAACTGAGATAGAAAAGAAAACGAAGCAAATTAAATAAGTGACAAATTGACGTTCATGCTCAAACAAATGTTCTCTGCAATATTTGTCACCGTTGCCAACATTATCAGTCACCCACCATCCTATAACTAGATTTCGATTTCTTTGTTTCTTATCTTCTTCACTTCAGATTGGGAGTGTAATAAGTTTTAGAGTAAAGAAAGCTGCTTGAAAGTTTCATGTCAACTTTCTTCTTGAAAATTAACAATGTGACTATTTAGCGTTTTTTTTTTTTCATTTTCATGAAACCGAAGATTTTTTGCAATAATTAAAAATGTTTTTGACAAAGAATTATAAAGAGAGCACGAACAAATTTCTTAAAATCTAATCAAGTATATTAAAAATAAATCTAAATCGTTGTGAAACAATCCGATTAATTTTTAAGTGGACTTATGAATGAAAGTTTTAATAAAGATTTGTTTTTGAAAATACTGTTCATAAGTGAAGTCTAATTTAATCCCAATAATATGAGGGGAAGTCATTTTAAGTACTTCTACAATTACCTGCTTTTATTAACGAAACCAAAATACAAGGTTTAGATTCTGAACTCTGCGCAAAGAAGAAATTAATTTTTAAATTTAGAAATGGCAATCCTACGTAATTCCCTCAGAAATGCCAATATTGAAAGTCAATTTTCACAGATCAAATTGCTATCACATTGCATAATTAATATTTTCAATTCTGGCATTAATTGCTTGACTCTGCAAGGCATCAAACGTGCCATTTGTAATGTAAAAAAACACTTTTTAGATATTTTTTGCCAAGAAAACACAAGATTCCTTCCCACGGTTCAACACTTCGTAGGCCGGCGGGAGCCTTTCGTTGCCAACTAGCAGTCTGTTAAAGGGTTCGTAACATTCCAGCATTGACCCAATTTTATTACAAAATGTTATAACCAGACTACCAGTACTGAAGCAAAAAAAAAATGGTTAAGGAAATAGATGGACCTGTATACATGAATCTTCTTTTAGTTTGCAGCATTCGATTTGAAAAAAAAATTGGTTTCATTAAAACGTAAATATTTTGATTTGTTTTTAATGAAAATATGACAAAAAACAAGAGCAATTTATTTACATAAATGTTTAATTGACGATTTCTCAAAACTGAAATGATGATATTTTCTCATTTATTCTTTAGCAACACTGTACCAAAGGCTCGAACAATTAATTTTTAAAACATTCATCATCATCAGAATCCTCCTTGTCTTAGAAAACATGATTACTCCACCAGCAAATTATTGCAAGTATGTATTGCATCCAGCGACTTTTTCCCTCTGTAGCTGTGATCTGTTCTTTTTCTACAAGCCTTCTTCTACTACTTTTAATTGACTTCCAAGCATCTGACACGAAATATGTTTAAAAAAATTGGCATTCTTTTTAGAATTACAAGTAGTTGTAATTTCTTGATTCAATTGCATTTACTAATAATTAGTTTTCATTTCGATTTTAATTATCATGTATAATGGCGTAACTAAATATGTAATTGTTTAAAAAATGTAATTTGTTCACCAAATTACATCATATTTTTAGATCATTGCGAAAAAATTTTCTTGATTACTTTTGATTCTCTTTGAATATTCAATAGTAATCTCAAGTATTCCTGATTATTTTTAGACTACTTGTAATCGAAATCAATAGGTATTTATGCGAAACTGAAAATACCCGTAATCGAATCAATTACTTAGAATGGAAGTAATCTAATTACTAATAATTATGATTACTAATCAATATTTAATAGCTATAGAATAGACACCAGTTGGTTGAAAACTCTGGGGCAGTTAAAACAACATTTACAAGGCCCATAATTATTTTTTTAAATGGCTGCTTAAAAATTTTTTTAATATATTATTAAAGATTTTTTCAAATTCATTTATAACTTTTCTTTTATACGTTTTTTTATAAACTTGAGAGTTTTTTTCTTAGAGAATTAGAGAAGAACTTATTGTTAACGCCACTTGAAACTAGATTTTATTTTTGAATTAAATATTAGTATCGTTGCCTTGCGACGCATTTCAGATTTATTTAACGTTATAATAAAAACAATTTTTGACCTTTACAAAGTTGGTAAATTGCTAACAGTTGACGCAACAGTGCGTGTTACTCTAGAGCAAAAATGAAAAACAAAAAAAGCCTGTGAGATGGTGGGTGGTGTGTCATTTTATTAATTTTTGTGTTTGCACTAACGAAACAGCAAATAGAAATAAAGAACTGAAGTAAAAGAAATAAAACAAGAAGGAAAACTTTTTGTTACAATTTGTTGGGAAAACTTTTACTACCATCAATTTTAGTCGCTTAGTCACGAAATATGCTGCTAAAAATTATTATAGTTCCATTTCTTTTCACTTCTTTATTTTTTTCTTTTTTGTTTTTGCTCTTAAGGACGAGATTCTTTTTTTTCTAGTTTCTCAACTATTTTTGATGAACAGTCATATTTTTTCTTGTGCAACAACTAGTACATACTTCTTTTTTTTTGTTTTTGTTTGGTGGATGTGGCTGGCTGGTGCTGTATAGTGTTGCGCTACATTACCAACATCTCGAGTAGAGAGTTTGCCGTTAAACTACGATACAAAAATATTATTGATTTATATTCAAAGCCCACCGGTAGCATGCAGCAATTTGCGTTGGTGATGCGAGTACGGACTTGTACATGGAGATTGTATGGGGATTTGGTATACAGCAACAATATTTATGCCTGAAAGTTTGTGCTATCATGAGTTCCCATGCACTCACACAATGTTCTCGCATCTTGCATATTTGCACAATCATGTATGAAAGATTCGGTGTTTTTCCTGTTGCCGTAAGAAAAGATAGTGAAATACCACACATACATTCAGTTGGAAAACAAAATCATGCTCAGTTTTGAAATTTCATGTCTATAGTGCAAGCAACTTACGAAGTAAACATTTATGCAATTATTTACATGGTAATATTGTTTTCAGTAACATCAAGAATAAGAAGCAAGGCTGTTTGTAAATTAATAAAAATTCAACCTTGAAACTCATAATAAATTCATTTTATAATTGAGAACATTTGTAAACCCCAAAGTATATTAAAAACTTCAAGTTTAATGATCCTTTCATTATTTAATAATAATAAAGAAATAGCTTATGTTGTTGCTTCTATGCTGATGTTCAGACTCACTTTTAGCCAATTTGCTACTTCTTCTGATTATCTTATCAAACATACATTCATTTGTCCCATGCCGGAATCCTGCTAGCATCGGAGACACTAAAAACAACAGCAAGTGCCAATATAAAATCCAACAAAATAAATCAAAATAAAAGTAAAGGCGAAAATTTAAAAAAGTGTTTTTTAACTGAATTGAGTGGAACACAATTCAACTCAGCTTTTTTTTCTTATAAATCTTTTCGACAAATACTGCAACCAAAAAAAGAATACTTTCACACATACACACACACACACATACAAATATACGCTTAGTCCAGTTAACTTAAACCCCAACAAAAATGTGCACCACGTATCCATCCTGATACAACCAGTGAGAAACTAAGTGTGTATTTTCCTTTTTCTCTTCCTCCCTGTGTCCGAACAACGCAATCAGTTTTTCAGCACAACAAACAACAGAAATGAGAAAAAAAACATGGCAAGACTAATTTGCACTGTTTATATACTTGCACTTCCTAGAGGTTTGTAAAAACAAAATTTTTCCATTTAAAAGTGTTTGTGTGCGTGTGTTTGCTGAAAAACAAAACTTCAGCTCAGTTCACCAAACGGGAAGGAAGGGGTCACTCCAAATGCAAGAGTGCACTTGAGGGCTAAACATAAAGTGTCACTTAGTCAGTGCAATGGCAGCGCTGAAGACACGCTTGCCAGCCATCTGATAATGTCTGATGATGACGATGAACATAATGTAAAAGAGTCAATTTTTGGCTTTTGCCACTTGTAAATATTGGTTGGGAATAGAGCGGTGAAGACATACAGTGCAACATAATAGAGATGGACAGAAAGAAAAGCAATTTCCGTCACACACTCACACAATCACAACTGTTGAAATACGTGTTGGTTGCATGTTTATGGGCAACCAACAGAAGCACAAAAAAACTAATTTGTTGCTGCTTTACTGTCTTCACTTTTCGAGCACACAAAGAGAAGAAAGAAACATTTTACTAGCAGTAAAATTATTTTTATGGCAAAAAAGTTTACAGTTCCATACGTACACACGCACTCACTTAACTGAACTGAACTGAAACGATCCAAACCGAAGCGAACCTTACAAAGTGACTAGTGCCAACCTTTAAATTACAAAAAGCAAAGAAAAACAATTTCTCTTTTTGTTGCGATTCATTACCAATGCCACTTCTACCGCCAACTACAACATCAACATCATCATCACTTCCACCACCATCACCACCACTAACCAACACCGACGCCAAGTTTTTACAATGACCACTTCCGTTGCAATTCAGCTAAAAGTTGAGGTTTCGCCAGCAGTCAGTGTAGATTATAAGCCACTTGTTTTGTTGCCTTCTGGAGTTTTGCAACATCAGTAAAAACGAATAAATGCAAACACCGAAAAGAGGACACAAGAATAATTATTATAAATCTCAAATAAAAAACATGTTGCATTTAACAACAGAGTTGTGCAACATTTAAACGTCAAAGAATCTGAAATCTGGAAGTGAGTTAGTCAACTCCGTCAGAAATTTTTTACAAATCAACCAAAAAAATGGAAATCTTTTCAACAATGAGTGACAGTACTCGGTAGTTTGTACTGAACTACTGAACTCGAGCAATTCCAGCTGACATATATTTAACTCCACAAGCATTATTATTATTGGTCATTATTATTGGTTATAGCACCACGACGTGATGGCTCGTGTAGCCTCGTGTTCAGCTAACACAATTATAGGCTTTATCGAAATCTTAGCTTGGTTGTCTTGAACTAATATCCGACTGATCAGGTACTTAATTCTGCGTATTGTCACCACTGTGGAATCGCACAGAACATGCTCTGCTATTTCCTGTAGTTAAGTCTACAGTGTCCTATCAATATTATTTATGCTGAGATTCAGAATAGCCTCTAACGTAATACTCTCGCAGGCAACAGCTCTTTTCGACTGCCGTATGCTTCTTTGTAATCGCCAGTAATCGATTAGCCCCGTATTCCCCAGAAGGCTTCTAAACATATGAATGCAATGCCTTGGCCATGCTTTAGCCAAAGAGGCTGCCATCGAGCCCCCCATGCCCCAGTACCCCAAGTTAAAAGATTACAATACATCTTATGACCTATCAATGAGTTCCTTTGCTGATCATCGCTTCTTAAATAGATCTGAAAGTAGCATTATCAAAAGCCCCCGTAATGTCAACCGAGGTACAGAGAGCTCTTTCTTTGCTTTCCAACGCCTTTTTGATTTTACTCGCGAAACAAATGACTCTACGTGCCATAGGTTGAACGAACAGCTTTCCAAAAACAAACAAAGAAAGTATTAAATATACTCCATAAATTTATATGTTTGTGCTCTCCTTTACTTCCCCCTTTCTATGTGTTTGTGTGCTTAGGTTACCAAACTTCAAGTAATCCGTATTTTGGTGCAACTGTTGGTCGAGTTTGTAATCGCATTGCCAATGGTCGGTTTCTGTTGAAGGGTCAGGAGGTGCAGGTCTCTCGCAACTTAAACAATAAACATCAATTGCATGGTGGTTTTATCGGTTTCGACAAAGTCCATTGGCAGGTGGAAGCTGTACGCCAAGATGGAATAACACTCAAACACTATTCACCGGATGGCCATGAAGGATATCCGGGCCAAGTAACCGCAACGGTGAAATTCACATTGACCGAGGACAATTGTCTACACGTACAAATGCAAGCAGAGACAAATAAGATTACGGCTGTCAATATGACAAATCATACGTATTTCAATTTGGCCGGACATGTAAGTACTCGTATTCACATTTTACTACCATCAACATTGTCGTCATTTTCATTTTGTTATTCTTTATTTGTTGTTTTAATTTTTTATTATTTATTTCTTACTTGGAGTAACAATTGCGCCATATGTTTACTTTAGTTTGGCTTAGTTCTTAGTTGGGGTTTGGCCATTGCGCTGAGAATGATTGAGTCGAGGATTAAGTTTGCTACAAATTCGTTGGTCGTTTGTGTCATTGGTTGCTACAGAATGAAATGTTGCAAGCGGAAATAGAGAATTCAAATAATATTTGGATTGTCGGAAGGAAGTGCTGTGATGCTTTTTGAAAGAAAAATTTGTGAGTTTGTCGATGTGCGTTGTAAACAAGTCGAAAACATGAGAAATATTGTAGGGAAAATGTTTGAGGAAGTAAACGTGTTGGGCAAAGACATATGAAGATTTATTTGCTCGTATAACAAAATATGTAAGTCAATTCACAGCTGAAATACATAAGTCATTATTTATTTTGGTTTTTTTCTGATTATACATAATGACCAAATCTAATAGTTTTTTATCGCAAATTTGTAAACTAAATAAAAGAAATGTCTCATGAAAATAACAAATGAAGATGGACAATAATTTAATCCTAGACTCCAAGATATACGAGGAAATGGCATAAGACAGGCCCTGTTTTTTAATATTTCTTCTGAACGAATTTTTCGAAAAGCAATACATGAACGTGACATACAAAGGTACCACAGTAAAGTACATTTTTATGCTATATATGTTACAGTGAGCAGTAAAAGTGCTGAAGACTAACGGTAGGGAACATGTTGATTGAAAGAGTTCAATAATTAAAACAAGGATCATTGATTTCAAAATATGCTAACTCTACGTACGGTCCCTCATATTATATCGAACCTTGGATGAAAATTCTTTTAGTGTTTAATCAAATCATGACGGTCTGTGGCTTAAGCTTAAGCGCGTTGATTATTGAGTTTTCAATGGTTTTACTTGCTAGTGTTTGCCTCACCTCAGCTGCTACAATCAGTAACTCAAATTTTACCTTGGAAAACTAAATGCTTCAATTAGTCTAGATATAAGTATTTACTTCTAAAGAGCAGCAATAAATGCCACAAGTTTTCGATATGGCTTTTGCTGTTTCCTGCTGTTGAAAAGGGAAAACAGCACGGCAATACCAAATGTTTGCTGTCGTCTTGTTCTTGCTGCTTGTTCATTTTAAATGGCTAAAATAAAAAATTTTAAACAAACCTAGCATAAGAAGAGGGTTGGCTTTTTATTAGAAAAATACGTGTACGTAAAATTTCCCTATTAGTGAAAAGCGCAATGCTGTTAATATGTCTGTTGTCATATTTGTGCTGGTGCTCTTTCTATTGCTGTCGTGCTTTGAACAGCACGAACATAGCTGTAGCATAAATAAAATCAACGTGAAAGCAGTGCTGTTTTGTGAAAGCAAATGTTTTGATTTTTGCTATTGCTAGACTGTATTTATTTGCAAACTGAGCAGTAACAGCAAAATCCTTATAAATAAAACCTGTAAAACTTATAGCATAGCATAGCATGTGTCATATGCTATTGCTATTTTGCAGCTAGCATTCAAACACTGTAGAAAAATAGAGAGATAAACAAATAAAACTAGAGTTAATATGGCTGCATTGTTACTTCGTGGTTATCAAGAAATTTTCATTCAAATTATTAAAGCTGTCTTTACATTACCTAAGTTCTCGTATATTTTCAATATCAGAAGTGTGTTTAGGGTTTCTAACATACTTTTTTTTTACCTGTCATATTCTTAGAGTTCGCTGCTGAAATCAGACGAATGCTCAGACAATGTAAAGGCAGCTTTTGAAAACCTCAAGCTAATAGCAATAAAAAGTTTATTAAATCACATGTAAGAACAAACGTTTCCATTAAAATAATGCAAGATGAAAGTTTTAAATAAAGAAAACTCTCCAACTTCGCAAAGATCTTTTGTATGTTAAATTAATTTATTGTTTTTTTTCATTCATTATTAGAATGCCGGTCAAGACGCCATTTACGAACATTCCATTATGATTAAGGCAGACAGAATAACTGAAACTGACTCTGATTTCATACCAACTGGAAATTTCAAAAGTGTCGAAGGCACTTTATACGATTTAAGAGAAGCGGTAAATTTGGGAGAACAAATAAAAAAACTTTTGCCTGCCATCAATGGTTATGACGACAACTTTTGTGTTGATACCAACACAACAGAGGGCACAACTGTTAGCTTAATAGCCAAGTTAGTATGGAAAAATGTTTAATAATAAATGACGAATGCCCAGAATAATAATATAAATTTGAATAGAGCTTATCATCCCAAAAGCGGAAGATGGTTAGAAATTGCCAGCAACCAGCCAGGCGTGCAGTTCTATACGGCAAATTCTATGCCCGATTCAACTAAAGGAGAAGTAAGTATCTTTCTTTTGGTTTGTTCTTTTTGCTTCTTTATACTTTTTCTTAATTTAAATTTAGTGTTTTTAGCAAATGAATAAAACGAATAGCAAATAAAACAGAATTCAACTTTTATGAGTTACACATGTACGTGTGTATGTATCTGTGTATTAGTAATTAGTTTTAAACATTTTCGTTTGTTTGTTTGTTTTTCGTTCACTTATTCGAGCATGTATGGAACAATGAAACCCTTGTAAAGTTACGGCAAACTTTTAGAAATTCATATGATGTCGGAATATATATTTTTGAAAAACAAATAAACAACACAAGCCCCAATCGAATAAAATTAATTAAAAGCCACCATCTTCCCTCCCAGTCAGAGTGTGTGTTTGTGCTGTTACATGCAAATGTGTGTTGGTATGAAGAACAACTGAAAATAATAAAGTTGGCTAAACACAATAAACTTTGTTGGAAAACAACTACATACAACGCAATACCAAACAACAACAACAATAACAAACAGCTTCAGCGGAAAAAGCAAAGTTATAGAAAAATTAAGTTAAGCTTAAATAAGTGCAATTTATTGCCTAACGATGCCTGAATAGCGTTAACTTTTGCTCTTCTTGTTACCGCTTCTATTACCACGTTTATTTTACGCTTTTGATTTTTACGATGCCCATTCATTTCATTTGGTATTCTTTCTTCCTCCATGTTTTATTTTTCTTATCGGTCTATTTTGATTTTACGCTCATTTGGCTGATGTTTTGTTTCCCCAGCCTGCCTGCTAGCTGCCAGCTGCCAGTCAGCCAGCCAGTGCTTGCAGTTGTCTGTTGGGTTGTTAAATTCGTTCAATAGTTCAATCAAAAAGTTCAGAGCCTTTTTTCGTTTCTGTTTCACTTGTTGTTGGTGCTCGTTTGCTTCTAAATTATTTTACTTTAAAAAGAGCTCAAATGCTTTGCACTCATGGTTAAGTAAGTTTCCTAAATGTTTTTGCTGCTATTGACTGGCCGTCTAAAGACCAGCAGCATCACAGCATATTAGTAATTTTGTTGTTCTTATTTTCTATTTTCTGTACTAAAACATTTACGTCAATAGATTTGTATATTCACCTAATATAGAGGAGTAGATAGCGTACTTGGTCATTGAGAATTGCAGCGAAGGATTTATTTGCAAAAGTGGCAATAACAATAAACAAGGTTTTAGAAGTTCTTAACTGCCAACAAACGTTTTGCAGTCCTCTTCATAGCAAAGGCCACCAAACAATAACTGTTGGATCCCGTAATAGACAAACAAATATTTTCTGCTAAACAAATAAAGCAAACTCATTAATGAGCTTACTTCGAAGGATACTCAATCTAAAACCTCGCTAGGTTCATTTATGCACAAGTAATTTAATATTCATTTAAATTCATCTTTTGTGCAAACTTGGTTATCTATCAATCGAAGTTGTTCGATGGATAAATGTATCAACCAAGCAAGTAGTAACACAATTGCATGAAGACTTCATTTAAGAAAACAAATCTCAAAAATAACAATAAAAACAAACATGAAAGAATCCACACAATTGACGTATGAAAAAATTATATTATTCATAAGACATTTATGCTGACTACGCACACAAAATTGCAAACAAAAGAATAAATAGGAAGCAGAACAGAACACGACAGAGCAGAACTGAACAGAAAATAAAAAAAAAACAATGCAAAAATAAAACGATAACAACATCAATACTGCAACAAAAACACAAACAAGTACAAATGAATATAAAAAACATCAGCATAAAAAGAAATGCACACACTCAAATCAGTGTTGCCTTGTCGGTGCTTTTCGGGTTCTTTTTTTTTTGTCCATTTTGCTGATCTCGCCTAGTGATTTTTGAATACCTGTTGTAGGAATTCGCGAATTTCAAAACCTATTTATGCGGTTGTTAATAGTTTTTAGAGTAAAATTAGTTTCTGTCGGCTAGCGAGAATGGTTGGAACCACCTGAGTAAACTCTAGAACTAGTAGCGAATACAGTTTTCGAGTTATAGCGTTATGTCAAAAAGAAAGCAGTTGCACTACAAATATTAACATAACTGGAGAACAGTCCGAAATTCTGCTACAATAATACCACCAAGCCGTGCCAACTTTGTTCGCTCAATAGTTTCAGAGATATTGTGAAACCTGTGCCAAATAAATTGTTTTAAAAAATTTGTCAAAACACAGCAAAATGTCCATTCTTTTGACAAATCTTTTAACCAATTTGAGAAAATGGAGTGCTGATTGAAATTAAGCACTGAAAAAAGGGAAATTTCCCCATTCAAAGCCATTAAAAATTAACCTTTTTCTATACAAAAAGTTCAAAAAATTATTTTTTTACGCTTTACATTTCTATTTGATCTTATCGTGACGTTTGCAAACGTTTTATTTTTAAAAATGTGTGCTTTTGTTCTTTCAACAGTTAGCTACACTGAAACATTTAATAAACATACGCACACACACTCACCCATACACACCCACATACGCATGCATACCAAAACAGTAACTCACGTGCAGAACATAACGCTTGAACATTTCATAATTTGATTTTTTTTATTAAAAGAACTGCAATAAAATCACTCATACGACTCGGGCATTCATACGATACGTATGCGAGCCAGTGCTGCCAACTGAAAATATTCTCAAAATGAATTGATTGTAATAAATCTACTGACCTGAAGTAACCATAAAATAGCGCAATGTGCGCTATCGTCTATACCTCTTCCTCAGAAGTATCTTTGAAGACTGACTTTGAAAAGTTCTCATACTAGAGACCAACCACCCCCTTGGTCCCGCATCTCTGGCGCATGCTGTTCCACCCTCAATTAGGGATTTTTTTGCAAAAGAGTGTTTACTAATCTCTACTCGACTTATTTAACCAGACTACTTGCAGTGACAGAAACATGTTACCGGCCGTCACCGCGAGAAGGTATAAGTCAGAACTTCTGACAGTGCACTCTGTGACGGCAAACTATATCTGTCTTTCAGTTGAAGGCACCGGTATTACTTTACACATGACTTATTCTATTTTATTTCGGTTGCGAATTATCCTTAATGAATCTTCAAAGGTATAGAAATTTTTATAAAAAATTCTCATTTCGATATTGATTTTTTTCTAACAGGAAAATAGCTGTGTTTTAGTATTGGAATAAAATATCCCTGCAAAAAGATTATTAGCATATACGTATTTGCTGACTGGCATTGTAGCTTCCAATACTAGCGGTTTTAAATGATGTAACTTCAAATCATTATAAATGACCGTATAAACTAAGGGCCACTCCTGACAAACGTCCATGAACGATATGTGGAATATTCCAAATCGACCAATAGATATAGCATTCAGGAACTTTGTAAAATTTTTACAAGAAATGAGTCAAAAATCCAAAGGCAACAAGGGTAAATAAAGTGGAATAATTCTTCAAAGGAATTATTGGAGCTATGAACTAATTCTGCAGTGCAACATTAGCCAAGAATGCTCTACCAGATACCCACCGGATCCAAGTGTTGACCCAAACGCAGAGCCTGCAGTATTTATATGGTCGAGATTTCTTAGCTATTGGAGCAGAATAGAGCAGCAAATTAACGAGTACCTTCGTATCACTTGTAAACGAAACACTATAGGAAGCAAAGAAGACAAGAAGATATTACCAGAGTTACAAAAATAAATGAGATCGCAAGGAGCAGTATCCGCTAATTCGCCAATGAAAATAACACTAATAACAGATTTACAGGGAAAAGAAATCAATAGTCCAAAGATAAGGTTTAGTGAAAGTTTTTCAGTAGGTCATAGTTACATCTTCCAAGGTACAACCATTCCTTTACACAAAAAAGTTGACGATCGTGATGATATATAATGATTCGTGAGCTCATTTCTTAGCTAATATTTAAGTAAAGCAGTTTTCTTGCTCTCGGCAACACTGTTAAATAGCAAGCCAAATCTGGGTATCATATGTACGTATGTGTACGATTGCACCGTCATCTGTTTGTATTTGTACAAGAAAGAGTTAAAACAAGTAAACAAATCACTTTATGAAATTTCATTCTTGAGTTTACACACACACACACACAAAGATAATCTGGACTGGTGAAATAAAAGTGGTTATTGAATCCTTCACTTTTTAAAAAAAATATATTTTTTTCAACGAATACAGCCTTCTGCGAACCTTCCTAATAAAACTCAGGCATCTATTAGAGTAATAATTTTTGTTGTTATTGAGTAACCACAGAAAACGACAACTTTTCTTCATAAAAAAATCGAATTTTTAAGAATAAGTTGAGAATAAATAAGTTTCTTAATTTCAGAAAATCTTCGCCTTTTCCGTTGAGAGAGCCATGTTCTTCAAGTTACTTTCTAATAACTTTCATACGTGTTTGAGAAAGAGTTTGATTTCAAGCACTTTGAAATCAAATCCGCGTATATCCTGGGTCCATCCACAATTACATATGGTTTTTCATTGTTGCCCTCGAATTCAAAGTTCCACAACATTACATCAGATTGCTCCTGCCGCCGACCGCAATTTTAATTTTATAGAAATATGGGCTCCACGGTAGTCTAGTAAGTAGTGTGCTGGTCTGCTACCCACCAAATACTCTGGTCTGTTTCACGACAACGAGCTAAAGCTTAGGATTCAGTATACGAAAGTTATTGCTGCTCCGTTTAGACCTCAGCAATTTAGCAAATACAATTCTTTAATTTAAATATCAATTCCTCATCCTAGTTCTTCTCACTCGATACTACCGCACATGTTAATGGAAAGGATTCTGACAAGTTCCACAAGTGGCAAACGCATTTTGAAGAGAATATTAAAAGCCAACAAGTGAAACTCTGTTGGTCTTAGTCCCCTGTTTATTTCCTGCCTTTTTTTTCTTTTTTTGATTCTATAAATTTCATTTTAAGCAATTGTGTGCAGGAAGGTCATGCTACATTCAGCTCACGTAAGTGCATAAAATGAATGTTTTATTTCTCAAATGACAGGGGTAGTAGTAGCAACAGTGATTGCAGTGCAACATGTAAAAACAAAAGCGACAAAAGGCGAAATAAAACTACTTGTTGTCTCAAATGTTTCTGCAATTGTCATTGTCACTTCTTTTGTTGTGAACATTCACGTGCACTTTGTTGTTGTTGTTATTGCTGCTGCTGCCATTGCAGTTGTTGACAATGTTCGAAAATATTTCAATACAATTCTTGTGTTCGTATTCCTTTTTCGATTCAGCTACAACATGTATCTACATATGATTGCTAGTGAGCAGCCGCCATAGTTTTTGTGTGAGTTCCAGTGCTTCCATACATTTGTATGTGTGTACACACTTACATATTTGTCAAAGCGTGTTTTACCAAGTAACACAAGTCGATAAAGGGAAAAATACAAAAACAAACGTTTATGCCTTAAAGGAATTGAAAATGATAATAAAAAAAATTTTAAGAAAAAAGCAAACAAGAGAAACACTGCCTCTACAAACAAACATAAAACAAGAGAATAATATTAAGAACAAGAACAAACAAGCAAACAAACAACAACTATAATAAACATTATAAACTATGGCTGCGAAATGCCATGAAAAGTTTAATGCTTTCCGTATACAAACACACAAACACAGGCAACCAAAAGCCATTCCATTCAAACAAGAGCTTACAAACAAATAGAGAAGTAAAGGAAGAGAAATTTTCACAAATTGTAATTGCTGAAAATTGCGCTATGTTTTGTTTTAGCACTCGCTGAAACAAACTACAACCACAAGAGCAATATAAATAGAAAAATGATTGGAATAATAAAAACAAATACATAATTAGACAGAAAAGGAAAGAAGATTAGAAGATAGTTTTTTTTTTATTTTTATTAGGTTATGAAACAAGTTGATGTGAAGGGGATTTAATTAAAACATTAAACATTTTGTAGAAAGTTACGGAAGGAGTTCCTTGAATTTCCTTGAATATAAAAAAGGCCAAGCACCGAAAGAGTAAAATTTGAGTTACATACAGTTCAAGTCATAATTACAGACAACGAATTGAAATGGCTTTGGCACAACGCAGATATTAACAAAATAAAACTTATTTTATTAAAAAGAATTTTTAGGAATTTATTCTTTCTATTTTAAGAACTATTTCAAACTCATTTTATTATAAAAATCTAATTTATCAGTTGTGAGTGGAAAAGCAAATAGTGGCAAGTGTTGCCAATGTTTGCACAAGCTATTGGACATTTATTCCAAACAGTGGAAATACTAGCTTTTATTGTTTCTTCTAACTGAAGCAAATCATAGCTGATCACGGCTACATTTAGATGGCATGCAACCAATCAAACGTAGCAAGGCAAGTAAAAAAACATAAAATAAAATTTTTGTTATAGGAGCTTTTTATTAAAACCCCTTAATGATTTTGTCTTGATGTTCTTTGGATTTCTCATTTAGTCTAAGGAATTTCGAGCATACGACGTTTAAGTTTTTCTAAAAATAAGTTGGGTAAAAGTTTCCGGAGAAGCTGGACCAAGCAACCAGAGAAATGCGCAAAGAGACTGTCTTATCCACCCTCAACAAATATATTGCACTTTGTTTAATAACAAAGAAAACATTTCAATATTACTTTAATGTGGTCACTTTAACTTATACATAGTCACTACAACCATATTATGATCTATACATCAATGTATTGTCGAAGCAAACTTATTACGGTTATCCGAAAATTTCTTCAACATTACTTTAGTTGCGCTACACAAGTTATTAATGACATTTGGAATCACTAAAAGAATTCGTCCATACAAATTGCAACATGGTTGGGTTAAAATATACAAAATTGTTACCAAAATTCTAACCACCACCAAAGTATTTAAATTACATATACAAAAATAATTTGATAAATCTAACCATAAAATGTTCTGAATAATATGTAAAATTCGGTTGGTGTTTAAGCTTGTTTTCGAAAAATTATTATTAACGATAACAACCATATAATTCAATCACAATATGCTGGTCCTTGATTATGGTTTCCTCTACCATGTTTTGTCTTTGAATATATAAAAAATATTTATTTTAATCCATCTACCTTCTGGTCCACTAAACGTACAGTCATGGGAAATATACAAATCTCCAATTTTCCTTTATGGGACACGTAAGATTGACTGAACATTTGGCAAAAATAGTGGTTAAGCTTATATTGTCAAATATTTGCTTGGTGTGACCATAACTTCAAATACTTATTAATGACACTGTACAACACAAAAGAAATAAAACAATTCTGGCAATAGTTTCCGGCACGGAAGACAAAAATATACGTTTATCGGCATTTTGGAAGATTACGTCTGGCTTCTATTTTAGGCGGTTAAAGTTCAACTATTTTGCACATTATTATAGCGAATCGGCATAGGAAATCCTGTCAGTCTTCTATTTTAGTTATAAATTGTGTTCAGCACTTTTTTCTAACACACTACTTTATGAAGCACATTTACCCTCTAACTCTCCGATGTGTGGATCGAAAGCGCAAAAAAACTTTCCTAAAACTGCAATATAACGACCTGAAACATACTACAGAAATACTTTCCATAAAATTCTATTATAATTATTCAATTACACCAACTTGAACGACGGAAGCAAGTCAAAACCTAAAATGTGCTTAAATATCCAACAGAACCGGATTTTATGAGGCTACTTTACATGGAAAATATGTCTTAGGTAAAATTTCTCTATAAGCCACTATATAAACGAATACTGTAAGCATTTCTATAGCATTATCAAACAAGACCCAGTATAGAGTCCGGCTATACGAAAGTAAATACTATTGCCTTTATAACGTTCTACAATAGGTGCACATGCCTGATGAAATCGTTCACCATGTTCATCGGATTCTGTTGCTTTTTATGCTTGTTAGCTCTTTTAAGCAGGGGTTCTTTTTAGCACTTTGTATCGTAGAATTACATTTATTGAAATTGTGTTCTGAAATTTTTAATTTTAACTACGTTTTCCTTGAACAAAAGTGAACATTTTTAGTTTTTTCCTCTAGCTGTTCTAATTTTTCATAGTGCTGGAGTTTCCAGTCATATTAAAAAAAAAACCATTAAGAGTTCACAAAGTTTTAGGTGTAAAAATAGGTAACTCTTAAATAATATAAAACAAAATTACTTGCAAGTAACAATTTGTGTTTTCCTTGTCGTAGTGAAATTATTCTAATATAGCGACACAAAAAAAACAGTTCTACGTCAATAGAAGAATTTTCCAGTTTCCAAGACAACAAAAGCAAGAACCCTATTTCCTAATTAAAATGTTATTTGGTGATGTCGAGCCATCTTTTTTCATTTTGAACTAAACTGTTTGCAAAAATTAGAAATTTTCTTTAGGGATTTTCACACTTATTATTATTTTTCAAGCATACGGTGTTTTCTTTTCTGGAAAAAATTAAAATTTTTTTTTTTTCATACACCTACAAAAGGTGATGTTTCTTTTCATTCAGATGGATTCAATTTATGTATCAAAATAAATAAAGTGCAATGAACCTCATTACTACAACTTATTTTTATAATTCTTTTATTAATTTGTCACACCCATGATTTGTTTGATTTGAAATTAATAAGAAATAATGACAAGCGTCAACATGTTTATTTATATTCGAATTTTTCAGACACTCCTACAAGGCAAGAATCATTCTGAGTACGTTAAACAAGGAGCCTTTTGCTTGGAGACTCAAAAGTATCCTGATGCTGTCAATCATGTAAGTTTTAAATGTCACGGCCTATTGTCCACAAGGATCAAAAGCACCAGTAACAGCAAGTAAATAAAACAAAAACAAAACAACAATAACAACACAAGCGCCGTTTAACCAGTTGTTTAGCTAGAACAAAGCCAATAATAAAGCAAAGAGACTTCATGTTAGTCATAGTTAGGAGAAAAACAAAGACTTGTACCTCTGCCTATTTCTCTAACAAACAGACGTTGATACATGTTTACTGTACTTCTGCAGTACTTTTCCACTTCCATAGACGTTTTAGCAGAATTTGCTTAACTAACCTTAGTCTGCAGGAACAATAAAACAACAATACTGAAGTTCAGTGTTATATTTTAGCTGTCAAACACTGGATTAATCGCTGACAGGGTGTAAGACCTGTTTGATGTCAATATCCTTACGCAGCACCCACACACATACATACATATGTATGTTTATCGTTGTTAAAGTATGCAAGGAGACATTACACGATACCACCTTTTGCCAAAAATATGTAGCAAGTGTAAATAACACTTGCCTTAGGACAAAATGAAACTAGCCACACAATTAAATTCTTTGAAAATGGCTTCCATTGTTTCAGGCTTCATTTATTTGGATTTTATTTATGTTAAAATTAAAATAATTAAATTTTTATACTGTTTTTCTTTCAGCCGAATTTCCCATCGATCATGTTAAAGCCAGGTGAATGTTATAACCACGAAGTGATTTATAAATTTGGCACCTGCAAAGAATGAGCAAAACAACTGAAGATGAAAAAGAGTTCCAAGCAGCAAAATGAAAATGAAATAGTTATATAAGTGCCCAACTGCCGCGCAAACCAGATTTAATCCTAATGATGAATTTTATTGTTTTCACTTTTTTTATCAAACTTATTTGTAATAAAAAACATTGTTTACATTGAGAACGTTTTTATTTGTCTTGCCGTTAACGACTTAATCACTTTTAAATAGTTGTTGCTTAAAATAGCTATTGACGAAACTAAACTTAACAAAATGTAAGTCTACAGTTAAATCTTTTGCGATAAGAAAGCTTGCAACTTACCTATAATGTAGACGGATGCATATCGTGCAACCAAACTAATGTCACTATTGAAAGATAAAACCAGGTTTGAGCGACCATTAGATTTATTGACGGCAGGAGGATTTAAAAACAAAACAAAAAAATTCTATCGGTCCCGAAATTCTTTCTACTAAAAACTGGCAAAGAAAACACATGGTCACGACAACCATATTATGTTCTCTACAACAATATACCATTGTGGCCACGCATACAATGTTTATTTGATGACATTTTTGATATACGACGATAAAATAATTATTGTTTAAATTCAAATTTAAACGATTTCCAACCATCAAAATAACAGTTTGATTGAGTTGAACATTACAAAATTTACTTCTCACAAAAATATTATGATCAGTGCTGTTCTGTATTCATAATCTGCAATATTTTATTCTAAAGTGAAAATTTCCGAAGGTTTCAGCTGTTCTATAGTCCACTTCTGAATAATTTATTTTGATTTATTTAGAATAAAAAAGTTTAGTGGCTTTCGTCAAATAAAACTTTATTTAAATGTAAAAATTACAATTTTGTTTTAAAATATCAAAGGTTTTCATTCAGTTTTAAAATACAGAACAGCTAATTTTCGAATCATTCAATTCCGAGTATTTTTACAATTCCACATGCTTCCATTCTACTCGGAATATAGTACAGGGACGAATAACTTTAACCGTAAATTGTTCTTAATAGACATAATATTTGAAATTCTTTTGGTATTTAAACAAAGTATGAGGGTGGTGTGTCTTAGGTGGATAGCGCTGTAACTATCAAGCATTAGATGGCCTTAGTCGCCTGTGTACCCCAGCCACTGCGAATCAATAAGATCATCTCAGATTATGGTTACCTCAACCATATGTTTTCTATGTGTGTAGAAAAAATGAATTAAATCTATAATTCCCCGGGGCTTTTAATTTTAGGCAGAGGCTTGTTTACTCGTATATTTCCTTTCAATATATACATACATACATACATACATACATACATACATACATACATACATACATACATACATACATACATACATACATACATGCATACATACATGCATACATACATATACATATATATGCAAAGGTCGATATTAAAACGACAAATTTATTCGACTTCATTTCTTTATTAAATCCAAACTGTTTTTAACACAAAAATATATAAAGTTAAACACATAAATTATTTTCTATTTTTTTTTTTTTTTGGTTACAAAAGCAAACATGGACTTTCGAATTGTAATAACGATGTTAGCACAAATGTTCGAATGTACTTCGTTTAGAGTTTAACATTTTGTTTTGATGTACAAAAAGTTTAGTTGTTTTTATTTGCGAAATTAAGTTGTAATTAAAATTGACGCACATTGAGTTTGATGGGATTCAGTCATTTCACTGACCCAAATTTGACGTGATCTAAACAGTTCATTTTCATTATTATGAAGTTAATTAAATCAAACCATTTCATTGTTTTTGCTACAGCTTTTTGGTGTTGGATTAAATATTCTTTAACAAAGTTTTGCAAAGTTCATTGAAACTGACAACAAAAAAACCAACTAAAAAACAACAATACAACAAAAAAAAAAGTTTTTATAATTGAAAACACGAGCGAATGGGCACAATAACCCTGCAGCTAAAATGATGGCCAGTTACGTTTTGGCACAGTCCTATAACTTGTTGTAGCATGACCGCAGCGAAAGTTTGAGATTCTTACTACTCGAAAATGGACACATATAGAAAATGATAATAGGTGGGGCGCTCTGCTTAAGCCCCTTTGACTATATTCTACATGTGTTTGTTTTTTTCATGGATTCTTGAAGAGAAAATTCTAATGACAATCGTTCCGACTGGCGGAAAAATTTTAATGAAAATATTCTCATTACATCGTTTGTCTACACTCTCACACTTGAATTAAAATGAAAAGGACATGGTTGTTTACTTCTAGCAAGCAGCAGAGAAAGATGCCGAAACGGTACTTTCCTCGGCGATAGCTGAGCTATTTCGGTAGATGTTTGATAGATTTTTTGTCGAAAAGTAGCAAAATGAAGTGGTAGAAAAGTACACAAATGTTTAGCACTAGGATGGACAAAATACAGTGATAACCGATAATCACAACGGGAGTTTTTGTGCCGGCGCTAATTGAAAAAAGATATCTGCTGCAACTCGCTGTCTGCGGCTAACCAATCAACTTGTTTATATTTTCAACAGTTGTTTTACTCCATCTACTAGTGCGCATTAGTGGGTTTTAGTAAAAAATGCTCTCTGTTCATGAGAAGTCAAAACGTAAGCTGGTCTATTACAGAAACAACAACAATAAGCAGTGGTGCTTGCTGCTATGTTTAATAAATTTTAAACTTAATTGAAACTATTCTGAAAATGCTATAGAATGAATATTCGCACAAGTGGCATAGAATTCTATGCAATGAACTAAGCGCACTGCTGCAAAATAACTAGATATTGTACATAAGAGTGTATGATAGAACAAGTTGTTCACATACTAGTTGCTTTAGCTGCAGGGAACCGCTTAGTAGTACACATTTATACATAAAAAAGAACGTATGTGCCTGTACACACATATAAACATACACCCACTTACCCAGCTGTACATGCATACATACATGCTTAAACTAGTGTTTAGTATTTATTTGATTTTGTTGTTGTTGTTTTGTATTGCGTTGTGTAAATATTTTGATTACTCTTGGGGGAAATATCTGCTATTGATGTTTGAAAATGAAACTTTTTCGACTTGTTTTGCGAATAGCCGTTTAAGTGTTCATGTGTGTGCGTGTGCATGTGAGCATGTGTCATTTATATCAATGTCAAATAATTGAATAATTGCTTAGTCATTGACAACAAATACATTTTTCATCCAAATCAATACAAGCCTACAACACATACAACATCAATAATTTAAAATACCATTATGAATTTTGTATTATGAGTTTGCTTACACACATACATATGTACATACTCGTATATGTTTATACACGAATATATGTATATACATATGAATGTTATCGCAAAAATGTTGCATACAGGAGAATGACAAGATGAGGCTTGGCTGGAAAGGCCTGCGTAAAATATCGTTAATATTTTTGTTAAAAATCACATTCATGAACAAGGGAAGATCGTGATAGAGTCCGAAATTTAAAATGTTGTAATATTTAATACTCAATGTTTATTTTTTACATAATTCAAGACCATGAAGCCTGCTGCAAATGCTATAGCTTTCAAAAAAACAAAAAGTAACAAAAAACCTTGATTTTATGTGTCTCACGCAGTTGCTCTCATTATGTTTTCGCAAGAATTAACCTGTAGATTTTCTATAAGTTTTATTAAACTCGCATTGCTTTAATTTGCGAATGAGTATTTTTTATATCAAAGTTGTTACCTCATTTTCGAGAAATACGTGAATAATTTTAAATTCAATTTTAGTTCCACAAAACAACGTCAAAATATAAATAAAATTACTCGGTACGTATCACTTATTAGAAGTGGGTTTTTATAAAAATATTTTAAATGAAATTTGAACTTATCTCGTATGTTCAGATGTGTGATTTAAAATTTGCAGTCATGTTTTTAGTTTTAAGCATTGAATAGATTTAAAACAAACAAATCCGCATTAGCAATTTATAATTCCTTTGTTTTATTTACTTCAAAATCATAAAATGCATAGATGCATGCACCAACACAAACACATATACAAAACAAGGTTGGATGCATGTTACGAGTATTCCTGTTCCCGCTCTTCTTTAAGTGATAAATATGTGTATGAATAAATTTCTGTATTTTCATATTTGTCTATGGATATTTTCTTTTTCCATTTGTCTCGTAGGACAGACAAAATAAACTAAAATTACTCCTGGACAAAAAATCTTAATTGGCATCTTTGCTTAACTGGAAGTAAAATAAACAGAAAATTCTATTTACCTGTATCGAAATTTAAGAAGTGTAATCTTAAGATAAAATCTAATAGTCTAAAGACTAAAGCAGTGTTTTAAATGCTAGCTACAAAATAGTTATAGCACAAATAACTATACTTTGTTTAAAATTCTGCAAGTTTTATTAACAATGTTATAGCTACTACTGTGCTAAGAAAATGAATGGTCGCATCAATAGCAAATATGAAAAACAATTGCTGTTACACAACAGCACTTCTTTTACTGTGCTCATACCGTTGAAAATATGACAACAACAAAAACAGCACCAGCACAAACATGACAACAATTACATAGCGAAATGTTACAGCAGCAATGTTTTGCAGTAAGAGAACTCCGTTGTAATTTTTATTTATCCTTGATTTTCTTGTCTAAGTATTCAAGTAGTTATAAAAATAAGCTCTTACGTTATAAGACTCTATGACAAGGCAAACTGCTCATGTAGATATACTGGAGTTCTTTAAAATAGTCCATTCTAGCGTTTAAAAATTAACAACTAGCAACAGTAAGAAAGGTGATAGTAAACATTTGGTATTGCTGTGCTGTTTATGTTTTTCAACAGCACAAATGCAGCAAAAGTACTATCGTAAGTTTTTTTTTCAGTAACTGTTGTTAGAAATAAATTTTTATGTTTGTTTGATTTTCTTTCAGCGTACAGTTAAAAAATAATTGCAACGTAGAAAATCGCAGTGTTGGCTACGATATTGGAGTTGTGGCTATTGCTGTTGTATTTTTAATACAAGCTGCATAGCAAAGGTAATAGCAATTTTATTATAGCATTTTTATAGACCCTGTGTAATACTTCCACTTAGATATTTTCTTATCACTAAATACTCTAGAAACACTTGTTATATTTATATTAATATTAAGTCCTACTTGAAAATTTCATTTCATCGTTTAATAAGAGTCAGTTTTAAACGATGCACTCTGGTTGATTGTGTGAACGTTTTATTAAAACACAAAAAAAAACATTTGAAGGTTTGTATTTTCAATTGATGGTTTGTATATTTGATAAATACACCGGTGTTGCCAAATCTACTTTTGAAGTTACTTAATTTACGGTCTTACAAAACAGTTTGTCCTAAACTTTTTGTGGTGCCCACCTTATGTTAAATGTTAACAAGGTGTACTATATATGCTCCAAGATAATTAAATATTTATTGTTTATTTCAACCGTTAAAATCTCAACACTTTGTCTTTGGATTGACGATAGCCGAGCAACCTAAAATATCGATTCACTACGACCTAACAATAATATTATATGGAATAGTGGTTATTTTCAAGCTAATCCTTACAATATAAAAAAAGCTTATGCCACATTCTGTTTCACAACCCATACAGTAAATAATTTTTGAGAAGTTTTTAATAAAGCTTAATCATTAGCTTTTGCAATAGATCCAGCAAATGTAACAGAAAATAAATTAACTCATAAACTGTGCAGTTAACTTACACTACTGAGTAAAACATTAGTTTTTATTATTTGAGATATAAATTATTTATAAATAAGTCAGATATTAATTTAAAGAAGAGAAGAGAATGTAAGAGATTAAAAGAGAATTTAAGAGAATATATGAGCAGAGAGGAGAAAAGGAGAGAAGAGAAAAGAAGAGAAGTCAAGAGTTTTGAAGGTTTAAAGAAGCTTAGTTGCAGACAGGAAGATCTTCAGAAGAGAAGAATATAGAGAATATAAGAGAATATAAGAGCAAAAATGAGAAGAGGAGAGAAGAGAAAAGAAGAGAAGAGAAGTCAAGAGTGTTAATGGTTTACAGAAGCTTAATTGCAGAGAGGAAGTTTTTGAAACTGCCAATACAGCTGCTCCTCTGGCTCCTCCTTTCGAATGTTTGGAGAGGCAAACAAGGGACCTCCTTCTGAGCGTGACCAAATGTTAGTCCTCCAGAACAGAGGCATAGGAAATATCTGTCTCCTCCTCTGCTCCTTTGTGACAGTTTCTACAGTCCCTGCATACCCCATTTATTTGACGAGGGCGCAAATCTTCAATGCCTAGCAACCGCTGCCACGATATCCTTAATTGAGTTTTCCGAAGTCTTTTTGGTGCAGACCCTGTCTAATCTAAGCCAGATTAGCTTAGTGCTCCGGTATGTGGATTATTCCTACCATCTAGCCTGAGCCATAATATACACAGCGTTATCATTCCGGGTGGAGAATGCCGCAGGATAAATATAATCATGGTTAAGAAAAATCAAATCTCAGTTGAGCAGGAAGTCGATTCAAAATAAAGGAAGGAATCTTTATTGATCCTCAAATAAGACGAACCCTGTAGGACAACATATTTTTTTAGTTTTACGAAGCTTTGAAAAATTAACACTGAGCGTTCACCCTTCATGACTGTATGTACGTATGTTAGTTTGTCGTAGTAAACAATTGGCTACATTCCTCGTTAGTATTTTGATATGAAAATTGAACAAACGCTATGAAGGTCGTTTTGTCAGTTTTGCCAAAGCAGAACGATACGAGTCAACATAATTAGTTGTGCGTTTGTGTGTTTGTTAAGTTACTTCCTTTAAATGGAATGGCGCCTCCAAACACATTTGCAACCGAATAATTTGACTACCTTTGTAGTTTCGTGTCAAAGACCTTTTAGATATTTTTATTTTTTATTCCATCCTAACAGTTCATTATAATAGCAACTACACAGCTGAAGAAAAAAATTAAAAATAGTAACAAAATATGCTTCAGTGCAAATATAGGCATTTCTTGTTCTTTTCTAACACATCGAAACCACCTTGTGCTGCAAAAAAATGGATTCCAGCGACAAGCCAACGAAGAGAATAGACTTAATTAATTTAAAAATCACTGATGAATAAGTATAAATACAGCAGAACTAACGAAATTCAAGCGATTGATTTTACTCTAAGGGAAAGCAAACGGCAAACGGCAAACGTAATGTGATATTATGCGAAATGTGCGATAATTTTGCATTGGGCTTTGGCTATTATTTCGCAGGCGGATAAGCGATTGGAAAGCTCACAAGAAGCAATCGAACAAGATATACCTGAAGAATTCAGAATTACTCGCACTAATTATTTAACCCATAAATCACTCCATCAAACAGAATCGAGTTTACGAACCGTGTTTACCGAAGCAATTGTCTCTCATTCTCTCATTCTCATTGTTCTCTATTATAGACTCCTTATATAAAGACTCCTTAATAGAAATATAGTATTATAAAATAAATTTATATAAAAACTCAACACACGTCACTTCAGTTAAAAGAAAGACGTAAAGCCAACACCTACACAGTGGTGAAACATTTCTCTAGAAAGTCGAATCCATCAACACTTTTCAAGGAGCAAAGGAAAATAATCAGAAAAAGAGACTTGAGACTTTGTTACAGCAACAAATTTCAAAGCGGTTTTTGTGTTGGCTCTAGCAAAAACTAAATCGTAACACAGGGTGACCAAATTTAATGTTTATGACGTTTCATATGTGTATGGATGAGTACGTGTGTGTATTTGTGTGTGTGAAACGTTGTGGAGAAAACTAACGAACGAATAATTTGTTTATTTACATTTTGTTCGGCGTTTCATTGTTGTGAACAAGAAAAAAAAGCGAATTTATTTTGGAAAACATTTTCAGCTGGCATTTCGTTGTCTGCCACCGACCAGAATACATCGTTAAAACGCGGTACGGGAGAAAATTGAAAATAAAACTTCTATCACAAAAGATTACAAAAGCAAAAAAACATTCTGTGTAAAATGTATCGTTACAGTTTTAATTAATACCAACCACCTGTTTATACAAGCAGAAAGGTGCAATATTTAAAATTACAAGTTTCAGTTAGTTCGGTCATTTAAATTGTTTTATTTAGTAATAAAAAAAATTCTTTGGCATAATTGGGATTTCAAATAAAACAAAAATATTACTAACTTTAACCTAATTAAAAATAATACAAAAACTTCGAATACTATTCATTAATTGTTAAACAATTTGTTCGCTTGTGTCAAGCCAAGTGTTTGTTGTGCGAGTTTAAAATATTGAGGCAATTAATACTTTAAAGTGTGTTTTTTTTCACGTGCGAGTATCATGGCTAGTAAATAATTATAGATTGAAATCATTTGAGAAAAACTATTTAAATACAACTTGCTGGCGTGTTGCACGTTTATTTCTGAATAAAAAAAAACAAAAAATAACAACAAAATCAAGTGATAAAAGTTCAAAAATTTATTAGCAAATCAAAATAACAATAAATCGTATCATAGTTTAAGGCAAATAAGACAAGCTTTATTTTAGTACGGTGAGTTCTCTGACCATTCAATTAGCTTACCTGCATATTAGGTAAACAGTTGAAGAAAACTACCCCGAAGTCATGAATAAATTTAAATTTAAATTATTATGGCGTTTTGTTGTCTGACATTAATGTTCATTATTTTCTGCTATTTTACAGTTTTCTGTTCTTTTGTTTTTACTATAATAACATGTTCTTTTCTAAACGCTTTTGCTTTAAGAAGGCAATACATACTGTCTTTAATTGTCTGCCAAAAGGTGAGATGACAGTTGGTTTATTTATTTTCGTTATAAAAGAACAAATAACGGAAAGTTATTTTTATGTTATTTGAGAAACTTCATTCGAATCTCCACTTGGTTTCTTTAAATATTAACATACCTAGAGAACAGTTGCTCCTATTCAGTTAAAAAAAAAAATTCGAAATTCGACATTTTTAAGCCGTGCCGACATTGTTTTTTAACCCGACCAGTAGTTTCAGAGATATCATGGAATAATTTCCAAACTATTTAATACAAATTTTTGTTTTTAATAAATCCGAAAAAAGAATCAATTTTTCTTCTACGAGCGCAGACGTAATAATGTTTCAAACGAGTTGTATTTCATTGAAATCGATGCACAACTTTTGATTTTATTTACAATTAAGGCAGGTATCTCGTTACACAAAACTTGCCACATGCACACAACAATAAAATGCTCCTTAGTAAAATTTCGTACTGTTGTATGCATATGGCAACTCTGTTCGAAATTAGATACCTTAACTTAATTGCGAATATAATTAAAAGTCGTACATGGAGAGATTTTTGAACTATTTTATTTTTTATAATTTTTAAAAATAATTTAAAAAAAACTTTGCATAAAAAATTTGTTTATTTTTGCCCCTACTTCCTGGATATCTCTGAAAATACTAAGCAACTTTAACAACAATGTTAGTAAAACTAGGATTATTTCCTCTGCCAAAACTGTTCTAAATTAATATTATGTATATCTCGGAAAATTGGAACCAATTTGCATAAGAACGAACAACTTTCAGTTGATTTCAGAATTGACTGCAATAGCACCTGGACCTGGCTTGGCGGCCAAAACTGTCGATGATGAAGCGACCGGATGACCACAATAGGACATCTATATTATCATGGCAGTCTGGATCTACTGGGGGCATTTAAAATATTTTCCAGTTCCATGCAAAAAGCGTTTTCTTTTAATTAATAATAGCTGCAGAATTATTATCACTAACGGCCAGTCAATTCATGTTTGCTACTAAACATATAAAAACGTGTTGAGAAACTTGAAAATCGCCCCCAATCCAATCTTACGGATGCTAAATAAACATAATATTAAATATGTTAAAAGTTACTTGTTACAATTTCGTCGATTATAACTCATGATAACACTTCAAGGTTACACATTTTTTAATATTTAAACTAATTTTATTTATCTAAAATTTCCTAAAACACAAGTTAGTTGGGAAACCTGATTCGTTATGTAAAACTATGGAGCATCGCTATTAAGAACATTTACATAATTTGTATTAAAACTTAAGCGTGGAGTCAGTCTGTTAATAAACTTGGAGTATATGTGTTACATGCCTTACTTGACCAAGTAGGTACGAGTTCTGTCAAATGCCTACTTTTGTTGTTAAGCAAAAGTTACATTCATCGTGTTTCGGAATCAATGTCATAGGTGAAATACTCGTGGAGCGCCGTACAAATGAGTATGCACAGAAATATGTATTGAAATTAACGTGAACTTAGTAAATGTAAATAAAAAATGTACAAGTGTAAATAATTACCGAATGTGAATTGTAATTTATGACTTATAGTCGTAGTTGTGGTTCTGTTTTCGAATTTGATAATTATAAACTACAATAAATTCGCGCGAATATTTTCTATGTATTTAAAAAAAAACATCACATTGATTACAGTAATTAAATATTTCAACATATGAGCCGTTCTCTATTAAAGTGTTGTAAGTCCATTTCATATTATATGGAGATGTGGTTTCATGATCGTTTATAAAGTATAAGTTAAAACAAACATGGACTTACACCACTTTCAAATCAACAAAATTTTAAAATCGATCAATTGATAAAATAATAAAAATGGGATGTCAATTGAATGAAACCCATTTTTGGTCAAATTTTTAATAAATACATATGTCAAATAAAACCAAACCAAAATGAGCAAACAGAATACACTACGAACTTTTAGACTCCGCAATAAACTATGGAAGTACCACATTTTCCGGTTATGAAGGCATTTTTTATATCAGTAACAGTGTTGTCACACTTTCTAAGCAAATAAGTATCGTCTAAAGTAAATTCACTTCCCCAAAAAAGTGAATTTATACCATTTTCAATCTACTTAATTATACAGGGTGTCTGGTAGCAGATTTATATTTTCAAACTTAAATAAAAACGTAATAATTGACACAAAGTTTTATTAAAAGCATTGAACGATAGAATGGAAATGCGGATTTTATTTTCTAAAGAGTATGTCATCCAGAACATACCGTTCATAACGGAGCCTTGTGTTCTGCGCGACATGCTGCAGTAAACTTGGTTCAATTGAGCTGATTTCTCGACGAATATTTTCCTTTAAAGCCTCAAGAGATTGGGTATTGTCATTGGGTTGACATTCGTCGCCTGGCCTCGAGAATTTTCAAGAAAAAAAATGGTCCAACTATCTCATGCGTAGATAAGGCACACCAAACAGTTACCCTGGGGCAAAGCAATGGGTTTTGATGTTTCAATCGTGGGTTGCAGGTTCTTGGAGACCAGTAACGGCAGCTTTGCTGTTGACGTGGCCGTTTAAGTGAAAATAAGCCTCGTCGCTCCAAAAAATGGGATTTACAGTGCGAAAACACTCCAACATCGTTTCACAAATATTTTTTCGCAAATCAAAGTCACTTTCTTTCAGTTCCTGAACGATTTGAATTTTAAAAGGAAGAACTTCAGATCCTTTTATAAAATTTCATGAATAATCGCTGTTGGAAGTCCCAGTGAGGCTGCTCTTTTCAACCAGTTCAATGTTTTCGGGAGTGCTTGAAGATCGACGAGGCCCTGGCCGTGGGACATTCATAGCCGAAGTAGTTGCGCGGAGTCTCTGCACCGACGAATGAATTAAATTTACACTCGGTCCATCACGTATTCGCCGAATACCGCACTTTCAACAAAATTGTCGACGTGCAATTACGTAAGAATCATTACTATTAAAAATTTTTTGCACAGCGAACACGCGATGCTCACTCGACCACTGCGACATGTGACTGACAAATCCGCACAATCGATAATTCCAATGGAACCACCCTTCCTCCGCAACGTTTAATACTTTTTGAAATAATCGTATTTGAAAATATAAATTTGGCTCCAGACACCCTGTATTTATAAATTAATATGGACAAAATGGTACAAATTTTAAAGGAACTGTTTACAAATAGATAAAAAAGATGTTATCAATAACTAACTTTTGGCAAAACTTGACTTACTCCACTCTCGAAGAAAACGGATCATATAGCAATTAAACAATTATAATAATTAATTATCACAACTCTAGTTGTTACTTTTAGCTAATTTTTCGCTGTTCTCTATTTATTAAGTCAAAAATCAAGGTATTGTTGACAGTTTTCTTCGATCATCGAGGTGTCAACAAGGAATACTATTTGAGAGTTATGCGTCGTTTGCGCGAAGCTATTCGGGCGACTATGTCAAATTACCAAAAATTCCAATTATCAATTGCGTAAACAATATCTTGGGCTCATTATCATAATCATATTAAAGGTTCATTGTGAACAAATGGCGAAATACCAAAAGAAATACACTCGCCCAAATGTCGATGTTGTACTTTCACTTAATTTATTTATCTTTTAAACGTAACACTAGTGGTAACTACCTACTTCATAATCGATAAAAATGAATAATTTGATGTTAAGTGAATATGAAATTCATATCGCACCCAAAATCAAAAACAGGCTCAACTCAAAATTTATAAATATTATTTTCTTTTTAATAAAAAAAATTCCTTTTCATCACTTTCATTTTTAATTGCAAAAATACCATTATGCCTGTTTTTAGATCATTTGCGTCGCTTCATTTACAGTGTAGTTTTCTGGAGTTACGACTGTTTTTGTTTCAGTGAGCGATATTTAAATTTAATTTACACTTTTACAATTTTAACAAAAAACAAAAAAAATATGTTCTAGCACGGTCTCCGAAAACCATGTTGTATCTGAAGCACTTGACAACCAACCGAAACAAGTAACTACATATCAATACGTTTGACACTATAGGATATCAAATCGAATCACTGTGCGTACATGCCTTGAGGCACAATCATTTCCTTCCATTTAACCTAACCTAACGCAATAAAAGTCATTATTGATAACAAGAGCATAGTCGTTGAGTGGTGAATAATATTTATGAGATTTGAAAAGTTATTTTTTTGATTCAAACAAAATTTAAAAAACCAAAAAGAAATAACTGGTTCTCCCCAGACTCACACAAGTCTCCAATGTGATGAATTGAAATAATTTTTGATCTTTAATAAAACTAACCTCCCTTTTTGTACTGGCTTCTTGTGCCATTTAGAGAGAAACGTAAACTCCATTAAAATTTTTTTACACAATTTGTCGTTTTATTTCTTTTTCCCGAAAATAGTGAAATGTTCAGATGTTTCCACCTCTACCGGTTTTTCTACACAGAACAACAATTATGAAAATAAAAACTACGTCAACACTTTACTGTTTTTGGTTTGAAGTTCTTTAAACTTCATCACAAAGTTTAAGTAAATTCAAGTTTAACATATTTCTAGATTTTCTAAACAGTTGGTAAAGGTTTTCTGATAAGCTGGCTAAGCAAACAGCGAAATCCGTATAAAGACTAGTTTATCCCCCCTTAACAAATAAATTGCATTTGTATAAAAGAATGAGCTGGAATAGAATTAACTTCCTCTTTCTGCTTAAAACGCTTAGCCGTTCCTTCAGTTTGCTCAACTCTTCCTGAAATTCTGGAAAGGAAATCTCAAAACCAAACATGTCCATATCTGAGCTCTTCGGAAAATTTATTTCAACATATTTGTGGGCAAACCGAATACTTTTCATTTACCTTCCATTTTAAGTACATGAAGACACCAATAACGCGCGCACACGTACATACATACATATTAATTACATCAGTAATGAAACGAATATCGTACGAGCACTCAGTCAATTTCAAAATTTTCCAAATATACTTTTACTTTGTCATTCATTTGAATGATTTATCTTTGTAGCGAATAAATATGAAATATTTTACGTTTCACTAGAAAAGAAACAAAATAAAAACACCTTAAAAAAATAACTAGAAATGGACTGGATAAAAAAAGCAACAAGCGCAGCCAAATAAGCAAACAATAGAAAGAGGTGTGTTCGCAGCTTTTGTATGGGAAGAGATGTGAGTGTGTATGTGTGTGTGTGTGTGTCTGACTTTTGCTATGCTAAAGCTTCAACAGGAAACTTTTAATTTAATTAATTTAGTCACAAAGGCATAATCATATCAGTCAGTTCGTCTTTCTGTCTTTGCATCTGCCGAGTGTCAGCCGTCAGTTGTGTCTTCCGCCAATAGAATAATAAAAACGAAAGAAAACTTGAAATTAAACAAATGTTGCTGACACTGCAAGATTTGTTGCTTTGAATGCACACAAACAATATTCTGTAAAGTGGCGTGTTTGCATTCTTCCAGCCTCTGACATTGACTTTGTAAAATACTCGCACGTTGTCAAAATAGTTTTAGTGTGTAACTAAATTGCAAGTGCAGCAAATACCCTGTGTCAACGTGTTTAAGTGATAAAATAAATGTCTCTTAGAATGAATGATCACATTAATCATGTTGTTCAAGAACGAACGACACCGCTAGGGGATGTCACGGGTTTTACTTAACGAAAATAAAGGACTTAGCTAGAAATGAAATTAGTTTGCAATTGCATTTCAATTATTTTCTAAAAAATATTTGAGCCAAATTGTATGAAAGAAACCATTAGAAATAAACGTCAATAGCTTTGAAGAGGGGGAGAAGTTAACTTTTATTTATTACTTTTCACTAACAACCTTTTGTAAAACTTTATTTTAAAAACTTAATTTAGTTCCCTTCAAATTACTTAATTATATTTACGCACGTTCTGTTAACTATATCCGATTTAATTTAAAAATCAAAGCAAATCGAATTTTAATAATGAATCGACTACTAAATAAGCTGCTCGAATATTGTATTATTTATTTATTTATTTCAATATAAAATAAATAGTAAAACCTCTTACATATTTGCGGCGAACGTGACTACGCACGAGTTGGTTTAAGACAATCGAAATTTTAGTTTTTATTACTAGACCATACAACTTTCTCTCCCATTACTTTTTATTTTAGAAATAAAATTTCTATTCTCGTGACAACCATTTCATCTCAATTTCATTTAACTAAAAAGTATTTTTCTTTGTTTCGTTAGAAATAATAAATGTACAGAAGCAAAATCATTTTAAATGGAAGCATACTCAAACATACTCATACAAATGTATTTGAAAACTGCGTGATTTTATTTGTGTTCATTTAATTTCCGAAATATTTTGAAATCTTTTCTGAGACTTGGGCGCTACAAATTACACTTTGTAATTAATTACAGCTCCAATTATGTGCAATTGCTAATACGTAATTACCAATTATATAACCTGTGATTGATGACTGCCAATTAGCAATTACATGTAATTTGTAATTACAATTACTAGTAATCGGTAATTGGTACTTTTCAGTTACCCATTCCCTAAAATGAAAAGTAATTGGCAATGCCAAAGTCTGTGTGTTCTTCATTTCTTTACAATTTTTATAATATAGTGTATATCAATAATTAACACGCTGCCGTCGTAAACAGACAAATAAATTGCTGTGATGTACTGAGAGGGAGGTGGTGGAGGCATGTCAGAAGTGGCAACAAAATTTGTTTATTGGACTAAAATTGACCCAACTAGCAGACATAGCAGCAGTTTAAAAATATTGATATCTTGTAACATTCCTTAAAAAAAAGCTACGATTGCTTCAAACTCTGAGTATCGTCTTTTTTGGCTTTTTCTGTTCAATAAAAATTCAAAAGCAAAACAATTTCTAATTATTCATTTTATTGAAACATTAAAAAATTTATTTTTTAAGATAAATAAATTTGTTTGACAAATAAATGTCAAAACCCGAAACAAAAGGAAAAAGCTAAAATGGGTTATTCTACAAATAAATAATTGACATCAGCTTCCAAGAGGGTCTTAACTTGTCAACATGACCTTCGCTTTCTTAATGAACTCTTCATAGTCAGCGTTGGACAACATTTTTAACTCTTTATTGCATGCAACAGTTTGAAGCAGCTAAAAGTAAACAAGATTTTCTTCTCAAAGTTGTGTAAATTTCAATTTCTTTTATTGGCGATAAAAACATTTCTATTTCATATTTTTTGCTAAAAGAATTTAATTAGCCAGAAATTTACGCCATAAAATAATTTGTTTCATTTTGTGACTACCGCAATAAGAGGAAGTGAGAAATAGTGAGAAATTTAAAGTTGTTTTTTTATTTAACGATGACTTAAAACCATTGAATTGCCACCTAATTTGTCTAATTGAGCGCCAATTATGTTACAAGAATCAGTATTATGTTACAAGGCTCAGAATCTACTAAATGATATTTAAAATAAATATGTAAGTGCAATAATATCGTATGTCCTCTAGCACTTTTATATACAAGATTTATAGAAAAACCAAACAGAAAAATATAAATATTTTGATGTTTACATAAACGTGTATGTAGTGAAATAGAGAGACATGCTACAGGATTCTTATTAAAGCACAATTTAATCACAATTTAATCTCCTATTAGTAGTTTCTCTGCGTTCTGTTGGTCGAATACTTTTTACAGAAGTTGAAAGTACACCTCAGCATCATATTCGGTATCACCTGGAGTTTCTTACATATGATTTCGCACACCTTTTTAACCATACTTGAAATTAGCTTAGAACAAATATTTAATTCTATAATTAATGTAATCAGAACGTAAAAAGTAAAAAATGTGTCTTCTCTACATGTGACCTGGGCACAAGATTCTCTCCTCCATTCCATCTCAAGCGCAATTAAAGAAAAACAATTCTTACAAGTTTTAACATTTTCAGCATTTGAAATGAAATCAAAAAGAAGTTTATTGCTAAATGGATTCAGAAATTTAAATTTTATGCGAAACGCTTCTCTAAGTTTAAAAAAACCCTTGAACCAACGACCTTAAGGCAAAAGTGATGGGAGTTATTATGTACACAAATTATGAAAGGATATAATAAGTCTTTATCTCATTAATAGAATTTTATGCTCATGTTCGAACATTAAGGATAATATATTTTCCATGAGAGGTTTTCTTACATGAAACTGTGATTATTGTGTTGTAAAATAGAAGGGTTAATAATTAAAGATAGTCAGTCAAATATGTGACGTTTACTTTGCACTGTGGAGCTTAATGACTACGCTGGCATTAGCACGTTTTCACAAATGGCTTTTATAAAAAAAATAATATATAAATTATAGTACAACTAAACTTCATATGTTTTTGAAATGTTGTATAGACACCATACCTGGGACTATTTATTTGCTTGCTTAAAATAGGGTTAAATAAATTAAAATAAATTAATTTTGCACGCGTTATTATAAAACTACAAACTAGTTATGGAATTTCTTTTAAAATATAAATATTTAGTTGTCATCTGCTTGTTTGCTAATGACATTAAAGTGTTTGAAGTTCCCATGCCTGATTCAATTCCATAATGTTAAATAATTTGCCTACATTGTTTGAACGTCTAAAGTTTTCTGCTGTACAAGGCGTTGGTAAATTGCAGAAATGTTTCGTTCTTCCTTTTTATTTACTTATTTCGAATTGTATATTCAAATTCCTTTATGTAAAAGGACAGTAGCAATTGTTTCATTTTGAAATTTAATAAAGTAACACTTAACATCCTCAATAATCCTCAATATGTATGTTAATTTGAAATTTTTCTTGTATTAGTCTCTAAATCTCATGTCTAATCTAATATTTCTGGATGACAGTGGTTAGTAAAAAAATTGTTATATTATAGAACGCATTGCCTCTTAAACAAATATAGACAGTCGCACGTATAAACAGAAAGTTGACTACGAAAAATGTCCGATATTTGCATAATATTCCCATTACATTTACATTACATACATATTTATATTATCAGGGAGAATGGCGATAATTGTGTAGCCAGCACTATTTACTTAAGAAGGGAAAACTTTCGATTTAACGGTTTCTAAAACTCCGTCAAGTGAATATTCATTATTTTTGATAACTACTAACGGCCACCTAGAGGCATTGGCCGAAAAAGCTGGCCAAAATTATTAAACACGCTTTTAAATTTAAATTAAAATTTCGGCCTTTTTTACAGTTTTTGATTTAACTTGATAGAAGGAAACCGATAGCGGATTTTTGGAGGGTTGGTGCTGTTTTTGGCCCCCCTTCCTCTCATATTATGCTCAAGAATGAGTTTGGTACACATTTTTGTTGTTTTATATTATTTCTTACTTAAGACTAAAATTTAGCAGTAATTACTCTGAAATCATAAAAGGCGCCTTTATCCATGTCGGAAAGGAGTTCTTAGATTTTTTTATATTCTTTCGGCTGAAAATCTGCTCAATATCTGTTCGCTTGGTTCATTATTTTATTTCTTAGTTTTTTTTTTATCAGTTTTCAACAAGAGTGTTTCAGTTTTTTACTAACACGCTCACACTTTTCAAAACAAAACCACGGTTATCGAAAATTAATTTATTAAAATGGCACTGAACTTCTTGATAAATACGAAGTACTAAATGTAAACGCTTTTTGTAAATTTGGATAATTTTATTAAAATTTAGTGCAGTTTATCATATAAGATTTCAGTTTAGAAAGAAACTTCTTATGTCGTGGAGGTACTACGGTATTACGCAAATCAAAAAGTACTAAAAAAGCACAAAAGTACTACATTTTCTATCACTGGTGGGGCAAAATTAAAGTATGTTTAGGGCAAATGTTAGTTTACAAATACATACAGATGTATGTATGTATGTATAAATGTGTTTATAACAATTTGTACTCAAATAATATCATTTTCTATTAACTGGACAAAATACGGCTAGCTGATTTGCCTTCAGATACAAGCTGCTTTTAGCCACCGCCGATTATTTTCTTCTTAGCAGTCGCCGCTGCTCAAAGCTGTCAGCCCTCTGCTGGATTACTATTGGATTTGTGGTTAATTATCTATCGGATTTTTATTACCTCGGCATATTATCCATGTCAAAAGCTGGAAAAAATTTATATTGGAGACAAAGAAATGTATTTAGTCTCCATTGGTAGTGTTAAGAATGTTAAGCCTCTTATAGAAAAAACAATTGGCCATGACCGGAATGGCGTTATTATTTAAGCGTTAGCAATACACTCTGATTGAAGCACTGGACTTTTAGTTGCGCTCAAACCGCCCTTTGATTTTTGAATGTTGTTAATTATTTTTGTTCATTTTTAAATTTTCTAATTTTACAATTAAAAAATTTTATTAATAACTATGACAGTCGAAATTTGAATAAAACGTTGCCTAATAATTTAACCAATAGTGGATACCCTTTTGTAAAAATGGCTATGTGAGTAAAATGAATGAAATCCTAATCAACTTGCTTGAAAACTAACGAACGTAAGACGTGTTTTAGAATTTTAAAAAATACAGGAATACAATATATAGGCCATAACAAAGCTATTTTATTTAAAACCGTCTCTCCGCTTAAACCGTGCTTCCTTTGCGGAAGTGGTCAAACTGTTGCCTTTGCTAAAAAAAACAAAAAAAAATTATTGCTTCGCTGTCGTATGACTTTATTTTAAAGCTTCTTTAAGCTCTATTAATAAAATTGTATTTGTTAACATTCTAATGAAATAATAAACCATTGACTAATCTCGCAGGAAAGACCTATCAAACGCCATCTCCCACACATGCGTGTACGAGTAAAACACACTAACACTGTACCAATACCCCCACCCTCTAGCGATCCCTAAGGAAATATATACAATGGAATAAAGTTAAATTACTGAAATAGTACAACAGTAAAGAAAATGAAAAAACATAATACTGACAAGTAAAATCATGAAGTAAGACTACATACATACGTATGTATGTCTGAACACAAACATATGTTAACACATTCATGCTGGCTGTAATAATTTTTGATATCCACTGCACACAAAAAATATTTCAATCGCCGTTGTTTGGCTTCAGTCAGCACAAGTGGTGAAGTCCTAAAACATATGAAAAATTCAACAAAAATATTGGAAAATTATAAAATTTTTCAATAATACCATTAATCTGCAAAATTAAAGAGAACCAAATTTTACCTTTATTTTGAAATTCACCGAAATTTTAAAATTCACCACAAAACGAAACTATAGTTCAATAATATCATAATTTTTCAGACATTTTACAAAAAAAAAATGAACAAATTCGAAATTTTGCTAAATTTTTAATACACCAAAAATTCGAAAATTCACCGCAAAACTGTAATAAACCAAAAAAATATTTTAAATAAATCAAAATTTCGTTGTAAACCGAAATTTTACGGAAAAAGCAAAATTCACCAAATTTTTAATATTCACCAAAATAATTATATTCTAAGCAGCGGTGGTTGCTTACCATGGCGTACTGGCATCAGTGACTAAATAATAAACAAAGCGTCCTTTTCGAAACCCTTTTTATAAACTTACAAAAGTAGTTAATAAAAATATTGTAATCACTAGACGAAAAGTAGTGATAGATACATGTTAGTGACTACTGAGTGCTTTAAATAGAAACCATTGCAGAAATTCTAGGACACTTACTTCTCACTTTCAAACTACTATGGAGTCGTGATTTCTCTCAACCATAAAATGGCCATAAAATGTTATACTGGAATTTACAAGATGGTAATAAAATGTTAATAACAAGAACAAGTATCTATTAGTGCGAAAAAAACGTAGGTGTTAGTTACGGCGAGTGCTGCATTCTAAAGAATTAAATTACAAACTGAAACACTGACGACAACCACAAAGTTGGAATGTTTAACTATAATTAAGCGCGAAGTAATCTTGAAATATCTTGCGTTATATACAACTTGTATGTAAACTCATTGCGAACGACGGTTGTGGTGCCAGTTGTAATTGGTCTCTAAGTTGCAAAAACAGTAAAACTCCCGTAAAAATACAATATTTTCTTAGAGCTAAAATGTTTAGGTAAGAAAAAAACAAGATGTAAAAGCCCACACTTTGATTCCTTTTAATATTTTCCCAAGTGAGTGTCTTAAAAATCCAATATTTAATTTTATTTCACTTACATAAATGATCCACGCAAACACACACACACATACACACACACACACACAAATGTCGCAATAAAATGTACTGTTGTCAAATAAACTCAAGTTGACATGACTCCTACTCCACTCAACTTGAGAAAATTTGTTTTAACGGAAGGAAATGTTTGCGTATTTTTATATTTATCATGATTATTAAATTATTTGATTTGATTTTGTTTTATTTAGCAGTGTTTCAATACAATTAAACTTTTTTTAAATTAAATTTTATTTTATTGAATTTTTCTAAAAGAAATTTACAATAGAAGTTCAAAAATTAAAGCTGTAGTGTGATTTATTAGGACAGCCGTCTCCGTCTCCCCAGGCTCAATATATTTTTTTCCGTAGTCTCTGGTGGCGAATAGAGTTCCATAGCGGGCACTTTTAGGTCTCTATCGATATTTTCATTTCTTATATACCGAAGGGCGTAGTCAATAAGTCGTAAAAACTTAGGCTGTCTTCTTTGCAGCTTCTGGATGTACAATGCGCAAGCCACACCCCACAAATGGATGCCATATGTCCCTTTGGTTTTTCTATAAAAAATACTTTGTTTTCCAGGTCCACCATTGAGTTAAGACTTGCGTAGTGATTTGTTCTAAGTTTTATTGCCACACTGATGGTCCGGGATGATATTTTGTTTATTTGTTTCATGCTCGAGGCGAATAAATTTTCAAATAACTTGGATAAAATTAAGAGTAGGCTAATGGGCCTGACTCGTTTCCTGGTTTAGCCCTAAATTGTCACAATTGGGTAAATTCCTTATCATTGATCCTGTAATACAATTAGATCCGGCTGATGTTCTCAGTGTTATGGAAATTTAAAATGGTGAAACTTTTTATGTCATGTGGTATGAAAATCTTTTCTACGTGATTTGGGAAGACATTTATTTTATCAATGAAGTTTTTAGCCCAAGTGAGATTTTCGAATTAGGCTCTCCAGTAATCAAGTAGGCTTCGTTTTCCCCTTCGCGTATTATATTATTTATGAAGCCATTGTTTACACCACGGAAGGCTTCTGGATATACTCGTATGATAGTAGTGTCTGTGCCATTTTTGGCCCTCCTGTCCTGGTAGACACATTAGTGTAACTGTTCAATGTTTTTATTTAACTGAATAATCACAACAACTTTGACTTTCTTGAATGAGGGGTTTCTAAGTTTAAGCGGGTTTTCATCGTTAAAAAGCTGTTCTAAAACTAAAATCTTAATTGCCTTGAATTAAATTATGCATTTAATATAAGCGACAGAACACTGATAGGGTAAAGAGATTCGGTTTAGCTGTGTTCCCATGTCTTGGTGCTGATACAAATACATAACAGAAGCGCTAAGACAAACAGCTTATCAATAACAATTTAAGTAAGTATGAATATGAGAATCATTTATAATCGGCGATAATTAAAAAATGTACCATAATCCATCAACTACGTGCCCAATTCATATGAATGTATATTTTAATCGTGCAATAAAGATATTTTCAATATGTTTGTAAAAAGTTCTCCAGTTGATGGCAGCAAATGTAATGGGCGTGCATCGCAGCAAAGTCATAAATTAGAAACACGTATTATATAATTTATAAAATGTAATAAACTCGTAAAAGCCAAATACGAACAAGAATTTAATTTTAAGAGGTTTCATTTAAGAATGCATAAGATAATGTATTTTCCACTCATCACCTAAACTACCACAAAGAAGAGCCTTTTTGAAAGAGCCTCTGGTGGTTTGAGTTTTCTAAAATCAACTTGAGCTGCTACATAATGTTACTTACCAATCAATCTATTATTAAATGGGAACTGTAACGTATACCAAAAAACATGAAGGGTTTCCAAGTTTGTTTGTTGCAGAAATAATTCTGTAACATTTTTGCACAAGTTGTAGTAGCACTTAAACATTTTGTTATCCCAACGAAACCATATAAAGAGTAGGAATTACGATGTTGTAACGAATTATTTAAACAAAATCAATATACGAATACCCAAAGCTATAACTCTTTAAATAAATATCATCATTTCTCAACAAAGTAATATTGAGCCCAAGCATTCAGCCAAAACCGGCCAAAATAAATTTAATTTATTGCCGCGATAATATTTGTGACACAAATATTTTCATTGTCTTTCGTTTGCTTCTGGTTGTGAAATCTGAAAAAAACATCATTTATAAATGTTCTTTTTCCTTGTAATTTACATTAGCTTGTAATACGAGGTGTCTTCAGAAAATAATATCTCACGAATACATTGATAATATTAGCATAGCGCTAGTGTGTCTCTTTATTCATATTCAGACGATAGAAGGAATTCTCTAACGAAACCAAGTTACGTTGAACCATTTCGAATGTCGTAAATAAATCAACGATTTAAAACAGCTGTTGCTTCAAGCATGCGATTGGAAAAATGCCATTTTTTATTCATTTAAAAAACTTGCGTTGCCGTAAATAAACGTGTATGAGTAAATCTATCTCACCCTCAAGTTAAAAACTGAAGGTCGTGATATGAACTGAAAAATCTATTTCAGAAGACGTCAGAAAAGTACAATGTTCTTTCATTGTTCATATAAGCGAAATTTTGTGTTCTTTTTGAGCATTTGATTTACTTAGAATACTTTTATAAAAGATTCTTGTTTACATAATTTGACAATTACTTAATGCGAAATTCGAAATTCATAGTCATCATATGCGGTACTTAATGAACTTACTTAATGAACTAATTATAAGATTATATTTGTAAAAGATTAAAAATGGGAAATCCGCAAGGTATTTTTTTTTGTCTTGAAATTAATACCAAACAGCTGAATAAAAACAGACCTTATTTTGAACTTTACTTACAACTATAGGATGGTAGTGAGTTTATAGGCTGTACGCCTGTTGCCAAATAATGAACTAAAAATGCTGAATAAGTTTAATACAATGATGTTCGACGCTACGTGCTGACTTAATTCCTGCTTTACAGTGTTTTATAATGATCAAAAATAATAAGTAAAAAAAATTGCTTTATAATTATATATGAAGTTGCAATCTTGCGTATGATTAATATAAATAAAATAAACCATACGCACTGCTGAATGAAATAGAATCATTTTTAAATAAGGCTATTGCACCTTCAATAAGAAAGTGTATTCATCACCATCACATTTTCAAACTAATGTTGCACAAAAATATTTCAATTGATATGAGTAAGTAGTCGGACTTATAAATAGTAATTTATGGTTTTAAAATATTGTAACTTTTGTTTTTTTATAACAATTTCGATAAATTGTTGGGTTAAGTGAAATTAACAAAAATAAAATGAATCACTAACAATTTGCACAAGTTACTTTGGTAAAGGATGAAAATTCTATTCGAATAACGAGCTTTTCTTATTTGTTTTAATTGTCACTAAAATAATTTTTATATTTGCATCGATTTTTTTGTTTGTTTTAGTTTTATGGAAAACTAATAAAAAAAAATTGATGAATGAAAATATAAAAATTGGAACGTATAAAATTGGGACAAAATTTATAATTGCTGAAATTGTTTGTTTATGGAAGAAAATTGCTTCTAAAACACTTATTTCCCAAAAAAATTAACATGCCAGTTTAATGTAGATTTATTGTAGGTATCAACCTACTTTAAACTTACTATAAAATTATTTCATAATAATTATTTTTGAATAAAATTTTGTTTATTAATGGCTGCGCCTGTTGTAAGTTTTTATGAATACGGCCGATCTGATCTGTAGTGCGATTCACTAACTTTTAACGATTCGACAGTCGCAAAATTTGTCGACAATTTTTTTGTTTGCATTAACGATTGTGTGATTCACTAACTACTCGTAAACGACAGTAGACATCGTTAAATTTTTGTTTATTCTAATTGATATCCAGTGGCATCACTGTCAAAAAAATATCAAATAAACGAAAATCATAAAGAAGAATGGAAAAAAACAATGACTTTTTGGAAAAAATTGTTTGTACGTTTTGCTATTTTTGCAAAAGTTAAGTAAAAACCATTTGAGGCTTTTTTTAAACAAATTAAAAGTGCCCCTAAAAGATGCCATGAATTTTAGTTTGTCGAATAAATAAACAACACAAAAATATACCTCGTTTATTTTTTGTCTACAATCGTTAAGCTAACAATAACAGCTGACTAGCGATTGTCGTTAAAAAAGAATAGTGAATCGCACTACTTATCTGATTGTCTTCTTCAAAGATTTTGCACAACTTTTTTTTACACATTCAATCCACAATTTCCATTAGAGTGCTCGACCATTAGTAAGCCGGGGTATCCGTTGGTAGCACAATTCTTGTTTGACCCATAAAATATGAAAATATATGTCCTGCTAAGTAGTAAAAATTATGTGCGTGTAATCAACTGAACAAGAGTGTATGTAATATGTATAAGCACAAATAAATTAAGTGTTGCATCAGAGTTTTTCTAGGAAAATACCGGTCAATTCGGTTGATTTTGATAAGTGAGTGATAAAGTTTTTTATCTTTAAACATAAATCATTTTGGCATGTGTATTTTTATCAGCGTTGCCAGAAAATTCTCTGGAAAAATGTTAAAGCGGCAAGAATAGAAATGCTAAAAGGTTCTACAGACGCAAGCAAAAATGCTAAATGAAAACTTTGATTATTTTATTTTTAAGTATGTATAACAACGTTCTATTTGTACAAACATATTTTTCTGTTTCTTATACATATATGCATGTATGTATATAATACATACGCTCATGTACATATGAATGTATCTACATTTAATGCAAATATTTTCTTATAACAGATAACAAAAGTAAATTAAAGTTTAATTTCAACTTACAAATTAAACATTTTAATAATAGCGGTATTCAGTGGTTGTTGCAAATAGTCTTACACAAGTGCAAACATCGTAGCTTTTTTATGAAATCCAAGAACAAAATTTCTCTTAAATATTTTGCATTTGCATTAGTGTAAGACTATTTGCATCAAACACTGAATATCGATAAAAGTTCGAGTAAAAATTAGACTTTTTATATAAACTTGTTAATTGATTCTAATATTTCTTTAATTAAGAATATGATCTTTTAAGTGCATCATCCCGATTATTCAAATTTTAATCCTTCACCAATTTGTATAATTTAGCATAGAAATTTTAATTAAAATCTATTTCAAATTTTGCTTTTAATTAAATCTTAAAAGCCTGTCAACTTCGGTGTTAGAGAAGGGTAAAACTAGTTATGACATTACAGAGGTCGATATTTCTTTAAATATGTTTTTGCTAATGGAGCTTCCAAAACTAAAAACTTCAACCCAGAAAGTCGTTGTATCTAATTTTTCACCCCAAGTTTGTTCAACTATATACGACCAATGACCCTGAATTATATTCATATCAGATAAATTATAACCAATCTCTTCTAAAATGTGTGTTATTGCTCGGTTGATTGGATTTAAAATATCGGGAAACAAATTTCGATATATTTTTCAAATAACTAAAAATGTTCGGGCAACGATTTCTCGAGTGTTGTAAGAGTTTTTCTTTCAGTTTAGATATTTTCTTTAAGTGAATGTATTATTGTATTAAACTTTAAAGAGAATATTAAACTGTTTCAGTAGAAGATAAAAATAAAAACTTTCTTCAACCTAATTATACTACGACGGCAGTTAGCATGTTTTGTAAAAATTGTAATGCTTTAAGCCAAACGGAAGTGCTAAATCTAGCCGTGGAATGGCAACACTGATTTTTATTTGTATCTGTATTTGCAAAACTGTATGTGCATCCTCAAAGGATGGTTTTTAGGAATCTTATTTTACTGGCTTCAATAATTAATGTAATTTTGTACAATTGTTTCCGAATACATTTTTGTTATTTTATTTGCCTTCAAATTCAATTGGGGATCAATCGATTTTTTTCCTTCACAGAATCTTATTGAAAGAGGAAAGAACAACGAAAAAAGCCATTAACTTTTTATCAACGTTATGAACATTTGTAGAAATATTTTGCGGAGCCCATATTTATTTCGACTGTCCACAAAAAAAAAAAGAACAAAATTATTAGGCATAAATAAGTCAGTTAGAAAAATATAAACATTTACATAATTATTACGTCACAAGAGCAAATGAAACTATAGAATTGTTGAAACACTAATTCATTAAAATAATAGTAGCAAAATAATAGAAGAATATCCTTAGCGTTATGACGGACGTTATGTGTACATATGGTTTTATTATTTACTTCTGTGTATGTGTGTGGCTGTGTGTGTGTGTGTTCTTTAATGGCTTTTAGCTACACAAGCAAATGACGCAAAGTAGCGAGCAAAACATTTAGAAGAAGGGTGATAAAATTGCTTTCATTTGTCTGCTGTATTGGAATTATTTTTCGACACAACATTTTGCTTTTTTTTGTTTTCTTTCTCATCTTTTAACAGCACGAAATTAAAGTTTCTCACCGCTTAAAGGATTTCAACCACTCTCTCCCTCTTACGCCGAACTAAACTGTCTACACTGCCAAATTGGGTTCGAAAAACAAAACCTTTCGAAAAAAATTTCCAATTCGAAAGTAAAATCGTATTATCTAATTCGTTCGAATATACCAATATATATGAGAGTTGAAGGGTAAAAAGTTGTGATGCGAAGTTTTTTTTTTAATAACAGTTTGTTTATTTCAGGTCAAGTAACATATTGATAAAAAAAATAAACATAAATAAAATATCATCTTTAATTTAGTATTTTTATTTGCTGTTTTTTTCTTAAACTCAAACTTTTCCTTACCAAATTTGCATTTCCGTTCCTTTTTTAAATACTTCTTAGTATTGGATGTGTTTAGACTAATATTATTTACAACGTTCAAAGAAGTCGATGTCTTCTGTTTCATTTCAGACAAAACTTTAACGGAATTTGAAGAAGACTTTATTTATTCTGAACAAGTTCTATCTTTTTTACACAAAATATTTGTTAAGCGATTTCAGAAGTCAATTCAACAATGTAATATATAAAATTTCTTCTATTTTGTCGTTTTCCAATTGATGCGAACCTCATATATTTTCAGCTTTTGAACTAGACCTTGCTGAAGTATATTATTTTTTTGCATTTGCTCCAAATGAGAAGTTGCTTCTATTCCATTCCGCTCACTGTTTTATGTATTAAGAGTTGGGCCATGACTATCTCCTCAATAGGTGTTAACTGCTGTCCGTGAAGTCCTGTTTTCATTTTTACGGTATTCGACTAACCTTTTCTTTAATTTGATTAAACGGTATCTTTTTTTTATTTAGTGTATGTTTCAATTGTATGTTTCCCGCAAATATATATTTTGCTGTAGAGAACATAATATGGCAATCGTGACCATGCCACAACCAATTTTTTCAATCATTTATGAGAAATTTTTAGATAAATCGGAATTTGATTTTAATTCCTCCAAGGTGTTGTGAATATTTTGAATAAAAAAACTGAAAATCAATTTAATATAAATAGGAAGCACTTGGGGATTAAAAGAATTAAAAACTCGACATTGACCATTATTGCCCAGCACACGCATTTCCTTTCTTTACTGCCATTAACACTTCGCTAACCTAAAATCATTTCAATAAATAATTATTTTCTATTAAATTGAGGAAATTTTGTTTTCTATTAAACCTTTTCCTTCTACGTATTAACCCGTTTTTTTTCTTCTTGTATAATCCAAAAAGAATAACAGAGCTCTGATGTTTTATTTCTAAAATTTTATTCAGTTTGTCCTGCAGCTTAAAAGCAGGATTACGAAATTTCTCTTTGACAAATTCTTTTGTCATCATTGTCAGTCGATCACACAAAATTGTTTGTAACATCAAATATTTTAGAGGCAACTGCTCTACACACTCTTTAATGAGGCAGTTTAATTTTATCGCTTTGTAATTAATTTAATTTATTTTAAAGTAAGAAATAAAAATAGAATGGAGAAGACATTAGTTAACGTCATTGAAGTGAATTTAATTGGTAGTACGCATTTTGATTCGAGTCATGTCACATGAGAAGTTACTTCTTAGAGAGAAAATACGAAACCTCGATGTATTTAATGTGAACGTTTTCTTGCTAAAATCTTTTTATTACCAAATGAAGGTGCAATCCAAGCTACGAGATACTCGTAATAAGTGCGAAATATTATTAAGACAAATAATTTCTGTTCAGTTTCTTTACGCTGCTAAAGGAATCAGTATAAATTTAGTTGTATAGACCGAAAACACAAGGCCTTAGGTCGGCCTGATCTGTTACAAAAGTTATTGTCCCTTAAATTTAAAATTATTTTGTCTTACCTCTCACATTCACACGTTTATATCTGTATCATGGTATTGTGTGTGTGTGTGTTTGTGTCTGTGTGTGGGAATTAATCTTAAAGAAAGTGTAATAAAGCAAACGCTTCTCAAGGTTTGGATTTTATATTATGAGTAAAAAAGCTAATTAAGGACGCACTTATTAGAAAATTGCGTGAAATAAAAACCGTGAAAACATTTAAGTAAAATAAAATGGTGGCATGGATCAGAATACAATTAAGCATCCTCTAAAATCAACTATAACACCACATGCTACTCTTAAGCTTAAACATCCTTGTATAACAATTAATGACACCATTGAATGCCATTTAATTAAGTAAACTAAAGAATAACAATATTTTTTTCTTCTTAAATCGTCACAGATATTCTACTCGTAGCTAATCTTTTAAAGTCAGCAAACAAAGCAACTTGTGCATTTTTAAAGGAGTTTATTTAATTGAAAACAAAAACAGGCTTAACAAAATGGCATCAGCCAAGTGAATTAATTATAACTTGTGTCAAATAATAATGAGATCCACGTAACAAACGCATGTCAAAGCACTATACTCGGGTGTGCCGAATTTCATATACGTATGTATTTCGGTTGGAACAACAAAACCTTTCGAAACAAATTTCCGATTCGAAAGTTTAATCCTCTTATCGAATCCGTTCGAATTTACCAAAGAGTTCTATGTATGTATATGAAGGGGTACAGTTAAAAAGTAGCAACACCAAGTTTTCTATTAATATGTCAAAGTTGCGAAATTTAAGCAATTAATACAAAAATTAACATAAAAAATTATTCGCCATTATGACCATGTTGTGATTTCAGTTCAAGAATATGATTTATTGAACTCTAATTGCGTCCTCTTAAATTTAGTATTTTCTATTTTGATGTTTCCGCCAGTCGTAGCTTCTTATTAAATAAATCTTAACGTTAGATATGTAGGTTTTGGTTAGCGACGTTCAAACTAGTCGATGGGGTTCTGGTTCATTTGAGATATAAATTTAACGGATTTTGAAAAAGACTTTCTTTTTTCTGAGCAAGTTCTATTTATTTTTGAGTACGTAGAGTATATGAAAAGATTTGGGTTGTAAAGTCGATTCATCACAAGCAATACCTTAAATTTCTTTCATTAAGTCGGCTTTCAACTGATGTAAATCCAAAGTCAGAAGTTCCTTCCATTCTTCTCAGTGCTTTTGACCCTGATATGTTTTAATTAGCCCACAACTCAAAAGCAAAGATTCAACATAACTTTTTTTTTATTAATTTAACAAAACCATGAGTTAACTTTTTAATTTAGTATAGCTCTCCTCGAAAGCGTTTTAACTCAGAACCAAGAAGTCATTGATCATTAATCTATAAGCAGCCTAAACAATTCCAGTGATTTCAACAACCTATAAAGGATGCCAAGCAGTCATCTTGGAGTTTGTTGTGACACCTAAATAGTGGCTTCCCCCATCTACATGGCCACATACCATAAATTATATTTAAATAGAAATAGCAGAAAATTAGAAATTCGTCTCATTCACTGGTTATTTCGTTCTAATGTTTTATAAGTCTTTAAAAAGTACCTTCAAAAAAAAAAACAATTTAACAAACAAGTTCTCGTAGTGTGACTAAAACCAAAATTAAAATACCTGCACACATGTTTACATAAATTAGTTTGTAGTTCACTAAACTCTAATAATTTTGATCAATGGGTTACAAAAAAAACAATAACTGATGTACATCAAAATGTATGTATGTATGTGCAAGTACATGTGTATTAGTTTATAGTAAAACTACGATGGGAAGTCGTTGCAAATATTGAACATCGTATTAATTTTTGCGCATATTGAAGGCCGCATTTCTATACAAACGCACCACCCAGCCAATTAACAAGAACACTAAAACCAACAACGAAATTCCAATATGAAATAGTACATGTAGGCATTCGTGTACATTTGTATGTGTATGTATGTATGTATGCATAAGTACATATCATCAATTGTATGTTTGCATAGTCATTGTTAATTTGCAAACGTGATCTGCCTACAGAACAACATACAACAAGTAGACGGCACTTTTTTTTAGCCGCAGTTGGCAGCCAATTCGAAATGAAAACAAAACTCATACGCGAATTAAAATAAATTTGTTCATATCAATTGATTTAATTAAAATTTTGTGTAAATTTTGATTGTATCTTCATTCTTTATTTGTTGTTTGTTTTTGTTATTTGGTTTCTTGTCTGGGCTGCAAAACATTTAAACACAAATAGTTCTAATCAGGCGAAGCGATCTGCGGGGCCACAAGTGCAGACTTGTTGGCTGTTGTAGAAAGCAATTGAAATGATTGGCAATAAATATATTCTGCTACTTAATTGCCGGCACACTCGGTGGTAAAGTGTTAAAATGGCTGACTGAATTAATAAAACTACAATATTTATTTATTTATCCTTTCTGTTTTCCAATGATTAGCGATGACAAATACAAAAAAAAGAATATAATTAATAAAAAAATTCAAAATAGTTGGCTGCAATATCCCTGCAGCACACAAAAGTAATTCAAATTGTCCTGAATCGTTGAAATTTCTCTTTGAATTTTTCTTTTTATTTTTTGAGAAAAATTGCTGTTACACTTTCTTTTTATCCTCAGAAATGCATAACAGCAATAGAGTAATATGTCCCTACGCCTATCGAACCAGAGTTACATACGTTCATAATCAATAAAAAAAACTTCTAATCCAAAGGGGTTGCGGTTTCTGTGTCCTCTTGAATTTATGAAAGACACTGCAACATAAGTTTCTAAAAGTTGAACGAAATTAAATAAAACTTCTGCCAAAACTCTGTCAGTAACAACGTAAAAAAAGTTTAGCTGCAAACTACAATCAACGATTGCATTCAACAAGAACACTTCAACCTTGAGCATGTCGCAAGGACATGGAAGTTGAAAAGCAAATGAAAAATGTATTAATCGCAAACAATATAATAAATTACATGTAACTGAGATATGGTTGGTCACTTCGTTGAATATAAATGAAAAGGAAAAAAACTTTATTTGCTCTAAAAACAAAATGCAATTCAATTATTAGCACGCAAATCTTTTATGAACGAAAGTGAAATTTTTTCAATACCTGCCAACACGCCAAAAAACACTTAGAAAATTAGAAAGCAAAACGCGATAAAGGTAAATTCTTCATATAGCAGTGTTAATTTTAATAATTGTTTTTGGCTTCATCCAATAAACTAACACTGATTTATGAGTTTTTATTTACATATTTAAATTTTATAAATCTCGTATGCGAGATTGCTGAGGACATAATTAAACCGCCAGAGTTGATGTTAAGAGAAATAGAACCGTTATTGTGAGTGACGTTCCACCTTTCACTTTCGTCGTAAACGCTGATCGAACGAATTTCAATTTGGTATTATGACGTGCATTCGACGAAGAATAATGCTATCGGAAATTTCATTTACTTGGAGCGTTCACTAAATACGATTAGTTTGCAAATTGAGTAAAAAATTCAAATAAAAGCACCCTTTCAAGTTTCAGTCACAATGGCAAGTTACACGATTCAGAATATTTCGAATAAAAAATTGCCGGGAATTATTTTTTAAGCTCAAAAAGGCAATATTCATAAAAAAATATTTGCAATAATAAAAGTTTAATTAATCAATTTCTATACAAAATTTGTTCGATAAGGCTTTTATAATTTAAACATATTTTTATGACACTGAGTCTCTGTCTAGCATCATTGGAAAATAAATTATATCACACAAATTTTCGAATTAACAATTAAATAGTAAAAATATTTTTTTAATACCTAACGAACGCGTTATTTTATTCCATTTTAATATCGATCTGTCCTTATAGTATTAGAAATCTCATTAGACCCCTTGCAGACCAGCAAAGTTTTCTTTGCAAAGTCTTGAGTTTGTGGAGGAGAGAGGAAAAGAGAGCGGGGGTTGGTACAAAACTTGTTGTACTCGCAAATTCCTTTTGTGTTTTTAGTTCGTAAACCGAATTAATATGGCTGCTCTTTATATTTGACAAACATACAAACAAACGAAACAGACTTTGTCAAAGTAAAATTATCCTGTCTGAACACAAGACAAAGTTTAAAAGAGAATCCAAGAAACTTTGTCAAAGAAAACTTTGCTGGTCTAAAAGGGGACTTACAAAATTTGTTTTATACACATATATAGTGTATTAACACATTATTGGTGATATTTTTCAAAAACACACATTTTTATAACAAAATTTGTTTTGTAAAAAATATTCTTCGATTGGAACAAACAAGAATGTCTTTTTGTCCTAAAAATAAATTTACATAACAAACAAGCACATTTGCTTTACTTTCATCAATATTCTGCAACTCGAAAGAAAACCATAGAAAAATCTATGAACAAACACCAAAAGTGAATGTGGAGTGGACTACAATAGAACCAACACAATTTTCATAATTTTCTTAAAAATATTTAGTGAAAAAAAAACTGTTTTTGTTTAGCAGCAAATGAAAACACTAAAAAGTTTTGAAAATATTGAGAAATATATTTATTTTTTATTTTTTTTTTTTTCTAAAGCTGCATGAGTTACGAGTATTATCCTCTTAAGTTAATTTATTAAAATCTATTTTTGAAAATAAACAAAAATTTAAAATTGTGTCCCATCAGTCTTTTGATGACGTAAAATTAAAACTTTTATGGCTGTCACGGTTGTTAAATTTATTTTTTTTTTTTTGTTTCCATGTTCTTCGTCTGGTAGAAATGAAAAGTGTAGAAAACGTATTTCTTGTGCAAGTAGTTCAGCTTTTAAGCAGAAAAGATACGTGAGCTTTTCATTGCCTTAAATAAAAAGAGCAAAAACAAAGATTAACCTTAAACTTAAGCTTAAAGCAATACATCACATTTTAACTAAGGATGGTAAGATTGATGTTGTTCTTTACAACTTAGCGAAAGCTTAACATCAGTACACTTTTCGATTTAAATAAAATAATTTATGAAAGTTCAAGCAATAAAAAAGTATTATTATTTTTTAAGCTGAAAGACAATGAAAAAGAAACTCAAAACATTAAATGTGGGGGATACGATACGATACATCAGACGAAAGTACGATTTTATGTCTTGCTTAAAAACTAACCCAGGGCAACAAACAATAAACGAAGTGTGTCATAAAAATACTTGGAGAGGGGCATATGTTAAATACTCCTACGAAACAAAAGGAATATAGAAAAAGGAAAATAAGTTAACACAAACTCGATGCAATAAAAGTTGACCAAGAACATAACATGTGCTCGTGCTCGTGCTCGTGCTCGTGCTCTTATTTACTTCACCCAGAACGGATAAAATTTGTCACTGTAGATAATAAAATTTCGAAGGCCTTAATTCTGTTCATAACTAAAATTGCGACCACAAACAAAATAAAGTTTCTAGGGAGAATTCTAAGGAGTTATAACAAATTTATGTGTAGAGGGAACGACTTTGCCCTTTTACAACTGAATTTTATTGTCAGCAAGACATGTATATGAATATTTTGTTTACGTTCCCGAGGGATTTGTGGCAAATGAAAAAATTTCACCTTAACAGAATTAAAATCCTACTAAAGCTGCCGCTCAATCTTTGCAATTAATATCGCGAAGGCGGGAGCTCTGAGGGAAATGGATGTTTCTAATTGGAACAAATGAAGCATGAAAATAAATAAAATAATGAAATCTGATAATAATAAATCTGAAATAATAAAATCTGAAAAAGCTTATAGCAGTATTTATTCAATTTATAAACGCATTGTATTGTTGTAACAATTATATCGTTGTATTATAATACAATATTGTATATCTTTTATTTCTTAATTATATATACACATGTGATATTATAATACAACTTTATTTCATATGTTTTTAAAATAGTGTACTGACACCATAAGTGGGACTCTGATATTTGTTTGAATAATTTGTGTTTTAATAAGCTAAAAGTGTTTAATTTTGAAGTAATAATTATAAAAGTACAAATTATTTTTCAGTGTAGTTGTTAGTAATTTAAGGTTCCCATGCCTGATTCGTTTTCATGATATTAAATGGCGTCTAAGATTTTTTTTAGATTAGCAGTACAATAATACCACAATTCATTTTCGTACACGCTACAAAAATACAAGGCTTTTGTGAAATGCATAATTGTTATTTCATCCACTACTTTCAGGTATGTCTTTCTGTGTATAAGACATTAAAAGTATACTGTGCAGTCTTGTAGATACTAGCTAAGATTAAACATTAAAAAATAATATGCATAAGCATAAACAAATTGGATGTATATAAAGCAACATCACAAAACATTTAGGCAACTCAGAGATTGCTATTTCAATTGAAACAAATAAATTAACGCATTGTATTAAATGCAACAAAAACTATACGGAACCTTTCGGCGACAATAGAATATAACGCTTGATTTCTTTAACACAATAACCATTTATAATTGTTCCATTCTGCTGAAACTACGGTGTTTTTTGGCCAAGGGAGGAATTCTGAAGATTTGATCGAGAAAACCTTGCAAGGGGGGACGGGACAGCTTCGAAAGATACTCCTGAGGAAGAGGCTGAGACGGTAGTACACATTGTGTGTGTTAATGTGCAGCACTGGATAGCATAAGACTTAGGACCACGGGCAGACACTTGTTAAGTATAAATGCCATGGTGGACCTAAGTCTAAACAATTGCTAGTAATTACAAACCACTCCGTAATGAGGAAGAAGGGCGACAGTCACCAGTCGAATGTAGGGGCTAAAGGTAGCACGAGACTTGATTGCGTAAAGCAATCGTAAATTACAAATCGGTTTTCTGAAATCAATTCAAGGAAAGAAGGGGGTTGAAAAGGAATCCATTAAGTAAGCGGCCGGCTTTAATAAAAAAAAATTGTCATATGCATTAAGAAATAAATTAGGCTTATAGTCCACATTAGTTAACTAGCACTTCTTAGACCAAATTCATACAAATATTTTTAAATTACCAAACCTTTTTCAAATGAATTTTATAGAAATTTGATTAATAAAACTTTTATAAAACTTTTATATTGACTCTGTAATAAGAAAGCATATTCATAAGCAAATTTATACTTTTGAATTTTTCTTTAAATTTACAACTTTTATTTCTTTATTAGATCAGCTCATAATAAACAGACGAACCCATGCCATCCATCAGCCATGATGCATTTACGCAAATCAAACACATGAAAATAAATTTCAAATTGGCTGCACGCCTCAATATCAGCCAATGCAAACAATGGCCAATCAAGACCGATTAAAGTCTAAACAAATATCAATCATTTCAACAATATACCACAACAGCAACAATAAACTAAAGATTAACACACTGCTTGTGACAACGCAAAGGCATCAGCAAAAACATTACAAAAGAGTGTTACAGGTTACATGCAAAAGCGTTAAGCACTAAGAGCTACTACGAAAATATATTAAATAATTAGGATCAACTATTAAACAAAAACTTAAACGACAAACCATCGAGACAACAAGTACAAAAAAACTCACTAAAACATTTGAATAAAAAATTTTGAAAATACTTCTTACACTTTTATATTTCCTCAAGTCTGGGTTATGCTAACTCACTAACCTGTAACAACGCCCTTAAAGACTGCAACAAATTAAACGATTTAATTTAAAAATGTCAGAATTTCGCTTTTTTGCTTTTGCGGATTATGAATTTTATAACAATCGTTCGCTGAGTTTTTTCCAGCTGCCAATAGTACCATTCCAACCAACGAAAAAAACCACCGTCGACGAAATATCTCATGAACTGAATGTTCCTTACACCGTATTTGAAATACTAGTGGCCATTTGTGCCATCATTGGCAACCTTATGGTGATTATTGTCTTTCAGCGTGAACGTAAATTAAGACGGCGCACCAATTATTACATTGTGTCATTGGCGATTGCCGACTTTCTGGTGGGATCTCTGGGCGTACCATTTGCGATATTGGCATCAGTTGGTTTACCAACAAATTTGCATGCCTGTCTCTTCACGGTTTCCCTACTGGTTGTCCTCTGTACAATATCAATATTTTGTCTAGTCGCCGTATCGGTGGATCGTTACTGGGCCATCCTATACCCGATGGCATATTCAAGGAACGTTCGCACCAAAACAGCTATTGGTAAGTAATATGTATAGATATGTGCATATATGCGTAGTGAATACGACAGTGAAGCTATAATTGAAATATCGAGTCACAGGATTAAATCTAATAATTATTTTTCCGAATTTTGCACATTTTTGAATTCTTTTTATTGTTGTAAACTAACTGGTAAGGACCACTGTCTATGGAAATATAATTATTTTTCTTAAAGTTGGCTGCACTGTTCGCTATTATTTTTTACGTTTAATTTAAAAATTAAAATAAAATATATACCCAACATCAGAACATTGCAAACGCAAATTTACTTATGAAAAAGATTTTTGTTTATTTTTCTTGTTCTACCCGTCCCAAGGTGCTGTCCCATCCGTCCAAGAAGAGTTTTTATTAAGATTGGAGCAGACTCTTCCCTAATTGAATTAAATAAATAACAAATACAATTTCAGAAGCATTATATAAAAACGTAATTGAACAAAAGGTGCATAATTTGTCTTGATAAACTCAGACAAGTGCGTCCATTTGATGTCCCACTCGTCTTTCTTTTAAATATAAATAATTATAATGTTGATGATACTAAAGCTCATCCATCAATAATAAAGAAGAAAATCGCTTGACAAGCAGAGGGAAAAATAATACTAAACTGTTTTATCTTTGAGTACTCATTTGATTTGATTTGTTTATTTTTTTTTTTTTTTTTGTAATTATTTCTTTCGTAGAATTTAATTTGTTTACCTTTCTTTCCTACAACTCAATAAATTCTAGCAGAAGAGAACCTCTGCAGGAAAACATACGCACACATGTACGTGATATCGCTCTCTTATCAGAAAAGTCTCACTGTTTGGAAGAAAACAAGCCGCTAAGTTAATTCATATTGATGGGATCGTTTTAGTACCTTTCTCGCGTGCATAATTAGTGCCGGAAGATAAAGCTCTCTCAACCTTAAGTAGTTGGATTTCCTGATAAGTTCCCCTTGGTGGAAACTTTTAATAAGTTTTGTATTTGATTTGAGGAATTGAGTACAACGGACAAAACGATTACCTCTAAATTTAGTTAGGAAAGATGTATTTGGTATAATTTTATAATATTGCTAGGTCTGATTAAGCTCCCGGTCAGACTTGCGAATAAGTTTTAATTAAATTTTTTCCATTCAAATGATTTTATATATTTTTTTTTTATCTTTCCGCTTTTAGTTTTTTTTCTAAAGGAACAATTTTTTTCCAGCAGACCCAAGTTTTCGAAAACAATTTCCCTGCCTAAAAATATTTTCTTTTAACCTCAAAGTAAATATTTTCCAGAGAAAAATTTTGATCTCACAAGTTCTTTGTATTCATTAAATGTTTTTTTTTTTCAATTTTGCAAACAATTTATGCAATAAAAAACATTAGATTGTGGTGAAAAAGATAATTTTATTTATTGACTCAATACAAATGTGAAATAAAAGATTACATTTTTAAACTTCATTATTTGGAACTCCTTTATACTCCGGCAGAAGCATTTTTGTTTCGCACGTTTCACAACTTAACTCTCGTTTTGAATAACAGCGAATAAAATTCGCCCAGTATTTTTCGTTTGGCGAAATTGGGGACCATTCAGTTGGCACTTGATAATTTTTTGAGAGAGATTGTAGTTTTTTTGTTTTTATTATTTTTGCATTTCAAATACAAAGCGAATCATTTGAAAATGTTATCAGAACAGAGGCTTCCACCCAAATACAGTATGTCTAATTTTATATGTAACATTCTTCATCAGAAGAACATCAGCTGCACCAATATTTAATAGAATATTATTGCTCTCATATCAGGCCATACAAGTGCTTAAGTAGAAGTAAATAAAAGTAAATAAACATAAGAAATACAATTAAAATGTTATAAAATACAATTTAAATGGTCAAAAGCACCACCATCACCAGCCATTTTGTGAATCATTCGATCTCGTTTGATTTCTTGTAGAAATTGATAAAACACTGATGCAATTAAAAGCATATGTATGTATGTATGTACATACAAACATACATACATACATACATACATACATACATATGTATATGTAACATACATCAATTCTCGTAACTGTTTGCGTTGAATGTGTTGGTGCAGTGTTGTATTTAGTTTCAGCTTAAGCTAGAATAGAAAAAAACAAACAAATTATTAGAAGATAGAAAAACGAAACCACCATAATCCACACGTCTTTATTGAAATCCCATACTGCTTCTAATGAAAAACAAATTTGTGATAACTGAACAAAGTTTGCGGGAGTAAAATAGGCGGCAGCTTACATAAGCCTGTCTGTTGTAAAGTTTAAAGTTAGTTAGCAGAAGTGTTTAAAGTGCTTCAACTAAACAATAAGAAAATTTTTCATATAATAACTTAAGTGTCAGTCTTAAATCATGTTTCAATATTTGTTTTCTAGTCATAATTTCAATGTGTTGGGTAGCCGGTACCATCGTGGGGTTTCTGCCGCTTTTTGGATGGCACGCAGCAGTGGATGACAATCAGGCCTGTCTATTTGTTGAAGTCATGGACTATAACTATTTGGTCTTTTTGTATTTCGCTACAATAATAACGCCTGCCTTATTAATGTTGGCATTTTATGCTCACATTTATAAAGTGATCGTTAAACAAGTACGACAAATTGTTACAATGAATCCTATAGGCGATAACAGTCGTCGCTCATCCATAACACAGATAACCACCACTTTAGGCAGATCATGTCATGGCGGCACAATGTTGAGAGTTTTAGGTGCTGCGCGTAAACGTGATGTCAAGGCCACGCAAAATCTATCGGTCATTGTACTATTCTTCATGATTTGCTGGATACCCCTATACACCATAAATTGTATACAAGCATTCTGCCCATCCTGTTCTATACACCCCAAGTTAACATTATTCTGCATTATACTCTCGCATCTCAACTCTGCAGTTAATCCAGTATTGTATGCTTATCATTTGAAGGACTTTAGATTGGCTTTAAAGAACCTAATCCTCAAAATAATGGGTATAGAAATCGAGCAGACTTTGGAAACCCAACACCGCTATTCATTAGCGTCACAGCATCGTCTGCAATCGATGGATGTGAATATGAGGAATCCCATGCATACTAGAATCTATATCGGTAAGTTTTAGTTACTGAAGTGTAAAAAATTCCAATAAATGTCTATTAATTGCCTTCAATTTGTTAGATTCTCCCATTTGGCTGAGACAACAGCAGCAGCAGCAATCGCTAAAAGATGCACAAATGGTACCAAAATGTGGCTTAGCAACGCCTTGTCTTAATAATATACATCAAACTGTGGCTGCCGTAGCTTCCGTGACTACCGACATTGAAAAGGAAATGTGGAAGATTATGGAAGCTTCCAGTCGGGCAGAGTTGGGAGAAGTAAGTTACATATTTTCAGACAATGATGACTCGGCAGTGCCAACGCCTCCACCTAGACGACATCGCAAATCGCAAAATAAATCAGAAAGCTGCGAAAGTCCACTTTCCTATAATAATTGCAACTTTACACCAAGTCCTGTTGACAATGATTCCGAAGAAGTCTTCCTACCAAATCGGTACCAAATGGGAGGCGTTGATCATAATGAACTAAATAAATCTTTAATAGCATGTGCCATGCGAGATAAATTACAGACCGACGGTAACAATTGCGTTTCCAGTACACCAAATTCGCAAAGCGATTACGAAACACCAAAGAATGAGAACTCGAAATCCTCTACACCAAATCACATAGTAAAAGCACATTCATTGCCACAACAATTGCAATCTCCCAAGTCTAGAGAGAGACAAAAACCTATACAAATTTCAAACTCCAATGGCTGTTTAAGCAAGGCTTCCATTTACATTATAGAAACAGGATCGAATCGACTCTCACCAGGTCATAAACCGAAGTTCCGAAAAAGAGCACATACAACAAAAACCTCAAACTTAAATTCAAAGACCTTAACTCGTTCTTGCTCATGCACCACTGACGCCTCAGCCTCAACGTCCCCACAAAGGAACTTGGAAGTTTCCTTATATTCTACGCAAACAAATAGCACCAGCACGACTCTCATTGCTTCCAATCTAAATATATCTCTCACTCCAGAGCATTTACCAAATTCACACAACAATAACAATCTGAATTATTACACGTTCCAACACCCTCACCCATCATCCCATCATTACCACAGAACACAACAACATCAGGAAAAGTTTAGTCCGTTCAAAGCGATGAGCAATTTGATACTCCCTCCAATTGTCAAGCATTCCAGTCTGTTTCAGCTGTTTAATCCTACAAGTTCAGAAACAACCCAAACTAACCATCAAACAACTGACGACCATAGAAAGAATCAAACGAATGTTCAAGCGCCAAGTGGCGCTAATATATCCGGTGTTGCTTTTGAGACGGAAACAGCTGGTATATCTTCAATCCCAGTCTCGGGCTTACACATTAAGGTGGATAGATGAGCCACGTCAATGGAATAGTTAAGGCAACAAATCCATGGAGACACACACCGGTTGCAATAAATTTAAATGCGTTACGTTCGTAAGACATGTAAAATTTTGTGGATGCTGCAAATACACATAGCCACACATACACATACGAGTATGCACAATTTTATAAAAATGTTGCATTGCATTTAAATCACGTCTTCGCTTTCAGCTATTGCTTCCTATGACATTTACGTTTCTTTTTTTTCTTTTTTTTTTTTTTGTTGTTTGACGCTTGAATGATGTTTACAACTCTAGTCTATAGTGTAGGTCTTTGTAACCGATCGATGTATTTTTTTATGAATTTGTTTTTTAAGAAAGCTTTAACAAATGAATATAAAAAATAAAGGAGATTCAAGAAAGACATGCAATTTTATATATTAATAACACATTAGTGAGTAATATTTAGTTATTAAAGGAATATTAAGCTTTTATATAACGTATCTATGTTTGTTGTTTCCTTGATATTTTGTATATATGTATAGGAAAATTAGTTACATATACATACATATAAGATGTATTTGTGTGTAAATGTTTTGTATTTTCTATGTGTTTTGAAATTCAAAATGAGCATGTTGCTATTCTGAATATATTTAAGTGCTAAATGAAACTAATGTAAATTTGAACTGATCAATTAAAACTAATTTAATTAAGAAAATATACAAAATAAAAATATATGTAAATAAAACTATAAATTGTTGCCAAATAAAAATACTCGATTAAACTAAAGGATTGCAACTAGCTTTCTTGAGGTGAGTAGCGTATCAAACACTTTTTGGTTTTAGAGAAATATTACAAAATTAATTAAAACTTGAGAGCGAAAGTTAGTACAATTACTCAAAATGTTACATTTGATGTTCCTGACAAAGCTCCCAATTGTTAAAAAATCCATTTGAGAAATCCCGCAAGATTGCATCAAACTTATTACAGAATATATACGAGTACATGCAGCACAAAAAAGTTTACAGTGCGTATTATAACAGCTAAAACTGTTGAAATTCCATTTAAATAGAAACTTGAAAAACTCTTTCAATAAGGGTACAAACGTACATTTAAACACCGACTAAATGTCAAATCACATTTACTTGCTCTTATAATTACCAAAATGTCTGTAATTTTGCAAAGTGTAAAAGTAAAAACGGCAAATTTCCAGCATTTTTAATAAGGGGCCTTAAATTTCAAGTCCACAGCAAATTGCATTATTTTTACAATATGTGTATGGACAATTAAATAATTCCAATTACCACTTATTAGTATTTGTAATTCATTTTGGCCAATTACAAATCTAATTACACTTAGATTTATGGCACGAATTTTTGTCATCCCTTGTCAGGTTTGGTTTGGAGAAATCAAATCACCCTGTCGGAATATCTAATCAAGAACTAATTACATTTTGTATTTGGCAACTCGTAATTACCAATTACAATAATAAATAATTTATTCAATTTATTTGCTTTAGCATAAACACAAATTAAAATTAAATTGGCCATAAATTTATTTCACGGTATTTAAAGGCGAAGCAAAACGAATTTTTGTGAGAGAGCAAATTGCGATTGTGTTTTACAATAACAATAATCAACCCGTAAGTGCGAAAAAAGAATTAAGCAAATACTTTAAACCCTGGTGATCACTAATTTAAGAAACGCAAAATTCATATCAAATATTATGTTTAAATTAAATTGTGTTTGTTTTTTTAAATATAATTAAAAAAGTTCTAAATTAAGCGAAATAAATTTTTACGAACTCGCAAAAGGAGTAGCAATTATGTTTTGAGTTACAGATACCGATAAAAGGGTGATATTTCACCAGTCGACAGTCTGAAATTACTATAGACGATATTAAACGCTAATGGTAGCACGAGACTCGATTGAGAGTCAAACCGGTTGTCTGAAATCAATTCGAGAAAAGAAGGGGGCCGAAAAGGGATCCATAAAGTTACCGGTCTGCTTCGATATCCCCCCTATATAAAAAAATATGGACCTAATACTAGTGCACTAACGCGGTTTTATATCAAATGTTCAGAGTGCTCGAAAAATATGTGTTACCGCCCATTTTTAAATTATAAAATTTCCTTAACATAGGGAACTGGAAATATGCAAACACTCACTCTCATTATGTGCCGTGAACAAAGTAAGTAAAAATAATAATGAAATGAAAACGTACATATTTATTCATGTGCGATAAGATATCAGAAAAAATACTTTCTGAACAATGGTGTAAGAAATTAAAAAAAAATTTATGGAAGAGGTTCCTCCGTCTTCCCTGTACTCTGCAAGACACGAAAACAACCTAGCGCAACGAAATTGCCTAATGTGAAAGACCCCGTACAAACTGCACGCAATTTTAAATTTCAGTTTACCATGCCTGGTATGAGAACAACTGTCAAACCACAATCACGTGTATTTTGCCACAAAGTAACAATTTTGCTGAGAACTTGAATGCAATTTCAATTTGTGTTAATTTGTATTAAAAAAATTTCGGAGAAATTTTAAACAAATAAATAATGTCATCATCGTTCTTTCTTAAAAAGGAAGCGAAAAATAAAAAACGGAAGGTAAGTGAAGCATTAGCATTCTCTTAGGCTTAATTAATTTTGTTCTTTATATTTAGATTCATGACGGTCACAGAGGCGTAAAAAATAAAGAGAAAATACATGTTACCTCTGGAACGAAAAGAACCCATAAGGAAGATGAAGAGATCGTTAGCGATGATGAATTTCAAAGTGAGATTGAGGAGGATAAAGTAGCTCGTTTAGTTTTTTCCTCTGATGAAGCAGAGGAGGAAACAGCACAAGATAAAAGGCTTCGTTTAGCGAAACAATACCTGAATGAAATTGAAAAACAAGAAATAGATAAGGCAGAAGAGCGTGAGCTCCACGATCAAGTTTCACACAGACTCCAAACAGAATATTTGAGTAGCGTTGGCAAACTTCGCCGAAATATAGCGGCTTCGATAGAAAGTTGTGATCCCATAAATATAGTAAAACTTAAACACAATAAGCAACATTTGCCGATATGTTCACTCGCCTTGTCTTCAGATGACGAATATTTGTTCACGGGTGCCAAGACTCAATTTGTTTTAAAGTGGAATTTAAAATCCAAACGTATTGAGGGATCATTTGATGTGCAAGCACACAATGAAGATGTTAATACAGAAATTAAAAGAAGATCACATGTAATAGCTATTTGTCTGTCTGATGACTTTCGGTATCTCGCATTAGCTGAAGGTGGAAATACTATACAAATTTGGTGTCCTACAGAGTTGAAACATTTAAAAACCTTTCACGGCCATAGAGACATTGTGACGTCTTTGGTGTTTCGTAAAAATACACACGAATTGTTCTCAGCATCCAAGGATAGATCTGTAAAGATATGGTCATTAGATGAAATGAGCTACATAGAAACTTTGTAAGTACGGAATCGTTATGTTATGATGAAATTTTTTTCATTTTATTATCTCAGATTTGGTCACCAGGCTGCTATTACCAGCATTGATGCATTATCTCGCGAACGTGCTGTAACATCAGGAGGACCTGACTGCACATTAAGAATTTGGAAAATAGCCGAAGAGTCACAATTGATTTTCAATGGTCACCGTGATAGCATAGAAAATGTTAAATTCGTTAATGATGAAAACTTTATATCGTCTGGTGTCGATGGGTAAGATTGAGAATTTTGTTTAGTTTTGACTAAAAATAGCAAAATTTTATAGGCATTTTAAATCACCGTTTTGCGTATATTGCTTTCTTAACATTAAAGTTAACTTTCTAACAAAAAATTAAATTGTTAATACGTTACCCGATTCATGAATTTCTCGAATATCGGCACAAAATATTAATTAAATATTTTGCATTACAATATTTTTTCAAATTACTGTGCAATGATGTTGTCATTTTTAACCCTTTAGATCATTATGTATATGGACAGCATTAAAGAAAAAACCACTTCATATTCAAGCACTAACGCATGGAGTACAACCTAATGGAGAAGCGAATTGGATTACAGCAATTTCTTGTGTTGTAAACACAGATTTAATAGCATCGGGTACAATGAATTTAAAAACTTAATTTACTATTATTATTTAACATTGTTCCTCTAGGTTCATGCGATGGTTTCATTCGACTTTGGCAGTGTACGGAAAATTACCGTAAATTGAAATTTGTGTCAAAAATACCTATTGAAGGATTCGTGAATAGTTTAGTCTTTAATACTAATGGAACCAAACTATATGCCGCAATTGGACAAGAGCATAAATGGGGTCGATGGTGGCGGCTTCCTCAAGCTAAAAACCAAATCATTGTCATAGATTTAATAAGATCCCCAAATGAAAACAAAAGTTAATAAAATTTTGTACAATCATGTACAGATTTATTAAGAGCAAATAGTTTTATTAAGAACAAGATTTGTGTTGCTTTAAATGCAGATTTGTGGTAATAAATAAATATAACAGAAACAGGTTTATATGCAAATGTCTAAGATTATCATAAATTTTTACTATAAAAATCAAATGATTGAACTAATTTTATAATTTTTTTAATTTAATAATTACACTTTAGATTAAGTTTTTTGTCTTCGCACTATTTTTTTGGTTGATATGGATTTTTTTTCTTGCAATATACGAATATTTGGTGATTAGTGAAATGTTATTGAGGTGTTGAGAGGGTAAAAAATTGATGTATATCTATATCAATCGACCAAAATATTTATGGATTTTAAAATATTTTATTTCCTGTGGTGATGCTACATTAAAGCGTAGTTAATAAAAATAGTTAAAGAAAACATTTCTATTTAAACCTTGAAATAATTGATTCGTAAATAAAAAACGATTGTAAATAATAAAACGATTGTAATTTTTAATTACCTCCTAATATGTATGATATTGCCCATAAATCTTGCGGTCCCTGAAATTTATGAATAAATTCAAAAATTATTGTATATAAATTTAAAAGAACAAATGAAGATAAAAATGTGCACTAAGAAGTCTCATGACCCTTACTAGCGCTTAAAATATATTCAGTATATGTTCTTCTATAACTGTTTCAAGTTTTTTTTTTAAATTTTATTTCGAGTAATATAAACTTTTTTTGAAAAAGACAATAATTTTTTTATATTTGGTTTGTTCACATACATATGTATTTATATTGCAGTTTCTTAAAAACAACTACTGACGCTCATGTGCTAAAAATCCCACCTCGAAAGAAATTTACAATATGATTAGAAGTTGCAAAATATGTGCGCTAGAGATCAGCATACAAATAAAATCCAAAGTATCTGTTTTAATAATTTTTAATAAAATATCAGGCATGTTCTAGAAATGGAGTGAAAATTAAATTTGAGAAGTAAACTTTCCATTTTTGTTGTTGTGTAAAAGTAGATTAATATTTGTATTGAATATTCAAATTCAAATGTAGAAAAGTAGAATGCAGAACATTTAAAATTTAAACTGAAGTGATTTAAAATAAATTCTACTAATTCAAAGTAGATTGTAGAAGATACCTGTATGTATACGAATTTAAAAGCTCAAATTTTTTTTAAGTTACTCATGGCAAATAAAACTCGTAATTTTCCGAATGTATATAGCGATTGATTTTTAGCACATGGTCTTAATATTAAAACAAGTCATCGCCCACTACGTCGGCAATTGTGGCCACTAAACGTCTCGAATGCTCAGCAGCACATGTAGCCGTTACAAGACCCAAATGCACACAGTACAGTTCATAACACTTTATCTTATTGGCTAAAGACTTTGGAAAACATGCTTCTGTCAGTAGATGATAATAATCTCCAGCTAATAAACCGGGTTCAAAATTTGGCTTAAATGCATTAATGGAATGTTGCGAAGCATTAAAATGTTTTTGGAGATCAATAGATTTCGATGTTCCTGTGGTCTGGTCTTCGAACCACAGAAAGTAAGCATAATTAAAGGACTTATCTTTCCACATCACAGACGAATGGCCTTTTTTCAAATGCCTGCGTGAAAATTCTAGCATTTTAAAAAGTTTTTCACTCGGTATAAGAGGACTAGAACTCTTTAAATCAGGTGATATCATGAGTCCTGAAGCACGATTAATATAGATGAAATGTATAAGACCAGGAAAATCTTCTAAATAGGCTTCTATTGATATATTTCTTTCTGCTTTTACGGATAGAAATTCGGAAAATTCCAAGAGTTTACCTTCCACTTCAGATGCTACTTCGGGAAACTGATGAAAGTTTATAGCGGAGGAATCGCAACAGGCCATTGTGAACAATTGCTTGAGATCTTCTTGAAACGACGGAACGTTGGATTCTATACGTACAATCAAATCTCTTTCGTATGTCTTTAGAAATTCATTGTACATTTTCTTAAGGTTCTCCCATTTTGAAGTGAATCTTTTCAAACATGTGTCCAAGTCGTCGCCTTTTAGTTTTGACTTTTTGATAGCATCAATAGACTGCCTAATAAAAGATTCCAGTGACTCGTATGTTGGCTTTAAAGCCTCCGCATCTCCTTGCATTTGTATGGAAATTATCTTTTGCATTACAAATTGCGTGTCATATAAATAGCAAGCAACCAAAGGTGGCGCATATTCAATAATTTGTATTAGAACCAGACCCTTGTTTAAGCTATTTAACTGCGCAATACAAGGAACACATCCGGACTGCGGATCATGGCTGAGGCCTTGGAGAAATACAGCAACAGCTTTATTTAATCCTTTTGAATATTTTTGCAATGCCCTTATTAACAGCGCCAGAAAAAGTAGATCAGAAGGGCTTAACTGAATAGCACCCCTGGTAGAATGTATATCCACAAATTTAATACCTACAAACAGTAGGGCGTGACACCTTGAATGACCATTATCTCTAAGACATTCAAGGGCGCGATTTAAACTTCCTTTTACTGCTCTTCTAAGCTCAGCGTTAATTAAAAGTCGCGGCAAAGCTTCAACTTGTAAAATCAAATCCTGATCCCAAATGTTTTCCTCGTAGCATTCCAAACACTTTGTAAACAATTGCTCCTGTACATCGCTTGCAAACAAGTTTGGACCGTGCAGATGCTTAGCTAGTGAAATTAACACGCCCATTTGTCGGTGCAAATATTCCAAGCCATCTTGGGAAATCTTTAAAAAATTAAAACCAAGTATTTCTCCAAAAATTAAATTCAAATCATTTTCACATTGTATTGAAGCATAGCAATTGTCGAACTGACAGTGCATTATTTTCTGTGAGTTAATAAGAGGACTAAATAACTGCAACAGCACATTTGCATCAACATTTCTCTCTTGAGATGTTGAACCATCTTTAACGTATTCTTCAGAGATGAGTCCTTGACGCACTGCTCTTTGATAAATATGATCTCTCAGCTTTAAATTAAGTTTTTGATAGACCACATCATTTGCACTATTAAAGACAATCAATCCATTCATTTCTCTTTTAGAATTGTTTATAATACACCATTTCTTACTATTTGCTTCTCAATAATGAATAGATACATTTTCCAATCATTTACTTTGTATGCTTAGGGTTGCCAGTTTTTAAAATTAAAAAACAGTACAATACAGCAGAGGGCATTAGACAACACATGTTTTCATTATATTAAAAGAAAATTCTTTTTCGTACAAAAAATCCGTTCTTCTTACCACAGACCATCAGCAAGAAGGCTTGTAACGTGTGACAGATGCTAAGATGCAAATAGACTACACAACTTAATTTTTTCTTGGAAAGAAGAATGGAAACAGGTAAAGACGAGATGATGCTCGCTTAATTTTATACAAAAACAAATTATAAGCAAACAAATGTATTACAGAAGAGAATTTTATTATTAGAATTAAAAAAAGTCCTAAAGACAACATGCAATGGCAAACTAGATCAGCTATTTATATATATGTGCTAACATTAGCTTTCAAATTATGTTCTACTCCAGAAATTATGTCCCTGCTAGAAGTTAAAATAAGCTAGGATAAAATTTCAAGTATATATTACTAAATATATATAAATTAATATCCGAAAATTAGCTTTGAATACCTCTCCACAATCTATAAAGTAAAAGGCAAAAGTGTTAAAATCGTCAAAATGTTAAAAGTATATGTGGCATCATGTACAGACCATTTCAAGGCGAATACGCAGTGCTATTGTGAATACATATTTGCAACTTGTAAAATTTTTAAATTCATACAAAATTAAAGTTTTATTCCTAATATAACGAATGAATGATGAGTGTGAAGATTCATTTGAATTGGCGCTGGCCACAATGGATTTACCAATGGCTGCGAAAGTGCCCCGGAAAAGTTTGGATATTTCAAAGACAACTCACAATGCCTCTTCATCTAAAGCTGTGAACAACTCAGACGAAGATAAAGCCAAAAAAACAGAAATGACTACAAAAAGTGTAGCCGCTCATCCGCATTGTATTCTGGTTCATCCGAAACAGAGAGGTAATCCTATTCTGAAATCAATTCAAAATGTTCCATTGGAATTTCGGGATGACATCATACCGGATTATATTGTTGGAAGAACTACTTGTATTCTGTTTCTGTCACTAAAATACCATAATTTGAATCCGGATTATATATGTCAACGCTTAAAAGCACTGGGAAAACAGTATGAATTGAGAGTATTATTAGTACAGGTGGATACACCAGACCCTCACAATGCGCTAAAAAGTTTAACCCGAATAAGTTTATTGGCAGATTTGACATTAATGTTGGCTTGGAACACGGAAGAGGCGGGTAAAATAATTGAGACATATAAACTGTTTGAAAAACGAGGGCCTGATTTGATCATGGAAAGGGTAGAATCCAATCCTCATCAAAAGGTAAACTTAAATACCTAAACATAAATCTACTTTTTTTATTTAAACATATTTTATACTTTAACAGTTAGTATCTGCCTTAACAAACATAAAACCGGTAAACAAAACTGATGCTGTGAACCTTTTACAAAACTTTGGTAACTTGGAAAGTCTTATTAATTCCAGTGAAGATCGATTATCACAGGTAATTGGTCTTGGTCCCCGCAAAGCAAAAAGGCTATACACAACTTTACAAGAACCATTTATAGGAAAATAAAATTTGTTTTTATATTAATTTGGAGAATCTTTATATCTATCTATATTTGTTAAATTAAAAAAAAAACTGAAAAATTAAATTTACTTCTAGTCACTATACTTCCATATTTTAATAGTACCATCATCGCTACATGACAGCAACTGATAAGGATGAACTGGGTTCCACGACACTTTGTTAACGTCTTGTGAATGAGCTTTGTCCTGGGATGAAGTTAGTACAAATACAGGTTCATTCTTCGTAGATGTTTCAGAATCTTCTTCAAAAACTCTTATAGCATCATCACCGCAAGCTGTGGCGATAAGACCAGTTAATTTGCACCAAGAAACATCATAAATTGTTCGCGAATGCTCCCCAGCTATAGTGCAGACGCATTTCCATACGGTTTCATTATCAGGTGTAGCGACACCCTCCGGATTTCCCGGAGCATATGCGCGCCAGAATTTCATGGTGCGGTCATCACTTACGGATACTAGTCTTTCACCATCGGCATCAAAGTCTATGGCCCATACAGTACTCGTATGACCAGATAATGTAGCTGTGCATTCCCAGTCGTTGTCTAAAGTATTTTCTGCATACATATTTATTGTATTGTCATAGGAACAGGAAGCTAAGACCTCCTTCGTTGGATGCCAAATTACGCGCTTTACGTCTTGAGTGTGAGCATTCAAGACCGCGGCACATTCGAATTCATCATCACCTGTTACCTCCCATATCCAGACTGATTTATCGCGTGAACATGTGGCCAATAATGAACCCGAATTGGACCAACTGGCACTCTTCACCTCATTTTCATGACCTTCTAACGTAGCATTACACTCAAACTCCCCTTAAAGATATATAAAGAATAACTATTCCTGTCTATTGGAATCGTCATACCTGTTGTTTTCGACCAAATAGCCGTGGTGGCGTCAAAGCTGGCTGAAGCAAGATATTGGCCACATTTAGACCACGCAACTTCTCTTATAGTTCTCTTATGTCCATCCGAGAGAATTGTTTTCGTTGACCAATTGTTTCCGGACAACGACCATATTCGTATAGTTTTATCTTCACCCGAAGAAGCAAATGCATTACCCTTAGGATGCCATGATACACACCAAATACGGCCTTTGTGTCCTTGCATAGTTTGTTCGCATTGTAGTTTCGACATTTTTTGAATTTTGAGAAAAGTAAAAAATTGCTTATATTTTTATTAGTGAACTGCAATTCTTCATCATCTGCATTAAAAGTCTGTTTAATAGTGTGTTTTTATCAAATCACAATAGAATTCAGTGTTTTTACCATATGTCAACTTTTTTATCTAATTCAAAGCGCATTTATTAAAAAGTAACGAAGTCAGCTGTGCATTTTTGAATTGACAACTAGGTGGCAGCATCAAGGCAGGTGATAATTTTATTCTTAGTGTTTAATTCGCCTTGAGATCATTTCAGTTGTTTTCATGTTCATTTAATGCACTACGTCTTTATTAGCCATAAATTTGTTCGCACATTGAGAGACCCTCACCAAATTTACGGGAGAAAATGTGTTCATTATTTTCTGTTTGAAGAATACGTGCAGATGGTCCTGTTCAGTTTTATCATAATTTTTTGTCTCTCATCGAGATTGTATGAATGCTTATAGCATAGCTTATGACGGGTGTTTATAGACGAGCACACACACACACATCCATACTTTTTATTTTTTCTGTATTATTGCCTGAGTAATGGCATGACAGAGTTGTACGAACTATTGTTCGGACAACTCGGTTTGAACGTGAAGTGACCATGAACAGCGGCGGTTTTGACAAGCCATATTTCTGTGCGAGCAGCAAAATGTGCAATGGTTAAACAGATTTATAGCTAATCAAGACGCTATGTTATTACAATCTTTATAGATATTTCTAAGCACAAAATAAAAGTTTGTATAATTGGCAACATGCTTCACGTTGTGCGAACAACTGTTCGGACAACTTTGTCTAAACATGAAATGACCATCAACAGCGATGTATGATGGCTGTACAGATTTACGGCTAGGCTAGACGGCATGTCATGTAAGCACTGTTTTTAGTGCTCCCTGGCGGAAATATATTTGGAGTCAGCACTTAGTTTTCGGTACTTTTGAAACTTAATAGGCACTGTTGGCCAAACGAGTTCTAAGAAATATCGTATCAAAAGTGTACAAGTTTTAACGTAAAACTATACACTTCAAACATTTTTTATATATTTATTTAGCATCATATGTTAGGAAAAATAACAAAGTACCTTGTTAACTTAATTCATACAACAGGCATTTTTCAAAGATCATTTAGATCAGCTGTTTATTAAAATCATAATCATTAAATAATCATAAAAGTGTATTGGTATTTTTACCAATACATTTAAGAAAGTGTTATAAAGTTTTGATTAAAATTAAAAGAAAACATACATATTTAATTTATTCATTATTTTATTGCTTGTTACAAATTTAGTTTAGGCCAAATATATCAGTTCGCCTTAATATACTCCTACGATTTAAACTTGTCCAGTTTATTACGATTTAGAGATCACCTTTCTTGCGAGTTGAATTCAAAATCGCAAATACGAGTATTTTATAATTTGTAAACTCCGATCTATTCATGATTTATACTTAATTAAACTATAATTAAGGGTTAAATATTTTTAATGAAGCTAAATAAATAATTTTTTTTTATATAATTTTTAATAACTTTAAAAGCTTGTTTCAAAAACGAACCTCGCATACAAATTAACACTTATTTGAATTGTTTTGTTTGGATAAAAACTTATCTTTATTTTTTGTTTTTATATATAACCTAAAAAAAATAATAAAAAATTCTAAGTTCCTGCAAAAATTACAGGAAATTTATGTCTAGCTGTTTTTATGCACCGATATATGGAAATCTATTTTTAATAAGTTCAGCTTATTTTTGGAAGTTAAACAACCATAAGCAAAGCTTCGGATTTGATTTTAAACAAAATATATTAATTGGCTGCTGTTGCAGGGAAATTGTTGACGTTAACCGGTTTTTCTTAGTATTCAAAAGCTCAAACAGGCTTCACCAATTTTGAAACTTCGATTAATTCGAGAAGCGATTTTTCTAACTGACAAATAATCGGCCAACTATTGTGTAGTTATATTGTTTTGTTACCACACACAAGGCACGACCTCTAGCTTCATCTAGAATGACGGAACCACTGAATCTGCTCCTCCAATATACGACTAAGTTTTTTAAATCTTTCAAAAGTGTAGTAAAAAAATTATATAAATATTTGGACAACATTAAAGATTAAGTTTTGTACGGTGCTTTACTTTTCCCCATTTTCAATATTCCTAATGTGAGGCCATTCCTAAGGAGTTATCTTGAATTTGAGATGTAACACCTTATTAGTGGTGCCGGTAAAATCCATTAATAAGTGCTCGAGTGAGACCTAAAGCATGTGAATACCGACCAAGAAGGGCAAGTCAGACTGTCTTTGATCGCAATAACGACAATAATTCGTCAGCTACTTTAAGAGTGTTCTCAGAACTTTCTGCAATATGTTTGCTTTCAATGTGCAAATTATTTGCGCGAAATAATTGAAAACTTTTGAATTAAGCACTACACATATGTATGGATGTAGGCATACCTGTGCATACATACGTATATATGCTCATACATATGAATATATTAATTTAGCAATATTTTTTTTAAATCATCAAACCCACATTTGCCACTGGCCAAACAACTACCATGTTAGTATGTTTGTTCTCCTAAAGATTAGACTTAATTTTGAGATTTGAATAAATTTTGTTAGAAAACAAAACTAAATAAATCAGTTAAGAAAAAGCTTTTAAACAAGTTGGACGTATTTGAATGAAACTGTTAAAGTGTGTCTGTAAACAAGATCCGGCTGGTGGTCAAGCAAAAAAATAAACAGTCAAGACAGTATTTCGTAATACATAGTTACTTCAATTGTCATTAAATAATTCTACGTCAACTGACATAAAATAAAAAAATCAAGTAAAACAAAACTTAAAAAAATGTATAAAACCCAAAGTACTTGCAAGATCTTAATGGTCAAAATCGTTACAATCGTTTTAATGTGCAATTATGTTTTGTCAACTCCCATGTTGTACAAACGAAATCCTGATGATAAATACGAAAGAGGTTTGTTTGTTTATTTCTTTCTTCTTCGCGTACGTGTATTACTTATGTTGTGGCACAGAACACAGGTATCGCGCAAATAAAATTCTGAAAAGAACGAGTGATATTTAAGCGGTTCTATAGTTGCTAGAATATAAAACGTTTGGTTTATTAAAACAGACATTGGGCAGAGGTTCAAAATAGCTAACCTGCCGTTTAAAAGATCTCTTGCGTTGTGTTTCTGAGAAATATTTTTTCTTTGTAAATGTTTATAACAGATAATGCTCAATCGAAAATTGAATTGGTCAATTCACATAACGCCTTGTATTATAATGTATTATAATATAATATTGTATTTTTGTTGAAGGTAATATTCGTATAAAAATATCATATTATAATACAATTTCATTTGTTTGATTAATTTATGTTCAAATATGTAAGTTGAAAACTCGCAAGTTTTACGTATACTTATTACGACATTTGGCTACCTTTAAGTGTAAGTAATTTAAAGTTTCCATGCGTGATTATATTCCACATTTATGTGGCGTCTATAATTTTAGGACATTAGAAATACAATAATACCACTTAATTTTACAAAAAAAAATAATCCAAAGAATTATTTTAATACACGATACAATAATACAAGGAGTTTGTGAATGCCAAACATATTTTTATTTACTTATATATTTTTTGATGAGTTGTGGAATATCCTTGTTATTTTCTTTACTCCACAGTTACGTAGTTTTCAACGTAATGCAAAGATGTATCCATATATGTAAATTAGTTTTTAGTAAGGGCGTCTGTTAAAGTATTGCAAAACAAGCTGGGTGGAATGGATTTTAAAATCCATGTGGGAAAATGGGGGCAATTAACTTGTGCAAATAGTACTAATATAAAAAGTTGAACAAAGTACATATCACTTGGCGGATCTCATATACAGATTTGTTTTTTTTTAATCCGTAAGTACGAATGTATGTAACTTTTAATATGGACAACTTCGTTCTGATAACCTCAAATTGGTCTTACAACTTTCCGTAGTATTTATCGCCATAATTAAAAATGTTTATAAGTCAACATTGTGTTTCTAAAGTACTTTCAGTTCCTTCGGATACGATAGTCAAAACATCATATTTCTAATAAAAACATAAGCATTTGAATTAACACTTAATTAACTTATGCCTACCAACAAATGACAGCTCCCTTTCATGCAAAGTCTTAAAAAACTCGAACCGGTCCGTATTCCCAAAGAACGAGTCCGTTCCCTCTAGAGATCGTTCAAATGTCCCCGCTGCTTCGCACGGATCCCAGAGATTTAACTTTCATAACTTTGCAACATAGATCCGTCTTAATTTCAGCGGTGGATGAGGTGGTTTAGTTGACTAAAAGACAATCGTTCACATCTTTCATTCCGGATATCCCCCTTGGAGTCGGGTGTATGACATTTATCAGCTTCCATGTGACCCCATGTCGCACACGTCCATTTTGATTGTTAACATAATCACGCATCGTGTAAGATGTCAAGGTTATTTCTTGTCAGCGACTAATTCAGAAGTAACCGCCGCAAACCGTCAAAATCGATCCGCTCGTTTTGAAAAACATTTTAGAAGTAATTTAATTTTTAACAAAATAATCAATCCCTTGCATGTAGCATTGTCCTTAATTTTATAAACTACAATTGGACCGTAGAAACCGTTCATTCCCTGCTTGAAGGGTGAAGTAAAAATAAACATAAGTTAGAATAAAATTTTTGATTAGATTTCACTGATGTTCCTCGTAATCGAGGAAACTATTTTTGAACCGATAAGTAGCCACGAAGTAAGGCACGGAGGCGCCCTGCGGTAAAAATAAAAAATAATTTTCCTGTCTTGGACTGATTTCAAATCATATTTTTCAAAAACAAAAGAAAGAATATCGCTAAATTCACTAAAGTAAAAAGCAATATTTTTTAACGAAATTCGTTATCTTTAGATTTAGTGCCAGTATCATCAACTGTCATACCATTGACAGCTTTGGAAGTTAGTTACGGGTATGGGGGCAAACCAAGTGAAGAATACAAGGAGGCCTACCTTAAGAGACTTAGGAAAAAAGTACAGCATGACAACAACGAAGATGCAATTTTCGATGATGCTGACACTCTAATAACGAGTAAGTAAATAGTTTACTAACAAATTTTATTAGATCTTGGAAATGTAGAACTGTTTTACATTAATTAAATTTTTTATTTTTTAAAACGATTTATCATTATCTGCCTACGCTTGAGCTTACCAAGAGCGGGTCGATCATCTGAAGGTAGGGATTTTCTACAATACTATTCCTTAATATTTATTAATTACAATAATTCTTCAAGCTTTACGGTCTTAATTAAAAATATTTCTTTAAATATTTTCATTCACTATCGATACTTTGCTACTCCATTGTGTAGCAGCAAGAAATAAAATAGTTTATTTCCTGATGATGCTATACAATGGAGTAGCGAAATACGAGTATCAATAGTGAATTCAAATATTAAAAGAAATATTTGTAATTAAGACCGTAAAGCTTGAAGAATTATTGTAATTAAAAATATATATTTGTATAGAAAAAGGTTCCTAATTATTTATTCTTTAGTTCCTTGAAGCATATGTACCAAGGCCCAACTTTGCCGATTTTTAAAACTCCTGCAATTATTTTCTTCGGCTAGCCTTGTTATGTCTTATTTCAGTGGGCTATTTGAAAATGTTTTATAATAAATATTTCTTCCATTGTATTTTATTTTACCAAAAAAAAGATGTTTCCGTTTCCTAAACAATTAACGCTCCTGAACAAAAATGTCGATATTTAAATATAAAGTTGTCCTCCGCCGAAACCTTAAGCTGGGTACGCGGCTGGTAAAAAAACTGGGAGTATTGATCTAAAAAGAGTTATAAAATTTCTTCGCAATAAAATTGTGCTCGTTATCTTGTTAAGAAAAAGCAATTGATTCATTTAATTTGCATCAAGTTATTTCAGCAAATTTTTGCGAGGGAGGTCAGTTCCATTTTGTTTGCCTCTTATTCATTTCCAGGGATTCGAAAGTAAAACTTCATACTCTTATGAAGTAATTTTCAACAACATTTTAGCGGCTTCACCAATATGCAATTAATTTAATATAAGAAATTCAACAATTCGTAGAAAAGAATAATAAAAAAAACTTTTTGTGGCATTTTGAGTTGTGAATTAAAATTAAAAATACTCGTACTTCGACAAATAGCTACAAGACAACTTTCTGTTTGCCACCTACATAAACTTGAATTCTATTATGCATTTCGCACTTAAGAGACAAAATATTTGCAACTTCAAGCGAACAAAATAAATTTGAGTCAGTAAACAAAAGTGTTGCAATAGTCGTGCCCTTGACTTCATTTCGTTTTAAGTTGTTGTTACCACATTTATTTTTTTATTTATTCTCTCTACAAAAAGCAATAAAAAGACAAGAGTCATAAGTACTCTTTTTTTAATTAAAAGTGCAAACAACGAAACCATGCATCATAGTACGATGATCTTTGAAAAGTCTCATTGGTTTATTATTATTGGGTGGAGTGGGCTTAATAGCTTGTTCGAAAGGAAATTGAAGGTTCTGAGTAATTACGCCTATGGTGGACTAATTGCCCATATTATAATTATTGTTTATAAATTTTATGTTCTATCTTTTTAGAAATAGATCTTTTCTAAATTTATATAAATTTTAATTGTATTTTTTGTTTATTTTAAATGTCAATTCCTATTTCTATTGTTATTTCAGTTAAGAGGAAACATAATGGCGCCACTGATAAGGCCAAAGTCAAAGGCATCGTAACAGCTGCAAAACATACTTCAAGCGAATCGAAAAATTGATATGACGCGGAGCAAACAGACAAATTTTATCATTCTTAAAAATGCGAACAAAGCATGAATTCGCCCGTCACAAGCCAACGTCAAATAGTGTTAAAATATATATTATGGATATCTAATAAAAAGTAGGAATTTTAAAATATATGTATTCATAAATTAAAAATATTTCCGTTTATTTGCTTTCGTTTCCTTCTTATTTTTCTACATATCAGTAGGCGAGACATTTTTGACATTGGATCGAATTCGCCTTGATAATTAGTAAATGTTTTTTATTAACTCCAATAAGTGGTTGGTAGGAGTGCTAACTTAGCTATATGCATCAGTGGGATGCATGGAAGAACAGGCAAATTTATGTTTTGGTTCTATTATTATATTATAGACACATTTGGATATATCGCAAAATAAATGAAGTTTATTTTTATATCTTTAAAATACGGTTTTTAATAAAATTTCCATATAATAGCCCGTAGAAATGTGACACAGTTTGGTAATATAAAAATAGAAAAGAATAAATTCAGTGGCTTACATGATATTTGGCCCGTTTTCATGTCGTATTAACTTTTGAAAGCTGGACTGTTTTATTACAATTATATTCTATGACATACACACACTCGTATATATGTACATATGTATCTCTAAGAGCACACATATGTAATAAAGAAGAGTTAATCCTTTTCTGCTATAACATATGTATGTATGTACATCAGTGTTGCCGCAACATCACTACCTTTTTATTAATTAGGGAATTAATTTATTTATTTCTCTGATATAAAATCTTTTTGTATAAAGCTTCTTTAATTCGAACGTGGGTGTTAAGTTTTTTGCTAAAAAATAAAATGAAATCATCCACTTCGCAGCAAACAATTGTATTGAAATTTCTCTAACTGCCTAAATAAAATTCATTTTCTAGTTTTAGGAAACCTCTTATTTAAAAATATGCAAATCGCTCTAGCAGATGGTTACGCAAACCAAATAATTATTTATTTAAAATTAAATTTTTATTTATTTTCATAAAGATAGGCTTCTTTATTTGTAATAATTATGTTTGAACAGAATATTTATATTTGCAAACATACATACATACATACATATCGCGCGCTAACCGAAAAGCAGTCATAACTCCAGAAGTCCAAAATGGTCAGGAGAAGCAAAAAAATGCAAAACTATTCAATTGCTAGCATGCGAACTGTCAAAACTCTACTTTAAACGGATGATGGCGCTGTCAGCTGTCGTTGCTTAGGAACAACGCCTCCATACTATTTGTGTAGTGGTGCACATCCTTGCTATGTGGCGAAGTCTTTGTGGAGGCATTTTGTCATTTGCCATTTCCTCTTTTCCCTGTAGGAGGCTTCGCCTTTTTAATTAAAACCTTTAATACGAGTATAAAACTCGTCTCTGGCGGAATTCGAACCAGCAGGGTCCTCCGGCTTGTAGTATGGCGCTCTAACCACTGCACCATGTCACCTACAGTTAAATGTGATAGTGAAGGAGTGCATTTGAGTGCATTCGAGATTCGCTCCGTGAACTGGTTTATGAAAAACCCGATTTTGATAAAGTTTAAGTAGTGACTAACTGTTTTCGATTTAGAGTGCGATATGTGTGTAATATCCATCCCATATTAAAGCATTTTTGTGCACACATACTACCAACAACTTTACGCAAAATGTAGAAAGTTATAGAGAACTACATATGTATAAAGACAATGTTATCTACTGCCAATACTACTCTCGTTTAAGTTTTTTTTCCAAAAACAAAACGAAGGCAATGAATACAAATACCAGCAATAAACTTAACTAAATGTCATTTTTTGGTAAAATAAAAGACATACGAAGTCACAAAACAACCTTTATCGAGTTGGCGGATCAATTTAAATTGTAAATTTAGTACAACAAAAGAATAAAATACCTCGAAATAGTAAACAAATATCTACTCGTGGAATATGGGATGGGAATGACAATAGACTTGAAAATGAAAAATAAAATATTGCCGCAACTCTATTTTGCAATCACACTTATACAATTGCTTTTGTTGTTGCTATTTCTAATTTAAGGAAACAAAGCCTGCAACACAGTACTTATGCATATATGTGTGTGTGTGTGTGTGAGTGGGCTTATCTTTCATTTATGTCGTAAGATAAAATAAAAAGGCATGATGATTGGCACCAAACGGACTTGTCAATAAAAGTTAAAATGTTTTCCCTTATTTCATTTATTGTGTGCGGAAAGTTGAGGCGTTGTTGTATATACACTGCTATAAGTAGCAACACAAACTACTTGACATGGTAAGAAGATGTAAACGGTTAATAATACAAATATACATGTGTATACAGGTGTACAAGTGTACAGGTGTAGGGTAACTTTTGATAGAAATTGGGGTTTGTTTTCAAGTGCTGATTACACACATTTGGATATTAGTTGAGTTCAGTCAAGATTCAAACTGCTTTTTACCCAAATAGAAAAACTGAAAGTAACGTTAAAGATTTTAAAATCGCCTTTCAGAAAAGAACCAACATTCAAGTTTTTTGAATTGATTTTACTTTTTCTGACTTTTTTTAGAGACTAATTTACTGCCTTTTATTTATCTTCTAAAGTTACCACGAAAATTTATTCCCTTAGCCATCTTATTTGTAAATTAATTACACCAGTTATACTCTAACCAAATGTTTAGAAAATTTTTATTTAAATATTTAACATTCGTTGCTTTGGCAACTCTAATCAATTAAAAAAGGGTGCCTCCGTAGTCTAGTTAGTAGTCTGGGTGTCGTGGGTTCGATTCCCACCAACTATTCTGCTCTATTTAAAAGTTAAAATTCGTTTGGGAATAATTTATGCGTAAAAGTAAAGTGGGTTAAAAACAGCGCGAATGGTTTCGTGTAAATATACGCACTGTGTACATTATGCCTGAACTTGGCCTGGCGCACTACCGTTCGCCTTAATTTTTATTTTAAGCATTAGTCTCCTCATGATTTTTACTTTACTAAACTTTATTTAAATTAATTTTATATTAAAATATATTATCTTTTTTATTTAATTTTTAATGACTTCGAAAGCCCGGTTAAAGTTTTAAAACCGAATTACGCATACAAATGAACATTGGTTTGGTTGAAAAGTTGTGTTATTTTGTATATTTTTTTTTATAAAATACAAAAAATTAATAAAAAATTTCATGATTTTTGGAGTTTCTAGCTCTAAAATTTCTGTCAACATTTAACTGTACGTTAACATGATTAAGCCGGCATGTATTTAATTTAATGCCGAAACAGAATTGACCTAATTGAGCTAATTGTGAGCGTAGTTTGTATAAGCTAGATAAATGCATTCTTGCTATGTCGTTGTATGGTGAATGTTTTTCTATTACTTGGCGCAGTTCGGCAAATAATAATAATAATAATTAAGTAAAAGTCTACAAATGCATTCGAATTCTTATCGTATGTGAATTTGAAATGTATTTTTTGCTTAGTTTTCTTTTTTGAAAATATCTTTGAATTTATTTTATTATATCTTCACTTCAGGCAATAGAATACACAAAGAGCTATATGAGTGGGATGCTGCGATATTTCTAAATTGTAAAACCTATTTTGTTTCCCCACTGAATATTTGCTACCTGGGTGTTTTAGATTACAAAGCTTTACCGACCAGAAATATTTATCCATTTAATAAAGGTTATCATCAAATTTTCAGCTGAATTCGAGCTTGCAAAGAGCAAAATGATCTTCACCGATTTGTCGAATTTTGCAAAAATTATGCGCGAATGAACAGTTTTTTTTTGTAAGCAAGTCCTAAGCTGTGTTCTAACTGGAATAGATTTATACTACATTTTTTTGGATTTAAAATTATTCCTGTTTTCTTTTATTTTTTCTAGTGAATACTCATCTCTATTTCTAAGGCCTGAACATATTTAATTAATTAATTAATAGGAGCTAGATTGAGCGTCAATGAGCTTTCTAGAGCCTTTGTACCTTTGTAGTTGAAGCAGACAAAAATGTCAGCAACTACGATTAGAATTTTTGTTTGTTTTAAATTTTTTAGCATTGATATTTTACTAATTTCTTTATATGCAACAACAGACAAAATATAAAATGCTCGTGTTCAATATTGAGAACAATAACAATATTATTAAGGCACAATGCTTTTGAATTATAAAAGTTTTAGGAGCTAAAATCAAATCTATCACTTTTTAAAATTTAATAAATTTTTTGCTTAACATTATTTCAAATTAAATCATTAAAAAAAACAGAGATAATTTCCAAAATGTATTTATCGTTTTAAGCCACCCTGTTTGAATTTGTTTACTTTTTAATACATACAATAATAAAATGCATACATGCACATACACGTGCATACATACAAATGCACATGCGGATGTAGCGTAAACATAAAAATGTTTATACACTCAATCTGTATGCTGAGTATTAATTTCAATGTTGGCTATAAAACAAAACACAAGATGAAAAGGATTGTATGTAAACATTTAGGACACTAATGGGTTTATGAGGAAGTGGAATAAAGGAAAACCATGAATAAATATAATAAATATGTGTCAAAATGAGAGGGGAGGAGGATACATGTTATGAAACACATAAATTGTAAACACAAGCCAAACAAAATCCGAGAACACTCAGTCAGTTATTTTTTTATAAGCCTAGAATAATAAACATATAAATAAAGAGTCCTTTTAAACAAGATTATTTGATCCATTTCTAACAGAATTGCATCCATTTTCCTTACCGATTTCCTAAATTGTTAATAAATTGCCACCGGAATTCAAAATATACACTGGTCACAATCAGGATTACCATTCTTCGACGAAACTTGAAATTTGCAACCTTTTTGATGGTCTAGTTTTCCCACTTTTTTTCCACTTTTTGCGAAAATATTTTTATTTAGGGCCTAAATAAAAAAATATTTAAATTTTAATGGGCGAGTCCTTGTTGGCAGAATGTACATATGTATGTGGCGACTATGTTTCTAAGACGTCTGTCAAATCTGTTGTTTATTATTCAGCAGCCCCTGGCATTAAATCACGTCTCAGCAGCGCGTCCAAAATTAATGTTCATTAGTACAGACAAAAAATCACTTTTAGTGACGGAGATGCATTTTTGGATAAATTGCGATGTTAAGCAGCAAAACTGCCGTGCATACCGTGTTAACCCACACAAACTTTACTATGTGGCATTGTTTTCTCAGTGTGAATTTTACAATGAGCTACTGTTTGCAGGGCCTTATATGCCGACGACACCGTTCGTACGTATTTCTGGTTTACAGATCTTCCAGTAGCCTAAACTCTTTCACAGTAAATGATTTTTTCATAATTGTAATCACATGTTTCAACGTGCCAATAATTATATCAAATATATTCACTGAAATTTAATAGTGTTTATGATATTATGAACAAAATAAAAATCGTTAATGAAACATAACTGCGTTTCAACTGCTAGCTGTAATATAGCAATATCACGTATAAAAACTGTACTATGCTATAAATTCAACAAGTTGTAAATACTTCTTAATTTGTTTAATTTTTAAATTAATTTTTTTTTTTGCTTGAAGCTTTCTTTCAGTTATATGTTTTATAGAATTGGCTAGCAGCTTACCTAGACATTAGATAGTATAATACACATCAAGGACATGACAAAGGCAATATCCTGCTATCTAAGTAACAAAATTTGGGCAAGTTACATTCAGAGAGTTTGCAATGTGAAAAAAATTTGAGTTTGAATCTCTTTATTTTATTGCAACCAACTCTTCCTGAATATATCATACCCTAGTCGCTCATTTGAGTCCATCGTTTCATCGCGTAAACAACATGTTAAAATAATTAAAAGAAAAGATCATTCACTGATGTAATTATTTTGATTGAAGTCAGGTAAAAAGGTAAATATTTGATTTAAGTTTTGCAGATGACAGTTAAAAATATACACACTTTTTTTAAGCCCGATAGAACTATAAATTGTAAATAATAACACAAACTAAATTTTAATGAAAATAATATTCTGATTCGTGGCATTAGCATTAACGTTTGAAATCTATTTCGGGCATATAGCCACCCCTGTTTTTGACGAAGCGCAATCTAGGCATCGTTTTCTTCATTTTTGAAGAAATATGATCCAATGATGCCACCAGCGTGTAATAGAGTCCGTAAAGTCGGTTGTGGATTGGTTTCACTCCAAATGCGGCTATTTTGCTTATTAACAAACCCGTTGAACCAAAAATAATGCTCATCGCTGAACTCAATTATGCGATAACATTTTTAAAATATTTTATAAAAAGCAATTTTTGAAAAGAAAGAATTTAAGAAAAGATCCAAAAAATATAATAAAATTTACAATTATGAGAGCACAGAGAACTGAAGTCAATCAAGATAGTCAAGATTATCAAGAACTAATTACGGAAAATAGAAAGACAAGCTTGTTTCATTTTATATTGATTGTTAGTTGAAGTTTCAGTAATATAATAATTATTTGGAAATTGCGTGGACGCAAGCGACAACCTAGCAGAACAGTCCATAAGGAGCAATACGGAAATGATTACACTTATTTCGCACAGCTGATTTATTAAAGAAGCCAAAAAATAACAGCAATTACATACAAAACGTACAAGATGATGACAATAAAAAAGATAATGAAGTAGAAACATTATTATTACACTTTATGACAGAAGAATTTGAGAGAGGAAAGTGCGCAGAGACTCCTAGTATTGGGTCACGGGGTATAGGTTGACCGTGTCTCCTTGGCGTTTCTTCCATTCTGGAAAAACAAAACACAAGAGAGATATAAATGAGTAAGAAAACACTTGGCAATCGTGGCATAAAAATAAGTGTAAACATCTAAATTTTGAAGGTTATATCCAGGCGCATGAACAGGACATATCAACACGTGGTTCTATTTATGTGACAATGAGATAAACAATCATCATTATCAACATCAGCCTGAGTGAATGTGTAATACTCGTAGTGTTGTTGTGTGGCGTATCTAAAAATACCTACATAAGTGGTTACTTTACGACTCGTACTACGAAGAAGAAAAGAAGGCATGGCATGTCATGCGTAGTGTTAATGTTGGCAATTAAACTATGGATGCGAACAAGGATGCATATGAGAAACTTTACGGAAAAAACATTCCTGAATATTTTTTCATCATTCCTGATGATGCTTTCAAATGAAATGTATACAAATCTAACTTTATAACTATTAACTTAGTTCTTTCAAAAAATATTGCTCCTTACGTCCTAATTCGCATTAATTGTTTATTTGCTGTTTCGGCTCGCCTTGTGGTTTTACCTTGGTTTTCATGTAAATATTTAACCATGAAAAGTGAATAAACTGTCACAATTGACGGTAATAGACAACAATTATCAACTACGTCTCACATCATTTCATTCATTTCACTTTCACTCAATCACAATTAAAGTCATACATACACATGAATTCGTGTACGTATACGTGTTATACTGACACATACGTAATGTGGTCATGGAAGAAACATATTTTTTTCTTTAAACATATCAGGGCGTGCGTGATGTAACTGGCATGAAAAGAATTGTCATTATCACAAAGATGACATTGAATTGACGGCTCTTGAAGAGAAATTATTTATTTGTATTTAAAAGTGGCCAATTTGGGGGAGCACACTGAGCATAGTAGTACTCTTACGTTAATGCAATTCAAATGATCATATTTCACATATCTTTCAGAATTTTTCCTTTTAACCGAAATCGCGTTATTCACATAAATTATTACTAAGGGATAAGCTAGTCTCTATATGAATTTAAGGGAGTTCATAGTAAACCCAGAAATATGGTATTTTATGCTTGAAGTTTCATAAACAAAATAAGATTTTTTTAAATGAATGTCTAAACCAACCCAGAGGAGTTGCGACCGTTGGTACAACTTGAGGAAGTTGTACATGACATTGCCAAGCTTGTAGGTTCCTTGCATTAAGTTGTGTTTTGGTTTTAAAAAAACTTTTGGCAAATTGCCCAATTCGATCGCAACGTTAATGACCAGGTCGCACAACCTCATTATATTTTGTGCTTATTTTCTTAGTGACCACATAGCCGAGATGGAAAATCTGAAACAGTACCTTTTCCAAATTAAAAGTATTATTTCACAAATTGAGAGAGACATCTTTACTCAACAAGACTTCTTTACAAAACGAAGTTGTATCATTTGTGGGCAAAACACCAAGCAAACTCACTACTGACCGACATGAAATGATTTTCAAACGAACTATATTCCGCATAAAACTCAACTTTTTAAAGGCTCTGAAAAGTATAGAACTATACAGCCTTTTAAAAAGCGTTCTCTCTTTATATATTTTCTTTAGCAGCCTTTCTTACGTGTCACTCTGTTTTTATTCACTAAAACTGCAAATCAGTGTACGAAAGTTATTTGTAACGGTCGGCTTAAAACATCATTTCGAAACGTTACAGAGAAACGTGGAAAGACAAAATCTTTTGGTGGTATGTGTGTTCATATGTATGTACTTGTATAAAAAAGTCAAGCCTAGCCAAACAGCCACACCAATTTATTAAGAACAACACACATAAACTCTCAGTATTCAGTTGAGAGCTAAAGTACGAGAGATACAAGAGGATGCGCAAAAAAGGGAAAGATATGGTTAATGTATATGTGTGTATGTATGTGAGTCTCATGGCGAGACGCGCCTAGCCCAGCAGCTGAAAGTTTTTACTAATAATGACGATGCCGACAATATTGTTGTACGAATATTTAGTCTACTCTGAACATTTAAACCGTCAACATCCCGGATTCGAATGTAACGTAATGTAAAGCATACACGAAAATCAAATACAAACATTCTACAGTGGTTCATTAGAAAACGTTTAAGTGTTGAGAGCTGGATGCTCGAGGGGATGCAAGAGCAGCAAAATGCTGAACTGTAAAGCATACGAAAAAAAAAACCAATTTGTATGCTATAACATTTTGGGTGTGGACTTTTTCCTTTAGCAGTAGCAAAGAGTGTTTTTGTTTAAGTTTACCCGTAAAAAGGAATATTTAAAGTTTTACTAATTTGATGAGTTCTTTTCCACAAGCAATACAAAACCCCAAACAAATTTATTAAAATCCTTAACATAATATATTATAATAAAATAGAGCTAAATGAAATTAACCACTGCTTTTTTTATAAATTTAACAGCATTTTGTGTGTTAAAGTCCTTGAAATATGAGAGTGTACCAGTGTTGTATCCCTTTCTCATAAGTGTTTAAGTATTAAAAAATTATCAAAAAATCACAAAAAATTATTTAAATATAAATCGAGATATTTAATTAAAAAAATGTGTATTAAAAATAAGACCAGTCATACGTTTGTAATGAAAAAATGGCTAAACGATTAAACATATATCAAATTACATTAGAATTCTTTCTAGGGTGCATAATGAAAACGAAAGCAATTCCCTACAAACTAATTGCAAAATGTGTTGATACAATTATAAATGTGCTGATGTTACAGATGGCATTGAATGTGTTGAAAACAAATTGCAAAAGATTTAATTATTTTTTACTACAACCATTACACTTTACCACCGTCCCGTCCCCATCATCATCATTAACATCTTTAGCAGCAAAAGTCAACCAACATACTCATGGCCTCTGCTCATTCCTACAATGGTTGCGAACAATGACTGTTTTTTATTGTTACAACTGTAAAAGGCGACTTGGGACAATTCTAATAAATATTGTTGTGTGTCTTTCTTATCGGACCTCTTTTGTTATGAAACTTTTGTTTAGAGGCGGGAAAACTCGAATATTTCAAACGATTTAAAAGAAACATTTTTAAATAAAAAAATTTTAAACAATATTTCCTCCCTTACAATAGCTTAAGCTAGATCGACGCCTGGGCTAGTTACAAGGCATGTATAAAAGTAAATAAAAATTAAAAGAGTCTAGGAATGATAAAGCGAGATTGAAAAAAATGTTCCCACCTAATTCCGAAGCAGACGAAACACTATCCTCAAGAATAATATAGCGCGCATGTGCAGAGTCGTTACAAACCCACCCCCCATCACAAACACACACACGCACACACCCAAATACTCCTCAATAGTTCTATATTCAGTATAATCACAAGTATCTGTAGTGTTTTTCTCATTAAGAGTCTTAAAACAAAAGTTCGTAACTTTGGAAACTTCAAGTTTCATTAATATTTATAAGCTGTTTACCTCGTTTTTTTAATATGACAACAATAGAAAATGTTTATTTATCAGCCATATTTGTTTATTTTTAAATAGCTTTTCTCCCAGAACGCTTCTACACAATAAATATTAACTATTTTTCTGAATAACTGAAACGAACATACATACGTACTTCAATATTAATTAAAGTGACCGCTTCGCCTATTATTTTTAATAAATATTATTCAAGATAAAAGTTAATAATTGAGAAGAACCAAACAGCAACAAGATTATAGAAGAGAAAAAGCAACAACAACAAAATTAAGACCCGCTAATCAAATAAACGATTAGACAAAACAAAAACAAAGAAAAGGTAACAAAATCAGTACTTGAAAGTTTAACAGGAAATACTAAATGGAAATAAGTCGTTGTTGTTTTCTTAGACAGCTCCTCTTCTTCTTCTTCTTCTTCACAAATTCAATACGAAACAGTCAAACAAACCCACCCAAACTTAACCCACATTTTTTATAACAAAAACAAAACAAATGACGAAAAAATCCAAAAAATGCAAAAATAAGCAGTTGAACACAACAAAACCGAAAGCATCAAAACAATAAAATAAAATTAAAAAGCAAAAAAGAAACATAACCGATTGATTACATAAGGCTACGCAAACAGAAAAAAAAGAAAAGAAGTTAAAGTGGTAAACAAAATATTATACTAACGACCGTCCGTAACATAGCAAAACATAAAATAAAAAGAAAAATAGAAATAAAACATTAAAAACTAAAAGTAAAAAATAACTTCTTCATACTTAAGGCGGCAGGCAGACACCAAGTCGACCAGTATGTCTTTCAGTCAGCTAAACATAGCGGCAACAAGCCAACCTTTAATAACAACTTAATGTTGTTTCTCTATTTTTTATACCGTAATAATTTTTCTTCGCTACCGTTTTCCTCGAAAACCATAAAAACAATTTGTCTATCCCAGCACTGAGAAAAATCGGAATATGTTTAAATGCAACTTCAAATATTTACACGTCGAAAATAGGGGCAACAGCAGCATGAGTACAAACTAAATAACAACTACAACAACCACTAAAGAACATTAATCATACGCCTGGCTGCCTCTTCATTTGTTCGTCTTCGTTATGAAAAACAAGGTAAAATAAAATATAAATTTATGTATGTAAAAGTATGAGTAGATTAAAAAAAAGGGGGTGTAGCAGCCCCCTCTTTAATTTGTTGATAAATCTCTGTAACATTATTATGTGCATAGTGTTACTCATATAAATTTATTAATTCTTAAATTTTTGTTTAAAATTCAAATGCAAAAAATGTTTTTATTCTACTTTCGACAATTATGTTTTACAATTCGAAATATGTGAGCAGCAGCATTCTGATTTTTGCGTTCAAACAGTCAATAGCTCTGGCTAGTATTAAATTTACCGGACGGACTTAAACTTTTGAAGTGCTTTTAGGCAACTGGAGTAAATGTATTTTCGATTTTTATTCATATTGAAGCTGCTTGTCACGGACTCCAGTCTTCTAATCCATCGAAGTGATTTCCTGTCGTATACAAGTTTAGCTTGCAATTAAATATCAAGTTGGTTTTTTGAATGCACGATATCAATATTAACGTAACACATGCTGGGAGCCTTAAAACTCAACTTTATGTTAGTTGTCCTGAGAGAATCGGAGTTAAAATATAATTCAGTTTTCAACATTTAAGTCGTAACTAAGCCAATCCGTATCAAAGATCGCTGCTACTCTTAGAAAGTTTTTCAACAGATTTATAACATCATTTTTACTGTAGTCTTTAAAAATGAAAATATATAACGAATCTATGCCAAAAAAGAAAACGGTCTTTCAATACTCAATACTTGTAAATTAGAATAAGAAGTTATTTTAAACTTATTTAAAATGTCTCCTCATTAACAATAAAGAAATCTCGATTCCTATTGACTCGCATCATAAATTCGAAGGCCCAAACTTTTGATATTTTCCCATAAATTTTTAAGAAATTAAATTTAGGCAAGAGGACGCTAGACGCTAATTGTATACTTACCGTAATTAATCAACTTTAATTTGTTTATTATACTTTTATTAAAAATTACTTAATTTTCTTTTTTAAAAATCCGTTAAAAATAATTTAACCGATCTTAAAACGTATTTAAACAGATATTATCCGAAAGCGTTATGTAGTCAAAACTTTAATAGTTTCATTTTAACAAAATATAATTTTAAATCATTCCAGTAAATCGACGCATGTTGAATCATCACATGTTCCGTCGATTTCAAAAAGTGTTGGCAGCGAAATCGATTTTGATCCCATACCTGACTGTCTATTTTTCAAAAAAATATTCTATGAGTGACTCTTTCGATATTCGAATAGATTAAACTGACCACTAATTCTTAGTATAATAAAATGACAATAGAAGGCAAATTCCTTCTCCCCCAAAAGGGAGTTTTGTAATAATTTCTACGTTATTTTTTCTTATTTTTAAAAATAGTAGGTAGAGTCTTTAAATTACCAAGGGAGTAAAAATTGTTCTGTTATTTCCCATGGTTCTTATTTACTACTTGAATCAGAATAGAAGGAACATTTTATTTTGTTGTTTTAATTAAAAACATAAATTCATTAAATAAAATTGAATCTAGTAATCCAATTTTTTTGAACATATCTCAGATTGTCCTCCCACTTGAAACACTTGCAAAGTATCAAGCCTTATCAATCGGAAACGCCTACTCAAAAACATGAAGTGGGATTCAAGTAATTTAAAGCTGATGGCTTCTTAATGGCCGCAAAAATAAAAAAACTATTTGCCATTAAACAGAATCACAACAGAATCTACAAAAATGAATAAAAGAAGCTTCTTTACATGAAAAGCAATAATATACTTCGAAGCAATAGATATTTGGAACGAATTTCCATCGTGGTTTCGGCAAACGAAAAATGGTGACTGATATTAGTTCCGAATATCCATATCAAACGACCCTGTCGAGATATCAAATCATCATTTCTTTTAACTTTTTAACCAATTGCATTAATAATGCATAAGCCAGTAAAACAAGTTTCATGTGTAAAATTTAGGACAAATTTATCATGAATAATATGAACAATATGGAACAAAATAAAGCTTGCAATCAATAAACAAATTTTAATCGAATGTTCAGAATTTAATCACGAAAACCAAAATTTTTGTACATCTGACGTACTTTTAGTAACAGCCGGAAATGACTAATAAAAAAGTATACATTTATTAATATTTATTACCATAAATTTGGATAAAAACAAAAATACTTACATTTACCATTTACTTGTTTACCTGTCAACTCAAATGATAGAAATAAAAATTATTTATTCGCTTAGATAAGCAATAATTATTTGTGCTTACGACATGAGGATCAAAATTTAGCACACGAACACATTCAATGCACATAAGTATGTATGCATGTATATACATGTATGTGCAGCAACCAGGCAACATTTATTCCAAACGGTAGTTAATAACACCGTTGCTGTACTTGTTTATTTGTCTATATCTAAAATATAAATAATCTCTTCTAAACTAATCAAAGCCAACCACACCCTCTCGTTACAGAACAGAATACAGACAGCAGACAGCATAGCAGCATACTAGTACAAAGCAAAAAGTGGAAAAGCCAACAGCAACCAGATGGACCCAAATAAACATTAAAAGAAAGCGCCAAGTCAAACGACAAAGTTAAAATAATTTGTTTATCTTTGGCCTGCCAAACAACAAAATCAAATCATTAAAAAAAATTGCTTCCAAAATATCTTGCTATTTTCAATAACAAAAATTTAACAGCAGCACAAAACTATTTGCGATTTTGTTTTATTTGACTTTGACTACAAGTAGTAGAAATAACCCAACCAGCAACAATTAACGAGAAACTTTGCCAAATTCGAAAAATCCGTGTAGCAAGTTGTATGCATGAATGTAGCAAAGACTAGCAAATAGGGTCAAACACACACATTGAGAGGAGAGTTGAAAAGTTTTTCACACATGCAAAAAGTACAAAGATTTTCGAAATGAATATTTTACAAAAACCTTTAGATCTTTTAGACATCGATTTGTGGGTAAGATCTTAAACCGAATGAGGAGTTAACAACATGTCTTGCGAAATGAAAGAACATAATTGTAGACAACAAAAGGAAGGTTTGAGTAGCAGATTAAAGTCAGAAAACGGCAGGAGTCTTAAGCACCAGCACGAACGACAACAGATGTTCAGAGCAAAGAATGCAGCAGATGATAAAAACACAGCTCAAACAGATCTCGAAAGTAAAGTTAAATTGAAGTTAAAACGACAAACTTGCGAGCTAAACATAACACAACCGTACGAAAGATGGAAACAAGGAAATGGTGAAGTATTCACGGCAACAGCAATAAAAACAAATTATAAATTCAACTCCAAAATCACTGCCGACTTAAAGTGTATAAATCAAACTACAATAAACACCTTTAGTGGTTGTCGTTGCTCTCATAACCTCAACACAACCACAAACAAAAACAACAGCAATTGTTTAAATAATTTTCAACATCATTTAATACGAAACCGTTCCGACAACCCAACCACCATTATCAGCAAAACCAGCAGCAAAACCGCCACTACCACTACCACCACAACCACCGCCACATATAACAACAACAGTAAGAATTATTATAGCACAACCAAATACCCAAGCCCTAAGAAAGCACACTCTTCGTGTTTATATAAAACGTGTTTAGATAAGACAGCAATAGAGTCCAAAACCGCCACCACCCCCACCTCAATTTCATCATCAGCGAAATCTGCCTTATTCACAACTACCAACGACATGAACAACAATCAAGAAACCTCCAATTCAACTACATTCTCATCATGCCGTGCCACCACACAAAGTAACAAGCACAAAAATAAGTCGACTGCCGGAACCACTTCCACGGCAAACCTTTTAACTCAGCCCTCAATATTTTGTATTATTCTACTATTTGGTCTGACTTTTATTTATTCATGCCCAGCTATACAGGCCATCCGATTGGCAAACAGCATGGCAAAAAGTTCAACGGCCAATAAGGAACAGCTGTACATCGGTTTAATAGCGCCCCACACAAACTTCGGCAAACGTGAATATTTGCGCGCCATCCACAGTGCTGTGTTGGGGTTGAATAAAACGCGCGGTGCTAAATTAACATTTTTCAAAGACTATCAGTTCCAACAAAGTAACATCCGCTTTGATATGATGTCCTTAACACCAAGTCCCACCGGTGAGTATTTTTTCCATTAATTTTTTTTTTTAGAGTAAGTTAGGTTAGGCTGGGTTAAAAAAGAGAACATTTCTTAATCTCATGTCGCATTGGCAAGCAATTAAGAGCCAATGTGCGCTCCGTGCATACAAAAAAATTGTTAGGGACACTAGAAACTTAGTGTTAAAAGGGTAGTTACTCGAAACGGCCCATAAAATGCCGATAAAATAAGTTGTGTTTGGTAATTTGTCAACAGTGAATCACTGCTTTCTGATTTGTAAGAAAGTTTGGAAGTAGCTCAGCTTCTCTTGCAGGCTCTCTCTATATTCGTTGCAGATGTGCTGCTACAAGTTTAGCTGTCGCGTCCGAATACTTGTAATTTTAATAATAAGTTTTGTCTTCATGTATTGTCACGGTTACCTGGCACATGATCCACATGATGTGAAATCTATCAGACTCTCTTCCTTTGATGATCAGTTGGCTATCAGTTGGCCTTAAGGTATATTTGCACTTATCAGTGCCATATCAGCGCGGTTTAAGTTTAGTATCACTGCCAATCAGGATCGATCAATGATACCAATTCACACATACCCGTAGTATGTCCAGTGCCGCTAGTGCGAGCTAAAATTCTTCAAAGGGTAAACTCATTACACCTGAATAGGTGGAGGGAGAATACCACATGTAGACAGGCTCGAATGGTGCTCAAAGAACCCTTCAGCAGGGAGGCCAGCAAGGTGCTCGGGTATAATAGGGCTACTTTAAGCTGGATCACTGCGTTAGTGACAGGACATGGAAGCTTCAAGTACCATCTGGCTAAAATGAAAGTCGTAGAAGATGATACTTGCAGACTATGCCTGGAAGTGGCTGAGACGGTAGCGCACATTGTGTGTGAATGTCCAGCACTGGCTAGCATAAGGCTTAAGACCACGGGCAGATACTTGTTAGATGTGAATGCCATGGGGGACTAAGACAAATGCTAGCAATTACAAAAGACTCCGTGATGAGGAAGAGTGTCGACAGTCTGAAATCACTTTAGTTAAGAGTACAGGCTAGGGCTAGCACGAGACTCATTTGTTGTGATTACGGATCGGTTCCCTGAAATCAATTTGAGGAGCGAAATGGGGGTCGAAAAGGGACCCAGAAAGTAAGTGGTCTGCTTCGATATCCCCCCATACATTAATTTAAAAAAAAAAATGTCCAGTGCCTTCCTCCATATCAATTACAATTTGCTACCGAATAACTACAGGCCGTCAGATAAATACATAAAATTATTGTTGCCGACATATTTAAAAATTAATTAAAATTTTTCATGAAATTCAACACAAATTAGTTTGTTGGATTTTATAAAAAGCATTTACATTTTTTGCAAGACCATTTGCTCTAAACACTGAACTCCCCTCTTGAATTAGAAGCGAAAAGTGTTTACTTTCTCCTTCTATCGGCCACTCCAATTCATGTTAAAAATTTCCATATTTTATTTTCCTCTGTCTTCGGAAATTGATTTTATATTACTAATATAACAAAGATACTTAAATGTAGTAAAATGTTTTATTTCACACTCTATTATATCACAAATGTTTTAATGGGAAATCGATGATTTAATTGAGACACAGAAAGAAAGGAAAATCATTCACAAATGATGGTTGTTGCCAGGAAAGAAGTGCAACCGATAAGTTGGGCGTTAAGATTGAATATTTTTTTTTATTTTAAAGTACATGAAAGCATAATTCAAAAGCATTAATTTGCTTCATCACATCATCCGATTTGATATAAAATTCCTCTTCTTTTAAGCCAACGTTTGTTTAGCTGTTTAGAGATTTAAAAACCAATGTATTTCATGCAATAAATCAAACAGATCTAAGCCTTAGTTGACGTATTTTTTTGCGGATTTTATTATATAATCAAAAAATAACCTCTGAATTATTGAGAATAAAACAACCTCAACAATTTACACCTTTACGCACGTTTAAACACTATTTATTTAAAACACTACAAGTAATTGGGGAAAGTTATATTTTATTTACAATTTATTTATTGCTCATCAGAAATCCCTAGAGAACCTTTAACTGACATGCTCGTGCATGTACAAAGTAGAGTAACACAAATTTATACATTTCTTTTTTTCAGAAGCAGGTGAAAAACGTGTTTACTTCTGGTCAGTGTTGCCAATGTCTTCCTTTTTTTAGCCAAAATATGTCGAAAACCACCTCTCCGGTATAATTGTTCCGACGTCTTAAACTGTTAAAATTATAGAAACGAAGAAAATATTTTTAAACAAAATTTGATTTTCTTTACGTTTAATGCCGTATTTAGAAATATTTTTATATTGTAAAAGGTTGGTAAAACAAATTTTCTTTTAAAAATACTGGTAAAAGAATGGTAATAATGGCCAGTGTTGCCAAGTTAGCGATTTCCACAAAAGTGTTAGGTTGTTTTTTGATTTGGTTTAGGGGTAATTTTATAGTACAAAAATAGTTGTTGAGCATATTTTAAGTTATTTAAGTGTTGATTTTATTAACTACTTTTATTTTTATTTGGCAACATTTTTATTTAACTTTGATTGGAATTTCTTAGTGAACGCAAAATTTTCTTCTCATCACAACTTCTTCGATATCTCTGAGCAGATTTATAGACAATGTTAGTACAACTTAAAGGTTATAATACAGCTAATATTAATTTTTTTTCCAAATAGAACAAACAAACCTTTATTTTGGAGATAAAAGTATGTCCCGGAAATTAAAAAACAATGGAGTGTAGACTTGAAATCAGCACTCCGAATAACATAAGAAACAACTTTCAGCTGCTCCAGTCCAGGACCTTGTATAATTGAGTTATTAAAACTTTCCTTGGATCTGTCCACATCATCGTTATTTGCAACGGAAACCCTTTGCATTACCCCTAACTAAAAACAAATTTCCCAAACCTTGTCTTTTTTAATACGCAGGACACGCTTGTTTAACAACATAATATTATTATGCCTGCGTTGTTTTTCTTGACTTAAATGTAGATAAAGGAAAGCCAAAATTGACTAATGACTCCCATGCCCCAAAATCTTAACTAATCTAAAATTTGCTAGACTCCTTCTCTAACGAGGCTATAGTTTTATTTATTAAGTATATACGAGTACATACACATCTGTTTGCCTTAGTATCCATTATAATAAATAACTCTTGGTTCACGTTAATTTCTTTCATCCAACAATTGCGGGTAAATTCACTTGAGATTATCAAATTTCTCCTACAAAGACAGGAAGTGCTTGAGGATTATTTAAACACAATATTTAATTAAATAATTAAATGAGATTTGGGAGAAAAGCTTAGAATTTCCTTAAGCCAAATGCAAAATAATGAACAAATTTAAAATTCTTCTATTCAGGAAAATCAATGAACAAATGAAGAAACCCAACAATCGAATCAAATGTTTGACTTTATCCTTACTACCTACACACACCCACACACACACACACCCATATACATGTAATTTTTGGAATGTGCCCAAGTTAATCTTTACAGCGATAAGTATTGAGAGGAAAAAAATATATAAAAAACAACAATAACAACACAACAATCTTAATAAGAAGAGGAACGTTGCTCGCAACGATAGCCCCGCAGGCACTGAATGTTTTCATTTTACGTCCCAACAACCAACAAAACACTCTTTGTTTATGGTTTAAATGAATAATTTTGTTTTGTCCTACATTTTTTGCTGCGTGTGAAAAACAGCAAAAAATCCAACAACAACAACAAATAAAACTGAGAGGAAACAAAAGAAACAGATAGCGCGTGTGTGAGAACGAGAGTGAAAGTGAGTATGTATGACGTACGAAAGCCTTGAAACACAAATACCCTTAGCTACGCTTTGCTTGTTGTTGAGTTGTTGTTTACTATTTCGGCGTCGATACAAGTTCAATACGGCAATCGATTTCGCAAAGATGTTGTTTGTGTTTAATCTTTATTCTATAAATATTTATCTTTATCCTTCTGGTCCATTGCCAGCCATTGTCATTTTGCTTGAAGAAATCTATTTATTTGCAGCTTTTTTCCGAGCGCCACAACGACTTAATTTTTGCTGATTCTTATTTCAGTAAATTTAACTCAATGTTTTTAATTTTCTCAGTCAAAATATATTTATAGAGTATCTTTCCACAGTTTCTAAATTTTGCCATGGAATAAAGTAACGTTTTTGCTCAAGCATTTATCTTATACTTCTTATACGACACTGTGCCTAAGTGTGGAAGGACATAAAACTTTGTTGATATTTTCCCTACTTGATTGTAGTTACTGCTTTTAAAAGTAATGTGTGTTCTTTGTCTTACAATTTTAATGATGTCTCAAGTTGTCTTGATATAAAAAAATAAAATAAAATAGTTGTACATATTTCTTAATGACATTCATTTCAATTTGTTGGGACAGATTCGCACACGCCATTCAACAAAAAATTTATAAAACAAGGAAAAACTTGGAAACTTTTAAATCGATTTATGAAACTTAATGTTTCTTTCCTTAATAAATGTTTAGTTGAGTCTAATCCCATCTTGTGAATTTGTGTCTTTTCTTTCATTATTTACAGCCGTTTTTTTTTTTTTTTTTGTTATAAAATGACAAGTGTAGTCTTCTCGCCTGTATATTAACATTGAAAGGAAAGAGAGCAGAAACATTTTCAGTTTTTATATTAAGTTTTGCCAGAAACAACAAATAATTCCAAGTGTTATTTCGATGTTAAAAATAGCTTTCATAAAAACATTAAGAGTTGTTTTGCAGCTAAAACTTTTATTACGTATTTTCGAAATACATTAAAAGAACACAGACACATACGAGCATATGAATAACTTAATGTATTTGTTAGTTGAGAATTGTGATATTGGTTTCGGATTAATCGCCAATTAATTCATTCGTAAGGGTTTGAGAATAGACACATCATCAAGCATTTAAAACCACATGACACATAATTTATTTATAATTGGAAAAATCATACGCAGTGAAGAACAGTAGCTCATATTAATGGCCCTTTCAAATTAGTGTTTAGGTAATAGCTCTGCCTGACGAGAAATCTAAAATCAAATATTCTCATTAAGTAATTTAATTGTTAGGCTTGAGTTCGTTATTTACTCTTTCTGTTAACAAAGAAAATTTGTTTGATGTGATAACTCTAAATACAGCAAAAGTTAAAATTTTATTAGACAACTAACAGAATGGAATGCATTTTCTATGTCGCTGCGCACGTTTTCAACATTCTTTGTATCTTTTCTACACAAGTCAACTGTAAACATCATCTATTCAATTCAATACTCACGAGAAATGGAATATGAGAATGAATATTTTTTTTAATTTCATGTTCTTGCCTTTTTCATTGGGTTGAAACTTTATGTTATTTTATTTTTCTATTAATATTAACTTTTACCGTATTCAGAGTTATCATATCATTACATTAAGTGTCTACACTATCACACTTAAAATAAAAAAGGCGAGTTTGTTTACTTCAAGCAAATGCTTGAGGGATTTCGTTTGGGTAGTGGCGACGGTGACTCTTGAGAATTTTCACGGCTCGAGTTTTTGATGCAGCTGTTTTGTAAAAAAAAAAATTTCCAAAATGAAGTGTTACAAAAATATACTAACTTTCAGCACCAAAGTGAACAAAATATATTATTAACTGATAAGCACAGAGGCCAATCTAAAAAAGAATATCGGCAGCAGCTGCTTTTGAAATTTCCTTCGTCGCTTATGTAAAAATTCAACCCTGATAAAAACGACGAGAGCCACACGACTGTCATATTTCCATCTTCAATTTGTGACAAATCGTTTTGATCATTCTGATATTGTGAAGGGCTATTAAACAGATAGAATCTCTGGAATGATTACTTTCTAGTGATTTAGTATATCTACAGAGTTTATTTCGATAAAAAAAAACAGAAAGAAATGAAAATTTTTTAGGGTATCGTATCATTTTGTTACATAAACTGTCTTTCTGATACTGGCGTTGCCAATATTCAATCAAAATGTTAAAACTTATTTCAAAATAAATTCGACAATTAGTTAACGCTTTTTCAATAATTAATTTTACATGCCTCATTTAATTCTTGTGCGAGCACTATCTCTCTCCTAATATCATTTACCGTTGCATGCTCTTTTGTGACAAAATATAACCAGACCTAAGATTAAATATTTTAATGCACCTTTCATTGTGCATTCAAGTGTGAAGTTTACAGCGGGTTATTAAGGACAATGACAATTTCATTAGAATCAAGTTCATAAACATTGTCCTTCGATTCGAATCGAAATTGTTCGAATAATAAATGGAAAAAAATTATTTTTTTTTCGAATGAATTTTCTATTCTTCTTTTTTTTGTACATATTCATGAAAGTGTATTTAAAGAAGAATATATATTGCACATGAGTAAAAATTCCAGGAAAAAAATATACTCTATTGGAATATTTTTTCTTTTAGCATTTTTTTGTTCTGCTTGTCGTCTAATCATTAACCTTGTGAACAATAATTTGCATTCGTTAATCAGTAGAATTATCAAAGAATACTGAAAATTGAGTCCTAAAACTCGATCATAGAGGCATCTAACAGAAACAATTGTAATTCGGAACCATACAGGGACCCACACAACAAAAATATTGTTGTAAGAGAGCAAATATTAAGGCCCTTATTTCACAAAACACTCGACACTGCAACGACAAAATTTACATTGAATACAAAAACAGAATTAAAAATTTGTTTGTCAAATCCATGTCATATAATTCTGTAAAAGCCAAATTAGGCCCAGTTTTGTAGGTTTCTCCAGTTATCCTACCGCTTAGAAATTGTATTTCCTATTGTCTGATAGTACGTTACATCACCTCACTCCATAATACTGCCCTCCCTGCAGTGGTGGAGGTTCAGAGACAACTTTTCTTGTTTCAAATCATAGAAGTAGTACTCGTAGTTAAATCCATCTGCTCCGTCCAGGTTGAACTTCTTTTTACCAGTGAAAACAACAGCTTACAAATCATTAAAGTGCCTCTTTTCTTGTACACTTCATGTCATAATATGCCTGGCAAATTGCAGTTTATTTGGTTTGCGTGTCTCATTTAAGAGGGGCGTTTTCTTCAATTTTCGCAATTCCAAGTGTTTACAGCGTAGGATGGCTCTACGTACTTTTGAGATACTTGCTGCCGCTTTCGTGATAATTTTTGATACCGATACGGTTTAGTTCGAAGCAATTCTGCGGCCTTATCTCGTTTCTGTCGTAGTTAAAGATGTTACAACTCTTTCTTTGTAGTTTTGTCTATACATTGGGTTGTCCTTCATGAATCTCAGCACGGTTTTGTGGTTTCATCCATCTTCGCGGCATCGACTTATTGAATCTTTCTTCAAAAAAATTACAATAAGTTTCACAAAACTTAATCCTAGTTGTTATATTTATTAATTACTATCAATCTAATAACTAAATTGATATATGCAAATCTTAGACTATTTTATAATGGTCAAAAGGACCGTCTCGCAAGGTTCAGTGGTCTTTGGTGTACACCAAACTGCAGCAAATCCCGGGCATCGTAGTTGGGATGGACTGATAATTCAGCTGATAGTGATGTTTTTATTTTATCCATAAAATATAAAAATATATAGACTGCTAACTAACAATAATTATGTTGCGTCTATTTAATTGAACAGTAGTGTATTATGGTTTCTGAAAATGGAAATATTATAAAATTCATGTCAATGTGTCAATAAGCACATAAGTGTAACTTTTCTTTCAAGATTATGAAGAGACATCGCATTTACCGTCAGTTAAAGTGACTGCGTAACGGACAAATAATCAAGATTATCATTTGACACATTTTCCAAGTCAGCTTAGCGTCGATGTAGATTTTTTATTACTCAGTGAGGATGGATACAAGGCTTCTTTTAATGACAATGCAAAAATTAAAACACGAAACGTGGGTAACAGCATGAAAAAATTTAAATAATAATATTTTATCGTGCTCATTGTAGCCTTTACGTGTATATTTAAGATTCAAGGTTTTTTTCTTTAATTCAGCCTTTATTTAAAATTATTAAGCATTTATCGACAACATAAGAAAGAAAACTTAGAAAAACGTATTACTATTATTAAGATAAAGGAAGGACTGTAACCAACTTACTTACAATGATTTACCATCACTAATTAATCGGCTCAAAATAACAAAGAAAATGATGCCCCTGCTCCCGGGACTTGATATGGCTTGAGAGAGAATCTCCTTAATTAGAATAATCCTAAAACTAATTTAAAGATTAACTTACAACTAATAAAAAAGCAAAAACAAATGCAAAACAAAAAATTAAAAGTAAAACAAAACGATTAGAAATGTTCAGGACTCTCCTCTGTGTGTTGTACACTTTTTGAAAAAGAAAATATGGGGAATGAAAAATCAATATTTGACCAACTTTAACATTTTTGATCTTGGTCTCTATCAAAAATAAATTTATTTTCCCATGAAAAGAAAATCTTGTAATAAATCTCCTAAGGCTGTTACAAACATAAAGACCTGCAGGTATCACCGTAGACTCCTTATAAAAATAATAATTTGAATAACGTCTCCAAAAGGAATCAAAGTGTTTTCGAATGCAGTTTCAAAAAATTTTCCCCTCGAAAATTTTCTTTTCCTTTATAACAGTTGGTGAAACATTGAATCATATAGGAAATCCATATCACAGAATTCGTCTAATACTCGATTTGTAAAGGAACAGTTCAGTTTTGTTTGTCAGCATGTGTGTTAAGTTTCAAAAGCTTATTTAAAGCTATTCCCAGGTACTTAATATCATTCCTCAAAAGAATTTCAACATTGTTCAAGCAAAGTCTCAATCGTTTGCTCTCCGGCACCACAAATCCCCTACGTTTGCCTGAAACATTCCTTGAGCAAATTGCTCCACACCCTACTCATCATAATTGTATCTAACAATATCCATCTGTTCAGAAACTTGATCTAAAGTCCGTAGAGAAGATTCCTTAAGAAAGTAAAACAGAGCGTCATTCGCATTAAATTTAATTTTAAAATTTAGCTTTTTGAATAATGCGGGAGTAAAATTTGTTTAAACAACGGATTTGTCTTAAAAATTTCAAGTGATTAATTGAAGATGTATCTTTTGTGATTGATCGTTAGTAAGGATAGTTTCATTGTCTTGATTGTTGACTTGAGTATCGCTTCGCATATACAGTCATATGTATGTATAATACAAAATTGCATTCAATCATTTGAGCTTTTTTATCATCTGCTTAAATCGATATGTGCGTACTTCCTTATAAATTTGTGATGACTAAAATGACAAACCAACATGTATTTATTGCTGTGTTAGTTGTCGGTTTCCCTTGTCATTTTCACGACTTTTATGTTTCAAGACAGGTGCCAATTAAATTGTGACAAGTTATTAAAGGCAAAAGAAAGGTATGGATAAGCTTCGGATTGATTTTGAAACAGACAGTGATGGCAAAGGATTTTATTATCATTGGCTTAATACTCGTAGTAATATATAAATGTAATGCGGAGGGTAGGTTGGACCCGAATGAGAATTCACTTAAAACCTTACAAATTTAACAAACTTACTAAAAAGCCACGTTCTTGCATAAACCTAAATTTCACGAAAGATTTGAAATTACTCCCAAATTTCAAACTAAAAAAATTTAGAAAATTAGCTTAATAAATAAATAAGAAATCATATAAACTTTTTGTGCCAGACTTAGCTACGCCAACAACCATTGAGGAAACATGCTAAAATCATGTTAATATATTAGAGATTGTACATTATTGATTTAATAGTCTCATAGTGTCATTTTTCGTTCAGAAAATTGATATAGAGTTGTGCAGATTTGCAAGTAAAGACCTTTAAAATTATATAATTTTCGTTAATATCGGCCGTATAATGCGATCGCAAAATGGATAACAAAAAGTACTAAAATACTTTCAAAATCAATAAATGTAAAAAGTTAGTCGGCAAAATCTCGTATATACATATCTATGTCAGAAGCGTTTTACTTTGGATAAAAGTAATTGTTAATTAGGTGTGTTTGCAAGGCGCCTACAACACAGGCCAACGTACTCAATGTGTATGTATGTATGTACATATATGTATATGTAGTGCTATTTACCTGTAAGTAGGAATTTGTGTTATAAATTCACGGAAATACATAAATATTTGCTGAGTAGTATTCCTAAAGAATCCAAGAATAATATTTACATTATAGGATATCAAAAGCAAACCTTACATTAAATGAGAAAAATTCTGTTGAAAACTTTTTGTGGACACGTAGTCAATATTACTTGTAATGTACAACAACGCTAAAATGCTGCTGGCAAAAAAGTTATCTAAACAACAACTCCACAGAAATGTATGAGTATAAAAATAAAACCATAAAGCATTGTTTCTGATGAAGTGCAATACATTTGATCCTTTTTCTAACATCCTGTGTAAAATGTAAAATCAATGTGAACTGGCCGTTTTAGATTGCGGATTTTCTAAGTGGACTAAAAATATTCACAGGCTAAATGCACACAGTACAATTTGTGTACTTGTATATTTGAAACTACAAACAGCCACGAATAGACCAGCCGATGCCACAATTTTGTGTTGGCATATAAAAGAAGGGGATACCAATTTTTTATGACACTTTAACTGTATGTTTTTTTTTCAATTAATTTAACAACTCACCAACGTATCCGACCGATTGAACAATAAACTACATAAATCTATTAAAGTCTTTGAAAAGCTGCGGTGTTAAAAGAAAAATATTAACGATGGTTTTGTAACAATTCATGCCAAATATGAATTACGTTAGTATAACACCGAGTATCCTGGGGGGTATTAATTGTAATTGAGCAGTAGTAAAAGCAAATTCCAATTTCTTCCCAAGAATTCTATTTTTAGCCAGTATTTAAAAAACTACGTTAACTAAAAATTCCTTAACTATTGCTAAAACTACGACTGCAAACAATTGCAAGAAGTGTCAGCAAGAGCTTCTGTTGTATTTTGTAGCGTCGGCAGAATAACGAGAAGCAATTTGTTGGTGGTCTTCTGTTGGGAGCTCAATTTTTGTTTCTCGGCGCGTATGTTTCCTTGTTCTCAGCATAGTTATCGTGCAACTGTTTACAGGTGCTTACGAACATATTTTTTATTTTGCCTGTGTATTTTGTTTGTCTGATGGCAGAACGGTGTTGTGCGAACATCAACAGCGATAGTCTTCACGAGCCAAATTCCTGTGCGAACAGATCTATGGCTAGCCAAGACGGCATGTAATAGATTTCTATTGAGCTGTCTGAAATTTTTGCGTTATAACTATTTACTGCTACAGTTAGAGTTTTATTTTTATGACTACAATAACATTAAGCAACAGCAATAGGTAGACTATACAATATTTTTATTTCTTTTTTTTAAGGTACTAATTAAACTACATCTACTAAAACTTCCAGGTAGCGGAAGTAACAGTAAATGAACGACTACGAGTTTTTAAAATTTTTTAACTAGACTATCCTTTGTTTTTTCGTTGTTGCTGCTCCTTGTAGTCTAGTTTTTTTTACAAACACTGTTTTCAGCAACACTCCCATTAGCATGGGATTTCTTTTATACGCGTATTGTGAACAACTTACTGCAAGCTATTGTGGAAAACCACTTACGCTAATCTAAAAAACGCATAAAATCCACACACCCAAAGGTCATATTTTTACAGCATTTGTATTTCAATTTTATAGGTACGAAATCTCCGTGACTAAATTAGTTCAGGACAGTTCCTTTGCCTGAGATAAGACTCTGTTTATTGTTATAAATACTAAAGTCGACTTTTGTATTTTGTTGTATTAACCCACAATACATGCATTAAATTACATTACCAACAATCCACCCATCAACATAACAATCGATCCCCCACTTCTTTACAACAATTCTCGCTCATCGAAAATACTTGTACAATATTCAGATGTAAATAAGTATGTACGGTACGATACATATGTTCAAACATTAAACAACTTTTCTTCCCTTGCTGTAGTCAGTCGTTGATGAGTTAGTCAATCAAAGTTTTCTTACGATTTGAAATCTATCTGTCACTGCATAGAACACGCTGCAAAGGAAAGAATGTTGTATTTGCAGGGAAAGAACTTCACACATAAGCATTGTAGGATGACTCAAGATTATCCGTAACTGCTTTTTGCTAAGTTTTAAATTTTCCTTCGAATGCAGTAAAAAAAAGTAAAACAACTTTTTTTTCTTGTTTCTTCCTAACTTATTATTAAAACCTCATATTTTATTATAGATTTAATTTACAATCTGCCATTACTTGTACTTGTAAAGTAGCGTTAAATTTACCTTAGTTTCTTTCCGTACTCAACACGAGTATGTAAATTTAAAAAGGGAAAAAAGTTCGATGAAAAAAAAACATTTTCGGAATACTATGGTTTTAAGGTTTTTACACAAAATTGGTACTTCCAATAATATTCTTTCTTTCAAATATACCGAAACAAAAAAGTGAATTTTGTGTTTTGAAAGTGTTAACGAGACGTGCTTTTTTCGTTTTTCATGACAGTCAGAAGTTTCGGAGTAAAATAATATAAAACAAAGGCCCTAAAGCTGAAAATACGAGTGCAACGAAATAAGTTTTAAACCTACGAATCTGTATGAGAAATTATAATAATTAATTTCCAAGCTATACATAGGTTTTTAATAAAATTTTAAATATACAACAATTATATTCGATATTTCGCCTATTTCGATTTTTTTTAATTAAATATTATTAAGAGCTAACAAACTAGTATAAATATTATATTCAGACCTCTATATATACCTCTATATATACATATGTGTGTTCCAGTTCGAAGGACCTTGTTGATTTTCAGAGTAAAAGGAATATTTCATAGAAATATTATTTCAAAGAGATTTTGAAAATATGTGTAGCCTGATATTACTTCATTACATAAAATATGGAATACAGTTGTGCGTTTTCTACAATGATAATTGAACTGAGAAAAAAAGTCACAAACCACGTAGACGCAACGAAATGAATGCCAATTTTAATAGATTTATATTTAAATATGGGGTTTAATCCACTACAATTCTTTACTACTATATTAAACAGATACGAAAATCTACAAAATCCAAATTTCCATCAACAATAGCAATCAAATGGCCGGTCAAATGACTGTCACTGTTCTTGTAGGGATATGGGCGACCTTAAATATTAAAAACCCATTTGCACACTGCAAATTTGTTTTTTCATTCAGACAAATATGACAAAAAACCAATGTCTACATAGTCATTGGTAGGTACAAAAGCTATAACTTCATATAAAATAAACAAGAATATACCTATGGATGTATATATATACATATGTATGAATGTAGCAATAAAAAATATCAGCAGTGCAGGACCAAAATCAGTCAACATCAGCAAAAACTAGCGACAAAAATTCAACATCAACATAAACATAAAATGATGAAGACAACAAAAATAAATAAAAGTTTTGGTTAAATAGAAATGGAATCGCCAACCTTATATAGATAGAATAGTATCTCCTCTTGATTTGAATTTGAATTAAAATCAACTGAAAACTATTCGTAATGGTGACTGACAGCAATGTCAAATCAATTCTAATGTCAAACCGACAGAACTACTCCACACCAATTCTCCGTATGGCTCACAAAATAATACATAAAATGAAAGTAATGACAAGAACAAACACAAGAGAAGAGAAAATGGTCCTTTGATAAGATCAAAGTCTCATTGACATATAAACGAGTGATGTGTCTTCACAAAAAGTACCAAACGACCAGCAACACATCCGAACTGTAACGTACTTACTCAAAAACGCAAACAAATGTAAAGTTATGAACAAAACGAATTACTTCTAAGCCACAAATTGAGTATACAGGAGCTTTACAATTTTAATATCTAGAAATGTACATACAATTAAAGTTTCTTCATATTTGACTAGTGTTAGTCAAATATGGATCTCCACCCTAAAAGATTTTGGTAACGAAGCTAAATAGCTCCTTGAATGCAAACCACGAATATATTTGTACGAACTTTTAATTGAAATAGTTTTAATAATTCCACTAAATAAATGAATATGAAAATGTTCATATGTAATGTCAGACTTACATATGTACGAGGGTGGATCAATAAACTCGTGCTTTTTTTAATAAAATACAGTTAATAACCACAAAAAAGACGAACTTCATTTTCACTCAATACAATTTTAACAACTTTTTTATTCATCCAAGAAATAGGATTTCTCAAAACCAAGTCCGGAGAATATGGCGGGTAAAGTGAATCCACGTGTGCACCCTTGAACTTTTTCTTGACCAAATACAGTAGTTTTTCTTTCAAATTGGCATTAATACGCTCAAGTTAGTTGGCATAATATTCGTCAATAATTGCTACTTCATTTTAAAAGTAATCAACTTTACATCGTTAATCGATAAACCCACAGAGCTGCGCAAACACCCATTCATATTGCAGTTACTCCTTTGAAACTTTCACACGATTGCGTTGACTGGCGATGACTGGTGATGATGACTGAACAACTCACACGTAAAAAATGTTTATAATAAAAATTTATATAGAGATAGAAATTCGCGTTTGAGATTTTGTACTAACTACGAGTATTAATACAAAATGTACTTTTTAGACCTCGTAGGTAACATTTTTTATATTTACTAAAAAAAAGACACTACAAAATATGTATAAAATTTCATAAATTTACAATAAAAACTGAATTAAAATAAGTCCCAATTTACATGGGGATAGTTTAGTTCCACAAATTTTCTTGAATTAAGTTTTGAAATATAAAAATTTGAAGTTTCTGAATTTTGCTTTAAAAAATTAAAATTACAGAGTTGCGCACGCTTCACTTCTAAACCTTCCCCTTTCCCGTATTTTCCATAAACTCAAGATTTTGCAAACACAACACAACTATCCCAAAGTAAATGGTGACTAACTCATGCAATTTTAAATTAAAATACAGATAAACAATTAAAGAGAACAAAAACGAAAACAGTGTTGCCATGTACAAATACACATACAAATTTATGTGAATAAATAAATTAGAGAACAGATTGTATAAAATATCTGACATCAAACATTTTCTGTTTGATCGGGTTGAGATGTACGTATGTATGTGTTTATGTTCTGGAGTTACTACATTAAAGCGACTAAAAATTTGAAAGAAAAAGTTTGCAGAAAAAGTTTATTCCATAAATTTTCAATGTAAAGAACTATTGTAACTAGGAGCTAATGATTGTAGACAAGTTGGTGTTAACTTGTGATAACATTTTGTGATGAAAGCAATTAAAGGGATTGTGTACTTCTAAACAAAATTAATGGATGCCAGAAAGTAGACGTTACTTCAGCAATCAAGGCATCGGACATATACATATGTATGTATGCATGTATGTATGTATGTATGCATGTATGCATGTATGTACACGTGTATGTATGTACATTAGATAATGACTTGATTTTCATTACTTTCACAAAAATTGCTACCACGTAGGACTATGCAAATTTTATGTCCAAAATTAGCCATAACCCCAATGTACATGACTCGTTGAATGTTCAATCAAATCTGTCTTCATATGCTTGTGTTAATTTTATGTTGGACTAATCTAGAAGTTGTTCAATATATTTAGGGATTGCAATACCCAATTTAGTATTTATCAACAACATGTTGTAAAGTGTGTAGCAATGATTAATTGTTGTAAACAACTTACCCTGTGTTCGTCGCTACTGAATGTTATTTGGTAAATTTTACACAAATAAATACATTCGGATTGAATAACCATTGTCGAAATCGTTGTATAGCAGATAACGCCTTCCGGTCAGCACTGCAGGTTCTTGCGTATTGCGTGGAATATAGTGCCCCGCGTTGATCTGCACACGCTTTTATGGGCATTGGCTAGGTTTTTTAGCCATCTTGTGTATAGTTGACTTTAGGGGTGCAGGCTAATTGTTCACTGAATTACTCATCTTAAAGGTGTCTTTCAAACGTTAAATATCGTTGCGACCAAAGAGCCTACATTTCAAGAATATTTTTATTTTCACCTGGTAAAGAAAAAAACTGCTGATTAAAAAAAATCACCGAACTGTTAAATTTCAAAGTTATTTTCCAAAATCTTATTAACATTATTTCGAACAAATTATTTAAGGAATTTGTATTAGTGTTGTCTAAAACAACATTTAGAATTAATAGAAAATAGATCATGATTCTTCCGCTGCATGTGTTACACAGTTTACTTATTTAAAGAGAAGAAGGAAAACAGCACACGATAAACTCTAATGAAACTTTTTTTGTATCTTCTTTTCGGTATCCTTTTATCTTGGCTTTTTTACGGTGCGGTTTTCATGGATGTTCAGCAATTCTGAGTACACTTTGTAAAGAGTTTCTACAATTCAATGTATCTGCCATTTTATACATGATGAATAATGAACAGTTTGGTCATAGCACTGCATCGGCACAATATTTTTTACAGCTGGCTGGTTATTTGGGTATACCGGTGATATCGTGGAATGCAGATAATTCTGGTCTGGAGAGGCGTGCCTCACAATCAACGCTTCAACTTCAGTTAGCTCCAAGTATAGAACATCAAAGTGCTGCTATGTTAAGCATATTAGAACGTTACAAATGGCACCAGTTTTCGGTAGTCACCTCCCAGATAGCCGGTCATGATGACTTTGTGCAAGCTGTAAGGGAGCGTGTAGCTGAAATGCAAGAGCATTTTAAATTTACCATCCTCAATTCGATTGTTGTAACGCGTACTAGTGACTTGATGGAACTTGTTAACAGCGAGGCTAGAGTAATGCTCCTCTATGCCACGCAAACTGAAGCAATTACTATTCTTAGAGCTGCTGAAGATCTGAAGTTAACTGGCGAAAACTATGTCTGGGTTGTCAGTCAATCAGTAATTGAAAAGAAGGATGCTCATCCCCAGTTCCCAGTGGGAATGCTGGGTGTACACTTTGATACAAGTAGCGCAGCTCTAGTGAATGAAATATCGAATGCCATCAAGATCTATGGATACGGCGTAGAAGCTTACGTATCAGACCCGGCAAATTACGGAAAGAAATTGAACACCCAATCACTATCATGCGAAGATGAGGGTAGGGGCAGATGGGACAACGGAGAGCTGTAAGTTATTAAAGTTTACATTCCACCATAGATTACTCGTATTAATTTAAAACTCATATTCTTCGCAGGTTTTTTAAGTACTTGCGAAATGTATCGATTGACGGAGACTTAAATAAACCAAACATCGAGTTCACGGCCGATGGTGACCTAAAATCTGCCGAATTAAAAATTATGAATCTTCGCCCTAGTGCCAACAACAAAAATTTAGTATGGGAGGAGGTAGGTGCTTCCGGTTAAATGTTGCTGTATTAATTTAATTTAATTCTGGCATTTCACAGATTGGAGTATGGAAGTCTTGGGAAACACAAAAGCTTGATATTCGTGATATAGCATGGCCAGGCAATTCACATGCTCCACCACAGGGTGTACCGGAAAAATTCCATTTAAAAATAACATTCCTCGAAGAAGCACCCTATATCAATCTATCCCCCGCCGACCCAGTTAGTGGCAAATGTCTTATGGATCGTGGTGTCTTATGTCGAGTGGCAGCCGATCGTGAGATGGCTGACATCGATGTGGGACAGGCTCATCGCAACGAATCTTTCTACCAATGCTGTAGTGGGTTTTGCATTGATCTTCTAGAGAAATTTGCCGAGGAGCTGGGCTTCACATACGAACTAGTACGGGTCGAAGATGGTAAATGGGGTACACTTGAGAATGGTAAATGGAATGGTTTAATTGCCGAGTTAGTAAATCGTAAAACTGACATGGTATTGACCTCACTAATGATTAATACTGAACGTGAAGCTGTGGTGGATTTTAGCGAACCCTTCATGGAAACGGGCATTGCCATTGTTGTGGCAAAACGTACCGGTATTATATCGCCCACCGCATTCCTGGAGCCATTTGACACCGCGTCCTGGATGTTGGTTGGCATTGTCGCCATACAAGCTGCGACTTTTATGATATTTCTCTTTGAATGGCTTTCACCCAGTGGCTACGACATGAAACTATACCTACAAAACACTAACGTTACACCCTACCGATTCTCCTTATTTCGCACGTACTGGCTGGTGTGGGCAGTCCTGTTTCAAGCTGCAGTTCATGTAGACTCGCCAAGAGGTTTCACCTCCCGCTTTATGACCAATGTGTGGGCCCTTTTCGCTGTCGTCTTTCTAGCCATATACACTGCCAACTTGGCTGCCTTCATGATAACCAGGTACCATCACACACCTGAACAATCGTGTTTTTCTTAACGTTTTTAATGTTGTTCTTTGCTTTTAAGGGAAGAATTTCATGAATTCAGTGGCTTAAATGACAGCCGTTTGGTTCACCCATACTCGCACAAGCCATCCTTTAAATTTGGCACGATTCCTTACAGTCACACAGACTCCACAATAAATAAATACTACAAGGAAATGCATTACTATATGAGACAGTAGGTCATTTAATAATCCTTTAAGTCGTAACACTTCTAATTCTAATATTTGTGAATGTCGAAGATATAAAACATAAAAACTTCATTTCTTTGTCCACTCTTTGTTTATCTTTTCTTTTTCTTTGGCTCGGTCTTATTCTGCCTGATCATCAATATTTTCTTTAGATATAACAAATCAAGTGTGGCAGATGGTGTTGCGGATGTTTTAAATGGAAACTTGGATTGTTTTATTTACGATGGCACGGTGTTGGATTATTTAGTAGCCCAAGATGAGGACTGTCGTCTAATGACCGTTGGCAGTTGGTACGCAATGACAGGTAATGAGACAGCAAGCAAATTTCTTAAATTTATGCTCATGTATTTGTTTATTCGTATTTTTATCTTCATGATTTGATGTCTTAACTGCGACATTTTTAGGTTATGGCTTAGCTTTTAGCCGCAATTCGAAATACGTGCAAATGTTTAACAAGCGGCTACTAGAGTTTCGTGCCAATGGTGATTTAGAACGGTTGCGTCGCTACTGGATGACCGGTAGTTGTAGGCCGGGCAAACAAGAGCACAAGTCATCCGACCCCCTCGCCTTGGAGCAGTTTTTGTCAGCATTTCTACTTTTGATGGCTGGCATTTTGTTGGCGGCATTATTACTCCTACTCGAACATGTCTACTTTAAATACATTCGTAAACGCATCGCGAAAAAAGATGGAGGACATTGTTGTGCTCTCATATCACTATCGATGGGCAAATCGTTAACTTTTCGTGGTGCGGTCTATGAAGCCACAGAAATACTTAAAAAACATCGTTGCAACGACCCAATTTGTGACACTCACTTGTGGAAAGTCAAACACGAGCTGGATATGACTCGCCTGAGAGTGCGACAGTTGGAGAAAACAATGCTTAAACATGGAATTAAAGCTCCACAATTAAGGTAACAATCACTTGACAACATTTGTAATACTCAATATTATGATGATTTCACTTTGTAGACTTGCTTCATCGTCGGATCTCTTAAATCATCAACATCTGAAAGAACGACCTCCTTTGATGGGAAACTTGAGTTTAGCAGCCAGCGCACAAGACTTATACAGGTGGTAAGTTTTTCGTTTACCAACACTTTATCGCATGCCTTCCTTCATTTACCATTTCCACATACTTACACACATATTTAATAAATATTTAAAACCCTGGCATGTTTGCATATTATCCAGTCACCAAACAAAAACTTTTTACAAACTGAATATTAAATCCTTTGTCATCTTAAAAAACTAATATCTGAAAACTAATTACAAAATGTTGTAAAAACCAAAGCCATCATTCCTAATAATTTCCTTATATTATTTGAATACACATTTACTAAACACCCTTCATTACTTTCAACAATCCGTGTAAATGTATGTGTATGTATCAGCATTATTGTTTGTCAATATATACTCGTACTTGTATGAAGAACATATGGCATTCACATCCATGCATATGTGTACACACATATGTGTGTGTACACAGATTAGTTTTGTTTGTGCACTTCCCACATTCGATCCCAATTTCTCAAAGACCTTTCTCAAAGTAAACAATGTATATATTTCCCAACTCTGCACCATACTCCCTATTTTTTCCCACACCCAACGAAGAATGATAAAGTCACTAAAAACAATAAAAAGTGTGTTTTTTAAAGATATTTTTTCAACCGTTTTTCTCGAAATCCAAGCCAAACATCTAAATATGGAATAGACTAAATAAATCAAAACTTCAACTAACCGATTGCCTTTGTGCAGAAGCTGTTAGCTAAGTACATAATAAGACCATTTTTTAGATCGTTTATTGATCGCCTATTAGACGATTAGAGAGAGAGTGAGAGAGAGAGAGAGAGAGAGGCAGAGAGTGAGCTTTGCTATACATTGCAATATATTTATTTTTTAGGGACGCGAAAGAATGACTGTTTATTTAATTTTTAACCCGAAAAATCGTAATGAAGAAAAATGCACTGACTACGTTTGGCTGCGATAATAATAATATTTTGGACTTTAATAATATAAATTTTTTGGGTTTCATTTTTTGCTCGGATAATATTAGTATAGTTTTGTTTAGTTTTATTTAAGTTTTACCAGACTGATTTAAGGCCAAATGCGCAATCTTATCAAGCCATCCTCACTCTTTGCTTACAAAAATGCAATTGAAATTTGCGTTGTGTTTGATGGGAGAACTATTATACCAGCAAGTTGGCATGATAAAAAATTTCAAAGCCATCAGTTGCGGCTGTTAAGCAGCAATTTTTTCGTTATTACACGAGTTTGATTACTCTCATCCAACTGTGCTAACAAACTGATCGTCTACTAGGGTCCTTAAATTTATTAAAAGCTTTCGTTGTTTCTCAACTCCCAGAAACAAGTCATGTAAACGTGTTAATTCAAAAAGTAACATAGCCGTCATACACAGATGCATATGTACATATGGTATGGTTGCGTATAACAATAACAAATACTCGTATTAGTGGCAACATTATCATTATTACGATGGGTGTACTTATTGTAAATACATATACGTTGTGTGTTTTTTCTAACCTTTTATATGATTATTACAATAATAATGATTTACATTAAATTACTTCTATCTCGATTGCGATTTTGGGCACAAACCCACGTCACAAAATTCCATCAATTATTCACTTGTTTGTTGTTTTAAGCCAGGCCACCAAAAATATCCAAGCAAGTATCTAACTAAACATTCGTTTTTGTCACAAATTTATTTATAACTACGTATATACTCGTATATTTAGTTACATAATTAAGTATGTATTTGTATATTTTCTAAAAGTATTTGGATCTCAAGTAAACACACGCATATTATTGCAAATCAAAAGTTTGCATTTAAATAGAATATGTAATAAGCAAGATTGTAGGCATTTCCTTCAAACAAGCCCAAAACCAATAATTTACATTGGGTTTTTCACTTAATATGTAAAACTTCAAATCGATTTGCGGAGGCTAAGAATCCATTTCCGGCCTATGGTTTCTAGGCGAAAATATCTTACAATTGTGCGTAGATGGCGTTTCCGCTATACGATTTTTCGAAAAACAAATCGATACGCCCTAATATACACACATATTGTATGTTATTATCAATATATTCACATTTATTTGAATGAAAATTAAGTTCTAAGGCAGAATTAATCACAACCATAAGTTTGGGGATTTTAATTTTAGATAAATTCCTTTTTTCACTTCCCAATATAAATTTTTTTAATATAAGTTTTAAAATGTAGGGATGCACCCGATACCGATATATCGATATCGGCGATTTTAAGGAGAATAGCTTAATGATGGAGAAACGTTTTTTAATATGTCAACATGGTTAATTAATTTGGAAATTCGTATTCGCATTGCCAAGTATTTTATATAAAAATAATTTTCTTTAAGCTATTAATATGTATTCTAACTTTATCGGAAGCCCCTAAGACTTGGCAAAAAAGCTCCCTAAAAAGAGTGTCCAAAGCTTTTGCAATCTGTCTTAATTCAAGACAAAAATACAAATTATTAACAGAGTCCCAAATATAAAATCTGATCCAAAAGACATACGACTTTTTAAATACATAATCGCTTTAACTTCCACTTTAATCGAAGTAGCTCATATATCAAAAACGATGCCGAAAATAATTTAAGACTGCTATTAATCGATAAGCAGGACTTGTTTGTTCCGGAAGCGAATGGACTTATGATGACAACTGGCCTGCAAATGTGGATTGAGCGGAGCTTTGTTTCAGTTTAGTTATTTTTTAGAAGAATTTTAAAAAAATAATAAAATGCATAAATTTTATATACATATACATATCTACGTACTTTATATATACATAATTGTTATTGATTATTTAAACAAATTTTATATCGAAATTCTTTTTGTTTTTGTCCCTTTTTCGTCGGCAAACTAAATTTAGGTCTTATAAAACGGAAATAGCGGAAATGGAAACAGTGCTGTAAAGCAAAGAACAAGGAAATGAAAAGTCTTTTATGGCGAAAAACACATCAACAACAACCAAATCGAAGCGAGCTAATCTAAGAACCCTAATGATTTCAAACAACAAACAAACCAAACGAGAGTAAAGTGGTTGTATAAGAGAACCAGAGAGTAAAGTGTTAGTATAAAAGAAAGCTTGGCTATGTCGACCATTTTATGCTCTTCGGAATTTTAACCACTAAAGAATATTTTGCACGTTCGAAAACGGACGGAATATGCCAAACATTTTTGGAGAATATTTTTCCGCAATAAGCTCAAGGAATCTTTAGCCTAAAATGCAGGAGCATGTAAATCGATAAGAAAAAGGAAACTAAAAGTCAATCTCTAATTCTGCTACTACATAAGTTTGTATGTGATTTCAAACTACAAGTGAATACAAAATTGTTGTCTCACTTGCATATAGATAAACAAAAATTTCAAAACAAACAAAAAAAATAACAAATTAGAAGATTTAAGAGAGCGCGTACAAAAACACAATTTCCTACGTTGTAGATATAAACACGCCCACACAAACATGCCAACCGACAGGCCGTTACATTTCTAAATCAAAATACGTATTTGAAATTGGCAAGAATAATTCAAAACCAACTTGAACATTTTCAACTCTAATTTTTTTTGTCATAATAAAGATATTTGTACAGTACATTTATCTAACGAGGCTTTTAAAGTTGTCTGTATTGCAATCTTAAACATTTTTCAACCGATAACAGTAACTTTTCAAAGTAGAAAGAGAAAAAAATCAAAGGAAAAATACACTTAAAGAAAAACTCCTTATGTTAATATTAATTCACATGTTTTTAGCTGTTAAGAATGTAATTTAATTGCTGTTATTATTTTCAAAATCATACAAATTCGGATTGTTTAATGAATTTTCACTCAAAAATACACAAACAAAACATTATTTCAGGCTTTAATTTTTTATATTTATAAATTTTAATCTTCTTTTAAACAACAACAACAAGTATGTTTGAATGGAAAATCTCTCTATGTACTGGCAAATTTTTCCCTTTCTTTTTACTTTATGTAATTTTTGTGTTGTTATACTGACCAATAATTATACTGAACATTTGTGACAATTTAACAACAATATTTTTTTTTATTTAATTTCTTTCCCGCCAGTAAAAAGATAATATCCATATGTATAATAGTTTAATCTTTCAGACAGGATATTGTGTTATTTGAACGCAAATATAACACGATTGTGCAGGCTTTAATCCCGCAAATGCAACATACATATATGTATATGCGTTCTGTCCCTCAGTCGTTAGTTTCAATTGTATATTAGGTTTATTTTGTCCTGTATCTATCACGATTAAAGACAAATAATTGAATTGTAAGTTTATTGATTAAAATAATTAATTCAATAAATTCAATTGATCGTTTAGAGGGGTTTAGGCCATTAGGCAAGTCCTAAACATGCCAGCAAGCAGAGCTGGATGAAATTCTCGTAATGAGTAACAATTTAACACCGGCTGCATTCATTTCTTCTGCAATTCTTCTCTTCGGTCTCTCGTCGAAGTCTGAGCAGCAATCTCATCGTCCCCTAATATTTCCTGATCATGCAAACAAATTACCGCCCGGCTTAGCTGTTGGAATGATTCGCTGCCATAACAATTTTAAAATAATAAATTTTCAATTACAAACATTTGCCTGTCACATCGTTTATATAATTACTTGAATTTTATTACTTTCAATTATTTATTATTAATTTATTATTTTAAAAATATAAATTAAAACAAACAAAAGATATGATGAAAACGAAGCAGGGTTACAGTATTTTTTATTAAGACAAAACAAAAGAAAAATAAATAACTTTTGGATTTGAGAAATTAAAATTATACAACATTTATTTTTTGATACATCGAGAGATTTATACGAACAAAAATAAAAATAAAGTTAAAATTACATATTTTTATGACTTTTTGTTGGTGCCATATTTTAACAAATCTTATGGTCATTGTTAGCATTTTGTTGAATATAATTTAATTATTACAAGAAAAATATCTGTTGTTGAAGTCCCTGTTGGTACCATAAATATTTATTTTATAAAATACAAATATTGTATTTTCAATATGATTGTATAAGAAAAATGAATTTTCCCTAAAGATACAACAAATTTCCGAACTTTCTTATAATAGCCAGCGATACATAACTGGCACTCTGCAATGCATCCCAAAGATACACTGAGGTTAACATTTTATATTACCACCTTATTTTAAGAATGAAAAACAAACAAATAATATTTATTTATATAAAGTCGATAAGTAATGTGCTTCTTCTAAAAATACCTATTTTTATTAATTTTTTTGTATTGCGAAAATATTGGGTTTATGAATTCCCATTATTGTTATTATGTACATTTATGTACCTAAATTTATTGTGAACGTTGATATATCATCCATCGCACACTGAATCAAAAATAGTCACAACTTAAATTGTCCAAAATGTTTAGGAGAGACAAAAAGAAGAATGGTTGATGGAACAAAACTAATCAATTGCTGGCATGCCCACTGTCATAACTAAAAATACAACTCTTTAGTTCAAGCGGCACAAGTCACATGCCATCAGGCATAACGGTATTTTTCTAGTTAACAAAGGCAGTGATGGAAAAGAAATTTATGCGGCCGTTTGAAATTTTTTCTGTGAATGGTTTATGGAAAGATTCGGAATTCGATCAGTTTTGAGTTGTGCCTGTTTCTGATTTAGGCTCCGATATGTAGATAAATAATATATTTTGAAATGTGTTTTTTTTTTTTTTTGTTTTATCATATTATGGTATTTATGTACATAGTATTTTATTCACACATTATTATAATCGTACGTACTAATTGTTAACAGTCGATAAGTATTATAAAAATATTTGTAAAGATGATGAAGTCATCATCGCTTGAAATTTACCGGTTATACATTTTGGAATTTATAAATAAGAGAGACAGCAGGACGATAGGTTTAATCATATTAATTTTAAAACAATGCAACTTTTGAGGAACATGAGAACGTTCATTTAATTAAGATTTTAATTGAATAAACTTATTTTTGTAATTTTTATTTTTTTTTTTAAGAAAATAGTTAAACAAGGGACCGATTGTGTGGTCAAGCCATATAAGAAATTATTTTAAATTAGTCGTCATCAATCATGTTGTGCAACCATATTCTCCTATTTTTGCTATTAATTTAAATTTAACGAAATTAGCTAATATTTCCCAGGCGATTCCTTAGTGCTTTTGTGGTTTATTTTTATCTAACGAAACGACTGCTTTGCAATTTTTTCAAAAGTAACAATTTTCTATCCTGAAAAACGTTAAAGACCTCTTACTAGTTCTCAGAGTAGCAAGTTCAAACACAGTTCATGGAATAAAGAACAAATAGAACTAGTAAGCACGCGGTGGTCTATGACTAATTCTAATATTTTTTTTACGATTTTTTCTCGGAATTAAAATTTCTCCTTCTGTCATTGGTTAAAAAACGACCTTCAAAAATAGTTGTCTAAAAATAAAAAACAAATTGCGAATTAAGCAGATTTTGTATCCTAAACGTTTTAAAATGAGTAGAAATTTACAAATATTGTTGTTTAACATTTTTATTTTATTTATTACGGGACAAAATAATTGAAGCGAGAAAGTAGGAAGAAGGAAATGCAAAATGCAAAACAAGTTAACATTACATGATATAAGTAGTTAGTAATTTTAATAGTTATTATACATGCAAACAATTAAAGAACATAAAACAAATATGAAAACTAAACAAACAAAAAAAAACAATTAAGACAGTCACCTAAATACAAAGTTTTAATAAATGTCTCAACGTAAAAAGGATAAGTTATTTCGAAGCCAACTTTCGAAACAACACAAAGTACTGAGTGCACTAAGCATTTGTTTGACACTTCATACCATGTTTTCCATCGGCATATTCTTTATTCATTTATTTCTACACTGAGAAAATATTAAATACGTTTGAAACAAAGACGCTGAAATAGATTAATTTAATCGGTTACCAGTTTAGTTTGCAGAACAAAACTAAATTTGTACGTGAATGATCTTTTGGATTCACTTTTTCCATATAATTCAAAGGTCATGCTCTGTCCCACAATCTTTAATTTTTTAATAAAACCATTTTAACGTTACTGCAAAATTTAACCAAACTCTGGAACTTATTTATATTTTTTTAATCTGTAAAAATTATTTGTCGCAACTCCAGAGTAGAAGCAGTATTTTCAGTATTTTTTCTGTTTTGGGTTCGAGAACCACCTTTAGAGCTTTTGCTGAATAAGAAATTTACAAAGGCAAATTAATTATAAGGTTGGAGCATAGCGAATTCGGTGTAGGGCGAATTCGTAACCATGTTAACATTTATTCGTCTCAAATCACTCAAATAATTTGTAGAAAAATAAGAGAGAAAAACAAACAGCAGCAAACGCAAATTTTTTATTCACGAATATATTTATTTATAATATTTTTAAATTCCCAAATTTTATTTGTAATTCATATATACATATTTTAACAGCATTTGACGTTAAGTTGTGACGAGCGAATTCCTGATCCACGCTCATGAGACCACCTTAGAATTAATTCGCCTTAAACATCAAATGCATCAAAGTTGGGGAAACAGTGCAGGATCATTGACTTACATGAAATAATTTATCCCCCGAAAGACCCTAAACATAATTCTAGACTATTTTCTCTACAAAAAACAAAAAAAAAAACTAAAATAAACACACAAGACATGGAATTTTTATATAAGAACAAATTTGTCATAAACACGAATTAATGATTTTAAGTTGAACAACAAACCTCATTTAAATTTAAAAATACTACAAAACTTAAAAGTCAAAATTTAAATAACTTAATATAAACTCATAAATAAATTTAAAATGTAAATCATTGTCGCAAAACATAGATAAAATTGTCACTTTTACTAAAATAAAATAAAAACAAAAACTTAAATACTTGATGGTAACTATTTAATAAATAAAAACAAATTTAAAAAATGAAATAAATTAAAAGTTGTTGTGGTAGATACTGAAGCAAAATGAAAAATGCAATAAATGTATACATAAATATTTTAAAATGACTTTTGATTTTTCGCCTGCTTTTAACGTTGGGAATGAAAAGTAGAGATACCGACAAACCAGGTATAACAGACCACTTGGAAGCCAACTGTGAATAGCGAGAGAAAGTTTGACAAGCGAATTATGCGCTATTCGCGGCGACTATTAATTAAATAAAGGCAATTTCAATTAGAAATCCTCCGTATAGTCTGGGCAAAATAAAATGACGCACGAGAGTGCGTGCTCATCTCTGTTTAGGGGAAAACGGCTCGTTTCACTAATTAAAACCATTGTTGGTTGGATTATTGTAACAATTATACGATACCTGTTGCCATGTATTATCCTAAATTAAATTGGGCTTAGACGCCAATTCACGTTCTAAGCTCTTTATTTGAAAAGCCTATGTATTTCAATAATATACAGAATGTTATTGTTACACACTGTCACTTTATTCACTTTAACACTTAAAGTCAACACTTCTTTATAACAGCTGTTCACACTTAAGCATTTAAATCGATAGCCGCTGTTAGCTCGATCATCCAAGTAATCTTATAGTAGTATAATACTCAAGAATCCAGTAGATACTTCTTTAGCTGTTTTTTTATTACGATGTTTGTTTTTGTAACTATTGTCTGCTTTGTTTCTTAGGGTGTTGTTTGTGTTTATTCATACTACTCAATTCCTGGAATGCTACTACTCAAATCCTGTTGATGCTTTATCGTTGTTGTTACTCTGTGTGTGTTCACTTTCCTGGAAACTTGTCCGAGCTTACAGGTGTTGTGTTTTGTTATTGTTGTAGCGCTGTCTGTACAGTGGATGCCAAATCTTGCTGCACTCTTAATTTCTGGAACGTACTGTACATTGCGTGCAACACAAGTAATCCTACTACTCAATTCTTACAGGTAAGAATACTTGTTCGCGCTTATCATCGTAACAGTATTATGTGCGATATTTTTTTATTTATGGTTTACTCTGTGGTTACATCGGCTGTATCTAGGTATCTAAAAAGTCGGAAGACTTTCTTCTAATACGAACCAGCAACGATTTGGGGACAGGAACATTGTCGTGATGCCAGAGCCATGAACTGTTTTTCCACAAAACCGGGCGTTTTCTTCTTATTGTTTCATGCAACCGGCACATAATTTTGGGTTAATATTCATAGTTGACCGTAGTACCTTCTGGCTCAAATTCGTGATGTGCAACGTCATCGTAATCAGAGAAAACAGTTTGTTACTCACCTTCACTTTGGCCCAACTTGGTGTCGGCCTTATTGTACCACTTGCAAATATTTATTTCACTTATAGTAGATTCCGTAAATTTTACGTTTACGGAAAATTTATTTAGCTTTCATTTCTTTTAATGATGGAAATTTATCAGGAACGTTGTGTCTGCTGTAAACAACACGAACATGTGAAATTGCTAATTTTGTCAAGAAATGATAGGGGCATGTGTACCATCATGTTAAAATATTGATGGTCAGCTATTTAGGGACACGTTTTTTTACGTATTGAGGCGAATTTTTCAGGCAATTTATAAGTTGTTTATAAAACTAAAACACAAATTAAAATCTTCATTAAAAAATATATTTATTTGTGAAAAATGGTAAAACAAAGTAACTTCTTGTTATTATTCTAATAAAAAATATTACACTTCACTTTTTGCCTGGTCATTTACATAAGGACAAGTGAGCTTATGATTACAAAAATACAAAAACTTCCTAGCAAAATAAATAAATTGTTTCTAAAATAATTTAAACCTAATATTTAGTTTGAAAACCTTTAGATTTAATGATTGCATTGTCTTGAACGCTTTCAACTAGATTGCGATATCTTTGGACAAGAATATTATTCCAAATGTTATCAACATTTCCAAACAGCTCATCTGCTTTCCTGTTGTTGTTCTTCTCCAAAGCTGTTTTTACATCTACCGAAAAATTTTCTATTGGGTTTAAGTCCAGGCTCTGCGCAGTCCAATCTAAAACACCAATATTTTTGGGGCAGAAAACCATTGTTTTACGGACCTGGCCGTAAGTTTCGGATCATTGTCTTGCATGAAAATACAATTTTGTGACATGTTTTGATCCGCATACAGCTTCATAGTACTGGATAATATAGTTTTGTACAGGTTTTGGTCTATGCGTTCATTTATGCGACAGATGAGACCAACACCATAGCATGAAAATGCCGCCCAAACCATGATATTCCCTCCACCATGCTTTATAATTTTTAAAGTGTAGCGAGGGTTGAGTTCTTGGATTGGTGGACGCCGCACATTCCTTTTGCCATCCGAACCGAACAAATTAAATTTAAATTCATCGCTCCAGAGTATTTTGCAAAATGCATTCGACGATTTCAGTTTCTTTTGGATACATGTGGTTTTCTTCTGGCAATGCATTCTCGCAATCTTTTTTGCTGAAGCCGACGTCTTATAGTACGACTAAAAATTTTTTCGGTTAGTTGACCAGACATTTCGCTATTTATTTGTCTCGAGCTCACAAAAGGGTTGGCATTGCTTGTTTTGCAAATTAGGCGATCATCACGTGGAGTTGTTTTCTGTGCTCCCGGCTTTCTTTTTTTTTTACTATGGTTTGTAATCTTAAATAGCATTATGCACCATCGTCTTGGAGCAAACTAGTTCCTCTGCTATAGCACGAACAGTTTTATTTCCATCCAAGTACTTCGAAACAATTCTTTTACGGAAATCTGAAGTACATGGCTTCTGGCGTGGTATTTCTATTATTTTTTATCGGTTATTGAATCTAATTTGCTTATTTATTACAAATATAACTGAAAATATTTCGCAATAAGGTTATTGGAATCGTTTGTCCCTAAATATACGACCAACCAAAATTTATGTTTTCACAACAAGAACAAAATTTAAAGTGAAAGAAGCTAAAGCACATGGCGATATTCATTAGTCTGTAAGAATTTACCGTTATATTTTACAGTGGGTCAAAAACATGTTAAAATAACTTAAAATTTTTTTAAAAAATTACATGTCTTTCGATATACATATATTCTTGTCCCTAAATAGCTGACCACCATAATTAGAAAATTGGCTTTAGTTGTTAATTTAACCTCGTAGAGCTAGTTAATGGCAACTTTACCGATTTTCACTTTAATATTTTGGTAAAATGTATGGTTTCAACAAGTTTTAAATTATATTCTGTGGGAATTTTTGGTGAATTTTCAAGTTTTCATGAAATTAAATTTTTTTTAAATTCCACTTTTTTTGTAAACTTTTCGGCGAAATTATGTCTTTTTATATCTATGTTGAAATTCGTGTTGGGAGTTCAAAGTTCAGTGAAATTCCGTTTTTCGCGATATATAATTTCTTTTTTTGCGGTGAATTATTTTTTTCCAATTACTGATTTGATGAAAATGTATTTTTTTCAATTTGGGCTTGATTTTGTTTTATTTTATTAATTTTCAAAATTTTTTTGTGATTTTTGATTTTTGGCAAATATTCGATTTTTTATGAATTTCTAATTAGGTTGGTCTTGATGTTGTTAGCTTCAACACATTTTTACAAAAAAATGTTTTGTGGTGGTAAAACTTAGCCTTTTGGTAAATTTAGAATTTTTGGTAAATTTATCGAGATCGACAATTTCAAACAACAACAAAAAACTCTTTTCTAATAAACTGTAGTACGCCAAATCCAAGATTGCCAATGAAAAATTGCCTTATCTTTGGTTTTTTCATTTTTCGAGACCGGTCTTTGATATAATATAATGTTTACATGAAAATGTGTTCAGACGGGGCGCCAAGGTTTCTAGCACTGGGCGCCAAGTTGTGCTCGCTACGCCGCTGAGTTTGTATTTCTGTCATTCTTTATTTACTAGTGGGTACACATACACATATGATTAGTTAAGACTATTAAAATAATAGAACTTCAAAAATATTCAAGCATTTAGCCATAGGACACCTGGACGAGATTGTATTCTTGTACAGAATTTTCCCGCTATAAGAAACGCATTTTATGTAAGATGTCCTAACTGTTTGAATTAATTTGTGATGAACGATATGGCTCTGTTTTTTTACACATACATACATATGTCAAACCTTTCCTTATACTACATTTACATCTACGCAAAATCTAGTAGATTTAAGCTCAAATCTCGAAGAAAATCTCTGCCGTTTATACCAATGAGGGTTTTCACACTAGACTAATTGTGCTGGCATAAAATCGCAGTTTATAGGCTTTTTCGGTGAAGAGAGTGGTTTTTGGTTGGCAGAATTTTTCAACCAGCTTCAACCCTGCACAAGCAGAACAAAAGTAACACATACACACTTATGAAAACAGGTTCTGCGTGAAATAAACAAAGAAAATACTAACACACACAAAGCTGTGTATACGTGCACAATTTTATGCCAGCATAATTAGTCTAGTGTAAATACGAAAGAACAAAAGTAGTGCGGGTTAAAAATTAGTCTAGTGTGAAAACCCTCAATGCTTTTTGACGTAATAATGGATTTCATTTTCATAACAAAAACAGCTGACTCAAGAAAGAATAAAAAATTGGCTCTAAACTTAATTAAATTCGTGCTACAATTGTTTTTATACACATAATTACATATGTAATATTACTTACACTTTATTCATTATTGTTTTATACATATTGAAAACACTTATTTTAAACTTTTATTATTTTTTAATGTTATTGGAAATATTTTGTGTCTACCGCGCTTTTTCTTGTTACAAATGGCAAAATTTTCTTGTTCAGCGCTGTATATTTCAGTACATTAGAAAAAATTACATAGTTGCATCATTTAGTATTGCAAGATTTTGAGAGATTTTGCCAAAATCTAGTTCGTAAGTAGATTATGTTTTGTATGGGTAATCTGGTAGAAATGAACTAGATTTCGCTGCAAATCTCATAAGTACCAGATTTTGCGTAGGTGGAAATGTAGTATTAATTACATAAGTAATCAAAACCTCATTACATAATTAACCAAGTCCTGGGTTGTGTGCTTGGATTTAAAGTAAATGTAGCCAATTTTAATAAATATTTATTTTGCATTTAGGTTATTCTATTTTTTTCTGTCATCTAAAGTATCATTCCTTTAGTGAAAGGTTTACCATTTACAAATATCGGTCGCTTACATGGTGTCTTGACTATCATTAAATCTGAACAGCCATCGTACATTTTGCTGTTCGCATAAGAATTTGACTAGTGGAGACCATCGCTTATGAGGGTCAGTTCGTGTTCAGAGTTACAGAAACAAAATACACACAGGTACAATAAAAAATATGTGTGTGTGCATCAACAGCGAAGGTTTTAACTTGGCAAATTTCTGTGCGAACAGCAAAATGTACGATGGGTAATTGATTTATGGCCAATCAAGATGCTATGTCATGTGCGAAGAGATTTTTAAATAGTCAATACGTATTGTTCCTTTCGGCATAGTTTAGTACCATATAAATGCTACTACCTATAACTACAACTCTACCTAACTTCTGCTAATTCATATAAGGTTTGCGCAAGAACACTCAAGCCGCATTTATCAATGTCAAAGTCAGTATCAAAAAGTTAATAACTACTTTTGAGTTAAAAACTTTGATAGTTCAAGTGGGAATAAATAACGCATCTGGCCTGATAGCGTTACCTAACCAAAACTCATCTTGAACAATGTCAAAAAGACCGAACATGGGTCTTTGAAATTACGATCGTAATGACACCTCGTCCATTTTGTTATCGCTCCCAGTGGCATCCACAACGTAAGTTTATTCGTGAGGAAATAAAGCTAAAAAGGAAAACTTCTGAAGCGTTTCAACTTTTACAAAAGAAATATTTTAAAATTTAATATGTTGACTAATGCAATGAAAAATGTTTTATTAAAAATGAAACATATTCAATACACGTGCTATAAATGGCATTAGTGAGGTTACGTTTTGTATGCGTATTTTCAGTAAACTAAATTAAGTATTCGTTTTTCCGTAGGTACCGTAACTCGCAACGCGTTAAAATGTCGGGAGGTTTAGATATTTTGTCACTCAAAGAGGAAGACATAACCAAGATGTTGGTAGCCACTACCCATTTGGGCTCTGAGAATGTCAACTTCCAAATGGAACAATACGTTTACAAGCGTCGCCCTGATGGTGTTAATATTATCAACTTGGGCAAAACGTGGGAAAAATTAGTTTTGGCCGCTCGTGCAATCGCTGCCATTGAACATGCACAAGATGTAAGTTAATAAGAAAAATAAAACACTGTTCTTTTAGTGATGATTATTCTACTAATCTTTCGGGTCTGAAATTTAATGAAGCCAACTCTATCTCTGACAAAATGTATTTGGACGCATTGTCTTACTTATATGTTGTACATATTACATCATAAATTCCTTTCACTTTGCAGGTGTTTGTCATATCTTCCCGTCCCATTGGTCAACGAGCTGTCTTGAAGTTTGCAAAGTACACCGACACTACCCCTATTGCCGGTCGTTTTACTCCTGGTGCATTTACTAATCAAATTCAGTCTGCTTTTCGTGAACCACGTCTGTTGGTTGTAACTGATCCCTTAACCGATCATCAACCCATCATGGAAGCTTCGTATGTAAACATACCCGTTATTGCTTTCACCAATACCGATTCTCCTCTTCGTTACATCGATATTGCAATTCCATGCAACAACAAGTCTCCACATTCTATCGGTTTAATGTGGTGGTTATTGTCTCGGGAGGTTCTTCGTCTCCGTGGCACAATTTCCCGGGGCGTTGAGTGGCCCATTGTTGTCGATTTGTTCTTCTACCGAGATCCAGAGGAGGCTGAAAAGGAAGAAGCAGCTGCTAAGGAACTCATGCCACCACCTAAAGTCGACGAAGTTATTGACCACCCTGTCGAAGAAGCTACTAACTGGGCTGAGGAAGTTGCCGCCGAAGCTGTTGCCAGTGCTGAAGATTGGAATGATGATACTGTCAAATCCTCATGGGGTAATGATGCCAAGTTCTAAGAAAATCCTTTCTTGAAAAATATTGATAAGAAATAAAAATCTTTATTTCTATACATCCCGGTTTCGTTATTTAATTTTTAATAGTATGTAAACGTAGGTAGTGAAAGTTTTTCTGTTTCACGTACGTATTTGGTAATATATTTACCGCCCTTGCGAATGATTGCGGCGTGTTGTAGCTGAAAATAAATTCATGTGGTCTGGAAATGTTACAAAATTATGTTCATGTATCTAGGGGCAAATTAGTACAGATCTCAATATGCCTGAATGGTCAAGAGTAATTTATCTTGATTTAAAGCTATTAAAAAAAATTTATTAGAAATTGTACAGAAATTACATCTAATCCTTAAATATTCGAAGTCAGCTGTTGTTTTGACTAACAATTTGCCAAATCCTTTTAATGAATATCAAGCGTATAACCGTGAGTGTTAAATTCATATAATTTCAGAATTTCACCACAAACATTTTTATTTTACCAAAATTTTGAAAATCACCAAAAAGCGAAAAAAATCACAACGAACCAACATTTTATAAAAAAAAACGTCGAGATTATAACAAATATACCAACAGAGATCTAATTTTCACATGAATGGGAATTAAAAAATTTCACAAAAAACTACATTTTTCAAAAATCTAAATTAAAAAATCCCAAAGCGCACCAAACAATTACGAAAAATATAAATTTCACCACAAATCGGTAATTCGCCAACAAAAAATTAAAATTCAAAACTTAACAAAAAAGTTAAAAATCAAATATTTTCACCAAAAATCAAAACAACTAAATTTTTAACAAAATTTACAAATTCATTTAAATTAACAAAATACAATTTTCCAAAAAAAAAGCGAAGTAGAAAATAATAATTTAACAAAAATTCACAATTTGGCCAAAAGTTCGGAAATTAGCCATAAACTCCAAAAATGCTGGAATAAAAAAAATTGCGACAAAATTTATCCAATTCAACCTAAAAACTAAAAATGTATTAAAAATTGATAAGATAAAAAGTAATGTAATAGGTATTTAATATAATATAATAGGAATTTAATTAAAAAAAACAAATTTGTATACATTTTTGGAAAGAATTTCCGTCATCCGCTTTGTGCCATCTTTAGTGTCATTTTTCGTTCCAAAAATCTACATCAAAACACCCTGTCGTAATATCAAATCAAGAATCGAATAAATTTTTATTCTCTAGGATTGATTCTCCTGGAAATGAACTTATGGCAGTATATATATCTGTTTGGATTCAATTTTAGTTTCTACATGACAGCGGCAAATATTTTCTAAGCATTAAGGTATGCAACACTAACAAAATGAACTAAATATTCTAGGTAACTCAAATTAATCAGCAAGCAATACCCAACAGAAAAACGTGTTCGAAACATTCAAGCGTATTATAATTTGGTCCAGAAGCTCGAAAAACTAATTGTGTAACAATGAAAAACCTACAGAATGGCATTCGAACGAGAATACTGATAGAATTCGTGAATGTGAGGCAGACGAAGCAGGTACAGCGATTTGTCGGGCTCTCGCATTCCACTTCTTATGTAGTTTTGACAAAGAAATCTGCATTCATACGCAAGATATTTTTTATGCTAATAAGTCAAGTTCTAAATTGTGTCACAACGAGTTTTTCTTATAAGAGATATTCCTTGTCCATATATAAGCACATTTAATGCAGTTGTGCCAGGTCTAGCCTAAAACACTTTAGTACAATCCTATAAACCAAATAAACTTTAACCAACAAATGAAGGAGACTGCAAAAACTACAAAGGATTAGATTTATTCTTAGGTACGATATTCTGACACACAAAAGCGATATGTTATTTAAACTACAATGCATATCAATTAAAACGCCTGGTGATATTTGCGATATTTAAATTTAAGATAGGAAAAGGGATCGTGCTAGTCTATATGTATCAACACTTAGTCAACATATCTGATGCTTAGCGATACAATCTTAAAAGTGCATAACGACTAGACTTTTTTGCATCATAGTTTGGGCATAATGTACTATGTACAAATTGTACAAGGGACCTAAAATTGTTAATGAAATGCCGGAAGATTTATTATGTGAAAATAAGTTACATATTTAAACGAAACTGATTAAACGAGGAAAGAGGTTTTTAATGAAAAAATTTAAACTTGAAGGTATAAATATTATAAATATTTAATTGCAATTTGCAATTATAATGGCAAAATATACAAATGCTAAATAAATAATAAAAACTACTTTAATTTGAACTACAGTAGATCCATAAGCACTCAAAACTGCAGCAAATTTGACCGACCACACACACTCACACATAATTCAACCCGACACCCGACAACACTTTCAACATACATGAGTATGTTCGTATTGTCCATACTCTTAACCTGTTTTAAAACAACACATAATTAAATTTGTTAATGGGATTACAAAACCGTTATCACAATTTAATAAAAATGAAAGAAAGGCATAACTTAAACAGGTAATCATGATCAATGTCCGTCCTCCGTTTTAAGTTTGCCTAAGCAAGCTGCAAACGATTTTAAAAAAATTCCTAAAAGTATGTTTATATTAGAAACCATGTTCAAAATACATGATCAAATAAAAAGAGCCCCGAACACATTAATACACTGTTTATATGGATGTATATTTACAACTCGCTAACTATACGCATGTATAAATCAGCAACATTTTGAAATATATTATTTCTTTATCTCAATGCAAGTTTAGTTTTTCATAAGTGTAAAAATAATAAATTTATTTAATAAAAGATAGAACTGCTAAAAAATTTATTTTATTATTGTCATACTCTACTAAATATTGAATTATTATTCAGTATTTGGTGCAAATGGTTTTGCAAAAGTGCAAATGCTTGTTTTGATTGAATATCATACGATAGATATTTGGAAAGAATTTCCGTCGTCCCTTGTCTAATTTGGGATGACGGAAATTCGGTCCAAATATCTATATCAAATCATCCTGTCAGAAAATCGTATAAAGGAATTTTGTGTTTTTTGTTGTATTTCATAAAAAAGCTACGATGTTTTGAATTTGTACTTTTTTGCAAAACCATTTGCACCAAACACTCAACACCGCCAATATAAATTTATTACAGTATGTTAAGAAATATAAAAATATTTATAGTAATTAAAACAAGAAACGAATATGTATATTTTTTAAAACAAATTGATGATATAAATCTTGTTTCCAGCTTGTTGGTTTTATATCTTGATATTGTTGTGTAAATGAAGTGTAAATATCTATTTTTTTATGTGAGATTTGCAACTGCCATTAAGAGCATGGTAACGTTTTCAGAGATTGGTGATACATTAGAGCACTTTTTTGTTGATGGTTATGACTTTGTGAGAAACCAAAATTCGATTTTTAGACTTGTTCTTTTTAGACTTTTACTATTATGTTATGAAACTCAAATGCAGATTTTTATGTTCTTTTTTTCTCATAAAAATTAATGTTTAAACGGATTTGGTCTGGCTTTAAATGTAGTAGCCTTTCTTAATTCTTTGATGCACTCTTTTTCATATCTTTTACGTTCCTCTTCCTCCTAAAAAGAAACAAACAAAAAATTATTCCAATCGGCCAATTTATTTTTAAATTATTTGTTACATATAATTTATTTTTCAAATTAATATACCTAAATAAATTCTTCTTGAACGATAAATATGGAAATGTTAGATTTTTAAGTAAAATTCGCATGTTTGAAATTGTTGCTTATACAGAAAAGTTGCAATAACCGATTCAAGGCAAATTGATAACAATTGGGCTACGGGCGAATTCAAAGCATTTTCGGCACAGTTGCGGATGACGGAAATCGCGTAACAAATTGTTTATATAGATTTTTACATCTAATTTGTTTAAAAAATGTCATCAGCTGTGCTGGTGAGTTTACCTGTTTAAAAACTTAATATAAATCACACACTACTATTTAACTTACAGCCATACCTAAATAAGAGCGTTGAGCGTTGCGTTAGCAGCAGGGTACGTAGTCACAGTATATTTGAAGTTAAATGTGTGTCTCTGAAAGCACTGTAGCTACGTAACCTGCTTTTTACAATGATTTCCCCCTAAATCATATGAAACATAAATTACAACGTTGAAACGAATAAAAAATAAAACAAAAAACTAATTGTAAATTAGCATCCATAATTTGTGTCTGTCTATTACTTTGACCTGGAAGTATCTTCTCTAAAAATATTTGAGATTATAAACATTTTTTAATCGTGAGAACATTAAATTAAAAAAATAAATAAAGAGAGAAAATTGCTTTAAATTCCATAAAACAGAAAAAGTTTCACTTATCGAGACTGGAAAAAGTTGCGCAAATAGACTGTGATATTGCGTAAATCGAACTCGCTGAAATTAGGCAAACACGAGACAATTCATTTTCTGAAAATTGTTTAAAATGTTTTGTTTTTAAAGATACATATAAAGAATAAAACCTGTTTCGAATAGAAATACACAGTAGCACCACAGGTATGCTATTTTTAAAAATTGCTATTAAAAAACAAACTAACTTTTTCGCTGTTAGAAAGAATAGTTTTTAAAATATAATCATATTATGTATAAAGCATACAGCTAATAATTAAAGCGTATAATTTTATTAAAAAATATAAATATTCATTGATAAGTAACGAAAATATGTACTTGCATTTTTACAATAAGAACTGAAAGTATAGCTTGGGAATGAATCATTTTTTTTTCTCAGCAATGCAAATGCAATAATGCCAAGAAACTGATAACGTATTTTATTTAATTTGTCATTGGCTTTGTTGTGAAGCACGTGTAAAATTTAAAAAGTTTTACTTAATGTAGCTACCAATTTTTTACAGTTTAATAAGAGCAGCTCTGGCTATGATGATATAGCAAAGCTCTTTTCAAATGCAGAAATTTAATACTTTCAAATCTTGTTAACATTGTTGACTCCTACTCAGAAAGATATTAAAGCATGTACAGTGGACAAGTTGAGGCCTATAGCATTGTTGCATATGATTCACAAAGTTTTCGAAGAAATTTTATATAGGCAACTTTCAAATTTTCTGGAAGAGAAATAACCTTCCATTTAAATGGCAATTTGGATGTAGGAAAGAAAGTAGTACGCAGGAAAATGGACGTCGTAAATTATATATGTATGATCGTGAAATTTTTTTCCAATTTGACTTAGTGCTACTTCACTGCTGATTTCAATACACATTGAGTGCACTACATATATAAATAAACGACGAAATTATTCAAATATTTTAACAAATTTGAGAAAAGTGTATGTTAATATGTTAATGATTAATGTTATTGATTGTTAATGATAAAGATTGGTAATGATAAAGAGTGAAAGCGAAAAAAGAATGATGGCCTGTTGCTGTATGACAACCAAGCGACTAGTCTAGAAAATGTATATAGAAATCACTAACACAAAATTATTTTTTTTCATGTAAATTCTCTGAAAGAACCGCTTGCTTGTCATTCAAAAAAAGGTCTAGTTTTATGAATATTAGTGCTTTATTAAATTATTAAAGACAGAAGCTTTGGTTTTTTTATAATTATTTGATTTTCTTACCACTTTCTTATAACAACTGCAGATTTTAATATCAACGTTTACAGACGAAGAGGCACACGTTATTGTTTTAAAAGATTACAAATATAAAAATTTTAAAATATATATTAACTGCTAGGTATAACAACTGCTTTTACGTAACATTTTAATAACTAGTCTTTCTCATTATGATTTTTTAAACACCCACACCCAACCTTTTTCTAATGTATGGAAATATCAGTTATTGGAAGAGTGACTAGCGTTCAACTGTGGGGCTGTTGAGGAAGTTTCATGATTTATTGAATCAGCAGATAAGATGCTGGTATCGCCATAAAACTTCGGTTGGTCATGATGTTCGGTGCCAGCACCGTTTATTTCGTCATCGGAATCATCATCGCCTGAAGATTCGGCGGCATTGACGTGTGACTCATTGTGTGATTGGTGGTTGACCGCCGAGTGAATTTTGGACGATTCCTGCTTAACAGCTTTGCTGAGACGTTCATAGCATGAAGTGCAAACCCTTTGTGGTTTAGAGCTTTGTTGTGGTAACAAGAACTTTTTAGAGGAGCACGGACCACATACCACAGCTCCACAATTGCGACAATGATGGCGTCTCACAATCATTGTAAACTGCGTTTTCTTGCAATGCATGCAAACGGTCGCCTCAGCATCCGGTACCCAAACGGCAGCGTGATTTTCTACTGGTTTCTTACCAGATTTTCGAAGCAAGTCTTCTACACACTTGTTGATATGAGCCATCCATTCTTGCTTTTCAGTTGCCGTTGCTGCGCACACTACAAATGACTTTGTTGTTGTTCGTACTAGCCAGCCATTTCGATATTGTACACAATCATCGATGTTCTCTAGTGACACCTCCTCCAAAGGCATTATGTGTTGTTTATTATATTTTTTCTTTCCTATGACAATATTGCCATACACTAAAATATCGTTAAAAAGAAAAAATTGCCTAGACTTTGGCCTCTTTCGACACATTTTTGTCAATACACCTTCACCTACTAATACCCGGCCAGGTATAGCCAAAGGAACGCCCGAACTTCCAAAACAATTTTCCACCATTGCAATGCGCCTAGAATTGGCTTCTGAATTCACCAAACGATCAACCATTTTTTATCAAAACTTTTACACCTATTTATATATTGAGATATTGTCTTTCAGTTTTTTATATTGTAGGCGTTTTTAAAGATCAACAGCTACTAAAGCAAATCAATCGTTTTTAACAATGAACAAAAAGAAAACGAATTTTCCTTATACTTTTGTTTCCTCTTTTGTGTTGTCTTTCTTTTAATTTGATTTTTATTATTTTTTTTGATGACGTTTTTTCACAATAACAAATATCACTTCTTACGCTCAGGCTTTGGAGTAAATTATGTTTCAAAAATATGGACGTAAACACGAGATTTGCGTAAATTTAATAGAAATTTACGATTAGTAATCACTTTGTGTAAAACAATAAAACAATCACTAATAAAATAGGGAGTCTTTTGATTGTCAAATCGTTGCTATAAAAACGCAGTGTTGGAAAGCGTCAGCATGAAAACACAAAAAAAATTAACAAAACTATTTTAACCGAGATTCAGAAATTTAACTGTTTGTTTAAAAAAGGCATAGAAATTTACGTTTTTTTTTTTGCACGCAATACTCAAAACACTTTGCCATAGATCGCAAAGGAATTTGCCTCATGAAGACCACCGCTGTTGTAGGTCTGTTCGTGTTCACACATAGTTGTCCGAACATTTGATCGCACAACGCTGCTCTGCCATCACACAAACAAAATACACACCGGAAAAATAAAAATTTTTGTGTACGCTCGTCTGTAAACACCGGTACATAAATTATGGTAAAAACATTATGCTCAAACTGAGCAGAAACAGCTACACGTATTCTCCACACAGAATACTATGAACGAATTTCTTCTCATTACACATATGTATATAAACTACTTGAATAAAATTGTTTTGCCATAAGGGCTTGAGACATCCTTTTCTAAATAAATAAATAAAAATTTACCCGTCAAACAAGTATTGGACATAATGGAATATTTAGTGTTCGACTTGAAAATACGTTTATTCCATTTTCCTTCTATACAGCAAAAGAGATGCGGAAGTCAATAATTTTGTAGACGTTGCATGTCAAATTAGTAAACCATCAAGCCTCTCAGATATCGGGAAATCGAAAACTAAATTAATAAGCTTAATTCGAAAACAATCTCCTAGTCATGACAATATAAATCCCCAAGACGCTAAAAATTTACCTAAAATGGCTATGATTTTTCTGACGGTTGTGTTTAATGCCGTTTTGCGACTTTCATATTTCTCCACTCAATGGAAACACGCTAAAATTATAATGATACTAAAGCCCAACAATGCAGAAAATTCCATTGAATCTAACAGACCTATCAGTTTGCTAGCAATTTTACCAAAATTATTCGAAAGAATTTTTCAAAAAAGGTTTATGATTTTATTGGAATCTCTACAAGTTATACCCGATCATCAATTCGTGTTTCGAAACAAACATAGGACTCTTGAGCAGTGCCATAGAGTTGTAAAAACAATAAGAGACTTTCTTGAAAATAAATACTACTGTTCATCAGTATTTCTTGATGTAAAACAAGCGTTTGACAGAATATGGCATAATGGCCATTTGTGTAAATTAAAGTATTTGCTGCCAGCACCATTTTACCTCCTGCTCAAGTCCTACCTTAGTGATCGTAGTTTTTATATCAACATCAATGACGAAGATTCAGAAATCGTATTGGGTCCAACTCTGTACACATTATTTACTTCTGATATGCCCGCAAACAACGATGTAATAGTTGCAGCATACGCTGATGATACCGCTATACTAGCAGCGAACGAATCCGCAACCATAGCATCAAATATTATTCAAACGCAGCTTGACTTAGTTAGTAATTGGCTAAAAGAGTGGAATATTAAAGGGAATGCAAAAAAATCTACCCACGTAGCATTTACACTTCTAAATGGTGACTGTCCTGATGTCTGCTTAAATGGTGACATAATACCCAAGTCAAATGAAGTCAAATATTTAGGACTTAATATTGATCGGCGCTTAAATTGGAAAACACATATAAAAATAAAAAGAAAAAAACTGAACACATAAACAAACAAAAATGTACTAGCTTCTTGGTCCAAGGTCAGAATTAAACATAAACAAAAAAATTACTATTATATAAGACTATACGGACATATGGCATTTAATTATGTGGTACCGCTTCAAAAACTATAAGACTTATAATAGTTGCTTCTTTGTATATAAGAAACACTTCTGTCCACAATGATCTCAATAATCTAAATGTAAGGCATGAAATCAAAAACTACAGCAATAATTTTAAAAGGCGCCCATCAAAACATTCTTGCAATAACGCTTTTAGACGACAGTGATGAAGTTAGACGGTTAAAAAGAATGTGCATATTAGATCTCTCCTTTAAATCTCAAGTTGTATTACCTATGTGATTGTATAGATAGTATAACTCTTTAAATTGTTAAATTCAATGGAATGTAACGGTAACTGTTACTTATATAGATTGCAATAAAAAAAAATGTGCAGAACTGCCCTAAGAATATTAACTAAAAATATTTTATTCCTTTTTTTTTTTTTGAAAAAGCTACAAAGCATGGTAATTTAAAAAATCTACTCCAGATAATAGAGATAAAAGCTATCCTAAATATATTCTAACAATTACTTTAAATGCTGCTTCAATTGTTTTAAAACAGTAATTTCAACTTCATCGCATTCTTATCTAATAATTTGTTTAATTAATAACATTACTGTACACTAATATCTTGGTTTTGTAAACAACATATATATACTTCGATTCTGATAAATTGGTCTCGCATGAAACGTACGTATTTTATTACTTCTGAACACATTTCAGTTATTTTTGTTAGGTTACTTGTAATGTAAACTGACGAAATTGTTTTACCTGCATACACTAAAGCTATAACACTATCTTTTCCTTTGCTGTAATCGCACTCTTATGGAAGTTATGCCTGAACATGGTAAGGTTTTTAGAATATATCTACCCAAAATCTTTGGTTTGTTTTGAAATATTTGATTTTAAGACAAACGCGTTTCTTCATGAGAGATATATGCTACAAAATCCTGTAAATGTTAATATGCTTACAATTTCTACCTGTTTTTGTTTTTCTTCCAAAGCCTTTTGTTTAACCTCATTATAATGTTTTCGCTCCTGTAGACGTTTTTCTACATGCAAGTTAAATGGACACTGTTGAACCACAGTTGGTTTTCTTTCGGGAACAAAAGGTTTCTCCTTTAACACTGTGGGTTGTCGTGGTTCAAATTTTGGCGGCTGATTCTTTTCCTTCCATTCCTCCAACTATAAAATACATTAGAATAGAATCAAGGTAATATTATAATAGTTTACCTTTTTTCTACGCTTCTCTTCAGCTTCACGCGACTTTTTTAAAACTTGTGGAGTAACAGGCATTGTGTAAGCATGTGTGGGCTTACGTTTCTGCAACTGTTCATGATAAAGATTAAATTTGGGAGCAGGTCGCGAATGGAATTCTCTTAGCTTTCGTTCCTCTTCTGTTCTAAGACGTTTAGCCTCTTCTCGATTACGTTGATAAATATCTTTAATTAAATACGCCTGCGGAGGAGGCGGCATATTTCTCAAGCCTGTACCTTTGCAAGCCACAGCCTGAGACGATATAGGTTTTTGTACTGACCATTCCCAAGCTAAATTTTCAACAAGTTTACGACATGGCTTCTGTTTAACTTTAATATCTTTTTCAACTTTAACTGGGGATGCTCCGTACTCTTCATTTAATTTTACTATGTTCGGACAAGGCGTATTTATTGTCTTGTTATCGTTTTCTTTATTATTCGGCGATAGTCGGTTTCCAGCTACATTTGTTTTATCATCATATGTTTCATTTTCAACAGAATCACATATTTCTGTTTTAACTTAATATAAAAAAAAAAAATTATACACAACCAAGTACCAAGTAGGTACATCTCATTCAAATCTCTTACTCATTTTTTGTTCCAAAAACTCCATGTCATCTAATCGTTCATGCTCGTAATGTTTTCTTGCTTAAAAATACAAATACAGTTAACGGTTTATAAAAATGTTTAACTTTGTTCCTGTCAGTATGCTTGTCCTCTCTTACCAAAAAAATTTTGTGAATGATCCAGCTGAGTGTTTCCTACACTGATATCATCCCAGTCAAATTTATTTTGTCCTTGGTGCAGCTTGACGTCCAAAAAAGCCATTTTCGATATATAATACTCCAAAAAAAACTTTGGTGTATTTCCCTGCAATAACAAACTTAATAACTTCGCGAAAAAAAGACAAATTAATGTAAAAGAAAAATTAATGGATAAATGATGCGCGGCAGTTTTAAAAAAATCAGTTGAAAGCAAAAGGCAAAGAACATGTTACATGCATTGACGAATATTGTAAATTTCCTAATAAGAGGAAGAAAGACAAATATACGCAACTTTAAACGTCAAATAATTAATGTAGAGTGACCAAGTGAGTTCGTAGACGACATTGAATTTCACTTTAATTAAGTACACTCTACATTTGAAATATTTATAAATTCCAATATTATTATTTTCACGCATAAATATTATATGAAGGTCCTAATAATGTACTCCTGTCCAGCACTTTTAGCTTTTTTAAAAGTTGTTTTGTTTAATATACGTTTACTTAACACTACGTCTTGACTAGCAATATATTTGTTCGCACATTGATATAGCGTTTTCAAAATAACGAGAGGAAATGTGTTAGTGTTCTTCTGTTTGAAGAATACGTGTAGATGTTCCTGTTCAGTTTGAGCACAATTTTTTGATTCTCATCTTTTGCATAGTTTATGTAGTTTACAGACGAGGACAACACATACATAAATTTTAGTTTGCCTGGGTATTTTGTTTGTGTTATGTTATAACAGAGGTATGCGAACTATAGTTCACACAACTCTGTTTGACCATGAAGCGACGGTCTTGACTAGCCAAATTTCTGTGCGAGCAGCAAAATGTGCGATGACTGAACATATTTATGGCTAGTCAAGACGCCATGTTAAAAGCATCAATACAATCTCGATGAAAGAAAAAAAGTTATGCTCACACTGAGCAGGAACATCTACACGGTTTCTATAAACAGAAGAACACAAACACGTTTTCTCTCGTTATTTTGCAGATGCTCTCTCTCTCTCTCTCTCTTTGTGCGAACATATTTAAGGCTAGTCAAGACGTAGTGTTAAGGAGAGTCAAAGTCTACACCGCAAAAAATGTTGTTAACTAAAAGTATGATGACTACCTCAAGAAAAATATGAATCAGGATAAAACTCTACAAATATAAAAAATTTATAAGAATATGTTGTGTGGATTTTTCACTAATATGTGATGTTTGCAGACTTTGCTTTAGAGCACTCTTAGACGTACAATATATTTTGAGTAGTTTGGATAGCGATTGGCGATGCGGAGAACATAATATTACGCTAATCTGCGATATGGGGTGCGATCTATCAATACGGTAAACATTCAATAAATATCGAGATGCTGGATCGCGGTCAATATACTATATGTTGTACGTATACCAAAGCTCTTAAAAATTCTTGCAACACTGTGTTCTTGTATTGTTATTCTCTACCTTTGGTGAGATGCATTTGATGTATTATTATGTATATCTTATGCGTTTGACAAACAGATGGCGCTACTTCTAGTTGAGTCAAGTATTAAGTTATTTCTACTACTGATATTCAAAACTATAATTATATAAAAAGTTATAAAATATTCTTTAAACTTTATTCTAGTTCAATAAAATTTCCTTTATTATATAGTACAATAAATTTTAATTTATTCAATATTTCGCTACGCCTTTGTGTAGCATCGTCAGGAAATAAAATTACATTTTACAAACTTCAAAACACCCTCATAACTTTGCTTCCTTTAATCATAAAATAATAAAACTTGATACACAAGGACTCTACGTTTAGGTAAGACAAGTTTTAAAGTTTTACCGAGAAAGTTGCCGAGATATGCATATTTTTTATTATCAACCGAGTTGTACCAACGGTCGCAACGCCTATGGAGTGTTTCATTAGCAATAAAATGAACTATTCTAAGAAGCTTCAAATATTCTCATACCTTTTAATAGAACCTAGTTAGAGTAAAGGCTTTCTAAAACCAAAATAAATAAAAAGAACTAAGGCGTTTTATTTTTATGAATCTATAATAATTTAATATGTGTTCGTACTACATATACTAGAGATAAAACTGATGCTAAAACAGTGCTAATTGCTATTTTATTACTAGCGGAATTGTGTTCCGTAATCCATTTATTATAATAGTAGACATCAGAATAAATTCCTGTTAAATAAGAAAGTTAAAGTTTCTTTCATTTTATGCCAACGTTACTTTATTTCGTACCTGGAAATCCTGGCTGTGCACATCCAGATCCCCATGAGACTATACCAATTAGTGTGTTATTGTATATTAGTGGACCTCCAGAATCACCTTGGCACGAGTCGGTACCACCTAAAATGTAACCCGCACATATCATACCATCTAATATGCCACCACTATACAAAATCGAACAGACGCTTTTCAAAATCGTTGTAACATTTGCAGTACGTAGTGTAGGCGACAAAGAACCCTAAAATAAACGATCAACAATTTTTCGATAAAGTTTCAGGTACTTTTCATACGAATTGAAATGTTGCTTTATAATTATAAAAACTTTGTAATACATGCACTCATACATATACATAATTTTCTAGTGCCTAGAGCCACTAATTAATTTAAATTATTGTGTTTTAAAACTAGTAATGCAATCAAATCTTAAAAGTCGATTTTATCCAATTTCTAATCGTCGTTTCAAAATTAAACTATATGTACGTATGTAATTTGGATGACAATACAATAATTTGGCAGAAGCGAGAAGTGCGTACCCCCTCCACAGACTAATTCTCATTATAATATATCCTGAAAGCTATAATAGTGAGAATATTAAAATGTGGTATAAGTTACGTTCAGAGCAAGGTGTGGAGTCAGGCAAAAAATGAAGGGTTCTCTTTATACAAAGTATTATTTAATTTACATTACAACTTGAGAACTATAACAGCGAGGAGAATCTTCATATTTGGTACGAGTTACTTTTTAAGTACATAGTCAAGAGAAGAACGCGCGGAATAAAAGTCTGAAGAGAAGTAACGCCAATACAATTATGAATTATCTTACAACCATAGAATAATAGTAGTGAGAGGCTTTAAATTTGAAGTAAGTTACATTGAGGACAAAGGATTTAGTCAGCCAAAAATGCCATCATGCACAAAAATGATGCTTAAAAATTTCGATGCGCAATACCGTGTAACGCAATATGTGTAACGCAATGTAAAAATAACTAATGCCATATTAAAATTATATTTAACTTGAAAAAATTTCAAAAATGCAAAGTTAAATGCATTCTGAACGTGTAATAAAATATATACTATATATATATATATATATATATATATATATATATATATATATATATATATATATATGTATAAAAGTTATTTTAAAACTAAAAAGTATGTGTTTACATACATACGGACTAAAGGGACAAGGGACGCTTTTCTGTTGAAAATCGTTTTGTTTTCAAAATGAATTTCCATCAAATGCCTGGAAGAGTACTTCGCCACGATTCATTTCATATATTAAATAAATGATAGACTCGCCTGGTCTTGAGGCAGGAATGATTTTTATACATATGTATTTTACATATGTATGTATATAGTCCTTTTATTTTAATTAAAATTAAATAAACGCATACATATGCATGTAAGTATCGTAATGAAGGTGTGAACAAATTATTTTCATTCTTACCCGTTCTGTTTTACCCCATCCGTATACTTGGCATGTTACTCCGGCTGGTGTAGACGTATTTGTTAAACCTATTGGAGCGATTGTTAAATGGGTTTTATTTGCCGGCAATCCCGTTTTCAGAAATATTAACCCAATATCATCACGCATGGTATCCGTACTAAAAGTATTCATATATGCGATGGATTTTGCATAGGAGACAATTGTGCCATTAACACGTTGATAACGATTCAAGGTGCCCATAACAACAACAAACTCACTCGCTTTACGATAACGCTTTTTATCAGCACTACAGTAAATCATAAACAAATTTTCAATAGTTTTATACACATACGCAAGGTCAGATGTGAGTACACTCTGTAAGCACATTGTTTACGTCACCTACTTGTAAAGACAGTGGGCGGCAGTCAAAACTTTATTAGGTCCCACAAGAGCTCCGCCGCATATGTGGCCATTACCAAAGGTTTTCTCGTAACGATCCAGTCTTATAGAAACTAGAAATTTTGTGTTTTCCTCGCTAGCTTCTGAACCGTTAATAATTCGTGGTGATGCCGAAGTTGTTATTGTGGGTGTAGCAATAAAACAAACTAAAAATATTCGTATATATTGGTATATGACGGAAATCGAGTGATTTGAAAATTGAATCGTTTTTTGGAAACCATCAAAGGTATGGCCATATACTTAAAAACAAATTAGTCCACTTGATAGATTTCAATACAAAACGAGACCCGTCACATATGTATGTATGTATGCTATTTTTGTATCTCAAATAATAATCATAATCCGTACATGCTTGAGGAATTTCAGTCGCATATACATACTTACATATGTATGTATGTACATATACATATATATATATATATATACATACGCACATTTTGCTGCTCGCACAGAAAAATGGCTAGTGAAGACCGCCCCTGTTCAAACAGAGTTGTCCGAACAATAGTTAATAACATCTACACGTAATCTTCAAACAAAACACATTTTCTCCCGTTATATTCGAGAGGCTCTCTCGATGTGCGGACATATTTTTATGGCTAGTCAAGGCGTAGTGTAATGTAAATTTGCTATTACTCTATCTTATTGTTTGAGATCTATTAATGTGGTTATTAAAACTGTATTTAAAAGATAAATTATTATATTGGAAGAACAGAAAATCTATTAAAAATTTAATATGAAATCGGTCAACTAAAAATTTTATAATCGGCAAGTTTTTCTTTGTAGTGTACATATATATGTGGTATCGTAGGGTTAATCCCAGGGTATAATTCAATTTGCTTTCGTTAATCCTAAATCTTAATTAGTAGAATTTTTTGCGTATGTCTTATTCTTTCAATTCTTAATAACTTTCATTTGAGTGTAAGAAAAACCAGTTAACTTAAAAAATATATGTAAGTGAACACGTTTGAATAGTTAAAGTAAATATTAGTTTTGATGCAGAGCTTTGCTCGGTTGAAATGTTTATAATTTTTTCTTTTACAATATATATTCTTTAACTGTACCTAGATGTTTTCTTTTAAATGTTGATGGCTCTACCTCTTGTAATTTAATATATTAGCCAGTCTTGTTAGTATTGACGCAACCACAATAATTCATAAATATTTATGATTACACTTGCAAATACATACTTGCATTAATTTGAAAGAACATTTTTAAATACCATCTTAACATGTTGCGTACATGCATACATATGTATTGCGCTACAATTTTTTTTTTAACCTCAACTTTACTTTCTGGCGAATACGTTTGAACTAAAAGAGAGAACTCACATTTTATTTTACCCATCTATTTTTGTTATTACATACATGATTATTGTATTGATCATTCAAAAAATAATCAATTGCAAAACATGTGCGAGTGAAACAATTGATAAAAAAAATTCATATTGATAATAGCCAATCTTATCATAACTTTGTTGAAAACATCATAAAAATGTTCTATGAGTCAGCATTCTGATAAAAAAATATTTCATGTTTCATTAAATATCATTTTATATTACTAAATACATACGTATGTACATATGTATGTGTATAAATTGCATGCAAATATATGAGAATATAGACTCAAAAAATTAATATAAAAAAATATACAATTCGTACATATGAAAGTAGCATAATTACAATCGTAAGGCACTTACGCTTGGTATAAAAATAAAAAATTATTTACTTAGGAAATTAAAGAAAATACATACAATTAACTTTTAGTTGTTTTCAAAATGGACGGCATTGAAGTTATCGGAGATTCAAACTTTTAAAATTAAATATGTAATGAATATAGCATATCATATAAATGGAATGTTTTTAAATTTACGTAAAGTGGGTAAAAGTTAAATATAACCATGTAAACTTCTTGATTGACTGTGGTGATGTCTGGGTGGTTGATAACCCGGTTCTTGCATTTCCATTTGCATGACCAAATTTTTTTGTTCACCCCTCATTTCAAATGCTTCACGGGCCTCACGATGTAATATTAAGCCGGCTAATCCTAATAAAATAGACGTTACAACGGCCAGGGCATACGACCATCCCAAAACATTAAATTTTGGATACATTAGCCAATCGCGCCGATAAGCACAGCCCCCGAAAATACATACGGCCAAAAACATGAACAGAGCTAAAAAAAGAAAAAAAATATACAAATATTTACAAATATTTAAGAAGCTAATTGCGGTTTTACTTACAAGAAATAGCGGTGCACAAATATGAAATACGAACTAGCAGCCATTCATACTGCAGTACTAGCTTTAAGGGTAACCGAATTATAGTTAAGGCCAAAAGGACCAAAACCATAAAAATAAGTATAAACGACAATGTAACAAAGACCTGAACTGACATCAACCAACCGGGCAAAAGCCACTCCCGTATTACGTAATATTCCTAAAATTAATGCAAAATAAACCTGTAGAATTTTTTTCTTTTCAGAAGCATGTTTCTTTATATATATATTTTTTTTATTTACAGCCTGTTCCACAATTTCGAAGATTAACGTTCGCTTGAATTGTTGTAATAGAACGAAAATTGATTGACTGTTGTAGAATGAGGGCTCTTAGAGGAACACAAATTAGATTGTTTTTTTTCTTTTGGCGCACATTGACGTTCAACATCGTGGGACAGGCTATTAATATGTACTTCATGATTTGTTTATCGTCTGGTACTGTTTTTTTTTATACTGTGGTAGTGCTGTAGAACGTCACCGTCTTGATTGAAAAATGTCAGTTTGAGATGTGATTTAGATGTCACATAGAACGTTATGTGATTTTGGATGTTTTTTTCATCTTCATATACAAGATCTAGCTATACTTAATGCAAATATTTTGAAGCGAAAACAGGCATTTAGAATTGTAATTGCCTTTGCCGGTGTGTAATGAAGTTGACGTGTCCTAGGAAGACTGCGAAAAATGTTTTTTTTTTTATACCAATGGTTCTTTCCAACAAGTAACAAAACAAATTCCTATTTTTAGGTTTAGAGTAACCAGCGTTTCTATGAAGGTAATACGTTAAAAAAAATTTATATATTGTGTTAAGCGTTGCAAAAATTATAGCTGAAAATATATGGATTTGTTTTGTAACTTGTGCTTTGTTTAAAAATTAAATAATCCTATTTTGCAAACTCAAAAAATTATTATTTTAAAGGCAAGGATTACATAGTTTTAATAGTCCTATCCGGTGGCTTGTAAAAAATTGGTTATTGGGGTGAAGGATCTGAGATATCAGGAGCTGTTCTATCATTTTAAGTGAAAAACCACCACCGGAAGAAATATAAGCCATCTTAAAACCATTACCGACGAAATGCTACATGTTGTTGTAAGACGTAGAATGCTACACAATAAACAAACAAAAAAGTAATGGACAAAAAAATGTTTAATCAACTTTGATCGTCATTAAAATATTTTTTATTCTAGGAGGTGACTGATGCAACTTTTTTTTTGTATGGGGTTCGGTCAACCCGATCTTGTGTATATTCAACTGAAAAATGAAATTTAAATTGAGTAAATATTTGTTGACTTACTTGACTGAAAATGTTGTGACATCCGGTAAACTTGCGTTGGAACTGAAAATTAGGATAAGTATAGTCCTTAAAGCAATATTGCCATAAGCCCATATTTTTAAAACTGCTGCGCGTTTCTTCGTACGATTCGATCCAATACGGAGAGCAGAAAGACATCATCATGAAGAAATATCCCAAAAATGTAATAATGGCTCCAAATACCAAACCATCTTAAAAATTTTAAATGGCGTTAAATCAAAATAATTACCCTATTATTATCCAGTACTATATCAACAATCCGTTTATTGACGTACTGTATTAATTACTTAAAGAATGTTTTACTTGTAAGACTGAAAATTTAACATAAAAAGAACGTTCTAACATAATATATATTTTGATAATTTTTGGTTACCTAAAGTCTTTCATTTTAATTGATCAATTGAATGTAATTAAAATATTTTGTTAGAATTCAAGTTAATAACAATTAGAAATAAATTTAAATCCTGATTTAATCTCGCTTTACTAAATTTTAAAATTGCGTATGTATGCACTCAAAATTCATATTCAAATTGCCTTTTCAACCCTCGAAGAACTGCAATATGCCCGCATAAAAGTAATGCACAAAATTTAAGAATTGTGCACCCATATTATTATAATGTCGCACTTGTGCAAAAAAAATTGTGCATTAACCCAAAATTTAAAAATTTTCAGAAGCAAAAAACTTTTCCTAAAAATAAAGTGCGATCGATGTATTAATTTACTTTTAATACTAAAAATCTTACTTTATCCACCTGACACCTTATGGGCGTTCCCTCTGGAAACGCGTTTATAAATGTTATTATAAGCAGTTTATAAACTTAACATTCTGTAATATAAGAGCATTAAATATTAGATTAGTTGTTCATCACAAATTATCCTTTGTTTACTGGCGCACTTTATATATTACTTCTTGGTATATTTTCCAATAAACCAAATCCAATTCAACTACTTAAAGTCAACAATTTGGCACTCCTCATCTACTAGCGCCCGATGGATTTATCATTATTGGAACAAATAGATAACACCATATAAAGTAAACAAATTAAACTGAATGTTACATTGGAAGAATGAGCAACAAAAATTGGTCGAAATTGACAGACGAGTACAGTCAATGCATAACCGATTGCAGGGGGACTAAGTTTTAAATTTAATTGTTTTTCATTCACTGCTGTGACACTTTTGCCAAGATGAAATAGGTGCGAACTATTTTTATTTATAAATTATTAAGAAAGCTTATCTGATGTTTTATACATGAAAGCAACTTTTGTACCATGACTTTGGTCATGTATGGATAGGAAGGTGTTTTGTCGTAATTCCAAGTCCATTTTATTATTCCTATTGTTTATGCACTCACTTGTGGCACGCGGATAATCGTCCTTTTCAGTTCCATTGTCGGTTGTATCCGTCGATGGTTGCTTTCGAAAATTATGCATTTTTTATTAAAGAAAAACTTTTACAAATTAACAAAATTTTCTAAAAAAAACTTGCGTTGATAACAAAAACAGAAATTTAGAAAGTATAACAGTTTTACATTGTGGCAAAGTTTACAAGAACAACGTCAAGATATGTCAAGTGGAGAACAACACCCTAAACAGAGTTGCTAAATTTAGTTTATTAGGTGGTGAAGAAATATAAATAACTATATATTCCTGGTTGCAACACTGGAAACAAATTAATTTTACTAGCCATAAATTTGTTCAGACATTGAAAGGGGCGGCAAAATATCGAGAAAATGTGTTCATGGTCTTTTGTTTGAAGACTATGTGTAGATGTTTCTGTTCAGTTTGAGCATAATATTTTGTCTCTCATCGAGCATAGATTATGTACGAGTGTTAACAGACGAGCGCACACATTCAAATATTTTTTTTGTATAATAGCAGAGTTGTACGAACTATTGACGGTCTTGACTAGACAAATTTGTGCACGCAGCAAAATGTTCGATGTCTAAACAGATTTTTGGCTAGTCACGATGCCATGTTATGATCAATTTATGTTAAGATGAATTTGCTTCAGCTGGTATAAATTCATTAGTTTCGATTTTCAGGTTTCATATCTTATAATCCATTTAAAAAATGTTGTTTTTAATAAGAAACAAATTAAAATTGAGTATTTTGTAGGGTGATCGATTTTTCGACGTTTAAAAAAAAGCGGGTTTCGAACAGTTCGAATATTTAAAATTAAGAAAACCGGTTAGTTTCAAAAATTCAGAAAAAAAACTGCCCAACCGGTGCACTGGCAAATGTAAACATACGTATATAAATACATATGTGTATAAAAATAAATACATACACCATAAAAATCAGCTCTTGAAATTTATCCTAAGTACTTAATAATTATACATATAAGAATGTAATAAGAGCTGTTTTATAATGTATGTATGTATGTAGATTGATTACTAAAGGGGGACCCAGATTAGCGTAAAACGTGAATTTAGTGCCATTTGCGCATGGGGTCCACGCCCATTTGATCTTTAGAATGGTATCCACTCCCATTGGGTCGGTGCCACTTTTTGCGGTTTACAGGGAGTATCTTTTGAGCTGTGATGCTGTTAAAAGTCAGAGATATTACTGTCTGTTTCGAACTCTCAGAAGTAACTGACACTTCGTGTGATGCTGGTATCAGGTTGCGTGTAGTAGCTGTTAGATCGGATTGATTTACATCGAAGCTATAGTGGTAGAGGTATCTGTGCTAAAAGTTACATACATCTGCCCTGGTTGTTGGAATGTTGGTGTCGGCCAGCATTTTGCTGGTTCGGGTTAAAACCATGAAATCAAAATAAAAATATAACAAATACTAAAAACAAAATATATAATCAAAATTAACAAACCCCTAAAACGCCAAGAGATGATGTATAACCTAAAATAACACGCCAGGGTTTCTACGAATTTCTTCCTAAAAAAATAAATTTCTGCTAACTATTTTCACACGTCCCAAAAAAGTAAAACGCAAAAAAAGTACTTAACAACGTGGTAGGCGCCATTTCAAGTAAGTAAGAAACAATAATTGCAAGTGTTCATACGCCAGGGGTGTTTATTGGCCAATGAAGGAATTCTAAAGAGATGGAGAAGACAACCTCGCAAGGGGTGGACGGGTCACTCTCTAAAGATACTCCTAAGGAAGAGGCTAGCGTAGGGCTTAGGTCCACGGGAAGACTCTTGTTGAATGTGAATTCCATAATGGAACTAAGCCTTATACAAATGCTAGCAATTACAAGAGAGTCCGTGGTGAAGGAGAAGGCCGACACTCATCAGTCGCCAATCTGAAATCAGTCAAGAGTAAAGACAAGTGTTAGTAAGACTTGATTAAGAGTAAGGTAGTCATGAATTAAAAATCGGTTGCCTGAAATCAATTCTTGGAAAGGAGGGTCGAAAAGGACCCATAAATTTCGCCTTCTGCTTCTATATTTACCTACATTAAAAAAAGTAATAGAGATAATCGGACTGCTGAAAAGGCACTAATAAGTGATAGAAGCTGTGACGAGTTCAATACTCTTAGAATAGCTATTTAAGCTCCAAAGAGACTTGTGTAAAGATCTAAAAAAAAACTTGGCCGAAATAGAGCGGCATACTCGAAAAATGTTCAAAATTAAAGAGGAAAAGTTAAAATTATACGAAGCCGAATTAAAACACGAATACAGGAAAAAATTATTAAAAATCAGAATCCGAAATAAAAGAATGATCAAACTAGACCTACAAAAAAAGCAATTTATATTTATTTATTTAATAACTTTAATTAATAAATAGTTACAGAAAAATATTATTTATTTTTATTCTGAATTCAGAGTTTTTATTTTTCACTATTAATAAATAAAAATTACCTTAACGGTAATTCACGGGCAAGTCGTAATTTAATTTTGCTTTGAGAAAGAAAAATACAAAAAATTTTCTTGTCGCAGTTAGCGGCATAATTTTCTTCACTCCAATTCTAAAGTTATATTTCAGCAAAAATGTTTTGCATCTATGTATGTCAAATTTAAAATTTCATCACTATTGGTGAGTGAGTACCTTTCTTCATGACAGCGAAAAAGTAAAAACTTTTCTTTTTATAATTTCGTATCAACTATTAAATCATATTATGAAAATTTAAATATCTGTTAAAATTTTTAAAAAGTTATCGACCTAATGTACCTACATACATAAGTCTGTACATATATACATTTATTTAAAACAAAAACTTACATACACACATATATAAATATCTAATAACGTCATGATCATGCGAGCACCTAACTTTTCGGTAATATTATTAGCTTTCCAATTTCTTAAATGAATAGTTACTTGCATCATCAATTTGATGATGTTCTAATTGCTTCATATAAGCCAAAAAGCAAGTCCACAATAAGCTGCATATACTAATAAAAGGAACACGATTGCGATCTGGTATTAAGGAGAAATTGATAGTTGCCACAATCGGCCATATAGATACTCCTATCTAAAATGATAAGTATTAGCAGGTTACAACTTCTTAAAATTATGTAATTCAACTCACCTTATATGTAGGCAAAAACTTTTTGCTTACTTCAGCGGCAGCCTCCTCAATTGTCTTCAATTCCATTAAGCTCATAAAGAAATAAAAGCAGGCCATGGCAGCAGGCGTGTAAGATATCGTTTCTACAGCTGCCTTAATAACAGCTGTTTTAAAAGATGTTTGCGGCCACATCGCAGAAGAAATCTAGGAAATTATTTATGTTTTGAAAATACCGATTGAAATTATTCTTAGATAAAAGTTCCTGAACATAAGTTTTACTTTCGCATAAATTAGACGTAAGAGTGACTTTTTTTTTAATTTACTTTTTACGGGTTTATCATATTCATACACATATTCATACATATGTATGTACATAAGCACACAGGTGCATACACACATAACACATGCGTTACTTTTATATATGCATGCATCTTAATATACATATATGTACATATGTAGGCGAAGGTGTACCGACAAGTATTCCGATAATGCGCATTTTTTATCTGTACCATACAGACTAATCTATTAATTTCTATACAGTTTACTAACTATCATAAAAGTTTTATCAGAATATGAGCGCATAGAGCACACACGCCCAAGGAATAACTATATATGTATGTATGTATGAAAATTACTACAGATTGTGATAAAACTTTAATGGACAGTCAGTCCGTCAGCAGACTTTGTAATAGATTAGTCTGTATACTTCAGATGAAAATACGCGAGATCGTAATACTAGGCGGGCCACCTTCCCCTATATATATGTATGTATATTAAGCGCCCTTAAATTTGTCTAAGTAATTTTACTGCCGTTTAGGATGACTCCAATTACACACAAAGAATTATATGTGTACCACATGCATGCATATATAAAACTAATGCATTTTCTAAAATTTTCTTTATAACAAATATGAATAGTAGCATCATTGTAAAGTATATATGTCGAGAACTTTAATTAGTGCTTATTAAGGGAATCTCTATTTCAAGATTTTATATTATGGATAAATTACCTTAAACCAGCCGTAGATTGTAGGTGCCACAAACAAACCACCATAAAGACTAAAGCGTAGAACGCGCCACCAATCGTAACTTCCTACAAAAATGCGTAAGTCAGCCTTCATGAAAAGTTTTAGAATTTCTTGCTTACCCAACCGCTTTCCTTCAAAAGTTTGTTGTATTAAACTGCTTGTTGGCCATATAAGACTGTAAGAAATCATTCCCCTCATTATTGGGTATTTGATTACTAATAATTTGAATTTTTGCAGTTGCATATACATTTTTACCACTTCCCTGTTGCGCTAAAAAAGAAAATTGCTGGTGGTTTTTAAAAACCCTTATAATTCAACAAATACGTAAGCGGTAACAAACATTGACCCTGATTTTAAGTTCGAGTGAAAAGGTTTTGTAATGGCCATGGCTAAATTAATGTTATTGCTGTTTTTGTTATTTTGAAAGGTAAATTTGCCAAAGCAAATGCTTTAATAAAAACCGTTGGGTAATAGTAAACAGTTCAACAGAACGTTACCTTATTTGTAAATAGGAACATGTTTCAAAGTAAGCATAGCTCGTTTTTGATGTTCATTTTGATTGTGCATTTAAGCTGTTCCATGGGTTTCGATATTAAAATTGTTAACGGTTCTGTGGCTTTACCAGGAGAATTTCCATTTATGGTAAGATGTGTATTTTTATATTTATCCGTTTGATTTCATCATACAGGTGCTCTAAAGGTATCTCTAAGATGGTCATCTTCAGGTCGTCACTCCTGCGGTGGTTCCCTCCTTAACCGCATTTGGGTAATGACAGCAGCCCATTGTGTGGTGAAAGCAAAGCCGAGCCAAATTAACGTTCAATATGGTAGTATTGAGTTGGATCACAAATCAAGAGATGTCGCCAATGTATCTAAAATATTTATTCATGAGGGCTACGAACCAGCAAATCAATACATACATGATATTGCATTATTGAGACTCGATAAACCAGCTAATTTAGGAAAAGATTTCGGCGGCATTGTATTGCCCGAAATAAATGAAACAACTAGCAGTGGCGCGAAAGTTACTTTAATCGGTTGGGGTTTGAATAAAGTTAGCGGCTGCGAAAAATGCTTCATGGAACATAATTTTAAAATTATTTTATTCTTTTAGACTGGCGGAAATGTACAGCGATATTTGCACAAAGTTGAATTGGACATATTTGGTGATGATGAATGTAGTAGCAGGCATGGTGTTCAAATGCATGCTACAACTATCTGTGCTGGCGTTCCAGAAGGCGGTAAAGGTCAATGTAGCGGTGATTCTGGTGGTCCATTAATTTTAAATGGCACCCAAATTGGTATTGTTTCGTGGTCTCGTAAGCCTTGCACCAAACCTCCATACCCGGGAGTATTTACCGAAGTATCCGCATATGTTTTATGGATTCGAGAAACCATTCTCGATGATGAAGATGAAGACAAAAGTGATGAAGGACTCGAAGAAAGATTAATAACTGTTCGCGCTAAAAATCCTTAAAAAGTTAAAAATGTAAATATGAAAACGATTTGAAATTAATGCATGTGTGTAGAAATAAGAGAGTTATGTAAATAAGCTGTAAAAAATACGAGTCACACGATGTCGAATAGTAACATTCGCTGAAAATCTCAACTAAAAAAAATCTGATTTGCGTCCCTGATACATACATGAATTTTATTTTAAACTTTCTTTAACAATGTATTATTTATGCAAACTAAAATTGTTCTAACTTAGGGGTAATTGATAATTGCTTTCTCTTCATATAAGCCAAAAACGTGGTCCACAATAAGCTGCAAATACTAACAAACACAATACGATTATTTTCAGGTATCATTGCAAAATTTATTGTTTGTAAAATTGGCCATATGCAAACACCCACCTGCAAGAGTATATATATGATTAAAATAATAAGTACCATAGACTTGTACTTACTTTATAAGTAGGTAAAAACTTCTCTTTCGTCTCCTTTACAGCTTCAGCTAAAAGTTTTCCTTCCAATAAGGACATGCCCATAAAAAAGCTAACGCAAGCAAATGGACCATATGATATTTGTTCTACGGCAGCCTAAAAAAATATTTACTTTGCATTCCTCAAGGTTTTTAAAAATCCATAACCGTAACGTTTACCTTTATTAAACCAATTTTCAAATTCATTTGAGGCCACATAGCTGATGATAACTTAACCCAACCATATAATGTTGGAGCTACATATAGCGACCCGAATAAGCCAAATCTTAACAGGCGCATATAGTCATAGGTTTCTTCAATTTTAAAAATTATAATTTATAAATTTATGTTTTGCACTGATGGTAATGAAATGACAAAAATGGATCATATGTATAATTGGCAAACAATGTTTTTCTACCCACTCAAATAAGCACAAACGAATTCGATTATAAGAAATCGAAAAATAACAGGAAGATTTTTTCTTATAGCCGAGATTTTCGGATATAAGAAAACTCTTTTGTTTAAGCGAAGTGTGACTATTTTAACATTTTTCCACAAAATGGAGGCGTAAAAATATTGAAATTAAAAAAATCGGAGACATGATATTTTAAAGTTTTTTATTAATGCGGAGTTTCTTTTAAGCAAACTAATATGTTATAAATTAAACCAAGGAAAATGTTATTAATTTATAATTTCATTTCAGCGAATTTTTATACTAAATGACTGTTGTTTATCGGAATTCGACTATATGTACTGTGCAATGAAATAATAACGAAATATTTAATTTATGATCATTATAAATAACTAGTAATGAAATTGTTTTTTTTTTTTTTTAATATTTAATCTAGTGATGAAACCAACAAACTTAATATAGTTACTACTAATTGACTTAAGCTCATAAAATCGACAATTAATAGAGCAATTTAATGAATTATTCTTATGTAGGTATGATTATTTTACATATTATTTCAATGTTTGATTGTATGTACTTACTAAAGTCTTTTCCCTCAAGTGTTTGCTCTATTAAACTGCTTGTGGGCCACAAGATCGCATATGATATTGAACCTTTGATCAAGGGGTAAGTGGTGATAAAAGAACGCCATTGTGTTTTTATAGAGTTAAAAGCTAAAGGCATCATTCTGTTTTTTAATGTAAATGTATATGGAAATTAAAAAAAACCCATCTGTTTTACATGCAACTTTTGAACAACCTTTTTGGTCATAAATAACTTTTATTACAAACATACATAGCTGAATTGCGCTTAGAAAAACGGTTATATAATGAATAATTTCACATAAATATGATGCTGGAATTCCAAATTATTTTTTTTCTGAATGCTTTTCATTACAAACTCGGCAGAATTTTCGACGCCACTACCCTACATTTTTTTGCATATGTTGCGAGTCATCAAAAATATCACTACTGTATGCACCATATTCTATTTTTAAACAAAAAAAAAAAAAAAAACGTCGAGTATATTGAAGGAAATAAACGAAACGGTTTTTACAAGTTTAAGGTCGCAATTCGTTAGCGAACAAGGTCAATGTTTGGGACAATACTTTATAATAAATATTAACAAACGTACCTCATAAAGTGTCTATTATAAAATTTAATTTAATGCACGTAAAGACAAAAGTTCGTACACATGTTATGAACTACTTAGTTGAAATTTTTTCACCGATCTAAATGCTAGTATAGTTGACGTTACACTGTTTTGTGTTATCTTTTTTAAAATTGATATATTTAAAGTAGTGATGGTACATGTAAAAATACCATCTAGTCATGCTGTCTCTCTTAAAAAAAATAATAAATAAATAGAAGAAAAACGAAAAGAAAATAACAAAACACTAGATGAGATTTAACAAAGTATATCATCATAGTGTACGTTTAGAATTTAAATTTGTCTCTTGTTATGATGGCAATTGTGCATTTAAATAAGCGTGTCTAAGGCGAATTGAGAGTGTCTTTGCTAACTTGAAATAAGGCAAGGCAAATTAATTTTAATTCGCCGTGGTAATAAGAAAACAAAAAAGACTGGCAAGATATTCTGTTGCAATTTTGTAACAGGCAGACTCACAGACGAATTAAAAGTATTTGGAATTCGGCATCCAATCAGTATAAAAAACGTATTCAGCTGCGCTGGTGAGTTTACCTGTTTATTATACCCTGAAGAAACTTAGCTCCTTAGATGGCACATAGCCGAAACCGCTTTGTCTCCAAACCGAACTTGTCAAGAGATGACAGAAATTCGATCCACAAATCGATGTTAAAAAATATACGAATTTCCTATGTGAAAATGTTAATTTTAATGGGTTTTCGGGAAAAATGTTGTTCTTTTTCATCCCCCCCTGGATCGGCGCCAGCATATGTTAGATGTAATATTATAATTAAACCCAACTTGATAAAAATGTTAAGTTCAGATATATATTTGTATAGTTTTTAACCTTTGTGTGTGACAGAACTTTAACCAGGTGACAGGGTACCTGGATCAACAACAGTGTAATAAATTAGTATGCGTATGAGTACAAGAAAAATGTGAATCATGATTCAACTCTGCTTTCTTCTTCAACACACACTAGCATATAATAACCCATTTGGCAATGTCTTCATTTTCTTACACTCGTCCAAAACTCAGGAAATCATAGACGACACACTGCGGACAAATCAAGCTGTGCAGTTTCCTGCAGGAGGAAGAACACAATTTTCGATTACGGAAACTATTTTCTGTAAAATGGGATCCCGGCGGCTCAGGAATATCAATTCATTACTAAAAGATGCAAAAACGAGTCAATGCTCACTGCTTATTCGCCTCCACAAAAAATTTCGATGCGAAAATTCACTTTATTTTAAATTTATGAACCTAAAATTGGCGATAATGCGGACCTGCTTTTGAACAGCGATAGTCCGCCAATTCCGATTTCCAGCTGTACCATGCCGATGTCTAAAATAATTTTAGTAGATTTTTCAAATTAATTTTTAATTCAAAATGGTATTACCAAAGAATGTTTCAGTTTGGAAGTGTTTTTTGAGATATATGGTCCATCTTATACCATTTATTTAATTACGTATATCGTTCCCTAATTTTCTATCAACGTGATGCTCTACAAATACTTCTTTTGACTGAACACCTAAATCCGGAATTTGCAGGATAGTATTTTTTTAAGTAATTAGTTTATACTATAACTTTTTCTTCTTAATTTTGAAACAGAATCTAAAAAAAATGTTTGTCGACAATTAAAATTTTTTTGTTTCCAGAAGCACGATGCATCTGTAATGTTGTCGTAAACACGCCGAAAAATACGACAAACTACATGCAGTTGTCTGCCCATCACTTTTTACTATATTCTTGTACTTTATTCAAGAACTTTTCATACCATTGTGGACAATATATCTATACCATAAAAAATTACACAATGTTGTTGTTTTATAGATGACAAATAATAAATAGTCCTAAAGACATCACCGGCGAAATTTGTTTAAGACTACTTTTTTTTACTGGGTACATAAGTAAATGAATGCGCATAAGCATGTAAAAATAATTTGCAAATTTATAACTTTTGTAAGAAATATGTATGTTCTTAACGTTTACTATGAAGTAATTAATGTAATTTCAAATAAACTATGTATGGGTAAGCTGGTACCCTCTCATCTTGTTAAACTGATAAATTGAAATCATTTTTACTAAAATTCAAGAGGTTTTCTTCTTTTTGGCATGAATTCACGTTTGATGACGTAGTTTGTCGCTTTTAAGGGCTGCCCAGTCTATATGGCCCTAAGAAATTATAATTTCGATCGGAACAATTAAAATAATTCTGACTTCTGAATATTATTAGCCAATAGGGATACAGTTCGTGTGACCTTGTGTTCTATCATTCATGTGGGTATAGTACTTTTTGCCCTTTTAGTACAGTAACAAGTTGGAGGGCCAGCAGTATTTAAGACTAGTCAGTAACTTCTTTGACTTGCTTTTAGCATTAAAAACATTAAGATGGCGTTTTGCTAAATCAGGATGCTACAACATAAAATGCCTTTACTTCGTGTTACATCTTTTTTTGGCAATGATTACTTTTGTTTATCATAAGAGTAAAAAATCAGACTGTTAGTAAATAATTTTTCAAAAATCATACTACATAATGCAATTTTTACGAATTCGAAAAGTTTTCCCTTACTGATCGAATTACATAACCCCCTTGACTATTTTTAGATTACTTGTAGTCGTAATCAATCAAATAATCATCACCTAAACAATTACTTCATCTTTTAAATGAAATATAATTACTAATCATAACGATTACTTAATAGCTATAGTATGGTGCAATATATTTTGATCTCGGTTAACTATGTATAAGCTACTTATGAACTTGACTTGTTATGTTTTAGTTGGTTTATTTCTTCATAATAAAATGTACAATTTAATTTCAAAACATTTTCCGGGTGTTAAACACAAGGCGATTTTTTTTATTTTCGCGGGAAATTGACGATTTTCTCACAAATTCAGCTGGCAGCACTGATATATATATACATACATACATAAATATTTTTGTTCAAAAATTGCAATTATTTATAAGGGATTTATTAAACTTATAAGTATGCACATATTTAATGTTTTTTGGACTTACATGTAAATTTGTCACATTAAGAAAAAATAATTTCGGCACATTTTTGAACGTAAAAAATAAATTAAAAATTTTCCATTCTGTTTATTAAATGCAAAAAAGCTTTATAGAGAACAGTGTTGCTAAATGAGCATGCAATTTTTTAGGGTTCTCATTTAAATTAATATATTTGTAAATATTCCATGACGGTGAAGATGGCACATAGCCGAAAACAATGTAATGTATTCTTATTAAAATACCGCCTTGAGCAGAAAAAAATTCGCACATGGTCAGAGCGTTGGCAGAATAACAAGAGAAAAGTTGTTCGTGGAATTCTGTGTAGAGAACACGTGTAAATGTTCCTGTGCGCATACATACATATTTTTTTATTTAAACTGTGTGTATTTTGTTTGTGTAAATGCAGAACTGGGTTGTGCGAACAACTATTCAAACAACGTTGATTGAACACGATCAGACCAACACATATAGCTTGTTACATCTGCACTGAGTACACAAAATATATTTCAATTTAGTTTGTTAAATTTTTGAAGCTCAAATGTATTTGTAAAAAATTATTTTAATTTTATCGTCATTTCGCTACTCCATTATGTAGCATCATCAAGAAATAAAATACATTCTTATAACAACCAAAATAACAAACTAATAATCAATTAACCATACAAGAAGTCATTTAATAAAATCTGTGCTTTGAATAAGTTGGAAGTTAAAATTTTATTAGACAACAAGCAGAATGGAATGCATTTTCTACGCTGCTATGCACATTTTAAACATTATTTGTGTCTTTTTTACTAATTTTAAGTTCTTTAAAAATTTTCTTTTAAAGCCAAATTCAAATGAACACGCGTTCACGCACAAAATGAAGACATTCGCAGCTGTCAAATGCTAATTGAATAAGCTATAGTGCATGTGTGTGAATACCAAAGCCTAAATTTCAATTGCCTCAATTAAGCTGCATATGTGAACATAGTATAAGTTCTAAATGAATTTGGAAATATACAACATATTTATTTAACGCATAATTTGTTCTTTTAATGCAAAAATGCTCTTCTATTTTTATATAATTAATATTTGTTCAATTTAAAATCAACTTTAGTTTTTAGTATCATTGTTCTTGTGGTGGAGTTAATTCCATGTCAATATCTGTATTTTCTTCATGAGATTTCGAAATCGTTTCGTATTGTTTGCGAAAAATAAAATCTTGATATTTCTTCGCTATATCTCCACAGTCCAACAACTGTTTTGGATGCTCTTGGTAACATTTTATTAAATCATGTCTCATGTTTAAAATTGTTTCGTTAACATCGTCCACCCATGTTAATGGTTCACCAATCATGGTTTTCACTTTCTCAATAGATTGGTGAAATTGATATTCTTCCATTTCATTGCACTTCCGCTGAAATGCATCTTGAGCATTAGCGCGATTGTGTTGCATTTCTTGTGTTACGTCAAACGAATTTTTTGAAAATGTTTGATATTTTTCTTGCTGTCTTTCCTTACACTTAGTACAATCTACTTTCTTTGATACTTCGTCTTCATCGCCTACCAAACGCGAAACTACTGACTGTGTTACTTGCATCGCTGGACCACGTTGTGGATTTTCTATTCGCACGTTTTGTGGGGTCGAATTATGAGCTCCCATTTTAGGTATGTATATTTGGTTGTGCTTTACTACGAGTATAAAAAAATGACGTTTGAAGAAAAGGGAATCCGTATGCGATTATAACAAATGATATGTTCTTACTTACGTATGTATGTACATATTTTTCTTTAAGATTAAGTTTATATGCATAATTTTCATAACTTTTATGTAATTATGATCTCTATAGAAGTGTGGTAATAAAATTATAATTTTTATGGCTGGGTAATAAATCAACTTTCAAAGAATATAAACGTTTTTATTTGACAAGACATTCAATAGTTTGATATGGCAACATTGCATCAGTAAACAAGATAAAGTTGGATGAAAGCTTTTCTGTTTAAACTCAATGTTGTCAGAGTATCGGGTTTTTACTTGACAAAATGGGAATAAAAGTCGTTAAAGACTGGGAATTTGTTACTGTTGTTTGCGGTTTAGGTATTTAAGGTGCGTCTTGGAGATTACAATTAAAAATTACATACTTTTTTTATTTTATTGCTATTTCAATTGTTCCTTTTCGTATTCTCGTATTTATGAAAAAAAATTTAATTAAAAGTTAGTAAATTTATTAAAAATAATATGCTTAAGTTAAAAGCAAACAATGTGCTGATGTATGTACGAGTTCATATTAATAACAAGAAAATAAACTCTAAGTAAACAGATTTCAGACTTTGGGTAAATTTTTTCGGCAAATTTCAATAAATGGTGAAGTTTGTTTTTCGTTACTTGTTTATGAAATTCATATCTTTTTCAGATATAAATAAGTCTATTAGAAGCTGTGTAACATAAATTTCACAAATTTTTGGCAAAACTGTAAATTTTTTTCTCCAAAATTTTGAATTTTTCGCAATTTTTTGGTTTAATTTTGGGTTTTAAATGAATTTGGTTTAATTAGATAATTTTTAGTTTTGTTTTTTTTTAAATTTTTAATTCGGTCTATTGTCTGTGGGCCTCAGGTTCATAAGTTATTTAGGGAAACTACATAGTTAATTTGATAAGGATTCAGGATATCCAAGTTTTCCCCGCAAGAGTGAAAATACAAAAAAAAGCCAGAAAAATATTTTTTGGCCCATATCTCGGGAACTTGTGGACTTATATGACTTATTTTAATATAGCGAAAATTCGCCAAACTCTAGGTTCCCGACCTATAAGGACCCAGAACATATGTACTTTGTTGGGTCGGAAATGAATATTCTAGAAATTATTAATTCTTGTGCAGGGTATAAAAATAGCTCTAAATATGTATCGGGGTTACCATTTGATTTCAAAATGTACATATGTATAGTCCGACCAAAACCGACATGTTGTATAGATGTAAAGGAAGTTTTCTTGTGAAACACGAATTGTACAGTCGCTTAGAAAGCCACTTTTTACAGATTTTCAATCAAGTCAGATTATGTCAGTCAGTAAACTCGTGCTGTGAAGAGAAAAAAATATACATGTGTATAATAAAAATCAGAAAATATTTTTTTAGAAGACTCCCTAGAGGGAACGGCACTGGCGCAAAACTTATCTCGTGACGTCTTCTTTAGGAATAGGGATAGGTTCAAATTCAAACACTTTGTATTAAAGGGAGCTTTCACTTTAACATGACGTTGTCATAGAGTAGAAATTTAAATCTTTAAGACACTGTGTGACAGGTCACCTAATAGACATAACGAATCTAAGTTATACTGGTGAATATGCAAAACATCGGTGCTTTTTAATGAAAATCAATACAAATATTTTTTTATTGGATTTCATAATAAAGTCACGATAATTTACCGGGATTTCTAAACTTTCAAAGGCGCAATCAGGTTTAAAAATGTTAAAACGTCAAGGGATTCAAAAACCGGATTTTTGAAGAATATCGACTAATTGATCACTCCAGTAAGTAATTTTAATATGTTAAACCTACCGGAAATATTTATACAGATTCTAATACCCGGCGTAGATAGAAGCTCTTAAGCAAATTGAACAGGAGGTTACACGGTCCTTGCAAATCTTAATTGTTTTGGCACCACGGAATATAGAATACTCGGCACCAGAGTTTAGCGAATAGACGGATCACAGGAATACCATTAGAAAACGGTGTCATGTAAATTTGTTTGCTTTTCCGGTTCTTTGCTATCAGAAATCACATTGAAAATTTATAAAAAAATATTTTTTTTAGTTCTCCCTTAGTGACGGTTAATTGAAGTTTTACTGCTCACGTACTGTATGAGTGGGCGTATGTACTACGCAAGTCGATGGCGAAAGGGAAATAAACTTTGATTTGGTCTAATTAATATTAATGTACATACACACATACATATGCATGTATGTAAATAGGTTAAAAAATGATCAAAGCACTTTTCTGCCTTACTCTTGTTAATAGACATCCCTACACAAAATATGGTTACCGGTTCCGTAATAGGAGGGAGCTTTCATTGTTCATACTCGTATATTATTATTTTATTCAAATAATTGCTGCCAACAAAATTTACTCAGTTGGGATTCGTGTATGTTTAAGATACGATCACTTTGTCTAGTTATTGTTGGCTTAATAATAAAGCAAACGTGTCACGAACTCAATTATGTAGCGATATTGGCGTGTTAATAATGGCCAACGAACTCACTTTGTGGCCCATTTATTTATTATTTGTATGGATCTGTGAGTTGTACGACAGAACTTTAATGTTTGCGGACAGTTGTTTGTGCGATCAAATTTGTTTGTGGCAAATTATTTATGATGAAATTTTGAACAACAAATATATTTCTTTTTTTGTTTATCCTTTTACGTTTAAACACAACTGCGAGTTGAAGGAGGGAGGTAGGTATACGAGGTGTGGCATTTCATTTAATTTTTTTTTTGCTTTTTATTTGTCAACAGTGTTGTCTTCCTCAAATAAAGGTGTGTTCCTAATAATTGAATCGTATTTTATAAAATTCATTATGTTGTTCTTGAATAATAAAATAAATAAATATGAATTCACACGACTTACTTTTGTAAGGGTTGCAAATTATATTCGAATAATGCGTTTTTTTTTTTAATTCGTTTTGATTCTCTGTATATCACCCAAATATTTATATTTACATTGATTTTTTCGAAATTTTTTGACAAACCAATTAAAAAAAATAAATGATTTAAAATAGAAAGATGTAAAAAAGGGAAACGAAATAGATGGAGGGTACTGAGTAATCTTATTAGTTTCGGGAGAAGTAATGCTGCTGATACAATTTTTCCCAGAAAAATAAAATCGTAATTTTACAGAAGGTTTATTGTAGGTGTCTACTTACTTTGCACTTATTTTAAAGTTCTTCGTTAATAATTGTTTTAGAATACAGTTCTGCTTAACAATGGTTTATAAAGCGTTAAGTTTGTTAAGTTTGTAAGTATGTGCATATGCATGCAGCTGAAGTTAAGAGATATGTACATAAACATAAATAAATAATCTAGTTTCCAGAAGCCTATTTTTGTCCAAAGTAATAGATTGCTACGGCTTTCGACCCGTATTATCAGTCACAGACTGAATGAATGAACGTTGTGACCACCACAACATCGATGTTTTGTGTAATAAGACGTTTTAATATTTTGTATTTATGGTTTTATTTGTTATTCATTGTAATTATTCAATTAAAAATGTTTTTAAAAAATGAACTCAAATTAAGAAACAATATTTCTTTAATTACGGAAGAGTAGTATTTCACTTGTAATTTCTCAAGATTACATCCAAAGGCGACTCTAATTTCGATAGCCAGCCCATCTTTCTGGCATCACAAAGTGTTTTAACACTTGAACTTTTTATTTAGTATTTTAAAACTTATATTTTATACTTTTCTTAAACGCAAAAATTGCATTGGTTTGACAACTATATTTTACGTTAGCTTAACCATCTTAAGGCCTTTATTCGCTATCAGATTTGGAGTCGTTAGATCCGTCAATAATCGTGTAAGTTTTTTTCTGGCTTTAAAACTTCACAGTAACTTTTATTTTTATCCTCAAATTTAATCAAAACGTTACGTATTTTTTTTTTTTGAAAAGCCATATTTTTTTAAGTTATTAATCTAAAACATACGACTTTATGATACTTTGTGAATGTTTGTTAATATTTTGGAATTGACAAATGACAAGAAAATATAATTTTATAATATAATAATGTATGTACGTATGTATGTACTTATAAAAATTAATTATTATTTACTTAAGTTATAAATATTTACGTTATATCTATGTATGTGTCAAAAATATTGGCTCTTTTCATATTCTTATTTATTTTAGGTGAAGTTAGAAATACGGGCACATTGGATGATAATTTGTCATTTTCGTGTGCAATTAAAAGAGGGTTTTTAATAACCAATTAATTCATTTCAGAGAGACTGAAAGAACCCTTATTTTCAATATTCAATCAACATTGGAAACTTAATGGACTTAAATGATTTATTTTATATACACATACATACATACATACATACATACATACATACATACATGCATACAGACATACATACATACATACATACATACATACATACATATTTTTTTCATACAATTTCAATTAAGAAGTTCTTGACACAATCTTATCACTGCTGCGAGTTGATACAAACTTGTTGTTCTTCAGATATAGATTAAAAGTAAAATATCATGTTCCCCGCAGTAACTGCATAAATAAATAAAGTTTTGTAAAATGTTTCAAAAAATATGTTTTCATTATCTAAGACAGCGAAAACTCGAGCGGTTCTCAAAAGGCAGGTGTCAAAACATATGTTTTCTTATCGCACTTCCTCTAAAGAAAATCAAATATGAAATGCATAGATAAGTTGTTCTTAGCCCTGTGTTTGTCGTAAATAAAATGCAACTAAGTCTTTAGCTCCTTACATCACTTTCAAAGTATCCGTAAATTATTTATTTTGGTTTCACCTTATCTCCTACGACAACCACCACCAAAGTTGTACACTGCATGAGACGACGACTGTGTTTACTTGGCTCTTAAAGGAGCCCCATTGTGAACCTTAGCCCTTATCGCGTTCAGTATGCATCAATAATTAGAAACAATTTTTGAAGTATTTTAAAGGAAAATTAAAACTAACGAAGGTTACACGTGCTTATTGTTAGAAAAAGAATGAATGAAACACAGAATTCACCTCAACGCATCTTCTTTCCAATTATGGCCAAATAAATATTTGTGTTCCTTTCCTCTACGTTGGATATAGAAAGTGTTTTGATTCTATTCTTTGAATTTGTGAAAAATTGCCGCCTGTTGTTTTGTGATATTTTGTGCTATTCTGAGCTGGTTTAAAACAACAACAACAACAACAAACACCTTTAAATGTACCCAGGCAAAAAAAATCAAATAATTACTGATTTTAATGGGAATAAAAGAAGTAACTTCAATGCCTCAACAAAAAATAGGAAATAAAAAGCCGCTCATTATGAATAATTGTCTTAATAAACACAAATTTAATAAATTTTATTTGCGATCTATTTTACATTAAGTAAATTCACTTAGAATTTAAATGTTTAAGATTAGTTGGATTTAACACACCTAATTTGCAAGAATTAATTTAGTAATCGTATTGCAAGAGCTTTAGGAAGTGGACTAAGTCGTTGCAGGTAATGCCGTAACTCACTGTCCTATAAAGTCGTAAGACAATTTGTGACTCATTTTTTGCAACAAACTAGACTTTTGCAATTGCCCAAATTTTCATTAGTTGCGCTAAGCGAGGTGGCACTGTAGTCGATTGAATTTTAGAAGTACTTAGGGTTTCACCAAAGAACCCATCTTTAAGAACGTTTTCCACACGTCTGTGCTGACACTTTTTATTTATTTTAATCTCTTCACTCTTCAAAATCTCAAAAACGACGCAAATGTTTTATTTTCTTTCTTACGTTTGTCAATGTTGTGATTAAAGTTTCATATGAGTTTCGTATGAGTGAAGATCATTGTAAAGTAAACGCAATTTAAACAGTGCTGTGTGTTCTTGTGAAGTTCTTAATGGTCGTTTATTTCAACTTTTGGGTAAAAGCATCAACCTCGATTTCATTTCGGCATTTCGGTTGAGCATATCGAGATCGCACTGTAACTTATAAATTAAAGTACCGCAGCTAATTATTCCTCAAATTGTCATCACTAAACTTAAACTATGTTGCAGTTAGCATTAGCTTTATTTACTGCATTATCCGCTCTCTGTTGTATTCTTAAGCAGGTCCATTAGGAGTTTTTCCTTTGTCGGGACGTAGATTTAACGTGTGATGTGAGAGTTTGTTGAAAATATGATTACCTTTTTAAAGTCCTCTGGCAGAAACAATTGAAAGGTTCGACGATTAGGATTTTTATTTAATTTTCCGTTTAAGAAAAGAAAAAACCAAAGTTTTTTCCAATAAAGAGAGGGAACTACTGTGGGACGTCAGGTTGTCAAAATAACAACTGTTTCAAAAAACCAAAGTGCAGACAACTCATCTACGTAGTTCCCCTTCCTTCGATTTTAGGTTCAATATAAATGCAATTGCGGGCAGTGTGTTATTTCCGTCAAATTAAAATGTTAAGTATTTAAATTAAATTGAATAATTTCGAATACAGATTTTTTCGTGACGATTTTGCTCTTGAATATACATATGTATGCATGTTATACATGTACATCTTTTGTCCAATTTCGTTTCCAGAACGGACAAGTTGAAACAACGTTGCAGTTTTGAGACTAAATTTTTTTATTTTAAGATTCGTAGAATGATGAAATTCTCGCTTTTATTTCCCTTAATATTAACCCTTTTTAAGCTAAAAACTTTTAACGGACTTTAAAGAACAAAGAAAGAAATAATCGACTCGAAATTCATACTTGAAGATATTAAGTTTGTACAGTTTTCGTAAACAAGTGTCTTGTACTCATCATCCAACCACGCGGTTCATAACTTCACTACAAATGTTGGCTTCCTATTATGTATTACAATCGAAATAGTTGTTAGAAAGTAGGCTGCAAGCATGGAAGAAAACTGCACAATGGGAGCTAAAAAGAGAAAAAAAAAAATTATTACGAAATAAATTGAAGAAATGGCATGTGTTGGCAGCTTTTGATGGGCGTATCGTACTAATACAGACTTACAATTATAATAATAATTATAGTTATGGACAATTTATTTAAACAAATTATATACATATGTATATGTATATGTAAACATACATATACGTATTAAGATACGCCACATGAAACATATGCTGAAAGGAGGGTATTTGAATACAAAACATTTGTTGACACATTTAAACAAGACTGACATAATTAAATTTTTTTTAATTATTCATTAATAGATGTGTGTGTATGTACGTATGTGTATTTTGAAACGTTTCAAAATAAACGAAATGCGATTAAAATGCCTAAAGTATTTATTGCAACGAACGACCTCAATCGATTTGAATAACAATGAATTCTAAATGAGATAAATGGTCAATTAAAAAAAAACAACAACTTGATACGTATAAATGTCACTTAATTATTCATCCCACAATTTAAATCCTCAACAAATTTTTAATTGCGTTTAATATGTTATAAAAAATGTACAATCTACTGGGATTATACATTCATTAATTAATACTTGCAAAGGTAGGAGGACTTATGTAGAGATTTAACCATTTTTGTCCACAAACATTTTCATTTATATGTCAATCAACGTCAGAACAATAAAGGAAAGGACTGCCAAGTCGAGTCAAAGTAGCCCGTTTATTCAAAATCCATGAAAAGCAAACAGAAACCCAGCGTAATTGTTCAATATTAATCCACAGTTGTTGACAGGTAATTAGAAGTGTTTGGGTTTGAAGAAAATATAAAAGTATATTTAAAATACCTAAAACATACACGTCAGTTTGGATTCAACAAGAACCATCAGGCCAGCTGTTTATTTTTTCTCCTTTTCTAAAGCTGGGAATAGACATGTGATATGCTCATGTGACTTGCTCGTATACAATTGCTCCATACACATGCAACAAATCATAATCGCAGTTTTAGTTATTTACATGTTAAGGAGAAATAAGCCTTCCTTTATATACGCACATACTAAAAAAATATGAAAATAACAACTCCTGAATATTATAGAAATATTTTCTATTAAAATTTCAATAAAGATTTCTCAAATATGTTTAATTGTCATCTTCCCTATACGCACACTTCAACATTTCGTATTAAACTAACATGAAAAAATATCAAAATGTTCGCATGAAACGCCAGATACAAATAAAAATTCAATTTCATGTGAAAGTCGGCTCATAGCAAATTTTGCAGTTACACGGGCTTTGATATTAACAAATCAACAGTTTGCCGGATAAAATTATGTAGATAAAAAAGTCAGAAGTGGTCGACCACGTAAGTAACTCTAGAAAATAACGCCCAAAGTAAAAAATTAATAAAATGTATAGAAAAGCCAAGGCACGATCCCCAAGATAATATTTTCTCTCTACTGAGTTGGACAGTAAGAGAAGAAGTGTACAGACGAAGCTACATTGTTGGATGTGCCCTCCTGATTCATATTATTTGTTGCACGTACACGTTGGTTAATTACGATTAGGATTCTAATTAGTTTGCATCCACTGTTTTGCCCGCATAATGCTTTTATGCATAAATAAGCATAAATATTATATAAATTATATTTGTTATTAAGTTGTTAACGTAATAATGTGATCGCTTGTGCTCGTACTTGTGCGTTCAACATTAATAAAAGTCAACTTCAAATTTGTTATTATATAATTTGGAAAGAAAACAATTTGCCAGGAACAAACACTAAAAATGAATGAATGCATTTAAAAACCCCTGCACTTCCGCTGACTCGTTGTACTTTCATAAAACAACAACTGGTTGAAGAGCATGTCAGATGCCTACTTCTTTCTACTAGAGCACAAATTCGAAAACTACATCCACACATACATACATACACACACTTAGGTACTTGGGCATATTTAGGCAGGCGCAATACAAAGCTCATTTGATAAGTTTCAAGCGCGTGGTTGACACGCGACTGCAGAGTGGAAGAAGAAAACCAAGATCACATTGAATAATTATAATTTATTTTATTAAAACAAAAGGTGTTGCTCGTACGAGAAAAGTTTGTAGTTGTGCTGTTTGTTGTTTAACAATCACATGACTTGATGACATGACATGACATGCGGCAGCTTTAATCGTTGAAGCTTTTGTTTCTTTCATTTATGAAACACATATACATATGTGTGTGAGTGTGTGTCTGCGAGTGGATATTTAGCGGTAATTTGATATATTTTGTAAACTTTTTATTTAATTTCATTCCCTTTCAAACGTTTTTTTTTCTGTTTCTGACAAATGAAGTGTAAAAATATAAATATGTTTCACAAACACATCGACTGGCCAAACGTTGTTTCCATTAGAATTGATATCACTCAAACTCTTTCATATGCCATAAAGGACTTCAGTTCATTATTTTATGTTTAAAGGAAGCAAAGTTATTAGGGGGGTAAAAAGAGGGCGAATGGTTTCGTGTAAATATACAAACTGTGTGCATTAGGCCTGAACTTGGCCTTCGGCTATGTGCCATCTTCAGAGCCATTTTTCGTTCTCGTTCTCGTTCCAAACCAAACTTGACAAGGGATGACGGAAATTCGTTCCAAAAATCTACATTATTTAAATTCCTTTCATTCGGAGTAAAAAGGTCTTATGAAATATGTGTTTTAATTTTTTTTTACTGTCATCGCCTTTATGAAAACGACATATTCATTTTTTATAAAAAGAATTTTTATTCCCTTTAATCCAAGGAACACTCTTACAGTTTGCCACTATCTACTAAGTAACTAGGTATGAGTATATGTCAGCTAAATCGTCATTGCAGTCGCCTAAGGGGGTTTATTTTCTTGGAAGCTTCAGTTCGAATAATTCATGGACTTCTGTTAATAGGATAGCTAGTGAAAGAAGACGAGCTGAGACTGAAAGGATAATGGCTCCGAACAGGATCAGAAGTGCAATAATATTTTTGTACCATTTAAAGGGGCTGGAATGGATGGAATTTCCCTGCCTTATTAGAGTGGAGTATAAACACCTTGCTTGATAGGATTAGGGAAATATTCGTATTATGTCTAGCCTGCCTATATGGCAGGTAGATCTACCGATACCGCTCTGCATGATCTTACCAGAGTCGTGAAAAGGAAAATATTCTATGAAGGAGCTGATTTGTTCGTCTTTATGGACATTGAAGGTGCCTCTGAAAAGATGTGCTTCGGAAAAGTGATGCTCTTATTGAGCGTAAGGATGACCATTGTTATAACATGGATGCCGACGATATGACACTTATTGTTTGTTGGTAAGTAAGTTCCTTGGGGCCATTCAAGGTTGCATTAGACGGGCTCCCATGAACTCTTAGACATCTGACGCTATGCTCTTCACTCGAAGGAGGAAGGGTATAGAGGTTGAATACTTTGTCCAGGAAGGTAAATTATCTAGGCGTTACTCTGGATAAAGGAATCATCTGAAAGAAACACATTGTCTTAAAGATATGGAAAGCAAAAAGGATCTTGCATCAATTTAAACGAGTGTGTGGCCGTAAGTGGGGAATCTCGCCAAAGGCTCAATTCTGGATTAAGACAATGATGGTGCGACCCACAATAACTTATGGTGGGTGACCGAAGGTCTCTCGCAGAACAATTAAACCTAAGTTGGATGGGGTTCAAAGGATTTCCTGTATGAGCATATGTGGTGCAATGCAAGAAGCGTACGCGTACTCAAAGCTAGTGCAAGTTAAATATTTTCTTTAAACTTTCATGGAATAATGTTCTGTTTTGGAATACGATTTTTTGACAAGGGCCATTAGTACAACTTGCTTTTAACGTAATTGTAGTATAAGATAACTTTAGCTAAATGAGGCAACCGCAAATGCATAAACTGTACGTTGAAAGTTACATGTAAGCAGATCTGTCCTTTGGCTTATCGAGATCGTTACTTCACTTCAAAGGCAAATCGTAATAATGGCCCTTAAGGTGTTTGTTAACAAATTAGTACTTTAAACTGAAAATAAAAACTTAGTGATTTTTCTCTTGTTCTTAGAAACGTGACATAAACACTTTTTTGTTGAATTCACGTTTCATGTAATGTTATGAGTATTTGATTGTTGCATGTGTAACAAACGATCCGCCAATTGCTTTTGGCGATGTCAAGATGAAGTCTTAAGTTTTTTTCTTGCTCTGGCAAACACAATAATTTTCAATTTCTGCTTTAGTTCCGCATAAATTACGTGACGATTGCTGAAAAAAGAAAATCTGTTGATTTGCGGCAGTGAATTGAATGCGAAACAAAAATCACACTTTGAAAGCAATCAACTTGAGTTCTGTCAATATGTATGTATATGAGTATGGGAGGTAGTATGTGAGAAAAATCGAAAAATATTACACAACAAATTTTATTGTGTGTTTTTCTTTGTGGCGATTAAAATAAACCAGTCTAATTCACTTAAAAGGGTTTAGAGGTTTTACAGAGCTTTTGCAATCAAAGCTAAAATAGCGGCAACAGATTGCACGCTGCAGCGTGTTGGGCTACCATCAAATGACACAATGGGAGGATTATCATCAAATAAGTGTAACGAAAATGGGTTTTTTGTTCAAAAAGGAGCAAATCTTTTAAAAACGAGAAAGTTGTTGCAGTGTTTCATAACCTCCTGCAATTACATGTAGAGTTAACAAAGGCTGGCCTATCGTAGAAAATTAAAGCACGAGAAAATAAAATCACGAACATTTCGTTCAGATTTTGTTAAATCTTTGTGTTTCGTGCTTGATAAACATTTCTTAATTGGTTGATGAAGCTGTCTTAAACAACTAGTGAAACACGCATATTTAAAGTTCTAAATAATTTTTCAATCGTAAAGACTGTTTTTTCATTGGTAACATTTTCCATAACCCTTGCCCATATTAGAGAGGTAAAAAAAATTTCGCTAAGCTAGGAAGTTGCCTAGAAATTGGAAATTGTTGTCGACATTTTTGGAAAGGAACTTGGACTTATTTTGTGCGGATCCCGGTCCTTTTTTCCAAGTTATTTTTGTTTAATAATGTATGTATAAAAACTCTTTTAACTTTAAGCTTACACACGGTTGGGTTACATTAAAATTCAGTTCTTTTCCTATAGTGGAAATGCTCCATACAAATAAGAGGGAACCCTAGCTGTATTTGTATTTGTTTCCAATTGTTATAGTTTAGAAGTTGCCAAAGTTATCAATGTCATCCAGCTGTCCAACGTGCGAGAAAAATATAATGAAAACTTCGACTCAGTTGTAAATGTTTCGTGAGGTGGGTCATTATCATGGCTTCAGTGCACAGGCAATTCCTAGCACCGTGGACAGAGATTTCTATAAGATTGATACATAGTATCGAAGAAGATTTAGAAATGTCGATTTGGTGCCAATCAGCTAAATTGGGCATCGCCAGAAAGTCAACCCCACTTATTTTGTACTTGGATTTGGTCCTACATCCGTATAAGAATTGAAGCCGAATGATCATAGACAACGCCAAGAGTTCGGAGTGGATAAAATATCACCTTGAAGCGTTGCCAGTAAAAGCTGTCATTTCAATATAAAGCCAGAATTAAATTGATATCTCACACCACTGTTGTTTCATTCCAATTTGTTTTCCTATTGTTTTTATCTGGTCACCAAGTAAATGAAAAAAATATGTTGTTGTAAATATTTATGCATTTTTAAGTTCAGATACCATTACAAAATGTAATGCAGTCATCCTGTTTAGAGCAGGGGTATAAGCTTTTTCAAATCTCCGTCATTTTGTCAGATTTCGATAACTTTAAAGTAAGTTTTAATATTTCACGTGCTTTTGACTCCGGTCTCCATCACAGCTGCAGTGGGGAAACGTAGTGACGCGAGAAGTTGCGAATAGCGTGCTAAAAGTCGAATATTATCAGTCACAGTTAAATAAATAAATTTTAAAACTTTCGTGTCCTTCAGCCAAAATTCCTTAAGTCTTAAATCCTTTTCTTTTTTGTTAACGCCGTAATCGGTGACAAATTTCAAAGCAAACATCTTCAATTTTGAGTACTTTCATCAAGACCATTTTCATCATGACATAATTTGTCGTTATTCGTTTAAGTGACTCTCGAGTTGAAGTTGTTATATTGGTGTCCACAGAAACAATCAGACTACGCTAAAGTGAAATAAAACTGTCTACAATAAATAATGAAGATAAAAAACTGCAAAACAAGAAATAGAGAGAAATTCTTCTCTTTTTACATGTATGGATGTATGTATGTATGTATGTATGCATGAATATATGAATGTGTGTGTGTGATCATAAGAATGCATGTGTTCTTTAAAGAGACACATTTCTCTAAAAGTGAAAATTGTGTTAGGCGGTCAAGTAGAGTTGATGCGCAATGCATAAAAACGTTGAACGTTATGTACGCACACATGTTCATGTATATGTGTGTATGAACATAGTACATAAATTAATGGAATAATAGGTGTGCGAGTGTACTTATGGTGCAGTATATGTTTCTGCTGACGGCTGATGTTTGGCTTGTTTACGTTGCGATTCCCGCAAACAAGTTGAAATAAGCTCATTGAGATGATTTTTTTTGTGGTTTGATCCTCGAATTGCTTTTACTATTTTACGTGTGTGTACGAGTACAATATTAGACTTATTAGTGGTACATATATGTATGTACATAGGTGGTATCTTAAAATGTCTATTTAAAGATTGTTGTGTCAAATTAATGCAATTTGGTGCTTATATTTTTTCTTTAAGAAATTTAAAGTTTGAACAGGTGCCTGTAAATTGTAATAATCTCGTATCTAGAAGTATAATAAGACCGCAGCACCCAGTGGATCGTAACATAATAATAAAGCAACCGCTGTATCTTTCTAATAAAGCTATCCGCAATTTCCCAGTTGTCTTATCTCTATCCTGTAGTCAGGGCACTTATTCTATTGATTTTGTGTTGCAAGTAGAAAAAAATCATCACCTAATTAGCTGATGCCCTGAAAGTTGCTTTACCTACTCAGGTAATTTTGTTTCTCGCTACGTTCGGATTGTAAAAAATATTTTTCTTTAAAATAGCAGCCAATATAAATAATTAAAAATCCTATCAGGAAATATATTTTTTTTTAATTTACAAAAAGAAAAAATAAACACAAAATAAACATTTTTTTGTTTGACATCAAAGGGTTTTTTCTTATATTGTTGTAGAAATAAGACTGCCTTAGAGTAAAATCGACTTGACATTTCCTATAAATATTGATTAATGTATTTAACTTAATTGCCAATGTAATGCACGTTTCTCTCTCTCTCTCTCTCTCTCTTGAGTTCCGAAGGACCACCCGAATTTGTTTGTGGTTGCTGTTTTTAGCATAACAAATAGATTTTTCTTCCACCCAACAAGTTGTTAAGGGTTATTCATAAATTTTGATATGTGGACATCCTTGAAATAACGTGAATAAATTAAAAAATTGTACAAAAATAAATAAATTTTTCAAGTGAATTTTTAAATCAACTTTTCATAGATACCTTCAAATCAACTGGTTTTGAATTCATAAATTTTATTTGAAATTCGTATATTCTTCAACAGTACTCGAGGTTAGGTTGTGACGAGCCAATTCATCACCTGCCCTCATGAGGCCACCGTCTTGCCAGGGATTTTGACAAGTGGGTGGTGGTCATTCTTGTGAGCAGTCATTATTATTTGTAGCGGAATTGTTTTACGCTATAAGGAATGGACTCAATAAAATACAGCAGCCAAGAGGTTCGTATAAAATCTAAACCTGATTTCTTTCAAAATGCCTGATGCTGCAGTTTATTTAGTGTTTATTAGTCTCTAATAAATAATAAAATGAATAATGTGGATGCAAATGTGTTCTTTGAGTTTTGTCTTCTGGCACAATCGGCCGATTAAAATGGATGCAGCTTCTCAATACGAAGATTCGCTTGTGTTGGTGTCTGTGCTACTTTCATTGCACGTTCCTAACTAAACAACAACATGAAGTAGATTTCCATATCGTACCTTAGAAAGTTTTACATACACAACACACATTCCTGGAGACCTCTCAAGGCACATGTTGTGTGTGTGTTGGAAAAGATTTGAACGCCTGTTGGTCATTATTAATAAGTCTAAGACGACTGACAGTTTTGTACCCGCAAGACGTTGGTTACGAAGCTGAGTGAGTTGGAAAAGGTTTTTGTGAATAAATGAAAGGCAAACTGCACAATCAGTGAAAGAGTGAAAATAAAATTGACACAGACAGCATTATGGGATTAAAAACGAGTAGGAGTTTGAATATGTTTTGAAACACTCATGGTTTGTTTTTTTATATGGAAAAAAAGAAGAACTAGTTTCTATTTAGATGAAAGACATTTGCATGTGTGTGCGTTCGTTTTTTCAGAGCTTTAGCTTGAACGGTAGCTAAAATGCGGAAAACTGTTGAGTGAAACTCATTAAACCATGAACGATCGCTATAATAGCAAAATAGACTTTGAATGATCGATTGCCAACCAACCATTGTGATGGAATGATTACCGACCAGAACTACGGGTGCAACTAATGGAGGTGTAAATTACACAAAATAACAACAACATAAAGTAAATGAATGGATAAAATTACTTGCTACAACATCTTTCAGTCATTCAATATTTCCAGAAATAACTCAGGGCCATCTGATAAAAATGCTTTTAATGAAGCATGCAGTCCTCTGGGGTTGAAAAGAATTGAAATTTGAATAAATTATTCTCATGAATTCCTCTTATAACAAATGTGTGTGTGTGTTCTCTTCGATTTTGTTTTGTTGTTTGATGTGCAACAATAGAATTGTTACCAACTGTTCAGACTTGTTCCAAAAAAATACTGACCACAATATTAAAACAATTATTCTGGACATTTTGGGCCATTAAAAAAAAAAAGAAGAAATTCAAACCCGAAAAAATACGTAAACCATAAAAGTCTACAATATATGAATTTCGGCTTAGAAATATGAAATACTCATTTTTAAAGCTTCATTAACTCTGCTAGACCCCAGATTAAAAAAATATATTTTCAAATTTATTAGCGCTATCTGCATTTGTAAAATACGTAGAATCAAAACGGTTGAAGATGCTCGTTCAGACTACAATATTGGAACTGGAAGTGATGAAAAAACCTCTTAAACTCAGAACCAAATAAAGAATTTTAATAAATTCTTGATTTGATATTCCGACAGGAACGAATTCCCTTCATCCCTTGTCAAGTTTGGTTTGGAGACAAACCAGTTTCGGCTATGTGCCATCTTCAGTGTCATTTTTCGTTCGAAAAAATCTACTATTTTAATAAATTTATTTCTGTTTTTCTTTTTTGCAATAATGTTATTGATATAATTACTTATGATAATTTTAAATCTTGGCTAATTTTCAATTAATTTATTGGTTCGATTAATTAATCAATGAATAATTTTTTCCCACATCTCTACTAGATTTTAGATCGTTTTTATTGTTGGACCAGTTAAAAATACTTATTTTTTGAAATTTTTATTTAAATTCATTTATAAAGACTGTTACTTGACACTTACCAATGTGTCACGAGCGACGTTGGAAGAATAGTTCTTATAGACATCGACTTGGTGCAAGTGGATATCAGAATAGACAGGCTACCGCTATTCCAAATCAGTTCCGTTCAATTATGGCCAATTTTAGGCAAAAGTATAAAATTTATTATAAAATCAATTTTTTCCGTCGGAATTTTATTATTGTGGAGACTAAAAACCAGTGAGCCTTAACTCGTTTTTACAAGCCTTTGTAAACGAAGTTAAAGACTCAAGTGTCACCGGAAATTTTAGCAAAAATTATATTATACCTGTGATTGTCAGAGTAGTTATTTGTGACTATATATTCGTACACAACACTTTTGGCGACATTGTCGTTCATATAGTGTGTCAATGACCTTGTGCATGGCACTGTCATATGCGCTTCATGTACCCCTCCTTCGAAAAAGTCGTTAATAATTGGCTTGAGCTGTGTGCAATGTGTCTCTAGGATTTCCCTTGTGTCTTGCACGCGTCTGCCAGGATGTCTTGAGGATATGGTGAACTTTACTTATGTATGTTTGTACTTGCATATGCATGTATGGGTATGTTTGTATAATTCTTTCCGTTTAAATTACACAACAATTAGAGTAAAAATTATATATTTTGTATTTGGTGGAACCGAATTATAATCAATTAAATAAATGTTTGTTTGTTTGTTTTGTGGGGTCACGCGTGTTTCAACTCTGTTAAGTCATAATGGATCACGATAAAATACATATGTATTTGCACTAAGGCACACATGCATACACACACATGTATGCATTTGTGGGTTGTAGCTTTGTCCTGCCTGTTGATTTCAATTTTTGTTTTATGTTATAAATAAATTTGACACACTTGAGAACGCCCCTGCATGGCCTGCGAGGATATGTGAATGTATGTATGCATGTATGTATGTATGTAATTTCATGGTCTATGAGAACATTGCTATTTGGTTTTCGTTAAGCATGACTACCACTTTGGCACGTTCTTGTTGAAGTTTCATAAATTGTCCCACCGCATATTTTGTTTAATGCATTCAACCAACCAGCAGGTCTTAAAGTAAAATAAAATGAAATAAAGTCCCCTTCACAGTTTCATTTTATTGCAAGTGTTAGGGGATAATTAGGCGTTTAGTAGGTGTTTATTCACATCAACTCTTAGTAGTCGACGTTATAAATCTTGGGATACGTTAAAGTGATCACAAAGCAAATATTTCCATTAAGATCACAGTCTATGACATGATGGGAAATTTCAATATAAAGTCATAAAATACACATACATGTGTAAAAGTTGGTAAATACTTGTGTGTTGAATTTTTATTGTCTTCTTTCTGTTTTTATTTAATGAAACAAAACTTGCGTTTTATGTTTTTAATTTAAAAACGGGGAAGCATCGAGACATACGTCTGTATGTTATATATGTATGTGCGTAATAATTTCATAAATGAATAAGTTGTGTAATAAGTGTTAACACCTGGTCTGTTCAGTATCCTATTGCCTTTTTATTTTTGTTACAAGTCCAGCCTTTTAATTTTCTTTAAAGTTGTACCAGAACTCGCCAGTTGTCGAGTGCACTCCTATTGCTTGAATATTTGACGCATAAAGATCGTTATTAAAAAAAAAAAAAAAATTATTGCGTACCCAAAGTGATGACGTTCGCAACAACAGAAACGACTAACTTGATATTGTCTTGTCCGCAATACAGCAACACAACAACACGATGCATGTAAGTTGCTGCGAAATGAAATAATCTACAAACAAAATAAGCAACGTTGACATTTGACTTAAAATGGGTGGTTTCAATAATGTTGCTACTACATTTTGTTACATTTTTTGTTGTTGGCACAACTTGTACTAAATAAAAAAAAAATTAAGTTAATTGGAACGATATTTTGAGATGGAAAGCTTGTTTGTGTTTGGTAATTACGCCCTAGTGGCGCCTATAAGGTTGCGTTAATTTGTAGCGTTTTTTGCAACTTTTCTTTCAGACACATTCAACTTTAATGCTGCTACTGTATTGAGGCAGCCTATAGGAGAAGGAAAAGTCATGTATGTTATTTTACTGTGAGGTGATTGTGTTTCTCTCTAACGTTTTTTTAAGGTTTGTCCCGAGCTATAGTTGAAAGAGTCAATTCATTAAATGATTTTTTGCAATTTTTTTTTTCATTAAAACATAAATTCACCATCGCATACATGGAATGTACAAATGTTTCTCCATGAATGTGTTTAAAGCAACTCATTAAATGAAGTAATTCATTTTAGAGTCTGTTTTAATGATTTTATCAGACTTATGAACGAACATATGCACATACATTTACATACATGCATATTTACTTGATATAAATTGTTATAAAAGTGTATAAATATGTGCGCATTTAGTTGAACTAATGAGGCATGATCTGAAAACAGATGGTGTTGCAATACGTCAAAATAAACATACAAACATTTTGTACAATTTTTTTTCGTTTTTTTTGCGTCTTACTTCCTATCTTCCAGTCCGGTCTGCCTTTCTGCCCCACTACTCTACGAAGCCTATCATTTTCGACACATGTAATCTAATGAATTAAAAGCAACCAACTTCAGATCGTCATATGCCTATAAAGCTTATTAATACTCGTAACATGAAACAAATACAATCACATTCAAATCTTTGTTATTTGAAACTGTGTAATTATTTATCGACCACATTTTAACTGAAATGTATTCTAAAGAGCATCATGATATACTGTGTGAGTTAATTGGGGGAGACTTGATGGAACAGCAAACCACAAGTATTATAACTTGAAACATCTATATTTTTCTCCTAAGCAGACATGTATGTACGTACGTATATGTACGTTGAGGGTGCCAATACGGTTCTTCAGATTTCGAGTGGTATCTTATGATACATACCAGAAATTGTGGCCAGCCACATTAAGACACTTCACGTTTAATTGTAAAACCATGGTTGGCTCTTGAGATTCGTTTGAAGATTTGTAACGACTGCCTGTAATAAATTATTAATTGATCATTACCGTCACTACTTCTCTCAATGCATTTATTTTTAAGAGAAGCGCTCAAATAATAATAAAATTTGGATTAAATATGAAAGTAATTTTGAGTTTCAAAAACCTCTGGTTTTTATCGAGATGAATACGTTTTTCATATTTACAAAAATTGGATACGATCGTGGCTATAATTATGCATCATTGAATCGGAACAACTTTACAGTAGACAACAAAGAGCTCCGAAATTTTAATAACTCAGCCCATTATCAATCTTTTATTTTAAACATATCCGGATACTAAATTATATAAAAGAAAATGATGTTAACATTTCAGGTTGATTGTGGAACAGTATAAATAATGTCTCATGTCATGTTTATAAATGTTCAGAGGCTTATATGTGTTTGTGGCTACCAATTTCCAAGTTGAAACAAATACATCATCTGGAGTTGACGCCCCTCATTCAATTTTAGGCCTAAGCTTTTTTTTGGCAATAAAGATAAACTATTGGTCACTTTAAATTTCTATACGCATACAGTACGACCACGCTCAACGCAACTTCTGCATTATTACCACTGTGCACGTTGTTGACTCTCTTAGGGCTACTTTTCAAAAAGAAACCACAATTATATCATTTCTGCTTCCGTGCTATCATATTTTCGGCAGATGTTTTTAAAATCGCTAGTCTGCGCCGTGTTATTACCACTAAATTAAAGTTCCAAATGATTTCGGCATGAGTTGTTTCGCTTAGCTCCACTTTTTGTTTGTTTTGATTTTGATTTTCGTCACACATATGGGAAGATGTGTGTTTGCTTAACCGTCTTTCACTCTATTAAATCGAGTAGAAAAACTAGTCAAAAATTCAAAAAATACGGACGGAAATTTGAAAGACGTATGGCTCTCAATATTTTTAGACAAATTTCGAAACGCCAAGGCTTTTCATTTGATCCATGATGTAACAATGCACTTGTTGAACAAACCGGTTCGACTGGTTCGCCGGCGACAGTACGCCGCCGTTGATGTATTGTTCTAGCTTCCACCGGCACAGAAGCGGTCGGTGATTAATGTATTTTGGTCACATTTGTGCTAAAAATGTGTTGTCTTTTTTTGACAGTCATAGCGATCGTCGTTAGATTTCTCTCTTCAAAAATTCAACTAAATAGAAACACTTGTATAATCGTGGCTTTAGCATTACGCCAGTTTTAAAGTTAAAAGAAGATTTTCCATTTTATTCTGTTAATAACATTTAGGCTAAGGAGATTTCCCGTACTCGATAAGAAGTGCTGAAGTAAAAATAAAAAAGAAAACAAACAATTCTAATGAGCAAATACCAAAGAAAAGCAAATTGTTTCGATCCAACAAAATAACAAAAACCCTTCGAAGAAAAAGAAAAAAGAAATTCTTCACGTCACTTTTCATTTCTGCAACCAACTTAGAAGAAGACATTGCAAATATACATATACATACGTACATAAGTATTTAAAAAAATGATTTTGCGACTTTTCGGTTTGCATCGTATTTCTCCTTCTCCCTCCTCCATTATTGACGCAAATCGGGGTCTTAGTTCATTTACTTTAGATGATTTGGACAAAGTGTAAACGGTCAGTTAAATATGTTGTTAACAACATGTTGCTGGTGAAGCAACAACACTTTCGTATTTTCATGCACATCCATCAGTTGCGTTTGCATTTGCATTTGCATTCACGTTCAAGTTTTCTGTTAATTTAAAATAAAATGTCATCAGTTTTCAAGTTTCAAGCGGTTTCTAGTGGCAGTGTGAGCAAGACTCTTGGCAGAAGTGTTGCCGCATAAAGTATCTAACTTTAAAAAGCCACTTTAAATCATAAACTTAATGTGGCTAACGGTACACACATGCACATTTATTACGGCATGCATGTGTGTGTGTGTGTGTGCATTTATAATGTAAAATGACTACGAACTTATCAACGCGGATGGATAAACAGCGCATTAGTGCTTGTGCTTGTTTTTTAATCAAGCCCCAAATTAGAGACACTGATATGTGTAGCTCCCACACAAGAATAAAAAATCTTATTTTGAAAGCATAAAATGGAATAAAATTTGAGTGCGATTTCGCTTGTGCTGACTAGCGAGCAGGGATGGGAAATACAGTACAATTGTACTGTTTTCAGTACTTTCTCGGGAGCAAATTAGTGCACTACCATTGCGACATAAAAATGTACTTTTGCGTGTGCTGCAATAAGCACTGTAACGCGATCTTAACACCTTAAACGATTTCTGTATGCTCAACGGTTTCGGACTCATTCGGTTATTTTATACCGCATATTTACGAGTTTCGTTTGTTCAAATCAGATGAGCTAATAAGGGGGTTATATTTCTTACTCCAATTAAACACATCTGTACGTGATAGAAATAACTAAAAGTAGAATTCTATAAAACAAGTTAGACCTTTTAAAAACTTTTTTTGCAGAACAGTGTAATTCTGAAGTAGGGAAAAAATATCACAATTTGTAAGAAATTAATATCACAATTTGTTTTAAATTAAATATTTCTCCAGACTTACTATGAGTTAGTTGTACGACTGACTTACCATCAATAACTAATTTCCAATTGCTCTCAATTTATTTGGCAAAATTCGTCGTAACAACTTTTTGAAAATAAATTCCATAAAGATATTTTTTCGAATCTTTTCGAATCCATTAAGATATTTTTTCGAATCATAAGAATTTTCGCATTTAATTTTGGTAAAAATTATCAAACTTATATGTGGCGAACATAGATATATATGTATATCTTCGGTCTAATAATATCTATCTGATTGCCACATCCGCCACCAAGGTTTAACTTTGAAATGAATGTCAAAAGCCATAAGACGAAACCGATGTTAAGTGAAATATGTTGAAAGCACCGAGAGATTCGCAACATTAATTTCTCTTACCGCGCACTTAATTAAAATTTTATTGCCGCCAAAAAGTTTATAACTCACTAACTACCCACAAACAATTTGATTTCTCATGAACCACACAGTTTTTCTTTTTTTTTCGGTACAAATTTACACAGTGTGTGTGTGTGTGTGCGTGTGCCTGTGTGTCAGTTTGAACGCGGAACATTTTCTTTTTGTTTAGATGCTTTTTCAAAAAACCATTTAAATAAGTATGTATGCATGTGTGCGTATGTGTGTTAATGCTTGCCATACTTATCTTTACGTTATTTGATTCCAGTTCCAGCCATTATTTTATTTATTTATTGATTTTTGTTTATTTGTGAATCGCATATTTATGAAATTATTTTCATCATTAAAAATACCAGTCTATGAGTTGATCATTTCCATTTTCGTTTTTGTATTTGAAAATTTCTTTTCCTTTGCTTCAGTTTTCGTTTGTGTGTTTGAACAACTGCGCCCGCGCTTTTAAAAATGCAATTTTTATTATTATTATTTGTATTTGTTTATCTTAACGAGTATGCGTCAAATCAGGCAAACCCAACCACATTGCAACACAATAAATACAACAAAATATACTACAACATATGGGAACAATATTCTGAAATTTTAAAAATACTCGTATCATTTTGGTTGAAAGAAGACCGATTTGATTCCCTTTACTTTTTCTTAAACACGTTGAAAACATCGAAATAATCATTAAATTTAAATGTGTAGGCGGGAGACTTGAAGTTGTTTGTTCATACCAAAGTTTGTGTTGTTTTTTGGCTGCATTTAGTTTTTCAAACATTTTTTAAAACGTCAGACATCATCTTGCTTGCAGAAACTTATTTTTAATTTTGAAAATGGTGCTTTATTCGGCGTTTATGACCTTTCAAATTAAGGCGACGACTTAACATACATATATAGCTTACATTTTTGTAACGTTACAGTTCGTACGTTTGTTATTCCTACATTCCCTTTCATTGGCCATCCAAGGCGTGTCTTCTTGGTGAATTCGACAACTTGATATATTATTACCGGATGAGGGCCCGACCCCGTAGATCTTTCCTAGTTCGGCCAGTAACAATTTAAAAACTAATAATGGTGGCGCACGAGCTATCGTCTTCGCCAATAATTATTGCGTTTCGGGGTCTAGCATATTTGGCGAGTTCGCCCAATATGTTCTGACTTTCTATGTATCGGGTGGTTTTTGGCTATTTGGTTTTTCAGTGTAAAAAAAGGTTCGTGACATGTGGCAAAGCGAAAAATACCCAGTAAGATTTGCCATTTCACCATGAATAGACCAACAACTGAACAACGCTTTAGGCAGTGGAGCAATGCGTTGGACGCCAAGATTATCTGACTTAACCCCACTAGACTATTGTTTGTGGTGATACGTTGAGTCCCTCGTATACATGGATAAGAAAGCTACAATTACAGCTGCCATTTGTGATATATCGGCCGAAATGCTGGAAAAAGTATGCCGAAATTCGATCTCCTGGATGGACCACGTACGGCGTAGTCGTGGGTAACATTTAAATAAAGGCATTCATTTATCGGCCAAAATAAATATTTCATTCAAATTGATTTTTTAAGTGAAGTAAAATCAAATTGGAAGGAATAGTTGTGGCATATATTAACAGAAAAGTTTTTTTTGTGTGTAAATTTGTCGAACTAAAATTATTAATATTAAGAAATTTAATTTTTAGGCTTAATTTCGTTTTCTATTCAGAAAGAAAAATTTATTTTATATGATAACTTTGAATAGAGTGGGGCTCAGTAGAATCTTTTTTATTGTACCATTACCTAATGTCTGTATTTGTAGAAACAGAAGAGAAAACTCGCCCCATTTGGATCCCGTATAAGAGGCACCTAAACTACTATGCGAACGGAAATTTTTCATAGAGAAATTTTCGAAGTTTTGTCTTCACCAAAGTTTTTAATTTAGACATTTCTCAATTAAATATGCCAAAACAGCAATTTTAACGAAAGAAGTCTCAACATTAATAAAACATTTATACATATGCATATCTTCTTGACTTAGATGAAGAATAAAATAATGATTTCCTTCATGCATTTATATATTATAATATATACCGATGATATTTGTCTGTTATATGCGCATACAAACATATATGCATATAATATATAAATTAATTAAAAGCAAAATGGTATCTTTTGAATTTAAATAAAGATCTTGAATACTTTATGGTCGCCACATTGAATTATTTCGTTAGAAGAATAATTCTATGCTCTTTCCTATGATACCCATCACAAGAGGTTTTGATATATTGTATGTTTAGTCCCTGACGTTTTCTATGACCATCGCCGCCATTTCGAGTTTAAAAGAAAAACACGTAGTCAAGATCACCCGGACCTTCGTAACGAATTGATTGATACTCCAGTTGTGAAAATGGGATGAATAATTTAGGCACTACATTAAATCATATATTATGTGGGGACGGGGGCGAATTATCAGCCTGCTGACCTAAATTTTTTTGACTAGATATGGATTAGTTCATAAGCAAGTATGGTTCTAAAAATCACCGAGTTAAAGGTACAGCCTTTAGCCCCTCTAAATAATGCAAATCTGGCACTGTGCCGTGCCGTGAGTTGAAACATAATTCACATACTCACTTAAATGGTCACTTTGCCTGCTGTAGTTGAGGTGCAGTCAGTAATGTAAAAAACAAAAATAAGTTTGCATTTTGTGCCGTGGGGTAAAAAAAAAAGAGATCAGAGATCGAATCCCGAAATTTTTGTTATCATTACCAACGATAATATAATGTTGGGATCGGGCTTAAGATGGGTGGACGGGGAAAATCTTTAATTTACGTTTTAAAATCGCCATAAAAATGTCATCCAAGTGAACGGACGACTCACCCTAATATGCATTCATATACATGCATACCTAAGCATGTATGTATATGTGTAATAAAAAGGTTGTTTATCACCCACCCATGGCTATTAATTTTCAATTCCCTGTTGCTATTTTAATTTTATTAACTTCTGCTTTAATACCGGTCTTTTCAATTGAAAAATTAAATTAAAATTAGATGTGATTGTGTGTGTACATAGATCACTGGCGATGGCTGTGCCGAAAGTACCGTTTTGCTTGAAATTCTTTTGCATAAAACAATGTCGGCGCAGCTTAAAATTAATATTGTTATCGAATTTCGCTTTTTTCTGAATTCATTGGGACAATAGTTGCTCTAATTGTGGTAATGTTTCTCTTGAAAATGTTTTCTTTTTCACATAAAGGTATATCTCGAAAACTAGAATTAATTTGAAGAAATCGAGTGCATACTCGAATTCAGCATCCCAAATAACATAGGCGCAACAACTTTCCTTTCCGTTGTTTCAGTCCAAAACTTGGCTTAATATTGTAAATTTGAGTTTTTTTTTTCAATTCTAACTTTTTCCAGCTAAAACATATTTGAAAATATGAGCGTTTTCCCAAACGAAAATTGCAAAGGACCAGAAAGCTTAAGCTGTATCCGCACCTTGTTAAAAGCCAATTGCTTGTGGTTTTCTGAAAAAACCCCTAGTGTTTTAGGGTCGTACGGATAACACAAAATAAAAGTATCATCACTTGTGTGTGGTATCCCATAGACATGAATTGTTGTAAAACGAAATGGAGAGAAAACAAAAATATCTATTTGTTTGCAAAGATATGGCCTCACAAAAATTGATTAATTACATTTGACCAGCGAATTTATGAATTTGCATTTTGTTGGACTGTTTAAGAGTCACTGTGTGATTCTTTGGCTTCGAACATGTATGATTGAATTTGTTGTGCTGCGAACCTTTTCGTACAAACCAAATCCAACTGGCACAAAGAGCGTGTTGCTTCAACCAAAATTAACAAGATGAACTTTAGTTTCATTTCAGCATTTAAACGTTATTGGTGTGTCGCGCATGTAAAGCAAAAACAATTAATACAAAATTCGAAGAAGCGAAAACCAATAGAAAATACTGAATAAAATTTTAAAACGATTTTGTTTACGCGTAAATTTAAATGTACAAAATTCAATTATGCTATTGGAATATGGATATTTAAAGTTTTACGCGAAATATCTGAAAATAGTGCTAAATGTTATTTGTTGTTCAAAAATATCACGTATTGAAATAAGATAACGAGGTACCACTTTAGCTCCCCGTTCCTCATTCTGTTTACTAGCAGCCTGCCAGCCAGAATATTTGTTAGTGAAGAGATAAAGAAAAGTTTACGAGTAATCGAATGACGCCACAGTTTACTTTTGCACAATAATAAATTTGTATTGAATTGAGAATTTCCGTAGTGTTTTTGACGTGTAAAAAATACCACGTGAAATTAAACGAAAGAGTTACAATTAATTGGGTTCTTGTGTTGTGTGAACGAACACCTATTGAATAATTTAGCACTGTTTAACATAATTTTTATTTAAATTAAAATTAAACTGAAATTAGTGTTAAGTGTATTTGTATTTGCTTTATTTTTGTTATTTTTGTTTTCTCTATCCACAAGTCACAAGATACACAAGTGCACTAAATGCATGAAATATTTATTGAATACAGCCAGTCAGTGCCATCCACTGCCTTTTTGTTGCCAGTGTATACGTAGTGAACGAGCAAGCGAGTACCTGTTATGAAGTGTTGAACGTACTTAAGATGAAGGTTAAATGTTAGCCACGGCTTAACAAAACAAGAAGGAAAAATAAAAGGCAGTGAATGCAAAGTTCTTTTATTTTCTGTGTTTATAACTCAAAAGATAAATGAATCCAAGTAACAGGAAAAAGTGAAGTAGGTACATGATGTATCGAAATGCTGAAAACAGCAACCAACCGACGAAATTTAAATCTGTTTAAATGCAACGAACTTGTTCGTATGCCCGTTAACTAACTCCATACAGCTCGTCTAAAACGATCTCATTCGTGTTACGTTTCGCATTAAATGCAAAATACAACTACGAACATCTCTTTAAGCGGGTATGTCAATGCCAAACAACTACAATAACAATACCAGCTCTACTACCACTAGAAATTCTTCTACTGCTTTTTGTTCATCTTTTAACTCTGCAGCTTGGAGAAGTTTTTAATTTGTTTAATAAAATAATGAAACAAACAGAAACAGCAGAGAAATCATCAACAAAACATGAACGACCAGCCGTGCTATCTGAAAGATACAATCTTTGAAAAAACAAAAACACTCTCGCACACATACGCACACACACGCACGGAAAAATAACTTTAAAAAAATTACACACACATGGTATTTTCTTTAAACAAATGAAATAAGCACGTTTCAGTGAACACGAGAGTGAGAGAAAACGATTAGAAGTGCAAAACAGTAATTATTTAAATTAACAATAATAGTAAAATTAAAAACAAGGCAAAATAACACAATTTACTTAACAACAAACAACGTGACCACTGACCGGTTTTTGCGCTTATTTTGACGTTTTCTGTTGTTTGCTTTAAGATTATATATATATTTTTTTTGCATATGCACATATTTCTGCCAGAGAATAAATCTGCACACACAGACAAACACACACACATCATGATGTACGCTCCAGAATTGAGGCACAAACAAAATAACACGATTCTAAAATTAAACAAGAAAAAAATTTTAAAATAATTTTAGCGCCCCATTGTGAAAACGAAAACGAAAACGAAAAAATATCAAAATAATAAAGTTCTTAAGTAAAAAAGAAAAAAAAAAGTAAAAAGTGAATAATTATGATGATCGAGTAAATTGTTGCACCTAAAAGGCGTTTTAAATATACTCGTACAACACAACCGTGCTAACAGCAACAACTAATACAACTTTAAAATGTCATTGCTATCAACTGTCTCTCGGATTTGGCCACCCGGCTTTCTCTTATTGCTTCACATCAACTTGATGTCATCGTTCAACTTGGAAAATCGTCTGCCAATTGTTAAAATTAATGCGAATCCCTCGTCGTACTTTGGTTACTCCATTGCAACACATACAGTTGGGGAATACAATTGGCCAAATAATACAAAATGGTAAATACTTTTTTACTTTTCTTTTTTTTTCTTCTTTCATACGCTCCATAACCAAATTAGTCATCATTTTGCCCTCGTCCCCCCCTCCCTTTTTGTCTAGATGCAGCAGTACGCGTATTATCTTGTGTAAACAAATGATTTTTATTACCATTATTCATTCCATTGAATTAGCAAGTATTTTCAATATCAAATTTCATATTTGAACACATATACACACACACACATACATACGACTTAAAAAATTCAATGGAAAATATTGTTTTTTTTTAAGTCATTTGCTATGAAAACCGTCACTACTTTACTTTTTTATTGTTTTTGAATTTTTAAACGAAAGTAAACAAGAACAACTTGTTGAAAATAAAATAAACAATTATTCATTGCATTAAAAGAGCTGGAGCGAGAAAAAAGTTATTGACTCTAGATTCCTCAGTTATTTCCGTTCAAAAGTAAATACTTGAGTCACTATTTAGAATTATTTCAGATTTTTCTATTCGGCTTTGTATCGTGAAATAAAATCGTTAGAGCAATTTCAAGGTAGCTTTAAACGATTTTGTTAATCTTACGGTTGAAAGCAGCTGTACATACACACATACACATACTCAAGTTTTATTACGGTGAAAAAAGGTATCTGGGAGCGTATACCAGTGTTCTTTGAGATGAATATCAATTGATCGAAATTTTCTCAATGATTCAACGATCTTAAGTTACATTTTCCTTGAAAAACACTTGTGAAAACGAACTTTTGTTAATAATATTGAATAAAATGTTTTTTTTTCTTGTTTCAAATCGAGTATTTCCATTGAGGGTTTATTCATATTCATGAACAAGGAAGAAAATGAATTAAATAAATGTAGTTCCACTGTGTAATTAATTTATTATCTTTGTATACGTTTGTATTTTATTGTTTTGTCTCAACTGCTATGAATTGTTTCAGTTTTCTTATTAGTACATGATTAGAGCTTGCAACAACAGCATGCGGACTTAAAAATCTCCTTGCAATAAATTCGATTAGTCCATTTATTAACATTTTCTTCTAAATGCATTTTTAATTTCATATCCCCTTTTACATACATATATCATCCGGCTTAATATGTTCAATGCAGACTCTATGGGATACTCAAAATCCAGACTTGTACGTCCCTGTCCTGCATTCCGAGTGGAATGTAAACGTGTGGAATTGTAGAAACACTCTGGATTAAATAATTGAGAAAGGGTATAATGTGTGTTAATTTTTTGTATGGGAAATTGTTAATTTTTAATATTTTAGAGTAGGAAATTTCCCTTTTTCACTTCACCTCGATTCGCGCCTAGCGCTTACGTTAACAGGCAAGAGTGCTTAGACTTATTCTATTGTGTACTAAATATTTATATAAAAGACAAGTGTGTTCATTCAGATTAAATTGTTTATTTTCAAAATTAATTCATTTATGAAGGAAGCCGTGACGTTTTTTAAAAGTTGTAAACCAGCTGTTGTTTGTAATAAAATCTCCTAGATTTTTCTAATCAAAAAAATTTTGGAATCATAGTTGCGACAACTGAAGTTTTTTTTGAAAGTTGCCCTACCAGAGTCAACAATGTAAACAACTTGTAAGTTGCAATAATCGAGTTGCGTTGGTAAAGGGTTGCATTGAGCGAGGTTTTACTGTATTTGTAATTTGAAGCTGTTTTTTGTGTTGTATTATTAAGCCGCATAGTATGGGAGATATTTGTTATTTTTCATGAAAAACTATTTAATTGGTAGTTACTCTTATCATAACTTCTAATTTTCAAAAACGCTAGTAATAAATTAATTGCGGTTACAATTAATTATCGCACAAAAAGTTTATTCTTTTACGAAATTGACGTAATTCGATATTTTGGGAGAAAATTACAAATATGTAATATGAAATACACACCATGGCACACACGTGTATAGTCGTATACTATTTTTGTATAATAATTAGCAATAACATTTTTTAAGCAAATGCGATTGATATGCAACTGCTTTGAATCAGCTTTACATATACATATACATGTTTATATGGATAGAAGAATAATTAAATATGCTAAATGTATTTATTATTAATAATATTTTTTAATAAGCTTGTTTCCTTTAGAAGTGACAGGTTTTATTTCGAAATATTTAGAATCCAAAATTGTTTCGATGCTGATGAAGGGGTTTTAATGAGATTGCAATAATGCAGCCTTGAGGGTTTCGAACAAATAAATTTTGCAGCACGATTAATTTGATACGTTTTATTCTGAATCGCCTGCAGGGAGGGGATTAAACGTTATCTAAAAGTTACTAGTACAATTGCTAGAATGGAAACACTAGTGCAAAGGAGGTTAGCATTTTTGTAGAAAAATATTAGTCCTGATGGACTTAAAGTATTTCAAAAGCACCACTTGCAAATTGGTAGAAGTTTTGTGTATTTGAAGGGTCTTTTTCTATTTAAAAGTATTGGTAACAAACTGGTTCGACGGCACCCAATTGGGTCTAAGTGTACTAGAATACGTCTAGAAGCAATGGTACTAGTGGTTGGGAGATACACGTGATTCCAATTTGAGATGTTATAGGAAAGTTTACAGTCGAAACCTAGTGTTAGTGATTTTTATACTAGCAAAATGCTAGTTAGACTCTAGTTTGATCTCCGGCAGTGATATTGCCTATATGCAAACCCTAAAAAAGTTGTAGATTTTTGAAACGAATCTTCGTCATCCCTTGTCAAGTTTGGTTTGGAGACATACCGGTTTCGGCTATGTTCCATCTTCATTCGGAAATTCGTTCCAAAAATCTACATCAACCCACCCTGTCGGAATATTAAATCAAGTATCACCTAAAAAAATTAATGGAAGCCTTCTGAGCTTCTAATTAAGGAAAGAATGTCAAACAAGTTATGCGCTGCTAAATATGTTTGGCCGGGTAGGAAATCGAATTTTAGCAGATTGTCGGTAGAGTTCTTTTAAATTACTTGTCATATTGGTAGAGAGTACAACAAAATAAAGATTTTTAGATGCACCAAAAAAGAAATTCGAAATTTTAAAAGCAATATCTTGGAAACCGCAGCGGATAGGGAGCCGTAATTTTTAGAGGATGTACATTTTTTTGGCCGCTATAAATCAAGTTAAAATATTCGTTAATTGATTTCAATCTCTTGCATATTCCATTCTGCTCTGTTTCCAGCTGCTACGTCTAATTCTGGTAACATTTATAGTCTACCTGAATTCTGAAGAAAAAGTCAAGTCTGTCTTATCTAATCACTGCTTCAAGGTACACAAATAGCCAATTACATAACAAGGATGACAGGTATAAGACTGGTAGCCAAATAATCCATAAAAAGATTTGTAAAGAAGATAAACGTTAGAAACGTATTGAATGACTTGAAGTACAGAAATTCGAGAGTTATCATAAAAAGAAAACGAAAGTAATGCCAGCTCCTCAGATGGAGCAGACACTATTATAAGTTGCAGATTTATGGAATATACAATTTCTAGTACAAAAAATTAAACATGGCGCCCATTATTACATACATATGTATGTAAGTAGAGCATTGAGATGTGTGCGTGTTAGCAAACTTGAAACTGAATAAAAGTGATGTAACATCGTAATAACGAGCGAATTTATAACATAATTTTCTTTATTCTTTCATTCCATTAGAATTGTTTTAAAATTCCATCATTTATTTTAATTTTTAGGGCGTAGTGCGAGTACGAACGATTTGTTTTCTCTTACATACAAACGTGTTATGGCTTAATACTTTATAAAGTAAATAAAATAAAAAACAACACAATAAAATAGTTTGTAGAATTATAGATAGATAACATTCCGCGGTACCAACCAGTGAGTATGTATTTAAATATAGAAACACATATGTACATAAGTATGTTATACAGATTTCTGCTCGTACACGAAATATACAAATGCTGGCTAACACTTTATTCGAACCATGACGTCATGCCACGTTTCTGTTATAAAGTTGTACATTTGAATGTTTGTCTAGCAAAATTTGTTAAAGAGAAATTGTTAGCTGCCTTTCTTTCATGTTCGGTAACGTTAACGCGTTGTGCTATCGCAAAAATAAGAAGCGTAGCAGTTAAACTTTATTATCGTTATGTACAAACTAATATTTAGTTGGTTTTTTACTTGAAGTACTTTCTTACAAATATTAAATAATGAAATTTAAAAAATTGGCGAATGTAAATGTTAGATAAAAAACGTTGGTTGACATCCTGGCTGATAAAAAATTGACAATTTTACATAACTGTGTTGTATCAGCAAATGATAGTTGTACATTGTGGTTACTCTCTCGCCAGTGAGTGTTACAGCCCAATTCCTGGTGGCACCCCAACCACTGTCGGCAATGAGTTCACATACCTTTTGTATGCAACGCAAAATATCGTCAAGGGGCAGACCACAATGCCATCAGAATACAATCGATTTTAATTCGCTTGTTTTCTCTGCCAATTTTCTTATTTTGGTCATATTTCCAAGAAGCAGCGTAAGACGTTGACATATGTTCTAAATTAATTGGATAAATGGTTGCAGAAGACGTTATACTCTTTTTTGATGTGGTTGTCGACAGTTTTTGTTCAATTGCCAATTGGGCTGTTAAGTTCGATTTAAATATCGTTTTCAGCTGGCGCATCTTATCATACCCTACTTCTATACAACTAAATGACTGCTACACTGTTCCAAGAATAAACATTTCGCACAATTGCAGACTTAAAAAACATGTATTTTTATCCTTTTACTTCACCACCCGCCCGCCCTCTTTCAATAATTGACAGGCACTAATTTTCTGAGTGTTTCTTTTATTAAAAAAATTAATAAATAACTGTTATATGTAGATACAACACTGCCGGAGATCAAAACAGTGTCTAACTAGTATTTTACTAGTATACAAATCACCGGTACTAGTACTCAACTGTAAACTTTTCTATATCATCTTAAGGGGCTTTTACACTATTAGATCAAGTAAAGCAACATGTCAAAGTGAAATCAATTTGTAATCTGACTGTTAAAAAATAAATTGGTATAAAAAAAGTTGAGCTGCTGGAAATTCTCCAGAGCCACCGCCGCCGACACCCACCCGAAATTGCTCAGCTATCGCCACACAAAGTATTGCTTCGGCTTCTGTATCTGCTGCTTTCTCGAACTAAAAAACACGTCTTTTTAATTTTCTTTCAAGTTTGATAGTGTAAACACACAATGTAATAAGAATATTTTACTTCAGATTTTTTTGACAGTGAAAACGATTATGACTGATTATGACAGTGTGTAAGGGGCTTTTAACTATTTGGAAAGGCAAAGCTTGACATTGATGTTTTTTATAGAACTCTAATCTATGCTCGATACCAATGTACCTCCCATCTGTCAGTATCCTTTTAAGGAACAAAGTTCAATACTATTGCCCAACTAACGTCCGGTTGTGACGTAAGGTAGAAGGTTATAACTCGATAATAATGCCTGTATTTTGTTTGTGTAAAATTAATTTTGTAATACACACTTTATAGGGAATACAGGAATATCTGTGCAATCTTACTAAATTCTTAACTTTCAAAATACGGAACCCATGAACGACTAAGAAAAAAAATATCGTAATAGATTCAGGCTAATAAAACTAATACAAAAACAACAAACTGAAAATGAAAATTTTAGAACAGACAGACGACCCCCAAACAATTTGTTATTTTGTTCCTCTTTTTCTCGGTTGGGTGACTGAATGTGTGTTAATTTGAGTTGTTAAAGAAAAAAAAAACTTCATTAAAATTCTTTTGTATGAAAAAAGGTGAAAGAATGACAAATGTTACATTGTGTTTTTATTGACACAAATGTTCATTGAGTCGTATTGAAATGAAACGAGTACAAGTTTCTTACAAAAACAAAACAAAAAAACATGAAATATTTTGGTTAAAAGTAACATATGGAGTTAGTATTAAATGCACATTTTTGTGAAGATAATTAATTTGAAATGATAATAAATTTACAAAAAACATATTTTAATATTTAAATCATTAAAACTTAACAGTTGAAAAAAATCGAAAAAAAACTGAAAGTTGTCATAACATTTTGTAAACTGACGACGAGCTAAAGAATGGTTCGAAGGTTCCTTCTCTTTGCTTATGAACTTCTTTCATTTATAAAAGACAAGAAGTTCTTTTCTTCTTTTTTTTGATTCCAAATTTATTTATAAAACTGGGAATTCGTATCCGTTCTTGTATTAGTTTACTTCCCAGTTGTTATCTGCTCTTTCTAGTGGCTGTATTTGACTTGGTTTGAAATGCCCTAAAAACCTTTCGTCACTTACATCTTAGAATAATCACTTTTCTAGTTTGTTTTACTAAGAAATACATAAAAAACATTTTCCCATTACGAATTATTAACGCCGGCGTAGAATATGGACAATGAAAGAGGAAAAAAATATACAACAATGTAATTGGAGAAGGTGCTTAGCAAGCAAATGTCTAGAAAAAGTTTACGGGAATTCTCATAAACACAACAAACCTCAACTTAACACACTTAGCTTTGTGACATGTCCCAGCAAAGTGTTTTTGTCGAAAACATTTTCAATTTCGTTTAGAAGTTTTTTTTATTTATTTTAGAAGGAGGTGACGATTTTTCCTGAGATGTCAAACTCCGAACATTGTAGCAGTATTCTTTGTATGTAAAACCTGCTGAGAGAAATTGTTGGAAATTTAATCCTTTATAATACTTTAAGACGTAGCAGATTTCTGTGACTGTCAAGTCAAAACAAAAATTGAAGAGTTAAAATAATTTATTTTAAAAACAACAGCCGCAAGAAAACCATAAACTTTGGATACAACTTAAAAGTTTGCTTTAGTGTTGAAGCTACAATTCGCACTGAACTTTTCAAAGTGTTCAAAGCATGTTTTCACTCCAAGTTTGTAATAAAAAATGGTTAAGTCACCAAAATAATGCAAGCAGACATACTTACATACATACACATGTATGTATTCGTGTGAATCTGTATTAGGGATTTTGGGGATTTATTGGTTCTTACAATTGGGGGGATGTATTTTGAATAATTTAAAGAATAATTTATTTTTTATTATAAACTCCGTTTATCGCCTACAATTTCTTCTCAGGATCTGACAAAGTTGCGTGGAGGAAAAGAAGAAGAAATAACTCCAAGGAGATTTGTTGCAATTTGGGAGAAATGGGGGGAAATTTATTGATAATATAAAATGGTGTTCATTGGTTGATTGTTTCAATCAAAATGCCTTTTGTTCTTTTGTTTGGGGGCTTTAAAGCTGCGAAATATAATTGTTTCAATTCAATGCGTTACATTAAGGTGTATTTTAAAATATTAAAATATAATATGTGTGTTTAGTAAGCAAAAAATTAGTCGTAATAGAAGCAATATTTGAAAAAGTTTGTAGTCAAATATTAATTTAGCTAAATTCAAATATATTTGCAAAGTACCCTTTTATAGGTTACTTATTCTCCAAGACTGACCTGAATACCAAATTTCAGCTCTCGAGCTATAGTGAAAGTACCCCATAATATTGATAAGTGAGTCAGTGAATAGGTTTCGTTTAGGTTTTACTCTGTGGTTGCATCGTGTGTATTAAAAAAGGAAACTAGGTTTCTAAAACATTTGTTCGGTAGTCGGTATTAGAACGATAGATATATTCAGCAAAAAATTGTTGTTACATATTGGCAGGTGCTGAGGTACGAACACAGGCGATTCAAGTCATCGAATTCTTAATAATTAACACGCTAACCTTCGGATCCTTATATTTTAATTAAGTACAAGAATACTTATATTATGCCTATTAAGAACAATTTATGGTGAGAGATTAAATGTAAATAATAATTTATTTATCGCAACTTAAGGAATTTTTAAAATCTTTTCATATTGTTGTAGAGAATATAATATGGTTATCGTGGCCTTGCCTCAATCATGTTGTTTCTATACGCATAAAAGCGTTTCTCAGCATTTAGCCAATGCTCTGTAAAAATAAACAAAGCAAAATATTTATTTAACATTCTGGCATATTAATGTACTTCATCTATGTGGCAAAAAATTCTTATTTAATTGTTGTTTTAGTTCCATAATTCAATTTGATTAATTTTGTGCCCAAAGTGTATATGTTCACATTTTAATCGTTATTTCACGTGGCCTAAGCTTTCTTCTTAAAAAATGTAATGATTTTTTAAAACACTCTTTTACGAAAAGTTTCCTAATGGCCCTATTTAGCGTTGATGACACGTAACAAGTAGAGTACTACGCCGAGAGAGTTAGGTGGGTCAGAGTGACTAGATGTTTAAACGTATTTTGTCGCTTGGCGATTCAATTAAAATTAATTGAAATGAATTGGAGAAAACAACAATTTAAACGGAGTTTTAACCGAACTTTACTCAGTGGAGAGTGGCTGTTGAGTGCGTGTTCACACGTGATGAACTAGCCAGTGAATCGTTGCGGAAATGAAAATGGTATGGCGGGGAAATAGTACTCGGCGCTGTAAACCAAATGTGATTCTAGTAATTCCCTCTCTCTACTATACTCAGGCACTGACGCGGCCAAAACATGTTTTACTGTTTAGAAGAAACGTGCACTCGGCCGAGTTACTGTCTCACAAGTGTAATTAATAAATTATATTCTGAAATAGCCTCATTAGAATAAGGTTTAACATAACAGCAAATTTTAAATTCAATTTCCCATAGTGCTGGTCAAACATTTGTTGCATAACGACGCTATAAACAAATTGTGACAATAATAAACATACATACCTACAACCGACATTGTTGATGATATACATGAGTATGTGTGTATGTATTGAGGTGTGTTTTCGTAGTTTAAAAGACAGGTAAGGAGATAAGCAATTAAGTGAATAAATTTGAACCTTTTGGGTATTAAAAATAAGCGATATTTCTTTCCTATTGTCTGGCTCACAGAGATACTACGCGTAAATGCATTCTTAGGACGTGTATTTAAATACCACTTGGAAGACAATGTAGAAAAAAAAAACAGAACAAACAGAACATTAACCGAAGAAATGCGTAGATATCATATCAATAAATTTATCTTTCGAGTGTGTGTAAGTAAGAAACGAAGGAATACGAGTATGTCTACCACACATGTTGTGATTTAAATATGAATAAATAAATAAATTCAAAAGAGAACAAACATTGAGGTATCACATCACATCACATCACATTGAATTTTATAAACAACAAGATACAGGTAAAAGAAATGTCTATAACGTTTGTATGTACTCTACGAATGCCAGTGTTGTCAACCCTTGCAGGATCAAAAGACACCGTATGCAGTTCTCAAACGGTTAAAAAAGGCGAAGCATTAAAAATAACTTGAAAAAATATACGTAAACAAAATTTTTAGAATCCGAAAGTAATCTTAAGATATTAAAAGCCTAAAAATCACTGGAGAAAATACCCGAAGTTTCGCAAATTTCTTTAGCTAAAAGTTATTACAAGTTATTTCGTTAAATTTTTTTTATTTTCAAAAGGAATTTTGACAGTTACCAATTTTTTAAGCTAAAAATGTGCTTGGCTCTTGGTTGCAAACACTGATGAGTAGAGATACATATTTGTTTACATATGTATGTTTTTATTCGTACGATTGCCAATACGTTCGCGGATGTGACGATTCGGAGCAACTTTTGCACAAGAATTCGGGGGACCATTTTTATGGCAATCATCAAATAATTCTCTTTTTATTTCTATTACACAAATAATAGACGCGTTCGAGAACTCAACATCGGAATCCCGGGAGTAACCAATAATACCGAAGAGCGTTTGTTTATTGTGTTAACGGGAGCGATTGGGAGAGTAAACTATATGCTTGTTCTTTTTGGCCGTAGCATCCCTGGCTTTTTCTTCGGTTAAATTGGACAAGTTATCAAGCAATTAGCTGTTTGAAAAATAAACAATAAAAGTTAATTTGTATAAAAATAAAATAGAAAAACGTGATTTTATTACGATCAACACGTGCTTCCCTGCGCAATATACAGAATTTTGTTTAAAATAAAAAGTAACACATTCAATATTTAAGACATAAAGACGCTAACGAAACCGAAATTCTAAAGCTTTTCTATAAAACTCAGAACTTTAAGAAATCGAAATCAAAAGTTTTCATTTAAAACGTGATTTTAACTGAAAAATAAATTATTTTTAAAAACAAGACTCTTGCAACTACCGCCATCCAGTACGACGCGATGATGGTAATAAAATGACTTGAAGGAATTTTCTTCAAGTCTGTCTCATGGTCATTTCTTAAATAACTGACTAAAATAAACCACGCCTACCAATAAATTCAGTCACACAGTTCAAATGGGCACAATTACAAAGACAAAGACATTCCGTACTTGCCAGAGTACAAACCTTAAAGCCCTTATCATTCGTTATCAATTGTGTCCCAAAGACATAAATTAAGAATATTGTTTGTTTAATTTCTGTATGAGCGTGTGTTTGATTATTGACAAACACAAATGAATGATTGCCAAATAAAAAAAAAGAAGTTATGAACAAATAAATGCGTAACCCCTTAAATCACAAGAATATTATTCATATTCGTTTTCGTACAGCTGCAACAATTTAATAAGCAAAAATGTTTTCAATTATGAGTTTAACTAGAAACACTGGCCGCTTTCCGAACAAATTGTGAACAATGTGTTTTGGAAAGATGCTAATTATATTGTCACCACTGTGTGTGTTTAGTACTCAGTCAGAAATATATTTTACGTTCTTTACGCCAGCCAACCAGCCAGGCCCATAAACAATGTTGAAATATTGGAAACACGCCCGTATTTTCCGGCACAATAAATAAACATTTAAATAATTTTAGAAATCTTAAATAAAACCTTATTTTCAGTAATTAAAAAGAAATAAATTTCAATATGTTTTCGAGTAAATACTCGTTGGTACGAGTACGTAGTGGAAGCTATAAAACTTGTTGAAGTTTCACAATCTTATAATTTGTTTTTTTTTTTTTTACTTCTAATCGCATCTAAGAATCTTGGGTAATCGGTTGAAACACACACTTGTGTTTTAAATAAAACAAAAATATAAAAGTTCTAATTATGAAACATGATATGTGTGTCCTATTCGTAAAAATGCACTCGTATCAGAGGCCAATTGTAAAATATTTATTTTTACAAGTTTTTCCGTTTGTTATTATTTTTATTTCAATATTGAATTTTAATTTAAATTTTGTTTACAAAAACTCTTAATTTTTATCACAATCTTCACACACACACACACACACATACTCGTACATACTTGCATGGCTGTGTTTGTGCTTGCATCGTATTTTGTTTAGACGCCTTCCTTTTGGGTCAGCGATTTATTTCTCTTGTGGTCTTTACTGTTTGCGCGATTGTTTAATGACAACTCTGTGTGTAACCAGTTTTGTAAAGGGGGGGGCTTTTGAGACAAGTTTTTTGTCATAGAATTTATTTATTAAATTGAAATTGTTTGTGTGGGTTGTTGGTTGCTATTGCTCTTTGGGTTCCACAAATATTTGAAATATTTGAAAATTGTGTGAAATAATGTTAAGTCTTGCACCTGTGTGAAGTGTTTACGAGTGTTAAAATCAATGCAACAGTATTTGTGCGCTCTACTTTTTTAACTATTTGATTTTACGAAAAGTTGAGAAAAATGTTTTTCTAGTTATTAATTCGTACAGTATGTTTTACAATTTCATTATTGTATTCATAACTAGAAAGGGTGCGTCGTAAAACTTCAAAAACTCAAAAATGACATAAAACACAGATGAGTTTGCAGTGGAGGAAGAGACTATGGGATCCTTCGCTCAACCAAACGAAAATTATTTGTTTTCTCTAAAACTTACCCCCATCAAAAGCTTTAGCTGGATCCGCGCTTGGTTTAGAGACACACTGTTTTTGCACTGATGGATAGCACTACAGGGCGGGGTTACTACATACATTTTTCGTTCTCCCAAATTTAAAAAAATAATTCCCCAAAAAATCCCCTGTTGAAAGAAAACGTTTCCAAAAAATACACACACAAATCACAAATGTTTATGAATTAGAACTAAAATTATTTAGCATATCTTTCGTTGATTTAAATCCTTGCGCCAATTGCTTGCAGTGCCTTGTGCCAGCTGTATTTGTAAGGTTATAAACCTTTTGGTCGCAATTGCACGAAGGTTAGAGCCATATCATTTTCAGAACATTCATTCCAATTGGTGAAATGAAGTTTATTGCACTTAATCTCGTAAACATCAATGGTTTTGTATTTGTGTTAGTGAATTTAAATAAATGTACCGCTTAAAAAATATACTTTTAGCTTGTGAACAGCTGTTGTGTTTTGTATATCGTTGTTTTACTAACTGCCAAAATATAAAAATAAAATTGAATCAGGCCTGGGAACTTGTAATTTGAAACATATCACAAAAAAATTGTTACATAATTTATAATTTTATTTCAAAACGAATAAATTAGCAGTAAAGTTAGAGTCATATAAAGATACCGGTGACTACATATTACCAAGATTTTCATTATTTATTTAAACGAGAAACCTAGTCCCAGCTATGGTCTCGACACAATATTTTCAAAATGAAGTCGTCGTATATTTATAAAAAACTTTTCAATGCAAACTACCGACAACGAACATAAACTATTATAAAATAAGATGACGACAAACCCTATAACATGGTAACAGGGACTTGTGAATTGAACAATTATAATTGAAGCACATGTTCAAAATAGAGTGAAAAAAAAAAATCTACAAATTGGCTGTTAAAGTTTTTTGTTTAACGCGTATGAAACATTTTGTTTTTACACAGCAATGGCAATTTCCGCTGACTAGCTTACTAAACATCGCTTTCTTCTAAACGAAACGAGGGCTTATCGCCAGTTAATTCAATAAAGTTTTTTTTTTATTTTGTAAATAAAATATATGTTTTTAGAAAAACATGATGGCCCTGAATGCAATCAATAGTTCATAGTTTGTTTTAATTGTTTGAATAATTTCAAATCTCTATTGATATATTGAATTTCGTTTCCGTTTACATTAAAATAAATAAAACAAACAAAATCATGAAATAAATTATAAAGTTCCCTTAAAACATGTGACTACAAGGAAGTGAATTCGTTTATTAGTTTCATGAATGTCTCTTTGTTCTTCATATTGTTGTTTTATTTAACTATTGGCGAAAAATTCATCACCTCCGAGTCCCTTACAGATTTGCGTGCAGCTTGATAAAACCAAACAGACATTCACATAAATTATTTCAATTTCCTTTAATCCATTTAGGGGTCTTTTTTTCTCAATTGAAGCAAAAATCTTGTAGCAAGTTACGTTTCTGATTTCTATTTTTCAAAGAAGCGTGTTCTTTTGCTGCCGAGTTCGCATCTGTGTGTGAAATATTTTAAATACTTTACGCTACTGCTGCACGAAAAAATATTCACTGCGGTTTTTATTAGGTGCGGTTAGATGATAAAATGATTTTGTTGACTTTGAGAGCACCGAAATTTTGTCGCCGAAGCTGCTTGATGGAAATGTCTATCCTCCTTCACTAGCTCTTCATGTTAGCAGCGATAGAAATGTCATGATACGGTCCACACCCAACAGTGGCTTTCTTTGGATGTACTGGTGGATTTCGTGTTGCTTGCTCATGCACAAGCTAAGGCAAAACAGGACCCCCGTCGCTGAGGATGATTTTTTTCTGAAACCCGGACTGCTGCGCTCCAACTGAACCCATCGACTCGAATTTGGTCACCAAACGTTAAATGATCATTGAGCAGTACGATGGTATAATCATCAAAAATCTTTCCGTCCCTGTTGTAAATCCCCCTACTAAAATATATTAATGTTGCAAGATCAACGCAACAATTTGATGCCATACGTAGTACGTAAGTATATTTATATTGGATGTATGAATGAGTGTGTGCTACGTTTGGGTTGATTTTGTAATTTGTTTGCAACGAAAAAAATTTCATAGTGATTAATTGTCATGTTGAGTCAAAAGGCAGGCAGGCCTCTTTTGAATACTTTTTGGTTAAAATTTCATGTGATAAATTTTATTTAAAATAACTTGTCGAATACACGCATTAACTCCACTCCTCTGTGTGTTAATGTGTGTTTTACTAAACTGAACTATTAGACTGGAACATTTGCGTACATGAATTTTACGCCGTGTTGCAAAATGCAAAATAATTGTTTTTTATGCTGGCGCTTTAATTCTATTTAAAAAATCATTTTAAAATAACATTTTAGGGAAAACACGAATAAATAAACTAGATCAGGGGTGGGTCCAGGGGGCCGTAGATAAGATATTTCTAGCCAAAATTAATATTGAACGATTTTGTTTATATAACACATTAAATTGTTCCAGTCCGTGAGTATCTAAATGAGATTAAAAATGTGTGTCATATTAAATTTCCAGTGTTACCACTATTTTTAAAGGTTAAATTAGCAAACGTCAAGGGTTTTTATATGGAAAATCCTCAGTATCTGTTTCCTTATATTTAAAAGTCTTCAAAAAATCTCGAAATCCTTTTAAATAAAAAAAAAAAACGTTTAACTCCAACAAACATTACTCTTAATTCCAACAAATTAAGTTTCATTAAATTTTAACAGAGTGTAAATCATGAAGAGATCGGGGGACAAATTGTGGAATGTCATATGGGTCGGTGTTTGAACAGAATTTAAATGAAAATTTCGATCGATATCGAAAGTCGTAATTAGGCTTCACTGTATAAAAGGTAGTAACTGACATATTTATGTAATTTAACAACAATTTATAATTTTATGTATAAATATCACATATCGATAGTTAATTTTTAAATATTCTTTTGTGGAAAAATTACCGATTTATATCCAGCGATAAAATATTCCTACTTCAAAGAACAATTTCTTATTTTGTCCAGGAATTTATTTCTTATTTATTAAATAATTTCCTAAATGTGTGGAGGTATGTACGTTTTTATTACAATTACAAATTACTGCTTGAAGAAAAATATACATAAGTATTTCTTGAATTCTATTAATTCGTGGCAAGATCGTTACAGACACTTTTGCCGCACATTTTTCTCAAATTGCAATTTGCCAAGAGTCACGAAAAATATTAGAGGCATGTACAAGGCAGCCGTTAAGACATTAAACATTTTCATTAAGATTCTGTTAGCGATCATTAGCCTTTTGTTCTAGTTTTCGAATTAAATGGATTAGATGTAGATATTTCCTTATTTCTGCTTCTTGATGTTGTTTTGCCAGCGCAATAAAAATAATTTCTTTGTAAAATCGTTACTCACAATTTGTGTTTTAGTATCGGAATGATGATGTTTCCTACAAATTCCAACGTACATATTTATGTTTTAAGATTTCTTAATCACACACATATGTACGTACACACATACATGTGTATAAGATCATATAAAATTAGAAGAGATGATGATGGGTGAGTCGCATTCACTGTTGCCGGATTTTACGATTTATCGTCATTTGGACGTTTTTTGCAATTAATAAAGTGTTTTTGGACGATTTGACGACTTTTTCTTAAAATTTTGTGATTTTCCGAAAGATAACATTGTCCTCATTTGCTAATTTTGTAAATTATCAGGTAACATTTACCCATAATTTGGGGAAAACTAGAATTTCTGAAAACCAACTGAGAGCGTTAAGATGTTCCAAACAAATAAGGAACGTTTTACGAACCCCAACAAATCAATTGTAGGATATTTTATTCTTACTTTTCTTTCTACGTTTGATTGATATTTGCTAATCTCGAAATATAGACGCAAGAGCCAATAAAATTAAGACAACCCAGCTATGTGTTCTTCTCAAAGGAATTGTTCACTTATTTTCACAATTGTCTTTAGTATTACTCGATCCAGTTTGCATTTATAACAATGATCTTTATTTTAAATTATCACTTTCGAAACTCAATCTACGCAACAAAATGGATTTGGTACAATTTAATATTTGCGTAAAATTGTAACCCTCTGAACTACGAATCCACATAATTGATATGAAACAATCCCTCGCTTTATTTTGATTTTAATTTTTCTTTGTTTTTTGTGGCAAATTTTTCCTCGCTTGCAATATTTAAAATTCTTAGAAACTGGTTAAAATTATAAACTTATCGTAATATGTTTCTTCAATTTCACTGATTCAAAGTCTTTAGACTTTGAGGGAGCTTTCTAGAATTTAAAGGCTTATTGGCGTAAAAGGTAAAATTCCATTGATATACCATGGAAAATGTATTAAAAATATATTATGATCTTATATTGACATTTTTCTTACGATTTCATAAAGTGTTTTCCAAATATTTTCTACAACATTTTCCGATTTTCGACCCTTTTTATCTGGCAACTTTGGTTGCACCTCAAGCAAATAATTATTTTATTCTATGCATTTGCATATGAAATTTCAAAGTCGTTCCATTTCATTAAAGGGCATTAACCTCCTCCAAGTCACACGTGCAGGTATGATAATCGTAAACTCTTTGAAATAAATTGTTTCTTACTTATCCGTATTCAAACTTGTATTTTTGCTTTGATCTGATTTGGTTTAAACTACGCATTTTAGAATTATGGGTCATGTGTTATATTTTTGTTTTCTTTTAATCCGAATGAAGCAATTTTAAGAGCAAATTTTAATAGTAAACTAATACAGTACGCCCTCGGCTTGCGTAACCATCAATTATCGCAACAGCAAAATCTTTTACAGATATATACTATATTAGCCTAAACCTGAAAATTTGGAGACACGGCTATCGCAACTTTTCATTTTTTTTGCTCTCAGTTTACTTGTTTCTTTTTTTATATACAAACTGGATTTTACCGTCAGTTTTCGGTTAAGTAATGCGTCAATAGTATACCTGGAGAATATACAGAGGTGCAAAATATGCTTTACAAGTGGTTTCTGAAACAAAGAAGCCAAAACCAACCAGTTTCTGCAGAAATGTAAAAAGCGAATGTTTGAGTCTTGCATGGCTCAATTTCGGTCATTTTAAAAAACCACATGGTATTTGTATGTTCAAGTTTTGTAATGATAAACTATCAAATTAAGAAAACCTGGTGGATCCGTTTTTAAAGAAATGACAACTTTAAGTAAAGGAACTAGGCGCCACAGCAGCTCAAATCTATAGTACGAATGAAAGTAAATTATTCGACAAAGTCAGCGCCCAATAAAAGACTTGTACGAGTAAGTTTGTACGAGAAAGCTCTCACTGAACGAAAAATGAACAAAGACCGCAATACATTTCCTGCATTTACTAACGCCTCCGGTATGCACAAAATATGTGTGTATTTTTCTAGGAAAAGTAATATTTTTCCTGTATTAGAGCATTAAATTGGTGGTTTCAATTGCTAGAAGCCGAGTAGAATATTGCAAAAAACTCCGATTTTGTAACAGCCTCGATCTAAAATTGTTGCATAAGTCGAGGGATTACTGTACTATATTCTAGATTGTATATAAAATAATAATTATAAAACTTTAACCTCATGATAAGTATCCAAATCGAATAATGTGACCAGATACATGTTCATGTTCACGTCTCCGTTACCCAACGTTGATGAGAAAACTTTTAAAATCATTAAATACTGGGCATAGAGTATTATACTGCCTCTTATTTATTTGATTTTATAAATTTCCACAAAAATATTTATTATGTTTTGACAGAGTTATTATGTAAATTTTCAAAATTTCCCATGCCTTGAGTTAGTGGCGACAAAGTTATAGTCCGGCTAATTAACTCCTTTTAAAGTAACTTTCAATTACATATAAACTTTTGTAAGCTGACAGTTTTCGCACTTATCTGCATTTGGCATCTGCCAATAGTACTACCAAAATAGGCAACTAACTGACTTAACATCGCACTGTTAGTAGAAGTATTGCCAATTTAAAATAATAATTTGAAGGTGGGAGGGGGAGGTGCATGTTGAACAATTTGGGTGGAAATTCACATTGTGCAGATTTTCAGATGTTTTGTGGACACAAGCAAGTTTTGTTTGCATATTAAGTTCAACTGTTGGTTGTTGCTGTTGCTGTTGCTGTTGCTGTTGCCGATACAGATGTTGGATCGCAGGCAAGATTTAGCAAAGTCAATAATGAACGTTTCATGAATAGTTAGTATAACAATGAAGAGACACAAACATTGATGGCACATCAATGATAACTTTGAACAAATTTAAAGTTAAAATTTCAAATAAAAAATACAGACACAGAAAACAGAGAAGTTTAAAGGAGCGTGAAATATCCAGTAGAGTTGAATTGCCAACTAAATGCAATTCAATATCAAGCAACAGCTCTAGCTTTAAGGCGCGTTTAATAAGCTTAAAGTAGTAATCCGTAGATATTCAAAAGTAGAAAACAATGGAATGCAATTTCTGCTTCAAAAGCAAAAGATATTCATCAAAAGGTGAGGTTCAGGTGTAAAAAGGTTCATTTTGGTCGAACCCCCTCACACCGGCAGCCAATATTATCAAGTTTCATTATATTCCGGTTGAATACAAAAAAAATCAAAACAAAACATAGCAGATTCAATTTAATGCTTCTGAATAATTAAGCCATAAGTACTCGGCGTCGTAGTCAACTTTTTAGCAGAGGTACGTTTGAAATATTCGGTTAATATTCTCACTGTTACCGCTTCATTATGAGTTCCAATTTGTTAAGCTTGTCCATGTTGATGTTGACAGAAGAATGAATAAAGTAGGAACTACTTAGAGATTAAACAATTGGAAAATTGTAGCAGCTACTGCCAGATGCTCTAATTGTCTGTTTAATAAATTAAGCAGAGCAGTTTAAGTTCAAAGAAATAACAATTGCTCTTCCTACACACGTGCCAAATATCCAATTGCATTTTCTTTGTTTCTCGCTCCCCCTGCTCTTTAGTGAACGCCAGTTTGTGTTGCAAACATCGCTTGATGCACACTTACGGCTGTGGACAAAAGGCAAATCAAGCGTGCTAATCACTCTCAACCGATTATGTAGTGAGAGTTCTGATTTGCTCATTTCTTTTGTTTCGATTTCTATGGAATCAGCAATTAAAAGGAATTAGCAATGTACTGATGCAAGTAAGTGTTGACCCAGTGGCTACTGTAACAAAAAATTATTTGATCAATTTTTAAAGTAAAATGTGATTGATTTTGAGCTGGCCCAAATACACATGTCTGTATGTATGGATGTATGTAAAGAAAGAGTGTTAAAAATGTTTTTAGGGTCTTTAGGCTCGATACCCGACACTTATGCGACCTACTCGTATGGAACACAACTGTCCTACTTATTAATTGTGCGCTTAACAAATGGCGATGTGTGAGTGTGTGTGTGTGTGTGTAGTTTACAGAGTGAGTGCAAAAAAAAAAATGTAACAACGATTGAGCCAGTTTCTTTGCTGAGGGTGTAACTAAATATGTTTGTTGACCTTTTACTTCTTTGCATTAGTTTGCACAGCTGTTGTAGACATTGTCTTGCATTTGGCCTAACATATCTTTTAATTTTATTCGTATAAATTTTAAATGTTTAATTTTAGTCAGCTTTTAACACCTTTTTTGCTACTTGTCATAATATTTGCTACGTTATAATAGTCGTTTGCTACGTTATAATAGTGGGCCGTCAACCAACTTATGCTGTTGTAATGTTCGATTATCATGTGACAATTGTGTATATTTGCATGTAAATAGAAACTGAAAAAGACAGCTTCTTTTTATATATAACAGTCGTCGGGAGCAGGTCTAAGAAAATAAATCCCGACCATCGTCTTGTTTAGGACACTGACTGACTGTCTTGTCTGAGAGCCTTTTATTGATATCAAAAGCAAAAAAATCCATTATGTATTGACTCATGTACTCGTGTTTGAAAATGCCGCACCATAATCAATACAACAAAAATATCCTTGCTGATTGCATGTTGCAATTACATACGTACAACTGTAAACATATCGCACCCCAACTTCAAAGGGGAAACTTGAAAATTGCTTATTATGATTTTGTCTAACAAGACGCAAAATTCTATTTTGTTTTTGTTATCGTAAATTTTAAAAAAAAACATCCTATAATTGCACTACCCTTCAATCGACAAGTATATCACATAAATCACATGACATGAATAAGTGCTATTCAATTAATCAAGTCCTTTACCGCATTTTTAATTGTATCTAGAATGAATAATAATCAGCTTTTTCTTAATTTCATTCATTGCTTTCACATACTTTACAATTTATGCGCTTCCAAATAGTTTTTTAAGTTTTCTGTAAAAATAAAAATTTCAAGTTGGGTCACCTTTGAAGTGGGTGTGCGATATGTAAGTATTCGTATGTATGAATGTAGTCAGCATGGCGAGTAAAGTTATTATAAAATCACATCAAATTACTTGACTTGTTCTTACGATTGGTGCATTGCATGTTTTTAAAGAATTCTAATATTTTAATTTTTCATTTCGTCTGGTTGGAAAACAAGTTCTTGAATGAACACGATGTTTAGTTTTCGAGAGAATTGTGTTTTTTCCTTCAATTTTAATAATGACATTTGCAAAACTGTCCGTTAATAGAAAAAGACACTAATTGACAATTTTGTAAAATTCAAAGATAATGATTTCATTTAGAAAACGTTAACATAAAGTTAACAGGTCTCGGCAATGAGACACCAACAAAATCTGACATGTGAGCAGAGCAGATGGAAAACTTGAAAATTATTTTCCTTGATTCTTTGCAGCAGCATCGAAGCTAAAAGCCATAGTCTCTTTCAGTTCGAACTCGTAGTTGTTTAGCTAGTGAACGGTAACGTTTATTTAAGAGACGTAATCAGAGAGGAGGAAGCAGCTGCTTAAGAATTTTAAGATCGTAATTGGATTTTATTTTCACGTGGCAAAATGTCTTATGCTTTTGTTATTATTCGGGTTGCGAATTTCACGTAAATAATTTTTACTATTGTTAATCTAAGTTCAGCACAGATTAACAATTTTGCAGTGAAATAGCTGGGGTTCGTTTGTGCATATTTCGGCATATTATTCTGTTTTGCTTACAATATTAAATTTTTACAAATAAAACATGACAGTGATTAAAATAGTAGTTGTGCAAACAAAACATCGGTTTCATAGTCGAGACTTTTTTGAATGCTTTAGCAACATGCAACTACTCACGAATAACTCCTGTCAATATGAAATATAAGGTTTTCCAATAAATGCGGGTCATTGTTGCTAGTCGGCTGCGGTCATGTTTTATTGGCGTCATCTCTGAAATTGATGCTAAATCACCATCACGATTGAGCAGCACGTTCAAATTATAAAATTTTATTTTTAAAGACAGCGTTTGGTGGTCAAATGTTAGACGACCGGTTCGATCAGCTAATAGCTAACCCTCGCACGCAGTGTTGTAACTGTTTTTAGTTTCCCCACCAAATCCCTTGTCGAATATGGCCGAAATAGCCCATAAATTTCCAATATATAAAATTATGTGCTTTTAGTTAAAAAATATTTTTGTTTCATCATTACAAATTTTGTAATATTAAAAATTCAGTTAATTTAGTTGTTTTATCATTAAAATTACAGTGTTTATAACAATTAAAACAAAGTTCTCATATTCTTTAGGAATGTTGAAAAAGTTGTACCTTTTGAACAGAGTTCTTTCTTGTTTCCACTCGGCCATATGGCAACGATCGATTTTCAACAATTTTAATTTATTTTTTTAATATATGTATTTTGTAGTCTTTCATTTCTTCTTTTAGCGCCATTGCCTTTTGATATTCATTTTTATATGCAAGGAATACTGATTACCTTACTTTCATAACGTCGCCCTTGCATGTATCTGATTAAATCTGTCCTGATACAAGTATGAGAGCCAAAACGAAAATACTTCAATTCACACACCCTGCTAATTTATCAACCTTAAACTCATGTTATAAGGACGTAAGACAGTGTTTTATTACGTTGTAAGGAACTAAGGTTAGGTCACATGAAGTGTTAAAGGCGCGACAAGAAATCATAATTATTATAAAAAACTTGTTCGTCATGCAATTCTACCGTCCGTATAGTAAACAATAAAAAAATTTGGCAAAAAGTCGCCGAGGACTTTAAATGTAGCGAACTATCTCGCCAATCGCAAAATGATTATGGCCAATTTTGGTGACAAGTAGCCGTATCCGACAACACTGGTCGCACGTTAAAGTAACGCAAGATCGCCCGTGGATGTGTGCAGAAGAACCCGAGGTAGTCTTTTTCGCAGAATTCTATTCCTTATATATCTGCGCATATATATCCACAGTTATATATCATTATTTATTTATTTTTAGCAATTAAGTTCGTGCACAGAAAAATCATAAATCTGATTCAATCTATGAGGAAAATGTTGATTTTATTACGATAGTAATTGAAAATATTTAAGTAATATTTAATAATATTATTAGGAAGTAATAATCGAAAATGTCTGAAGCGACCTATTGTACAAATACGCAATGTTATAAACATAAAGCAAAAACAATTGCCTAGCGGAAATTCCCCGAACCGCGATTCAATAACAAAAACAACTTCTACAGAAAGAAAAAGTAAACAAAAGATACACACAAACACATATACGAGACTATTAAGCCAGCAAATGAAATAAATGATGAGCAATTTCAGGTATGTTCCGGACATTTCAAGAAGCGGCCGTGATCTCTATATAAAGGCGCCGTCCACCGCAGACAGTAGAGTTGACTTTGAGATTTCATAGAGTGAATATCTGTGTGTACAAAAGAGTGTTAAGTGTACAGTGTAAATTAGTCCTGAGGAGTTCTAAGTAGAGTCTTAATTGCCGAATAAAGTTGTGTACTGATAAAATCATTAAGGACTGTGTATTTTAATTCTTGCAATTAAACGAACCCTACAAATTAACGTTTATTGTGGTAATACAAGTAACAATATTTTATTGAAAAGTTTGTTGAATTTTTTTTTAATTTAAGTTTTACGGTCTTAACTAAATATTTGTGTCCTTAAATATTTTTATTCATAGCCGATATCTTGCTCCGCCTTTTTGTAGCGGCGTCTGAAAATAAAAATATTTTAATTTTATTGTCAGGCAGAAAGATCCATAAAGAGGCGCGGGGCCGATTTGGAAAATAGATCAAACCTTCTTGATTATATATAATAAATTCATGCAATGATCACCTAAAAATTATAGCACACCCACCCATAAATAAAGTAAGAGGGTTAAAGGAAGAAATATATTTTTTATTTTTTCTTGCTATATTTTTTTGAGAAGAGAATGCATATTTGTTTTGAGAAGAGAATGCAAAAATATGTGTAACATTTCGGCTTGAAAAGAAAACGCCATAGGACACAAACTTACTAATTAATCGAAAGAAAATAAAAATAGAACTTAGCGCTTCAGTACTTGTACTACACAACTCTGCTTACAATTTGATATACCCATATTTAATAGTCATTTTCCAAATACTCGTATACATACACATTTATTATTGCACTGGCGTGAATATATTGCATTTCTATTGTTTAACAAGCGGATTAATGTGCAGAATTAAGCAAGCGCGTAATAGTTGTAAGTCAATACCCAATAGCAAATAAATTGCAAACCTACATTTATCACTCAATTGATGGCAAACAATTAACTTCAATACTAAAGCAAAAACTTAATTGTTGGATGAATTAAAAGCATAAAATATTTAATTTAAAAACTTTTAAATGAGACTTATTTGCAACTTGGAGGCATGATTGTAATTTCATATCTTGTGTGTTCGATCAGGTGCACAGATCATCAGGTGCTGTCTAATGGAGTATGACAGACAGTTGTAATTGTATATTCGACGAAAATTGGTTTCAAACGAATACGAGATCGTTCCACTATGTTAATTATCTATGAATATTGAATTACGTCCGCTGATCAAAGTGGTTAAAGCGGCTTTAAGTTTTCATTTTTATTTTTTCTTTATCTTTTTCTTAAACATATTTGTACGCAGCAGTTTATTTGTAAGTTGATTTTGAAAGAAGTCACAAATTGCGAATATTTTTTCTCAACTAAGACAACATTTACATTAGCAAACAAAAATTTCATGAAAAATGTCATTAACGTAAATGTCCTCTGATTGCCATTTGTAACATTCATTATTTTGTATTATTATAAAGTGTATCCCTCTGCCTTTTAAGGAGCGTCTTAATTAAACAAAAATAACCATTTTAGGTCTTCACATACAAACACTCTTAACAGACGAGTGAGTGCCTTTGTGTTAGTGAAGGGTCACATGAAACTCCACGTACTCATCTGCGGCACTAAAAATACTTGACAAACAATGCAAGTCCTCCTAAAAGACAGATTGATTTATTTACTTGAAGGCGTTAAAAATTGTCATTAAAATACCGAAAAGTAAAAAGAGACAAAATTTATTTTTACATTGTGCACGAGTAGTAGGGAAACACCACCTTTTACATTCGTATAAAAATAAATACCTGAATTCCTTGTGCTAAAGAATTTTAAATTTTATATGACGATGATAAAAAATCACAAAATGATAATTTTATTAACATTTTTAATGAAGGCTAAGAAGGACTTTAGTGAGGGGTTTTTAAGGAAGTGGCAAATCAAATTGAATACTTGACTGAAATGAATAAACACTTTTCGTATGAGTTGCCCTAATCGTTGACGAGTGTAACCGCTTGGTGAATAAAACGTAAACGAAATGTTCATATTGAATAGATTGTGGAACTTATACAACCATCTATGGCTGTTTTGTCTTTCCGCTTAAATAAAAACCATGATCGAAATGCACTAACAAGAACAAGAAGGATTCATCAAACGGTTAGCAATCATTATTTTAAATTGCACGACAGACACCGAAAGGAAGGAAATAATTGGAGTTTTGAAATATCCACAAAGACAATTTCACTGAAGTACCAGTCCGTATACAGTATTGACACATGCAGCTTGGTTGAAAAGCTTGCCATACTTTGTTATAAAGTTAGAATTTGTAATAGTATTACACGAGGGATGTCTGTTTCTTTAGGTAAATGCTTGGAGGCTGCTAACGAGGGCACACTTGCAAACTGCACTATTGCAAGACACATACTAAAGTGCATTAGTGATCCAAAACTAGACGAAAACAAAAAAGATTTTCCTGCTTATTAAGCTACGAAACATATGCTCGCTCACATTCATGCATTACGGGATAAGAATTTGAACAAAAACTCCACTTTTTTTGCACATTTTTACCTTTTTCTCCACTAATTGGCAAAAAATACCTTTTATGGTATGACGGCATTAAAGCGCGATTTGAAAACAAAATAAGGAGGAAAATAAAACACAAGATGAAGGAACAAAAACCTAATGAGACAACAATGATGCTAACACATGTCGCGAGATCATAGCTGCAGAGAATGACATTGACAATGGTCAACGGATAGTGGAGCTACCTCGACGTGCATATATTTGTTATATATGTGTGTTGTATGTATGTGTGGATACTGCAGATATGAACGTACTGCTGCCAGTACCTTCAACAATTTGCAATACTTCAGCATAAATAAATAAATACTCTTTGCTCCCACACTAGTGATCCCAGCAAGCATACGGAAGATGCATTTTAGTGCCATTGACTAAAAAGTAACGTTTTCGTCACTGCGTAATGCAATTTGGCAAATTTTTATCTGCTTTTTATAAAATTCTAATTAACTCTAAATTTACTTAAAAGTTGATTTTCAGTTGCTTCAAACATGAAGGAATGTATGTTTGTGTGTAATATTTTAACGCCATAAATCGAATTTTGATGTTTTTTATTTATTTATAAAACGTCGAAAAAGTGACTTCGAGCTCAATAATTCGAGAGTAAGCAGAATAATAGACGAGTCTTCCTCGTAAATCCATTACTTGAAAACTGAGCATCCATCATAATTTTTGTAAAACTTAAATTGTTTTAGTTTTGCTTTTAAACATTTCAATGGCATATTTGTGTTAAATATTACATATTAAGCTTTGAGGCTTACTTCAGAGCTAGTTTGCTTTAAATACAACACATGTTTGAAACCGGCGAGTTAAAATATTATTAGAGTGGTAACAAAATAATTTTAAATAACAAAACTCTTGTAGAAGATAAAAAATTGTTCTCCAAAATTATAATAGTTTCTTTCTTTTTTTTGCTTCATGAGACTGATGACATTAGAGTTGGTCAATAAAATAGATGTATGTACTTTGTAATTTAGCTTAGTACGTAGCGCAATTACATACACACATATGTTTGTACCCTACTTGCATGTTTATTTTCGTTAAATGCCATTGAAAGTAGTTTATGTGTGTTCTTCACTGTCATATCTGGCGAACTAGATGTTGTGATACTGCTGCAATCGCTTTTACTTCACTCGTAAATATGGCGTTAAAAACTCGTTTTGAATTGCGATTATTACGTCGATGCTGCATACTAACATCCTGTTCTTAAATATGAAGTGACATACAATATTTATGCCAAAGACATTCGTTCGTTCGCATGGAAAAGACAGAGTAGAACAAGAAGAATGGGAGTTCGGTCTTTGAACTCTTCTTTGAATACGAGTTTATATATGAAGTGCCATTGTGGAGTTGGTAATGAAAATCGCTTAACGTTTTCTTTTACAAAATGGAATCCTTAAATGACTATCATAATCACGTTATGTGATCTCATTGCTCACAATGGAATCGCATTCATAATTCATAGGAAATGTCACACCTACTTTTCTCTTCTCAGTCGTGTAGCATTCAAGTCCCTTTGTCAGTTTGTGCGTTTTATTATGTTGTTTCAAGACTTTTGTGTCATTTTGAGTATTTCAGAAATAATTATAGTCGTCTAATAACAACACTGTGCTACAAGAAAAAAATTATATGTATCGAAGTTTCCTAACCAATGAAATTGTTTGTGTTTAAAGGGTAAACAGGGGTAAATATGTTTAAAACAAAAGTTAGCTTTCATTGCTAACCGACGTCTCGCTGAGGCTAAATGCATATGACAATGGAGAACGCAGTAACAAAATGAACTTCGTTCGAAGCCAAGAAAAAGGCAAAAACATAAAATTTGAAAATATTCTCATATATTCCATTTGTCTTGATTATTGCGTCAAATAGATGATGTTTACAGTGGACACAAATTTAGTAGAAAGACACAAGGAACGTTGATGAAAGTAGGTGGCGGCACAGAAAATATATTTCAATCAGATCGTATTTAATACCAATTTTAATTTCAAACCCAATTTTCATTTCTTAACATAAAGAGTAAAAAACGAATTTAAGGCGGACAACTAATAAAATTACTTAGTTGAAACAAAAAATTAAACAAATCAAATACCAAACGAAGTATTTTATGTCCTTCAACAAAGCAGAATTGCTATATGAGGCCCCTCTTTCACTTTTGTATCACAGTGTAATTTCTTAGTTGATCAATTATTGTAGTACCTTTTAAGACATCTCGCTTTTGAATATAAATTAAAACAGCGTCGTTCTCAGCTATAAAATAAAATATGTACGTGTTTATAAATCGGCAGGCAAATTATCTTTAAACATATAACACGGGTGTCCTAAAAGCCATGATTCACTATGTTACGATTTAATTAAAGAAAATCTAACAGAATTATGTTCCACTCACATGAAAGAGATACGACGACAAAATGCAACTCTGATTGCATAGAAAACTTTATTTCATGAAATTTTTAAAACCGTTAGCAAATCGGACAGACGCGTGAAAAACTATTTCTCACACGTCCACTACAAGCTACACTATCACATTTCTTGAGCACCCATACGATTTCTGTCAGATCTAAATCTGGAGAGTGAATCATGACCTTTAAGAGCACGTGAATGGCCAGAAATATGTACGAATACACCAATGCAGCTTTAATGAGTAAAACGAAATATTATTTCTTAATGTCGCAATTAAATCAATCAATTAGGAGCATCATTTTCTGTGTCATTTAGTACAAAATCGTATCAGAAACACAACGTTGGTGTATCGTTTTCTAAGCGAAACTAAATGTTTTTTTTTGTTAGTGCGTATAAATCCGCAATATATAGCCTACCTTTAATCTGCCTATTCCTGCTCTAAAACTTGGATATGGCACAATTGCTTTTCAATTATCAAAGTTCTTTACAGATGTAAACAGGCAATAATTGCTACAAATGTCATGTCATTACTGTCGTAAATATTGTTGATTACACGAGAGTAAATTGTTTTTCTTTTTGCTGCCTTCTTTGTAGCAGCCAATTTTCTTGATAATATTTTTCTTTACTGCTACGTGGCCTCAGTCTTTATTCAAATCTCTTGCGGTTAAATCTACTTGCTTTATAAGATATGTTCTCCAACAAACGGACGATGAACAAAGTATGAGTATTTTCAGGCCTGCAGCAATTTTATTGGAATTTATTGCTTTCTACAAATTATTGTAATCTTCGCAATCAACTGAAAATACTTTGTTCGTTACCTGCTTGCCTCTTCAAATTGGTGTAACTTCTCATTTTTCGCTCCCATCTGCGATTTTTTATGTTAAGTAAAAATGCAAAAGGGATCTTTTCAGCACAATTTATTGATTGCGCATGCAAATGCACGAACATTATTTCTAGAGGCCGGAACGCGTAGTCACATGCAGCTAAAGTAGCAAAAATTGTTCATTTTATAATTTTTGTTGTTGTATTTTTTAAGTTGTAGTCAAAGTAATTTTTGCGAAGCTCGTTATGTGATTACACTAAATTTTCCGTTGACCTTGTGCAGGATCAAGAGCAAGCAAAAATTTAAATAAGAAATCTTTTGCTGGTTTTTTCTTTAACTTTCTCCTTTAGTTTATGGGATTTTGGACATGAAGTACTTGCAGCTTTCCAAAAATTGTGGATACAAGAACAAGAGGTTGTCCAATAAACTTTGTTGTTGGTGGATAATCCACGAGCTGTCCCCTAGTGCAATTCGCGTTGCTTAAGCCAGCTTTTTCTTGTTTCTTCACAGGATATCTTGTATATACTAAGGTGATCGATTATTCGACATTTTCCAAAAACCGGTCTTCGAATATTTGAAATTTTAATAAAACCCGGTGTAGGTTTTTAAAATAAAAAAAAACGTGTCAACGCTTGTTTATTTGCATTTGCTGTTGGTTAAAGTACACACATGCACAAAAGTCATCGTCACTTGACTTCTTAAACGTTTGAAGAACTGCATTACTCACAAATTGAAGAATTGTCAATGATTTTTTTTGTTGTTCTTATTTAATTCTCATTGTAAAAGAACTTTCTTCAGATTACTTGGCTTGAACATAAATTACAAAAATAATTATAATTTGTATTTCATTTGGAGAAAAGTGCTCGTCACTTACAGTAGTGAAAGAAAAATATTTAAAATGATATTTTTTTATTCTCTTACAGTCGGTTTTGCCTTGAGCGTTTGAAATTTTTTGTCTCTTTTGACCCAATGCTTCCTTCATGTCATAAATGGTTACTCACTTATATTAAGATTGGAAAAATGAGAAGGAGTTGGGGCTGATAAATTTTCTTTTAAAATGTTTATAATAACTATTATATTTTATATATCAACGAATCCGCCAGCAGCCGGCGAAACCCGCTAAAGGGCCATTGAATGCGACAAAGGCGTCTGGGGATAAAGGTTTGTTCTGTCATGAGAACTAATTCTGATCACAGGCCAACACAGTGATGCTATACTCCAGATTGGGCCATATTGTCAGCTGCTGATGTCGGTGAACTTGTATTGACAGAAAACAGCTCGAGTAAGCAAAGTTGCCCGTGTATGTTACGTCATTTAATGCAAATAGATCATCCCTCTTCAAATCGCTAGCACCCTATTGTGCAAGGTTGTAGTTGTGGCACTGTGAGCTTTTTGCTGACTTTGACAAATAAAATTCATTAAAATTGTAAAACATATAAGAAGCCCTTACACGGCGAAAAGAGAAGTTTCAGTCACGTAAAAAAAACTAAAGGAACAACAATTTCAAAGCTTTTTTTCAAAGCAAAAAGTCAGGTTATTCGACATTCGAAAGATCGCTATTTCAACAAAATTCGACCGCTGTAATGCCGAAAAATCCGGCGAATAGGTTCGTCAATCACTTTACTATGTACGCAGTGCCTGAATGCTGGTATTCCAAGGTAATTGAATTTTAAAAGAAGTATATTTTTTGGAGAACTCTTAAATGAGTATGAAACTCATTTCGTTTAAAATCATAAATCAAATCAAAATCATATTTCTATCGTTTCGGAAGGGGGCGGCAAATGTACATCTTATACCTCCTGCTTTAAGAGTTTAGATACATAAAATCTGAAGAATATTTGAAATCGTTATTGTTTACTGTGGTGTGAAAATATTTCGATAAAATAACACAAAGAAACTTTTGTTTTGGAATATGAAAATTATTCCTCGGCTTTTAACCTACAAATGTCGGAGAATTATTTTGGTTTAAAAATGTGTAGTTGCATTTATTGGGTGTAACTTTGAATTTAAACAAGAGTCAGTTTCAAACGTGCCACATTTTTAGTTTGTTTAAGAAAAACTTGTTAACATTAACGCTGTTCAAGACTTTCCAATATCTTATTACAGATTTTGCGTGGGCATTCCTGTATTTAAAAGATATGCATCGAATGAATGTGCCAACAACAAATCCAGAATTACCTACGTATTCAAGAGAAAGCTGCTGCCACTCGTACCATAACACATCATCACACAGAGTGTTTACATTTGGGTTTGCCAGTTGCAATGACGACTTAACTTTTAGATATTTGTTTTTTTTTCTCTCTCTTTCTCTAACCTTCTCAATTCAGATCCCGATAGCTTCTGATTAATTCGTATTTGCTCCATTAAGCCTGACTGCTTGTTTGAAAGTGCCCAAAATGAACACAATCAATAATAATGTGGAGTCTTACAAATTGGGCTGTTGAATGATGGATTTATTATTTTAACATGAATTCTGATTTCCAAATATTCCATTTATTCACTTTGAATTTCTGATTTTCGCTTGTAGAAAATTTATAACCTGTTAATTAATTTAAAATCGTCGAAAACATAAAATAATGGTAGCCACTTAAGTCTTGTCTGGTTAATACCCAAAAATTACATATATTTTTTTTTCGAAACAAAAACAAACTTGTTTAACGTAAACCGGCGTGATGAAACACGCATCAACAAGATTGTTATAAAATAAATACATAAATATTGACAATGCTTGTTTATTTCTGTCCCACACATACATACATACATACATACATACATACACACATACATATGCGTATATTATCTCGTAGACTTTGTGAGTAATTACCCAGTTGGCCATGTCATCAAGATATTCTCTCGAAGACGCGTGCAACACACATATGATTTCGTCATAAATAAATGCTCTAACACTCACAGGAATATTATTACTTTTGATAAAAATTTCTTCGGTGACACTAAAATCTTTAATTTAATTTACAAAATCATGTAAAAATAACGAGTTAATGCTGACTGGGTTTTTTTTTTCTTTCTCGACAATAAATTGCTATGGACTTTTTATTTTTTAATTTATGATTTTGCCTATAGTTGGCCAAAATTGGACGGAACTGCTTTTGAATAACGGTAGTTCGTTTATTCTGATATCGTGTTGAATCAAGTCGATGTCTATAAGAATTTTGCTGAATTTTTCAACGTGATCTTTTAATCCAAAATAACAATATTTTCCCAGATTAAGCGTTCGAACAATAAACGGCTCTTGGCTTCCTTTTAAGAGTTTTTTGGGGTACTTGGTACGTCTATCCTTACTATAAATATGATCCTTAATGTAAAGCGTTTAATATGTATATCGGCCCATAATTTTCTACCAACGTGATGCTTTAAAAATTGTTCGTTTAACTGAACTGCTAAATCCGGACTTTGCTGGATAAAATTTTCAACAATATTGCTTTCTAATATCGTGTTTCAAGACGTAAAATTTTTGTTATTTCTTCCTAAGATTGTTTATTTTGTTTTCTTAAGTTCCACTATTTTGCGTATACTTTTTAATTGAAACTAAAAAAAAAAACTTTTCTGACAATATCGCAAAATGTTTCATGTTTCTAGGAGGAAGACAAAATATGCAACTGTCTCTCACTTTGTCGTAAATACGTTTGGAAACATTACCAACTGCATGTAGTTGTCTAACACTTTGTCCTTAATGAGGGCTGATTCAGGACATTTTCAAAATATTGTCGACAAAATATCTTGAAACCCGACAAACCATTTTGCTATCTTAATTGTCCTCAACATTATTTTATAGATAACTAATCATAAATAGTCCTGAAGACATCATCGGTGATAATATCGTCTATGACTATATGGCCAACTGGGTCTGTAAATGAATGTTATCAACTGCTGTTTTTAAAAGAAAAAAAATAATACCGAAGTGAATTTGTTCTTAATTTGGAGGACAAACGCTTTAAAAGAATTGCCAAGAGTGTTGCAATGTTTCACAAGATTTCAATTAAATCGAAAACACAATTTCTCTCAAGTGTAGTTTGATATTAAGACAAGGTTTATTGGAACCAATTCTGATCACATAAGTTAGAGAGGGAAAGGAAGGGAGTACTCTATCAGCAAATGTATCGTACATTAATTTAATTGCTTTACGAGATGTTTTGTACGTCAGACCACATTAGAATTGTAGACAGAAGTAACTTCATTATCGGCACCAGTATCATTCGCTGCTTGACCAGCCTGATTGTGTTTGAATTTATTCTTCGACGATCACATGCCAGATGCCGATCACGGACTTAAGTCGTTATTACATTTTGAAAGAACAAAGCAATCAATCACAGGAATGAATTATTAAGACACCCACAAGGGCTCTAAAACTCGTCTTGTATATATGTAATAACCCTCGCGGTGTTCGTCAAAAATTCATAATCTAGTTGTTAAAAATTTGATGAAATATTTGTCAAAACGCGACCTAATTGCATTACGTTTCACTTTCGAATGCATAAAGCCGACTGAGCTACAGATTTTTATAATTTTCAACAATTTCTTTTGAATATTTTGTTAGTTGTGGTAAGACGCCCAATATTCAATCTTTCATACATTATTGAAAATTTACCTTTATACCAGATGATAAAAACACAATATTTGTAATTATGGCCCAATGATGCCGTGTCTTGCAACACGGCTGCAGATGCTAATGTTGCTGCCAATGATAGTTGCTGGTCTGGTTTCTCATTTATTTATTTAGTTTTTGTTTCATGATGAGGTTTAAAGTGGTTTTAAAATATGAACAATCTTCCTGAATCAGTTGCTTACCACACAAAACGCCGTCCCCTCCTAAAATCACAATAAACCCAGGAATAGGAAACCCTAGATAAAGTAACTGCACTCTGGGCTTAATATGCATAAGAGAATAAGAGCGCAAAGCAACTCCACTCCACTTCTAAACTATTTAGGTGGCTGCAACAACAACAAACACCCTTGACTATGATGTACTCGTGAAGCAGTGTTGCACTTAAAGAAGTATTATTGTCGTTAAGCGTGCCACTCAGAAGACTGAATGCATTTTTAAGGTTTTCTCCTCCTTTCCCAAATGAACAACATGCTGGTGTTGTTTTAAAAGCAGCCACCTTTTATTTCTAATGCTTCTTATAAATTGTTTCTTTCTTTGTTACCATCAGAGGCATAATTTGTTGTTGGAGCAGCTACAGAGAGATGTTTTTCAATTGAATGCTTTTCCAATGTTTATTTATTTTTTTATTTATATCTTTTAAAAACTATCAATAGATAGAAACGCATAAATTAATTTTCTCTCGCTGATCTGATACTTGTATTTGTTTTCTTAAGGACCTGAACTATTCTGTTTCATTTGTAATGCATTTTTAATAATTATTTGAATTTACAAGATTAAGGCAATGCTGTTATTATGGGCCGGAGAAGCCCGACAACATTTTATCAATTCAGCGCCAATTACTTCAGTTTTTGTTTATTTTACAAGTATTTATTTCGATGAATTTTCGGTAAAAATTTAAGGAGAATAATTACGTCGTGATTAATAGGGCTTTTCGAACTTAAAAAATAAGCTCCCATAATTTTAACTGGTAAATTACGTGATTCGGTTACATGTTTATACAAATGAATTTTTTCTTTTTTGTTTCATCAACAGATATTTCCCAAGAAAATTTTTAAAATACCCATTTTGTGACTCACTTGATTAAAAATCCAAATTCCTGGTACCTAAAGCGATTGTTAAGAGCTTCGGCCTATATTTCGGTTAATTTTACAACTTCTACAGAACTTGTTTTGAGTGAGAATTCTTGGACGTATTTGATTTTCAAAAAAAATTTTTTTTTCAATTTATTTGTTGGGGTAGAAGCTAGCGTCTATGCCCATCTGCCTGGTTTACCCAAATTTTTAGAAAAACTAGAAATATTTCAAGCTTAAATTTCTTCAAACTAAATGAGAGGGTTAAAGAAATTCAAAACAAAAACGTTAAAGTTTAAAATTTAGTAGACGAATTTTTGACATACAATTTTTCTATTTAGTTTTTGGCACTTAAATTACATTTATTGCATATTTGCAGGGCAACACAGGGGGTAAATTATGAAAATAAATACGTAGTAGATAGTATTGTGAGTGTATTAATTAAAAAGGCACTTTGAAATCTTCGAATTATTTTTTTAAGCTTTTTAAAAATTTATTTTAAAACGAATTTAGGTGGAAAATATTTTAGAAATAATAACCATTCGTTAATTTCAGTTTATTCGTTTGTTAAATGTTTTCAGACAAAGAAAAAACATGCATGTGGCATGTTTACGACTACCATATTATGTTCTCAACAACAACGTATTGTTGTGGCAAACAGATAATGTTTCTTTGAAAATATTATAAACATTACTTTAGTTGCGATAAACAAGGAGTTTTCCCCGGGAAGAAATGATGGGGAAGGACAACAATTTCGCGGGAAAATATGTAATTGAGCTGAATATGAAGAACTTCTTTGGTTGTTTAAACAATTTGATGGCTTTACTCGTGGCTTATGTTCGTATCTCAGTCGCTGCCAATCAGTAACATAAATTTTTTTCATTTCTGTCGTTTCAAGAGGTTGATCCTCATGTTATATAATGTAAATATAAATATTAAAACTTAAAATTATAAAATTATAAAATCATAATTTTTTTTATAAATTTTATTATATTATTTTCCTTAGAGCGATATTTGTTTTTTCGTTAAAAATATTTCTTTCACATTGAAAAAAAAGTTCGCATACTTGTTTTAGAATATTTTTGTAATGAAATCAAAAATTTGTTTTAATACTCTATCAAAATGTTACTGGGCGATTATTACTTCAAAAGCAAGCGAAACCATCTATTGTATGATTTATTTAAAATAGTTTTTTTTTTTAAGAAATAAGCATGCGATTGTAGAGCAACACAGTCAGTCCTTGTTTCCTAAACAAACCACGGTTTTAGAACAACCTCATCATTTAATTGTTCTTAGGATGTGTCCATTTTTATATTTACCTGCACAAATCGATTTCTAGCAAAGTGTTTTCTAGCGAAATTCTCTTAAGTCCCTTCAAATATTTTCCATTTTTTTTTAGCGAGAAACAGTAAAAAATGGTTAAAGTAGTAAATTGAAGCTGAGCTATTGTGTTAACCTGCTACATATTTTAATCTGCAGCCTTTAAAATAACTTGCGTCAGTCTAGACCATTTCGAGAGATTTTTATCGTTATGGCACTGAAGATGGCAACTAGCCGAAACCGGTTTGTCACCAAACCAAAATTGACAAGGGATGACGGAAAATCGTTCCAAACATATATATCAGAGCACCCTGTCGGAAAAACAAATCAACAAACAGATATTTTGTGCCTGGAAAGAGTGAAATCTCGTCTGGTGCCAAAAGACTAAACTTTTGGTTTAAACAGCGCCGCACTGTAGCCTGTAACAGAATGCTTTCAAATTATCGATGAAAGATGAAACGCAAATCAACAGGAGACGAGACCTGGATCTATGCCGGCAATAACGTTTCGACACGACCCTTTTTACAATCGGATGAGCACTTATATATATTTGGGAACTTGTAATAGCCGCATATTTTTCCATGGGACTCGTTTGTTTTGCCTCCGCCGTTCGCGAGTGGAAACACCACTTGCATTACTTCACCCATTGGCCATCCCACAGTTTCATCAAAATGTAGTGCCTGAGTAGACGTTATTCCCTGAGTACTGATTCCGAAAGCCAAGAATAAAACTGGAGACGTGGAATAAATAAATGGAAACACATACTCGTACAACCAAAGCTGAAAAGTTGATTCGCTAAAGTCAGTTGTTGAAGCCAAATCAATTTCAAATGAACTCGAAATGAAATTGAGACAATGAATGCCAGCAATTATCCAGAAATGTGGCACAATTTTCACACACATACATGCATACATACATATGTATGTATTTGTGTATGTATTCATGTACATCCCATCAAATCTTTTAATCACACACACAAACATACGTGTACAAGAAAAGCACGAGATCAACTTGCAACCGCAGACACTCTGGAGTCTTTATTGATTGTCAATAAATAAAAATAAAATGACGAAAAAATATTCAATTCTTTTGTTTTTGTTTTGTTTTGTTTTAGTTGGAATAACAACAACAGCAAATCGACCAACGTGATTAGATTCTAGCGGGTGTTTATGTGCATGTGCGCGGTTATTTGCTTGGAGAAACTTTAACGTCTTTAGTAACAAACAATACGAGTGAAAATCCAATACAACCAACCAACACATACGAATCGAGTACTTGCATATAAGTTTCATCACTGACACAACAACAAGGCAACAAAAACAATAAAACTTGTTGACAACCGTTGTGTGCATTTGTTGTTGCTTTTTCTTCTACTTTTTTTTTCTTTTTTTTGGTTGAGGTGTTTACGAGTGCAGTAACTTACTAAACTTAACAAAAGTGATTGACTTGAACACCACACCAAACAATTTTCCTTAAATGGTGACTTATGCAGACAACAAAAACTACATTTAAACAAGACTTGTAAAATGCATTTCAGAATCACAAAAACAGAAACCAACAAGAAAAAAAGAAACTAAAAATGCATACGAAGTTCGTAAATACTGCATCTTATTGTCAATGCATTTATTTATAGTGTGTGTTTGTAAGGCACGGATGGACGGACGTGCAGTACATGCTTTTGGATAATCAGATAGTTATTCATTCATTCATTCATCCATTCATTCATTCATTTATTCAGTGAGTACAAAGTAGTTGATATTTTGTCATTCATTGTTTTGTTTTGCAGTATTTTTATTGATATTTTATTTATTTAAGTTCGGCTGCCTGCAAGTTATTCTTTTTTTTGCAACCAAATATCAAATTCAACATATAACGACATTGTGATTGATATTGGTATGGTCATGGCCATGGGAAGTAGCAAGTATTTGTGTCATTAGTTTTAGAAAAAGGAAACGGTTTTTTGCAAACTCTTGTGCAGTTCAAATTGGTTAGTTCGACTTTTCTAACAAGATTCTCGTGCTTGTGTTAATATTAAAATAAAAAATTTTAATGAATTTGTCAGCTCAGTTATGACGCCAGTACAAGTGATCTGGGTAGACATTGTCATGTCGCAGACCGACCTCATTTTATATCGACTGTCGTTTTCATGTGACTCGAGTTCTTCTCAACAAACCCTTTTATTTGATATCCATATAATGGAGTTGCATGGATAAATAATTGATTTGCGATCCTTGAGCAAGACTACAGCGCCACCTAAGTCATTCTTGGATCCACTGAAACACACACAAACGCAATATTTCATCAAAATAAGACCAGTCGTTTAGGAGGATCTAGAATTAAAAAAAAAACAAAGATATAAATTAAAGTATTATGGGATTTTTGTAAGCCCTACCTTGAGACTGCAACATGCTCTTCAGAAATTAGTTGCGAAAATTGAGATGGCTGAACGCACGATTATGGACAACCTTAAAAGGTAGACGAAAGCTACAACGAAAGCTACAACATGTGTATGAGCTGAGAGGCTCTTTCACCTCGGCAGAAAGGCCAGCAGGGTGCTTAGATATAATAGGGCCTTAAGCCGAATTGCTACGTTAGTGACAGGTCATAGAAACTTCAAGTATCATCTGGCCAAGATGAAAATCGAAGAAGATGATACATACAGACTGAGACTGAAAGACGTTGAGATGGTTGTGTAGGTCTTATTAACTCTATGTTGTGCAACCACAGCTGGCATATTTCAATTCTGGGCAATGTAACATCATACAGTGGCCCAGTGAGTATGGGACGGAATCAACTCCCAACTAAAGTTTGGTAGGCGATACAAAATCCCCGTCACGGAAAGACTCACTTGGGCGGAAAGTGATCTTTGTATCTGAGATAGTTTTGGAACTGTCGGTGTCTATGGGCAAATGGCTCACGGTAATTCAGGCAAGCTCCATGTATGCTTGTGCCAATTTATATAAAGGTGGAAAGAGGGCGCATGTTGCTATTTTCTGGTAATTAGATTTCCTTGTACCGGATACCTAGACACAGTGGCCATAAAGGCAACGAGTTAGCGCATGAATTAGCCAGACGGGCCTCCGATACTTCCTTTTTGGTAAAGAGCCATTTTGTGGCGTTAATTGATCAATGGTCACGTCACCGATCAGAAGTGAAAAACTGTTGGTGGCAAATGAAACTTGTAATGCTTCTGCGGATATGAGACAGAATAAACCTTTTCAGACAATTATAGTAAATATGAATGACCTTCGAGTTCTATTTATTTTTTTGTCCGGTCATTTTCGACAGAATTCTACTTCGAAGGAGAGCAGTCAAATTAGTGCATTCGTGTCGGTAATGCCTTGAGGATGATGCAACAACGGCACGTACATATGTTTTGCGAATGTATTGTTTTAATTTGTGTAAGCGACGTGTTTTTAACTCTCAGCTGTTGTGTTCGGAGACAGAAAAAATATATAAGATATTGCAGTACCGGTTGGGGTACTAGATCACAACTCTCTCCCAATTATATGCAATTTGCCTTATTAAAACACCATCCTCATACTCTAATACATTTCCCAGAGAGTTTATTCAAACTAAAGTTAATTCAAAATGTGAATTATTTGTCAGTCCGTCTTTCCTAATAAGTGTTACATTATTGCAGCCATCAACGTTCGTGTAATTATTGATCGGTATGAGAGTTATGCCTTCACAGCCGTATGCAAATATGATGGCTAATCATTTGGGCACGATTTGTACACCATCACTCTCTGCATATTAGCAACTTTATGCAAAATCTGCAGTAATAAATACCATTTACTCACAAGATGAATGAATGTGTTCTCACTCCTATGCATTTCCATGCATATGTAAATGTGTTTATGTTTACACGAACGTATTGTAAGTGTGTGCGAGTGTACGTTTGCAAGTACGAGTACAATATTTCTTTTTTAAGGGCGGCATATTAAATTTGCACAATGCACAACATGACTGCATAATAAACAGTCATAGTGTGGGATCCGACTAAGAATGGGCAAAGAGCAACAAAAACTAAATAAATAAATATTCTGTGGGACCTTTGCTTGAAGCAATAACAATACGTAACTACACACACATACATGTACATTACATATGCGCATACATACTCGTATGTAAGTAAAAGAAGCTATTTTAAAGAGTGAAGTGAGTTTTGTTTTAGGCTTTTTTTTTTTTGGTCACTTCCTTATAAACAAACGCGGATATATCAAGTCAATTAAAAAAAAACAAAGATCATAAAACAAATAAGGAGATTTTTTTTAGTATCGTAGGCTCTGACAAATACTACTTCCAAACAGCATAAACGGAACATAAATAATGTGTACTCGTATTTATTTACATAATTCTTTACCACGACAGGATTGTGGTAAAATATTTTAATTAACAGAAGATCACCACACACACATACACACTGTTAGCTTAAGCCTCTGTAAAGTTTACTTCCCTTAGCAAAAAAAAAATGAAATTACTCAGACAGCAAATTGAAATTCCTTCGAATATTATGAAGCATTTCATATTTGTGATTTACATACATATACAGGGTGTCCGCCGGGAAGGTATACTACTTTGTTTTGACGCCATTTTGGTAAACATTAGTCTTGACAGTTCATATTTAGCAATGGGAAGCGATATCGTGACATGATTGAAAACTTTTTAGCGCCACAACTGTATGCATTTGGGGCTTGGGCTTGACCAACATGTGGTTTCAACACGACGGTGCCACATCGCATACCGCCAGTATTACAATGGAATTACTGCCAGATCTCTTTCCACAATAAGTTATTTCAAGGAATGGTCATGTTGATTGGCCTCCACGGTCGCCTGATTTGACTGCTCCGGACTTTTTGTGGGGATATCTGAAAAGCAAGGTTTATGCAAATAATCCAGAAACGCTGGAGCAACTCAAACGAAATATTCGTGATGAAATTAATGAAATACCGCGTGAAATGTGTGAGAATATAATGAAAAATGTGTTCAAAAGGGCTCGCATTTGTGAGGCTAACAGAGACGGACATTTATTTGATATTGTATTTCATACATAATTGCCGACATTAAATAAAACATTTATCAATATATGATCCATTCGCTTTCATTTAATCAAAAATTATAAACAAACAAAGTAGTATACCTTCCCGGCGGACACCCTCTATTTCTTTTGCTGCCACATCATGTGTTGATGTGCAAAATGATAATTGCATAAAAGAAAATTTTGTTTTCCACAACCGTGTATGTAGGTATGTACTTACATGCAAATATACTGCAATATACATTCACAAAAGTAGAATAAAATACTTATTCAACTATGGCACGAAACGGGAAACATCATTGCACAACACACCTGAAAACATGTCAAACTTTGAAGGTTCAACAAACCCGAAACAAAACGGTACTACTATCCATCCATTCCCAGTGGGTGGCACGCACCTACACGCTAAAATAATTAAAAGAAAAAAATCATAAGAAAATGTTGTTCGTTTCAGGGAAACCTTTTTTATTTTACTTCAGTAAAGTAAGTGGGAACAAATGACACACAGGCTCGTTTAAGTTTATTTCCAGATTTTGTTCAAACAACTTGCAGAGAAATGTCTTCTCTAGGTGTCTCTTTCGTACCAGCAATTGAAAGTGGGCAATGCTACACCGAAAGCGTTACTTAAAAGTTGGATTTTTCATTTTTTTTTTGGAAAACTGAGGCAGTAAATGCAACAAACAACAAAAAAAAAGAAACACAAAAGTGTTACTGAAGTAGGCAAACTTGATTTAATGATCGTCAAAGATTGACTTAAGACATTATGGCTGTTGTTTAAAGCGTGCATCAACTAGAAAACGATTTGTAAATGTAAAAGACCTACGGGTCAATAAACAACGATTGTCCTGCACCTACTGCATTTTCATCTTCTCTGCAATCTTCCTCCTCTAAAAGTTTCGTATGATTTAGTTTCCAATAAATGTTTTTGTTTTCATTCTCTTTTCGCATTTGGAAGTAACCCACGTTCGTTTTTACACGAGTTCTCCATCGTGTTCGCAATTTTTCGATACTTGTGAAACAGCGAAGACTCTAAGAATGAACCCAGCAACAATTGCCAATTCTTACGAGTAATCGATTACCCTACTTACGGCAGACGTTTTGATCGAAAAAAATCTTAAAAATATTTTGAAATTCAGTTGCTTGTTGTTCCTTCTTAGCTTTGGCTTTATTCTGTCGAACTGTCAGGTACGAATGAATAGTAGGCCCAATTCAGCAATAACATCATTAGCTCTTACAATCAGTTGCAAATTCGTAAAGCTTTTTTATTTTATTTTATTATTCTTGTTGTTTTTGCTTTTTTCTATTTCTGAGAAGTTCAGTTCGTGTCACGTTTTTATAAAGCAGTCCCAGTGTTTGCGTTGGTTTATTGTAATGTTCCTTTTGCCAGATTTAAAGTACGATTATGAAGCCAACGTACTATTGACATTAAATGTGTTGGATTAAGTTAAAGCACCGACCTGACTGCGACTCAAATTATAGACGGACGTTGTAGTAGTTTTGGTTGCATAAAGCTGCATTTTGAAACTCTTTGCAAACGTTACCGATTTGTGTTTTTTTCTTTCTAATTTTAATGATTGGAAACATTTGATTTATTCAAGAAAATGCATTATAATATAAAAAAAAAAAGTTTATTATTGATTTTTTTCGACCTTTTTATATTTATCACTTAATTAATAAAGCTTTAAAGACTTAAATAAACGTTTCACTACGCCTTTGTGTAGCATCACCAGAAAATAAAATATTTTATAAAAATCTTTAAAATAACAAACAGAATATGTATTAGGTCTGTTCCAGATGCATAACAAAAGAGTCAGGACTAGTAAAAGTAAAAAGAAAATTACTCTCTGAATGTGACAAAGTTGTCTAAAATCGCTTGATCGCAAAAACCACATTTGAGTATTGTGAAATACTAATGCTGCCTCCTTTCTCAAATAAATTTTATTTTAGTGATTTTAGACGCTTCAAATGGATAATATTTTGAAAGGAAAATATTTGCATCATTGGCAACAGCTGTTAAAAGTGAATGAAAGACAGAAAAAAGTAAAAGGCAGTTAAATTCCATTTAAAAACTTTCTTCCTTTATTTACATTTTTTTTCAATTTTTACATGTAAACATAAAACAGCTGATAATTTAATTCTAGTCCGAACTTACCAAAAGAAAAAGTTCGTACAACTTTGTACGGAAAACGACAAATTTTACTCTCTGATTTTCTCTCGAAATTGCACAAAAATTTTTATTTGGACCGCGAGTTCGGACTGTTTTGTCATGCACCTGGAACAGACCTATTATATATGTACATATTATTTATTAATTTTAAAACGTAATACATTATTTGTTGATTACAGATTTATCTATATTAATATTCAATTCTAATTAATATATTTGCGTTTCCTTGTGGCATCGCGAAAATAGCCATGATGCATGCGGCGTTTTGCTAAATGTGCCGATTTATTTGAGGTTTCTTTGGCGGTGTGAAACAATATTCCAGTTTTCTTATAATTTTCAGGAAGAAAAGAGAATTTTAGCTCATTTTCCATTTATTTCATATGGCGATTGACGGGAATATTAAAATGCTCAAATGCCTTTCTTTGTAAATTGTTTAATTGTGTGACAACACTGGTTGCATGGACGTTACTAAAGTCATTTGCTAAATATAGTTCAGTTCTGTTACAACGAAGTCTGTGTCATCGAGTATCTTTTTTTGTTATCAAACTTATTCGTAAATTTATTTTCGAGTCTCAGAGGCACAAAATGCAGTTGGTTTCATATTTGTTCCAGTTATGCGCGAAAGTTTCATTCACGCAACAATCAAAGAAGAGTCGTTTCGAAACCGCTCATTTATCTTTTAGTATATTTAAGCAAGAAGAACTCGTTAAAGTCTTTTGCGAACTTAAATGAGAAAGGGAAAGCGATCTCAGTTTGCTCAGTAAAGATTTGTGTTAATTTTTTGAAGTTACAAAAATATAACATTAACACAAACGTTTCCATCGCCTGCGTCCACTTGAAATTCAGTGGGTGACTACAAGAATATCGTGAAAATATTTTTTATGGGAGGTGCCACGACCTCTGACTCTATTATAATCGGCCATTCTGGCAAATGGAGTAAGTAGTTTAGGAGCTTCACACATGAGCATATGCAATATTGTCTGTGCAACAGAGAAGCACTTTTTACCAATACATACAAACAAATTTTGCCACCACTGTATATCGCGTTTTAAAAGTAATTTAAAATGTTTTCAATCTCGTTGAGATTTATGGTCTGGAATTCCCTTTTTAATTTCTTTCTGACGTTTGAGTGGCATACGCTCAATATTGTTTGGCAACTGTCAAAAGTGCAGTGGCCACTCATACTTGTACATTAAAAGTGAACGTTGTGCGATTAGACGAGTGTGGATACAAGTCTCCGCCATACGCCCAAATAGAATCTCAAAGAAACTCGTTTAAGTTGATCCAAGTGTTTTTCATTTCTCAAAACTCTCGTACTAAAAATGTACATATGTATTTCACATGAATTTATTTGATGTATTTGCGTTTAATTTAATAGTTTCAAGTGGGTTTTGTTTATAATATTTTAACTTTTTTAAGTACAAAATTTATGCACATTTTTGCGATAACGTCAAGCAATTTTTAAGTTTGCTTTGCTTGCCACAAATACTTGGCTAAAACAAAATTTGTTCTCATTTTTATTTTCAGGCTTCTAGTTGGCGCTCCTTTGGACAAGAATTTACAGCCTGGCACCAACCACTCCGGCGCTTTGTACAAATGTCCCATTACCCAAAATCTCGATGATTGTGAACAGATAATAACTGATGGGCGAAGATGTAAGTAGTTTTAAAAATGTGTACATATGTACGAGTATGTATGTATTCAGTACATCTTATTAAACTTAAACGATACAATTTCTAATTTATTGCTGCAAGCATAGCATAGTCTAGAATATCACACTGCTATAACTAAAAGTAAATTTCTGTATGAAAATTTTATTTTAATAATCTGCAATTGCGAATTGATCATAAATTGTTTGCAGTGTTTCAGTATAAAGGTTTTTATTATAATTTCAGATGAGATAGAAATTAAACAAGCAATCGCAAATTTAACTTTATGTTTTTTTTATTAAAACTCTGATATGTATTTTGTTAGAAAAATCATAGAAAATGTTCATAATTGTTCTACCCCATAAAATATTTTAAAATTGTAAAACATGCGATTAAATTGCAAAACCAAATCGGACTGTTCGTCCATTTAATATTTATTTAAGTTAAAGTCAATAAATAGTTTAATTTGTGTATTTTGGGTTACTGGTCTTATTTGAGTATCTGGGCCAAATCAGATTATTAAAGGTGAAGGATTAATTTAAGAATATCACTTAAAGGTGTTTGTAATACGAAAACATATGTTTCTAACGGGTGTTTTTTAGTAGTATAGAACTTTAATTTGAAATAAAACACAGATAAACAGTGTTAATTGCCATGAATTTGGCTTTATTCCATGCCATGGATTTTAATAATTCGTTGTTTTTATTTTTTGATATGAACTCCGACATGTGGCCACCTTGGCTGGCTTGGCGTCAATTCAAATGGGAGGCCCAATTATTGGTTTTTGCGGCAATAAAGGCCGTGTATGCCCTGGCGAATGTTGTCTTCCAAAGCGACAACTGTCTGCGGCATATATGCGTAGACCCGATACTTAGCATATGTAGCTCCACAAACAACAGTCGAGCGGTGTTAAAACTCATGATCTTCCGGCCCAATTTAAGGGTCCGTTATGCAAATTATTCGTTCATGCAACGTTTGATTTTTCAATAAGTGAACTGCGCGACGAGCCACTGCTCCTCCTCCATTAAGAAAATTCAATTATTGTACAAAATAGTCAGTGATCAGTGGCCCTGGAGCGGTCAATCTTAACTGTAAGCTTCTAGTCGCAGTCGTCCTTAAAGAAATATGGACCAATAAGTCAACCAAATAGTGACGTTCTCTGGCTGTAATGGTTTTTCGATAAAGGCTTGTGCATCATAGTCACTCCAAATACAGCATTTTTACTTGTTGACGTATCCATTAAAGCAAAAATTCAGTTGCATCGATGAACAAAATTTTCTTGAGAACTTCGGTATGAATTCGTCGAACTGAACCATGTTTTTCGTAAAAAATCTGCGCAATTCGCAGCCGTTGTTCCGGTGTCAGTATAATTATGATGAAATGGCAAACCGAACTAAATGCAAAACAAGTAACAGCTGTCAAATTGGCGCAGTATTGCCAACCTTAAGTTCTATACCTCCAAAAAAACACCCGTTATAAATGTTTAATTATCAAAATTTTAATCACAAATAAAACAAAACAACAACCAACATTGCAGACTACTTATGTGTAGTTGCTTCTAAAGTGGACAATTCAGAATTTAAGACAAAATTAGCACTGCAAAGTTTTTTTTTTTTAATTTTGGTTTTTGTATATAACTCTTCTTTTTTTCTTGGTAACATACGCGCGTAGTAATTAAAATGTAATACGTGTTTTAATTTAAATTTGAGTCAGAATATTTTGAATTAGTTCGAAGTTAACTCTTTTGTTTTTGCTGTAGATTCCCATCCATCGTAAGTTAATTTGAAGAGAACTTCATGTACTCGTGCATATATGTACATATATACCTACATACATATGTATGTATGTATGCATGTATGTATGTGAAGCTTTGCGTAACCTATTTGTGACTAAATTGATTAAAATTCTAGGTAGATTCGATACTTTTATTATTTATTATTTAGTAGTACTTATTTATATCCGCTGATATTTATGTGTAAATAATAAAATTAAACATTCTATTTAAAACTTTTACTTATTTACTCGACAAACCTTTAAAGTGACTTTTAGCAAAATTTAAGAAAAGAAAATTTCAATTGGCTGTAGCGCAAAAGAACTTGTTAAAAAAGATCTAAAAGGCTTCTCAAAAGGTTTTGCTAAAATTGCTTAAATTTTAAATCATAATTTTTCATGTTGTTTTCCTTTTTCTTTTCGGTTTTTATTTTCATTTAATAATAATTGTTTTTATATGAAACCTTCTACATACAATAAAAAAATACTTGGTATTAAATGGATCTCTTCTTCATACAACTAAAATTGCAAACAAACAAATTGCTACAAAAATACTAAAATCGCAAAATATGTACGTATGTGTGTGTAATTGAATACCAAAATGGAAACCTTTTCATTTTGATTGCGACCATACATGCAAACACACACACACATACTAAATACAAAATGTGATCTAAAATTGTAAAAATTCGTAGCGCCTGAAGGAGTCTATGAACCTAGTAAGTGGTATGGGTGCTTTATTTGTTTTTAAAATTAACCCCCCCTCAAATTGTAATTTCTTAATTAAACTTTTAATATTTATTAGTTCTCTCGCACTCTCTAACACTACATTTTTTTTACTTTTATTTCCGCCAGCTAGAAATTTCAATACGCATGATTTAATTTTGTAATTTTAATTTTTTAGCTAATTTGTTGAACATCAGTAGTGGCTTTTAATTATTTTTGCAACTAATTGTAAATAATACATGTATTTATCTCCAAGAGAAATAGTAGTGTGCACACATACATAAATATTACATTTATTTTTAAGTCGATATCAAATTGTCACATTTTTGTGGAATGATGCCAAATAATAACAAACTGCGGCAAATGCATTAACATAACATGACAAGTATTTAGTCCACATTTCTGCTCTGATTCTGGTTCTTGAATAACAACTCAAATTTAGTGTGTAAAACAATTGCATGTTCATATGAATGTACATATGTATGTAGGTGTGAGTGTATGTAAATGTACTTTTTAATTCATACATGCTGATAGAAATGTTTCCCACACTAAAAAAGAATTGCATTCGATTCGTAAATACATAAATAACTGATTTATTTTTTATAAATGGTATGAGTAACATATACATACATACATGTGTTTATATGTATGTATGCTTCATAATAATGAAGAAGTGAAAATTCAATTCCTGGTTGGAAACTTCTCTAAATGATGGTGCAAATTGAAAAAAATCTAAAGTGCGCCAATTCTTATACAACAATTCGTTTCATTATTTTAAAAATATGTAGTTGCAATACATGTATGTACATATGTATGTATGTATGTGTCTTTTATGAAACGAGTACACAAATACCAACATGAATACATACATATGCACCCATTTGACCATTGGCCACATCTGCAAGACATCCTCGAAGACGCATGCAAGAGACAAAGAAAATCCTAGATGACACATTGCCGGCCCTTCAAGCCAATTATTATAGCTTTTTCGAACGACGCTGCCGTTGACGACTGTATGGACGACAAAGCCGTTAAATGTGTCGTGGACGAATTTATAGTCACAAATAAATGCTCTGACAATTTCAGGAATATTATTATTTTTGATAAAAACTTCAGCGTCTTTTACTTAATTTAGAAAATTATGTAAAACGACTTAATGCTGACTGGGTTATCTGGTAGTTCGTTTAATCTGATATCGAGTCGAATCAAGTCGGGGTCTTTAAGGATTTTGTTCAATTTGTCAATGTGATTTTTTAATCCAAAATAACAACATTTTCCCGGATTAACTGTTCGAACAATAAACGGCTTTTAACTTTCTATTAAAAGTTTTTTGCGGGACATTATTTTCGACAGTACTGTTTTCTAATTCGATATTATCTGTAAGCGTTTGTGTTTTATTTTTTCTGAAGTTTATTTTGTTTTCTCAAGTCATTAAATTCCTGCTATTTTGCATTTTTTTTCCAACATCCAAATTAAACAAAAATCTTTCTTACAACAACTTAAAATTGTTAATGTTTTTAGAAACACGACGACATGGATGCAATTGTCACTCATGTTGTCGTAAATACGTCTGAAAACACGAAAAACTGCATTCAGATGCGGATTTATTCAAGACATTTTCAAAATCTTGTCGACTATATATTCTTGATTTGATATTCCGATAGGTTAATTTAATGTCGATTTTTTAATCAAATTTCCGTCATCCAAGCATCATTTTTCGTTTTCATTGAAGATGGCACATAGCAGAAACCGATTTGTTTTCAAACCAAACTTGACAAGGAGTGATAGAAATTCGTTCTAAAAGTCTACATCGACAAAATATCTTGAAACACGACAAGCCCTTTTGTTATGTTAATTGCCCTCAACAGTATTTTATATAAATAGTCCTGAAGAGAAACCATCGATACAAAATTATTCTAAGACTGCCTGGCCAACTGGGTAAATAACTTAAATACATGTAGGCAAGTATACACACACACGGATTCACATTTGAAGTGAGCCCATCCATATGCTATATGCTTATTTATAAGAAAACAGTGTAAACAACTAAATACAGTTCATAAATTTTCAATATAAATGCGCACACAACAATAATCGTGTGGATATGCAAAACATAAACTCTTTGCCAAAATAGCACCAATCACACCATCTCCATAAATACTCACTCGTACACACATACATACCCCCACTTATTTTATTTTATTCCAATATCACGATATGTTTTTCGTTCACTTTGCAGCAGTAAATCTTGCAAGGTCTTCACTTCGCAGGCCTTTTAAGCTCTCCTCATTCTCAGCTAAAGAAATCGATTCCCACAAAACCCTTCGAAGCTAAGCCAACTCGCTTCTGAATGATCCAATACGCATTTATTACTGCCTGCTTATTGCTTATTTCCAGCAGGAGATTAAGCGTTAATCGTCCAAAAACTACTAGAACCACATGCTCTAGTGCAAACGGTGTTAGACTTTTTTCAGAAAAATACTAACTCTTAGCAGTATTAGGGCTTTTTCTACACACAAGAACTGTTAACAGACTGATTCTAAAGCATCCAATAGGGTTCAAGTGCAGTAGTATACGTCATTGCAATGGTCCTAGTGATCTCCCGAGCTCATTCAATGCGAATTTAACCATTAAGGTGGTGTAGGAATGTTTACAGTTTAAAAGTAGTACTGTTGATTTTTATGCCAGCAAATCACTAGTTAGACACCAGTTTGATCTCTGGCAGGGTTAAAACTATAATTATTTATGTATATGCATGCATGTGTGTCAGAATAAACAACCTACCAACTAATATACATATGTATGTGTATATGTAATATTTTTTTGACATGAATTTGTTTTACCACAAATATTTTTTAAATAACTTTTTCCAAAGACAGCCTCCCGAGGAGAGGACTACTCAGGCCTTGCTAGCCCCGTAAAAAACAATAATATACATGACGTGGACGGAGGAAAGCTTGAGACGGCCAAATGAGGCCTTTTGCAAAATCACTTTACACATTCATGTAAGCGCTGGCTTATTTGTTTGTTCATACATACATATGCATGTATGTAGATGTGTATCTGAAGCGTGTACTTACTTGTTGTGAACTTCGAAAGCTGCCCAGCGAACACAATTAGAACGAGTGATATAAAATGATTTAATAATTAAATATAATTCGAAAATTATTTCTTAAAATTGGAGAGAGGTTCGCATATCATACTTGAATTCAACTTGATGTTGATTTCAAAATCAACTTTTGACAAATCGTGTTTTCTCAATTTCACAATAAAGATTAAATCTTTTTCAAACTGAAGAAATATGAAAGAAATATTATGAAATGGAAAATACAACAAAAAAATTTGAAAGTTAGTTGTGAAGAAGAAAAAGTGATCGAAAATATGCGAATTCTCAAATTCAATTTTCATCATTAGTTGGGTTAAATAGATGGATGATGTTTACAGTAGACACTAGCTCAGTAGAATGACACAAAGGAATGCTGATGAAGTGCGTAGCGGCAAAGAAAATACCCACTCATTTCTACTAGTGTCTGATAACTTAACTCATCCATGGAATTATCACATGAATATAAATAAAAAAGTCCTTTCTTCACGAAAAGAATGAGATGAACTTAAGCCCGAAGAGAAATTATTCAGTCAATTATACAAATATCAGTTCGACAAATTCGTTCGAATAATAAACAAAAATTATATATGGGCAAATCCATTGAAACGGGTGGGAAATATCCATTATATTCATATGTTATATCGGGCAGATAAAAGTTATTTGAAGGAATTAATAAAACCAATTTTCTTTTCATTATAATTATTTATATTTAAAAAAAAGCCAGTGGGACGTCAAATGGTCGCACTTGTCTGACATAAATTGCCTTTTATGAAAGACTTGGCCTTGATGCTGGATATATGTATATTATGCACATCCATTTATTTCGAATCTTTTTCTTTGTTATTAATTTCACGTAAATAACGACGGCAAACGGCGCAGCCAACTTAGAGAAAAACTATTATAAAGCCGCAGACAGTTGGTACTCTACTGGTTTGTAAAAACAACAAAACTGCGAAAATCAAAAACAAATTATTGGTTTCTAAAAGTTTATTACTTGAAATTTATTTTATAAAATTTTATGTATGGCTTTCATTACGAAACGTCGGAAATGTCCATATGTACATGTATACATACATATGCACATAAATCCATACGTATGTAAAGGAATAGCAAGTTCTATATAATTTCAATACTCAAATCAACAGAAATATCGAAAGTAATCATTGAAAGAAAAATTTATTGAACATAGAAATACTCACATGGAATTTCAAATATAAATACGAAATAATTTATTTTTGTTCCGCATTGCTTGCAATCCAAATTTGTAAAACCTTTAAGAACAACGTTTGAGAATAATAAATTCCTTTTTTAAATTTGTGTAAAATAATGTTCATTGTTTTGGGTTTGATTTGATTTTTCGTTTCACATCAAATCCGCATGTTTGCTGGGCATGAAGGCTGTGCACAAGCACACAAACCTACATATGCATCTGTGTGTGTGTGTATGATTGAGAATACGAAGAGATAATAAAATGCAATTCAACAGTTGTCGCTTCTGGTTGCACAAAAATTGTATTAAATTCTTGAACATGGTTTCTTTAAATTATTTTACACAGTAAAACTATTTAATTCGTTTTCTATTTGCCACTCGAATAACAACATATACGAGAATACATACATACATACATACATAGATACATACATACATATATGGAGGTTCATGTTGTTATGGATTGCCCAGAAAGTCTGCCGAAATGTTATTTAACTTTGTTTACCGATTTGTCTCTAAGAGTTTTAATTTTGCTGAAATGAGAGTCGGCTATATTTTTCATATGTTTCCGTCACCCGGGTTGTGCAGTTTTTAAAATGAAATTGAAAATAAATAACGTTTCTATAATTCACCAGAGTAGTCGACGTCACGTTGCGCTTATAATTTACTACTAGTATGTATAATTTCTAGGGATGCATCCGATATCGATACCGATATATTCGACAATATTTCAGGTTTTCCGGTATATCGGTAGCGACGATATTTTTATTGTCGGTATCGGTATCGGCGATATTTTTGATTGAGTATCGGTGTCGTATCGCCAAAAATGTGTATCGATACATCCTTAAAAATGTCTTACATCCTTGTATTTAATTTATTTCGTATTCTTAAGCTGGGTCAATTGGAATAAGTTTGTGCAGAGTCCTAATTTTAAAGAAACTTTTAATATAAAGTTTTGAATTATTTAGTAAAAATCACTCACATATGTATTTACTCGTATATAAAAACTAAATTGATTTCATTTAGAAGTCAGTGAGATCCCAATTGGCCAGGTAGTCAGTCATAGACGACAACATTGCTTTGTCGTGTTTCAGGTCGACAACATTTTGAAAATGTTTTCAATAAATCCGCATTGAAGACAAAGTGATGGAAAACTACAAGCAGTGGATGTGTTTTTAGACGCATTTACGACAACATGAGTGACAATTGCATCGATGTCATCGTGCTTCTAAAAACATAATTTTAAGTTGTTGTCAACAAAATTTTTTTTTTTCTAATTTCGATATTGAGAAAAAAATGCAAAATAGCAGGAATTTAATGACTTGAGAAAACTAAAATAAATAAACTTAAAAAAACCAATTTCAGCTTATGTTTTAAAGCGTGAGTGCGTAAGTTTATATTAATAGTGAAGACTACAATTTGTGAGTAAATTTTGCCAAAATCCGGGGAATCCATATTGAACAAAATTCCTATAGACATCGACATGGTTCAACTGTATACTGGATTAAACGGACTGCCGCGATTCAAAAGCAGTTTGTAAGTTAATGTTTATTTTTCCCAACGAGAGGTAAAAAATCAGTCCTGTGATTGTCAGAGCATTTACATATGTGTCGTCCACGACATTGTCATCCACACAGTCGTCAACGGCAGCGTGTATGCCACTGTCGCTCATATTGTGTGCCGCTTGTTCCAATAAGTCGTTAATAATTTGCTTGAACTTTCCGCATTTTATCGTTTAGGATTTCCTACGCGCCGTCTAGGATGTTTTGAAGGCATGGCCGAACTTGGATATCCGAGTATTTTAAATAATATCACTACTTAAGTATAATACTCACAGCATTATTTTCAATTGGGTTACTGAATTAGACCTATTGGAACTTAATTGTTAAAGAGTGTTTTTTTATTTTTAAAGTTAGATCGAATTAAAATAAAATATACATATGTATTTGCATTTTTAAAGTTACGTCATTTGGCACTTGTGTATGTATGTGTACTTGCATAAAAATGCAGAGTACAACAGTCACAGCATTTTGCTGTCCGTTCGATAACATTTTGCTGCATCAGCTCTGAATTTCATATGCAAAAAGTTTTTCAATTGCATGAATGCCACACATTTTAGATTATTGTACAAAAATACGTAACCACACACACATGCATATCTCCATATGTACTCAAGACTCCACAAATAAAAAAGTACTTGCTTGGTGCAAGTGTTTGTTATCTTTATAAAATTACAACAAAAAAATTTCAAAAAGAAACAAAACCAATATTCGACAGTTTTCATCATAAGAGTAACGACGGCGAATTACTCGTATTTAAATAAAAAACTAACAAAATAATAAAAACACAAATTGTCACATAAAACGACAAAGTGATCATGCGTTAAACAGAAAAACATTCTTAAAGTCTTTCTTCAAACAATGCTGATGCTGCTGCCTTGGCATTGAACAAAATCGGACAGACGACACATTAAGTGCCACGAAAAAAAGGAATCAACAAATTAAAAAGTGGCATTTAGAGCGAAATTGTTATGCTGAAGTCATTCGAGTTGTCGTTTAGCATTCACATTCTTTGAGATTCATGTGGTATGTTGCATAGTTGGTTGGGTAGTTCGTGATCTTGCTCTGGGTGTCATCTTTCATGGAATTGTTTGGTTAATATGTTTAACAACAATAAATTAAACCATAATTTTACAGCTTGCGTTGGTTGGGGTTTTTATGAACCTACAAATGCTGTTTCCACATGCCTGCATATTCAGCGTATCGTTTCTGTGCAAAATTAAAATGTTTTTTTTTTATTAAGAACAAAGTCAGTGTCAGGATACGTGTATGTATGTGTGTATATTATTTTGATATCAAAACTGTGGACACTAAAATTACTAACAAAGTAAATACAAGTTTTATTGCTTGCAGTTATTTTCGGCCACAAATTGAAACATTTTTGCTTATTGCAGAATTCGGCAATATTCGAATTAAACAAACCGCTGCTTATTTTAAAAGTAAAAAAAAAACTAAAGCTTTGCAAAAACAGTAGAGGCCGCAAGGCAAGATGACAAAATACCCAGTCAGCATTTTATGAAATTATTCATCATATTAGAGTCTTTTTCGATTCAAAAATTTATGTTTTGTCAGAAGAAAATGGTACCCTAATCCCGATCCTTCTGGAAGAGTATTTTATAAATTGATCACTTGTAAATTTGTTTCTCTACAGCACGAGTTTACTGATATAAATTAACTGAACTTGCTTGAAAATCTGTAAAAATCCACTTTCTACGATTTTTTTTTATGTTAGTGCTTAACTCATTAATCAGTTTTTAGGCGTCTAGGAAGGTCTTAAATAGTTAAATAGTTTGCTGATTGGTGAGCCAAAAAAATCTCCCAAATGTCGACCGGGAAGTTGTTGCATCACTTGTATGTTTTGTGTTATCAAGTTGATGAAAGCTTATAAAATAAATTTTATAGATTTTTTTTAAAGCAAATTGCTTGAAGTACAAACATATACACATATGTGTATGTATGCATGCATGTATGTGAGATTGAAAAATTTATTTTTCAAGTTTATCGTCCCTGTTCTATATTCGGAGTAGAGTTCAAACGCGTGATTACAATTCCACTCAGAATTGAATAATCCCTAAATTGATTGTTCTGCATTTTATAAAATTTATTGTGAAAAATAAATGAAGATTAAAAGAAAACCTTCCATATTTTAGTACGAAATTCCCATTTTAATCTTCAAATAAAGTTTGAATGGAAGAAAACCTGATTTTAATTTATTCCATCAAACTTGTTTATTCGAAATAAAACGAAAAAAGTTATTCGGATGTGGAATACAGAACAGCTAAAACGTTCGGAATAAAATATGGCGGATTCGGAATACGGAACAGCACTGCATAACTTGGCTTTCGAAGGACAACAAACAGTTGTTATCACAGGCAAGTATTGCCCAGCTTGACACAATGTCTGAATATTTCCAACTGCAAATATTTGCAATACATACATTCGAGTACATACATGTTTTGATACAAATGTCTGCATGTTATGATATTACTATTATTATTGGTTATAGGCTATAACAGCACCGCGACCTGATAGATCTATTGTGCAGCCGCGAGCCCAACTGAAACGGGTCAGGACTCTAGACAGTTCGGTAGGGAGTTTAATGTCATTTCTGCTTATATTTTGAAGAGCCTCTAGCTTAGTAGTTTCGGCGTTAATGAGCTTTTGCGCATGCCCGTTTTGGGCTCTCCAGCAGTCGAGAAGACCTGGTTTATCCCCACAGAACCAGTTCTGGACCTATCACAGGAGTCTCTGCACCATTTTTAGCCAGATAGTCTACCCTTTCATTGCGTTCATGTCCCTTGTGTCCCGGTACCAACATTAGAGTAACTGAATTGCTTGCAGTTAAGGTATCGAGAAGTTTAAATCAATCCCAAACCAATTTTGATTGGAACGAATAGTTTGCTAGTGACTTTAAAGCTGCCTGGTTATCCGTATGAATGAATATTTTCATACCAGGAGTGTCCCTACGTAAACGTTCTCTAGCACAGACCTCTACGACGTGGACCTCCGCCTAAAAAAATGAAATGTATTATTAAAAAGATACTTGGAAGCGATATGTATGCTGTTTAGCATCCTTATCCCAGGTTATGGTTAAATAACCTTTATTCCGGATTCTCAACTGTGTGTTCAAAAACTTTGCGCATGCGCATCGCACTAAAGCGGGCATATAATTGCGATGGTATTTGTTATGTGTATGTACGTAGGCGCAGATCCAGGAGGAGGGAAGATAGGATATATCCCTAGATAAAATTTCGAAAATTCCCAGCTGGATCCGCGCCTGTGTTTATTCGAATATAAATGACGAATGCATTAGACATTAGTTTTAGTTAGCTTCATATACACTTATACAATCTTCCGTAAAGGAGACACTCACACACACATCCACGCGCGCACACACACACACACACACACAAACGAATTTTACATATGTATTTACTATATTTAATTTCGTATTAAGAGAAGCATAACAACTTTACTTCACTAATTGTTTTCTAATCATCAATGTTGTTTGTGTAAATGTTGTAAATAAATAAAATTCATCCACTTGATGGATTGATTTCTTGCAAAATTATTTTTTTTTTAATCGATTTGTTTTTATTTTATTCTTTTAATTGAAAATAGCTTACGACAGTGACGACATTGAGGAATTGACCGAACCGTCGGACGATGAAATCAAGGAGGACCAGTGGTTGGGCGTCACCGTTCGTAGCCAGGGCTTGGGTGGCAAGGTATAGTGTAGCATTAATGACTTAAGTTCTCATTTAAAATCTCAGTCACAGCAAAAGAATTTTAGTAAAAACAATTGTTTTGTTTTTTTACATTTAAGAAAATATTTTAATTTGTTGCATTGTTCATTTCCTCATCAGGTTCTAGTTTGTGCGCATCGCTATATAACAAAAGTACGCGAAAATCGTTATGGCCAAGGCCTGTGTTACGTTCTAACCAATGAGTTGAGCTACGATGAAGTATATGAGCCGTGCAAAGGTCGAACTGTGCAAAGGTTTGTAAAACTTTCAAATTTATTCTGATTCATTTTCTGTTTATAACTTTACGTAACGTTAAGTTTAGTAAATAAGTTTCATTTGATTCTTCTATTAGAATGGTGAGATTATATTTTGGTTTTTAATTTTTACGAGTATTTTTTTAATGGGTGATTCCTAGGGCCAACAGTCATGGCACAAGTGCGTAAGGTTTTGGACTGGATCGACTAAAAGTTGTTTTTCATGTTATTTGGGGTGCTGAATTTAAGTCGGAACTTGATTTTTCTTATTAGCTTCTGCTTTGTGAGATGTACCGTTATTTCCAAAATGGAGGAATAGAAAAGGGTTTGTTCCATTTGGCAGAATGGAAAATTCTAAAAACCCGCACTAAAACAACCTTTAAGTTATACTCGCATTTTCTTTAAATCTGCTCAGTATTAAAAACGAAAATCTCTTTTTTCAGCAGACATATAACGTTGAAACAAAACGAGTCATATTTTATCAAAATCGATGCACAAGCTTTGATTTTATTCACGATTAAGTTAAGGTATCGCATTTTTGTATGAAATTGACATATGCATACAAAACAATACGATACTTGATAACTTCGCTAGAGAGCATTTTACTGTTGTGAACATACGGCAACCTTTGTCGAATCGAAATATTTTCACAATTTTAAAAAGCCGACGACGAATTTTAAATCAACAACTTTCCGTTGCTCTGGTCCATGAGTTGACTTAAATTTGTAGTCCATTCCGATTTCCATGAAATTCTTCTTTCTGCACATGAACTTTTTTTCCGTATTATATTAAATTTAAAAAAATAATCATTAAGTGAGCTCAAGTCTACAGATAAGCGTGTTAAATATTTTTATTAATTAATGTTCAAGCTCTAGGTCTTTAATTAAATTTTTTTATTGATTATATTCGATAGTTCGCTACGCCTTTCTGTAGCATCATCATTTTGTTAAAGACCTAGAGCTTGGAAATTAATTAATAACACCGATACAACATAGAAGGTCAAAAAAACTATAATAAAGTGCTGAATAATATTAATTATAATAATTAGTAAAGTTGGAAAAAAATCAGTTTTCAATGAACAGATTGTTATCGTACGCAATCTGCTTTTGTTGAGGATATTTATCTGCTGATACTCGTGAATTACGGACACCTTTCGACTTTTTCACACTTTTGAAACAGATTAAGCTTTACAAAAACAAATATGTCTAGAGCAGAGAGAAATCGCTTTAAAATAAGTTAAAAACGGAAATCGGTTCCAAAAATGTGGTCGCTTAAACCTAAAGGCATACTCGTATACTTTGTTTTGCCGCCATTTTGGTAAACATTAGTCTTGACAGTTCATATTTGGCAGTCGTGAAGTAGAGACGTGGCCAACTTATTATGGAAAAATATTCGGTAAACCAAAGTGCTTTTATCGTTAAAACATTTTATCGAAACCAATCATCGATTACTGTGACGATGAGAAAGTTACGCGAACTTTTTGGGAGAAACAACGTGCCAACAAGACGCACAATTTATCATGTAGCGCATAATTTCGAAGAATGAGGGATAGGCCCAAGCGTGGACCACAACGTGCTGCAAGATCGGCTGAAAACCTTACTGCTGTTCAAGAAAGCGTTCAAAACAATCCATCAACCTCAATTCGACACCGTGCTCAGGAGCTTGGTCTTCAGAGAACAGCTTTGGCCACAAGTTTGCACAAAGAATTGCATTTGTTTCCATTTAAGATTCAGTTGACACAAGAGCTTCTTCCAGAAGACCATTTACGCCGTCGTACACATGCAAATAGGATGCTACAGCTCGCCCATGGCAACCCCGATTTTCATGAAAAATTCATAATGAGTGACGAGGCACCTTTTCATTTGAATGCATATGTGAATAAACAGAATAGTCGGTTCTGGGCAATGGAAAACCCTCAAATTATTCATCAGTCACCTTTGCATCCATTAAAAGTGACAGAATCATTGGACCTTACGTCTTTGAAGCTGAAAACGGCGTAACGGTAACTGTCAATGGGGAGCGATATCGTGACATGATTGAAAACTTTTTAACGCTACAACTGCATTTGGGGCTTGGGCTTGACCAACATGTGGTTTCAACACGACGGTGCCACATCGCATACCGCCAGTATTACAATGGAATTACTGCCAGATCTCTTTCCACAACAAGTTATTTCAAGGAATGGTGATGTTGATTGGCCTCCACGGTCGCCTCATTTGACTGCTCCGGACTTCTTTTTGTGGGGATATCTGAAAACCAACGTTTATGCAAACAAACCAGAAACGGTGGAGCAACTCAAACGAAATATTCGTGATGAAATTAATGAAATACCGTGTGAAATGTGTGAGAATGTAATGAAAAATGTGTTCAAAAGGGCTCGCATTCGTGAGGCTAACAGAGGCGGACATTTATCTGATATTGTATTCCACACATAACTGCTGACATTAAATAAAACATTTATCAATATACGATCCATTCTCTTTCATTTAATCAAAAATTATAAACAAACAAAGTAGTATACCTTCTCGGCGGACACCCTGTATATTACAACTTCTGTTGAATTTTGAAAAAATGAAAAATATTTAATATCATTTAATAGCGCCATTTGCACAAGTAGTTGTAGGTAAAAAGGCTAGTGTCTATGCGCATTTCGCATCAGGAAACCTTTGCTCGGATTTCATAACAAAAGGAGAATTTTTTATGAGACCTAGCACGACATTTTAATATACCATCACTTAGACACTGGGTGACAGCTTAAGAATAGCTTTTTAAGTCGCTTTTCGGGTCCACATAAGGCGATAAGAAAGTGTTTTTTAAGATCTGGTTTCTCTTGTTTACGTGCGATACATTATTGTGAATTTCAGCTTAAAGTCGTCCTAAAGTCCCCTTTTCGAGATAATCTCTACTTTCTCTGAAAAGTGTAACTTTTGTTTTATCCTGTCATTTTTAGTTTATATATCGTCTCATGTCAGACACCATTAATACTCGTGAAAACAATGTGCCAGATTCACCTACGTCCACACATACTCGTAGCAAATATTAATTTTAGTTCTAGGCTGCTTTTATTTCTTTCGTCAATCCTTATGATTAATATGTTTGTACATCCTTTCTGGGTTTTTACTCTAATTTTTGTAGAGCTCATGAAGATTATGGATTTTGTCAGGTGGGTACTTCGGGTGCGTTGCTGGACGACAACACTATGGTCTTGGGTACTCCTGGCCCATTTACGTGGCGTGGAACGGTGTTCGTAACGGAGATTGGTGGTGAATACTTGGAACGCGATAAAAATATGTATTATGGAGATCACTCGGACTCATCTTCGCCGGTCGACAAGTACAGTTATTTAGGTATGGCAGTGACAGGCGGTCGCTACTTTGGCGAACGAATGTCATATGCTGCTGGGGCACCTCGTTCGAATGGTCATGGCCAGGTGATAATATTTGATAAGAACAATAGAAATCCCATACCAGTACATATGATCATTGAAGGTGAGCAATTCGCATCTAGCTTTGGTTACGAGTTAACTACGGCTGATATCAACGGTGATCAGAAACCAGATCTTATAGTGGCAGCACCTTTTTACTTCAATAAAAGTGAAGGAGGCGCCGTATATGTCTACCAAAATGCCAAAGATAATTTGCCATACAAGCCAACGGTAAAGTTGACAGGATCGTTTGAGAGTCGTTTTGGTTTGGCTTTAGCCAGTATCGGGGATATTAATAAAGACAATTGTGATGACTTGGCAGTCGGAGCACCATATGAAGATGACGGAGTGGTTTATATTTATTTAGGCAGTAGGAATGGCTTGAACCATAAACCGTCGCAGCGCATAGCGTCCAGAGATTTGGGTATTTTACCTAAGGCCATCAAAACATTTGGCAGTTCCATAACAGGTGGTACCGACTTAGATGGAAATTCATATCCGGATATTGTAGTGGGAGCATACAATTCGTCAGCCGTTGTTGCTTTGTTATCTCGTCCAATTATAAGCATTCAAACGAAGTGGAGGAGTGAGGAAATGAAAAACATTGATCCAACAAAGTCGGGATGCATAACTGATGCCTTCACCAATCTGACCTGCTTCACCTTTGAAGCTTGTTGTTCGATTGACCCCTACGAACAGACTTCTGCAAATCAAGACCTTAAGCTATTGTACACGGTTGAAGCTGAAACATTTGGACCCAATAAGAAATTTTCTCGTGTTTTCTTTGACCGCGACAACAAGAGAAGTAACGTCATTAAGCGCGAAGTTACTGTTCGTACCGATGGCCGTCTTTCTTGCCAAAGGGTTACTGGGTATATTAAGGAAAACACGCGCGATATTCAAAACCCCATAAAATTGAGATTAAATTACACATTGGTAGAATCAAAACTACCGGACTCGGCACTAAAAGCTCTCAATCCAATACTTGATCAAACCCAGGCTAATATAGAATTCGAGGGAACATTTCAAAAGGATTGTGGAGATGATGACATTTGTGAGAGCAACTTGCGCCTTCATGCCGAAATCGATTTAAATATGGAGAGTAAGTTTTCGCTTCATTGTGTTTTTTTACTAAATTTCAATTTCTACTTCTCTTTTGCGATTTAGATGAAAACTATGCTTTGATTTTGGGAGAAAAGGAAGAAATACGCGTTAACATTAACGTATCCAATTCAGCAGATTCGGCTTACGAGGCACAAGTATTTGTAGTGCATCAAAAGAGCGTCTCATATATAGCAGCCCTTAAAACGGTAAGTTTGTAAAGCGCCTTGAGAGAAGTACGAATACTAACTGGGCTTTAAAACGCTTGTATAACCTTAATAGAGCTCCGCTATTTGCAATCGGTACAACGAGACAGTTGTTGCCTGTAGCCTTGGAAATCCAATGCGGCGCGGTACAGCAGCCCAAGTTTCAATACGTTTTGATCCCAGCGAATTAGAACTAGACGAACGGCAATTAACTTTTGATATTTTTGCTAACACGACTTCAAAACTGGTCGGTAAACAGAAGCCTGAACTGAAATTAAATGTTAATGTTGTGAAGAGGGCGGAACTGAGTTTGCAAGGATGGGCAAGACCGGAACAGAGTTTCTACAGTGGCGAAGTTAAACTCGATAATTCCATGATGCAAATGGAAGACGTTGGTTCACAATTAATACATACGTATCAAGTAAGTTCAGATTATTCCGCAATTTTTATACCTAACAAGTAACTAATGATTTGTGCTACATGTGAAGATATATAACGAAGGACCTTGGAAAGCGCCAAAAGTACAGTTGACCATTTATTGGCCATATCAAGTATTTAGTGAAAAAGATAAACGGGATAAGTGGCTGTTCTATTTGGAAGAAATGCCAGTTATTGAAAATGTGGCACAGGGAGAATGTTTTGTTCCATCTGAATATATAAATCCACTTAAGCTGGCCACCAAATCAAAACTTATTGTTGATGACCTTCTGCTTGGACCAGCTCCCTTCATGATGAGACCAATGAATAAGTCGCACTTTGCCCATCGATCTTACTCGGAGAAATCTTCTTACAGCAAGCAGATAAATAAAGAGGAAAGGGTATCATCGAATCGCTTGAGAAGGGACACATTGACCAGAATCATACGACCCGAAAGGTTCATGGACATAAGAGATCATAAAAATAAGAAACGGGATATAGTTGAATTGGACTGTAATAAGGCCACGGCGAATTGTATTAAAATTCAATGTGAAATTTACAATATGCCGCCAAATACTGAAGTCTACGTATATGTCAAAGCAAGACTGTGGAATTCCACACTTGTTTCCGAACACCCAAGAGCGGATGCAGTTAGAATTATATCAACAGCCCAAGTACATATTCCTCTGGAATTTAGGGTAGAACAAACTCAAATAGCCGAACCCCTTCTGGTAAGTAAAAATCACTTAAACATTTCCAAATTTAGTATGAATATGTTACTGTGATGATTACACATGCCTGTGAATTTCAGGTGGAAACGAGAGCATATCCAGAGCTAATAGATCAACAACGAGATACTTCGCTGCCTTTGTGGATCATAATTCTAGCCATTATTGGAGGTCTTTTAGTCTTGGCCCTCTTCACGTACGCCATGTGGAAGTGTGGATTCTTTAAGAGAAGAAGACCTGATCCCACGTTGAGCGGTAATTTAGAGAAGATGAATGAGGAAAAACCTTTCTTAAACTCTAAAATAAATCAACGAGTTTTCTAACAACGAGGAACAGTTGGGTGGGACCTATTTCAACAACAAAAACACTCAACGCCTCAGCCACCCAAAAAATTCCTTGACAAAACTACTTCTACTAGTGATACTTATGATTACGAGAATAATTTTAATCATCCCAACAAGAACACGAACAATAACAATAACGCCAGATTTATAAACAATAACAACTACTACAATATTTCTAATGCAAACTTTGATGAGGCCAGTGTTATTGATTGGGGAAGGTTGCGCTAAATACAAAATACAAAATTGCATAGATAATTTAAGAAGACAGACAGACACACGCAATTAATAATTTCAGTGCCATTTTTATCTAAAATTTTTTACTTAATTATATAAATGTAATCGTTAATATTTAATAGATTTTTAATTCACTAAGATGCACATGTTAATAGGAGTGTTCCACCTGCTTCCCCAGCAGATGCATGCCGCAATAGAGCAAAATAAAAATCCAAAATTACTCTTTCCAACACATAGAGACTTGAATCGATATGGTTGCAAGTAATCGATATTTATATCTTCTACAATATCTTTTATATTAGATGCGATCCCTTACTCAACCTTCGGATCCAGCGAGATTCCAATTTCACCAGACACTCTTCAAGTACAGCAAGTTTAGGTAAATGAGAGAGCTTTTGAGAGCGAAATATTCCTGCTCTTCTTGCACGAAACGGCTCAGATTTGTTCTGCGTGCAAGTTTTGGCGAGTAGTCAAACAATCAGCTGTTTGAAAAATAAACAAAGAAAATTAAAAAAAATGATTCAAATCAATTAAAATTCAAAGTAAAATATGTATGTATGTATGAAAAAATGCAACAACAAACAAAACCGAAAAGTTTTTACAAAGAAAGTTTGATTAACAATTGTTCACCTTTTTTTATTGATCCCAGATACAACCACGTTTTATTTTTGGGATAGAAATCTGTTTTTTTTTTTGTGTACATTTATGTGTCTTATTGAGAGTAATTTTTGTTTACTCTCACTTTACCCAAAAAGTGCGGGATCGGAACTATTAATTCTAAAGAATGTGAAAGGCTTCAGGCTTACACCAAACTATTCTTTTGTTTTACCGAAAAGCACATTTCTCTAGAACTCCAAAATGTTTAAACTTTTAATACTTCTTACTGTCGGTGTTCCTAAATACAGGAAATGTTATAAATCTGCCTGCATATGTAGCTTATCTAATTTTTAAAAATTAACAATTTTCGCAATATTTTGTAAAACTCCTTTTTTCATACATTTTCTCCAACATTTTATTTCATGTAAAAAAATACAAAACAGATCTTCCTATGTTTTATTTTAAATTTTAATTTTAGTAAGAAGAAACTTTTGAAATTTTTGTTTTTCGCTCTTTTGTTGCAAATCTGTTGGTTGTCTTGCGTGTGAACACTTACTAGCGACAAATTGGAATTGTTAGTAACAATTTTCAATTATTCAACACAGCAAATATGGACTGAACAGCGGCAGCTCGAAATCTTATAGAATAAAATTATTTTTAGTGTTATTATACATAATTTGCTATTTTTATAAAAGCTGCCTTAAAAAAGCTACTGGTTATTGATTGATTCCATATACTTATCTTGGGGTATTTGCAGTGAAATTTGTCTTGCTAAAATACTTAACAATTCAACTCAAAACTGCGCTATAGGATTTTCAAAAATGAAAACTTATTTAGATTAAGTTTATTTTAAAAAAAGTTGTAAAATATTTAGAAATAATTACTTAAATATAAATTCCATAACAAAATACATTCATACAATATAAATTGAACTGAACTAAAGGTTATCGTCAGTAACATTAATGCCAGCATTTAATTACTTCAAGCAATTTTTTAATTGTAAATGAACATGAAACTTGATGTCAAGCGAGTATAACAGATATTTTGTGATCACTTAAACATTTTTTTAATGTATTTATTAATATTAAAGTTTAATTTTTTGTGTATATATTTATGTATATATGTATGAGTATTATGCATGTACAAAGTACATGGATTTTCAAATTAATATTTATTTTTTTTTGTTTTTTTGGAATTTATTAAAAATTTTGAAGAGAAAAAAAATACTTATTTTCGATTTTGAAAATCAATATTTGTTTCATGGTTCTAAAAACGAATATGTGACCCCATAAATATTTTTTTAACAATATTTAATGATTAACCACCCACCCATCTGCCAATATTTGAATATCTTAAATTTTTGTTTAAAGTATTATTAAAAATTACAAGTTGTCTTTAATTCATTTCGACTTGACAGATACAAATTATTTATATGAACATTAATTTAGATAATTCTTTTGTAAATACGTAGTAATTGTAAGTGAAACTGAAACGTGTCTTATTATTTGTATTTCCTTTAGAAATATTGATTTACTTAAATTAACAGCACCTTGTAAGTTTGTTGCTGTCTAGTTTTAAAGATAGTCGTAATTTATTTTACAGTTATTTTATTTAAGCACTGATGAAAATGTAAATTAAAAATAAGAACATGTTTAAATTTCTACGTGAGAAAAATAAACGTTTTTAAATGAACTAAAATTGTTTAAATATTTAATTTTTGCTAAAACTTTAAGACTTATTTTTATGTGTAGATTTTTTTTTTTTTTTTTTGCAAAATTGACGAACTTATGCATTTGAAATTCTCCTTTGATCATGCTCCTGTTGACCAACCTTTACAGATGAAATTTTACACATTTTCCCACACGCAACTTGTCACTGAAATTGTCTCTAACGACAGACAGCATAATTGAAATTGGAACTACCAGGGGCCGTAACGGTTATAAGTTTGTTTAAAAAAATTACTTTTTAATTATTATTTATTTTGTGCTCACGGACTCTGGAAATAATATTGACCTAAAATCAATTCTTATTAGTTTTAGAACGAATATGATCTGCCTACACTTTGCCTACAATGATCGACAAAAAAGGAAATAAATATAAATCAATATAAAACTTACAAAACCATTATTATATTCCAAGAGAAAAATAAAACTTGAAAAATAATTTTTCAAGTTAATTAATTAAAACTTAAATAAATAAAAATTAATGCAGCCAAAGGTAGTCCAGTCCGGATTACAAGGACTACGTTGGTGTACTTCAGAAACATGTAGCGTTTCTCTTTATGATTTTTTGGTTCAAATTTGAAAATCAATGATTATTTGCGGTCCCTGCAAAATAATAAACTAATCGTGCATTACATCCCGTTAACGAGAAGTTCAAGGGCGAAATCATATATTTAGTCTTTAGTTAAACTCCGTTGACGACAAGTTCACGCACAAACTAATGTACTTGTCGCATACAGAACTAAGGAGATGACAACATAAGTGCCACTGTTTTGAAGATTTCATCATCCGATGAAAATGAATGTATAAAAAAAACTGGTCCTTAAAAATTAGTAAGCGAGATAAAGTTCAAAACGTGAATAAATAAATGAATTTCTTCATAAGATTTGCAAATTAAAAAAAAAATTATTTATCGAATAAAAAATTACCTTTTTCTCTTTCTATTGGCAGTTTGCTATGGTCATGCACACAGCATCGAGGAGCCAACAGATGAACTTACGTTCACTTACAAGTATTATTTTTTGCAATTCCTTTTTTGCGAGTTTAAAATTTCTTTTTGTTTGGAATTACGAATGAAAAATCAACACAAACTGCAAATACCAGTAAACCCGGACTCCAAATCCTAATTCAATCTTCGTATTTCTCTTATAAACTCAGCTTTCCAAAGAAGGAAAACTTGCAACTAGTGAAAAGGCAGTGGCAAAATAGCCGTTCTTCACATATGCATAAAAATGCAAATAAACGAGATAAGATTTGAATAAAATTAGATTTAAAAAAAAAACCTTAATCGTTGGGGTAGGGAAAATCAATATTCTATCTAACCCCCCAAACGTTTTCCCAAAACACATTTTCTGTTTCGCTTAACTTTAGACGTTTAATTATTGTTTAGAAGCCATAATCGGTTAGAAATTTCCATCACTGTAAAATATATAACCATCTGTAATAGCTTATATAGGTATTTATGTAGTCAACGAGATTTCTTATTACTAAATTAAAAATGATACATTTTCACATATGAACTAAAAATAAAATGTATTAAAATATGTTATAAAAATTTATATTAATAAAAGCTTTGGATTCTAATTTACATGTGCAAAGTAATAAATTAATGAAGAATAATAGTAACAACTGAATTCAAATAAGATTTGTTAAAAAGCTAATAAATCTATCAGCACATGCGAAGTAGATTTGGGGCTCAACATGTCAAACGATCAGAAATTTCTTCAAGACTTCTCTTATACAATTCAGCAGACATCTATATAAACACTTATTAAGATAATTGGAAGCGTATTATAAGGTCAAGCCTTTCTGACCAAGAAGAAGCGCTTCATACATGTTCACCAAACACTCAGGAACTCAAATTAGCAGAAAATACATACACTCCTTTTAGAAATACCTTTCTTAGTCTTGTCCGTGAGGCTAAGATGTAGAGAAGTAGTATTTGATATTGTTTCGAATACCAGACTGACAATCCTGCCACGACGAATGTAATCAATATGCACCAAGAGTTTATTCTTTATTAAGTGTTCAACTATTTAATACATTATCGGACATAACTAGCTTACATTTCAGAGTTTACCTACATTTTTAAAAACACAATAAATTTAAATTACATGGTCAAAAGCGACATCACTTACAAAATTATAAGCAAAATGTTTTAAACATTGAAAATGTAAATTTTGAATTTATTTTTTCTTTAAATTAATATGTTGATGGGTATAATGAATTATTGGAACAAAATAGTGTTGTATACAAATACATTTGTGCCCTTGCGGGTTTATAGCCTTATGACTTTATGGTAGAATCCTCAACATTTTTTATACAAAGAGTTTGAGAATATTTTGACAAGTTTTTATATTTTCTTACTTCTATTGCCACATTAATAGAGACTTTCGGCATTCGAGGAACGAGGTTTTTTAAGCTTTTCCATATTTTTAATGACAATATCGTGCAAAGATGAATAACGATTGCGAACTTCGCAAACTACTAACCACAGACTTAAATATTCCTTCTCGTCCAATTCAACAACGGCACGTCTGTAGTCGTCAATATGGGGGTATTTGGCCACTTTTGAAACGACTTTAGCTCTAGATAGAAAATAGCGTGAAATTTGATCGAAAAACGCAGCCGCTTCGGATTCAACAGTTTGAATTTCAGCTAAAGTATCCTCTTGAATAGACACCCCAAAATTATTGCCATCTTCAATTTTAGGAATCATAAATGAAATCCACATTTTAAGAAGATTCGCTGAAAATGCAAGCACGCACACATTATTTATAATTATAAATTTGATATTCAAAAACTTACAGTCTTCTACCAATTTACGTATAATTGGCTTCACGATTTTAATCATGTCGCACAACGGCGCATTGCAGGGAACACTACCACTTGGCAAATACATAACTTTTGTGCCGGAAATTGAATTTTCAGTGCGTGGTCTTTTGGCTAACGGCTCGTCAGCATCACCACCACCACCAGCAGATGAAGCATTGCATCCAATCGCATTCGCACCATTATTGCTAACTAAAATTGGGTCAGGTATTGGAATGTTTAAATCTTGGTGGACTTCATTGAAATTTCTTTCACTAAACATGGAAGTATCCAAAAGTTCATTAAGTTCAACAATTTTCTCTGGAAACCCTTGAATTATTAATTGCTCCGCTTTTTTGATCAAGGAATCCTTGTATTCCTGTACCTTCATAAAATAAAAAAACAAATTAACAGAACATCTAAATTATTTAACCACGACATACCTTGACAACTGTATCACTCGGCATTCTTGCGTTCCTTTGATTGCTCCCTGTGCTGATAATCTATAGACAACAATCTTTTTCTGTTTATTGTAAGTTAAACAGATTGTTAGAAACTAATAAATCTTTTAAACACTTTATTTTTTCAATAGAATACGGTTTCTGCCTATTAAATCCCTAAAAAAAACTTCCGCTTTTTTCGTTTTTCTTTTAGAAACGTGCAAGGGTATATTAATACACAAGGTAGAAGAAATTCTACTACAATTCCAACATTACAAAAACAACAGCGCTTTTTTTGTTGCATTTGTGGTACTAAATGTCAAAATATTGAAAACTAGAGAAAGGGAAAGAAGTGAAAATCGGGCAGAGTTGCCGATTTTGGTTACGTTGAATCAAAATTGTTTACGTTATCTTCAATTATAAATTGAACATTCATTATCTTTGACTATTTGACAACATTTCTGCAAGGTTTTTTCAAATAAGTTATTTATTTAATAACTACGAGATTTATAATCGTATTCGCCATAACTTATAAGCATATACGTTTTTTTGTTAATGCCATAAATTACACACATTTTGACTACTTACTAAAAATTCCCTAGAATTACCAAAATGTGTAATGGCCAAAATTGTTAAGTCACCTTTTGAACGACGAATTACAAAAGATTTTGTTAAAAAAGCTGATGAAAAAATCTTTTGTTTGCGTAAAAAAATTAAATTAAAAAAAAGATATTTCTGCTTGTAGATTTTTGGAACGATATTTCTGCTTAATAAAATGTATATTAAAAATTTTTATTGCATGACATTTTATTAAAATCTAGTTCAAAAAGATTAAATTTCTTAAATTACTTGGTTATCCGAAATTTGCACATATGTGATATATTCTTTTAACTTCAAAATTAATTACTATTCTCGTTTTCTGAATTAAATGAATTCGTGTTAAATATAATGTTAAATTAATGTAGCTGGGAAGCGTTCTTTAAAAAAACAGAGATGTAACCGATTGACGTTTTCAAATTGCCAGAATCAAGTTTTTTGTCCGCTGACAGTACCTAAAGAAAGAGACAAATATAACATACAGAAACCGATTTAAACCACTAAAATTAAATATTTAATGCCTTGTGTCAAAAGCTGTAAATTTATATTTAAAGGGTTGTTAATCTAATATTACATACATGGAATATCAACTAATTCGTGTAGATGGAGAGCAAATAATATTGTTAAATGGTAAAGGTCTTATGAAGCATTTAATAATGAGCGAAATTGTGAAAACCATAGACTACTAATAAGACGATGAAACAATTTAATTCTAATCAGATTATGAAGGGAAACAATTCTAATCAAGCTATGTAACAACAACAACGGATGCAGTAACAGCAAATGCTAAGTGTACCGAGTAATAAGCAATCACAAATAAACCCAGGAAATGGTCAAAGGCAGGCTCGTATGAAACCACATCAGCAGAGGCAATTCCACCAGCAGCGCATTCAAAGTAAGTAAACATATGCGATTTCATAATTGAGTTTTTTATATAATAAAATCAATTATTTAATTTATTTCGTCCTGTGAACTGATTTGAATGACCAGAAATCAAAAATGCGCAAAACTGTACAACTAGCCAAAGAAGCTTGGTGTAAAATCTTGCCAACGCTGCTAAATTCATATGTGAGATGATAAAAGTGGAAAACGCTAGTGACTGTGTTAGCGCTAAGGTAATGAATATATACAGCTTGTTACATTAACTAGGTACATCACATTCGTTTTCCTTTCCAGTTCCTTTACCATCAATGAAAACCACATTGAATTTTTTGTATTTAAAAAGCTTCAAAGAGTGCATTCCTCTTGCCGCCCACTTTACTTTAAAATGATGAATTTCCAACAAGTTATTATAAATTTGCAGTACAAAATATAGCTTTCCAGCCATAATTCTTTTGCGTCACATTATTGTTACGCACGGTAATGTTTTTGCATCATAGTGATGGAATAGAAATGGACGTTCCAGGGAAATTTCTTCGTTAGTGGCTGTTGGTCAATTTGGCCCTTTTGCTCATGCTTGGCATGAGATTAAACACACTTTCTTGTTTAATGATTTGTTTTTGAAATATATTTGCTCATACATCAAGTGTTATGCAAGCGAGACAGGCACCTTAACAGCCATATGTATGGAACTGAGCAAGTGTATTTCTTTAAATCGGTGGTTTGGAGAAAGTGGTAATGTTTTTCTGATTATTAAGATTTTAAGTAAAAGTGAAAGTGTAATTCAAACAAATTTTATCTGAAAACATAAGGAAAAACAACAAGTTAAATAAATAAAAACAATTTAGTGTATAAGTAAATAGTATGTATTTGCCTTTTCCAACAAGAAGACAAATATTGGCAATTTAGGACCCCTTTTCTTCGGAGATAACAATGCGTCCCTACTACGGTTTTATATATTAATTCAATAATACAACAATTCTATTAATATATTTTCACAACGACTTGGTGGTTTGACATTTCATTCTGGACCCCATTATCCTATTTTAAAGCGACGTTCTTATTTTATCTCGGTAATAGTTTTCTTTCCAGAAGCTTATAACATCCTGGCATATCCTGATGACAAATATTACGTCCAAATTAGACGAAGTGAGAACTCGAAGGCTTTTTTTTCACATGCTATATAATATGAGTCTTTTTCAAATAAGTGTTATCTTTTGTAAATGGTAAAGATGATTGTTATATCAAACGATCGAACCTTGGTATAGAACTAGTCGTACCTATTCCCTTGATTATACGTTACCAGCGGCTATCATTACCAAAATCGTCTTTTCTTTTAAACATTCTAACTTCGATATGTTAAATGATCTTATAAGAAATACTGAATGGAGTAACGTTTTGAAAGTAGTTCAGTTGATTCTATGAATCGTATAACTGATGTTTTTTACAACAAACTGTATTCTTTTATAGACTTGTGCATTCCAAAACAAATATTTAAATCATTGTATGGAGCGCCTTGGAATAACATGCACCTGGCCCGTGCTAACAATAAGAAGAACAAATATTAAAAAAAAATCCAGGCTATCTGGATTATCTGTAAATTCCGTGTGCCGCGCAGAGGATGCTACATTAAATGAAATATGTTATTTTCGTTATTTGAATAAAATTAAATATAAAACGCGATCCAAAGTCGTTTTACAAAACTATTATCTCGAAGAAACGAAAAGACCACTGATTAACCTACTGTAATGACATATGCATAAACGAATCGGATCTAGTGGTGATGATAGATTCATAAGAAACATGTTTACTGATTTTTTTTCAAATACTTACTCAAGTGTAACATATGATGGATGGCTCAGTCAATTATCAAATTCCCTTGGAGAAAAATCAAGCCATATCTTTATCGCTTCTTGGCATTTATATCGTCAAAAATTTTGATCAAGTCCGTAGCTGTATTTTAGTCAATAACGTGGTTGTCTTCGCCTTCCCTTCAATAGTTTTATTCAATATGTCTGTTAAATATGGTCTGTTATTTGGGTTAAATCTGGTAAAAAGTCAGAGATTGGAAATTACAGGGGTTTTGCAAAGCTAAGATGGCACATAACCGAAACCGGTTTGTCTCTAAACCAAACTTGGCAAGGGATGACGGAAATTCGTGGCAAAAATCTACTTTTTGGAAAAATTATTTCAGAACATTTATGTGATCAAGTAGCAAAGTGAATATCTCCTTATCAATACGGATTTCTTACGGCTCCACCACTACAATTTTATTTGTTGTTGCAATTTTCTATCTATTTTAACCCTGGCTTTTTTCAAAGGAATCAAACAGATGTCATTTACATAGACTCCAGCAAATCTTTTGATCAATTTAATCATTTGCTTCCTATAAAGAAACTACACTTAATGGGGCTTACTTTTATCATTGTTTATTAATTTATGGGGACGATGTCGTAGTTTTTCTAAGCTATAACCAACTTTTGGATCAGCAACGTTAGACTCATTGTATGAGGACTGTAACATCAACTTATGGATCTTGATTTAAAGAAATGTAAATTAAAGCTGCTGTTGATTATTTACTGAATTTTATTTCACACGTAACAACTGTAGTGAAAAAGGCAAGGAGTACACTTGGCCGTATTAAATGTAGGGCTAAAGGGCTTAATGACCCAAATTTCGGTAAAACTTAATACATGGCACTAGTTCATCCGGTTCTGGAATATGGATAGATATTATGGGATTCCAATGCAATTGGTAAGGTGCGAAAACAAATCCTATTGTGTTGTCTTCGAGGATTACGTTTTCATTCCCCTAACGTGCCTTCGTACTCTGCTCCACGTGGTCTTATTAAACTTCCGAAATATTTGCTGTCGATTTTTGTTTTATGAAATTTCATGCAACATTCCTCAACGTAATTTCCTTCCGCTATCGGTGACATTTTTTAGAGCTAATTATGCTGATGCGAACGAATCCGCTCGGGAAGGATGTGTAACACGTTTGACAATTTTTATATATTTATATACTTTTCATCAAATCCTAATGTTCCAAAAAAAAAAAAAAAATTCAATCATATTTTAATAATGTCTCATTAATTAAATTATCTGTAAGAGCTAATAAGAAATAAAAATATTGTTTTACAATTCTTACAGTACAACTTTCAAAGCACACAAAGAGCTTTCGCGAAGAAAATTGGTAGGAGTAACAAATTCTTCTTTCCCATTTCAGTGTCGCATATTTCTTATAGTAAATACTCGTATGTAAAACAACCTTCTAAAAAGATTCGCAGAGCAAAATGTGTATCTTGCAAAGCAGTTTTAAAGGAAAAACGTGCCAGAAATTTACAACCGTCCATCATACTCCACAGAAAAGGAATGGCATTAAGGAAGAGCATTTCAGTGCTTTTATTTTTATACTCGTACACACTCATAGATGAATGGAAGTCATTAAATAAACAAACAAAAACGAAGTGCGTAACTTTTTTAATACATTTAGGAAAGAAATTCAGGCAGTAAAAAATATTTACGACCTCTAACTCTGAAGAAAATATTTGGTTAACTTTTATTGCATTTTAAAGTTAAAGAATTTAAAGTGTATTTCTTTCTAAGTTTAGTTAATCATCTTAATATAAAATATTTGCTTCAAATCTCTATGAAATGCAATGAAGCGATTAAAATTGATTTTTAAACTAAACTTGCAAAAATATTTGGCACTTTAATGTCAGTGGCAGTGGTGGTGAATCTTTGCCCTTTTTAAGATTTGTATAATCGGGGCCAAAGGTCTTTATTCTTATTAATGTAGGGGTCATATCGAATCAGACCGCTTACTTTATGGGTCGCTTTTCGAATAGTTTTCGTGACAACCGATTTGTAATTAACGACTACTTTACTTTAATTGAGTCTCGTGCTAACACTAGCCTCTGCTCTCAGACTGTCGATTGATAACAGTCGGCCTTCTTCCTCATCACGAAGTCTCTTGTAATTGTCTAAGGCTTAGCTCGCTCATTGCATTCACATTTAATAAGTGTATGTCCTTGGTCCTAAGCTTAGTGTTAGCCACACACACAATGTACGCTACCATCTCAGCCTCTTCCTTAGGAGTATCTTTAGAGATTGCCCCCACCGGCCACCACCACGAGAAGGTCTAAGTCAGAACTACTGGCAGAGCACTCAGTTACGGCAAGCCGTAACTACATATGTCCCTGCTAGCCAGAGGGCGTAATGCACCCGCAAAGAAATACGTTGCGTATAAGTGATTAGATCTGAAGCAATCATACAAACATCTAAAGAAAGATAAAAACTTGGTTATTGGCATTGAAAGAAACATTCATATGCCATCACATAATCTCCTTAAGGTGTTTTTTTAAATCCTTTATTTTATGTTATTTTATACTCATTCTTTCAATAAACAAATTTTAATTGATATTTTATGTAGTCAAAATATAAATGCCATATATAGCCTTTGGTCAACTTAGTTTTGTAGTAACCAAGCTTTTTCGCCAACACTGTATGTGCTCAGTGTAAGTCTTTGACGATCTTTTTGAACGTAACAAAAATGCTCGTTTTATATTTCATTCGCGTTTACGGAGTTGAATGTTGCATCAGCCATTGCTTATTTTTACATTATATCACTTTCATTGCATTCCGTCTTGACTAGCTAGGAGTTAGGCACGTGAAGGTCAACAAACAACGTTGTCCGAAAAGTTGTTCGCACAACGCTGCTATGGCCATCACACAAACAAAAAACATACAGTCAAAATAAAATAAAAAATATGTATGTATGCGCTCGTCTGTAAGCACTGGTATATAAACTATACTGAGAGCATGGAAACAATTTCGATGAAAGATTTAACAGAGACATCTATACGTACTCCCCCCACAAAAGACTGCGAACGTTATTCTGCCGGTGCTCTCTCCAGGTGCGAACGAATTTGTGGCTAGGCAAGACGGTAAGTCAACTTCTGTGTTAAAAACTTACGTGAAGGGACCCCAAGCTACTTAAACTTTTTTCCGCAACTTACGCTTTACAGCTTTCACTGCCACGCACATTGTTCCAAGTGAAATAAAATTTTCTTACTAATTTACATATTAGAATTGGCTTTTGTTCATTTATTTATTAAATATTTGTATGTAAAATATTATATTCGTTTCAGGTAAACAGTCATTAATGTATGGAGTTATGAATGTATTCAGTTATGTATGTATGTATGGATGTATATTTTATTTCATTTGGATCTTAGGCATTTAGTGTACAATAGGTACAGTATGTCACATAAATATGTTTAATAGTAACCACATGTGTGGATTAGTTTTTAATATTCTTTTAACATTTTAACTGTATAAACGTTGCATACCGCATGATTATTTTTAATTCTTTTTGGCCTTAATAAAATGTTTAATTAGAAGTAAACATTTTTCTAAATATATTATTTATTTACTTACATACTTGCAGTGTCATGAAAAATTCTAACTAAAATAATTTTTATTTTTTTTTTTAATTCCTAAAAGAAATCGAAAATATATTTGCCGGTGTTGTTATAATTTTGTTGTTGTTCTAATTTTCTGGCATTTGTGTGTGATAAATAAAATTCCTGATCGTCGCTTTAAAAACTATTCATTCCATCGCATATCTGCCTACAAGGACCACCGTTTATGTAATCGTTTAAATATGCATATTTAAATATATTTTCCATATTATTATTTCATCGATAACGATATTTCTGCTCTTAGATATTTTGACATTTTAAGCAAACAAGTCCGTAACTGCCATTTGTTACGGTCGGGTTTAGCAAAGGTTTTTGCATATTAAACATGACACTGCATGTACATATGTATGTATTTTATTTTTATTTAATCAGTTATTTTGGTGAAAGTTGTGTTGTATAGTATATGTTAATAGTAAAGCTTTTTGCCATTGCTTGAGGCACTGTTCTTTGCCGAGAAATAATTAAAGATATTCATAGCAACACGTTAACATGATTACTTTCTTAATAATACATTCAAAAATAAATTAGATAACAATATTTTTATTATTTTTAAATATATAACTTCTTATACAAACATTAAATCTACGAGTATAAGATTTAAATATTATTGAAATAATTTAATAAAAATAAAAAAAAAAACTGTTGAAGCCTTCTTTTGAAAATTCATATACAAAAATATCATTCAGAGCTATAGGAAAACATATTGACTAATTCGAAACTTTTTGAAAAGCAACGACAGATGTCGCTGATATTGAGTTCTTCTCAATATTCTGCAATACTTGACTTAATACAATAACAGGCTTCTGGTAATCATATCAATATCTTTATTACACAATTCAAGTTTTTAGTTCATACCAGTCATGAGTTTAGTTAAATGAGTTTGATAACACGGAAACCATCAGTGTTCAAATGGCGCTGATCATTTGAACACAATTTTAATTATTAAGTATTTTAAATTTAACGTAATTGATCCACAAGTTCATTGTTATGTTTATTATAGTCATGTATATATCCGCAACATTTTTAATTTACATATATCATTGGTATATTCGTTAATATGTATGTATGTATATAGTTTCATCTTAAAAGTATTTTTTTTTTTTGCCCTTAAATATAACTATTAACAATATCAACTAAAAAATTAACAGACTTTGTTGGGATTGAAAAGAGCCACTAAGTATCCAGATAGTGAAAAAAGCATGCGGATGTAAAAATACAAAATAGGATTCTCATCTATTTGAGTAGTTCGTTAATTTAAGACAATTTCAAAAATTTATTATTTATAAACAAAGCAAATACATAACATGTAAACTCACTGGCGAATTTAAAGTTTTCCGGCTTCTTTGCCGATGTCAAACTGCTGCACATTTAAAAAAATGTAACCAAAATTGCGAAAGTTTTTTTTAAATGGAATTTGGCGTCCAATAAGTTCAAAAAAAGTACTCAGCTGCGCTGGTGAGTTAACCTGTGTAGTCTGCCCTAATTTATGTTAAAGCATGTTTTCGATTAGTCCAAGAAATGCGGCAAAAATATTTTGTAATCGTATTCAAATTTAGTAAACAAAAAAAAAAAAGAATAAAATTTATCAACATTTTCTACTTGCAACAGTAAATATTACAAATAAAAAGACAAAAAATGGAAAAAAAAACTAAAGAAATCAATTTAGGAATGATAAAATATTAGCAGTCTAAATGTGAAAAAGTTTCTGGCCCCTTAGTTAAGGTACCAACAGACGACATGTTTTTCGCATTGTATGTGTCAAAATTTACATATGTAAACAGAAACATGTCGTGTGTTACCTTCAAAACATTGCTTGTGTAAAAAGCATAACAAAAGTCATAAGACATTATTTGAAATAGAGCGTGCTCTATTTTCTTATGTTAAACATACAGCTCCAAATGTTTATGTCGTGCGAACAAATTCGTCGGCGGTTGTTTATGTGCACTATCATTAGCCGTCTGAATAAAGTATTTTGCAAGACAAATAAACTATATATATTTTTTTAATTTAACTTTGTCGCTTTATTAAAATGAGTCCAAAAATTTATAGATTTTTAGATACAACCTCAACGTCTTGTTTAAAAAGGAAAAAAAAATTTAAAAAACACATTTGCGTCGCCATTACTTCAGCGACGGAACCAAAAATATTTCGACGGCTGCAAGCCATTTATCAAACAAGCGACGTGGATATTTATTTATTTTTGGGCAATCAGCTGTTCTCAATAAACATGACCGATGTCATGTGTGATACTACATGTACGTTTGTGACCAAAAATTATAAACCTTATGTAAATTAACCAATATTGACAGACATAAAGAAAAACATACGAATCGAAAGCTTAAAAAACACATGTAAAAAACATGTCGTCTGTCCGGAGCTTTAATTGATAATGCCTGGCATTTAAAAAGTGTGTATAATGAACCGCCTTATTGGACCTTATTTTTTTATTCTTGAAAAAAATTATAAAAAATAGTTTTAGTTGTTTTCTTAAGTTCTGTAATGTTGTGACACTAACTAAGCTTTAATCTCAACTCTGCATAGCATTTTAAACGTCTGTCCAAATTCACAAACATTCTTGCTGAACAATTTAATTTTGTTACAGCTTTGTTTGGCTAGAGCTTTTTCTCTTTTTCTATTATTCTTCGAGATAATTTTTAGTTCGTAATTGAATGAATGAATAACTAATTTTCTTTATCGAGTAAAAATATTTTGTATCTTATAATCGAATAATTTGTATTCGAATGACAACTTTGGTATTAATAGGAATACTAATTGTTAACCGTTTATTTTAAGGATGTTTTCATAGATAGAAGTATAATGTTAGAAGAGAGTTAGTTGAAAATAATAAAACTAAATTGTTAGCATAAATACGAGTACAATAATTGAGTAATTGAAAAAGTTCTGCTCTATCAGATTAAAAGTTGTTTCAGTTTATTTACAAATAAAAGTAGACGCATCCAAAGGCAATCACTTTCCCTTATACTGGCTCGGCGGCGGTTTCATCCAAAATCATCGAATGCAGATCTATGGCAGAACGTGTTTTTCTTGGTGGTTTTGGCATTAAAAATTGGTTTGGACTTGGACCCACAAATACAGAATTCTGGCGTGGTCTAGAGTGTGACAAATAACCTAAAAAAGGACACACAATCATACAATTTTATTTTGCCACCTTTCATCTCCAAATGAATTTTTTTTTTTAACTTGGATTTCTTTTAAAGAAATTATGTTAAACAATTATCAGAGTATAAAACCCGTAACGTACATAGTGATTTGAAAATTATTAGATATTAGAGCATAATTAATATTTATTATTAATTCGTGATTCGATTTTCCGACAGAGTAATTTGTAAAATTTGGTTCGGAGACTAATCATTTATTTTATTTATTTGTCTCCAAACAAAATTATAACTTGGCCATATTTCCATTAATTTATAATCTTTAAATATTTTAAAATAAATATTTGTTTAATGATACAATAGATCTACATTAAGTTTTTAATTCTTTACTAAAATATTTAATCAAAAGTCGTGATATTCTCTTTGTTGACAACAACGGTTTCAGAATTTTTTACAACAATAATTTTTGTCACACTACTGAATACATATGTAAATATAATTTACACATATATACAAAATAATACATACATATAGTATGTATGTACATACTTATGTACATCAAAGCTATGAAAGCTATGTGAGCGAAAACGAAAGAAAACAATTTGTGCGTGCAAAACCTCTCTTGAACTTAGAACATTCTGTTTCGTTGAAGAAAGTTTCTTCACAAAAATCCCTCTAAGGTTATTAATAACCGGGAGCGGATGATTATTTTTTCTTTATTTCAGGTCTAAAAATATCACATCCTTGCACACTTACATACATACGTGACATAATCAAAAATCGTCACAGAAGATGGATAATTACTAAATTTAACTCAAAGAACTTTTTCGTTTTAAAACATTCTTATTCTCGGGGAAATCAATAAGATGATTATCATCTCATTGATTTAAATTAAATTAAAGCATATTTGATGAAAGAAGTCATTGTTACCACAAACAAATCAGTTGCAAGATGGTCTGGTTCCAATAGTAAAGTAAATTTTGATCACCAAGTGCTTAGAAAGATGTGATTAACCCTAACAGAAACGAGTTGCTGAGCAGCCATTGTTTTGCAACTGTTTCAACGAAAATTATTGTTGATTCAAGAGACTTTAAAAAAAATAATTCTCATATCAGTTTTGAATATTCCAATTTGCACTTTTTATATAGTTGGCCGCTGTTGTCTTTTCTTGCCTACATATTTATCCTGAATCTGACATCCTTACCCAATGTCTTGACTAGCCATAGACCTGTTCTGCCAAGGTACAGATTGCTGTTCGCACAGTGTTGGCCGAACAGTTGTTCGAACAATGCTGTTCGGTACGCACCCGTACATAAACTATGCTGAGAGCATGGAAACTATCTCGATGAGAGAAAAAAAATTATGCTCAAACTGAACAGGAACATCTACACGTATTCTCCACACTGAATACTACGCACAAATTTCTTCCCGTTATTTTGCCGACACTCTCTCCACGTGCGAACAAATTTCTGGCTAGTCAAGACGGTATGTGGAGTTAAACATCGCACAGGAGACAGGCAGCTTAAATATTACTTTTTTCCAATTTATTTTGTTTGTTTTAAAAAAATGTGTTCAACTAAAAAACTCGGTTCTAAGTTTTAAAATACATTCACGGAATTGTTTTAAAGTTTGTGGATACTCGGAAGATCCCGGGTCGGAAATTCAGATGCCAAGCAATTATTCTAGTCTCTCACAGTAAATGGAATTATACAATAATTTTAAGACGCAGAAAGATTCTCCTTCTATTTCATTAAATTTAAATTCTTAAATTATGTAGTGGAAAACAAATGAAATGAATAAAACATGACTATGCATGTCTGTATAACCAAAGTGGAGAAGGAAGGAATTTCAAATTCTAACACAAGTTGAATGTAGGAAAAAAAGGGTGTGCAAATACGAGCACATGTTTGTTGGTTGTGACAATTGAAGCGTTCAAATCGTAAATTCAATGCAATTGTGAATACGAAAGTGGAGGAATTTACCTTTTGAGTGTATCGTTGGATTGTAGGTGGCAGCAAATTGACATGATGGCATATTTATACTGTTAACAAACCCCATCGACGTTCGAGAAACAGAGGAGCGCTAAAAAGTAGATACAAGCAAGAAGTGGAGAAATAAAATGCATGAGATTTTCATTTATTTAAAACTTTTGAAATTTATGTTCATGACAATTCATTTACCTGATGGGGTATGGGATCTATATCGGACAAAGGGCAGGAAGCTCGGTGTTGTTGTTGAAATTTCGGTTGATATGGCTCCAACATGCGTATTTTGCCCCAACGGTTAAAGAATAATATAATGGCCCCAACCCAAAGCATCAACACTAGCCCAACTATCAAAACCTCTTCTGTTCGTACAATGATTTTTGTGCCTGGATTAAATAAATAGATTATGAGATAAAGGCGAAAGAAACAAAAAAAAAACATTGGGAAAAACGCTCATGTTCCCTTTTTAAAGAAGCGCGACGTCGGCATCGGCGTGGCTCTTGCCACCTTGGGCCTTAGGTGGGCCCACAATAGTGAAAACCCTATTTCAGATCGCCCAAAGAGAAGAAAATATGTTGTTCCCAAATACAAATCTCTTGAACTAAAACAGATACCCCAGATAGGTTAGCAAATTGTTTTTCTCAACGATAAGTTAATTCACAAATGCCCTTAGCTCAGCTAATTTGAAATTTCATTGAATGGTTTACAAGGCATCGGATTAGATTAGGTAGCTAGAATGAGGATCGTGTTAAATAGATAATCGCACTTTCAAAACTCGGCTCATAAATAGGAACACTGTAATATTAAGCAAGTCATTAATGGAGTACTTCCAAATAATGCTGGCGGTAGGCTAGCAATTGCCATTGAAATGTCAGTTATGGCAATATTTTGCTGGGGTTCTTATGTATGATATGGATTGATATGTTTCTATGTGTATGTTCATTGATTTCTTATGAGAAATAAAAACTTGGACGTGAAAAGTTACTTCAAATTATCTACAGATCAGCTATTTCGCTTTGAGAATACCTGGTCCATTAATTAATTTGTTAAGGAGACAGAAATGATGATGATGGAACGCATGAGTAGAAAAAAAGTAGTCGAAAGGCTGAATAGGACACTTATTGCGGAAGTCGTTCTAGAAAAAAAGTGTCCAGAGAACGACATCAGCATTTTAACTGATGATTCTCTTATGGACGGCAGACCATGAGCACGTGCATACAAAGCTGAGCTAATCCTGTAGTCTACGTGTGGGTGAGTTCGTGTCTGTAAACCAGGAAGAATCGCTTGGGTTGCAGCATGCTGAGGCAAGTCATCGTGTACTCCAAACAACTACTGGAATGTGTTCTAAAACTAAACAGAAATGGCTAGGTAAATGAGATAACGTTGATGTGGGTTAAAGGATACATTAGACACAGCTGGGAATGAAACAGCCGATGAACTAGCAAAAATGAGATTTGCTGTGAATTTTTGTGTACCAGAACCCAGAGGAATGGCCTAGTGCGAGCAGAATATTACAATGGGTAGAGTCATTAAAGGTGAAAAGGTGGAGGGAGGATGCCACATGCAGACAGGGTCGAGTGGTGCTCAAAGAGCCCCTCGGCAGAAAGGCCAGTAAGGTGCTAAAATATAATATGGGTACCTTAAGCTGGATTGCTGCGTTAGTGAAAGCGCATGGAAACTTCAAGTATCATCTGGTAAAGATGAAAATCGAAGATGATACATTGCAGGCTGTAACTGGAAGTGGCTGAGACGCTAGCGCACATTGTGTGTGAATGTCCAGCACTGGCTAGCATAAGGCTTAAGACCACGGGCAGACACTTGTTAGATGTGAATGCCATGGGGAACTAAGCCTTAGACAAATGCTAGCAATAACAAGAGACTCCATGATAAGGAAGAAGGCCGACTGTTACTAGTCGTCATTTTAAGAGTAAGGGCTAGTGCTAGGACGAGGCTCAATGAAAGTAAACCAGTCTTGATTTACAAATCGGTTGCCTGAACTCAATTTGTAGCACTAAGCGGGGGGTCGGGAAGGGCCCCATAAAATAAGTGATCTGCTTCTATATCTCTCCTGCATTGACATATTTGAGAAAGGTCGTTGAGCTGTATATTTTATTTGTTGTTCCTAAAAGGTGACACATACGTTATATTTGGATTTACCTTGCGTATATGTGGTGGTATTTATTGTCCCTATGCTGGAAATATCTTCCCGAATGTTGATGTGTTCCGAATCCACTGGAGAAGTAGGCGTCGCTTCCTCGATTTCTACTATAAAATTTGTACCATTCCAACCAGAGCCCCATTCTATAGTACAATTTTTTATTAACAGAAAAAGTGCTACTTCTTGATAAAATTACCTTCTGAAGCCCCTGGCGATGACTCAATCCCTGGTAATATTTTCTCCAGTTTGAAACTGCAAATAAAGACAAAATGTTACTTAAACACAAACGAGTCTTCTTTTTAATTTGTTCAAGAACCAAACAAAGTATCCAATCAAATGCAAATTATAGTTTACGAAAATCAAATACACCACACTGTCGTCATCTGTTCATTTGAGTTGTGGGTTCTCAAAATGAATCTAAATCAATTTCTTAGGCTTAATTATATATGAACAAATTACGAAGCATTTGTTAATTTTTAGTTTTACGTCAAAGTGATCACAATGAACTACTTTACACACTTTTTGTTAAGGTCAACCCCAATTGTTGCAATTGTGCTCATATTGCCTTTAATGCGTACATTGATCGTTTATCTACAAAATTACTTTCAAAAAGTTCAAGGATTTCGTTTGATTAGGCATCGGGCGGAATTTGCAACCCCCAACATTTTCTTATTATCTGGATATGTGTATGTGTGTATATGTATGAAGTTATACATTCATAATAATAATTAATAGGCAAGACAACTTTCAATTATCCCTTTTGCTATCTAATTTTGACAAAAAGTATGCCTCTTTAAAAGTATTTATTTGCCTAGAAAGGGCTCGAAGTTACTACTAATACTTGCGCATGTATGTGTTAACTTCAAGTTAAGAAATAAACAAAACGTGCACATACATGCATGTGTTTGTCCAATTTGTTTCTGCAAAGACATGAGAAAACACCAATAAGACAGAGCTTGTTCTCTGTTTTGAATTGATTGTGTTGCAGGAGTGTCATAAGAACAAAAGGGAAGATATATTATTAAATTTAATAAATGGGCAAACACAAAACATTATCTCGTCTGTTTATTCACTTAATTGAATCTGTTTTTTATTTATGTAGTTAGTTTTTATTCCCACATTAGTCGAACTTTGACCAGTAGGCAGACACTCGTGATAATAAGCTTTCATATAGAAAGTGATACGCCTGTTTTTGCCATCCGTCCGTCTGTATGTTTCGAAAATGGTAACTTAAAATAAAACTCATTAGTTAAACTGCCAGAGTAGATCGGGAACTGACATTTTCATTTCATTACCAATCAATGAATCAAAATAAATCTATGTGTCAATTATGGTGTTTTCGTTTGTAGAAATAAATTTACAAACAATGGTGCTTTTTATCCTTTTAACCTTAATAATGCCGAAAGGCAGTCACTCTTTATGATCTGTATAAAATCCAAATTAATAAGGGCGCGATAATCAGGCACTCTTTAACAGGGTGACATTTCATTTAAGAAACGAAAAATTCATGGAGCAAATATTAAAATCACCACAACGTAATTTTTGAACGTGAAAATCTCTGGGACTCATTTGGTATTATGTATTTAGCAATATATAAATTGTATAGTTTTTATCTGATACGACCAGGACCGAAGGAACATTAGGCTGCCACTGTTAAGTTCCAACGCCCTCTGGCGGTGAACTCTTCTATTTTTCTTTGTAAAATTCCAAACAAAATAAAATTTGGCGTTATTAATTAGCTTTTTGACAATAGCTGGGGAGCGAGAAAAAAATCTGACAATTCTGGATGGATCGCAGGAGACACAAACTAAGAATCATAAGTTGTTGTTAATGTTGGCACATCTTGAATTAGTCCATAAGTTTCTTCGTCAAGTTTTATGAAAATATTTTATGCACTGCACTACAAACTTGTTGTAGACAAGACAGTGTTTCGAAATAATATTTGCAATTTTTTAGCAGCAATTATTTGTTTATTAAGTCAACGCAATCATTGTGTTTTCAAACCGGCCGGAAATTCCCGATTGGGCGCACATCAAACCAATAGAAAATGCCAAATGCAGTGAAACCTAACGGGTGAACAGCTCCAATAATTACTTTAGGACATATTCAAATATCTGTGAAATTAACACTTCTGCGCATACCTGCACACGATTACAACCAATTTCGAATGTGTTTAGCAGCCCTCAGGTAAGAAGACATGCAACATTCTTTAGTTTGACATATACCCGTACCTTTACGTGTGCTGATGCAGGGATTAGTAGAGTAGGCTTCGCTGCTCATCACAGTTTCATATTTGTATTTCCACCTAAACAAACCCACTTAGCGCTTGTTATGGAAAGAAATGATTTATTGTTTTATTACAGGCAATTGTGTAGGCGAAATGTTTCCATTTCATTTTATGAATAGATCTTGGTTGCCTGCATCAGCTAGCTTATGTTAGAGAGAATAAATTTAATTTTTCCAAAAAATATTTTATGGCTTCAACTCACTGGAATGACAAAATTCATCTAAAGCCTTGAAACAGAACAGATGCTAAAAGCGAAAAATACAAATTTTAAATGAAACGATTTTATCTTTCCGCCAGTTTTGTTACTTAGCGTTTGCATTGGTTACGTCTTGTAATCGCTGCTACTTTTTTTTAATAATCTCAACCGAAACTACTCGACTGCTTTCATATGACTTTCTTATGACAAAAATAAACCAAACCGAAATGTAGGAATAATGGATTTTACCAAAAAGAAACCATTCAATTTGCGGGTGGAGAACTATTTATTTTATTGTAGAAAACCCACAAACGTATTAAGTTTATAACATTTTCGAACCCTGTTTTACAGCCGAAGAATCCTTGAAATCAAAAAGTCAGCAATGAATTAAAATATGTCGTTGATTTCCCATCTCTTACTTCGCCTTAAATTGGTGAGAAAAATCCTAAATATGTTTAGTAACCAATTAATAGAGTTAATATAATTTGGGTGCTCTCCAGGAGGCTAGTTCGTAGGGTGTGTTCGATTCCCATCAGACACTGATCTGTTCAGTTTTTTGAGTTAGAATATGCACGTGTAATTTGTTGTTGCATTGCAACATCCCTACATGTATAAAATATGTGAAAGAGACGTTTAAAAAAATTGTTGTTTTATAAAATCGTTTGTTTATACAAAACTTAAAAAGAAAATAACAAAAATTCCGATGTTTTTTTCCATATTTCATTAATATAGATGCTCAAATTTATTCACATATTATTTACAATTACGTGAAGGTATCTCGTAGCGCCAAAAGTTGTTTCGACAGCGAAATGCGCTGTAGCAAAATTTGCTTTCCAGCCATACGGCTGCTTCATTCAAAATAAGATGCCTTAACTTAATTGTGAGTAAAATCACAAGTTGTACATCGATTTTGGTAACATACGGGTCGTTTTGTTTGATACTTATAAAGTCTTCAGAAGGAAGTGAGATTTTCGTTTTTTTAGATTTTTAAAAAATCAAAAATTTTCAAACTTTGCATGAAAAATGTTTTTTCGCCACAACTTCGTCGATATCTCTCAAACTGTTGAGTGGATTTCAAGACAAATTTTTAACTCTGCAAAATTGAAGAAACCTTTGCCAAGTTATACTAACAAATGTCGTGCCACTTCTTTCATGTTGGAGATAATGGCGTATCTAAGATACCAGAACCAATTTAAAAATGGAGTGCAGATTTGAGTTTGGCAACCCAAATTACATAACGAATTATTTTCATTTCCTCCAATCCGAAACCTTGAGAATAAAGAATTATTTAAAATTTCTTAATTATCAAATTCACAAACACCAATCGAAACGTTAAATACATGAAATATATTCCGTTTCATCTCACTGCATTTCACTACAAAACAAATATCGCCTCCTTTCTACCTTAACCGCGCAAAACCATAGTTGTCGGGTAATTTATATAAATATTTTTTATTAACTTTATTCCAGCTTTTTGACCTTTTTTTATAATCATGTTTGTTTAATTTCTCAAGCTCTAGGTCTTCAATAAAATTTTCTTTATTATATAATAAATATTAACTTTATTATATTCGACATTTCGCTACGCCTTTGTGTAGCATCGTCAGGAAATAAAACATTATTTTCAAAATAAAAATAAAAAAAACTAGACTAATGGAATATGGTATAACGAGTTACTGGATTAATATAGCTTCAGTACGAAAGTGGGCGAATTCGGACACCAATCACGCCCATGAATATTTGCGAAACAGAATTAGACCCACAACAGTTTAATGCATTTTTTAATGCACATAGCCGAAACCGGTTTGTCTCCAAACCAAAATTGACAAGCGATGACGGAAATTCGTTCCAAAAATGTACAGCAGATGTAAGAAGTAAAATCTGTTCAGCGATATTTTTAGAATCTGTTGTTGGACGACAATATTTGTTCGATGAAGTAGCTGGGTTTAGCCACAGAATTTGTTTACAATTGTTTTGAATGCCATACAACTGAAGTGGTGCCGTGCCATTGTTATACTAAATAATGAAGTATTACGAAGGTGTTCATAAAAAAACCTTGGTTTATATTGGGTTTGAGTAGAACACCCATACTTTCCTAATAAGATAATTTCTTTATTGAAAATTGACTTAGAAAGCAATACATCGTTCAGGGTAAGCATAATCTTTCAAGAGTAAATTTTTCGCCGATATTTTGTTTGTTTTGTTTTGGTCACATAACAATTTCAGTTTGTTAACGATATATAGTCGGGTTATAAATAAAGCACATGACCCCTCAACAAGCTGTATTCGTTCATCGATACCATTATTTATTATTGTGCTTCTGCGCAGAGAAGTTTCGTTGGCCTTGTTTCTTTTTTTTAAAAAGCCTCTCAGAAGCTTCCGAATACTCCTCTTATTATCATTTGGCACAAATATAGTCAACCGATCCTTCAAAGCTTTAATTTTTTGGTGTTGTTATCCATATCGAATCAAAAAGTCCAGAGTTTTCCAAAAATTTGCAAATAATTTACTCATTAAATTAAAGTAGACACTTTAAGAGTTCCTTTTAATCCAATTCGATGCTGGACCGTAGTGGACTCAAAAAGTACTCTAATGGGTTCTTGATTTTATATTCCGATAGGGTGTTTTGATGTAGATTTTCGGAACGAATTTCCGTCATCCCTTGTCAAGTTTGATTTGAAGACAAACCGTTCTTTCGGAGAACGAAAAATGACACTGAAGATGGCACATAGCCGAAACCAGTTTGTCTCCAAAACAAACTTGAGAAGAGATGACGGAAATTCGTTCCAAAAATCTACATACTCTAATAGGAATTTTTTGTAATTAAACGCAATGAGTGTTGTTTTTAATTGAAAGGTAATAAAATAATTTCTAAATTCTACAAAAGGAATCAATTTACACTACGCGTAAGTTAGACTTCAAAGCAAAAAATACGTTTCCAATAAAAAGTTACACGCGTTTCAAAATTAATAATTTTTCGTGTTTTTACTTTGCCTAATTGCTACAGTTACCAAATTGGACAAACCTCTTCATCTTTCCGCTCAATAGAATGTTCGCTGTTAGGTTTTATTAGTATTTACAGTAAAGTTCATACTAAAAAACGACTTTTGTCCAGCTAGATTGACGAATCTCACATAGTGCAGCGCCGGTACTTTTGAGACTTTTTAATTCAAGCATGTAGATGCGAAAAAAAAAATAAAAAATCTATTTGATCATAGTCATGAGTATTTAAAGTATTTTTTTACTTAATAGATGTGCTAAACAAGGTTTTTCACTAATAATCTCAACTTCGAAAAAAAATTAGGTATGAGGTTTACGTAGAAAGGGGTCAACATGTAAAATTAGCAGCTGACAATATCCGTCACATAAATAAAGCGAGTTATTGTTTATCTAATATGTTACGTAACGTAAAAATATGCAGAAAGTAGATATTTACGAAGAGAAAACCACACTTTGTCATAAGTAGGTTTATTTATGACTTTTACACTCTCTTCCCTTTTATTTTAGAAAATCTTAAATGAAATGTTACCATCGCTAGGATCAGCAGGAGAGTCTACTTATGTATCAACACTAATTGACCGCAGATATTCTAAAAAAAATTTATGACTTCTTTTCAATCAAAACAAACTATTTTTAACTAAACAATCATTAAAAAGTCATGAAGGTAGAACACATAATTCCTTATCAGTATGCGATCACGATCCCATTGTCTACTTTATTTAAGGTTATGGTGAGTCACTGCAAAAAGCAAAACAATGAAACCCAATGGGAACTCATTGAGATTAAAATTACCTGATTTGAAGAAAGGTAAAAGGAAGTGGTTTAAGCAAATTTATTATTCGAATGTAAAAATGTAATTTGCAAAAAATTATGTGAGTTGATGAGAATACACTCTAATAAACGCAAACAGTTTGCCAATACATGTATCCAAGCCCATCTTTAATGCCCCAGATTTCGGGGTATTACCATTAAAAATGTTTTGTCGAGAAAGCAGTTGCTTTATTTTTTTTTTTAGTTTCTTTATGTGTGAAATCTTGTTGAAAGTGAGATTACAAGTGGAGGCAACTTCTGCACTTCATAGCAAATAGATTGCTTGAAATGAGAGCCGACTGTTAATTACAGGAAGCGCATGCGTTTTTTTTTTTTTTACAAAAGCGCCATTCGTTACACATCCTCACTTTTCTATAACGTAAAACATTCCAATGGCTTTGCGCCTAAAATCCATTCAGCGGCGTCGTTTATATAAAACGCCTAGACAATATGTCCACATTAAATGACAAACGTTAACATTTTTTGTTTACCTCTTTATTAAATCGAATGTCGGGATCAAAAACAGATATTCGCCTGAGGAAAACATTGTCAAAAATCATTTAAAAGTTGACAAAGTTTGTTAGAAAACAAAAACAAAAAACATATAAAATAGAAGAGAAGATTAGAAAGGATAAGTGTAGCCAGCGCATCTTTTGTTGGCTTTTACAGCGATTATGTCCGAAAGAGAGGGAGAGGGAGCGAGAGAGAAAGCAAATAAGGTAGAAATACTGAATAATCAAACGACCTTCAAAGTGATAAGGTAAGATGAGATGGATTTGGTTCAGCAACATCTTAAGGTCATTAAGAACAATAAACACATCTTCTTTTGATTTACAACCTTTTGAGGCCGGAAAAACTGTGTAGGAAAAATTAATCCCTACCATGTTGTACTCGTATTTACTGTAAGCCATTTATTTGCTGAAGTTTAAATACAAATTGTGGCACTACAGTAAAATAGGCAGCGAAAATTCGAAATAAATTCCATTCGTATTAATTGCACACATTTATTTTGTTAGGATCATGTACACACACACCAACACACACACACAACCATGCACATACATACGTGCATTGTCGTCAACAATATTGGCGTCTGTACAAATTGATTTTCTTGATTATTAAATATTTTTGTCACTTATAATGGCTCAAGCACTTGACACTTTTTTTTCTTATTTTTACATCATTCACACACACACACTTAAAGTACAGTAGACTCCCGTTAATTAGTAATTACAGTGGTTTGCGAAATAACAAGATTTCGAGTAAACGACGGTAAAAAAGTACGAATTAAAACGAAAGCGTTATAGATAGATTAGACCCCGTTAAAAAACATTTAATTTATTATTGTTTAAAACTCTTTTCGCGTATCTTGTCGACTACACTTTATAGACAGGCAACTCTTTTCAAAACACACTTTATAGTGTTTTGCATTATCAACGGCTGATTACATAGAACTTGTATTGGAAAAAAGTTAACCAAAATGAGAATTAATGAGGGGACTCAAATACAGGGTGTTAATCAGAAATAAAAAGTTCTCAAAAAGCCACACATTTTTAAATTTTTAACGAAAAATTTTTATAAAGTAAAAAGTTTGCTGGATTTTGTACTAGAAAAGCGTGATAAAATCCAACATATATTCGTATCATCACAACATACTTCTAGTCACTCTCCGCGCAGTAGATTGAACTCAAGGTAGGTTTCGTGCGGGGGAAATACTTTTGCCAAATCTTTATTCAATCTTACGTGCTACATATGGAATCTTGTTGTCAAGTTAATGGATATTTGTGTAAAGCAACAGAAAGTAGACATTTTATAGTGGTTACGCTGATTTCGTCAACGAACCTTTTTACGCAGAAAATGTTTTTGTTACGTTACGCAGCAACCAACCAACAAAAAGACAATAAAAATACAAGTATTTGAATTAGGAGTGTTATAGAACACAATAAATACATAAAAGATTCACTTTGCATAAACGGCGAATTGCTTGCTATGTGTACAACACACACACCCTCACACACACACACTCACATGCGCACAACGCAAACAAAAATTATTGCCGACGTTTGAGTGTGTGAGATGATTGTTGTTGGTTGTTAGTAGAACAAAATGGTAAGTAATTTTTCACAGCTGGTTTCATTATCCTTCGCGTTAAACCCAAATGAAAACTAAAATATCAATAAACTTTTGCAAATGACAGTCATAAATAAAGCCCAAGAAGGTAGGGAAAATTCCTTTAGAAAAAAAGGAATTACAAGGATTCGACAATTAAGGGTATTTTTCCCTCGTTAGATTGAGCTCATGATACTTACCTGTGCAAGAGACAGGCTAATACATTACTAATAAATCTCTACACAGGTATAAATTGGTGACATTTTCCTTGGAATTTACGCGAAAAACTACACGCCGCACAGAGAGGTATAAATATAAGTGCTGCGAATACTTAAGATGATATTCAGTTTAAAATCGACATTTGTCAAGTAAAGAACGTACATTGTCATCAAGTAAAGAAAATTTTATTGAAATGGGTTGCTGTTCAAGCGCATTTACCAAAGACAATGACAACACACGCTATATAGCGACAGCGGAATATAGACGCGATTGCAAACAGATCTATTGTTCTCAAATCAGCAACGGATCAAGTTCAGGAGTTTCTAGTGCTTGTACTTCACCTACGCGGCCAAGCATCATAAGTCGTTGCAACTCCACGCCAGCATCTCATCAGGAAATGAACACTCATAGGGGCAAACCACATAATAACGCATTGACTCCCAAGGATGTTAAAAAAGCCTTGGAAATGTTGTCAGTTTGTGATGATTTCGATGAGGCAGCAAAGATGGCACAACATCAAGAGAATAGATCATTTGGTTACTATTCAGCGTCCTCGCCAACGGATAGCTCTGTTTCAACACCGGCCCAGTCATGCCTACGACGAACTCAGGACACCAGCTCACGCCCGGTTTCGCCAGCAGCAGCTGTGACCCCAACTCCCAGCCACTTGGAAATGGAAATGTACATGATATCTCGTTCACCAGGTTTAATGCCAAAAACTTCCTCACCGATCTTTCAACGCAGTGATCTGACATTCGATGCTGTTGCTGTAGCTTCTCCTCCTTCACATTCATACCACAAATGGGCCAATTATTTACAAACCACACCCACTTACTTGCTGCATAATGTCACCAATATTCCTGAAGCGATAGCCGGCCACTTTAGTCCCTTAGACTTTCCGCCCTTCACAGATTTGGAAGAAATGGAAAGTGCAGCCAAAAGATTTAAAGTAGATGTGCACTTGGCCAACGACGCTGAAGAAGATGAGGTATTAGTATATCAAAAGCAAATACCCAAACCCTCCAACGTAACACACCCTATCACAACGGACTTGTAATTTAAAATTTACCCTGCAAATCGAAGACATATGAGTAGTTCATCATTTACCTTCCGCCTGGTCTCGGAAGTACATATGCATGACACATCATTGTCTTTCCACATGGTGCTAGCAACTGGTGTGCTGGAAACCCATTCCATTGTCCAACGTGTCTCGAACTTCTTGGGAACTATTGTAAATAATTTTTCTTTTTTACATGTGTTCTGTAAAAAACGTCATTATTTTCAACGTGACGCACAACTTAATGAAACAACAGCATACTTGCTTTGCTGTTGTCATTTTTCTACTCTAACGCCAACAACTCGCACAGTGCTTAGCACTTTTAAACATTAGAAGTATCAACCAGACGATGTACTGATTGGAAGCAAACTAAATCAGTCTAATTCTATTAATACACTACGCACAATCATTAATTTAATTAAGTGAACATAAAACGAGTTGTATCGACATAATTAGATTTTAAGGAGACTAAATTTTAAATAAATCTATTTACTTTCTAACAAAATATTTTGTATCTCTCTTTGAAAAACATCACGTAAGTAAACAAATTAACTTTATTAGATCCTGGGTCAATTTTGAATTTATTTATTTATTTTTTCGTAATGAAATACTCGTGCATAAAAATAATGTAATAAACTTATCTACAAGTATATGTGGGTGTAATGAGACATAATCGCATGTTAATAGAAATAATGAAGGGATAAAACTTATCAGTTTGTATCGCAGTGTGGCAAAAAGCACTAATCACAGGTTCGGCTCAATTATTACTCAGTAATTACTGCGCAACATTCAATTATTTTATTTGGAAAATAATGACGAGTTCTAGTCAAAGAAGATGGAACAAAGATAATGGGGTTAAAGTGCACGAGTATGTACATATGTATGTGTATGCTTAAGTCGGTATATACTTGTGATTATTTACTCAATCTAGTTTTAAGTTTTTATATTTTCAAAACTTGCTGCTTGTTGGCCTTTTCATGAAGTAATTTTATTTCATAAGAGAAAATTGTAATAATTTAGGTTTGTACGTAGTGAGCGGCAGCAGAGGGTGCCAAGCATTCAGACACGTCGAAAAGTTTTTCTTTACACTGGCAGCAAATTTCAATTTTATTCTATATCGCTGAATTATTATTCATTTATATTTCAATGCTTACAACCAAGAGCTTTGGCCAGATCCTGAGATCTTTGTAGTAAAAACCAAACATAGACGACATTTTATAATTTGAATCGGACAAAAATATTTTAAATTTACAACCGCTTAAAAATGACCCAACAAACAAAATTAAAGGATTTTAAAATGAAGTGATATTTTCATGGTTTCTGAAGCACCGCTTTCTAAGAATGCATTCGAAATGTAATTTGGCTGCTTAATCTTATTTAATACGTTACTTATTTAAATATGAACCCAATGTATAAAAACCCATTTCTTAATAGTCATCAGCAATGATTTTAATGACTAGAGACTTCTCCAAATGTGAACCCATGATCTCTTCCACAGTTTGAAATATCACCACAAATGAAAATTTATCATAAAACCCAAAATTAATCAAAAGATGAACTCATCCTAGAAGACCTAAAACTACATCTTATCGAAAAATTCTACATTATATGAAAATTTCATATCGCACCAAACTCGACAACATCTTATATGTATATCACCATAAATCCAAAATTCGCCAAGGCGACGAAATCTGCACAGAGAACTGGTAAATAATAGAATTTCAACTAATTTTGGGCTTTTACGCAAAGCACGAAACTTGGCCGAAAGCTCTAAATTTTATGAAAAAATTACTCAAAAATTCGTAAGCCGTTACGCCGAAGACAAATTCCGAAAAGTTATCGAAATAGGTTGAAAATAAAGTTATACGCGTCTCGAAGATTTGCTGTAGCACATCAGAAGTTTAGCGAAATTCGATTTTTAAGTTTTAATTTTTAATAGCAATATCTTGGAGAACGTAGCAGAAGGAGAGCCGAAAATTAAATATCACGGGGTGCTCCCATACAATAATAAATCTAAAGGAAAGTTATTACGTAAAATAAGACAAGTAAAACCGTAAAACAAATCAAGGAACGCCCACAAACCCGCGCACCTACATTTTTCGTAGATCATACTTGTGAAGGATATATAAGATTTGGCACAGCCGAATAAAGCTAAATATGTATTATTTAAATATTTTTAACGAATTTCCGCCTATGTGCCATCTTCAGTGCCTTTTTTCGTCTCCAAACCAAACTTGACAAGGAATGGCAGAAATTCGTTCCAAATATCTATATCAAATCACACTGTCCGAATTTCAAATCAAAAATCAAGAATATATTAGGAAAAATATTTTTATAAATATTATCCATATCACAGACTGGCGTTATTTAAAAAACGACCTCTTCATGTTGTCAGTTACTACAAAGAAAGTTTTAAGTTGATCAGTGCGGCTGCAATAGCTTCAGAATTTAGTGATTTACTTGCTCGGGTAAGCAGTTGCATGCGATTTTCAAGAAGTGGTCATTTGAAAACCGGACATTATGCATTTATTTAAAATGTATTGCGGCTTAAATTAGATCGTCAATATTCTGGATTTTGCTGCAGTTCAATATTTATTGAAAATTTATTATAAATGTGACCAAATGGAATTTTAATATGCTGCTGCATAAATTCTCTGACAAAAAGCCGAAGAAGACATGGACAAAATTCTCTATAGGATTGTCAATAACAAGAAGACGCATGACGTGACGAAAGCTAAACTACTCGTAGCATCAGTTAAAGGAATGTTACCTCCTTTGAAAACGTAAAGCTTAAACCATGTAATCGTTAAGAAAGAACATCTTCGTCTTCAACCGCATACGAGTATGTATGGGCTTTTCTGCATAGGAGTGTGTGTGTTTTTTTGCCATTGTGCTGCGGCTGATGTTGTATTCGGCTTGCGGTTAAATGACATTTACTGCGGTTACAAAGTGATAACTTTGGAACACACACACACACCGATTAATCAGTCACTTAATCAGCAAAATCCAAATACAGGCAATGGATCATGCTACCACATGGGCTCAATGTAATTCGTAACAAAAGGAAAACCTAAACGCATTTTCCATACGGATTATATTTTTAAATCGCGTAGATTCATCTGGGATTCCATTAATCACAGTGTGGTTGGTATAAAATCAAGAAAAAATTGTTGTGTTTCGTAAAAAAAACAAAATTCTCTTGTATTCTGAGACAAAAACAGTGTAACGAAATTAAATGAATTGACAAATGCATGACTGAACTGAGTTGACGACGATATTGTCAATAAATTTTCAAGTGCGTGTCAATAGATTTTATTTTTAATTTTGCTTCAATTTACACATAAGATGTTTGTTTACACATATTTTAATTAACATGTCATTCTATTATTCGGACAAATGAACTGGAGCATTCTATGTTCAACATTAAATTTGAACATAAAACTCTAAACTAATTGTCGAAATTATTATCCGCTCAAAAACATAAATGTGAAAATAAAGCCAAGTTATTATCCCAAAATTGCGGCCGTAAAAAGTACTGAGATCAAAATGAGGACCAAGTCCTTTATATGTGCAATACCATCCAATTTCTAGACAAATTGCTAGCTTGGTAGCATTTTTCCCATAAGCCTTTTTGTCATATTAGAAGGTTACAAAAAATGTTGCCAAGCTAGCAATTTGCTTAGCAATGGGATGGTATTGTACATATAAAGAACTTGGTCCTCATTTGATCGCAGTACTTTTTACGGCCGACATTTTTGGAAAGGAACTTGGCCATATTTTCACATTTATATTTTTGTGCGGCTATGAGTCCTTTTTTTCCAAATTATTTTTCTTTGTTAATGTATGTGTAAACCTCTTTTAACTTAAAGCTTACACATGGTTGAGTTATATTAAATTTCAGCTCTCCAAACAAATAAGAGGCAGCTCTCGCTTCCCCCTTTTCAAATTTTTTTTTTGGTTTCTTATTCTCCCAGGCCTACATGTCTACCGAATTTCAACTCTCTAGCTACATTAGAAGTACTATTGTACTAAAATATGCACTTTTTACACCTTCATATCTCGGGAAGCTTTTATGAAACTTTCAATCTTGGCCTATGGGGTTACCTATACGTAGAGTCCTTATGTTTCATATTTCATTATTTTATGATTAAAGGAAGCAAAATTATGAGCGAGTTCAAAACAGCGCGAATGTTTTTATACACACTGTGTGCATTAGACCTGAACTTGGCATGGTGCACTACCGTGCGTCGTTTCATAAGAATGGATGAAATTCATTTCATTTTCCGACAGAGTTATTGTCATGTGTGAGCCGGCAGCAGGTAAACCTCGTAAGTCGGGTGTTCTTTGTAAGGGTTGCTAGCTGTTAGGTAGCGAAAAATGAGTCTGAAGATGGCACATAGTCGGTTCTGGCTTGTCTTCAAACCAACCTGACCAGGGATGACGGAAGTTCGTTTTAAATATCTATAGAAATTTATCACCATTAACTACTAAACAAACTCAACTTCTAATACACTCCCGATACGTGTTTCGGTTTTTGTCTTTAAACAAGTTCTGAAATTCATTTGGATATTGCGCTATTACTCGTATGTACATATGTATGTATGTATTTATATACGAACTGACTTTTATTTATATGAATGCAATGAAAAGCGATCTAGCAATTATCCAGAACCCGCGTGCCAAATTGATTTAAACAATTTTCAATCACAACACTCGAAAACTTTGTTGAGACATGATTGTCGTTACGAAACCGCACTGGCATTAAAAAACAACTCGATTTCCAATTTATTTTTAGTTACGTGGTTGTGCAAAACTTTTGTGATTGTAAGTGTTGAAGAAAAGTGGAAAAGCGTAGCTTAAACTAGAACAAGGTCATACAAAGTAACAATGAAAACAAGGATAAAATATCCTAAAATGTGAAACAGCCAATGCAAAATGACAGAGTTCTTCAAAACGCTTGTTTGTAGTTAATTTGCTTGTGCATTGTATTTGAAGTTGTAAGTGATGCGAGTATTGTGTATTAATCAAGGATAATTATATATTTGCTTCCGCTAAGCGGCAGAATAAAAGCCTGAAAGAATTTATTAGATGGTTTTTCTTAGCAAGAGAATTCAATTTGTTTTACCTTTTATGACACGAGCACCTTCATTTGTTTTTATGGCGGATTGTGGTTTCCCTTTTTTTTCTCACACCGCATAAATGTTTTCCCCATTTTTCGATTGAATTTCGGAATTTTTCTTTTTGTTTATAAAACTTCTGGCACTGAACGAATGACCAACGTATATGGATGTGTATGTGTGTGTCTATTAAAAAAAATCATTGTTTTAATGCTCTTCCCTCACTATATGTGTGTATGTATATGTGTATACATATATTTTCTACGAAGGTTAAATGTGGGAATTCTTGATGAAAGGTTACATTTTTTTGGCCAAATTTTAAATCTTTTGATTTGTTATTTTAATTTTTGTAATATTTATTAAATGTTGCAATTACAAAATATATTCTAACGCACATTATCGAGCATCGACACGAATACAAATGTACTTGCGCTGCAGTGAAACATATCAAAGTCTTTGGCGGGCGTTGTTTAAAATTCTAGCTAAAGCGCTATTGAAAACAAATTCACACCAGCTATAGCAAAAATCAAAACTTTTGCTGTCACTAAACAGCACTTCTTTCTCGTTAATTTATTTATGCTATTGCTATGATTGTACTGTTGTAAACACGACAGTAACAAAATTAGCACCAGCACAAATATGTCAACGATCGCATTGAGAGCATTGTAAAATGGTACAGCAACCATGCTTTGCACTAATAGGGAGTTTTTAAATACACATCATTTGGCTTAATAACATTTAAGAAAGGTTTTTTCCTACTTTTGCCTTTAAAAACTATCATAATGTTACCAATAAGCAAAAAGCAATATCTGTGATAAACAAATGAAATTCGCTGTAATATTTAAATATGTAGATAAAATCTCGAATATTAAAAATGTATATATTAAATATGTAAATGATAAATAAAGATGAATTTGCAAATGAAAAAAAAAATAACATTTAAGTACCGCGAATTCTATTGTAGTTTTTATTCAGCCTTTCCATTTTTTTTCCATGTATTCAAATAGGTAAAAAAAAAAATCAACCCTTTCCTTATAAGATTTTATGGCAAGACAAAATGTACATGTATGTAGGTTTACTGGAAAATTTTTAATTGTAAACTATAAGAAAATAGCAAGAAAGGCGTCTGCAATAATTTGGTTTCGCTGTGCTGTTTTCTTGTTTTCAAAAGCCTTTGCTGTTGCTGTTTGGAAATAAGTTTTTTTACGCTGCTTTTAGCATTATGTTAAAACTTTATCGCGACATGTACCAGGGCAGCATTTACTGTCATATTTAAACTATAGTCCTGTTGCTGATAGAAATATATTAAACAAGCTTCGTAGCAACAATAACAGCAATTTTAATATAGCATTTTTTAAACCCTGGCGACACATGCGTTAAATATCGAATATATAACCATAGACACAAAGCAACGTTTTTAATTTTCTTGTTTTTTTCTTGGTTTTATGACTTCAAATTTGTTGATGATCTTATCAACTTTAACTTTTACATGAAGCTATTTATGCTAAAAGTTATAGTTTCAGACACAATAGCAAAAGAGAAAAATACTAAAAAAAATGTCACTTGAAGATGGACCCCCTCCTTTTAGCTCAACTTCTGTGACTGGAGTAAATTTGAATTAAGAGTAAACAAGTTGTGGTAGCATCGCTCCTCTGCAGACTTACTTCATAAATCATTTTATTTACATTTAAATTAACTTTTATAATTATTCAATGTATAAGAAACATGTTGCCAGGCGTTCATCCGTTTAAATATAGAATCTCACCTTTGAAATTAAGTACAAACATAAGTATCTATTTTTATTTGTTTATGGTTTTTCTATGCACAAAACACACTTGCCTGCACAATAACACAATACATGCATATGTATGTGTGTAATTCTGTATGTATGTGTATTTAAATAAATTCCCTACAAACATACTGAAGATAAATTGTCAAGCCAATGACTAAAAAGTAACGATTTCATCGCTGTTTAATATAATTTGGGAAATTCTACAGGAATTTTAATTTATTTATTTAAGAAAAAGTTGATTTTTAGTTACGGGAAACATTAAGCAAAGTAACAAATCAAATTAAATTTTTCGAACGAATTTCCGTTACTCCTTGTCAAGTTTCCTGTCTGATCATCAAAGAAAATAAAGAATAAATTAATGTAACGCCATAAGTCGAATTTGTGTCATTATAAAACCGTCGAAGAAGTAACTTAGAGGTCTGTCATTGAAGAGTAAAACTATAAGAGACGATGCACAGTGCTTTGACGCATAGACAAACACAAACAAAAAATGGCTTTTGTTGTAGTAAAAGTTATACAGTTCGATAGATAACAAAATAAATCAAACCAACAAACAAAACAAAAACGAAACAAGAGAAATACAAAACTGGGTAACTGAAATTTTTGCTACTTCCGTTCCGGTTATTGTAAAATACCCTTTTGATCATTGGTTTGCTTTTGCAAGTCATCCTATTTTGCAACTTGCTCCGGAAGATTTGTTCTTGGTTTGAACGACAGCAGGTTTTGGTGGGCTTTGGTCGCAGATGTCTTATTTTTTTATTAGGTTTCCAACGATCTACGGCTCTTCGTCTTAAAAGTTATATTTTAATTTAATGTCCGAAAATTTTTGAATTCTCATCAATCGAACTTCACGAAGGTTACAGATTTCTCCGTCAACGGATTTTTTTTTCTGTTGTATAAACCCAGTTTTTCAAGAAGTCTTGTAATTGGGAAAAATTTGTCAGCCACTCTTGTTATCTTCAAGCAATTTGTCCTCTGGGCAACGTTTATTATATCTACGTATTTGTCGACACAGTAGATATTTTGATAAGTTTTAATTTCTCTTTCGATGGCGCCAAAATCACGATCGCTGTAGATATACGTATTACCGACCGACTTGTGATCTATAGGCACAAATTTTTTGTTCAAAATTAAATATTTCCATACGCACATAATGTAGAAATTTTTGTTCTGCCCAACGCAATGAGTCGCTCCTAGCAATTAGTTTTTCATTGCTCATCAACTCGACATCATTGAAGAAGGACAAAAGGCAGTTTCCAATTTCTTCGCTCCCTCTTGATCTTTAGTTTTCTATTCATAGATGAAATTATTATTTATTGCTAACTCTACATTTTTTGAGTTAACACCTTCTTGCAGTAATCAAAATCCTAAAACCTGAAATTATGCAATATCAAAAGCGATTTTTCGGTATTTACGCCAAATTTATTGACATTTTCGTGAATTTAAACAAAATCGGACTTAAAAACTTCTTTCACTGAAGGCTTCCATTTTAAAGAACTTGTTTACCGTCGGATGCCACCAGGGGGCGCCAAAGTCAAAGAATTTCAAATAAAAATTACTTTCAACATGCTCGTAATAGGCTAATACTGCGAACACAACTGGGACGAACGACGAATTTCGTCCAACACGACGTATACGTCGGTAAAAATTCGCTGTGTAAATTCGTCGTATGAAGCACAATAACGACGAAAAAACCATATAAAAAATAATAGTTAAAAAATTAAACTTTAACAAAAACACAGCCAAGAAGGAATTTTATAGTTAACTACTATTTTGTAAACTTATTTTCAATACTATAAAACAAAATTAAATTAATTATTTAAAAAAAAAAAACTTTATTTACTAAAATACTTGGAAACTAAAACCAAACATGGCCACATTGTACTGTTTTGTTCGTCGTACGCCGGCGAAAGAAATAGAAATGTGTTCCCAGCATAAGTATGTTTTTAACTGAATGTGTAAAGAGCTCTAAGCGATTTCGTCTACCATAATTATTTTGGACTATAAAGAATATAACGTTTATGTTAATTTATACTGTTTTCTAATAACCTCCAGAGAAAGAAAAGAAAATTCTCACAACTTAAAAGCAGCAGTTTTAAAAATTTTTATATTTTTGAAATTTGCTAACTTTTGCACTAGTTGACTACACTAGTGTTTAGTTATTACAAAATCAAATTGGGAGGCTCGGTAGTCTAGTTAGTTATTAGTGTGCTGGGTTATCAGACTGGGGGATCGTGGGTCCGATTCCCTCCAAGACTCTGGTATGTTTCACTCTAACGAGTGAAAGTCTGAAATTTAAGTAGAAAATAATTTGTAATTGTATCGTAAAATTTAATAAATTAATGAACAAAATTAAATTTATGTTTGGGAAATATAAATTAAATTTTACGATAAAGGATATATGGACCTAAATGCCTTTGCTGTGATTACGTTGAAAGTTGACGGGCTAGTTACTGCTGTTATGAGTATCACACTTGTAACATTTTGAGTTTTAGGGGCATATGGGAAGTACCCTTGATCTAATTTTTGCAAAAAACATTATTTTTCTTAACTAAATATATTTTATGTTTGTATACCGATAAACTGAAATCGGAACTGAATTACGAAAACAGCATATTCAATTACTTTTGTTATTAAAGTGCAACCTATAACGAAATAATAAAAACGTATCTCGAATAAATATTAATTAAAAAAAAATTAGCGATTAAAATAATTTTTTGATAAGAAAGCGATATCATATCCGATGACTTTTTATCATATTAATGTAACGTTTTCGATAGAAAATGTTTGCAGGGAAAAAATGCATTCAACAGTTCGATTAACATTTGAGTGTGTTGCGGCACGTGTGTGACATGTTTGGCACAGTTTTGGCATGTAATCAAAAATAAAACACAACAATCACCACACACACACACATAAATATATACAGTGGTGCAATATTATAGCTGCATGCCCTTTTTAAATTCACACAAAAATGAGAGAATATTTGTTTATGCTCCCATCTGCACGAGCATTAGCATTTAATTACAAAAGCAACAAAGAATTTTACTTATTTGTGTTTAATAAACCCTTGCAACAAGTGATGTCTTCAAGGTGGTTGGTGCATTATTTGATCCGCATTTATAAAAACGAATTAAAGCTAAAAATTATATACAAATTAGTAGAGAGTTGAGCCTCCATTGTAAGAAATTAGCTCGGAGATTATGATCTGCCCGACTTTTTATAAGTTTTACACGAACTTCGTTGCGCACTATTATTTCCCAGATATTTTCGATAGAATTCTGTTCGGTAGAACAGGCTGAACATTCCAATACCACACATCGAATTCAATAGATGATATGTGACTTCCACTTCCAATACTTTCGTCTGGATGAGCATTTTTAGCCATGCTCGTAGACATCTCTAATTGATCTTTGAAATGGATTTTTTTTAATTTGTATTTAAATGCTGCCAATAAAATTGATTGTTCCACATTCCAAAACAGAAAATTTCGTTACAATTAAGTAGTTAATCGCAACAAAATAATTTATTATTAATATAATTTCGATTAACCTTGCATCGCCATGTAGAACTCGATTTACAGTCCGTATACATTTCCACCACATTCATTCGCTATTTTTTTAGCAGTAGAAAATATTGGTTTTACTACGATCGAAAAGTTTCGATTTTGTTCCTGTATTTTCTCCTTTTGTCCGCATTTGGAAAGTTATTTTTTGTAAAAATTACGGACTACCTTATCGAGTCGGTTTAACCTCTGAGCAATTTCACAAAAACTACACCTTCTTCCTGAAAAGCTTTAATTTTACCTTTTGCAATATCAGCCAAATAACCGCGTGGCATTCAGAAAATATGACTAATATTCAATGTACAGATAATAATTAATCATAGTAAAAAGAAAACCATTAGCTAAATAATGCACATGATTTTTATGTTGCATGTTGCAACGGTTGATAAAGCACCAATTAATAAAGTTTTTTGCTGCTTTTGTTATTAATTGTTAATGCACTTTCCGGTGGTATATACGAGTAGTTATAGTGTGAATGTAAAAAAATTTTGAAAAGGGCATGCCACTATAAACGTGAAAATAAGGCCAAGTTCCTATACACAAATTTCGACCGTTACAAGCACTGAGATCAATATGAGGACCAAGTTCTTGATATGTACAATACCATTTCATTTCTAGGCAACATGATCGTTGGTTAATATTTTTTGTAATTGTATATTTGTTGTAGGTATAAAATTTCTTTTAATGGTTGGGTTGTATCAAATTTTAGCTCTGTACCTATAGTTGACGTGTTCCATACATGGGGGCAGTCTTGTTCCCCTGTATAAAATATGTCCATTTTCAGGCGATAAATGAAAAATTGTCACAAGAAATACTTGCGAAGTTTTGTTGTTCGATTCGAGTAGAAACTCCAATTGACAATATAAAAAGTTTAATTTTTTTATCAAAAAAATGTCGTTTGTAAAGGGAGTAAAGGGTGGTGTCTTCACTTCATTATGAATCAATTAAATGACTACGAGGGCGGATCAATAAGTCCGTGACTTTTTGAATGAAACCCAGTTTTTTTGCAAAGCAAAAATTTCTCCAGTTTTTGCATCCCTTCCAAAAAATAGAATTTTTCGAGGTCCTTAAAATAGGCATTTGTTTTGTCAATAATTTCATCTCTTTAGGTTTGGAAATAGGAAGTAGTCACTAGGGGCTAAGAGCGGAGAATATGACGGATGAGATATCAATTCGTAGCCCAATTCATAGAGTTTTGCCATTGAGACTGCACACGTGTGCACCCGTGCATTATCTTGATGAAAAATCCTCTTTAAATCGGTCTAATAAGTTGGTATAATATTCGTCGTTTATTGTTTTTCCCTTTTGAAGGTAATCGATGTAGATTATCCCGCGAGCATCCCAAAAAAACTGTTGCCATCACCTTATTGGCCGACAAACTTACCTTGGCCTTCTTCGCAGCAGGTTCACCCGGAATGTAATGGATCCATGTTTCATCCACAGTTACAAACCGCCACAAAAACTTATTCGGATTGCGGTTAAATAACTCCAAACAATCCTTTGAAGTTATCACACATTTACGTTTATAGTCAATAGAGAGCAAACGCGGCACCCATCTTGCAGACAACTTTCTTAAACCCAGCTGATCATTTGAAATCGAAACCACACTGCCATATGAAATGCCTATGGCATCAACAATCTTACGCACTTTTACTCTTCGATCGGCCAACACCATATCGTGGATTTTTTCGACATTTTCGGGTGTACTGACCTAAATTGGCAATCCAGAACGTTTAGCGTTTTTAATTTTTTATGAATTTTTAAAGAACAAAAACTGTTTAATGTTGCCGGGAAGGGTTTTTTGGTTAGTCATTGGGCAGCTAACCCTTATTACTTAACGACATACTCTGTATTTCAGCTGCAGACAGAGTCTTTAAAAAGAAATGTGTGCGTTCACATAATATTGTTCATATTACACACGCAATTACTTGAACAATACGAGCTCAAAAAGATTTTGAAGATACAAATAATTTTGTAAAATAAATTAAAAACACTACTACTATCATAAGAATTGAAAATCAATTGATTGTATACGAGTACATATGTATTTATATAGATACCGGCGGTGTCCTGGCTATTTGAGTGCCAGATTCGTTCGGCGATTTCACTTCGTAATTAAAAACTCACACACATACTTGTTAAATATATTTGATACACAAACATATCGGATCCCAAATCAAAAACAGGTACAAATCAAATTTTATTAAAATTTTTTTTTTCTTATGATAAACTAGTTCACTGAACAAACCTCGAACGAGCGGAAAAACTTTTCTTTTCCATCACAGTGTTCTTCAACTGGAAAAATACTGTTATGCCAGTTTTTATGTTTCTTGCGTCCCTTTAACTAAAGAGTACTATTTTTAGTTATAAGAGTGTTATTCGAAATTTACTATATACTCGAATTTATTTTTTAATGAAATTAATTATTTTAATTTGTGGTGTGTGACCTGAATAGAAATGATTTATTTATTAAATACTCCAATACGATTACAAAATATATTCTACAGGGTGTCCGCCCAGAAGGTATACTATTTTGTTTATTTATATTTTTTTTTTTTTTTTTGGTTCCTTGGTTCATTATTTATGTTTATGCTGTAAATTGCACTTTCAGTTGGATGGTGCTGGCACAGATTCTAGTGGAGATTAATTTGATTATAAAATTAAAACAGAAGTTACACTTATTTCGCCAAACAATTGCACCGATTGACAACAAGACAAGTGGCAGATTAATTTTAAACGAACTATTCGAGTGACGCTAATGCACATTAAATGTGTGCACACGCAGCAAGCCCTAGATTTTAAGGAATTCATATAAAAATGCATCGATAATTAATATTAGACTTCGTGGCAAACCTGGAATTGTTGCATTGGTAATGAAAAAAACTTTCGATTCACTTGCTTCTGCATAAATGACACCATGTACGTTTGTAAGTATGTAAGTGAATGACCAAATGCAATTCATTTAAAAGCGAAATTGTGCCTGAATTGTACTTTTTCGATATTTTGCATTACAAGTACCATTCGCATCGAATATCAGGTAAGGGATTCGCTGTTTGTGTTCTTGTTAACAATTATAATTTTTATTTCATTTCCATTTTCGTTTAATGAGTTTATCTTAAAGGATTTATTGCCAGATATTTAGACAAGTATCTATGGAGTTGAAACGATTTTATTTACAGGTAATAATAGTATTAATTACGCTAAGAAACGAATCTACATACAACCGTGTCTATAGGGCACTCTTATACAGATGTATGTTCGCGTGTCATGAAAGGATGTGCGATACAATGCGTTATGCGCACATAGATATGTATGTATCTTTTTTGTGGTTTGCACATGGGGTAGTAATGTCTTGAATTTTACGATGGAAAGTAATTAAAGGCAATTAAAATTTAAAGTATTTAACACATTTATTTTTTGATGAAACTTTTCTGATAAAACCTTACATATGCATGTTGCTATATAAGACGTGTGCTGTTGAAGTCGGTGACACCACAAGTCCTCAAATTAGGGAACTTCAGGTGTTCCAAAAAATTAAAATCCATACAAAATCCTTATTATTAGTTGAGACATAAAAAACATTGCTACGCGTATAATTTACCTCTTAAAGTTTAAGAAGTAACTAATCGAGTTTCGGTAATAAAATAAGTTTTGGCTTGAAAAAAGTTAAGTACCCAGCAGTTAGTGTCTTACCGAAAGTATGTATCTTTCAAGTGTCTGTCACTCAATTGCTAAAAAGAAAAAAATTTCCATTTGCCAATCGATTTTCAAAAAATGTAGCTTTTTTTGTTCATAATAGAATTAATGTAGTTTTACATTTTTTATCAGCTTTTGGAATGAAAAAAATGGGAATAAGGCCGAAGAGGTTGATCAATTTAAAAAATATATTAAAAGAGTTTGAAGGGAGTTTTTTCATGCATCCTCTGGTACTTTGTTCGATCAAGATAGGACATATTGTTATGTTTTATGGATATGTTAGACGTGCCCATCAAATTAAACTTTTTAAAAGTGAGAACACAGAATTTTTAAGGGTCTCAAACTGAATAGAAAAGTCGTAGTTTTGTCAGTCTGTATAATCAGAGCAAATGGAATTTGAAAACCTCTTTCATTTCATATCTTTTGCTTTTTTTTACGGTCATAAAGATTAAGCTTAAGCAGAGAACAAGGTAGTGTAAAGTAGATTCTAAGCCATGAAAAAAGCAAAGGATATGATTCCAATTGGGAAATAAAAAGTATGAAAGTTGTATCAGTTTAAACTATTCGAACATCTCGTGCCTTTTGTCAACAAACCAAAATTCATGCCATTGATTTTGTGAAAAATGTAGTAAATGTGGTGAAAAGCCAATAAAATTTGGATTTATCTGAGCATGCTGACTGAATTCAAAATTGAGATCAGAGTGTTGTCTTAATAAAAATCTACCGCTCTATTAAGACCTTTTCTGGGCATATCCATGTTCAAATGGATTTGAAATATTTATTTATAAAATGGAATTGAAAATATGTAATTATAAACTGGAATGTTCAATAAATATAAAATTAAAGTTTAATTAATATTAAGTAATTTAACTTCTAGGCATAAGTTTGTTTTTCTTACTCGTTTTATTCAGAAAGGGAATTTGTTTGACATGATAACTTTGAATATAGTAAAAGTTCAAATTTTATTAGACAACTAGCAGAATGGAATGTACTCGTATTTTCTATGCCACTACACATGTTTTCCATATTCTTCGTGTCTTTTCCACTAATTTTGTGTTCAACTGTAAACATCCTGTATTTCACTCAACATTTAAGACAAACAGATTACGAGAATGAATTATTATAGAAAATGCATTCCAATCAGCTAGTTGTCTAATAGAACTATAACTTTTACTATATTCGAAATTTCATATCAAATAAATTCCCTTTCCGAATAGAAAGAATAAAGAAAACGAACTTATGCCTAGAAATTAAATTACTTAATGTTAATAATTATAGTTCGACAAAGTTAGGTCAAAAAATAAATTTAAAGTTTAATTTTTAGGATATGCGTTGAATATTTGCTAACTAATGGAGTTCCCGTGTGGCTACGATGATTAAGAAATAGTTAATACATATTGCTCCTATGGCCGAGAGTCTCTAAAACTTGAGATCTATAAAAAAATGTTGAAACACTTACCTTGAAATAAAATTTAAGCAAAAATAAAGATGGAATTCCAAGCAATCAACCGTGCGGTTTAAATTCGAACTTGTGAATAACCTTTCGTATTTGTCGGTTTATGTTGATAATAGTTGATTGAAGTGCCCCAAAGAAGACTATTTACATATATTTATTTTTATTTTGGGCTATCATTAAAATGAATTTAGTGGATTTGTTTAAGAGAACACGCATCCTTTGTCTTTGTGCTCCTTTTTAGAAAAAAAAACTTGCAACAATAAAAAAAATAGTTGTAGAACATTTGTGTGTATGTACATGCATATGTATGTGTGTATGTACATGCATATGTATACATACATACATATATAGTTCCATATGGGTAAAAACGCTTGAATGTATGTATACATATTTCTTACATTCCAGTGAAACATGTGTGATTGAAATAACTCGAAGAAGTCATTTGTTCTCGAAGAAAAAAAAAACTTTTCTACGATTTAAGAAAAAAAGAAATAAGTTTGCAAATAGAATATATGTATGTACATACATATATGTACGTATGTTTATTTTAATTTACAATATTTTAATAACGTAAAAATATTTCCCCACTTTGTAATAACGAGCACGTCCGATCAATTGAAAATCTCGTTTACAACTAAGCGCCAAATGCAATGTGCACGCACATTATTTTGTATTTAGAAGAAACAGAAAAATTCCTCCATTATCAAGGCTGCAAAAATATCCCAAAATAATGCAAAGTTGAACCCAAAACAATAAGATTTTTTTTAGATAACAGCTGTTATAGCGGCATATTTTTGATTTAGAGCGCACGCGTTAAAATACGGCCGCCATATTAGTTTATCCACTTCACTCACCACTTGGTTGTGTGCACTAGCTAGCAGAAAATATATCTTTCAGCGAAGGTGGTATGTCTACAATATTACTTTGTGACCCCCCAAAGTATATACATATGTATATTCTGTGAATTCTCTAACCAAAGTCCGTCTGTTCGGTGATTAAATCAGTTTTCTTACGGACTTGAAGGTTTGACCTATTGATCAACGTTTTTGCAAAATATTTATGTATATTGAATAACATACAACATCGGCGCACAAATTACCGATATATGAGACCAATATATTTTTCTGGTTATTCGTTGTTTTTTAACTCATACAGGAAAACATTTGCCTACAAGCCTCATAAAATAGGTCTACGTATAATTGAAGATCTGTCCTAGGCTCCAGATAACTTACAGGACGAACTGAAAACTCGCTAAAAACTACAAATTTAAATTAAAACTATACATTCACTATATAATGAATTTAATTCGTAAAATTACACAAATTTCACAAAAAAACGGAATTTCAAAAACTAAAAACAAAATTATTAAATGAGCATCTTTTTCCAAATAATCGAAATTTCACAAAGAATTACGTTAGTTCAAAAATCTAATTACAACGCACTTTAAAATGTCACCAAAAAGTCATATTTTTACCAAAACCAATCGCAAATTCACCAAAAAAAATCCAATATCCATAAAATCTGTGTATTTCGCTAAAAACGAATATTAAACCAAAAAATACAATAAATTGAGAATTCACCAAAAAAAAAAAAAAATTTCATTACCAAAACAGCATTGTTCAAAAAGTCATTTAAGATTACCATAAGTTCGAAAACCCAAAATTAGAATTTAACCTTGCATTAACTTTGCGTTTTCAGCACATATCGAATATTTTCCACAAAAAGAATTATTAATTATTTAAAACTGAAAATTTTGCTTAACACCAAAATTTCACCAAAATTTTACAAAAACACGGAACTTCAGTAACAAAATCCATATCGAAATTTCAAAAAGAGCCTTCTTAATTTAAATACGTGTATTAACCAGGGGCCGCAAGTTATCATTTTTGTTCAAATTTCAACCAGGATTTACAGGGTGTTATTTTATTGTCAGTTTATTTTACATTGCTTATCTTAAACTACATTTCTTATTTTAATTTTCCTGTCGCACTTAAAGTATTGTTACAAAAAGAATATTACTATCAATCAAGGTTCAAAATTGCTCAGCCCTTTACATTCATTTCAATGATTATCATTAATTTATATTTCCAAAAAAAATACTAAAAAAGGAAGACACTCATTTCAACTTAAAATAACCTAAAACCAAATAATACTTAAGCCGAATTAAACATAAAATGAACCCATAAGGCGTGTATATAAGAAATTATATTAGTGATACTATTTTAAATTTTAACAAAAACAAAAATTATAATGCGAAAAAAATGCTACAATATTAAAAAATACTCCAATGTAATCCTTATTACGCCGACTACAATTAAGTAAATTAAGTTTTACTTGTTTGAGTTTTATTAAAAATATTAACTTTAATAATTATTAATTGTTTTTATTTTTGGCTTGGAAAATAAAAGTACTTTTGGATGGTTTAAAGGGTTTAAAATTACAGAATTCGTAATACTACATGTCTACTGTATTTCGGAAACTTAAACTATTGTAACAGGATTAATGATATGTTGTTGAGTCATTAATTTAGTACGATACCTTACCGGTTCTGATCAAGATGCACATTAGAAAAACAAGAAGCTCAACTCTTCAAAACTTACATTTATTCAATACATATTTTTTTTAAGTTTTATTTTTTTTATTATCACTAAAATTAAATTGAATAAAGTAAAATTAAGATCTTGCACACCCATTGGAACGAAAAGTGGTAATATTATTATTGTGTCGTTTTGGGTGCCATTTAATTAGTTGTAATAATAGTCAATAGAAAATGTTGACACAAGAGCAATTTATTATTATTTTTTTTTTTTGTTTAATAAAGTACAAAACGAATTAAAACTATTCTGATTGGTGTTATTTAAAATTGTGCAAAAAGCTTAAAAATACTTGTATAAAAAAAACAATAAGCTAATAGTATTACATCTAGTACATTAGTGGACAAATGCACGAGTTGGACATATAAGCAAACAGTATGAAGTATAAGCAACCAGCATATTTATAACCACGTGTACATACTAGTTGTTTTAGATGCAGTATGGTTACAAATTGTATATGTCATATTATCAAAACCCTTACAGCCATACCTAAACAAGAGAGTTGATCGTAGCATTATATGCAGGGTAAATACGTATATTTTTGTTTTTATGTACTGTAATTACCCTGTAGGTAACGCTATGCTCAACGTTCTTGTTAGGTCTAAAATACTACACATTAAAAAGCAACTCTCGTTTATAAAAAATAAACTTTTCACACATGCGGATGTACATACTAGAACACAATTTTCAGCTAATGCATTGTCAATAGGTGGTTTTTGACAATTCAGTTAGATCTCTATGTATACATACATTATTATACATAAATACATTAGTTACCTTATTCCCTTTTGTAAGCATTACATAACGAACTAGTAAATTGAGTTTCTTCAGCCACTAAAACATCAACTTTTTGTTCTCTTATTTCGTTTTCATCGTCAATAATTTCTTTGACAAAATTTTCATCAAAAGGTTGAGACTGAATTTCCGAAAAATCTATTATTGGTTCGCTGTTAGGAACTGTAAAATTTTTTTCATCGAACAAATTTTGATTAGCAATGGCGTCTGGCTTAGGAGATGAGGTGTTCATAATATTTTGATTATTGTCAGTTACATCCTCGCAATTTGTAACATTATCAAATTCATCGTCATCATCTACTACCGTGTCAATGTAAAGGTACGTTTCAGCTTCCAAGGCACTACCGCCATCAGCGGCAGTATCTAATCCAATTGTTTTATCAACGTCATTAGCAGTATAGATTTTGTGTACGCTTCTATAGTGGACTTTGCTTGCATGCCGTTGGAGTAAATGAATATAACTAAACTCAGCAGAACAATCGGCACATTTAAAGGGTTTTTCTTTTGTGTGCATACGCATATGAGCCTTTAAATTAGATTTCTTGGCAAATGGTGCTTGACATATAGAGCAGACATGATTTTGCACATTGTCTAAGTGTAAAAGTTTATGTTCTTTCAGATGTGCAGTTTGTCTAAAACTTTTTAAACATAAATCGCACTGATAGGGTCGATAATCATCATGAACACGTTGGTGAATAGTCAGGGCAGCGATTGTTCTAAAATTTTTATTACAACAGTCACATTTATGTGGTTTTTCATTGGTATGAATCAGTAAATGATTTTTATAAGCAAATGAAGACTTAAACAGTCTACCGCAGAAAGCGCATTGACTTTTATGGGAATTATCTTTCTTGATTCGTTTATTAGCTTTTGGCAATTCTGACTCAGGGATGTGATGAGATTTATGATGTGCTCTTAAATAGTCCTTTGTTTTAAAACTAAAATCAAAAATAAAACATATTAATTCACTAAATAACAAGTAACGATCTAAAGTATACATACATACATATCTTACACTTTAAAGATAAAATACGTGTAAAGTTACAAATTCTAAAATTCATATTTAATTATAAAAATTTGGTATTTTAGGCACCAGGACACAATCGGTCACAAATTTCAACATTAATATGGTTACAATAATGATTAAATAAAATACTTAAATTAAAATGTAAATATGTAACTGAATATAGCAAATAGGTAAGAAATATAAAGCAAGAAGGTTAGCTGTTTAATTCAATTCGAAAAAAGTCATTCGAATTAGTATGCCTTATACATTGTGTTTCGAAAATGTTTTCTTTCAAATCAAAATACGCAATGAATTTTCCAATATTTTTACAAAATTTATAAACAAAAAAAGAAAAATTTATTGTTTGACGTAACTTTGTCGAACTATAATTATTAAAATTATGTAATTTAATTGTTAGGGTTAAGTTAATTATTTACTTTCTCTCTTTCTCTCTCTCTCTCTGTTAAGTAATAACATTTCTTTATAAGTTTGAATACAGTAAAAGTTTAAATTTTATTAGACAACTGAATTACTTAATTAAAAAAGAAAAGAAAACTACCAGTACGGTGGTGTTTATTTGTTCATATTATGTGATGCCTGCCGAAAATCATTTAGCAAAATAACAAGGTGCTTTATCAGCTTAAAAAATCGGGCTCCACCTAACCTTAATTGTATAAATTACGGCTTCTTCGAGAACCGATTTATATTTTTTTGCATTTCCCTTTAGCATTAAAATTCTCCTAATTCCATCCTAAGTGATACAGCCCCATACCATAACACATAGACTTAATTTCAATTTCAACTGAAGCTAAGCAGATAAGTCGACACCAAACAGATTATGAATAACTTTAGCCACAAGTTGCATTTTTTAAATGGAAACATTAAACATAAATTCGTCCAAGTATTAACTACTCAAAACGTTGCGACTACAGATTTTGTTCCCGGTATAAACAATTTTTAACGATGGGCTCCGATTGCTTATTTTATTCTGTCGATTAATTTTAACAATTTTTAATGGGGTTTATCGGCTAATACTCTTTTGGCTCTTTTAATTTGGTTATATATTTCACCTTTCCTTTTGGTTGGTGCTAACATTTTACACTTCAAATAATTTATGAAATATATATTATTTGTATGGAATTTTTTTGGTAAATTTTTGCTAAATTTAAATAAAATTTGTTGGTTTTGTAAATCTGGTACATATACATATAGTTTTTTTAGTTTTAACCTTAAGTAATGTCGAAATTAAGAGTCTTTTAGTACATTTTATTGTATTTCTTTGATCTTTTGTATAATATATACAAATTTTTTTTAGAAAATAAACAATTTCCTAGGGTATTTGCAAAAATGTTTGGCGTAAGTCATATGACTACACAAAGATTAAAAACAAAACATGATATTAAAGCTCCTCCAACTCGGCTTGGGAGGCCAAAAATAGTTGATTTTCTATCATAATAATAATTATTAAGATAATTCTCTAAAAACTTTTTATTTTATTTACAATTAACATCGTGCATTTTATATAAAACAAAATTTTTCCTCTTACAAGAAGGAGTAAAAAAGGAACTTAAGCCTAACAATGATATTATTTAATTTTAATACTTCAAGTTCGAAAAATGCATTTATTTATAAATTACTTTAATGGCGTTAAAAGCTTTAGCTCGTATTAGCTTGTAAAATCGCCAACTAAGTATATGTATTATGTACTAAATTTAAAAATAGTGCCAAAATGACCTCGATTATAGAGAAGTATTGAAACTGTGTTATCATAAGTTGACACTATATTGCACAGTACTGTAAATCTTACTGCTCAACTTATTCTAAAGTTTATACAGCACGATGTTAAACAACTTACCTTTTCGAACAAATCGAACATGGGAATTTTTTTTCATCGGAGTGTAGTTGCAAGTGCCGTTTCAAGACATCCACGCGCGAAAAACTAATATTACAAACGTTGCACTCACAACCTTTTTGCCCCAAATGTGCAGTTCTTACGTGACGTTTAAGATTATATAAAGCACGGTAATTTCGACTGCAATAGGTGCATTGATAAGAAGCTATTTCCTTATGAATTTCTTCATGTCGTTTCAAACGGAACCGTGAAGGGAAAAACTTACAACATTGTGTGCATTGATATCGCTCTACCCCATGTTGTTTGATATGTATTCTGTAATCATGTTTTTTAGTAAAAACTTCATTGCAAGTATCACAAGTATATACGTTTACATCAGTAATTCTAGATTTAACCTGTTCATTACTGAAATCATCACAACAATCAATTGTTGAACATCCAGACGATGACAACAAATCAATACTATAATAATCAGAAACAATGGGAACTTCAGTTATTTCCTTGAATGTTGTCTCAGAACTATCGTCGCTTGTATTAGTAAAATAATTATTGCAATTGTTAGAAGATATGACATTATCTTCCTCATGATCAGCAATATTAGGTTTTATTATCTCAGCTGCGTCATTTTGGTTAACCTTTTCCTTTTCTTTACCTACAAGTAGTTGTGGCAGTAATGTTTGGAATGCATATTTGGAATTATCTTGGTTTATTGTTATATTTTTTGTTTCAGCTTCTTGGTACGACAAATTATTGTTTTCTTCATTATCATTAGGTTTTTTGCAACAAATTTTTCCCACCTTTTCATTTTCGGAGCTATTTTCTGAGTGTTGACACAGATCAATTTTACTACAGCTTAAATGCTCCATATTATCCTTGCAAGATATATTTACTTCTGACAATGAATGACTACTACGTAGTTTTCTCTGCATTTCGAACCTTAAACGTTTTTGCGTAGCTTCACTTTGTTTTCTCAAACGATAGGAAAGATCCAAATTTTTTTCACATTGTGCACATATTAGTTTAGGTAATACGTCGCCAGGATGTATCTAAGTTAATAACAGACGACTTATCAATTGTATTCTTTCATTTTAATTATTGAACTTACATTTATATTTGCACAAATGAATAATTTATTAATCATTTCGCTATCTTGATCTGAAATATGTTTTAATCGCTCAATACCTCCACAAATTCTACACATTTTTAAATCCATTTTCACCAATTCTTTTTGATGTAAGAATATTACTTAAAAATGTATGTTTATACAGCCATATGTATAATTTAATTTAATAAGTAAATGTAATTCACAATAACTTCTTCTTAACATGGCGTCTTGACTTGTCAGAATTCTGTTCAGCCATTGTTCATACGGCTGTTCGCACAGGAATTTGGCTAGTGAATACCGTCAATGTCACCGGTGCAGCTGATTACTTCTTTAAAATTGATTGGATGTCAAATTCCAGATATAAAAATTGTTTCTATATTTACGGTATTTTTTTTATATATGTAGTTTGCATTCGTAAAGAAGCCGGAAATACTTTGAATACACACATCCGTTAGTCTACCTGTTATCAACTTGCCTGGAGTGTGACAATTTGTGCAAGTTTGAACGCAAGAACAAAGAACGGTTGGAACTCGCAAGGGTAGACTAAACAGGCTAACTTACCAGCGCAACTGAGTACTTTTTTTTAAATTGATTGGATGTAAAATTCCATATAAAAATGTTTCTCCATTTGCGGTACATTTTTTATATGAGAAGTTTAACATCGGCAAGGAAGCGGGGAAATGCTTTGAATTCGCCGGTGGTTTACCTCTTATCAATTGCCTTGATACATACATATAAGCACAAAACGAACAGTAACAAAATTTAAAAAAATATTCGATTTGCCTTATTTTTACAATATTTAAGTAAGTGACTATCAGGCCTGTCGCACATTCCGATCTACAAAGTAGATTCCGTTGGGAATGGTTTTAATTTCGTATTTGCAATGCCGACCGAATTTGATTTTATTAGATTTAGATACTATTTTGTTAATACCCAGAAGTTCGAAAGATTTCTTTTATAGGATTTCATATGGCAATGTTACATATGTACATACATGTATCAAATCAAAAAATATACGTTGTATGTGTATCTATTTGTATTAGTAAAAAGTGGCTATAAAAACGATTCTGCAGTTTGTCATTAAAAAAAAATTCCAGTTATAAACGTAGGTGGTTTAATTTCGAAGAAATTTTTCGTCGTCTGAAAAAGCAATTTACGGTATGGCAAACACTTTCGATCGGAATGGAATTCTGTGGCAGGGCTGCATATTTCATCAATTGTTGGAAGTTGTTGATTTTGAACACAGATATAACAGATATATCTGTGATTTTGAATTTCTATTTAGACATTTAATTATTCATTTATGTAATATACAAAGAAATTTATTTCTATATAACAGTTGCTGTTAAAACAAGTGTAAAGGTACTAGAATAGAAAGGATGCAAATTCTTTAAGTCCATTCAGTGTTACGTGTCCCTTTGTGGCGCTGCATCTGCGATGCCAGCTAGCTCACTCGCCTAGTCAGGGTAGGTCCCAACCCACAGCTGCAGCCCTGAGACAAGCACAAAAAAAAAAGGAAAGTAAAAAAAAAACACTAAAACAAACGGCTACAAACGGAGAAACACATATCGAGGGAGAACGGGATGGAAACGTTCCCCACTTTGCCCACCCAACCTTGGACACCGCATCCTTAACTTTAATAGTGTCCCATAAATTCACACACACTTGCTTCAACACTTACCTCACATCCAACCTTACCCTTATACAAATAATTAGCACGAACACATATTTATAGTGGCTAAACAATTATAAGAATTACATATTTATTTAGTAATACAAGCTTAAACTAACAAAAATCAAATGAACCGTTAAACACTAAATATCGATAATAAAAATAAATATACAAATTAAGATGTTTTTATAAACTAAAAAAAAATGCCTAAATAAAAAAAAATGTCACAAAGAAAATCCGCTAACCGGAACGCATTTATGCCTACACACAAATTTTTCAATTTCTTTTAGTAGGCCTTTAGGGAAGAAACCTACACAAAATAAAACACTACAGGAAACACTATTTAGTTTGCTACCGTTTTTTTTTTCTACCTAAAGGAGCTCGCTTAGGTGTTTGGCAACACTTAGTTTAAAATTGGTTTTTTTCTTGTTTGATTTAGTTATTCCCTTGTTGTATTATCCTTGTTGAATTTCTCCTCCCTAAACAGCACTCAAAGGCTCATACTTCCTTTTACAAAAAAATGCGTACTATTTCTTTCTCCTCTTTTTTAATTTAGGCACTAACAAAAAAAAACTAACTTAATGTATTATTAAAATAGACTACAACTACTTAACACTAATTGTCTACTTATGCTTATATATATTAGAAAAAAAAACAAAATGACTTAATTAAAAAAAATAATAATTTCTAAAAAAAATCTATTAAGAAATTGTTTCTAAGTGGCTTTTTTTTTCTTTTTGTTGGTTTTTCTAAAAAAAATAAATTATGATGGCTGACTTGCCTTTGCTGCGTATAACGGGCTTCACCCCAAGCCAATGTCTTGCGGCTTGAGCAAAAAAATAAAAGATTGCTGTTATTTCTATAAAAAAAATAACTTGTGTTACCTACTATATTTCGCTTTTATATTCTTATTTTCTTTCTAGTGGTACTTACAGGAACAGCCAGGAACTTTTGAAAACTAGACCCCAGGCAGTTTGCCGTGACCTTACCGGGTTTTGAAAACTTAGAAGATGTAAAAATCTTTGTGTACTGTGTTTTGTTTGAATTATTTGTTTTTTTGGGTTTTTTAAATAAAAATAGTTTTTTTTCTCTACGGGATTATTTTGTTTGTTTTTTTTTCTTTATAAAAGTACAGTTTCACTTTTTATTGGAGTTAAAATAAATTAAACTTTTTGCGTTACTGCAAACCTCCTCTATTCAACGATCACACTAGAATGGCAATATTATATATTTTCACTTCTGCCAATGTTTCTTACGTTTCCATGTCATTTTCCAAATTTGTCGTTATTCCACTTATTTCTCTATACGTCTTTTAGTATTTCCAGTGCTATATTTTTGCTCTTTTTATGAATGAATTTAAAAAGCCTATATTTGTACCACTCTGTTCGATTTAACATTAACGCCCCATTGGCAACGCATCATAAAGTATAATAATCTACTCCTAAAAAATGCACATAAGCAACAACAATACAACTGATTTTACGCACATTTACTACACATCAGACAGACAACCACGTTACACACGAAACTATAAGAGTTTAAAAATAAATATACATTTAATCTAAATCGCACTAAAACTTAAAGACTAATCTAGTAATTAAATAAAGAAAAAATAAATACATAATTATCGAGCCTAGCTTACGTTTGAATGGAAATAAGGGCAATAAGCGGTCAGGTTTGTTGTACTTGTATTAAGGGTTAGTACGTACATACAATAATATATTACCAAGTAAATATATTTTTGCTTTATAGAATGTGAAGACCATTTTACTTATACTTTCATCTTATGGATGCTTGAAAAACAATTTTATAAATAATAAAAAAAAATTGTCTTTCGACCCCGAAGATGACGACAATTTTTTGGACGGCGGTGTTACGAAATAATAGGAGGCGTATAAGATAAATGATTTGGTTTATTTGAATAAAATTATCTGGTGTGCTGTTTTATTTTCGCATGGACTTCTCCACACGCAACAAAACTCCGGGGCTACTTAGTATACGCCAGTAGGACCGGTGTGCGGTTATGTAAAGACAATTTGCTTCCAAACGTGGGGAACTCCCATGACCCTGTTGAGTCTCAAGCCGGGCTATTACGGTAAGTATATTTTTAGCTTACCATTAAATCGATCAAGTTTATTTATACCTACATATATGCATATTCTTTTCCTACGACTCTTTTTTGTTTACTTTTTTTTTTTCTAGTTTACATTTCGGGTTAGTTAGAACTTAGTATATTCGTACCGTTTAGTGTGTTCGTGTATATATTGAATTTTATTTACAGCTTTTGAGCTTTACTTGTATTTATCAACAACGCGTATAAGTACTTATATTTGTAAAATTTCGTGTTTGCATACAATTGCATAAACACACTTACATGTTTAGAAACTAACTTTCTTACTTATATAATGTTTCAGGACAAGATAAAGTGTGTATAAAAAATCAGTTTTTATCGTCTGTAACTCATACAAAAAGCTCATGTTTACTAAAAATTATGTCAATAAAAGTTGCACATCAATACATTACACGAACACGACAGGGTATAAATGATACTAATTAAAGGGTGTATAATTAAAAATATAGGACGCGTACAAACATAAAACTAAGTCTATATTGCACTCTACTTCCTTTATTCCATTTTCATCCCTATATTGCACTAACCCTATATGTCACAGATATTTGTATTGCACTTAAGAGATTTTTAAGTCTTTCGCGTGAAAAATACCAATTGGTTTCCCCTGAAGTGACTCCACTTCGTACATATTATTGCCAATTGGTTTAACTATCCTTCCTTTTAGGTATTTGCGGCAAAATTTGGCGTTTATATTATTTTTGAAATCTGAAAGTGCAAAATTTCTTCTATAAACCTCTTGCCCTGGAATGAAATTTACTACACGGGCCTTTTTGTTATACCTTTTTGCACTTTGTTGGTAGGCCTTTGAGAGGTTGCTTTTAATTTTGTCTCTAATTATCTGTAATCTGTCGTTATTTTCTATAGTACCAATTTCATGATCGGATATAGATCGTAGTTTGCGTGCTAGTTTATAGTCAGAACCATTCATAAACATATGGTAACCAAATAGAGAGAAAAAAGGCGTGCATCCAGTAGCTGCATGTACTGAAGTTCGAAGAGCACACTCTATTTCAGGTAAATATAGGTCCCAGTCGCGATGGTCTTTTTCTAAATATGCTCGAATGGCCGCCAATACGGACTGATTGACACGTTCCGCAGCATTCGATTGTGGTGAATACACAGCGGTTTTCATATGCGTAATATTATATGATTCTATCATTTCCTTAAACAGTGTAGACACGAATTGTTGACCATTGTCGCTGTGCAGGGTTTCAGGCACGCCGAACTTCTGGAACACTTCCTGGACGAGAAATTGCACTACATTTTTCGCTATAGCCTCTTTCATGGCTTTTAAAAATACAAATTTGGAGAAATGATCTACGACAATGAAGATGTAGGCGTTACCCATTTTTGACCTAGGATATTTCCCCAGAAAATCCACGTATATTTTCTGAAAAGGCCTTTCGGTGCGAACTTCATTCCCTATAGTCGGCATTGTATGCTGATTAGAAGGCTTGGTTTCTTTACACGTGCGGCAGTTGCGTATATATTGTTGGACCTGTACTGCCATTTTTGGCCAATAATAAAAACGTTTAAGCCTCTCTAAGGTCTTACGAATCCCACCATGTGCAGATATGACGTCTTCGTGTGCCTTTACTATTAAAATATGTGTAATATCTTGTGGTACCCATAATTTCCATATTGAATTTCCTATGTTTTCTAAATTATCATATGTGGTTCTTTTATATATCTTTCCGTCTATCACTTTTAAATCTGGTAATTTGTTCTGGTTCTCTTGAATGTTTTTGGCTAATCCTAAATACTCTTCAGACTCAAAAGCAGTAGTTTCAAAGTCGAAGAAGTCTTCTTCACTAATCTCAGCGACATCAATTGGCATTCGCGAGAGCATATCAGCCACAACATTTTCAGAACCTTTGCGGTGTTCTATGGTGAAATTGTATGCCTGCAGTTGAAGTGACCACCTTGCCAGTCGGCCACTGAGCTCTTTCAATGACATTAGCCACTTCAGGCTGGCGTGGTCGGTGATAACGGTAAATTTCATCATTTCTACGTAAGGCCTGAATCGCTTTACCGCCAACACTGCCGCCAGGCATTCTTTCTCGGTAACTGAGTAGTTTCTTTGGCATGTTGTTAGTTTCTGTGAGTAAAACGCTATCGGGTTTTCCCCTCCAGAATCATTTTTTTGAAATAACACAGCTCCGATTCCGAACTCTGACGCATCACATTGGATGAAAAACGGTCTTGAAAAATCTGCGTGGCGTAGTACAGGCGCTGTAGTAAGGACGTATTTCAACACTTCAAAAGCTTCGATTGCCTCAGGGGTCATTGTGAACTTTTTACCCTTTTTCAGTGTATCAGTAAGGGGCGCTGAAATTGCGGCAAAATCCTTTATAAACCGCCTGTACCACCCAGCGGTACCTAAAAAGCTCCTCACTTCTCTTGGTGACTTTGGTACAGATATTTTTTGTATAGCAATTATCTTTTCCGGGTCGGTTTTCAACATACCGCCGCCGATTATAAAGCCTAAATACCTTAGTTCCTTAAAGCAAAATTTCGATTTATTTAGTCCTATGGTCAGGTTAGCTTTTTCCAAACAGTCTGCAACTTGCTCCAGGATTCTCATATGCGTGGAAAAGGTGTCAGAGATAATGAGAAGGTCATCCAAATACATAAACACGTTTTGCTTCAATCTTGCCGGTATGACCTTATCCATTAGACGGCATAGACGTTGCGCAGCGTTGCATAGACCAAACGGCATTACGCGAAATTGGTACAGCGGTCGACCTGGAACCGTGAAAGCCGTGTACGGCTTGGCTGTCTCTTCCAATTCTATTTGCCAAAATGCGTACTTCAGGTCGACACTGCTAATATAATGAGTTTGATCTATGCGGCTTAAAATTCCGTCTATGTTTTGTAGTGGATAGGCATCTTTAATAGTCACCGCATTCAGTTTTCTTGCATCTAAACAAAACCTATTCTTTCCGGGTTTGCGAACTACAGTGGTCCTATTTGACCACGGACTATTGCTCTCTTCGATTACTTTTAATTTGAGCATAATATCGAGTTCGGCGTACACGATATCTTGCACCGCCGGTGAGATCGGGTAATGTTTATCTTTTATCGGATTTGTCCCTTCTATTAGTTTTATCTCGTGCTTTTCCAGCTGTGTGCATCCTAACCCTTGTTTCTCGAAAGATGGAAACTTGTTTATAACTTTTTCTAATTGCTTTTGTTGAGCCAAGTCTAATTCGTGCCTCGTAATTTCTTCGGTATCAGTTTCATCATGTATTCGACGTACTACTTCGATGTCTATTTCTGCGGTTGGAAAAATTTCAGTTGCAATTTTGAACGCTTGCCAGAAATCAATTCCTAAGTAAATTTGTTGCTCTAAATCAGGGCATAAGTAGAGTGTCATTTTCTGTTTTTCGCCCTTATATTCGACCATCAATTCGGTTTTACCTAGCACTCTATGACGCTGTCCTGTTGCTGTACTAATGCTGCTAAAAATTCCTTTCATTTCAACTCCTAATTCTTCTAGCATCTCCCGACAATTTCTACCTAATAGGCTCACCGAAGCACCTGAGTCTAACAGGCCCTTAAAAGCTTTGCCGTTAAGCAATATTTCGGCATAGGGTCTACGATCTGCTTTATTACGAAAAAGGTTTACTGCAGCTACTACAAGCTTACGCTTACGTTTTCTTTCTATGAAATCATTTCTTATTTGTAATATATATCTACGTTTTTGTGGTTTTAAAGTCGTTGGATTTATGATATTATTCTTAGTTGAATCGGTTTGTATACTTGGCTCCATTTCTTTTTCCATATCTGGCCGGTTTTCTTGCGGATCTGAGTTACGCACTTTACAACTATCGGACCCACTAAAAATTCTTTCTCTAACCATTCTGTAATTTTCTTCTCGTACTTCACAAGGTAAATAATGTCGATATTTAGAAAAATCTGGGTTTACCAAAGAGCTGTTTAAACTTGTTTCGGGGCAACATCGCTGGACCGTGGCTCCCCCGATAATGCCGCGTTCCGCCTCAAGTTTTCCCGAGCTTGCATGCACTTGGGGCAGTTTGGCGTTATTGTATTTGGTCTGCCACATTTATAGCAAAACAGCGATCTTTGCTGTGACAGGCACTCTTTGAACACATGTCCTTCTTGCTGACAATTCCAGCACCTTGCTAAACTGCTTACTGCTGCTACTTCACCAGAAAATTCATTTTCTTCGCCTATATTCACAACTGCCTCACTTACGTATCTTTGTGGTCTAATTGCTTGTTGTGTCGCATTACGATGATCTCTTCGAAAAAAGGTTCTTTCTGCCTCGAGACATTCCATTCTTAAATGCTCTACTGATGTCACGTTCATAGGATACACAATTCTAGCTATGTTCTCTCTTAAGTTTCTTTTGGCAATTTTAATCATCTCTCCTTCGGCTACAGGCATCTCTAATTTAGCCCTAAGTAAGTTGAGACTATGAAAATAGTCATCAATTGATTCTCCTGGCCTTTGTTTTCTTTCGACGAGTTCCTGCATGAGTTCCCAGTTGGATCGAACAGTCTTGTACCTATTTAGTAAAGCTAATCTTAACGTGTTCCAGTCGGTGATCACAGTGGTCTGCAAAAGTGCCCAATACCACTGCTTTACTGTACCAGAAACTAGGAGATGAAAATCTCTCAGTATCTCTTGCCATGGGATCTGGTACTGCCTTTGCATGTGTTCCAGGCGAAACACAAAATCTTCCACTGACAATTGATCTCGACCAAGACTACCGTTGAACTCTATGCCGAATTTGTCTACTCTAATTCTCCATGCCTCATGATTTTGATTTGGGACTGGAGGTGGACAATCAAACCTATTATGTTGGCTAAAATGTACATGTCTGCTGTCATTTTGGGCTGTAGACCTATTACCTTGCTCACTATATCTATTGGTATCTCGTAAGGTTAAGTTTCGGACTGTCTCTGCTAATTGGCTTACACTTTCGTGAACTTTCACTAACTCGCGGTTAATTTTTTCATTAATAATATCATTAATAGACTGATCTATATTCGCCTTCATAACATCGACGCTTTCCATAACCATTGACCTCATGGCTGGAGATATTTCCTCGCGGTTAGAGTTATTACGCGGGTAATAATTTCGATGAGCTTTCTCTTTCGGAATAGCACCTTTGTTTCCTGTTTCGACATTTATTGTCTCAGAAATATCAGTTATTTGTGGTGGTCTAGTTGCCATCCTGACAGACTGATTATCTCTACTATATTTTTCTTTGATCTGAGGGGACGAACGATTTAAATCAAAAGATAAATTTCTCTCCCTATGTCTTTTAAGCCTGTCTGATTTTCTACGAGCGTTATTTTCCGAAATCTCGTGTGATTCGGCCATGCACAGAAAAAAAATATGTATATAGAAGAAAAGTGTATTACCCTTTTATATTAAAAAACGAACAAACTAATATAACCAACTTCAACAGCTAAAAAAAAATGATTAATATAAATAATTAAAAAAAAAATCACACCATACACTAATATTTCTTACACACGTATCTTACTACTAAACTAATAATATAATTATAAATAGATTAACATGCAGTATTGTAATTCACCAATTTTATATATATATATTTTTTTCAGTTTATACCAACTAGTTAACGTAGAAAACATAAAACCTCTAAATAAATTATTCTATATATATAAAACGGCTCCAATTTCTATAATAACAACATAAAACATAAAAACTATTTACTACAACAAAATATTTAACCAACTAAGAAACCAATTTTTTTTTTCCACCAATTATTTTTTTGATAAAAAAAAACATTCAATTTTGTTTTTCCACCAATTATTTTTTTGATAAAAAAAAACATTCAATTTTGTTTTGACTCAAACTAACACTTTTAATTATTTTCAAATTCTAAAGGGTTTGGTTATTTCGATGTGAAGATCGTTGTTGTGTGTGAAAAAAAATTCTGTAGTGCCATTTGATGGCCTCTCAATGTGTTTCACCTAAGCAAGTTTACAAAAAAAAAAAATGTATTCCGCAAGAGTAATTGCAAAACCTAGACATTAGAATCCTCTGCAGTACTTCAGACCTCTGAATAATGTGTCAGAGCGGCTACCGCAGCTTCATTAACGATCCGATGCAATCTCATAGCGGTTTCACGCTACCCGCGATACTACAGGCCTCCGCAAAGCAAAAGCGGAGCGGCTATCACAAGGTATCGCAGCTAAATGTGAGAAGTTAGATAGTCAAAATACTACAGACCTCAGATTCTTATTAAGAGCGGTTATTTTGATTTTCTTACTTCACTCATTTAAGCTTGGTTTAACTCCAATTTATTTAAATTTATATCTACACCTGCCAGATGGGATGTCTTTTCTCAGCTCCCATGCTATTGGTCAAAGATATCTCCTGTATGATGTTGATGATGAAAGCATTTTGCATTTGTCACTCTTTTGAAACTGCACAACAAATACCTTAGCATAGCTAGGTTTTGTGGCCTATAGGTGGATACCCTATAAGTTAGCATATCTCAAAAGTTTAACATTCGCAAGTTCTACCACTCGTCATCTTAGGCTATTGTTGAAATCTAATATATTATTGACTGGTATGTACAGATGACTTATATGAGTATACCAGTCATCTTGCATATCATTTGATTTGTGCGCCATATTAAAAAGAAATATAAATTATTTTGTTTGGCGCCATAGTGTTTTAAACTAACTAACTTTCTATAAGTACACCTAGATTTTCTGTATACTACTATCTATAATAAAGTTCCACTTTGTATCGGCACCATTTTGTTATAAAAAATATTATTTTGTTTGGCGCCAAAGTGTATAAAAACACTTATAATTTTTTTGGTATACTTAGATCTCATGCATACTAAACGATATTACAAAGTTACATTCAACCATTGGGCGCCATTTTGTTACGTGTCCCTTTGTGGCGCTGCATCTGCGATGCCAGCTAGCTCACTCGCCTAGTCAGGGTAGGTCCCAACCCACAGCTGCAGCCCTGAGACAAGCACAAAAAAAAAAGGAAAGTAAAAAAAAAACACTAAAACAAACGGCTACAAACGGAGAAACACATATCGAGGGAGAACGGGATGGAAACGTTCCCCACTTTGCCCACCCAACCTTGGACACCGCATCCTTAACTTTAATAGTGTCCCATAAATTCACACACACTTGCTTCAACACTTACCTCACATCCAACCTTACCCTTATACAAATAATTAGCACGAACACATATTTATAGTGGCTAAACAATTATAAGAATTACATATTTATTTAGTAATACAAGCTTAAACTAACAAAAATCAAATGAACCGTTAAACACTAAATATCGATAATAAAAATAAATATACAAATTAAGATGTTTTTATAAACTAAAAAAAAATGCCTAAATAAAAAAAAATGTCACAAAGAAAATCCGCTAACCGGAACGCATTTATGCCTACACACAAATTTTTCAATTTCTTTTAGTAGGCCTTTAGGGAAGAAACCTACACAAAATAAAACACTACAGGAAACACTATTTAGTTTGCTACCGTTTTTTTTTTCTACCTAAAGGAGCTCGCTTAGGTGTTTGGCAACACTTAGTTTAAAATTGGTTTTTTTCTTGTTTGATTTAGTTATTCCCTTGTTGTATTATCCTTGTTGAATTTCTCCTCCCTAAACAGCACTCAAAGGCTCATACTTCCTTTTACAAAAAAATGCGTACTATTTCTTTCTCCTCTTTTTTAATTTAGGCACTAACAAAAAAAAACTAACTTAATGTATTATTAAAATAGACTACAACTACTTAACACTAATTGTCTACTTATGCTTATATATATTAGAAAAAAAAACAAAATGACTTAATTAAAAAAAATAATAATTTCTAAAAAAAATCTATTAAGAAATTGTTTCTAAGTGGCTTTTTTTTTCTTTTTGTTGGTTTTTCTAAAAAAAATAAATTATGATGGCTGACTTGCCTTTGCTGCGTATAACGGGCTTCACCCCAAGCCAATGTCTTGCGGCTTGAGCAAAAAAATAAAAGATTGCTGTTATTTCTATAAAAAAAATAACTTGTGTTACCTACTATATTTCGCTTTTATATTCTTATTTTCTTTCTAGTGGTACTTACAGGAACAGCCAGGAACTTTTGAAAACTAGACCCCAGGCAGTTTGCCGTGACCTTACCGGGTTTTGAAAACTTAGAAGATGTAAAAATCTTTGTGTACTGTGTTTTGTTTGAATTATTTGTTTTTTTGGGTTTTTTAAATAAAAATAGTTTTTTTTCTCTACGGGATTATTTTGTTTGTTTTTTTTTCTTTATAAAAGTACAGTTTCACTTTTTATTGGAGTTAAAATAAATTAAACTTTTTGCGTTACTGCAAACCTCCTCTATTCAACGATCACACTAGAATGGCAATATTATATATTTTCACTTCTGCCAATGTTTCTTACGTTTCCATGTCATTTTCCAAATTTGTCGTTATTCCACTTATTTCTCTATACGTCTTTTAGTATTTCCAGTGCTATATTTTTGCTCTTTTTATGAATGAATTTAAAAAGCCTATATTTGTACCACTCTGTTCGATTTAACATTAACGCCCCATTGGCAACGCATCATAAAGTATAATAATCTACTCCTAAAAAATGCACATAAGCAACAACAATACAACTGATTTTACGCACATTTACTACACATCAGACAGACAACCACGTTACACACGAAACTATAAGAGTTTAAAAATAAATATACATTTAATCTAAATCGCACTAAAACTTAAAGACTAATCTAGTAATTAAATAAAGAAAAAATAAATACATAATTATCGAGCCTAGCTTACGTTTGAATGGAAATAAGGGCAATAAGCGGTCAGGTTTGTTGTACTTGTATTAAGGGTTAGTACGTACATACAATAATATATTACCAAGTAAATATATTTTTGCTTTATAGAATGTGAAGACCATTTTACTTATACTTTCATCTTATGGATGCTTGAAAAACAATTTTATAAATAATAAAAAAAAATTGTCTTTCGACCCCGAAGATGACGACAATTTTTTGGACGGCGGTGTTACGAAATAATAGGAGGCGTATAAGATAAATGATTTGGTTTATTTGAATAAAATTATCTGGTGTGCTGTTTTATTTTCGCATGGACTTCTCCACACGCAACATCAGTTCGAACATTTGGGTCATTGTAAATATGTTGCAATGGTGTTTACAATTGCAAATATGTTTACATTGATACCCAAAATAAAAGGAAGTTTTTTTATAATTCAGATTCAGACTTTTATTGTTAAAACTTGTTTAAGTTTTATTAAACATCTTAACGTTAAACAACAAAAGAAAATAGAAAAAAGAACTAACAAAAAACCATCCGCAGTTAGCAGTTGAAATTGGTTTGTGTTTGTTAATATTAATTTTTTCCATTTCAAACCCTTTAAAATCTTAGGCACATATAATGCTACCAACAAATGATTTTTGTTCGAAGCGTCAAAAAATTTGTAGACAAAAACAGGCACAGAGTCGCCTTATACAATGTTCTCAAAAACCGTCGACATATGTACATAATAAGGTTGATTGTACATTTTTACTTTAATCTCTCGTTGCATGTTTCTGCTGGAAAAGTCAATGAACGCACCTATAATTTTACAAAAAAAAAAAAACTGTTTCAAAATACTTACCGAGCGAATTCTAACCACGAGTTATTTCTATACATGAAGTGTGACTTTTCTATTTATTTTTATATATATATATACATATATATAAAATAAGGCGCCAATTCAGAGCAGTATTGTGCTTCCCATGGTTTGGAAAAAACAGCAATCAGTACGTTCGTTCACTCGAAAAGTTTTCAAATTTTTACAGGATTTTTGCAGGGCACTTATTGTAAATCTAGTAAATAAAAGTAAAAAGTGGGAGTACAAAGTGACAATACAATAACTGTGTATCTAAAAGTTTTTACTGGAAAAGTAAAGCCCAGCATGAAAAACCGTGATTGAAAAACGTAAACATTCAAGTATGGAGAATTTGCAATATCCGAGCCTTTAAAAAACAAAATAAAGGCTTATGTGCATACATATGTATATACATATATGTATATGTATTGATTATGCATATGGGGTAAAGTGAGCCAAGTCGCCAACTACTTTGTCACCATTTTTAATGACTTTTTGGTGACAGTGTCAACGAATCAAATCGTGTACACTTTTTACGTTGCCTTTGCTGGGTTTATTTTGATTTTTCTTTTGTTGAAAATACATCAGAATGGAAGTGTTTCATTTTCAGCTTTATATTGTATATACATTTTAACTTTATACCTTATCTACTTTTCACTTTTTGTAGGTTATGAGAGCAAATAGAAAACTTCAAAAGCATTTATCTCAAAATTACATTTTTGAGTTATGACGCTGTTTCAGTAAATGGGCAAAATAAATTACAGAAGAATAGTGGAAAAAGTATTCAATTTTGTATAAAAATATAATCTAACATTATATAGTTGATATTTTAGCGCAAATTTTAATTGTATCTCATAGTTCCCCAAAACCGAGTGCCACAAATATGATGCGATTTTTTTTAATTAAAACGGAGGAAAATTTTAAAGAATATGAACGCTACTTCAACGATGCAAGCAGATTTAAGTATTTGATCTTACTGTGAAACTAATTAAATTTAACATTTTTAGTTTATATTTTATATATCCGGCATATCAATTTACTTCTCGTTGCCAATTATACATCAGATACTTGGCCACGATATAATGAAGAATTTTAAAAAACGGAGATTACGGGACTTCAAAACAATGAGTTATGGCTATTATATATTTTTTTTAAGACAATAATAGCAGCTTTTCAGCGACATTGAAATGAAGATGAACTTTTTTGGTAAAGAATAATTTTTTAAAATTGAAATGAAAAAAATATTCATGCTTAAATTTGTTTATTTTATGAAAACTTAACTTTTTCAGAGTTCGATAAAAAATGATCGTATTAATCAATAATCAAATTCAAATAAATTTCTTTCTTAATTGAAAAAATAATCTCTTTTAACTTAACATGCGCGGCAACACACTCTCATTGTTGTATTATATAACTTGATTTTGTTCTATATTTGCCACTTCATGTTGAATAAATATTTGACAGACGTAGTTGTTGTGCTTACCAATCTCTTTTGAATCCACTTTTAAACAAAAAATATCTGGTTACGTTGTCTCAACGTAAAAAAATATAATAATAATAATGGCTAATCTAATAGTAACATTAGCTTGACCAAAAAGAAATTTTTCTGGGACCGCTTATACTTTGTTTTCATTATTTTAAATGACATTTGCTGTACGTCCCGCCTGGATTCGAGCATACATATGTGTCTGTATATACAATGACTTTAAATGTTGTAAAAGCAAGCAAAATAAACACATTATAGGAACATACCTACATAGATATTTTTTACTGCTCCTGTTGATCTAACTGATGTTCGTACATATGCATCTTCAATTCTTGGATAGTTTTAAAGACTAGTTGAGGACAAGCCGAACATGTGAATTGATGACACACCGAGAGATGTTCTTGATATACTTCTGCTGATGAAAATTCCAACTCACAATCGATACATTCTGTTGAAAAGCCATCGTTTTTAACGTAATGTATGCGCATATGTCGAACTAAACTTTTTCTGCAAATTTTATTCTATATAATTAAGTATTCCAAGAGACTTTTTTGAAAACTTACTTTAGAGCAAAACACTTGAAGCATTTTCGGCACTGAAATTTCTTAGCACGGCTTGGCTCAGCTGCAGACGATGCAGCAATATTTACAACTGCAGCATTAAAACATTGAGAGTCAATAGACGTCACCGTGTGATTCGATTTCGTTTTAACTTCCGCTGATGATTCCTCTTCTTCGGTTCGAAATAATTCGACATTATCTACTTCTCCAGTTGTGGTATGGACTTTCATATGTGTTTTAAATTCAAGTTTCGTCTGAAATTTTTTCTGGCATATAATGCAAGAGAAAATTTCAGCGCCACTCGGAGTCCGATCTATAACTACATGATGTTTTAAAATGTGTATCTGTAGGGAATCACATTTGCGTTATTTTATCAATTTTAATTCTTAATAATTTTTCATTTACCCTTAATGCATCCTTCTGTCGGAAAGTGATTAAGCAATATTCGCAGTGAAACGGTTTTTCACCTGTATGTCGGCGCATGTGAAATATGAGACTTTTACATTGTGTAAATCCGCGATTGCACACTTCGCAGACATAAGGCCTTTCTCCGGTATGCGTATACATATGTTGTTTTAAAGTTGATTTTTGAGTAAAACTCTTATTGCACTCCGTACATGAGAAAGGTTTGTTACCTTCATGTGATTGCATGTGACGATTTAAATTTGTTTTAGTACTGAAATCGCGATTGCATTTTTCGCAAAAAAAACGGTGAAGAATAACTTCTCTTTTACAAAATGTTTTTGTTTCTGTTTCTCTATGGTCATTAATTTCATCTGTTTTTTGCAGATTTTCATGCAATTCGTATTCTTCATTTAATTTATTTACATTATAGTCACCATGATCCTCTTGATGAGATTCTTCTATTGAACTTTCATTAATATAAATACTTTGGCACTGCATGGTATCGTCCTGACTCTTAATAATCGTGTCGCATTCATGATTGTCTTCAGAATCCTCTGTTGGTAATTCGGCAGATTGGCAACGGATTTCAGATGCTTCATTGGACTCTAACATATTTATACTCGTGTATGTTTCATTATTTTCCAATTCATGATCCTCGACTTCTTCATTATACTCTTCTTTTTCTTCGTCATCTTGTGTTGGAATTTCTATAAAATGCGATTTGCTTTCATACTCATTATCATTCTCATTAGTAGCATGAACTAATATTATATCCTTAGAAAATCTGTAACCAATATCATCGTTGCACTTATCAATATCTACTTCTTTTAAATTCTGTATATCATCACCACCGAAATTCTTATCTTCTAGCTCGGTCCGATATTTTGTTACATTTTTATTATTATCGGAATCAGAAATAATATCTTCTTCATCCATAAGAGTTAAAAGATCATCCTCAGTAAAATTTTGTTCATTAAGAAATTTTTTGTTAGAATTGTTTCCTTGTGTGACTTCTTTAAACTCCGAACTAATTTTTTCTAAAAAAATTTTCAAATTATTTTCGGATTCATGTGCCGTTTTAATAAAAGTGTATGCAACTTTTAATCGTGCTCTACATCTAGAACATATACATTTAGGTAAATTATCTTCTTCTGCAATCTAAAAAAAATTATAATTAAAAAATAATTAATTTTTATTTTTTTTTTTACCTTCACTTTTAGTTCATTAATTAAACATTTTAGCTTTAAGGTCTTAAACACGAGTACAAACTTGTTCTTAAATATTTTTATTCACAATCAATAGTTCGCTTTGTTATTTGAAACAATTTTTATAACATATTTTATAAAAAATTGTTATTTATGTCCTTAAAGTTTGGATAAAATAAAATATATTTGTATCTAAAATTCGTTAAGTAAAAAAAGCTTTCTTAGCAAAAAAAAACTAGAAAACATTTAAATCAGGGTTAAGAAAACAATCAGTTACGGGCGTATTCAGAAAACAATATATTTTCTTTCAGCAATACTCATTAAAAAAATTATTTTAGACTTAAAGTGTACATTAGTTAACACACTCTTTTATGCTATTGAACTTTTAATAAGAAACAAATGAAATTTTTGAATTTTTATACTGGCATCATATTTTAAGCTAATAATGCACAAAAATGTTTCAATCGATCCGAGTAGTTGGATTTATAAATATGGTTTTTATTTAAAATAAATTAACTATTAAGTTTTAAATAAATGCAGAGCTTTTGTGCGTCAACAAAGCAGTAACTCCGATATCATAGCGTTTTCCATTGATGGAAGAAAATATAATTTATTAGCGAGGAAAAACATTGGTGGAGGCAAGTATCACACAAATTTATTTACAGAACCACACACCGAAATTGTTGAGTGACTCAAACGTTAATGCTGAGAATGCTGCTACTAAACAAAGGCAAATATACTTTGTTTATTGCATTTCAATGAATTACCATTTCGCCATTTATTCGCCGCGCTAGAGAAATCAACCACAAGCGGACCTAAAACTTTCAGCGTAATTTTCGTAGGCAAATAAACAATGCAAAATACGGAAATCGGATTTCTTTGATAGTTTTTGAAATTGAGGTTTTTTTAATTTGGACCAAGATATAGGCGCGTAAGTTATCTGGGGCTTCGGGTTGATAATTTTTGTAGGAAGCTTTATAGAAAACTTTATAAGGATTCAGAATAGGCAGGGTTGTGTATAAGCGTTACACTATTATAATATTTATATTTATTTAAAAACATTTTTTTACACCTGTTTTGTTGTATATAGATAAATTATTATCATTATTTTTAATTTCATATGTATGTACATGTTTTGAATCAGTTTGCCATCGTAAAAAAACTTTTTTTACTAGTGTTTTCTTCGGAAAAGCAGTTTATTTTCCATGTGGCCAATTATCCCTTCAAATCTTTATGGCAATACCGCACACATGTAGTATGATGTGGTGAATTGTAATCAAATAAAAACCCAATTTCGATTTTTTCGATAATGGTTTATTTTACATTTTAGGTGACGATATGTACATGCATACCGTCAAGTGCATCATTTTCTCCAACAAAATAAAGTTTCATCACTTATGCTAAAGAAAAAACAAATGATAAGATTATTTGAATTGTTCTATTTTAGAACACAGCTAACATTGATATTTTTATTGCTTATGTTTTACATAAGTATTTAGTATTATCTCAGTTATCAATAGTCATCTATTCTCCTCGAAACTTTGCAAAAGACTCAAGAATCCAATAGATATTTTTTTAGCTATAAAAATATTTTGTTTTGTATTTTATTACGGCATTTGTTGTTGTTGTAACCTCTAGTCTGTTTTGTTGTTGGTGTTGTTGTTGTAACAGCTCTGCTGCTGTTGGAAGTTCTTCTCTGAAAACAAACTTCTGAATGATAAATCTGTTGCTGAGTTGACAATCTTTGGCCGAGTGTGACTCGAGTCATTCCGGAACGAAGATCCAATCGTCGTGGAAACGCGTCTGTTTTGTTGCTAATGGTGATGATTTCTTTGCGTTATTGTTCTAACACTGTATATTTAATTGCTGATAATGCGTTTGTACGTGTTAGTGTTATATCATTGTTGTTGCTTCTCTGTATTCAATTTCCTGGTAACTTGCATGAGGTTATGGGTATTTTGTTTGTTGTTATTGTTTAAACTCAGCGTTGGAAGTTTGTGTAGACTAACCGGTTTGTTACCTTATTCCTTTTTTTTTTTTGTCAACACTCAGGGGATGACATCTACTCATGCAATGCATTGTGTTGGAACTTGGAGTCGTGGTTATGCGAAATTGCATAGCGATGGTAGTGTTTGCAGATATTCGATTTAAATTGAAAGTGGCAAGAGAGACTTTTGCAGCGCGTTTATTCCACATACGAACAGTACGTCTTAAGAAGTTTCCCTTTAGTGTGTTGTGCGGACCACTCGCCAATCTACCACGTACGGATGAGTATTTAATCAAGAACGTATTATACATATTCCCTTATACCATTATACAACTTCCCTTATATCATTGGAGCTCATTTCGTTGTAGTAACACATTGCGTCGGAGTTCCAGTGAGTCAATAGAATTAGATACCCTACTTTAACCGATAAGTAGCCTCGCTTGTACAAATAATTCAGCCAAGAGATTAGTTCTATTAACCGGTTCACTGAACATTTAGTACTTTATAGAGTTGGAATTAAGGAACTAGCATTATTCTTTGAACTTATAATAAATGACCAAAAACTATCATTACCATTCGGGCAGTAAGAACTTTACTATGAACGCTGCTTACACAAAGCTTTTTCGCGACTTTCATGCAGCAAAACAGTAAAATATTTATTTTGACGCAATATACAAAATGCTTTTTCTCTGGATCGAACTGCAATTTGACGCGTCTGATGTAACAAAGACTTCACTCTAGGTTTAATCGTATTTTGTTTGGATGGAATGAAGATTTTTTTTACATCTTTCGCCATACGATAAGACAGTGGTATTGCGAGAAAAATTTTAAAATCAGGGGGGAACAACACAAACATTTCGATAGATATCGGCGATTCTTATAAAGCTACTCCTGTAACTTCACATTTGGAATGAGTTGAGTATCATATACAGACGTAGATCTAGAGTGGTAAAATTGAATATTTTCCTCTTCCCATTAAATTTTTTTAAAGCTAACATTTTATTCCGTTTTACGTTATATTGTTTTAATACATATGTATAATATGTAAATTATATTTATTTATGTACGTAACTTATGCTATAAGTTATCAATGGCATTAGTACTCCTCTATACCTTATTATAATAAAGGAAAAATTTTATAATTGTAAAAACCTTCATTCAGTCTAATCGGTTTTCTCTGGCACTGATTCTGACAACCACTTCATGTAAGGTGCATTTCCTTGCTCAATTGGTATTGTTATGACTTCTGCAACACTATATGGATGATTATCACGAACCCATTTTGATAGCTCTTCTAAACGACATGTGCGTGTTTTGATCATCATCAAATATTCGTGGTCCTCATTGAGTTTGCCTTCCCACATATATACTGATTGTATATTTGGAATTATATTTACACAAGCAGCTAATTTTTTCTCCACCATTCCCTTTGCTAATTTTTTTGCAATTGTTTCATCTGGAGCTGTCACAAAAGCAACAGAACTTGAGCCCGTTTCATATTTGAAGTTATTATGGTCGCTCATGTTTCGATATTTACAACTTAAACATAAGTTTTTTGAACGAGTTACCAAATATTTACTAAACACAGGATTTTTTGCCAATACCGTGCAATGCAGTAGATATCCCAAGGAAAAGTAAGATGTAGAATAAAATAATTTCTTAGCAAAAATCATAAATATTAATCAATCGATTAGAAGTATCATGCTTCTTTGCCAAGGCTTGTTAAAAAAATATGACAACAAAGCGAATTCGTTAAGAGTAAACTTTATATTAAAAATGTCTAGTTCACAACCAAGACGAATTACTCTTAAAATGTCAGAGAACTCACGGGCTTTTTTTGTCCAAGATTCTAAATTTAAAAAAAATTACGAAAAATACAACATTTCGCCAAAATTGGAAGATATACATATATGTACGTATGTATGATATGAACCAAAAAACTGGAGCAAACGACATTTAATTACAACAAAATCAATATTTAATACAAAAGGGAAATTTTTACCAAAAAATACAATAAAAACCAAACTTCTCAAATTTTTAAATTTCACACAAAAAATGTTAACTTACAAATGGAAATTCACCAGAAAAAACTGTAAATTTCAAAATGTCTTACACAATTAATTTCACCATAAATCGAGAATTTACGAAAAAATTATATTTACCAAAAAAAAATTAATATTTTACAAAAAACCTAAATTAAACTGAAGAATAAACATTGAAATTTTAAAACTATTCAGAAATTCACTTAAATTTAAAAAACTTCGAAAATACACCACAAATTCGGGAAACTAAAATAATTACAATAATACCACATAAACTAAATTTCGTCAAATTTTAAAACTAAATTTTAATATTGCCAAAAATTTGCAAAACGCAATATTTTAGGAAAATCGTCGCAATTTTCACAAAACCGATGGTACAGAAGTTCCAAAAGGCATTTATTTTGTAGACTAACATCTCACAAACAAGTGTCACCTCAAACTTCACCATATTTTGAAATATACCCAAAGGATGAAATTACAGCGAGAACTTTAAATTTTACCAAATATTGGAATTTTCACTGAAAACCCAACTTCGCCTATTATCTACAATTCATCATAAAATCGAAAATTTATCGAAAATGCTGAATTTAAAATGAAAGGAGAGTTTAAATGTAAAATAAAACGACTAAAGCTGGAGGCCAAAATTAAATATCTCAAACAATTCTATGCACTGGGAAAAATCTGTAGTTCATTTTTAGGAGTTCATACTTTTGTGAAGGGTATACATATAAGATTTACCAGAGCCGAGTATAGCTTTCTTACTTGTTTACAACGGGTTGCTTGTGATGCTTATTAACATAACCTGCGATGTGGAAAACGGCTTCACCAAAGATGTTTTATCGGATGGCATACTGTAGGTTCAGCCGTTGTCAGTCGTTTGAATAATATTGTTTTATCCTTCAATTAAGGGAGGTTCAATCGTTATAAGAAACCCATACATTTGGAAAATTATTAAAGTGTTTTTTTTTTATGTATATCCAAATTCAAAACTTTTAATTCCCCACCTTTTAGAAAGGTTAAAAGACCCACAATTTATTATTTGTTAAAAAATTAATAAAAAAAATACAAACGGAAATGCATGTACCTGTAAATTAGAGATTTTTTTTACTAATTTATCACAGAACTAGCATTGATAAGAGCGCAGGATCACAGATTTAAGAATGAGTTTTTGCAATCCAGAATGACTATCACTTATCTTTTTTATCTTACGTGGCAACACTGGTCTGGTTATTTTTGTACAATATGTTGTAATAGAACCAGAAATTATTTAAAGCTAAATTCAATTTATTTAGCTATTACCTGTAAACGAGTCGTAAATACAAATTGTTCCAATAGACTTTTGTCACTCCATAAATCGCAACTTTGATCGTTTTGCATACAAACGCGACACACATTTATATTAAAAAGAGAATTCATTTCTTCTTCAGACAAAACATCGAACTGAACACAAAAATATGTATAGTAATAGAATGGCATAAACAGAATGAAACATGCGGAATAAAGAATTGTCAAACGTTTTCTGTCAGTTTAATTTTTTGTGGATATTCTGTGATTTTGCTTTCAATAGTATATTTACATGATGTTTTCCGTAGAAAATTTGCGGGAGTACTGTCGTACCTGTCTGGTCAAATTGGAAACAAATACTGGAGATCATCACTCTTCTGAAACGATTCATATTAAGAAGTTTCCAGATATAGATCATTTGATACAAGTTTGTCTTGAAAAATCCGCTCTCGATGATGATAGTTTGAGTTTGTACGCACCTTTCTTGTGTCGCTCCTGTTTCGATAAATGGTTAGACTTTTTGAGACACTACCAACTGGCTGTCAAAACAGACGAAGAAATTAGAAAGGTATTGGAAAACAAAGTTCTTAAAGCGGAAAAACTTGACGAGAAATATGGTAAAACTAAACAAAATGAATATGTACTCGTAAGTGATTGTGCTAAGTTTTTATTTGGAAGCAATAAATTGCCATTTATTTATTTCAAATTTATATTTCCAGACAAGTAAATATTTTATTAATAATGAGACAGTGGTCGGTACTCATGAAGTGGAAGAATATGAAACAGAATCTCCATTTTATATGAGTAGCAGTTTAAATAACCAAATCAATAACATTAAACATATTACTCTTAAAGACGACCCAACAAAAGCAAGCAAACAATTTAAACGTAATTCAACAGAATCAGTACAACTAGTAATACAGCAAGATAAAGACATATGCAGCTCCAGCTCTGATAGGGATGAGGATTTTGTATCTGATCCTAAGAATAAAAAAGAAGTTCAGATCAAAAACGCGAAAAAGATTAAAAGAACTAGAAAATCATTGTGTGCGTTGAAAAAAACCCATAATTCTAAAAAGCCTTTACTGAAGGTTTCCGAAAAACATTTATTCTTAAAAAAAGGAAATGAATATATCCAAAAACTCAGCGATAATGGTACAAAGAAAGTTCGTTACCAATGCGAACAATGTAATAAATATTTTTGGGAGAAAAATAAGTATGATGGACACATGAAACAGATACATGAGGGAATTAGGCGACCTTTCAAATGTCAACAATGTGATAAGGCATATAATCTGTACAAGACTCTCTTGCAGCATAAACGAGAATGTCATAGTGAGAAATCGAACAAAATATTTAAATGTGAAAAATGTGATAAAATTTTTAAAACTGGGATAATTCTCAAACAACATCTGGCCAACAAACATTCCGACCAGAAAGAGGCTATGCGTTCGATTTGTGAGCAATGTGGTTTTATTGCCGCCCATCAATATTCCTTATCTCGGCATATAATAAACAAACACACCGAAACGGATCAGATTAAATGTGATCAATGCCCAAAAATTTTTAAGACCCGATATTCACTCAAGTATCACGTAATAGGCAACCACAATCCATCCAACATAAAACCATTCAAATGTCCTGAATGTCAAATGGCGTTTACTCGTAAAACCTTGCTAAATCAGCACAAGCGCACACATCTAAAATATACCGAACGTATAAAATGTGACTTTGAAGGTTGTGAGGTGCGGTTCGTTAAACATGGCGATAAAACTCATCACATGCGCTTGGTTCATTTAAAAGTAAAACAGCATGTTTGTGATTTTTGTGGGGAAGCATTTGGAGCAATGCAAACACTTCGTCATCATCGTTTTATACACACTGGCGAAAAGCCTTATAAATGTAATGTTTGTGGGCAGGGCTTTCGACAACGCACCGCAATGAAGACTCATCGAAAAACGCATTTGGGAAAGGAAACTAAAGCGCAGGACCTAATTGACAATTTACCAGAAATAAACTTGAGTTTAGTAGCTAATATAAGTTCGTAATATTATTATAAAAAAATAGTTCAATAATTTTTAGGCACTAGGTTTCTTATAAAATCGTTTTAATAAAACAATTTTATTCGTTAAATTCAACATTTTGCTACGCCTTTATGTAGCATCATCAGGAAATACATTATAGTACAAAAACTTCAATTAACAAGCAATGAAATATGAAAAAGGCTTTCTACTAAGAAAAAAAAGTATTAAATTTCAAAAACAAATAAATACACTGACTGAAAATAGTTTTATATTTGAAAATATCCATTTAAAAATAGTTTACAACAATAAGCAACCTGTTTTATGTTATTTTATGTATTAAATGCCTCTATGTATGAACCCCATTATCTATATTACAGGTTTTTAATTAATTCTTTGTGATATTGGTATTTTACAAATTTCTAATATATTACGTCGCTTATAAATCTTCTCAATATAGAAATCTAAGCACTTTCAAAGTTAGAATAGTGATTTAATTCAGAACAATGGGCAGATAGTTCTGTCTTATATAAAATTCTTTAGTATATTTTTCGTTGCACCAACATATACATTATTACAACACACCTGATAATTTCAGTTAAAAGATATTTTATAAACAATATTTGACATGTCCAATTTTCTAATTCTATCTTAAGTTTTGCTAAATAATCGATATAAAGTATTGTAAGCAATTCTGTATTTATCATTATAAAATTTTTGATTTTTCCAGTCGTTCTGATATTCCTGGTACGAAAATTAACTTATATAACTGACTTACATAAATATTCGGTTCTACTACGCTTCTTGTATTCTATTTTTAGATTGATTAATCTCTCTGTTATCAAATAATGTGCTTATAAAATAAAGAGAACTAATATGACACTGAAAATGGCACATAGCCGAAACCGGTTTGGCTCCAAACCAAACTTGACAAGGGATGACGGAAATTATTTCCAAAAATCTACTTACAAAACAACTCTATCTTTCCCATTGCTCTGAATTAAGTCACTATCCTAACATTGAAAGTGGTTCAGTTTTAAATATTGAGAAGAATCGTAAGCGACGTTATACATTAGAAATGTTGAAGATTGTTAAAACACCAATCTCCCAAAGAATTAATTACAACGTCGATACAGCTAATGACGCTCATACATAGAGGCATTTAATACATAAAAACCAATTTAGAATAGGTTGCATATCGTTTTTACAAATAAATTTTGCTTAAATATACATACATACACATACATAAATGCAAACCCATTTTCAGTTTTTATGTTATTTGGCTTTTAAGTTTTTATATTATTTTTGTTTACATATGTTTGTGAAATTGTGAAAATCTTTTTTAGTATAATGGAAATTTTTTCATATTTTATTGATTGTTAATTGAGGTTTCTGAATGTAATTGTAAAATTATTGGTATATGGTAATAAAATAAAAATATTAAGTAATGTAATAAAAAAATATAAAGTAATTTAAGTTCGTTTTCTTTATTATTTCTATTCAGAAAGAGAATTTATTTGATATGGTAACTTTGAATACAGTAAAAGTTAAAATTTTATTAGACAACTAGTTGAATGGAATGCGTTTCCTATGCCGCTATACACGTTTACAACATTCATCGTGTCTTTTCTAGTAATTTTGTGCCAGCTGTAAACATCTCCGTAACCCAACATTAAAGACAAATAGAATACGAGAACGAATATTTCAATATTTCCTTGGCTGAGAATGAAATTTACATCACTGAATCTTTCCTGTTATTGTATTATATGCTACCATATGCAATTGTCTTTCTGAATAACAAGAATAAAGAAAACGAATTTATGCCTAAAAATTGAATTACTTACATTGAGTAACAGAAAATAAAACGTATAGAAAAATTTATATTTATAGTTTTAAAACAAACGATTAAATTAATTTCAGCTGTAGAAAAAAAAAACAAATACAAGTTTTATAGGGGATGGAACGTAGTTCCAAATACTTTTGAAATTGATCGATTTTCATTACTTAAAGAAATTGTATACGTACAATAAACCATCATATCATCATGTTTAATTTACATTTTTATCAAAAGATTATATGACCCTGTGATTTTTATGCTACATGGCCTTAAAAACGAATATATGTTTCATCCCATATTGTTTCTTGGGGACATGTCTTGTAGTTGCGATTTTTTTTTATTTTTGACATTTCTCCTTAAATTTGTTTGACCATTTGTAAACAAATAGTATATTTGCGAAAAATTTTCTAATCGGTTTGTTTTTATGAGTAGTAATGATATTATTAACTAAAAATAATGCTAAGGAGAGGTGTCGAACTTGTTTGCGTAAATTGTTAAAAGATGAAGACAACTTTTATGATGTAGAGAATGTTGTGACATCAGTTCACGGAAGGTTTGTCGACATCAGCTCAAATAAGGAGTTACAAGGAATGCTCGAAAAATATTTGTCCGTACATTGGAAAATAGATTTTTACAAAGATCAATTGTATCCTCAATATATATGCACAGAGTGCTTGAAACACCTGCAATCGTTTGAGATTTTCCGAAAAAAGGCAATGGACAGCGCTAATAAGCTTTATAGGGTGTTTAGCGATAGTTGCAATGTGCCTAAAATAGAACTAAATGATGATGGATTTGAATGTCAAGTTGATGCTGAGCGGCATTTAAGTGGATATGTTAAAGATGATATTTTCAATTTATTTGTGAGTAAAAGCATATAATAAATGATGTATGAGTATGTAAACAGAATTGTCTCGTTGAGCTACTTTTTGTAAGAGTATCACTGAGACAATTCGTATTGAGGAACAGAATGCTACACAAAACTTTTGCTCTAAGAATTCTTTTTCAACTGCTATCTGCAAGCAATAATAATCGTAGAAACTTTGCTTAAGTGAACACTTCTTTAAGGTTGCAATTTTCGAAAACAGAATACCTATATTTCTTTGGGAACTTATTTGGTTTAGAGCGGGGTGCGCCGCCAAAAATGAAAAAGTTATCTAGACAACTTTTTTATAAAAAAATTTTGATTAAAAAAAAATAAATAAGTGAAAAAACTAGCTGCAATCCATTTGTGAAGCTTTCCAATTATAAGAATTTCATTCCGTTGAAAAACTCTTGACGAGGTCCGTAAATTGCTTACCACCTAAAAACTTTTTTGGTGTGCCGCCCTAAACTAGATTCAAGAAAATCCACCACCTTATTCTGTCCAAATATGTTTATATCGGCGAAGATAAAAAAGGGATTTTTTCTATATCGAAATCATCAATATGCATTATTTAAAATAAATATACTACGTGAATGTGCTTAACTAAAAGCATCGAATTTTATTTTAAATTTATTTAAATTTTAGCTAAAAGATTCATTAATGGAGACTGAAGCAATTATTCTAGACGATGCCGATAATAATAACGATTTTAATAACATGATCCCAGACCCTTTTCAAAATACTCAAAAAGAGGACAATATTAGAAAACCAAGAGCTCGAAAAGCTAAAAATAAAACTCATTATATTTGCAGTAGTAAAACTACCAATCGGAAATCAAGAAAATCTAGTAGTTTTGAAGGAAATGAATTAATAGGAAGTAAGTTAAAAACGGCATATAATGAAAGGCAGGATAATGAAAGTCAGAAAGAGATGGAAAAAGAGGACGGTTATGAAACCTTTAATTACCAAGATAGTACATTTCCAGATGATGATTCCTCAGATAATGAAGTATTAAGTAAGAAAATTTTACATTCCCATAAAGAAGTTAAAGGAATAAAAGAAAAACAAATAGAACGAAGCAATGCCAATTCAGAAAATAACAATTCAATTCAAGAACATCGAACCGAATCATTATATTCCAAAGGAAAAACTAAAGAAAGTTTAAAAGAAAGTAAGTGTTTTTGTTCACTACATAAAAGTATCATTGAATCTGACGATTTTTCTTTAGAAATTGTAAAAACTGAACTCAATTCTGATGGTGGTGTATCAGGTGATAGCGAGCTTAATCCTAATGCCGACACATTACCAAAGAGAATCAATATTGAAAAGAAAAAACGGCATTTTATATTAAACAGTGGTCGAAAAAAAGGTTTGGCCAACAGGTATAAGTGCGATCAATGTCAGCATAAATTTGGACATAAACTCACATTAGATGCCCATGTTCGAAAAGTGCACGAAGGCCAAAAAAAGGCGTTTAAATGTCAGCTTTGCGATAAAGCTTATTCATTTATAGGTGGATTGTCTACACACATAAGAGATGTACATGAGCGAAAACAAGACTCGTACAACTGTAGTGTACCGGGCTGCGATAAAAAGTATAGCAACTTTATTACGCTGCAACGTCACGTGCGTTTCAAACATCTTAATATGGAGACTCCTCATCAATACGTGTGTGAACAGTGCGGAGCGACATTTAAACAGAGTTCAAATTTACGTTATCACATGAAAACTCGGCATCCAACTGAAGAGGATTTGAAGCGAAAAGAGCTCCTACCAAAGGATCGATTAGAATGCGAAGAATGCAAGAAATCGTTTCATTCCCAATATACTCTTAAGTATCACAAACTACGCGTTCACGCAGATGAGAAAAAATTTGAATGCAAAATTTGTGGTCGGCGAGTAGCAAAACAATTTATGTTGGACTCCCACATGTTAGTCCACTCTGATCAAAAAATGGCCTGTAAATTTTGTGGTCGCGAGTTTGTTCGCAAGTATCAGGTCGAAGCTCACATTAGAGCAGTACATCAAAAGCTTAAACCTTTCCAGTGCCCGCATTGCAGTGAAAGCTTTGCATCTCGAAAAACGTTACGCCATCATATATATATACACACTGGTGAAAAGCCCTATGTATGCGATATTTGCGGGCAGGCCTATCGTCAGCCAACTTGCTTAAAAAATCATCGAAAAATTCATAACAAACTCAGTATAAATAATGCAACCACAGGTCTAACTGCAAATCGTAATTTTATAAGTAACTTTTTACAAAAAGATGATGTGTTTGTTAATGGAGAGGAAAATTTAGACTTAAAATAATGAAATAAAAACCAATGTATTTTTAAAACGAAAGAATAAATAGCACACTAAGTATTTATAATATATTGGCTTTTCTATTTCAAAATGAGTACCTATAAATTAGATTTTAAAAAGCCTGAGCAAGATTTCTTTTAAAAATAACACCTTATTAAATAACTTTTTTAGTACTATTTTTATTTATTTTTAATGACAAAATTTTAATCTGCTTGATATTTTCAAAAAAAAAAAACGTGCAATACTGCAAAAAAAGTTCCATCAACCTTACTACAAATTAATGTCTTTGTGCGTTACTTTATCTTGTTTCATTTCTTGATCAATGTATGAATCTAAATCTTCAAGAGGTTTATAATACATGTGCACAAGTTGTGAGCCAGCCATCATTGAAAGTAACGCGCAAGACATGAACTTTATGTATTCAACCCATGACACGCCAGCAGGCATACTGATCAAATTAATTCTATAGGTTTAGAAAGATTAAGGAGTTTCTCGCGTAAAGCTATGTTGTAGCTTCTCTTGGACGTAGTTTTTAGCCTGTCGTCTTTTAAAAGTTTGATCTAAAACAAATAAAACGTATTAATAAGAAATCTTATTGCAGGATGTCTGATTTCTACAAAAATTAACTTCTCCAACTGTCCAATTAATCATAGAAAATTCCAAGGCAGCACCCAAGCAAAAAAACACTGGTAGAAACCGATACAGACCAAATCTTTTTTTACCTGGTATTGAATCCAAAATACGTTTAACTCTAGAACTATAAACTCTCATATCCGAAATTACATAACAATGAAGACAAAAAAAATGTGCTGTTTGTTCAACTATATTTTTAAAATCACAGAATTTTCTCAATAAATTTAAAATTTGGTTTTATAACAAAATTCTTAAATATAGTGATAGAACAAAAAGAGTACCAATGCGAAATTCTTATTAATTAATTCGCCTTGAAGAGTATTTTACAACAATATCACAGGGTAATACAGATACAGCAAAGTATAATACAACCAATACCACAGGCTAACTCAGATACCACGAAGTATAATACAGTCTACACACACTCGGGGGAACATTCGCAATTTCTGATGACTTAAAATTGAACTTCAACTTCCATATAAGAAATATTTCACCACTTAACCCGCTATAGACATGGAGATGGACAGCGCCGGATTTCGACCGTGAAACTACCTGGTATCAATTTTCCTCAGTCAATTGACCTCTTTGCTTTATTTTAACTAGGTTGTCTGGAAGTAGTATCCCGCTGCCTTGGTAGTAAAACATATTCCGATGGTTTATTGTTTCTTTTGCCAGTGTTTGTAGGAACCACTCTCTGCCACATCTATTTTATCCATGTGTTATATAAATGTTAACAGTTTAGTGTAGACTTTAATGTAACTTCACCGTCGCATATATGTACATACTTATTTGTGAAGCTATTATTTACCATAGAAGAGTTTTGGACTTATGAAAGAAGTGTTTACATGAATTACTCGCTGCTAAAATATTTAGAAGTTTGAAGCATTCCCAGGCCAACTTTGATTGGAACGAGTAGTCTGCTTATGATTTTAAATACATATGTCTGGCCGTCCGACTTAATTCACATTCCGGTACCGCGATTACAATTTCCGGCTTAACATCGCCATTTTCCACTTTGATCTAACTCTGTACCATAACTGTAAGTCCTGTTCTAATATTATCTCATTGTTTCACCAAGCTGAGCTTTTACTGATGATCATTTTAAAGTGCATGGATAAGTTTAGCATTCTATTCATCTTATCGGAGATAGCGCGACATGGAGTGTCCCAGACGGAGTCCAAAATCTTTGCATGCCCAGTTAGATTGCCTTCTTTAAGATGATCTAGATTGGATTGAAAATTATTTGGGCCTGAGATTGTTCTACCGTTGACCATCATGCTATGTATGTATCATACATATGTGGTTATTGGTAGTATCATTTTCGTTCGTCGGCCTGATGTTTTACCTAGAAAACGCATAAGTTGCTCCTATCAAATGGTTATGTAAGATAACAGTTTTTTTTTTCCAAGTAAGAGTCTTTTCTAGAACTATTCCCAGGTATTGCATATCTTCAGATAGTTTTAATCATGTGTCTCCCCTATTCTCAACGCCCTAGACTTTGCATCCTTTTTCTGGTGAAGGGTACCAAAAGTTTTGTGCGGATCGATCGGCTATTGCGGAGCTAAATTTGTTCCTGACCATAATAACCAAATCTTACGCAAATCCCTAAACTTCGTATCTGAGGTTATTGAATAGGCGATAATACCATACACGAGGGCACCGTTTGATCGACCAGCTTAAGTCTAGTTTAAGGCAGCGGGTACAAAATTAAAATGTTGCTTACGGGGTAGAAAGTGTAATTTTAAGAACAAAAGTTAAAGTAAAAAAAAACAGGCGGCAACCCCTATTTTCGTCGTCACGGGCCACCAACATTTTTATATATCAATTTTTATATATAATTTGCGGTATTTCGAAACGGAATGGAACAAAAAGGGTATCATATGAAAGCTTATCAAATTTCTTACCGAACCCATTACACATTTCGACAAGAAATTAACCCACCGTGAACCTTTTTTTTAAAATATTTTAATGAAAATTGTTTGGTCTATTTTTAGGAAGCTTTTCAAGACGAAAACGTAAGGTAACATTTTAAATTAACACAACTGGCAACAAGAAGGAGAACAAGGTTACATTTAAAATTAACACAATTGCCAAGGCCGGTTATGCAGGAAGCTTTAGTAACCGAAGCCGGTGTTATAGTCATATCATAGAGAAGAAAATGCTTGTGCCCTGCCTAAGGCCAGTTGTGCAGGGAATCATTAGTAAGCAAAGCCGGTGTAAAAGAAAAATTTCCATTTAAAATTTGAAAATACTTCATATTTAAGTCAACAATTGATTCTTTCGTTTCTCCCAGTCGGAACAAAGGAGCGTACTTTTTATGTACATATTTAACATTAAAAATTCGACTATATAACGATTAAATCATATTAGATGTTCACAAGTAAACAAAAGAATATTTCATTTCAGTACATAATACAACAATGTAAATTGAACACGCGCTTATGGACTACCTACCGGCGTCTTTTAGTATATGTTTTATAAATTTATTTGTAAAGTATATCATAAATAAATACATTTTCTTTTATTTCCATAACGAACATCAGGGGAGTACTGTGTAATTCGATTTAAAAAAATCATTCGGATTTGTATGCCTTATACATTGTGTTTGGAAAACGTTTTCTTTCGAATCGAAATACAGAGTAGGCGCCCAGTTACACATATGAATCTGTAGTAAAAGCACATTTCACAGAGGACACTGCTGAACTACACTCGGAAACCGTAACGTAACACGTTATGTTTTGACAATCTGTGGCATGTATTGTCTCTCACTCACTTCTCCCTTTGACTACTATTGCAGTGAACACACGGTCATCTTGCAATGCAAAAAGTAAACGCCCTAAAGTAACTAGTTAAGAAAAAAATGTTTTGCGTGGCATTTGAATTGCGTTTATGCAGCCCTTTAGTAGATATGTCTACTAAATATCGACTTTTGCTAAAAAGTAAAAACAAACAAATTTTAAGTTAATTCTCTATTGTCGCAGAAGTGCGATATAGTAAAATTCGTCAAGGCTATTTATTATATTACTATGACGTGTTAATAAAATAACATATACATATTTTAAATGCATCTCTTTTATATAATGTTAAATTGTTGTATTATTAAAGTGTAAATATTTACCAATATATACTTTGCTGCTGCCTATTCATGCGCTTTCCTTTTGTACTCCATGTCATTTATTTATTACATATACCCAAAACTTGAATGTAAAATCATTTTGGGAACTATAGTTGAAAAATACGGGCTATATAGACATAAATACCTCTTAAGTAACGATCAAAGTTCTATTTCTTAATTTGAAGAGCTTTACGAAAATTTTGTTTAAAAGTTAATTTTCAAATAATACTGTGTATAAAAATAGTTGCGTTAAAGCAGACTTTTAAAGGTTCTTATAAAAACTATGTTTTAAAAGGCAAATTAAAAAATAAAACAGCTAGTGTAAAAAATATTTGTTAAATATTGGAGTAAATTCAATTTTAAAATCTTAACAATATGATCCAATAAGACTTATTGATATTGAGTCAGATACTGGATCTGGGGCAGAAACAGGTTTCCAATACCATGAGTTGTAACTTACTAAAATTAATATACCAAAAAAAAAAAAAAAAAAATGATTTTTATAATTAAAAAAGAACTGTTTAAATAAATTTTTAAGTAAACTTACACACATACGATTGTGGCAATCGTATAGATAATGAGTGGCAGTGAAGACGACATTCACCAGTAGGTCTCAAAATAATAAATCTTGTACCCAGCGATTGCTGAACGTAGACATTAGGGCATTCAGTATCTGGTAGTGTGTATGAAAGTGCTTGAGGGGTATCTATAGCAACATATCGTTCCAAAGCCAAGTTGCTTGGCAATATCGAAGGTCGAGCTATCAGCTTTCGCAGAAGACGTGCTGGTAACATTCGATTACAACGCCATAAATTATGTGTTTCTCCTTTAACAGTTTGATTAAATTGATTAAAAAGCTCTTCCAGATTAGTAATATCGCGGTTGGTAGACTGCACACGGAACGCATCACGTTCGAAAATATCTTGATTACTTAAATACATGTTGTAGACATCTTGGAGTTCTATGTGTTCATGGTTACTCTGATTAAAAACAATATACAAAATGATATTTACTTTGTATTTCAAATAAAAGAATTTCTTACCTTGAATAAAAATGGCACATACTTAGAAGGCATTATTTTAACAAAATTCTTAACTACGTCATTATCTAAAATGCTTTTATAACTAACATTTCCACTTTTAAATACTGCTGTTAAATCCATTATAGAATAGACATGTGCGCAAAGTGAACAAGTTATACCGTCAATTTGAAAAAACGGATTAGCCATTAAACAAGATTCATCGTAAAATTCAGTGAGACTAGGAAAACACTTAATCAATGGTAATGTCATTCGGCGCCACATACGTATTCCAGGGTATACCATTGATCTTACGCTTATTTCTGCTACAGGCGAATAACTTTCATTTCGATAAACGAATATGCAAAGTATGGCCAGTAAGAGATAAACGAAACAATACAAAATTTTTTGCCTACGACCCAATATGTGGTTGAGTAACTCTATTTTTAAGAAAGTCATTGTGGAAAACTGAGGAAACCCAGGTGTTTCAGGCGACGTCTCCAGTGAGGGTGCTGTCAAATAATTTCTACCATGTTGAAAGTATTGAAAAAGAACAAAATTATCAAAAGCCATTGGACGTATTTCGTACATTCTTTCCGCTTTAAAACGAAGTTGTTTTAATGTAGAGATATACTTGGCCAACACTTGATATCTTGTATTAAGATGAGGTCCATAGCTGATATCAACATTTTCCATTTTTCAATTATTGACGTACTTGTATTCTGCAATATATGTATGTAAATATTCATATACACTAATTTGTATGTTGTTTAACAATGCTTGAAGTTTATTTGCGAAAATATCTTATCTTTTACGAAAGTTATTGCTGTATTATTTTCCATTACTGCTTTTACGCTACGTCTTAACTAGCAACAAATGTGTTCGCAAACAGAGTGAGCGTCGGCAAAATAACGGGGAAAATTTGTTCGTGGTCCTCTGTGTGGAGAATACATGTAGATGTTCCTGTTCAGTTTACATGCCACTTGACTAGCCACATATCTGTTCAGCCATCGTACCTTTTGGTGTTCGCACAGGAAAATGGCTTGCAAAATAACGGGAGAAAATGTTTTCGTGGTATTCAGCTTGGAGAATATGTGTAGATGTTCCTGCTAAGTTTGAGCATAATTATTTGTCTCTCATCGGGATTGTATTGATGCTTTTAGCAGAGTTTATGTACGGGATTTTACGGACGAGCGCATACACTTTTTATTTTGCCTGTGTGTATTTTGTTTGTGTAATAGTATAACAAAGCACTGCGAACAATGTACAATGGGATGAACAGATTTATTGCTAGTCAAGACGCCATATGAGGACTGTCGTTGTTGATGGTCAAACTCAATTGTCCGAACAACTGCTCGCACAACTCTGTTATGATATTACACAAACAAAAGTCACAGGCAAAATAAAGATTATGTATGTGTGTGTGCGCTCGACTGTAAACAACCGTACATAAACTATACTAAAGTCATCCTTACAATATTGATGAGAGAAATAAAAGTACGCTCAAACTGAACAGAAACATCTACACAAAACGCGCAAAAGACCACGAACAGATTTTCTCCCTATATTTTGCAGACGCTTTCTCAATGTTCGAACAAATTTAAGGCTAGCCAAGACGTAGTGTTATGTGCGGTTGAGAGTGCCCTGTGAATTTTGTTTGTGTAATTGCAAAACAGAGTTGTGCGAACAATTGTGCGGACAACTGTGTTTGAACATGAAGTGACCATGCATAGCGACGGTCTTAACTAACAAATATCGTGTGCGAACAGCAAAAAGATGAAGGGCTAGAGAGATTTATGGCTAGTCAAGACGGCATGTAAAACACAACCATGTAAATCAATGATGACTGATAAATGTCATATAATAGAGAAGATAAAAAGTCTACACGCGCAAAATTTTACTAAAGTCGACACAATTTACGGGGAAAATTAAAGAAGAAATACAATAAATCAAATATATAAAACTAAACATTTTTAGCACTTTACACTTTGTTAATTAAATATTGCTCGGATTGTTTAATCATAAATGCTTAGTGCATTATTCGGTACAGTATATTGTTAATGGCGTATGGTCTTTGCCAACGACCAAGAAGTATTCAGAGACGTTCGTCTGATTTTAGCTCAGCGTAGTATATTGGTGTTGGAAATTTATAGACAATAAAAACAGCTAAATGCTTGGGAACTTTTAATGTGTGCTTGATTATAAAGTTTGTACAAAATAAATCTGTCGTTCTTTGAGATTTAATTTTAATTAGGATTACATACAGTTCTAATGTGTGTACATGTATAAAAAACTTCAATTTTGAAGAAAGTTCTATTTTAAAACAATTCAGGCCAATTGTAATATGTTTCTAAAATGTAGTTTGTTGTTAAAAAGTGAATAGTGCACCATGTGATAAAGAATACAACGATAAATAATATTACTGTGTGAGAATATGAGTCAAATATCAATATGCAATTAAAAAATAATGAAATTGTACTACAAATAATAAAATCTACTAACAGGGGCGAATGTGAATTGCCAGAAGAAGCAAGTGGACAACATAAAAATGTCTACAAAAATAAATATAATTAAATCAATAAAATTTAATAACAAAATACGGAAAAATATAAAACATGTTATACCCATAAAAAAGTTAATACCACTTATTTACACAAATTTTCGGTTGTATTGCTGCCCTAAGCAAGGTCTCGGATTTGACAATAAATTTTTTTACTGCGTTAAAACTACATTTATTAATTCAAAGAGCAAAAATATCGATTAAATATTAATTACTATTCTAATAGGATAATTCAAAAAATATAACAATTTTTTAAAAAATAATTCGTAACCCTCATACATTTTTTTTGTAATGGCGCATTGCAATGCTTTAATTTTGATTTTTCCAAAAGAAAAGAATACGATACAAATTACGAAAGTTCTGAAGACTGAAAACATGTAGGAGCAATATACTTTTACTGAATGAAAGTTATACACACTTGTTTATTTACCAAGAAATTGCTACACGAAGAAAAAAGTAAAACTTAAAAATAAGTTTACTATATACATAGATACATCCAGACATAGCGTATGTATATGTTTATGGATGTATGTATGTATGCATGTTTATATTTACATTTTCAAAATTCTAAAAGCATGTAGGTATGTATATATGTATATTGTTTAACAACACAACTGGTGATAGGTATTTTCAATTATACATACCACAATAAATAATACATTCTATTAAACTTTAAAATTGATAAAATCACAAATGTTTATATGATTTAATCTAGATTGTAACTTTCCAATAACTTTAAATTTTCGGCAAACCCCAATTATTTAATTTGTACAAAACTTGCATAGAAAATATTGACTACTTTTAGTCCTTAAGACATTTAAAAGTATAATCTGCGCCCAACTTTTGTATTGTCCTATAAATATAACGTAATGTGCATAACAAATGGCAAAATTTATTTCATTATATATTTATGTACATAAATGTATTAATTGAAAAAGTTTTTATAGGCTGATACAATCATAATATTACATAGGAGTCTAGGTTTAAAGTTTGTTAGTTAAAAATCAAATTCTATTTAAAATTGATTTAAAAAAATTATTAGCTAAAAGTAAAATATATTTTCTAAAAATGTATATATACATACATACATACATACATATGTACCTACGTTGGAAAGAGTGCATTATTGAAACGAATCAAAATAGCGCAAAGTAACAATATTGATAATAGATATGGCGTTCAAATCTTTTTAAGTCGAAATTAAGAATTAAAAAAAATAATTTTTTGATTTCTTAATAGGTATATCCCAGAACTCTGTTACGTGGTTCATAGGTATAATTTTGGTCTTTATGAGAATTTGAAAGTTTATCCTACTATTATCAATATGAAAAAATTTTATTCTCGAGTTAGCAAAAAATTCGCTACTCTTTTTGGTTTTTACCCCTTAAAATATACATGCTATAGACACATTTTTTTAAATAACTTTTACAATGCTCCTCTAGACATAAACGTGAAGAGGTGATTTTATTAACTAATTAACGGTTACCTCTTTATTCTTCATTATTTATTTATATATTGTGTTCATATTAATATATTATGAAATAACATATGTAAGGTGTAAATCCTAGCACGGCAAACTATTAATTACACAGGGCAACTCTGATCATGCGACTAGAAATTTCAATAATTTCCATCATTTTTAATACAACAGTTTATCACTAGAATAAAGATCGGTACAAAAATTGTAATTGATGTGTTAGGAACTTTATTAACCTGCGTTACTTAAGTTCAATCCGGTGTCTTTGTCGATATCAAATACCGTATATAAAAATGTACCGGAAATGGCGAAACATTTTTTATATGGAATTTGACATTCAATAAGTTCAAAAAAAGTATTCAGCTGCGCTGGTGAGTTTACCTGTTTAGTCTACTAACAGTTCTAAATAATATTCAGTCCTTTATGGAAAAGGGAAACTGATGTTACTCTTGGAAGTCAAGCTGTTACTATTTCGTAGGTGGTAACGTTGTACTTCTCGAACGCAATTTAGCTGATTCATTAGTTTCCGATTTTTACTTTTTGAATAATTGAAGTGTATTGAATTTCGGTTCTCTGTTTCATATTTGGCCACGATAATGCATCAAATGTATGTTCTATTGGTGTGCAAAAGTTACATATTATTATTGATCTCATAGCTTTGTTTTTTAGTGTTATATATATTTATAGTCGTTATTATAGTCGTTATTGTGGATCTTTTTTTACGTATTCGTTTAAAGAAACTTATTTTTCCCCCAATTTTTCTACGTATATGTTTGTATTCGTTTTTCGTTACAAAAAAACTATCCTTTCGTAAGTGCTTACGTCAAAACATATTTAATTAAAAAGTTAAATATGCTTTGCTGCAGAAACTAAAAAGTTAAATATATTTAGGGAGAAAACTATTTAACCGAATCTAAGAATTATATTGAATATTATAAAAAATTTATTTTACATAATTACTAATTTTAACCATATTTTGCTAAATACGTATATGAATAAAATACCCAGTTAAAAATAGAATAAACATTTTTAATAAAAATGAATAATAATAAATAAACAGCTGAAAATATGAAATTGGAAAATGAAGCCAACTGAAATGTAACACTTACGTGTAGTTACTTACACATTTATCTGCACACACATTACGAGTATTTATACCTTCTGTTAGATTTGCTTTGCAAGTTTAAGGCAAATGTCTTAATGAAATTGAATCTCAATCTATTTGTGTCAAAACATTTAACAATGTGTCTTATCACACCAAATTTTATAAGCAAATGTATAAAGAGAATTTTTTCAATTGGTATCAGAGGTGGATGAATGATATTGACTCCAATTGTTTTGTGGAATATTGGTTGCACTTTCATCTGCTATATAATTTGCATATAAAGCACGCCTATTTAGCGTATCCAGACACGCTACTAGTGATCTTCATATTTTACAGCATCCAGTATACATTTTATCAAATCATATCTCATAGACACAGGAAATCCTAGAAACATATTGCGGAGAGTTCAAGCCAATTATTAACAACTTTTTCGGACAACGGCTTTTTTTAAGAGATATTCATAATGTTGTCGATAATATATCATCAAACAATAATAATAATTTAATAATTGTGCCAAATAATATTTTATAGACGACAAATAAAAGTAACACATTGTAAAATTTATGTACAATATCTTGGTGTTGTGTTCCTTCAATCCCTCTTGAATACAGCGATTACAATTTGAAACTAAAGAAGGAGTGATAAATTTGGTTCGTTAAAAACAATATCAAACATCAAGAAAACATTTCAAATGCAGCAATGGCTTTAAGTTGGCGATATGGGAAACGCAGTAAATTCCGTGGCAAAGGTAAGTCATACGAAATTTATGCGCTATTTTTCAAAAATTTTATGAATTTAAACTTTTTTAATTTAATTTACAAAAAAACGACGAAAAAAGAGTTTGTTTTGTATTTTTGTTTCATATACAGTATGCCTCCGCATTGTGCAAAACAATGGAAAATATGTCTTTTTTAATGAAAATACATTCAGAATATTGTTTAACGAATTTCTATTTAGTGGATTCTTGGTATGATATTCCGACAGGGTGTCTTGATGTTGGTTTTTGGAACGAATTTCCGTCATCCCTTTTCAAGTTTGTTTTTGGAGCTTGTGTGCTTACTGCTTTTTCTTTCAAAGAACCAATGATACAAAAACTAAATTGAAATGAAGAAATTAAATTAGTGTTTTGTTCTGTTATAGGAATTTCGCCATACGAGTAGGGATTTAGTGCCCTTCATACAACTGCGATGTATCGATTGTTTTATACATAGAGCTTTAAAATTTGGCAATTCAAATTATTTATTTTCATTAAAATACAAAAATAATGATTTATGACATATACATTGATTGATGTTACCGTGTCTATATTCTCTCCTCTCTGGCAATTTGAGATATTTTCTTATATTCTGTCGCATCTCCTTCATATGCCATTATGATCTCACTAACCAGAATATTAACAGGTATTGATCTAGCAATCTCTCCAGCGTCATCTTCAGGTATCGTCCTAAATCTTCAGATTGTTTGCATTACACACAAACACACCGAAAGAAAAATGTCTCAGCATTTAATATTAATTTACCATTATTAGTTCTTAAGGCTGAAAGTCCACACGACACGTTTCCGCATAAGTGCAATCCACGAATTTTACACTTCTCTACATTTGAACAGTTACATGCGACGCATTAAAATTAATTGGTACGAATTTCCATTTGGAGTCAAATGGTTTCGGATATTTTCAGTTTCCATATATTCTCACCTCTAAAATTAATCTGCGAAGCACAAGAAAAAAATGGACAAGTTACACAAAGTAATAAAACAATAAAAACATAATACCATAATAATAAGCAATTTCATAATCTAATAATCACTGACTTCCACCATCCCCTACAAAAAAAAGTCTGCCTATAAAATTTACTAGGACTGACGAAACACATCACCTCTGAGCTGTACCTGCTACCGCTTGACTTCTGACAATAGGCAACTTGATTAACAATAAAATACTTAACAAGGTTTACGTGCTACCTTCTTACATGACAAATTAATCATTAACAAACGATAAAACACCAAAGAAAAAACACAAACCACTAAGAACGAAAACCCAAACTTGACAAGGGATGACGGAAATTCGTTCCAAATATAACTCCGCATCCCTGACTACTAAAGTCAGCTGACCCCTGTTCGCACGCCGCATATGGTGTTTACAAAAGTAGAAAGTAGATTTACTTTTATTACTTTACCCGGCAAGACATCCTCCGTTTTGTGCTATTTAACTAGCAACATTAAACTGAACGGATTTCTCTTTTTTGACAGATACGTATAACTCTGCAGCGTAGAGTTAGAGTAAATTTTTGTGAAAATTTGTGCATATCCACGAACAAGTAACGTAAAACTTAAAAAAATAGTGCGCTTTTACTTTATTGTTAAGGTTGTAATGACGCGAATATTGAATTTTGTTAATACATTTTTATATAACACTTTTTTTTTATTACATATTATAAATAATATATTATGCTTTTTATTTTGCACAGTTTCCCAAGATTCTGAAGATTATTATCGCTTGGATCCAAAAAAAACGGCAGCGGAGAATTGCTTTGACATTTACACTGCGTTATGCGCACGAGAGACACGCGATACAAAGCGTCTATTTCTTCTCAATGGTTTGGCCACATTATGCCAGCAGCAAGAGCAGCAAAATAAGAAAGAAATATCTTCAGCAAGAGCTGCACATTCAAGCAGTAGTGGGGCTGTCTCTGCAGCACCTGTAACAACCGTTGTCAACGTGGCAGCATCCAGAAATAACTTGGGTTTCTCTACAGAGGAATTACTCTATTGGTATGTTTTATATCGATTTACATCTGAATCATAGAGGTTCTTCAATTTCCAATTTTTTTTTTTTTATATAAATACATACATACATAAGTTACATTGCTCTGATATCTTCAAGAAGTTTATTTGTTTACTTAATGCGTAATTTTGAACTTATCCATAACCTCATATGTATGGTAAACATTAGCATTAACCATTTGTTCGCTGGTCAAAGTTCGACCATTCAAAAAAAGTATAGAAATTCATCTTTCCATAATATGTAATATACAAACAAAGAAAAGTCGGTTGATAAACCGAGGAAACAAATTTTCTGAATTGTTTTACCTTAACCTATTTATATTCTACTATAACTTACAAGAGACATTTAAACCATTAATAAGTAAAATTGTATTAAAAAATGATTATTATTAAGGTACTTTATTGTAGGTTCTAGAAGCAATATTCTTCCATAAACTAACATCACCCAGTATAAATATTCGTTCAATCTTAACGTTATAATTTTTACATCTTGTATATATTTTTTTTTTTTTTTTTGGTATCCCATAAAACTTTTTAAAAATCTCAATGTAAAAATAAAAATTGCTTTAGTGATGTATGGTTTATACAAATAAAAAAAAGCACGTTATTTGAATACAATATTAATCGGTTACCAGAGTAAGTTGTGCAAATTGTTAGCTGATTTATTTTAAAACAAGAAAAATCTATTTATAAATCCGACTACTTGAATCTATTGAAACGTTTTTGAGCAACATTACCTTAAACATGTCACAATACATACGCGAGCATAAAAATTCAGAAATATACGTTTGACAACTTCTATCTAAAAGACATAAATTTCACAATACACAATACCAGCTAGCAGAATCACAAAAATATCAAATTTGTTTCGATATCGCAGCATCAGCTGGGACAATCATAACACAAACACATACATGGTCAATCGCCTGGCACAATCACTTGATTGCGCATGCAAGTGTCATGTTTGAGCCGCTTAACGAAATTTTCGTGTGGGGTATGGCGGTACGATTAATAACATAACCTGAAGTGTTTTCAATGTCTTTTCAGTTGTATATCTTGGGCAGATTTAGATTCGTACATCAGTCCGTATGCATTTGTATTCATTTTATAATATTTTATATTTTGCAGCACAGTTAAAACAATACAAAAATAAATTGACGGGAAAACAAGCTAATGAACTGCTTTCACACTTATAAATTAACAAGACTTATTTACTACATTTTTTCGTTTTGTAATTTAAGAAAAGTATTGTTAGTTTTATGTCAATTTATTTTGTTTTAGTCTTGTAAACTGAAGCGTGAAATGTATACATAAATCGGCAAAGAACGATTTTATCTTTTTTTAGAAACTTTAGTGTTCTCAATAAAAACATTTATTTTTTGGAACGAATTTCCGTCATCCCTGGTCAAGTTTGGAGAACGAAAAAATGACACTGAAGATGGCACATAGCCGATACCGCATTGTCTTCAAACCAAACTTGACAAGTGATGACGGAAATTCGTTCCAAAAATCTACATTTATGTTTTCCTTCACCCTAGACGTACGGTGGATTAGTTAGCTCATGCAGACGTTGTTCTGCCAATGCAAAGTTTTGAAAATTGAATTCTTCCTTAGGGAGAATCCTAATCTACCAAGGTTAAAAATGTGTACCCTCCAAGCAAACTAAAATTTTTCAAAGTTTATGCTTGTGAATACGATTTTTATTCAAATCGTGAAATCCTGTTTGACTAAAATGAATGATCGTTGCTACGTGGCAGCATTTTCTGTGATTCGTATTACAACTATTTCTTATTTTTATAGGAATAGTCAAATTTCGAAGTAAATTTAAAGTAAAACGACTCTTAGTTCTCAATTTAAAAATGACCTGTTTTTTGTTACTTTAAGCTTAAGCGCATCTCTCATTCACACATTTACGCAAGTTCGAGCTGCAGCTTTACGTACTATACGTTATGTTTTGACCACAATAAAAGACGTTAAAGTATTTAATTCTTTGCAACTACCACACCTGCTATGCCGATCTATAGATTTAATGCTTAAAAATGATGACGAGCGGGTCCAAGCTTTAAAATTGGTGAGTTTCGGTTAATTTTTTTTTGGCTGTGGAGAAGATATATGTGATTATGAGTTTTATTTATTAAAGATAAGAAAAATGCTTGCAATATCAGCAGACGATGTGAGCCCAGTTTTGGTACGTTGCTTGGTGTCCCTGGCGGATACCGGCATTGAAGAAAGCGACAATATGTTGAGAGCATGTTTGGCAACGCTTTGTGAATTCGCTATATTAAATCCAACGCTGCTTATCTGTTGTGGCGGAGTTACTTCTATAACACGTAATGTGTTAGAATGTCATAATCCACGAATAGCAGAAAGTTTAAGTGGTGTGTTATTATACTTGCTAGAATGGCCTCAAACTCGCCGTATATCAGGTGTGCGTTTAGATTGTTTGGCAGCTCCCTATTGCGACTTTACATATCGTCTAGGGATTATGGATAAAAATAAGTAAGTTGTGATAAATTATAATTTATATAATTTAATTCGATACAAAAAAAACATAAATATACTTCTATACATTTCCTATTAATTTACAGAGATGCTCGTGAATTACGTTACACAAGCTGTCGATTAGCATTATTGTCCGTCTTACGCAGCTGGACTGGGACCATTGAATTCTGTGATCCACGTAAATCATCTGGTTTAAAAGCAATAGTTGAAGCTTTATATTTAAATCAAATAGAAGTTAGAGTATGTGCATATCATACATTTGTGTATAATGATGAGGTTGATGGCATTAATTTGAATAAATGTTTTTTCTTAATTCCAGAAAGCTATATTAGAATTGCTTTATGAACTCTTAAGTCTTCCACAACCTACATGGACAGAGGATTATATTGTGGCTTTGCAGGGTGTTGATCCGTCTGATTTCCAAGATAACTGGCTTTTAAGTAATGGATTTGTTGCTGCTGAGGGTCGCAGCATTTTGCCAAGTTTGGCTTCGCGTTCACCAAATATATGTGAACAACATTTGGCTTTGCAATTGTACTGTTTTCTCGAGACTGATCTTGTCAATGGTCTTGTAGAAGTCATTGTTTCGAGTGAAACTGCAGTGTCGGTTGCTGCCACCGTATTAATTGGAAAAATACTACATTTGATGCATACGCATCTTCCAGCCGATATATGTAGTACGAGCGCTGCTTTGCCGACCCTTATATCACACGCAACGCAAGGAAATCAAAGAGCGAGTGCAGCTATATCCGCGTTGCAATGTTACCAAAAGATGCTTAGAAATCGACCGGCTTCGAGCAGTTTATTTTTAGATAATATTATTCAAGAGGGCTGTAAGTTTACTATAAGGCATTTTAAAACTAATTATTCGGAATCACGCTTTATTTATACCCTTATTCAGCTCTTATACATACTAGACTTTTTAGACGTGAAGTAAATGGTATACCTTTTACAACTGGTCTGCAATCCCCACCTGAAGCACAAACTAACACTTCTGTAACACAGTTGCAGCCGTTAGGGGGGACTATGGAAAGAACACGTCTAGATTCTGTTTCGTCAAGTGATGAGTCAAATTCACAGTCTTCATCAACGAGAAGATCAAGTTTTCGTTTAAAATGTAAATTTTTACCTTTTCTGGAAAATATCAAAGTGAATCGTTTAATTAAAGAAACAAATGTTTTAAATGCTAAGGATGGTTCGGGCTGGGATTGGGAAGTTATATCAACTATAATTAGGGTAAGAATAATATTCTTTTAGCTATTCCAGAATATTTAATGAGTAAATTAATTTTGTAGTGTAACCTTATACGGAAATTGGAAGAACCAAATTTACAGTTCCTAAAAAATCTTATTGGTTATTTTAAGCCAAGCCACAATCATTTCTCCCATCAAGAACTGGCGTTTGGTAAATCGTTACCTATTTACGTAAAAGTCGGTTTAGATTTTATTGATTGGCTATTAGCCTTCAGCCCCTTTGAAAGTATTCGTTTATTGACTGATTTTTTTACGGATGTAGCCACACAATTACTGGCTGTAACAACATCGAACCGTGCTCACGACTGCCTATTTAGTCCTCAACATATGACTAACACCATGTGTCAGCAATATTTTTTATTTATTGGACGAATGTGTCGTTCACAGAAGGGCATCAGTATTTTAACAAATACAGCTGTATTTGAGCAGTAAGCATATTAACATTTATCTTTATGCTTAACATTTATTAACTTTTTATATTTTAGTCTCATTACTCTGGTTAGAAATACAGTTCATGTGTGTTATGTTAAGTTAATAGTTTCCGGCTTAGACTACACATTAGATTCAGTCACTCGCAAGGTATTGGAAAATGCCCTGACTTCTGCGAAGACCCGAAGTGGTCGTCTGTATTCTACCCAATTTTTAATAGTTTTATTGCGCTCTCGTATACCAAACTTCGAAGTTTGGGGTATACCATTAATTATTCAACAAACAAAAGATCCTGATCGCAGTGTTGTGCTAGCAGCTATGGAAGTTTTGGAAGAAGCGTGTCATGAAAAGGTTTGTACATGCTTGTAAACTTTAAAATTCGTATAAGTACTAACAATGTTTTAATTTTAAATTCAGTATTATCTCGAAGAAATTGTAAGTCTGTGGCCAAATTTAAAATCGCTCGGGGATATTGGACGTGTATTAATGGCAAGATATTATTCCCTGTCAAGAGGTCTAAATCAAACTAAGGCGCGTATAAAAGAGGAAATCGAGTACTGGAAGAATGGTTACAATAAGAGGCGAGCGTGAAATCTCTTCAAATAGGTTTATACAAATAGGCTAGACGTTCTAGATACTCATTTCTACTATTTCTATCCTTTTGTATGACTGAAACATGGAAAAGTGCGTCGTTAATAATTGTATTGTTTTATTTTACATTTTTAAAATCAGGTATGTGTTGCTGGTTGAAGCTAACACGCATTCCAGTTTGACCTTACACATTCGTAATGAAGACGGGAACTACAGTCGGCGGAATTGCAATACACGTCCAATAATTATACCTCCAAATATACCGGCTCATTTGTATGGACAGATGGTCCAAACAACGCAGGGAACAACTGCATTAAGGAAGTTTGGTGATTTGCCTCAGTTAATGGAAGTTGTATTCCGCGGCAAATGTTCGGATGAATCAGAATGTCTAGAACTAAAAGCAGCTCTATGGGCGATTGCTCATGCTTCTACTCATTCCAATGGAATTGAATTTTTCTTAGAATCTGGAATAAGGTAATGTTAAATTCTAAAACCATTAATGTTAACTAAAATGAACTCATGAATTTGATTTAACTTTTTTTTTTAGAATTTATGATAGGTTTGTGTATTTGGCCACAAAATGTGAAGTATATTCGATACGTGCCACATGTTTTAACTCGCTGGGCGTGATTGGCAGTACTAATGCGGGCGCTAATGTTTTATTTAAATTAAGTAAATATTTAAAATAAGACACAGTGAAAAGTAAATTTATTCAAAAACATTCTTCTGGATTTTTGTGTAGATTGGTTAAGTGTTCGACATGATCGAAATACTATATGGCCTGTTCACCAACCAGAAGACTGGCTGTTGGGTAATTATATGCCCCTAAGACATCATTACGAAGATATGCCTCCTTATAACTATAGCGGAATAGAAGATCAAATTGATGGTTCCTATTATACTGGCAGCTACTGGAATCTGCTGTTAAGTAGCACTAGCACTAACCGTGATGTTGTTGGAGCTGCTAGTGCTAGTTCAGAAGCTCAGGATGCTAATACTACCACTGATAGTATAAAGACATCGGGAGAAGAAGCTAGTGGAGAAAATATATCTCAACCAATTAAATTTAGTTCGCCACGAGGTAAAATCGAGAAGACATCATCTAAGCAGGTTGCATCTGCAAGTGTTGCTGTTGGTGGCACAATCACTGCGAGCGGTAGTGGACATATTTTACCCATTTCAGCTAAATCTAAAACTTTGCCAGAAGGATCCTATTTACGGCACAGCAAACATCAACGTTCGCTGTCTGAGTCCAAAACAACTGATGCAATAAGTCTTCTGAGTTCTGGTGCAGGCGGAATTGTTCAAACATCCAATATGGGATTTTATCATTCGCATAGAACACGTTACAACTCATGTACAGATTCAAACACATCTGGCGTAAGTAGTTGCGAATCTGTTACAGGCAGAGGAGCAGCAATGGGGTAAGAAACATCACATATGGCTACCGTTTGATATCTTGCAAAAGTTTTTATTTTTTATTTTAATATAGGGAATTCCAACAGTTTCCTCTTAGTCCCATTCCAAGTATGTCTAATCTATTGGAAATTTCTCTGGGCCAATCCTCTTTACTTCGCCGTACTTCGCTGGTAGGGACTTCGTATTTACACAATGTCATCAGCCCAGTCGATATTAAAGGATATGCTCAGTTGCGTTCCCTGCGGCGACATTGTCGACCAGTTTTATCTGAATCGGCGGCCGAACTTTACGATATAGTTGATCGTATGGAATTGTTAACATTTGCTTCATTTCGACCTCGGAAATCATCATTTGGAGATTCCCAGCGTAAAATGAAAGTCCGAAGCTTAGACCGTCAGACTTCTTTGCGAATGTATGCGTAAGTTGATTTATGTCTAAATTTGGCGAATTGTGCAAAGCATATATACCTTATATTTATTACTTTAGACATTTGGATAGTGAAGAATTGCAAGTACCACTGCCATCTTTAAACGCGCCAAAGTTTTTATCGGAAAATGACCAAAGAGGTCCTTGTTATGCCGGTGAGTTCTTCTAAAAACACCGACTAAGTAAGATGTAATTATTTGCATATATCATTTGTTTAGGGATAAGTCTGCCAAGAAATCTGTTAGATATGTTTCCTACACGGAACCTTTCGCGAACATACGTTTCACAAGACATTCAAGATCAAGATTTAATGGATATTAATTTGCTAACCCCAAAACAACAATATCTCAATGATTCCCTTTATAATGAAGGTGGGGATGAATCTTCTGTTATATCATCCCTGTCAGATGTGTCGTCGGTAAGCAAGCGTTCGAAATGGACAGGACCCAAACACGGACGCAGTAGTTGTTTGCATTGTTGTCGCCTTCGCAAGTTGCAGCGGCATCAAAATCAAATGCGTTCTGATGGCGGGGTAGGTGATTTATCATCAACGGCATCGTTATGTGAAATGTACACGAATGCTTCCGCAGCATTAGTAGCGGCAGGAATACAAGCTACCGTTGCTTTAGCTAGAAAAGGTGGTGGTTCTGGCACAGCCGCAGGAGGGGCTGGAGAGCCATCGAATAAACAATCTTTGCGTCAACAACAACAATCACAATTAAGTAACATTTCTTCAACACTGCTTTCTGATTTGCAATTTCATTCGCCTGAAAGCATTTTAAGCGAAGAAAGTTTGCCAGATAAATTAACTACAAGCATTCTTTATAATGTTCAACGTTTAGCGAACCCTGTTAGTGCTAAGCAGTCGAAAATGGCTTTATTAGAGCTAAAGCAAAAGCATCCTACTTCATTTCAAGATATATGTATGTATTCCGAGGTATGTCGAACGTTGGGGCGAAGCAGTTATCGAATGAATGCTAGGCGCTTCTTACAAGAGTTGTTCTTAGATCTAGACTTTGATTCCTTTTATAATGAACCTTTGGATATAATAAGCAAAAAGGAGATAGAAACTGTAAAAAATGCTGAAAACAAAGAGAAGTCTATTGGCCAGGACAAATTATCTTTACTAAAACAAAGAATGAAGAGAGATTTTAATTCTTCTGGCAACCGTATTGATATAATTCCTTCGGATTCTCGGATCGAAGCAAATCAATCAGCCGCGTCAGGAATTAATAATGTGATAGTGATTGGGTCTCAAACATTGAAGAGTCACATAAAGTCCCAACCGTTAGCCAGTGTATATGAAGCAAGTTGTGAAAACTTACTTTTAGATCCATCACCTCGTCTTAAAAATGCATCAATTTTAGGAAAAGTAATAAATTCAAAACAAAATTCCAAAAATTTTACAATTGCGCCACCACCAGCTGCACCGCCGCCTTTGAACGAATACAATACAGAACTAAGAATAACATCGGATGACGACGATGAAGCTGAAAATGAAAATGACAACAGCAATCATTTCCATTCTCCTCAACTACAAAACAATCCACACGGTGATGAAGTTGATGGTGTGTTTCTCCGTTCATCATCTTCAGTGAACAGTCTTAACCCTGCCTGTTCTTCGAGTGTAGTGCATTCTGTAAATTCAACCATAGCCTTTTCGTCTCAAAACAACTACGTACAAAGCAAAGGTAGTGTTGGTACCCCCAACAGCAGTAGCTGCTGCAGTGATCAGACGACTACTAGTAACCGTAGCAGCATATGTACCATAAGTCATCTACCTTTAAATAGCAAGAGCAGTTCTATGCATAATTCGACACCTCTGACATCGCCTCCTCTTTTAAAATCAATAGAAAATGAAAATACCAAATTCCGTAGGGGCCGCTTTTATACACTAGAACTGGACTTAAGTTGTACCAAGAACAAGTTTCCTATAACTGATAGGACCAAGGCAAATATTTATTCCACTTTTGTTCCTAAGGCTGATATAGAAAAAAATCCAACAACCCCTACTCCTGCATCATCTTTACATATAACATCACCTACTAAGCCAATTACAAAGAATATCTCGCTATTAAGGCATAACTCGTTGGGCGCTGATTCATCTTATAATAACAAAATTCCTGTTACTCGTTTATCGGCTGGCATAACATCAGTGCCATCATCAGCAATAATTACAAATGCCACTTCCATAACGAATGAGACTAATAATAAAAAGTATTTAATTACAAAGAGTTTAGCCGCGTCCTTAGCTCAACCTTTTGGAACCTTGTACTGTGAAAAGCGTTTACAATCTTCCAAATCTGAAGCTCTGCTGATGCAAAGTCCTTCTCTTATCACTGTTAATTCTGGATCCCTACCACCAACGTCTAAGTCATATACAGCCGAAAGAAATGGTGGACATAATGATATTTCATATCCTGCTGTCAGTCAAATTAGAACGATTGCATGTTCTTCAGGCAGTTATGAAAAGCAATCATAATCACAAGAATATGAATTACTACAAATAATATGCTCTGGGGGTTGCTGTATATTTCGATTCAAAAAAAGAATCTCTCAAATTTGTATGCCTAATACTTTACATACCTAGTAAACCCCATGCATTCTATAGAAACACATCGAAAAGAGTACTCCGTTTTAATAATACTTATACGCGAACACACATATGAATGTATGTTAAAATTTAAGATGAACTCTGCTTTGTTTGTCCATTTTTTATGTATTGTAAAAATGTAATTGTTTTGACGGTTTCACGCCCGGCAGTAAAAACGCTTGTGAAATTTTCAAATTAATTCGCGTGTAGCTACGATGCTGTTTAAATACATACATTCAAAACTTTAAGGTGTAATAATTCGTAGAAAAATATTTCGCGTTGTAAATTAACTATTAAAAGTGCAACCCGTTTTGTTCTTTTTTTCATATATTATCAAAATATCTCAAAAGTGATTTAAAATAAATTTTACGTTAAAGATAAGTTCCTTATCAATCCATGTAAAGCTAAACTAAACTTTTTTATATGGTAAACGGTGTAATTAACTGATCGTAGAAAACGTAAAAATAAACGAACATAATAAAACATAAACAATGGCCTGTTTTTGTAACACAAGCGAGCGAATCGGCTAGAGAAAATCAACAACGAAAATGTGTGTGTTGCATATAAATATTATGGACGAGTCGCTCGCTTGTCTTACCGAAACAGGCCATTAGACTTAAATTGTCACTATTATAAGTATCGATAAGTCTAAGTTAACAGATTGCTTTCTTTTATGACTTGATATGAGATATCATACGATTGTCTCATACGATAGAGCCAACATATAAATATTGAATTCGGTTTGATGATAAGTACTTAGATATAAAATCTTTAATTAGCAATTGTGATTCGATTCGATTGTCATATATGTATGTTCATATATTGACCCCATATTTTCCAACTTTTCTTTGATAACAGAGAGCTTGCTCAACCTTCGGAGCGTTTGAATAGTTGAGCTTCCTTGCGAACAACTTGCTGTAAAAGGATCGATTAAAAATATACCTAAAGTTGCGTTTATGTATAGTGTCCTGTTAATTTAAATTCTCCCTTGGTCTAATCCTTGCAAAAATCTATTTTTTCTAGAAACACAATCTATAGAATTTTCCATCTTTGAATCCAAGCTTTTATACTAAACTGTTCAACATCAAGGTGTATACACGTTTTGCTACCGATGACGTTTTTCAGTATTACCTCTCTAGAATATTACATGCTCAAATAATTATGAACAAATTTCAATATTATTTCAAAATATAGTTGATTCAGATCGTATTTGAATATACATACATATTTGAATTTCTAACCTGAACGAAAAACTGAAAATTCAGGGTTGAAGAAACAAGCAATAGCTTTTAAGTTAAATATTAAATGGTGAATTTTTGTAATATACTGGATAGTTGAAATGATTCTAAATTAAATTTATTTAAATATAATAAACGTGTAAAAAGTATAATTTGAATGAACAAAATAAAATGTGAATATTTTTAACACTTAAAATGTTTAATTTAGGCCTAAATTGTTTACCTACCAAATTGTTTTCTGGCAATGTACAGTGGGAGATTTTGCACAAAACTGGAAATAAATGTACTGCTTTTAAACGAGTGGCCAGATTTTGATGAAACTTCACATGGCTACAAGAGGTGTAGTTGAGTTTGAATCTTGACCTCAAATTAATCCTCCTCAGGTGTTTGAAAAACCGATATCAATTTCAAATTTTTTATGCGATTTTACTATACGTGATTTCAGCGGATATTTGACTTTTTGATTTAAAAAATTATTGAAAAATTATTTGAATATGAATTTGTTTTATGATTTAATTATGGTTTAAGAAAGAATTTATACAAATTAATTTCCAAATCAAAAGTTATACGTAATTCAAATTATAAAATAAAAAAAGTAGGATTTTCGGACATTTTAAGGTATCCAAAGAGTTAAAAAATAACTAAAACATTTGATAGCATTGTGGCAGATAACATTCATAGTAATTGTTATAACGAAAAAATTGTTTCGAAAGTTGTCTTACTACTGGAAACAATGCTTTCTCTTTCCTCCAATTGAATAGGTGATGTCAAAAAAATAAGAGATACTTACTTCTTGATGGCATAGCGTGTTCATTATTACTCTTCAGATAATCCGATCTGATTTTGTGAAGAGTAAAAATGAAGAGTAAATGTGAGCAATACAGCAGATTTGGAATTGAGGAATTTGCGGCCAGCAACCTTGATGAATAATTCCAATGTAACTGTGGAACTTTGAGCATATCAAAAATTGCGTTTATCCAAAAAAAAAGTCGAATAAAAATGGTTTCTAATTTTTTGGTTTGTTTTTTTTTTTTTTTTTTTTATCAAAAGAGGGACTACATAGAAAATGTGTAGAAAAATATAAAGTTTTATTTTGCGATTTTTTACACATTTGTTTATGATATAAAAGTTTTTATTATTAACATATTTTAATAAAATTTCACAATTATAAGTCAATTCAATAAGGGAACGATTTTGAAAAGCGGTAGGTGTTATTTCCGCTATTACTGAAAAATTATACTAAGTTAGCACAAATAATTCTATTTAAGAGGCATCTCATATGCGTGACAATTTTTTGTTTGTTTTATAGATCTTAAAGACACTCAGACATTTCAATGGGTAAAATTTTTCTGACACCTTCAACAACAGAAAATCTAAAGTTAGGAATATGAACGCGATTACTGCTTTTCGATAACCATGTGAAGTTTCTTCGAAGTCACACTATTTGATTTTTTTTTTGCGGCGGAATCTCAACTGTGCAGTGCGACTGGGTACAAATACTTATACATGTATTGGGCCCGTAATGAAAATTTGGCTACGGTTACGAATAAATTTATGTGCAAATAAACTTATTTATCAAAAATAAGAATACAAAGGAGTGGGAGACATATTTTAAATAATAATCGCACACTTTTTTAACAGATCATTCAGATATTTCTTTAATCGCAAGTGTTTCTCCATAATAGTTAATAAATAAGAACAGAAACAGGAGAGATCAATTTAAATCAGAAACATATTTATAAAATCTTTGTGCTTGGATAATCCCTCTTGCATTATTGTTAAATTGCAGCAAATGGACTCCTTTCGGTTTCTTTATATAACAAATTTTAACTCTCAGTGGGTGTGTTAAGTGAGTGTTCTATTTGGGTATTTGTGTATGTCGTGTCAATAATTCATTATTATGTTTCATACAAAAAATATATGCTTATATCTAAGATAATAATTAAACATAGTTATTCAAATGGTGGTACCTAATATAGACATAAAATTTTAATTATTTTCTATTTAACGAGAAATCCAAATTTAAATCTTATTAAAAATGATTATTATGTTGAAGCCGAATAAGGATGTTAAACCACACGATGCAAGTTTTCTTCCTGTAAGTCTAAAATTATAGCAGAGAGGAGAGGTATGCATAATACAGAGTTGCCTGTACCTGAAATTCGTCTTGTTATCTCATTCGTAAATTTAAATAAAAATGTTAATAGAGTGATATTAATTTTTGCGTGTCAACGAAAGTATAAGCAAGTTTAAAAAATATTTTTAGTAAATAACTCGACGTAACGTTTTCTAACACCATTCACGGAAGTGCGAATAAGAATCCCTTAATAGCAAAAACAAATTGTTGTATGGTCCATTTGGCTTAAGTAATTCTAGTAGTCTCTGTTTTGAATCACCTATTAAGCGATGAGCAGGAGAGTTATAAAAATGTAGAAACTTGCTGCCGCTATTCTTTCAAAATGTTTCATGACTTTTTAACCTTCAACCTTTTCAACTCTCCCCAGGAATTTAAAAAAAAAATGTTTAAATAATATATTTGAGTGTTTATATGCTATTTTATTTAATGTATTATACACTGGAGGTCTACAGAATTAAAATTAAGAAACAATTATCCAAGAAACATGGGAAATCCTAGTACCAAAACCACACGTACTACACTGAATAAAATGTGGGAATTTTCGAGTACATATTTGATTTTAAGGCCAATTGAAAATGGTCGTTTAATTTCGGAAAATTCGAAAAACCTCGATCGATTTTGTTGATAAAAGTATTTGTGTGTAAATTGATCGGTTTTGAAAAGGTGTAATGAATTTAAATTGGTTTTGATTGATATGATCATTATTGAAGATACAATTCAAAGAATAGATAAATAATATATGATAAAAATCCATACGAATTTTCCTTTAAATCCTATTAAATTTAAGACGAAACGATCGTATTTCAGAAGAAAATTATGTTACCTATTAACTCTAGTATTCTTTTATTATTAATTAATTTAATTATTTTATTACTTTCAAAAAAATGTGTTTAGAAGCGAATAGAAAATAACCGATACAATATGATCCTTAATTTTATTTCTTTATTTAAAACTAAATTAATATAAAATATATATGTAAATTCATAAAACTTATATCGCATATAAATATACATATGTACATAAATATATACATAACAACTTCTTTTAGTAAAGTAACCTATGTTCGAAATTTATTAATTTATTATATAAAAGATAAAATTCAAATAAAAACAAATTGCAAAATAAATTTATTTAAAAGAATTTATAAATTGATAAATATTGTTTTACTTACGTATAGAAAGGAGGTTGTGAGCGGATTGGTTAATGAAACTAGTAATACAAAGTTTCTTTTAAGATCAAAAAGCTGGCCAACGATATTAGTAACGTACAAATATCGATAAACATCTTGAAAATCTTTCAGCGGAAATGTAAAAACTAACATCAAAATAAAACACTTTTGTTTAGTTGTACAAAATTTCTATATATTTTATATGTATGTATAAGATTTTATTAAAATGTTTAATAAGTATAATAATTTTGCAATATGCAAAAGAGTATTTAATGTTTAATTAGTTTTCATTTCATAAAAAAATGTTTCTTAATGTTTGGTTAATTTAATATTGAGAACTGGAATTCAATATTAATATTTCGAAAAATCTTAACTGGTACAAATTACGCAACTTAATTGGAAAACGTAGATACATACGTCTTATCTGTGTGGAAATTTATTTCTAATGAGTGGGTAGATAGTTTTTCGGAAGATTCAGTAGCTTAAATCGCAAGAGTCTACTTTTTAAACCTCATTTTTGTTTCAAAGGAAATCAAATGCTACAAACTATTAAACAATTATAATTTAATTTGCCAGATGCGATACAGAATTTTACATTTTACATACTTGTAAATTTTTCGTTGGGTTTTTGCAAAAATTCAAGTACATACACACACATATGTACATACGAGTATGTATGTAGGTGCGCCTTGTCGCTAGGCTTTAATGTATGAATATTTTGTAAAATATTTTCTTAAATGAGTTTAATCATTTTTAAACGCAATTGTATACCTCATATGTATGTATGTAGCAGATATAACGAAATCTTCACATATCCACATATCAATGTACACAAATACTTATACAAGATACGATTGGAAAAGATTCGATTTCATATTTAGAAAAACAATAAATTATTGCATTAAAGAATAATTAGTAAATAACAACCAGTTCTATGTTTTGATATGAATATTTCAAAGTATCCAATTTAAATTTGTTTTTTAAATGTTACGTTCGTATGTATGTATGTATGTATGTATGTATGTATGTATGTATGTATGTATGTATGTATGTATGTATATTGTTTTATGGAAGTAAATAGTCAGTCATATATAAGTACGTAGCGATTACACAAGGGAACACGTTTTTTGTTGTTCCGCAACTGAGTGGGGCTCTGAATTGAAATCTGCCATCGGCGTTTTTTCTAATCAGGTCTAGTTATTTTATGTCTTAAGTGAATATAGTTGCACGGAATAGGCTACCATAACTGGAGTACGGTTTATCTCTCCTATTTGGTTAACGGAAAAATTAAAATACAATAAAGTTACCTTTAAGGCACGCCAACATTGTTTTTACGTGCAGATGTAATTGTTTGATTTTATTTGCAATTAAGTGACGGCACCTCGTTTTGAGAAATGTTTTTTATATGGATTGAGAGTACGAAAGTTATTAAAAACTACTCTTGCCACAAATTTTGCCCAAAATTTATATGTGACCTACCCTACATCCAGTTAATTTCGAATAAAGTTAAAGTTTTTCAAACATAGACTTTTCAAACATAAACTTTCGTTGTAGTGAAACAAACCCGAGTCTATGAATTTTTAAAAACCAAAAATTAAAAAATTTTTAATTAAAAACTAATTTTTGTAGCCAAATCTTGCACTATATCTTTGAAACTACTGGACAGATTTTGCAACAAGGTTGACATATCTTAAAGGTCTTAAATTTATTGTCGATTTTTAAATTTGTTCCTTAAACAAATAGGTTAAACCGTTCTCGAGTTATAATAGCATATACCACGCAACTACTATCATCTACCATGATTAACTCAAAAACTAAAGCTGATTGAAAATAAATACGGATGGCAGATTTGAATTCAGCGCCCGAGATAACATAAGAAACATCTTTCGTTGGGAACAAAAAGTTCAGCGGAATCTGTCGACTTGTGTTTTTAATTATTTTGTAATTGATAAATTAAGAGCGATTCATTTTCTACAATATCGGTACCCTACATACATATCTTGCTTATATATCTACAACAATTCGAATGAAATTGTAAATAATTAATTATTGAATATTCTTTCTTTTGTTGAGGAACTTTTTTTAGTTTTAAGATAAAGCTGCAATTAAATCATTTAATTTTTAGGCTTAAGTTCGTTTTTTACTCTTTTCGTTAAAAAAAAGAAAATTTGTATTTTATATGACATTAAAGAAGACGATAACAAAAAGATAAAGTGGTGTTTAACTTCGTTCTAAACCAAGAAATTTGGAATAATTCGATTTGTCTTGATTATTCGGTTAAATAAGCGATGTTTACAGTGGACATAAAATTAGTAGAAAGACACAAAGAATGTTGATAACGTGTGTAGCGGCATGGAAAATAGATTCCACTCTGCTCGTTATCTTATAAAAAATTTAACTATCACTGTATTCAAAGTTATCATATAAAACAAAAATTTCTTTGGCGGCAAAAACAACCTTAAGCCAAACAATTAATTACTTAATTTTAATAAATCGTGTTCGATAAACTTACGTCAAACAATAAATAAAGCTGAAATTTAACTACTCGTATTCACGAAAATAATAAATCTGCTAATAAAGTTTACTACAACGTTCACATTTGAAAGTTTTATGTGTTAATTTCTAAAATTTGAGTTAATTGATTTCGTACTTAATTCAAAATGTTGTATATTTTCGTTTCAAGTCGGCTTGTGGGGTGACTTTAATGCAGTTTTGTTATACAAAATTATGTCCAATATTTTTTAGAGATCAAACTTTCAAACGGATTTTTGAAATCTTTTATACATTAGGAGGAGCTGCATAATGTTTTACAACCGTAAGTTCGTTTCTTGTTGAAATTTAAATCGATTAGGGCCAAGCAAAATTAATACCTGTCATTTCATAAAATTTATTATTAAAAGGTTTGTAAAATTCACGCAGTCTTTCAATTGCTGCTATTTCAATGTGGGGATGATTTCGACCCTTGGTTTTGCCTAAACAATGGGGTGTTGACCGAGCTTCCGATTTAAATAGGCAAGGAAACCCTTTAGTGGCATTAAAATAAAAATGCTTTTCGGTTACTATTCTTTTCAATCCCAGGAAGTCTTGGACTCTTCCTATTTCGTAGGCAGGATCCATTATTAAGCGTTCGCCACTAATGAAGAGCAGTTGCGAAAGTGGAAAAAACTGTAACCATTTTTCAAGGTATCGAGCATAGACTCCAATTTTAACAGGACCCCAGTTAGTATCGACCACTGCGTAGCTTCCATTTACAAAGGCGAGCTCTTCAAATCGTTTCATGTCGGCTTTTTTACTTGCAGCTTGTGTGTAGTCGGATATGGATCGCGTAACAGGGTCTCGAACGACAACCAGAAGTCTATGAACAAAACATAAAAATACTCATAATCGATAAAATTTCATAAATATTTTAAAATGTCTATAAATTAATTAAAATTTATATTTGAAATAATAAAAAAAAAATTTTTTTCTTGAATTTGTCGCTTCTAACAATGTAGTACGCATGTGTGTAAGTATGTATTGTATCTTTAAATGTACATCGGAGCGGGTAAATTTTTTTGTCAACCAAGAATTATGCAGACAGAAACTTAATCTGCGGAAAATTCCAAGATAATTTTCCTAAGAAACTATGTTTCGAAAATCAATATGGATCCCCCGATTTGGCATGAAAAAGTTTGCATAATTAAATTTTTTTCCATAACAAACGAACAATTTTTATTAAACATTTTAATTATTAATATTAAAAGTAGACATTATATAAGGTCTTTTTTGCTTTCCCTTTGTCGTATTCCGTTACGGCTTTCTACAGTATCCGCCACAGCATCATCCCGATTACTATCTACTACACGCCGAGAAACATTGGTTAGCGTTTATACTAAGCGCTCAGTTCTCTGAATATATGCCGGTATTTTTGGATCAGGCAGTGGAGGGTCCTTAAATTCTATGTACGCCAACAAATGGTTAGGGGATGTGTGCAGTGAATGGCGGCTCAGAAAAAGTGCTATCGTCATCTAAGTTAATCATGTCACCGTGGTCTGAGCAATCAAGATTTATTAAAGTTCTTTTGTAAGGTCTAAGCGTTGACGAGTCCTAGAGGTTGCTGCGAAAATGCAAAAAAAAAAACGCATGGCTTTTCTGTTATCGAAAAGCAAAATTCAAGTTATAGTACTTCACATTAAAATACATCGGCACATACAATTTCATAATGAATTCTGTAAGTTTTGCGATGAAGAATGTATTGTTACATACAGTCCATAACAATAATTTATGAGAATAATTACTGAAAACAATTTAACTAATTGTTAGTTTTGTTTTTGAGAACCATGATTTCGTCATCGTCAACATTTTAAGGGTGGCATTTACGAATAGATTGCCATGAATTACTACAAAGCTGTTGCTTTTCGAGGATGATATTAAATGTCAATTTTTGTGAGTGTACAGTGCGCGAAGCTACCTTAGCCGCACAGATGTAGTTGTTAAAAAAATTCGAATATGAAAAAACGAAATTCAAGTCTTAAACAAAATAGTAGCACAATTAAATATTACACTGCTAATTTTACTTAGCCGTACAGCATTAGAATATTTGTACCAAATATTCCGTTGTACTCCAATTTCAATGTGCAGCTAAGTGAACTTCGCGCACTGTACAACTGTTGATGAGTAACAGCTTGAGTATCATGGATTACTTGGAATTACACACCATTTACATACAAATGTATGTGCATCTAACGCCGAAGAAGAATGATGAAATTATATGTGGAACTTTGGATGTATCCAAGTTTTATTCTGTCGGTTCATTACCTTTTTTACATCGGTAAACCAGCAAAAGACAGCCAGTCGTCGTAACGATTTTAGATATTGTTAGTCCATAAAAAACTCTCGAAGAGATGTTAGTGTCGATAATTTTTTGCGTCTCTTGCACTTACGAAATAAACGTTTTCTACCTGCTTCATATTAACCGGAGAAAGAGTATGTTAATATGTTATTAATTTGGTTAATGATTCGAAAGTATTAGATCTATTTTGAATGCAAAACTTTTTGTAGATTGGAAATTGTCTAGAGACACATTTAACATTGTACGACGGCTTTTGAGAGTAGGTACTCGTAGTTATATCAACGTACGTTTGCTGGTATAGGAAGGTAAGTTTGTTGAATAATTCCATGGAGGGCTACGTAAAGATTGGGAATACTGTAATAAGGATCCCATATTTTTATCGTTTTTAATTCGAAAGTTTTTACTACACGAAAATAAATATAATTGTTTGTAGGTGTGTATGTGTATGTATTACGTAGCCCTGTACATACTTTCTTACTTACTTTGTGTTAGGATTCATATGATGAACTCTTAAGGGCACTTCTTTGGTAACAAAGTAACTGGGTGTTTTCTCCATTGTTATTTGACCTTCAATCGTATACGGCATATGATGACGGTACCAATTCAAACCTTTTTGATAATGTCGATCAAAAAAATGTACCTCGCAACCAGCTGCACGAACATCGGGATGTAGTCTTATAAACTCTAAAAGAGCTCGAGTTCCAGATTTTTTTACTCCTATAATTAGAGTATCGGGTAAATGGCGCGAAGGTCTAGAACCCTGTTGATGTAGAAGTCGGTACTTTGGTGAGCCATCTAAAATGCGTACTGATGATGATTTGTTCGATTTTGGATTGCCCGTAACTTTGTCACTTTTTAAACTTGCATTTGTTGCACTTCCATTTTGGGCGAGCGTCAACACCAACGATGTTGCAAAAAGATTTCTAAAAGGATTCTAAATAAAGTTTGATATAAATGTAGGTATGTTGTTTGTCCTTTTAAACCGATTAAAACCTTTATTCAGTTCAATTACATTTTTTAAGGTGCGCCCAAGATTTGCAATTACACAGGAATTGAATGTGTACGATAAATACATCAAGGATATGCAAATCAATATGGTAATAATAAGACTACGATTACTCAAGTTGTTAACCCAATTAATGAGCATTTTCTGCTGTCTTAATTTGATTAAATTTAATTTTAAATTATTTTTCACTTCAATTTCATTTTACACACTATCAAATACTTTTCACTTGGTTTTGTATGTTTTACTTTTCATCTGCTTTTGTGAAATAAACATTACATGTGTCCTTTTACACTCCATTTTTCCAGAAATAAACAAAAAAGTAAAAAAAAAAATAGCACAACTCCTTGTTTTATTTAAACGGTTCTCAAACAAACAAAAAAACTGAGTGAGATGCAAAAATGGTTTAAAAAGCAGCTGATAAAACACGGCAAACAACAAATGCCGTTAACTTTTTGTGTTGGCAAAAACAAAATAATTTAACAATGGTGGACATTAGGTTAGCACATTAGCAATGTACATATGTATGTGCGCTCTTCTAAACCAAACATATTCCTATATGTATGTGTATTTATTACTTTCCTCTGCCCCAATGTGTTATAACACGTGCTGCTCAAAGAACACGTGATACGAGTATTCTGTCTCACTGTTATACGAGTATGTTGGAATACGTTTGTCTTCAACAACGTTGTAAATAACTGATGCACAGTGGTACTACTAGTTTCCAATAGCCATAGATCCCAGCCACGTTAGCTGTAGTGAACAGACACTAGTAGCCATAGGTCCCAGTCGTCGGCATTACTATTACAATAATCCTTAATACGAGCCCAATGTAAATAGCACCATAAGAAGCGAGATCTGGCCGGTTTTGTCGTTGCTGATCGGTTCTATTGGTTAAAAATTTTAAAAAGAAATATGAAACAACACTTCACGATGCGTGAAACGCCATCTAAATGGCATGTTGTTTCGTTTGCATATGGAAGCAGTCTAATCACAAATATTTTGCGTATGGGATGAACACCGTGCTTAACCGTTTTCAATGTGTACTTTGAGGTGTGCTGCAGGTGAGGGGAGCACCATACATAACACTTTCCGTCTGATCCAATCTGACGAAATTTCGATTTGCCACTTCAGAGGAAATTTTTTGGGCAAAAACATAGGCTTATCTAACAAAACATAGGCTTATGCAAAATCATACTTGTAACTAAACTGGTGATCCCTCCCAACTCCCTTGTACGCAGTTTACTGCAATTTTATGGTCATTCTGTTTTATTATTAATATTTTAATATAATAAATTAGATTAGAATACAATTAAATAAATATTATTTTAGAAAATTACAATTAATTTAAAAAAAAATTAACTTATTTTTTTTAAATTGACTTAAGTCACTTTCAAAATAAACGGCTCATATATAAGTAAATACATGCAGGATGTTCCATAAACCAACGTCAAGCTGAAATTTTATGAATGGACAGGCAGTAACACACACGCGGAAGAAAGAATTAAATGTTAACATTTTTAAAATTTACGAATTTTTTGTTTTTATACAAGAACACATTGACTTCATTAATTAAAACCAAATAATAAAATGAAATAAACATATTACCAAAATTATAAAGAAATGAATTCGACTGCTTTTTTCAGCTTTGCTGGCAGATTTTTTTAGAATCTAGTTTTCTTTTCCACCTCTGCTGGGTACTGATGGAATACGCGACTGTTTTCTATCGCAACACTTTTCACATTTACCGGTATTTCCATTTGAAGGAAGAAATTATTTTTATATAATTTGTTTTGATATGATTTAACCGGCAATCTGTGTATCCCCAAGAGCCGATTTCTTATTTCAACTAGACTTAATGAATTCACCAAAAAAAACTGTACAAAACAAACACTGGAACTCGTCAGGCAAATTGTTATTATACTTAAAACCAATAGTTGTGTCCAGTCGTGTTCATTCTCATTTACCATCTCAAGCTTCGACAATTCCATCAAGGTCAGCTCCAAAGCGTATGATATGGCTAAAGTCAGTTCTGTGTATAGAAAGGGTGAACATTCTACTAACATTTGTATCCCAATGCTGCAATAGACACCCATGCTGGTATAATACAAGCACAAAAAAATAAAGCAATGCTCTGGGAAATCATCATCATATACACTCAATATAGCAGCCGTAATTGTTATTTTAATTAAGCCAAACATTTGATAAATGAATTTTGGTTTATAGCGCAACATTAATAGAGACCCCAGAGCACATCCACTAGCATGCAATAGATATGGCAAATAAAGGTAATTTCTGTGCGTGTAGCCATTGGTTGAGCGGTACATAAGAGCGAAATACGTGTATGAGTAAAAGCAGCACCTCTCTGCCGCAATAAACAATGCCAAACCCACTACCAGCCATTGAATATTACGCTTAAAGCAGTAATCATCTCGTCCTACGAATAGATTCAATATCGATTTGCTGGGAGCATAAACCAATGCCTCTTCATTTAGTAAATTATAGACAAGATCAAAAGAGCTTTTGTAATCTTGCATACGATATTGTTGTAGCACTTCATTTACGATAATGCAGAATATAGCAAGCAAGGATATTCCAAATAGAATCCAAGCCCATCGTTTCGGTTCCAAGTCATTGAAGATTGTAAAACCGGCAGTTAGACCTAAAAAATATACAGTATTTCCAAAAGAAATTCGCGCGGGTCGTGAACCGCTAGAATCACACCGCAAGGAAATGTAATTATAGCAGGGTAAGTAAATAACCACCATTGACATAAATATAAAGTAGAACGAAACATCTGAAAACAAAAAATAAATACTTTGAATCACATTCAGTCGTCCAACTTACCTGTGTTTTCAGTTATTAGAAAAACTGCACTTATTACACTGCATATGGATCCGTAAAAGACAATATAAAAATTCTCGTAAAGGTATTTTCTCTTTTTATATTTTCGCAACGTCCAACCGACGGCTAAAAGGAGGCACAACATCACCCCGACGAAGACAGACCAGTTTATCGATAAACTTCGATAAATGTAAGTGTATTTGCAATAGGAGCCAGAGTGAAAGCCACTAACAAATAGAAAGACATAAACTAAAAAAAAAACCAATATTAATATACATGTGTATGTTCATGTGAGTATATACATATGTATGTGTGTATTAATTGTTTGTCAAGCAAACGAAATCTTACTTGAAAAGTCACAGAAATAGTACATTCTTTATGTTATAGGCCCGATACGATACTGGTGAAACGATTTTATTCTCATCTTTCAAATACTGATTTTCTTCTCTTCTATTTTTATTTCTAACGCAATTCAATAAATAACGACCAGAACAAATTCTTAATCATTACAATTTTAGATAAAAATACATGTGTCTATATGTACAACATATGTGTGTACGTACCTATCTGTATTCATATCGCTTTTAAACATTTCACCCTACAAAGATAACGTAATTTGTGCGATGAGGATGGGAAAGGATACGTCTTGCGGGACGTATGTATGTATGTATGCTTTAAGTCACCATTATCGGAAAAATGTATATTTATATACTGTTGTTTGACATCATATATTGTTCAGTTTACTTCTGTATAAACGAGATTTGTAAAACATAACATTAAAATGAATTATAAAATGGAAAACAAACATCTGGAGGGGAACAATAAATATTGAACATGTCATACCTACGGCTGGCCCACCAATCTACAGTTAAAAGACACAGTGGCCATTTTTTAACTCATATCAGCTGTGCTTGGGATCTTTTTATACATGACAACAACTTTCTGGAAAGTTGTAGATAAGTTCCGAACCAATCTGGAATATCCCTTCGCGTGTCCTCACTATAAAAAGCGATGTATTACCAGATGGCACCAGTAGATGGAAGCAAATTCAACAACCATTTTCAATTCAAGGATACTTTTAATTGCGGCACAAGTTTAATGTGATTTTCTTTTGTTAATACTTTGTAAATACCATCTCCGAAACTTGTTAGACGGCTATTTCTTATTAGACTAGAATTTCTGAGAAAGAAATAGAAAAATATGATTATTTATTAATTTATAATTTAATTTTTAGGCATAAGGAATGAAAATTTAGTTTGTTGTCGAATAAAATTTTAACTTTTGCTGTATTCTTAATTGTTAAGTAATTTCAATCTTTAAGCATGAGTTCGTTTTTTCTTTCTATTCAGAAAGTGAATTATTTATTTAATATGGACAACCTTTTTGAAAACAGTAAAAGTTTTAATTCTATTAGACATTTAGCTGAATGGAATGCATTTTCCTTGCCGCTACACACGTTATCAACATTCTTCGTGTCTTATCTACAAATTGTGTGTCTAAACAACTTCTATTTATACCAACATTTAAGACAAATGGAATACGAGTACGAGCAATTTCTCAATTTTTGAATTTTTCATATTATAGTCTTTTTCTTGGTTGAGAATGAACACAACAAAGTCACCAGCACACAGAACAACAACGATATAACATCAACACGTAAAGACGAATTCCAGAAATTTAATTGTGTGGGATGTTTATAGCTACAGAAGTATCTACTTGTGTGGTCAATCTAGAAGTTAGTATTGAGTGAAACGTTAGACCGGGAACATCGCGATAAATAAAGTAAATAAAGCAACAGTTTGTAAAATACATTTTGTCGAGTATTATTCAAAGGAAAAATTACAGACGTTTAAAAAAGTTAAACGTATCGATATAAGACCTCGCAGGGGTATTTTGTCAATCACGCCGGGCATTACTTTTATTTTAATTTATATTGTTCCTCAAAATTACTGAGTGCCCCTAGATCGATGAAACTTGGGAAAAATGTCATAGACTATTAAAGCTTAAAAATAAGAAAAATCGGACCAAAGAGAAAAAAGTTCCCCTTAGGAGAACAATCCTACTTTTGAAAAATGAATTTTTATTAAGCTTTCCCATACTTTTGTTAAGCAAATGCAGCTTTTCTGGGCAGGGGGAAGTATCCCCAAAACAGAAATTCGCAAGACACAGAGTGCTGGATATTATGAATGAAACGAAAAGACTAACTTTCTTTCGCCTAATTCTCCAATGCTAGATCCAGTTGAAAAGATTTTATCTAAAAGGAAATTCAAGGCTCAGGAATTATTGGCGTATCCTTTAAAAAAACTAGACTTTACTTAATACAATGGATGAATCCTTGAGCAATTATTTTCTGGATATTACGATGTTTCTGAACAACCTTGTAAACAAATCCCGAATTTGGAGTTAAAAACCTATGCTCATATGTATGTATATTCAACTTGTTTATTATCTAGTCAATTTTAAAATTTTTACAGAAGTCGATCGATCCCAAAACAAACTACTTTTTTCCAAAGGAATGACGTCGCATTCGATTATTTGAAAAGCGAGGGATACTAAAAAATAGAAAACAACGATTAGTCATTGTGATTGTTGGTATAAAATCTAGAAATATATATCAAATATGTACCCATTATATTAATAAATTTATTTAGCGTATGTTCATTGCGTACTGTGGCAGCCAAATACATTTCAACTTTATCTTCCTTCAGTTTAAAAACATAATCGATTGCAAAAGATAAGTCATTGAAGTAAGAATCGTCATAAACAATGTCTGCTGCTAATATAAGATCAGGCTTTAGTATAGGTATTTCTGTCTTATCTGCTATACACGCCCAAGGAATCACTGCGCATTCAACAGTTTGCGCATTTATTTTAAATCTGAGATTTTCTTCATATGCTTGGGGAAAATTTCTTTTCAAATTTTCACACATAAGTTCTACACATGTACTACTGCCATCGCTGAGCAACAAATATCTTGGTTGGCACATCTTCAACATAATTAAACCACACAACCCGGTCCCAGCACCCAATTCTAATACGAACTTATCTCTTACTATACTTGGATTTTGTATCATGAAATCTGCAAGTGCTAAAGAAGCTTGCCAGGTACAAAGCCCAGTTGTCCCTGCAGCTACAAAACTTTTTGATTCTCGCAAAGTAAAGTGTATTCCTCGTTTTATAACATAATGCTTAAAGGCATACTTGTTAGTACATTCAACAGCCATATTTTGTTGCATTTGACAATAAGTTTCGTAAACTATATCGTGGACTTCACAACAGTTTTTTTCTAAAACTAATAGTAGTTTCTTCAAAAAATTCAGTTGGTAGCTTAACTTAATTGGAAACTCTTTATTTAATACAGAATTGACTGTGTACTCCATTAAAGTTTTTTGTTGTTCCCAAGCTAAATTCTTCGGAAAGTTCTAAAACAAAAGAAATGATACATATCTCGTGCACGTGGTATAATATTATTAAGGTACCTGCCATGATATGCAATGTAGAGGGTAACAGCATAAGAATTGCTTCTGAATATTGTTTAGAAACACTTTAAGATTGTTGTCATCTAATTCAGCCATTTTTTATTTCAAGTTGTATTTTTTTTTTTTTTGAATTTAAGCTTTTTGACTACATAACAAAGTGCCACCCAAAAAACCTTCAAGAACTTTTAAAATATTTGGTAAATAACACTTAAAAAACATACATTAAACATTGAGAAAATAAGGAATAGCTCATAGGCGCTGCATCAGGGGAGGAACTTTAAAAGGCCAATTGAGAATATTGCATCTCAGAAATACTACAACGCTTTAGTAAACAGTGGAATGTACTGGATTACAAAACTGTAAATGTTGGAGACGGAGGAATAAAACGCACTTTAATTAAGTTATAGGTTATCATTAGCATATACCCGTAAGAGGGTTTAAATTTTGGAGTGGACGATTAAATAAAAAAAATTTGATGTGGATTTATTGTTTAGAATAAATTTGCGATCTCGGATTTCGTTTACCAGTGAGCATTTAGAGAAACCTGATTTTTAGAAAACATTTCCTTTGGAGTGACGAATCGAAGGTTAGCTTTTCCGAATCGGACTGAACATGAATGGCGTCCCTTAAACTGGAAGCACCAACCAAAGTACTCTTGTATGACTAACGAATGTTGGAGAATATGTAATTTTAAAGGCAGTGTTTCCTGGGTCCCATAAACAATATTGGTACAGGTATACACTATGCATACTACGACCCAAAACGCACAACGTAGAACTGCTTGGAGTGGAGCAGTTTAGATTTGTTCACTCTTCGGATTTCAGGCCTTTTGATAACCTATGTAACAACACATACATATATTAAAACCTCATGATAATTAGCCAAATGCATACATATGTATCTACATAATAAGTTGGTTGCTTAACCTGTTAATTTTTTTAAATTCGCAAAATTCAGATATTGGTATTTCTTGTTCGTTTACGAATTATAATAAACTATTGGAATTATGATACATTTAGTCGATATTTAGATTTTTGGCAAACATTGTTATTTTATTGAGATTTGTTAAACCAATTGAAAGTAATGTCGGAACAATATTGCCGCCGTCACTTTCAGACATTGGACTTTGCTGCCGCCGTCAGAAATTGTGAATGCCATGCATTGTGAACACGAGCTGCTATGTTACATACCGTCTTGACTACTCACATAACTGTTCCGCCATCGCACAGGAATTTGGCTAGTCAAGACTGTAGCTGTTCATAGTCGCTTCATGTTCAAACAGAGTTGTCCGAACAATAGTTCCCACAACTCTGTTATGTCATTACACAAACAAAATAAAAAGTGTGTATGAGTTTGTGCGCTCGGCTATAATCACCCGTACATAAACATTACAAAAACATCCATATAATCTCGATGGGAGACAAAAAATTATAGCTAAACTGAACAGGAATATCTACACCTATTCTTCATATAGAAAGTCACGAACACATTTTCTCTCGTTATATTGCAGACGCTCTCCAAATATGCGAACAAATTTACGAGTAGTCAAGACGTAGTGTGAACAACCGCACATAACAATACGTCGTGGCTAGCCATAAATTTGTTTGCACATTGAAAGAGCGTCTGCAAACTAGCGAGATAAAATGTATTCATGATCTTCTATCTGAAGAATATGTGCAGATATTCCTGTTCAGTTTAGCCATAATTTCTCTCTCTCATCAAAATTGGATATTTTTGTGAGTTTTTATGAATAGGGCCGTTAGACTATTGATTTGTTTTCGTAAATAACTTAAAAATTTTTGTGAATTCCTAAATTGTGTTAGGATTTTCCAGTTTAATTTAGATTTTTGTTGAAGTGTTTAATTTTTATGATTTTTAAATTCTTTCGGCAAATATTGAATTTTTTGATGAATTTTAAAATATTTTGGTGAACACCCGATTTGTGGTGAAATTAGATTTTTTATATAAATGTGTAAAATTTTGCCAAGTTTAATATTTGTCGTAATTTTCCGATGCAATTTTATTTTTCTTTAGAATTTTGGAAAATTTTGTTATATTTGTAATTTTTTAATTTTTGCGGCTAAGTTTCGAATTTTGTTAAATTCGCAAACAATGGTGGATTCGTTTTTGATTTGGGAATCCCTGAAATTACATAATGTAGGGCATAGGTTTTAAACTGTTACTCAAATCGGTTTGCATATAACAGGAATATTGCATAAATTAGTATGTCGAACTCTTCTGAGACAACAGAATTTTTTTTTGTCAAGCGAGTGTCCTCATCAGTTCTTGACAGAACTCTGTCAAGGGAGAGAAACTGTAATGTTTTTCTAATAGAACGTTACCTGGAGCTGGTATCAATATCCGTCCAAAGGGGGTGTACGCTCATGGAAGGTGTCCGCCAGGGGAGATTCCACTGTATAAAGCAAAATTTTCGTACTTATTTGAAAACGTTGTTTTTTTTTGTTAAACGTTCCAAAAGTCAACCTACATAACAAAAACTCTATTCCCGTGCTCTACATTGGGAGCCCGCAGGATCCCTATTATACCAAAAACTGTTCCCGTACTCGAAAATTGAGCTTGTAGGAAACAGCACACACTTTTTCTTTGGTTAAATTGGGTAAATTGTCAAGTAATTTCAATTAACAAAAATACAAAGTAAATAAATTTGTTTAATTAATTTATTTTCTAGCTTTGGATCTTAATACAATTTTTGGTAACATAATTTTATTATTTAAATTCGATATTTCCCTACGTCTTTGCGTATCATCATCAGGAAATAAATTATAATACAAAACTTCAATTTCTAAATAATGTGTGAATAAATATAATTAAATACGTTTCCAAATTTTTAACAACAAATAATATAAAAAAAACTAATAATTGTACAATCATATGAATGTTGTATGCATGTGTGTATGTATACTTTTTTTATTATTTATTATTAACAATATAATCACAAATTATATGTTAACTTTTACCGAGCAATGACATCATAGGCCTACAGCTCGAAAGCGTGTATAAGAATTGTATGTGTATAAAATAGTTATTATGTGTTATTATTAAATTTCAATATATAAATTATTTTTTAAGGAATTGGGAAATCATAAGAATGTTGTTTGGGGATGGATTAGAAAGATACAATTTTCGATCGGAATTGTGGTAGACTTGCGTGCGTATGGCACTAAATTTCGGACATTCCCACCAGAAAATGAAAAGGACTAAACAGTGGTACGCTACAGTTGCAGTGAGTTGGGTTATTAATGTTAAGTAGGTGCCCATGGGAGACTTTGGTATGACGAAGTCTGAGGCGTGTAAACTTTACTAGATCTAATCTGTTGGTATGCGGTGACGTAAGGTCGTTTGTTGTCACTCGGCTATTGTTGATTGTATTATACCAAGATGAGGTGCTATTAAATATCTGTGCTCTGTCGATTGAGAAGTAGTGGGTGTATATGTATGTATGTATATGTTTAAATCATTATGAGCAATATAAGGAAAGGTATGAAGAGGCGATGTTGTTGCGCTCTTAGCAGTTTTATCAGCAAGCGGTTATATCAGCCTGTAATGTTATTGTGGCCTGGTACCCAAAAAAACTTAAATGTTTGGGTATTTGTAAAAACAATAAGCAAATTATATTTAATAATATTATGTTAGTTTATGTATTAAATGATTGTATGCATATATGAGCGGCATTATCTGTATCGGCCTTATAATTAATTGTTTGTGATATTGGTGTTTTACAAATTTGTAACATTTCTAATATACAGATAAAGTCGGTTATAATTCTTCGGAGCTTTGTCAAACTGATGCATTTTCAAAGTTAGGATAGTGACTTAATTTGGGAAGATAGAGAGAGAGTACAACCTTAAAACACTCTTATTATTTGAGATTATAGAGAAATCATAACGGGCAACGGCATTCCGATCCGTACGATCCGTTCTAGAAACGAAAACACTATGAGTAAGTGTAATTTTTTTGTTCACTCTCAGTGTACCGAATCTTACCCGAAAGTCGAAGAAACACAGCTAATATAATAAATCAAATTTATCATTAAATTTAGTTTTCCCTACTTATTATTTATTCTGTGACATCTTGGTACAAATGCTTTTATTCAAATTAGTTTAATAATAAACAAATGATTTCATCTAACAAGAATAATTCAAATATATTTAATAAAAAAAACCTTAAAAATTAATTTTAAAAATATTCATTTCCGTTACAAATGAATTTTATACCTAAGTCTCTCTCCGTCTGTGTCTGTGTCTTTAATTTACTTTTGTTTTAACTATTTTCCTCTTTTTTTGTTTGTAATTTTCTCACGTGCTTCTACTCGTATAACGTTGCTTGAATTTGTTTAACAAGTTCAAACTTTCTAAGCCATAAAATGTAAAAAGCATTTGAATCGGTCTATATGCTGTAAATGAAAAACCCCTTAACAAAAGTAAAGAAAAAGAGCGACTACAATGAAAACCTAAATGTTTATTTTACGACAACTGTCAACATGGAAATCAAAATCACGGCCAACGATTGTCAGAGTGAGAAATGCGAGTCTCTTTGAATGTTGATAACTCGTAAACTACTAAAGTACAACATTAAATTAAAATCGCTTACGAGTTTGCCATGAAAATCAGAATGTATTATTATGTTCAGTTGCGGATGTATCTTTAACCAAAAAAAAAAGGGTCAACTTTAATTAAAAGTGCAAACGTAAGTAAAAAAAAAAAATGTTGACTAAATTAAATTAAATATAATAATCGTAAGTCGTTAGCTGAAAGGCAAAACTACGTAACTAACGTTTTGCGTCAGTTTACTTTAAATCATACACACTGCAGGAGTTTTACACACAGCTCTCTAAGAATTACTTGGGCCATGGTGGGAATTAGGTAACCAAAAGATTTTCAATTCTCGTTAATAACGAACATTTAAGCTAACGACGACTCAAGGACTGCTTATGTTTCAAAAGAATGGTTCGATTTTTGATAAATTGATCTTTAATTAAAAAATATATTATTTTCTGATGATGCTACACAGTGGAGAAATTTAGAACACAAGAACTCTAGCCTAGTGACCCTGCACAGTGAACTGAGTTCCTCGAATGAATAGATCCATCAAAGGAATGATGATTGATTGATGTTTTAAAGCCTTCCGTAATTATGAAAATTTACGCATCTGAGCTTCTCAGAACCCACGAAAAATAAATTCTCAGTATAGGGGTCTATATCGCAACTCAGGCGCGGATACAGAGGGAGGGAAAATTGTATATTCTCTATTAGAAATTAACGGTCTAACGGTGGTTGGAATTACTGTATTTCCGTGATCAGTACTGCCCTCCAATTCAGGAATCACCAACATTCAACCACATTTAAATAAATTGGTCATAAAATTATTCGGCAAAACCGTATTTCAAATATCAATATAAAAGTTACTTTTAAATTTAATTTAATTCTTGTGCACATTTTGCCACACCCTTTATGAACGCGAATACCTACAGGTTTCCTACTTTGCGGCCTAGAACAAGTATTTTCTGCCGTAACATATAAGACGTTGTTTAAGGCTTCTTTCTTTAGGACTATTAAAATAATGAAAGATGAAGAGACATATTTTAAAGAAACCTTATTACAGATAAAAGTAAGAATATTCATAACGATGCGTTTTGATTCACTTCAGTTAACCACAATTTCCTTGTATTTGTTTTAGAAAAAACATAAATTTTTATGTATTACTACATTTATTTTTAATATTGATTTAATCTGCAAATTTGTCTTTGACTGTCATGTTTTTCAATCTGCCTTTCCAGCTTTTTCTCGAAACTCAATTAATTTTTCTTTTTAACCTAAGCCTTTTGGTATTGTCTTTTTTTTTTTGTTCTCTTAAGGAAATTTGCGGCATATTAATTCACTTTTTTAGAAATTATTTTATTTAATATATTTTGTTAAGTTTTAAATAAAAAATTGTTACATACATGAACACATATGTTATGCGATCAGGAAAAAGGAAATTGCGAACCAAATAAATTTGAGATTTTTTGGTTGCAAGACTTGAAAGTAGCCTAGAGCCAGGCTAAACGAGCTTGATAAATTAATTTGATTATATTATTTTTTTTAACTAAACAGCATTAGCAAATAAAAAATAAAAAAACATTAAACAGCGCAAATGTGTTGGATTCGTTTGGCTAATACGAGTTATAGCACTTTCCATTTCTATGAACGAAGAAAGCCTGCAGACCAAATATACAAAAAACTCAACAAGGTAAATAGCCAACGAGCAAATATGTAGTTAAACTGATTCACAGACATGTCTCTGGTTAGCGTTGCCAGAAACTTGTGAAGAATGATTTTTCAGTTTCTAATGAAACAAAAATGCTTGTTTCAAATTAAAACATTGTTTTTTATATAAAAAGCTGATTTTATAATAAATTCTAGACGATCTTCTACAGAACAATTATTGTATTCTAGATGGAAGAGGAGAAAAGAATTACTGTCGAAATCTGCGACATAACCTGCAAATGATGCAAAATAAGTGGCAGGATTCTTTTAAACATTTATTAAGGATGGCGCCCTTCGATATCCTTCATAGCCACCTATCAAAGAAAGCATTTCATCCAATCGTCCTCATAAATTTATAATGGAACGAAAGTATACATGTTTTCATTATTCCTTCGTTACTGACGCCTTTTCCACGACTTCATTTCATAATAGTTTCTGCCAGCCTGTCTATATTTTCATATCCCGACATCTGCCGATAGGGTGAGTTGTTATAAATATTTGAGACGAATTTCTGTCATCCCTAGCCAAGCTTTGTTTGGTCTTAAGTCGGTTTCGGCTATGTGCCAAATTTAAATGACGGAAATTCATTCCAAATCTCTATAAATATTTTTCTCGATCACACTTGAAATAATTAAGTGGCTACTTACCATTTTTGTATACTTTTTTGCATTCCGAAAGTTAGTATAAACGTACAAACATTCATACATACATATGTACTAAGTTTTCTAGCGCCTTTTCGACTGTAATTTTAAAGCCTGTCTCTTTTGGCGAACTCTGAGTTTTTTCGCTTTGATAATGAATGAGACACCAGGGTTTTCTGGTTTGTACTACCTACCTGCAACAAGTCATCGCAAATGGCAAATATTGTAAAAAATGAGCTAAAGCTTAACATAAAAGAAACCATCATTTGGGAGTTAAAAATCCTTCAAATTTTAGTCTTCAAAAAAAAAGATGAAATCTTCGTTCTGGCAACGCTGAGTCTCTGCTTGAACATAGTGCGTTTCTAGTTTCACTGCTGCCGATCTGAAATCATGCATGTTGTTGCAAAATGCAAACGCATTTTAAAGAAAATGATTTATAATGTGACTTCGGCAATAAGTGAAACGAGTTAAATAAATATGTACACATTTCTGGTTTCACATTTAGACGATAAAAAGTTGCAAAGTTTTCTAATTTTTGTTTGTTTTTTTGTTATTTGTAAATTCAATAACTCCAAGCAGAGCTGCGAAAAGCAGTTCGGTGTGCAAACGTGAGTTTAAAGATATTTAATTAAAAGAAAAAAGAAAATATATATGTATGTATGTATGTATGTGTATGTATGCTTATTTCATGTACATCTTCAGAACGAATATCTTTTCATTTAACTTTGTATAATAATAACCCCTATAAATTGAAGCCACACAAACAGTCAGAAATTGCACAAAAGATTAAACAATTCGCTAATAAAATCCATAAGTTCAAAAAAGAAACTTCAATAATGACATTCAACACAAGATTATAGAAGAGACAAAACTTAGCTTCGCCATGACTCGTGCGTGTCATAAGTTTAGAACTTTTCGATTAGTGTGGGATTTTCCGAATTTCCTCTCAGTTTTGTAGGATTATTGTTGAAATCTAGCCCTATCAAATAAGACATGAAAATGCCAATTCCGGGGTTTTGAAAATTGGCACAGCTGATCCTTGGTACGAACACATATTTGAAAAAAATCCTAAAGACATCTTGTGTTGGGGAGGGGTCATCTGAAAATGACAATTTTATATTTTTTGCGGCAATATTTTTAGATTTATTAGTAAAACAACAATTATACATGTCACCTTGAGAGGGCCCTCCACCCCCCGCCCTCTGGCTACATATGTATGTATGTACATATTGCACACTAAATCAACAATAGTCACAACTAAAAAAATTCAAAATGTTAAGGAGATGGGAAAAATTGTTGATTTTCAAAATGTACAACTCTAATTTTGAATTGTGACTGATTCTGATTTAAGGTGCGATATATTATTTTTATTGATGCGACAGGGGCGACCAATTAACAAAAAGTGTAATTTAAAACACTACAGCAAACGGCAGGTTCGGCATTTCGCATTGACGGAATAAAATACCAGGCAAGAGTTCTTCAATTTATTAACCCTTTTCCAATAGAAAAGATCGTCAAAATAAAACAAAATAATGTGAAGACGTAACTGAAGACCAACAGTCACCCGAGGCTTGCATTGATTAATTCACAACAGAAGCTGGCTTGCTTGTTGTTTATGCTGATGTTGGTCGGAAAAGAAATTACTTGTATGTCATATGACTGTAGAATCCTGAGAAAACCAAAATTCACAAAATTTTAAAATTTCAAACGAAACTTTTTATTTTCACCACAAATCCGCAGTTTCGCCAAAAATTTGCCAAAAATAAAAAAACACTAATTTAGAAAAAAAAACATCTCATCTATTAACCGACCGAAGAAGTAAAATAAGACAACTGAAACCGGGGTCCAAAATTAAACAACGCAAACAATCCTTTGCACCGGGAAAAATCTGTAGTATAATACTTTTGCGAAGGGTATCTAAGATTCGACACGGCCGAATATAGCTCTCTGACTAGTGTTGTAATCATATTTAATAACGCAAATGAAAATTTATGGAGAAACCTACGTACCATACATACACACATACATGCGTTAAAATCAATTGTTATATGCAAATGTGTATGTATGTGTATGAAGAACAATTTGTTAAAGTACTTAAATTTCAATGTTATAAATGTATATTTTTAACATTCGAGGTTTATTGTAAATGTTTGACTTGTGGTTTCGTTGCAGCAATATAAAAATCATTGAACCTTTGACGATTTCTTTTTACATTTTTTTAATTGTTGTTTTGATTGGTGAGTTAGTGAGAAGTTCTAACTAATAAACGTCATATTTAATAAATAATTTATATTACGTATATCGTAGTGGCAATCGAGAATTTATCGATTGTTTCAAAAAAATCGAAATACATAAATAATTAAGGCCTGTTATGTGACGGTAAATTCTTTTGCTGGTGTAATGGTAACGTATTTGGTGGCAAATCTTTGGAGCCAGTTTGAACGCCGCTTTAGGAATATGGAACAATAATTTTTACTGCCAGGATCAAATAATCGATATCAACGGTTTTGAGAGACGTAAGTAGCGAAATGTTTAAAAATGCTCGTTCAGACGACAGATCATAAATTCGATTTGTGGTCTTTGGCTCACAAGCGAAAAAGAAATAACAATGACTCTACAAATCCTCACGATGAGCTAAGCTAATATCTTAAAGCGTTACCCTAAACTATGAAAATATTGTTTTGTGATTGGATTTTCTGTATCGTCAGAGCAGGGCGCCTTTCTACAACGTAGGTGCAGCCGCTACGGGAAAAAGAAATATATTTACTACAAAGCGCCTTTCTAAACTCCCTTTTTTGAATTCTTAAACTACATTATGGGTGCAATGAGATGGTATTGGTCCCCCTGAAATTTCTGGATATGAATTTTGACGTATTTTCACATTTATGTATGTTTTTGTGAGGATAACCTTGTCTCTATGCGCCTTTCGCTGGCTGCATATGCGTCTGCCACAAACTTCTCGCAAAACTTCGTAAACCAAATGAACGTTGTTTCTGAAACACAAAATACTTCACAAAAATATTTAAAAAATTTCATGATTTTCTTTTTTCATGCTTTCTGATGCTACAATAAGGCGCCAGACAAAACAAAAAACGGCAACACCAAATTTATTTCGATAAATTTAGTTTAAAATCCAGTGGAGAAAATCAATTTCACTGAAAACGAATTGATATTCCTAAAATTTGTTTTCACACAAAGAAAATTGTACTCGTCTAAGGACTTTCCGAGCGAAGTAAAAACGTCTTTATATAAATTTTTAAATTAATTTATAAAAGTTTTTTAAGCTTAAACGTCTATTTAAAAAAAATCTTTTATTTTTATCGATATTTCACTAGCATCATCCGAAAATAAAATATTTTAAATAACAACCAAAATAACAAAAAATATGAAAAAATATTTGACCTCAATCCAATATAGCTTTTAATTTCTAAAATACTTAAGACTATTCTATCTAGTTTAAGCAGAGCTTGAGAATTCGTAACTCAGGAAGCAGTAGAAAATAAAGAGAAAATTAAAATTAATTTTTTTATTTTTAATAAATACGATTTTTTATAAATAGATAACCAGCTTATTTGCTGGCAAAAGTAAAATATGTGCGACCCTATTATTTGCTTTACAATAAAGATTTAGGGATCCTTTGCAGTCTCCAAAATAATTTTTCCTAAAATTGTTTTGTTCTGCAAAAAGTTGCCTGACATCATCAAATCGAATATTGTTACCCTGGCTGTCCCTAACGATACTTAACAATTAAATTACTCTGAATTTTTATCCAAAATTTAATAAGTTGATTGCAATATAGAAAATAACAGTGAATGATTTCCTTTTCCTATTAATTTTCTTCCATTAATATTTTTATGAATGATTATTTTTTGTCACCGAATTGATTTGAGGAAATAAAGCTGCCTAAGTGAAATTCCAAGAATAATGTCGAAATTAGCCCGTAAGATCAAAATCAACCATTTATTTGCCTTTTCAGTAAGTAATAATTATTTTTTCTTTTAATTTTTTTTTTTTTTAATTTAAATGATACAAAGATAAACAAACAAAAAAAAAATCAGTTTGCAAATGAATTGAAAAGCTTTAAAAAACATTCACAATTTCAAGTTAATCAGTTTCGACTTTTTGTTTTAAAAATAACGTATTTAATGTTTTATTTTTATTTTATTTTTTTATTTTTTATAACAAAGTAACACCTCAGTAGTTGTGACTTGAAAAATAAAGTTTCGTAAGCAAAAGTTTTAATCTCCAAATGCCATAAATCACTGGGTACGTTGCAATAAATTTCAAAGTTGGCATTTCGATTTATTTGCAGAAAATTGTATTTTTGTCTTGTGTTTGAATTAAGTGCTTTTTCCCCCCAACAGTGGCCAATACAAATATTGTTAGTTACAACAAATTACATTTTCCACATACTCGTATTACGAAACCAACAAAAAGTATCCCAGTTAAAAGTTGATGTATTTAACACGCTACGAGTACGATACCTTAATTATTAACTTATATGTTGGTGTTATATTTTCATTAGCAAGCGTTAAGTGATCATTTGCTCTATCTACAACTTTTAAAAGAATTATTTTTTTTTCATAGACAAGAATTATTGCAAAATGTCCTTATAAATCAGGAATTAGGGGATGATTAAATTCAATATTTGGATATTGCAATAATTTGCGTAGTTTCGGTTTTAATTAATCAAATCTCATGTAGTCATATTTTTTTATCTTTTATGTAGTCATATTTATTCAGAAGTCTTTGATCGTTATTTAATTAATAATTTACACTTATATTTCAATTCTTTATTAACAAAGAATATATCTTATGATGCTTTAAACGAAGAAATCGTCTTTGCGAAGTGTGAAATATGAAATATTTACATGGGATGACGGAAATTCGTTCCGAAAATATACTCTATTAGTTCTTTGTCGTCACTTTCTATACGTATAATTTGAGATAATAATAATAATTTATTAATTTAAGGATACAAATATAAATATCGCGCGATTTTCATTTTTTCCAATATTCAATTCAGTATTTATTAAATTTCTTAAATTAATAAATCGTTGGTTTTCCCCTCCTCATTAGACAAACAAATATCGCGATTTTTAACTTTCAATAATATTTCTTATTGCAAAATTTGTGTGTTTAAGAAGGAGCGAAAATGCTAACGATTTATTAATACTTATTTATTTTAAAAATTATATTTGTGTACTAAGAATCACTACGTTTTTTTAAATATTATTCTTTATTGACAAAAAATGAACTTCTATTTGACGAACCTAAATTTTTATTAACATAAATATCGGAATAGGAAATTATAAGTAGAGAATCGCTCATCAATTCACGTTTCATTAAATTATTAATATACATGACAAACCCTTCAATTTCGTTCAATCACTCTGCGGTTTTTTGTAATAAAAACTGGAATAACCTCGCGGAATAATTGTATATACGGCGTCCGTAAATATTTTCGCTGGGAATGCAAAATATTTTTCCGCAGTATTTTTAAATAAAAAATACTATATTTTTCCGGAGCGATTTTTGATTTCACTTAAAGTGAAAAATCTCCCCGTTAGAATGTGAAAATAAGTCTCATAAAATCACCCTAAAGTTTCGTCTTTTTGTATTGTGAACAATTTTGGGGGGCATTTATCGTTTTGCTCTTTGGGGCCATATTTCTTGAGATCACATTTGCAGGGCCGAAGAAATCACATCACTGGAACAGCTTTATTGAAATTCGAATTTACCGAAAACATTTAAAGTAATTTTCTAAGAATTATGTCGAAAATTTCCGAAAGTTACGCCATAGACAACATATGGGCCAAAAAATAATTCTTCTCCTTATTCGTTTATACATATGTACATACCCCGAAGTCTTATCGAACTAAATATTGATCACTAACAGACCTAAATGTTGGACCGAATTAAGAGGATAACAAAAAAAAAATCACACAATTTATCAAAATGTACAACAGAAATTCGAATTACCGCAAAAACCGAAATAGCACGAGAGAATTTAAAATTTAAACAAAAATTGAAGAATTTGCAGAAAAGAATTTTATTTCCAAATTATTTTAATTCAAAAAATTCCAAATTTCACAAATTAAACGAAATTTCACAACAAAATTTTAATTTCACCGCAAATCAGGAATTTAAAAGCCACAAAAACAACTGCCAAATAATAAAATTATCAATAGAACCAAATGCTCTAAAATTCCAAAATTTAAAAAAAGAATCCGAAAATCAGATTTTTATTTTATATTGAATTTTCACCACAAATTTCATAAAAAATTTTTTATTGCACCAAAAAGGCGAATCGAAAATTCTGAAAAAGAATTAAAATTAAAAAACTTATAAATTTTACAAAAAACTAAGAATTAGAGCGAAAAATCATAAGGAGCTCGAAATTTCACAAAAATCGGTAATTCACACAAAAACAGCAAAAACATTGCCAAAAGGCATTATTTGAAAAAAAAAAAACGCAAACGGAATTTCAGCACACGCCAATTCGTCTTGAGAAATTTAAGTTAAAAATAAATTTAGAGACTCCCACTTCTAAAAATTAAAATTTGGGGCCCCAACGATCACTTTGCCCTCGCTTCGCTACACTACTGCAAAGAGGCATCTTTCCACATTTTATTCGCTATACATTTTCTGTTTTTGAAGCCTGACTGTTGGCAACCGTCCGTCACCATCTGTTATTGGTGGGGATTCAATGGGATTCAATTGCATCGTTAAGTTCTCGTTAAGTCTTCCTTAACATTTGCTTCACTTGGTCTTCTTCCAAGTTCATCTTTTTGTGTTTAAAATTGTTTAGAGCTTTTGATTTTTAAAAACATCTAACGGCAACTATTGAAAACTGTTTCAGTTTGAGCTGCCAAATAATGTGTCGATGTGTGTGTAAATTAGAGAATTACAAATAAACACACGTGCTATGGGTAGCCCCAGAAAAAAAATACCATTTTGAGTCGTCGACGTGATACACAATAGGAGTGAATAATTTTAACTCTCGTCCAATAAAAAGAGAGAAGAAAAACAAAGCAAACTTTCATTTAGTTAAAAAACAATGACAATTTTTCTTGCGAAAATTCAGCTTTCACAATTCTAAGATTATGCTACGAGTATTTTGCATATGCGAGTGTCATTAAAGGTTGCTAAAAATAACTTTGTATTATTAAAATTTTTATTTGTTAATTACATTTCTACGGTTAATTAACTTCAACAGTCAAATTTATTTTCCTGCACTTTACCACCTACCAATTATTTATTTTATTATTATCTTTGCTGTTTGTTTGTTTGTCTATCTCAATCATGATTTCTATTATATTTGATTTTCTTTCAGCGCCTTGGAGATGGAAGTTCCATTAACAGCACGCAACTGAAGTCAAACCGCTTAATTTTTTTTTATTACAAATAGCTTTTAACAAACTTATTTGGTTGTAAAAATATTACAAACAAAATCGTAAAATCTTTAATCCTTTAGAGTGATCCCCATGCATATTTGGAGGTATTTACTTATGTTGCTGGCACAGCGTTACAGTCGAGCAAAATAATGTGCGACTGGGTTACAATAATATATTTAATAACTTTATTGTTGTACTATAGTGCTGCCAGTGCACGTATGGTTGCTTTGCGCCAGGCTTTATAGAATTTATAGATTTAGCAAGACAGAAAGCAAGACAGACGAACAAAACGTTTAAGACTCAAAAGATGCTTTTATTCGGCCTTAATTTGCCAGAATCCAAACATTGGAACTGAAAACAATTTGAATAAATTCAAAAGATAGAATTGTTTTTAAGCCCTCAGTATGGAGCGGTAAAATAAATGAATTTGTCGTTAATGACTGACAACATTGAAGCCAACTAAATCCTTGAAATTCAGCATCGATATTTTGGTTATCGGTTGCGAACAGAGAGTGGCGTTCTACCAGCTGTTTATTAAAGAGTTATTAATGATTTTCGAGTGGAAGATTTTGTACAATATCAGTCATTCTCATTGTCGCTTCTCATTATATCTTGTAAAATTAATATCAATATTGTATCTTCAAACTTTGTATTGTGGAATTGAGTTCGTTTGTTGCTAGTTTATCGGATGTAGAGTAAACTTCTGTGAAATTTGATCAATACTACGTGTGTATGCATGTGCAGATGTAAATTTAAAAGTAACCTGGACATATCTATAGGTGTTCTAAGGGGACAATGGAGTTAATAAGGATATTTCAATACGATACTTGACAAATTATGTCCGAAGGAAAAAAACTTAAAAACACATGAGCGCATTTAACAGTCGTATTCAAAATTTCTTAAACATGTGAATGGGCATTCATTAATAAGACCCCATTGTCGACAAATCTTGGAAAGTCAATTGATCTTAGAAGTAAGAGATTAATAGGCTTAAGAAGTTATCGGAAAACCATTATATTCACATTTTTAAATACGTCTACTCGAGATTACAAGATACGAGTAGTTAAACACTCTAGTGTACAAAAAATAGACACTGCGATCCACTTTCGCACCATCCGATACCAGCTACAGTGGCTCAATTCTTTATAATGCCTTTCGGCTTTACACTTTTAAATGCTGCGCAAAAATGTCAACGTTTTATAAACGAAATGTTAACTCGTATAGACATTTATGCAATTCACAAACGCCTTGTATTGTTGTATCGCGTATTGATATAAACCTTTGTTTTATTTCTTTTCGAACAGGTAATTTTATTGTATTGTGGTATTATTTATTACATTGCTAATGTCAAAATATTATTGAACCCAAAACAATTAATTTATTAGCACGAATCAGGCATGAGGCAACAAAATATCAATATCAAAAGAGTGGATGATAAATAATTATTTATATTTCAAATTGAAAATGTTCAACTTATTCACCCACAAATGGCATAGTCCAAGGTGTGCTATCGCTACAAAATTTCAAAAACATCACATTTTTATATACAAATTACCGACAACACAAATACATTATTGTATTATAATACAATCGATACAACAACACTAAGGCAATTGTAAATTCAACATATTTTTCGATCAAGTACAGATGAACATCAACATTCTGAGCCATGACATTCATGTATGTGCATGGTTTTATGGCTTAAGTATAAAACGTTCTAAATCTGTATGTGGCGCAGCGGGCATAGAGTATTTCGAATTCAGTTAAAACTTCAAGTGTAGAAGAAAGCCAGGCAATTTCAGTGCCAGCTTACACTAAACTAAAATCAGTGAAACAATAAAAAATTCTACAAACGGTTAACTAATCCTACGACTATCTATTCATAAACAATTAAAGTAGCTGAAATGGTGGAACAAAGTTATATAATAAAATGCTAAACGACGATGTTAGAAATAAAATAAAAACGTTGAGTTGATTAAGAGATCAGCACCTTTTGAAAAAATTTACGAAAGTTTTTGTGATGAAAGTTGGTAATAATTATCTGTTTTAATAATGATCCATTATTAGTTATAGTTTATACTGGGAACACAACTGGGACGAACGACGAATTTTTCGCCTCGAATATTCGTCACCAAAAATAGAACACATTTGTGTATACCAAAACGCACACAATTATGACGTCGGTCGAAATTCGTCATACGCGGCGAACTTTGAATTAGATTTATTTCTATTTCTTTCGCCGGCGAACGCGAATTTGCACTTCTAACCAAGCGAATATTTTTTAACGAAAAAATAAAATGAAAGTAGATATTGACACCGCTGAAGTAATTGGCGTGAATCATGATGAATTACGTTTGATCGTGAGTCATTTTTCGCTCCAAGCGCGCTATAATGAATAAAAATCCGCATTGGAGAGCGCATATTTTTCAACTGGAATTTCTGAAAAGCAAATACAAATAAAAGTGGAGAATTATTGTCAAGTTTGCCTAAAACATTTTACATTTAAGTTTTGATTAGTAAAAATATAGAAATGATTGCTTAGCTTCCCCATGGCATTCAAATTTAACAAGTGTCTTCCCGTAGTCCTAAGCCTTATACTAGCCACCGCCATTGACAAGAAAATGCTGATGTCGTTCTACATACACTCATTGTAACGCCTTCCGCAATGAGTGTCCGATGCAGCATTTTCGGCATCTAAGCATCCCTAACCTCTTTTCTAACGAGATCCAGAATACTCTTATGCCCGGTGTTCGGCCAAGGCTATGCCAAATTGTATCGCTTTCCGTACGTAATTACATTGCAGGCGTTGACCTAATGAATAAGTCCGATGGTAGCAATTCCAACTTGCACCACTTATACCCATATTGGTTGGTATATTTTCCCATATAGGAAATCTTTTGATCCCTATCCAACATTCCACCAAAACATGGATATATAAGTTATTATAGGTCACACCATCATTGTGCAAAACCAGAATGCAGCCTTACGCCTATATAATTTACCATCCTGGATAGATTGATTTCCGATCCGTAAAGCATTAAAGATTCAACCTCTATACCCTTACTCTTGCGCGTAAAGAGCTGAGTGTCAGATTTGATGGTATTTATAGTTAGCCCATCTTCTTGCGCCATTTCTCAGTCACCATGAGAGCCTGTCTCATGCAACCTTGAATGCCTCCGATGAATTTACTACCAACCATAAAATCTAGATCGTCTGCATAAGCTATCGTATAGACGCCTATTGAGTTCAGTTTCCAAAGAAGGCCATCCACGGCGATGTTCCACAATAGTGGTTACAAAACTCCTCCCTACGGTCACCCCCTAGCTTTGTTATTATAATAGTATCAACCCTACGCTCAGTAAGAACATATCTCACTTTCCCGAAAGAGATCTTGTCAAAGGCATCTTCAATGTCCATAAAGACGGATAAGGCAGTTCCCCCATTGAGAATTTCTCTTTCAGCGACTTTGACAAGCTCGTGCAGAGCGGTATCAAAAGATCTAGCTATTCTTTAAGCATACTGATATCCACTCAACGGCCTTTCCATCAGATTATGGTTCACCAGAAAGTCAGCCACCACCATCTTCATTGTCTTCAATAGAAACACGTGAGGCTAACTGGCCTGAAGGACTTATCGTCTATGTTGTCCCACTTACTCGGTTTGGGAAGAAAAACAACTTTAGTTTCCCTTTAAGCTATCGCCACGTAGGCTACGAATATTTCCCTAATCCCATCAAGCAAGGTGTTTATACCGCACTCTAATAAGGCTAATGGTGCAAAAATAGTGTTGTACTTCTGACACCATTTGGAGCAATTGCCATTTCAGCTTCAGCTCGTCTTTTTCACTTAGAGTGTATTTCTGTAAATTTTATTATTTTCGAGTCAATATTCTACTAGAGAACGCGCTGGAGGCTGTAGAGCAATTCTACATCCAAAAGTCAATTTCGAAAAATATGTTATTTACGTTATTTTTACGGTTAATGTTATTGTAAAAATTACGAACTTATATATCCTTTACATATTTTTTTGAAGCGAGTAATGAGTGAAATAGAACCCACACATTCCAGTGAGTTAATAGAGTAGACATCTTATTGTCACCGATCACCATCTTCTCTACTCTAAGAGGTCGATTAGCACTCTTAGAATTAATGCCTGCTTATGATTTGAGTAATAAAATATTTGCCTCGTCTGACCCTACCTTTGTTTTGTTTGGATAGTAAACTTTTTTTTTATTAGTTGGTCTTCTAGCACGCCTACTGCCAACTGAAAAAATGTTTGAATGTGTGCAATCCGAGGAGGTTCCTTGAAATGCCACAAATATCGTAAGTAGTGTAAGCAGTGCCAATAATGTTTAATAGTCCATGGTCGAAAGGGTAGTATTTATTGTTCAGAAGTATTTCTTTATCTGTCTGCTTTAGTGTCTTTGTTTAAGTTTGAAACTGTTGTAAAAATGTCTGGAAATATGACACTTCAACGTGAGAACATTTTGGTTGTAATTTGTCTGTATAAGCGGTTTGTTTCTTCAGTCTTCTGTTTTATTGTCAAGTTTTTGTCTTAATTCTTTTCATTGTGACAACTTATCTGAACACTATACGGCTGCAGTTACGGACAACAAACTAACATAAATTTGGAGTTAATTATTATTAAATATACTAGCGTTTCTGCTCTAATTCTTTAATTTACTCAACATCTTTACTTTCTCACTCATATATAGGAGGGTTTTGCAGCAAGGTCGGGCCATATTACTATCGTAGAGCATTTTCAATGTACTATGAGAACCTTAATAATAAATTTAATAAAGTGGCCACAGGTGCTGTATTAAGTCTTAAAGCTTTTTAAAAATGTTCTAACATGTTTGCGTAAATACATACACATCGATCTCTTTCTACGTATGTATCTACATGTTCGGAGTCAAAAAGTTCTTATATACTGTAAGTACCGTCCATATTGTTAAGATGGCGCTGTTGTATTACTATTGCGTGTTTGAAAACATTCCAAAATAAAGTCAGTTGGCTTTTGTCTATAAACATAAAGTGTACATTTTAACATATATGTACATAAATTAAGTAATAACAAATGTATTATATTTCGAAAATTATGATTTTGTGGATACCAGGTTAACGTAGAAAGCAGAGGATATGTACATGTGAACGCACATTTTTGTTCTGTTGGAGAAATTTCAAAAGTATTGGTTGGAATGTAAAAGTAGTACTGGCTATATTGTTTTGTGCTAAAATCAATTGCTAAGTTAAGTTGTTTTGAAGAATTTCACAAAATATCAATATATAGGTAAAATAGGTAATGTTTACAATAGACACTACTCAGTAGAAAGACACAGAAAATTCATGTTCTCATTCTGCTAGTATATATTACTTAACTTTTTTGGTACTCTATAAATTATCGTATGAATTAAAATTAAATTTCCTTTTTTAGTTGAAAAATATGAAGTTGACCCTGAATAAAATTATTCGCTAAATTAATAAAAATGTAAAATTATAGATATGAAACCATTTATTTGTAAAAACTAATGTATGTATACTTTACTTTTTAAAAAAAATCGTCAATTTTGTTATAAAGCTTGTCAAGTTTGTTGCAAAAATCGTCGAAATGGAAATAAATAGTTAAATCTGGCAGCAGTGTAAAAATGAGAGGAGCCCCAAAGAAAACAAGAAAAATACAATATATCAAGTGTTGCCAATTCCTAAGAAATAAAAGTACACATAGTTGTTCTCAAAGGGGTAAAAAGTAAAATTTTAAATAAGAGTGTTTAGAAAGTAATGAAAATGCATAAAAATGGGTAAAATTCAGAAACGAAAATTTTTAGTATTTAATTTAAGAATCAATTAGTTCGGTAGATATCTTAAAAATACGAATTCAAAAAAGCTAAATCTTTAATATCTTAAATGGAAATATCATAAACTTTATTCTTTGGTTATTGAATTGTAATTGATTGATTGTAAATAAGCTTGTATGCGAATTTTTAAAGTACATATGTAAAACTCTGTAATTTTTTATTAAAGGAACATATTGCAATTAAAATGCTTTTCAGGCCTTTATTTGATATGTATTTTCTTTAAGTCAAATCTATGAATTTGCAATATTTGTAAAAAGATTTCTCCTTGAATACCTAATCTCCTCTTTCCTACTGTTTTATACTGTGATTATATGTATTTATTTTCTTTCAAAATAAACTGTTAATGATTGTTTCGTCATAAAAATTCAACCTACAACATAGATTTAGATATTAAATCTATGCAAAAATAGCTAAATACAAGACAGTACCTCTTTCTTTTCTGTTTGTCGATCGATTTTTATTTTTTGTAGATATTTGCGTGGTATATTGCTACATCTCCTAAAAGAAGAAACTTTCACAAAGTCTATGGCCCTAATGCGACACTGGCAACACCTTCAAATATAATGTTTCAGGCATGGAAAATTAAAAGTTTTAAATCAGCATTTACTCAGCGAATTAAAACACCAAAAGAGCTGACGACTTTTTTAATGTCTTAATATCAAATTGAAGGTCTGTCTTATAAAAACTCTTTTATTCTTTTCGATATTTTGCTACTCCAGTATGTAGCATCATCAGGAAATAATTTTTTTTTTATAACCAATACCAAGAACCTTAAATTATGTACATATGTACTTAAATTCATATAGTTAATATTATTAGTAGCGAAATATCGAATAAAAGAGTTTTTTTTAAAAATACTTTCAAGATTGCACAATTTAACAAATTTATTGTCCTAATATTTTTAGATGAGTTAAAAAATGTTGTTGTTGGGCTTAAAGAAAAACCTCCTAAAATATTAAAACCGTTGCTCTATGTTAATTGTTCTGCCGCAATTTCTTTTTCGTTGTTTTTTATAAGCATTACTACATTTTTGCTGTTTTTTCTGTTCTCATATTTCTTGTTAGAGGCAAGTTAATTTCTGATTTTAGATTCCAGTTAATTTTGTTTTCTTTGTTAAAATTTATAGTATTTGCAATCCGGGAATTAGGATTGATTATGTGGTAGGAAAAGAAGACGAGAGAAAATTCTTGTAATCAACATTAGTGCAATCGCAGTACACTTAGCTCAATAAATATTATATAGGTACTAATGTGACCTCATATATAATCTATGTAGAAACTGTACGACCAAGGCAAATTTATATTAAGTAGACTTACTGGCGACATCCGTAAAAAAAGTAGCGGAAATGCTAAAAAAAATGTTTATATCGAATTGGAGATACTGAGGCTTAAGTTAATGTGTTCGCACTTGATTCTACCAAATATCACTTTACCTGGGTATTACGCTGATTGTTTTTTTAATGTATTCTAAAAACAGTATCTTTCGAAATATACGCAGAAAGTTATATAGTACTGTAGTTTCCATCTCTGCGAGACACTCAACAAGTAAAAAAACTTTATTTCTCATTCGTGTTTTGGTTAAATTTACTTCAGTCACTGTACGCCGGTCGTGAGAATAACTTGTGTTTTTATTATTAATTTTTTGGTTTGGAGTTATTGAAAATTAACCAGTTATATTTTTATGAATTAACAATTAAATAAAATATATATGTACATATGTTTACATTAGTTACTTACGTGGTAGAAAAATACAGGCAAATTAATTTTAATTGGTTGAAAGGAATGCATTTTCGATAAGTTTATTAAAAAAAAATTCTGTGCTTTTACGCGTTCCTGTGCTACTGAATGATAAATATTGGAAATATAACGTTCATATCATCGCCATATCTACATGTGTATATGAATACGTACACACATACATATGTATGTATATAAATGTAAATAAAATTTGGATAAAAGGTTTCAAATTATAATCTTACGGATTAAAAGCCCGCACTACTGTGTTCTATCTTGAAAAATGTAAGTATGAACACTACCCATGCAAGCATACACACACACACGTATATATCTACATATGTAAATACATTGCAGGTAATATATTACTTAATTATTTAATCATTTTTATAAAAACTGTTGTTTTTATTCACATTTCGTATGTACACACATTACTATCCCATGCATACCCCAACACCATCACATTTATTTTCCATAAATATGTACGTACACACATACACGCCTTTGTTTTTGTTTTCTTACACCGATTCATTCTACTTCATTTTACTTTATTGTGTTGCTTTGTTGTGTTTTTCTCTCATGTTTGTTAATTTTCGCTATGTTTGTCGGTTTTAACAATTATTTTTTAATACTTGCGTTTTTGCTGTTGTTACTGTAGTTGTAGTAACTAACACAATTTTTACTGTAATCCGCTGTAACTCGTCAAAAACAACGTTATGGCAATGTTTTCTCTGGGCTAGGTATAAACAAAAAAAAAAAAAAATATAAGTAGAAATAAATCTCAAGTTAATTACTACAACTTTGAAACCACGCTTTTATACATACTTACTTGTGTTGGACTTCTCATGAATATATGAACTTACATATGTACATATGAGTATGTATGTATGTATGTATGTACACTGGGAGCCTCACAAAAAACGTTTTTGAAATAATACCGTATATAATAAAGATACACACATACTCACAAATTTATGTACACACATTGTTGAAAAGAAATAAAGCAGAAAACAATATGAAACTTCATTCTTTTTTTTACTTTAATTGCAAACTATTAAAAATAAAATTATGTTCTTAACATGAATCAGAGTTTTTCAACCGCTAAATTTTGAATAAAAAGCTGATAATCTAATAATTTTATTTAATTTTGTATCGTACTCAACTATAATGAGAAAAAACAACATGAACTTAAAACCAATACTGGTTTGTACTTGTAAATATTATTTTGTTTTTTCATAATTGTATCTTTCCTCCGTTTATGTTGGATGTGTTGTTAATGAGATGAGTTCAATTTTATAACAAATGCGTTTAACTTAAATTAAGTTTAAATGTATAAACATCACAACGAAAAATGACACTCACTGAAGATGGCACATAGCCGAAACCGGGTTGTCTCCAAGCCAAACTTGGCAAGGGATGACGGAAAGTCGTTCCAAAATTCTACATCAAAACACCCTCTCGGAATATAAAATCAAGAATCGTATAAAAATACATTGGAAACTGACAAATGATAGTTCATAAACTTGATTTATTTAGTTAAAATATCATTTTACACTTTACGTGAACCTGAACTATAAAATAATAATAAAACTTGTAAACAAATAAAATTACTTTAATATACAAATGTGTGAGATGTTATTGAATAGTTTCATTTAAATTCAGTTTGTTATTGCAAACAGCAAGAAATGATTTTTGTTTATGGCCAGATACATTATGAGTTATCGATACATTTTGCTTCTTGCCACAATTAAGTGAAGGTGTTTTAAAAATTTTTTAATTTTCTTTGAATTTGGGATTGAAAATATTTCAAAAAGATTTCTAATCTCAATATGATGTCGACCTCGTTTTTTGCCTGCTGTAATTTTTATGGTCTGATTCTCAAATAAAAAAAAACTTTGCATATTGTAATTTTTGATTATTTATTTGTTTTGGTTGCGTCCAAGAAGTTATAGAAGTGAAACAACACATTAGAAACCTTAATTTATACGAGTATAAGTTGATCACAACATAACTAAACAAATAAAACTTGCCAACATTTCAAAAACTAGAAATAGACAAGCACTAACTATTAAATGTGAAAATAAAAAAACAAAAGCAACAACAACAACACAAATCATAAAAATTTAAAATGGGTAGAAGACGTAGAGTAGAGTAAAATACAAAAACTGGTTTTCTTTAAATTTCGATTCAAAGAACATATCAAGTGAAGAAATAAACTAAGAATGCATGTGCTATGCGTGTATGTGTGTAGAAGGCCGTCTTTTAACTCCTTTGAGGAAAAAAGTTGTTCTATTATTACCCTCAGAATAAAACATCTTCGATATTTAAGTCAGTAGAACAAACAACGGCTTTTTATAGTACGAATAAAAGTATTTCGATTTTAATTTTCATCATGTGCATTCGACAGCAACACTCCTCGATACGGACTCAGATACGTGTAATGATGCTTACATGAAAACATACACACATAGTTGTATTCTGTACGAACACATACAAACATATGAAACAAAGTTAGACAACCATTCCCAGCAGGAAAATTTCGGAAGGCTTAAGTTGATGGCTACTTACACCAGGAATGCCAAACTGGCAAAAGCGATCTAGAAAGTCAATAAAGATGCGATTTTCTTAATATTTTAATAATTTGTGTGGAAAAAGTTGTTCTGATAAGTTATCTTTAACGGGTCTTTATAAAGTCTATTGTTGCTGGGTTCTCTATAGGCCATTTTTTACTGCGTTCCAAGAAGTCTGCAGAGCAGCATGTTTGCTGTGAATTTTCCTTCATAGCACGTCGTGGTCTTGTGGTGTAATAGAAGGCTTAACTAGTATGTCTTTTGGCCGCTGGGTATATAGAACACACTCACAGACACATGATGGAACTTAGTGACATACAGTGATGTTCAAAACATAAGCCTCAAAATGCATATCTCATTATACTTAAATATACTTAAATATGTTTAATGTAACAATTTCAATTTTCTGTTCTTTAAAAGAATACATATTTTTAATTAAATTATTCACAATACTCGTCTCTAAGTGTAGGATGCTCAGCACTTGCGATAATAGTAGATAGTTTTTATCTACTACAAGTTGTTAGTAAATTATCTTAAAAACTTATCAAAATAACGGGTGACAATATCCTTACGTTAAGCTTTAAGTTGATATCGAAAGTGAATAACTCTACCTACTTTAGAGATTTAACACGACTAACATATTTCTTATTTTTTAAGATAAGCCCGTAACAACTTGTAAAGAGATTGTCAACACTTTAAACGTAAATAAAATACAATTTAATAAGTTTTAGTTTATGCAAACAATCACTGCTAGCTATGAGACATAAATAACAAAGATAAGAATTTACTGTCATAATTTTGAGCGATTTTTTATTTTCTTATTTCAATATTTTATTCAAGTTTTGCACAAAAACTTCTAAATATAAAAATTACCAGTCGACAGTCTGAAATCAATACAGTCAAGAGTAAAGAGTGCGAGACTCAATGCAAGAAAGGTAGTCGTAAATTACAAATCGGTTGCCTGAAATCAGTTCGATAAGAAAAAAATAAATTTAACTAGATGAACACAGTTGGTACATACATATGCATGTGTGTGTGGAGATGGCAGTGTAATCGTTTTGGTCTGTTTCTGGGCTAATGGTATTTTTCATCAAATATATTAAATAAAGGGCCGCTTTATGTTTAGCTCAATACTGGGGTGGCAAATTTTGCCACATGTATGCTTCAATACGACTTAATCACCTGACTGGAATCTCACTGAAAAATAAACTTAAAAATCTAAGTGAAAAGATATGTGCAGACGCAATGCGCCACAAGAGTTCACGCGCAAAATATTGATATGCTCACAAATACAGTATGCTCACAAAAACTTTGCTTTCTATTTTATTTAGAATTTATTAATTTAAAGTAATTTAAATTTAAATATTATACAAAATGGCATACAATTATTTTTGTTACATCCATTTTCGTAGTAGGAAATTGATTTTCATGTGTATTTGGCGTGGTTGTGAAAGAAGTGCCTCCTTATCTTAACACCACCATGGCAAAGAAAGCCTTGTATGCTCACACGTACTTATGTGCCTACCTACTTATATGAACACAACTGTACAGAATAGTTAGCTAAATGGAGAATTCTGTTTTTTTGTATTTAAACGAATATTACAAGTTAAAGGTAAATACTTGAATTTGAACAAGAACAACTTTAATGTGTTTACATTGCTGCAGTTACAGTGTCGTAACGTGATACTTGCAATCAATGTTGCCGTTTTTGGTATTTTAATCAAAATGATTTATTCTTATTACTCTACTGGAGATGTGAACTTTTTTTATTTTGTTAACTATTTTTAGCAAATTTATATTTTTATAAATCTGTTTGCTTGTTGAATTCGCAAATTACGTTTTATATGCGTGTTTTATTACGTATTGAGGTACAAATTGTATAGTGCTGTTACAGATCAGCTGACAAAATCAGTCACATAAATAAAGTTCGTTACTGTGTATCTAATATGTAGCGTAACTGTTGTAACGCAAAGATCTAGAGAATATCATACTTTGTCACTTTGCAAAATCAAAGAGCTGACTCGTTTGCTTTCGTTAATACGTTTTCGGTAACTAACACCAATAGTTCAACGTTGCTGAAGGCTTCAAAATAAAACTACATGCATCTAGTAATGTTAACCTTTTTTAAACTAGTTTTCGTTACTTTTGATACATTCCACTTCCTCTGATAGCACTCATCATTTAAGCTGTTGTTAAAAAGTGTATTAATGGCACATTTAATGTAATGAAAAACCTCAACTGTTCTAAAGGAAAGAAAACCCAAAAACTACTCTTCTTCTAAATTTCTAAAGAAAAGAAAACCCAAAAACTACTCTTACAGTTATAATCGAAGAGTACTTTAACTTGTTTATAATAAAGTGAATTTTGTTTTTTAAATATTAAAAACCATTGCTTATTTTTTATTGTTCATCTATATACATATGTATGTATGTGCACGTATTTTTCTAATCCTAAGAGGAGAATATGGACAATAACCGGTTGTTTATTTCAAAAACGTAACTTTTTAAGAAACAGATTTAATTTTAGATGGCTCGATGTAACTTTTTTCAATATACCACTGGCAACACTGATAAAAAACCAACAAGAAATAACAAAAAAATCAGAGCCAGATATGAATAGTTGCCAGATAAAATTGGTTGAAAATCGTTGAATTTTGTGGGAAAATCGCCCTTGTTAGGTCGTTTTCAATTGCATTTTAGACATGTTCCATTGTAAATGAGCTTTTTTGCAAACAGGATTTATATTTAAGGAATTTCAACAAATGTCTTCGTGCTCGCCAGGCATGGGTAAAAATCGTTTCGTTTATTTTAACTCCGTTTTTAAAATAGTTATATGTATATACGTATGTATGTATGGAACTTTAACCCATAAAGGAAAATTAATGAAAAACCAATATTTTCTAGTTTTTCGCGAATTTTGCAATTTTTTGTGCAACTTTTAAAACTTTTCTTTCCATAAAAAGCTTCAATAGAATAGCTAGGGTGTCAAATTCTGGCTTGGTGCAATGAGTTTCAAAAATGATAACTCCAAACGCAGAGGTTCCTAGTTATAATACCAGATCGGGTATCGGCTTTATAGATGAATGGTTAACGCGAGAATGTGTTGACATTCAAAATCTCACAGAAAAATCATTAAAGCTAGAATCAAAACAAAACATGTGAACAATAGTTTTAAGTTATAAATATTCGTGGCGAGTTTATCGGCTGTGGGCCATCTTCAGTATCATTTTTCGTTCGGAACACTGAAGACACATAGTTGAAACCGGTATGTCTCCAAAGAAAGTTTGTCTCCACGAAAGGCAAGACAAAAGTTAGTTTCAAACGTCTATATCAATCAAATCAAAAATCGTTTTTAAATTTATTTTTCGAAACCCTTCATTTTACAGCAAAAGTCGTCCAATCATCAAAAGGTAATTCTTGAGTAAAAAATCGTTGAAATGACGATTTATTGTCAAATCTGGCAACAGTGCACGTATGTTTGTCATTCCGGCAGTCAATGCATGAACATTCAATAATGCTGCTGGGGACAACCATAAATGAAACTCTGGACGAACAAACACACGTTATAGTTTTCAAGGAGAACCACTTGCCAAAATGAAGTCTGGAGTTAAGTTGCTTCTTTTTCTTATTTTATTAATAAAACAAAAAATGCATGCAGCATAAGAAAATCTTTCAAATGGTAACTGCAGTATTGTGAGAGTACAGCATGCAACTCTAAAAAATTTCACATGTCTTGCGGCAATTTAACTAAAAAAGTATAATTACCAAGCCCACATAAGAGTGTACATGAACTAATCTTAATGCTTCTGTTTGTAGTTTTAGATCCAATAATTTGTTGATGCATATGTACGTACGTAAATACATACATACTATGTATACATACATATGTATGTATGCACTTCGTAAATATTAAAGTTATAGTAAACTGAGATAATTTTAATCTAATTGCCAAATGTCATTCAACATTTACAAAGTTATGCCAGAAGCAAGACGAATTCATTGCAAGATGACCTTATTTCTGCAAAAATACAAAAACAACGAGCCTCTTGTTTTTGCTTGTTGTTTTAAGACCTTCTTGATACGTGGTACTACTGCGACTTGGCTTAATTGGCACAATATAAAATTCGAATTTTTCCCATATGACTACCTTCATTTCACATATGTACTATGTTCACTTTAATTTTGTTCTGTGTTAAAGTTTCATTAAATAACGACTGTACAGCACAACATATGATCGTCCACAGTAATGTTCCCAAATATTGAATATATGTATGTTAGAGAATACTTCACAACATTTCCAGTTTTCACAGGAAGGTATAAACAGCAGTTTATATAAACAATTTACGAGTTTATATGTTTGAATGACTCCCAACACGTTTAGAAAGACTATGCCGCAAGCATACATATGTAGAACTGGGAAAGAAATTCCTAAACAACTAGGCATCATTGATATTGAGTTAAATTTTTCCATTCTTTTGTGAAATATTCAGGCTAACTTTATGGGCTCCTTTTCGCCCCCCTTCTTTCCAGGAATTGATTTCAGGCAGCCGATTTGTAATTTACGACAGCCTTACATTCATTGGAGTCTCGTAGTTCCACTTGTTTTTACTCTTGGCTGCAGTGATTTCAGACTGTCGGCCTTCTTTCTCAGCACGGAGTATCTTGTAATTGCTAGCATTTAGCATTTAACAATTGTCCGCCTGTGGTCCTGTGCCTTATGGTAGCCAGTGCTAAACATTTACACACAATATGTGCCACCCTTTCAGCCTCCTCCTCAGGAGTATCTTTGGAGACTGACCCGTCCACCCCTGGCGAGGTTTTCTTGTCCATCCACCAGAGTTCCTACAGAGATTAACCTCTCTGCCTCTTGTGAGGCTTCATTGCCCATTCCTATCGGAATCTCGCGGTCCAACGCCTTAGAAGTACCTTTAAAGATTGACCTGTCCACTTTTTGCGAGACATTCTTGTCCATCTCTTCCTGATTCCTTCCTTGGCCAACGAAGTTTCTTCAGATTTTAACCTGCGCCTCTTGCTAGGCTTTCTGATTCATCTCTGTAATTAAGGAAAAGATGTCCCCCACACAGAACAGTATGTGATTTTTTAACACTTTTTTTTTAATTTATTTGAATTTTAATTGATTTAACTGTAAATAAACATAAGTTGCGTTGGTTGACATTCGTAGCAGAAACTTTTAACGTGTTAGATTCATGTCTAGTGATTTTTGGTGGTATTGGTAAAAATATGCGTACCATGACGTTTGATCCCTAAAATATTGAGTAATCTGATGACATTCAGCCTATTTCTTGTGTAGAGATGGGTTTTTTGAGTTGAGCTCACAGCTAGGTTCCCTTCACACGTGAATTCTGCATTCAGATTGGGATGAACAGTGGATTGATTTAGAATTTCATAGGTTGATTTACGTCTATAGGTTTTGCTGATTGAATTCAATTTACTTATGAGATGATTTCACCGTGTAACCAGCACTTTATTCGAACAGTCTTTAAAAGAATTCTTCTACCCATTAGTTCTTTAACTTTTGCTGCCACCTGGGTATAAGAGAAGTAAGCCTTCGAGGTCATTTGAAGTAAATCTTAGAGGTCTGATAGTATGTGCGTATGTGGGTGATTTCATAAATCGCTATCATTCTAAAAACATTCAATGGATGGTAAATCTGTTTCGCTAATATTATTTTGCTTCCGCACTTTCCTTTTGTCTACGACCCATTTGAATAATTGAATGAGTAAGGATCAAATGCGCTGAATGTCTGACCTTTAATAGCAGTGAATCGTAACTGTTGGTTCTCAGAAATAATTTTTTTTAATTCATTGATTCTTTCTTCAAGAAAATTACAATAAGTTTTCAAATCTCAATCCTAGTTGTTATATTTATTATTTACTTCAAATGTAGTTACTAAACTGTTGTATTCAAATCTCAGATTATTTTATAATGGGTTAAAATGGTCGTCTCGCAAGGTTCCGGGTATCGATTTTTCTTAATCTCTACAGCAAATCCCGGGCATAGGAGTTGGGATGGACTGATAATTTGCTTACGTGTTTGCATTAGTATTTTTTAATTTCTTCTCGGTCTGTGGGAAAATTTAAATCCCGGTGAATATTCTCATTTCGTATGTGCCATGGAGTGCAGATGATTAGTCGTAGTAATTTAGACAGTCTTCTTTGTAACTTCTGAAAATTTGGTGCGCAAGCTGTACCCTCGCTGGATGCTGTATGTCTATATAGGTTTTATAATGGATTTGTGCAGGAAAATTTTATGCTCCAGGGCCAGAGTTCAGTTGGAGCTTATAAGCCAATGCAGCTAAGCTCATATTAATAAAAGTTTTAAATTTAGAACTTCATATTGCTACCGCGTTATAATTTTGTTTCTAATAAAATACATTAAATTTGTAATTAACATTATTTTCCTTGAAACGTTAGCAGTTCTGTACGTATTTTTTGTCTATTAAAATACGGTACAAGTAAGCAAAATGAAAAGAAGAAATTGACGGTTAGTATTTTACATTAATTTTAAAAATAATTAATTACTTTCAAAAATATATTTTAATGCCGAAATTCTCTCCATTTTTGGAAATTCACACGCACAACTTTTCAAGAACAAAATAAAAATATTGTATTTCAAAGCTAATTGAGTGAACTGAAGTGCACACATACATATGTAAATGTAATTGCCTCAATTAAGGCGCATGTCTGAACATACTATTACATAACTTGCAAGATCAGACAACGTGAGATTAAGTAAATTATACACATATGTATATGTACATACATACTTATGTACATAGTTACGTTCAAAACAATGTATTACATGCATTTTTAGCGGTCCGGCTTATTTTCTTGAATGTTAACTAAATATTGTAAATACAATAGTTTCAATTGCATTTGAATATTTCTAAATTCAATAGTCAATGAGTAACAATAAACTTTAGCTATCACGACTTCAAGTCAACCCAACACACGTATGTATGCAAATATGTATGTATATTCATTATATGCCTGCATACAATCATCCGCACTACGAGTACATTGTTTAAATTGTATGTGTGAGTGTGTGCAAGTCCGGTAATAATGGAACAATAGTTGAAAAAGGAAAAAATTATGTGATATCATGAAAAAGGAGAAAACACTCTTACTTTCATAAAATAGCTGCCAGAGTTCAGTGAGCTCGTCGTCAGTGATAATCAACGGCTAAAATACAACTTGCTATAAATATCTGTAGAAGGAAAACTGCACACAAACTCGCAGATACTGGAAGTATGCAGCCATTGTAAAACATTCACTTTCTTTACAATATGCAACAGCAACAACATGCTTACAATTGTGGAAGGAGATCTAAAAAAATGATCTTTAAGCAAATGAACTTAATTTGAAATGAAAATAATAATAAGAAAAGTTCAGTTGGCTAAATGAAAACGAACACTTGCAATTCTTTTGTTGCATTGTTTGCTGTCTTCCTGTGAATATTACGCCACACAAAACTGAAAATGGTGAAAAAGGAAAAATAGTTGTAGAAACTGAGATGATGAGATAAGAAGTCATAGACTTTAAAATACTTCAAATGTGAGGTAATAGGTACAAGGAAAATGCAAATAGTTTTGCATTCACTTTCGTTGCAACAGTCAGTACAAAAGTAACTTGGAATAAATAAAAAAAAAAAACAAGAACGGGAGGAAAATATTTTAGGAATAGGCGATCAGTGTTAAAACGGTACAAGTATTTACATACTCGTACACACGTGAGGTAATAGGTACAAGGAAAATGCAAATAGTTTTGCATTCACTTTCGTTGCAACAGTCAGTACAAAAGTAACTTGGAATAAATAAAAAAAAAAAAACAAGAACGGGAGGAAAATATTTTAGGAATAGGCGATCAGTGTTAAAACGGTACAAGTATTTACATACTCGTACACACGTACATACGTACATATGTATGTATGTATGCAGGTTATGAAAATTTCCCTTTTACCACATTTTGGTGCTTTTTAGATACATTTGTCGTAAAGTTATTATACGTTATTATTCCATACAAAAACGTAGGTACGATGAAAACAAAACAAAAATGTCAAAAAGTCATTGTCTCTTCTATTTCCCACACAAACGTTAAAGACGAAGTGGATCCGTCACAATTTGCTGATATTTTGCTTAGTCACATTCAATTACACATGATTGTTGTTCGCTTTATTCGGAGCCAGCACCAGCAACAGCAGCCAGCAATCGTGACTACGTCAGTACACAGCTGAAGCAGCTACACCAAGTTCGTGATTGAATGTAGGCCAAAATACTGTGTTGTCGTCGTAGCAAGTCAGCTTCATTCATATTCCAGGAAAAAATCAACTTTAAATAGTAAAAACAACAGCAGCAATGGAAAATCTTAACAAACGAATTGATAATAAATAATAAGTAGTTGCAGTACTGGAAAACGTTAACTGAGTTATGCAACATCATTTATTATATGAATACATATGAAATATTAAAAAAAAAATTTAAAAGGGATGAAATTGGGCCATATGAAGGGGGTTTTGCTTGTTGAATAATCACACACAAGTGTAAGAGAGGTAATCCGAAAAAATCAACGTTATAGCTTTTTTACACTTACGCACATCTTTGAGGAATGCATGGAAAATCTTTCATCTTTTATATTTATTGTCTCGTGATAAAGCAAATAAAAAAAGTAAGGCAAATTGAACTACTAAAATATGCAGAATAAGTTAAAGTTACGCTGGAGGACGAAGATGGTGAAAAATCCACGGATCCTAGCACATTTGTCAATATATCACTTTAGAATCGGTACGGAACGTCTTGTACGATGAATAAGCTAAATAAAGGGTCATCCAAATGTGACGCCTAGATGTCAGCACTATATAATTTTTACACGTGACATTTTTTCAAATGACATAAGCCATTTTGTTTTATTAGAAGGTAGTACAGTTTTAACCATGGACAGGTACACATTGCAACAACGCGTTTACATCATTAAAAGTTATTATGAAAATGGGCGTTCTTTGTAAAATACTCATCCATTGTTTTCAAGCAAAATTTTGTTTAGTGACGTAGCTCATTTCAGAATGGATGGATTCGTCAATAAGCAAAATTGTCGTATCTGGGGTGATGAAAATCCTCGTGTTATTCAGGAAAAATCTTTACACCCACAAAAAGTTACTGTTTGGTGTGCATTTTGGGCAAATGGAATCATTGGGCCATTGTTCTTCGAAGATGATGCTGGAAATGCTGTTACTGTGAATGCTGAGCGATACCAATCAATGTTGAGAGACTTTTTATGGACACAGTTGAATCATATTGATGTGTCTGACGTCTATTTCCAGCAAGACGGTGCTACATGTCACACAACTCGAGAAAACATTACGCTTTTGCGATCAAAATTTCCTCAACGTGTAATTTCACGAAATGCAGACGCAGTCATGGTGGACATTTGAATGATATTCTATTCCACTTATAATTGTAATGGATCATACTTTTAATAAAAAAAACAGCTTGAAAAAATTGCAAATAGTTTGTGTTTTATTTCAAAGAAACATGTAGGCGCGTTTTTTGGATGACCCTTTATAAGGCATCAGCTGATTTTTTCAAACGTTTTATGGTTTTATACATAACTATTTATGTCTTAAGTAAACCCACTGCGAAGAGTTTGTTTTTGAATTAAAAAATTTATGTAAAAAATAAAATAATAATATTTAATTTACAACAGAAACCACCTTCTCGCAGATTTGATGCTATTTCCTCGAAAAGATGTGAATTCCTCGGTATTTGTCGCCAAAGATCTAGCAGCATGTTTTCTTCACCTGTAGACCCTACAATACGCGGAAAAATTTAATTTTAAAATGATTTAAATTAGAATTTACCTCAATTGTTCTGTCATGCTTCTTACATTTTTTGGCATTTAGTTTTTTTTTCTTATTTAGTGTCGTTTTTCTAGTGATGACACTAAAATTATCGAAAGATGTTGAGTGGTATAAAACAATATAGGAACATCTTACAAAGATGTTGAACGAACACTTTGTATAGTTCTTATGGAAAAATGTTAACATCTTTAATCTGGAAACTTCTTGATTTTATAGATATAAAATAATTGTTGATTTTGAAGTCAAAAATCAGTTTTATTATTAATTTATTTTTTTAATATTTCGTCATCCTTCGGTTATCATCATCAGGAAATCTTATAAATAAATAAGAAACGTAAAAGAAAAACTTAACCACTGTGCACCGTTATTTGTTTGTTTTTAATACAAAATCCACAAATAAAAACTAACTTACAGAGTAACAATAAACAATATGTACATATGTACATATATTCTCCTTTGCCTTCGTATATCGTACTAACTCACTTATTTTTATTTATTACATGTTAATAGACCTGCGTGCAGTTTTTAGTCTCCGTTTTATAATTCATTCTCTTATATTCGGGTATATTAATAATATACCCGAACATTATATATCTCTTCAATATTTAACTTCTCAAAGTTTCGTGTATGTCCTCTCTTTGGACAGTGGGCCGCTAGTGCTGTTTTTTGATTGTTAATATTATGTCTACATCTAATGTCTAATTTATCTCTAGCTATTCTGGCACATTTTATTTTAAGGTGCATCAGACGCTGAACAATAAGTTTAAAAAAGAGCAATTGCTATAAATGAGACAGTTATTTCTGACGAACATATGTATGTCTATGACAGCTGTTGTGATATACATATTTACATATGTAAGGAAGAAAACAGTTCTTTAGTAAAAAGGCTGTAAATGAATTACAGTGTTTAAGTATCGCATCAGCCACATCCTCATCAGAGATTCGCAGGGAGTCAAAATCTATTTAAGAACTTATTTCAACGTGATCAAAATTATTCACAGAAACAGATGAGCCAGTAAAATTAGATTCGAAAAGCATAGCAAAAAGTTCAAGAGATTCTTGCAAGGTATTTTATTTTGATGTATCAACAATACATATCAATACTTTTACTTAAAATTAAAAATTGTCGTATGTGACATTTTTTGAAAATCGACGTTTTTACGCAAATTAGAAAACTGTTTTGAAGATCGTTGAAGTATTTATAAGCTTGTAGTTCCTTTATTTTCGATCAGAATTTTAATTTGTTAACGATTTTGTAAAGAAGAAACATGGAGCTTTCTAATCCTATAATCGAACTAAAAATGCGTTTCTTTAACACAACTGAGCCCAAGTACCACCTATTCATTCCAAACGTGCCCTCGGAGTTTGAATTGTTTTATGATTTGTAACCTATAAAGAAACCCCATTGAAAAAAAAACTTTTTTTAGTTTTTCGTGAACTTGGCAACTTTCCTTGTAACTATTTAAATTTTGCTTTCAATTAAAACCTGCCTCTGACTTTAAGAACTATTAGAAAAAATTTGCAAAGTTGAGCCAACCAAAAGCTCATATATTTTAAAGCTATTTTTGTTGAATTGTTTGAGTTGTTATGGAAACGTGAAGCATATTTTTAGAAGACCTATAAATATGAAGTTGAACTGTGTAAAAACTTCAACCTCGAATTCCTATTTTTTTTAATATGCTTCACTTTTGAAATTTTTTCATATTTTCAGGTAATAAAATTATTTTGGAATGTAATCCCATTTTATTTGCTAATTACTTTCGATTCTTTTTGATTAGTTGGTAGTAATCGCAAGTAATCCTGATCACTTTGGGATTTCTTGCAATCGTAATCAATTATTAATCATGTGAAACTAAAAATAAACGTAATATAATCAATTAGTTCCACATTTTAAATGAAAGTAATCTAATTGCTAATCATCACTTAACTTAACAGCTTTGATTTAAACAAAATAGTTGTGCATTGAAAGTAATCGATATGTACGTACGCATAGGGTGACCAGATAAGAATGATAGGAAAATATATTTAAATAAAAACAAAACGGTGTGAGATATCAATTTAATTCTTGCTTTAGTTTGCAGCAACACAGTGCTTCAAGACGATTTTTTGGGCTAAATCCAAATCTCCGGCCAACATATCCAGTGCTCAGTTAGCAAAATCGAGACATTGTCTATGGTTGTTCCGCTTCAATTCTTGCCTTAGCAGAATTTTATTCGTATCTAGGTCCAAATCAAACCGCAGTAAAATGCGGGTTGACTCTGACGATCCCGAGTTGACATTTCTGGGTTTTATTCAATACTGGCCCCATCAATTTTTATCTGGTTGGTTGTTTAGCGCCCAAAAGGCGGTCAAGTTCTTCCACGATGCTACAAATTCCCTACGCATCGAAACCATGATAACGACCGACCTTATGACGAAATTAACGTTGCTCACTAGTCACTGAGCCGGAATTTCGATATTTGCTAAGCATTTCCATACGTTGGGCAGCCGTGAAACTATGTATGATGAAATGGCAAACTCTACTAAATATTTCGACAGCTGGATGGCATTGGTAACTTTGGCAGCTTCTGCAATACAACAATTTGAAAAATGTTGATTCCTATTTGGTCACCCTGTATTTTCTTTAGTAAACAATTATAATATTTTTCCTAGTGAAAGCGTTCGTAATCAGTATTGTTGCTGTTAAAGAGCGTAAGAAATTAATAAGTGAAAAGTATTGCTGGCAATAATTTGTTTTAATAGTCGTGATATGACGTTTTTTTTTCAAGTTTCATTGTCCGATTGTATGTACTCGTACAATAGTTGTTTATATAAACGCACCTATGTATATGCATGTATGTATGTGTGTGCATTAGCGTTATTGCAGCAGTTAATTTTTTTATATTCCACAGCTGATACGCATCAGTGAAGTGAATCATTAATTTCATTCGTTGTCTATTTATAGAAGATATGCTGCCTGCTTGCGTAGTTATTGCCTGATCCCCAAAAAGACAATACATACATACATGTACATATTTTGCGTTTATGTCAAAATATTTGGTAAAATAAGCGTGTGTAGCGCTTCACCGAAATTTCATTAAGTTACACAAGTTTCTATATAACAAATTAGGCAATATACCAACATTATTACATTATTTAATCTAATTTTATCATCCTATGTTGCCAAAATGGTTAACTCCATTTCTATCTTTTATAAACAATTTTTCGAGCCCTAATCCTCCAGGATAGAAGAATGAACCGATAGTCTCACTGTCGTCTGAAAAGGGATTTGTTCTAAGGGGATGATTTCGAGTTTGGCGTGTGGTCCATAGTTCGCCAACAAGACTTAAGAAAGCCAAGAACTTTCTCATTTCTACATCCCATTACTTTGACGCCGTTTGACCTCTTAGCAGCATCGAACGCAGAGAAAGAGTTGTCCTACTTAAGAGCTAGCTTATCAATCAATCTGGGTGGGATCTCTTCTTCCAAAGTTAGCCATCTATCATTGATCATTTTGCCACCATGGTGGCTGCGATCAATGATGATTACCTGTAGCTCAGGAGCTGATGTCAAGGTACTTTAAAGTTTTAACCGCTTGCTATGAAGTACCTGCGCTTCACCTGACTTCTGCCGTTTGCCGCTAGGATTGTCCGCGGGGCCCTTCAAGGTGTCATTGCTGACAGACTTTGCTTTATATTTTAATACTTATTGAAATTTTCTTCTAGAAAGATTCAATGAAATAAAATTAAACGTTTAAAAAAAAAATATTCTTACTTGCCTTAGTACGTCTGTTTGGTTGTTTGGCAACTCTAAATCTGTGATTTGCTTTAAGTAGAATAGCAAAAAACAGCAAGTGTTGCCAATGTTTGCACAAGCTATTGCATATTTATTGTAGAACAGTTTATGGGATTTTTTCTTTTAAATTTTTAAATAAAATAAATTATTTTTGGCTAATTTGTTTATAAATATTTTTTTATATCTCTGAAATAGTTTCCACATTGTTGTGCCAATAAAAAAGTTTTCGGAAATGCGAATACACAAGCACCAACACACATGTATAAAAAACAAACACGGATGTTTGAATAATAACAATTAAAGCTTTTCTTCACTAGTTTTTGATGAACATGTATGTGTGTATAGAAAAATGATTAGGAAAGAATTTAAATCATAATAATTGATTGGCTTAAATAATTTACACAAATAAACTATTTTAAGGCCTGTTAGGTATGCCCCTAATAATAGACGGACTATTTATTTACGTGTTGGAATGCTTCAAAAGTACAACTTGACAGAGTAAATAAATCTGTTTTTAAACAAAAATACGACGTGCTTAGACAGACTATGTCTGTTGTCGTCGTTGCGTTGACCACTTACCCAAATGTGTGCGTAATGACTCCTAAACTTAATAAATTAATGAGTAAATTGTGTCGTTTTATTTGTTTTCTTGTTGGTTAAAGAGAAAGTCTTGTGTCTCACACTTATGAATGTATGTTGTTGTCGTTTCTGATCAGATGTTGCGAACGCTGTTACTACTGCTGTCACATTTTCATGTGCAGACTTTGCAAAATTCAAATTTTATAAATTAAATTTAAGTTTAATAAATAATGCTAAGCTCTTTTACAATGAATTACAAAACTCAAATTAAATTCGATGTGATGTGGTGAAGAATTTCTGGAAAAAAATGCATATGTGCTTACGATTAAAACAAAATTGAATTCATAATCGATTTTTAAAAAAATGTAAATACTTTTGCCTTTAATTGCAGCAAAACAATAGTTGGTGCTTTGAAAAACTAGTCGATAAATATTTTAGTTTGATAATAAATATACATATATTACAAAATTTGAACAATTCAGAACAGAAGGCAGAGAAGCAACAATGTCCGAACGTCGTGGTACAAAAGCTTTAGAATTATGGTGCCGTCGCATTACGGAAGGATATCCCGGCGTTAAAATTGATAATATGACAACTTCATGGCGAGACGGTTTGGCGTTCTGTGCTATGATACATCATTTTAGACCAGATCTAATGTAAGTATATCATTTCTAATAGATCAAACTTGAAATGTCTACTCGTTCTAGACGTAAAAAGAGAATTCGCATAACCGATTTTAATTCGAATATGACTCTAGAACATTTTAGGGCCAATGTTACAACTTGCCTTTAAAGTTCGAGTTAGCAAAAGCTAACTTTAGCTAAAGTAATAAATTCAGTGTCCTTTAGCTATTATACGTGATTACAACTCCCTTGTAAAGTGAAATTAATCTTTTTGAAAGTATAGCAGTGCAAGAGCGAACACCGACTACTTTTACATATTTGTTTACTGGCAAGAAAAACCATTGTGATATTTTTATGTTCAAAAATAAATTTCTAGTTCTTTAATATAAAATAAACGCGGTCTGTTTTTAAATTTTTATATAAATCACACGTGAAAAGTTAAAGGTAAGAAAATCTTGCCTTTAGCTTATCGGAGAGTTTTATCTTAAAGTAAATTTACTCATAATAACGACAAACGAATAATTCGTCCGATAACTTCTTAACTTTAACTATCGAAAAGTTGTCTTAACGACGACCCTGAAGCTGTTTTGTTCTTTTTTTGATTTTATGAATGTTTATTAAAATACTTCCATTTCGTACCCCGTTTCCGTATTTACTTGTGGGAAGTTTTCAGATCGGAAAGTCTGAAACAAATAATTCCATCCCTTCGCGAATTGTAAGTAAAAAGTTTTTCTGTAATTTAATGTTAACGAAGTTTGCACTAATTACGTTTTTATTGGATTATTCCCATCAAGCAACAACTAAATATCAAGCTAGAAAAATCAGCTTTCAAGTGAAACCCCGCATTAAAAATTCATTTATCGAAATAAATTAATATTATTTAATAGTGGCACTTTCAATAAAAGTTATAATAGCATCGCTATAATGTAAGCATGATCAGCGAAACTTGTTCAGGGTACATTAGAGACAATTAGAGAATGCAACTGATCCATTTATAATTCCGGAGTATATAGATCTATCGAAAACTATAATCCACTTTGTGAATATCGAAACAAAACTTTTTTTCTCCATTATTCTACAGTCTCTTCACTGCCATCCAAAGGCTTTAAAGAGAATTGCTCGAAGGCGATTTAAAACAGATAATATGAGCGTTATCTCAGCCGTAATTTGATACTTTGACTATTTTTAGCTGTGATCTGAAGTCGCTTCATTATCATAATTTCTTAATATCCGGCAAGCTCCTGATAAGTCTTATCAAAATTTATTATTTATTCTCACAGTTCAAAGACGGTAGAATTAAATTTTCCAGACCAATTTTTTTTCATTTTAATTGTGATCAGCACGTTTGAAATTCAAACGCAATTTATATTTAATTTTATTGCTTTCAGAGATTTTGAAAAATTGAACAAATCAGAGGTGTACTACAACAACACATTGGCATTTACAACAGCTGAGAAATATTTGGGCATACCTGCACTATTGGATGCCGACGACATGGCCACTTACGAAGTACCTGACAGATTATCCATTCTAACGTATCTGTCACAATTTTATCAAGTTTTTGCAGCACAAGGTTAGTTTTCCTTTCTTCCATTTTTTTTTTCTAAGTACCAGTAACTATGGAACTACACAGTAGAGTATTTGTATAGCAGTTGAAATGTAGAATCGTATCTCGTTCGGGTCGATATGCCGCTGTTTCGAATGTTTAAATGATAATGAAAAGGTCACAAAAAATTAAACCTGATCCTGATGTATTCAAAACCCCAAGGTACCCCAGACACTACTCGCTATGACCTGAATACATATTTCTGCTGGCGAGAAATAAAAGGACGGCGTTTCACCACCATTAACAAGATAAGAACTGAATTGGTATGTGGGAAAGTTTCAAAAGTGTGTTAGATAATGTTAGGAATTTATAAAGCAATCCAAATGTGTATGTATGTATATGCAGCTTCTTTCCCGCGGGCTCCTTATGCAGATCACGGGAACACAGCTAATAATTCAAACCCTTAATTTAATTCTTGTTATTTTTAATAATTTAAATATGGATATGGAAACATGGATAAAGTTTCAAAGCTTCCCGAGATAAATTTATGCAAGCAACATACGAACGTAAGAGCGGTTAATTTTGAAAGTGGCCTAAGTCCATTTACCATAAACGTAATTGTTGTAATTTGTAAAATCAAAATTATTCTGTTAATTCAGAGTGATATAAAGTTTTATATTCATTTAAAGATTCTTGTAGAGTTGCTCACACCTTTCTGACAGAATCTCACAATTGAACAATATTCGACAGAAGGGCCGAAAGGCATCATAATGCTAGTAGAGGTCATCCCCGTATATCAATGCACTAGAAAACAAGGCCAATCGCAAGACTAGAATACAACGATCAAATGGATTTAACATTTTAATTTCTTCCGCATGCTAAAATTCAACAAGAGAGTGACGACATGTTGTGTATAAATTATTCGTCCATGAACACGTACAAATAAAAGCCAGTGTTTCCTCTTTGGATTAGTACAATGTTTTTTTAAACAATTTTAACAGAAAATGGGAAAATCTAAAATGTTATTAATTTAGTTTGCCTTTTGTGTCTTTGTTTTCTTTCAAATTAGCGATTCGAGTAAGCAGACACATGCACATGGCGCATAAAACATACGCTTCCATTTTTCGAATATAAGTTCGAAATGTAAATGAAACGCATGAAATTAGAGTTTTAAGAATCGCATAGGCTTTGATTGTCGCGTGAGGGAACGCTGAGTATAAATTTATTCATTCCAGAATTACACTTGCGCCACTTTCAAAACATAAACAGAATATGTATGTATGTATGTTAGATATGTACGTATGTATATGCACATGAGTTTAAAACTTATTTACATTATTATTTGTTTATTTATAGTTGAAGTATAGTTAATTCATTTAAATTACCGCGAATAAAAAATTAGTTTATAATTCTCTGTACGTTTGAAACAAAGAGAAGAAAAATCTGATTTGGAGACTGCTGCAACCAACCGACTGTTCCATTGCTCGAACACGCAGTGATGCATTTTATGCCTGCTACAATGAAATTTTCACAATGGAAAATGTCGATACAGCCTATTGTTAGTATTTGGTTTTTTTTTATTTAACAAAAGCAATTTTATATTTGAATGCTACAGTTTTGAATAAAATTACATTTATTTTAAATTCGTACTCCATGAAAACCATCTTTTGAAATGATTGCATGACTTTATTAATTACTCAATACCTGCCCCCCTCGTATTGCATCCCAACACACAGCCCGGGTGAAAGTACACCGGAAAATATTTTTCAAATAAAATCGATCGAATTTGACAAACGTAACCGAACAAATTATATGTTTGTCGAAGTAAACAAAAAGTATTGAATTAAGCTTTTCTGCGCCGCAATGGATTATTATATGTAATTGCGATTTACGTTCAATTAAAAGAAGGTCATGTGTCATACAAATGTGTCATACAGCGGATGATTCCGAGTTATGAACCAGGGTGAATTTTTAACCATTTGTTTTGTATGTAGCCTTATCTTGTAATATGAAGTTCAAACTTAAGAAATGTGCCATGCATTGCTTTTGACTAGAATACAAAACGTGAAATGCCAAAAGAGTCGTTTGTTCAATAATTAAAAGACAAACAACCATCAGCCCACAGGTGAAGCAAATGGGTTTGCCTTTGTGTGAATGGTTTCTATCGTTTTTAAAATTAGATAGATCCCCCTTTGTTGCCTTTGAGAATCAGTAGCACGTTACGTTCAATAAATGTATGTCAATATCATCTTTACCATCTGAATATTTTAGAAGACTACAATGAATTTAAAAAGGTATTTATTTACTTTAATTTAATATTGAGAACAAAAATTGCAGCTGAAAAGTTTTGTAATATTTGCAAACGTTAACAAATGCGAAACACCAACAAAACGCTATTCAAGTTTGCAAACAAAAAATTAAAAATAAAAAACTATTTATTTCTCAACAAATGTTTGGTACTGGCGCACAGTGCTTTGCTTCATACAAAAAAAAAATTATACAAATAATATTAATTATTATGAACATACTATTTTGCGAAAGATAAAATAAATTTTGGAGAACGTCACCGGACGACACAAAAGTATGACAAAGAGTTTTAAGCAAAAATTTATTTTCAAGCGATATTTATGCCATTATGTATGATATAGCACATCATCCAATTGGTGGCCTTGGCTTCACTGTCAGTGCTTCAGGATGATTTTTGGGCGAAACTCAGATCCCTGTCCAACATTGGCTTCAAAAGATGCTCAAACGTTTCCGCGGTGCGACGAATTGCCTGCGCCCTAAAGACATAATGACGTCCCACCTCACGACAAAATTCACATTCCGTATTTAGAACTGATTTCTAAACGTTCGGCAGGCATAAAATTATGAAAATCAAATGGCAAACGCTTCTGAATAACTTTACAGCTGGATAGGTTGGTAACCTTGACAGCTTCTGATATATAACATCATACATGGCTTGGCTTGAACTACTTTCTAACATAATTAGCACTTAGGCTAAGATTTCCAATTTTTATTGATCAACAAATATTAATACAGTTTTGTAAAATAATGAAAAATATATCTCGCATAGATTTAACTTTGATCGTTCTTCCGTTGCTTCAAAACCTCTCTATTCGTAAGTAAAAAGCAGGGCTGTGTAATTAATTTATACAGTTTTCTAATGCGTATTAACACTTGGAAGTTATAACTAGTGATGGCAAAAAAAAAAAAAATTATAATCGAATTAATCATGACTAATCGAACCGAGAAATGACTAATTGCAAGTAATCTGAACAACGCAACCGATTAATGGAATAATTTAGCTGAGGAGTAAATAGATCATGAGCAACATAAAAAATTATTTACAGTATTGCAGAAAACGTAGGTCGGTTTATTAAAATGATCGTTTTGGTTCAGAGTTTAAGTGGTTTTATAAATTAATTGGTTTTCATACAGAATTGGTTAAAATAAAAATAGAAGACACGCGATTTTTCGGTAGCGGTTGCGCCTACAGAAGTTCCAATCAGAATAACATTTTTTGTGCAAGTGCGTCAATATAACAAGGTTAGGGTAACACTGTTTTCGTTTCAGCCCATGCGTCGCAAATGAATGACCAGTTTTAGCCATTTCGCTTCTTACGTTTCTCATAATCGCAGACAGCGGTAACAGATCTTGAAAATGAATTTTTGTTGAATCTGTAGTTGAGTAAAGAAGATGCTGCCAGTACAAGTTATTAATTTGCCACCAAATACGTTACCGTTGCATCCGAAAATAAATCAGCGGCACATCACAGGTCTTCAAAGTTTATTAATTATTTCTTCTCAAATATTTTAGAAATAATGGATTAATCGAAGGAGAACTTTACGACACAAAATAATCGATTTGTAATAATTTTTCGATTACTCTTGCCATCACTAGTTATAACCAACCTTTAAAGAAAATGTAGTTTTGAGAATGCAATTTTTTCTTTTTCTTTTTCAATTTTATAGAAAGGCCAGCTTTTAAGTAAAAAGAGGCATCTCTGGCAGCCTACTTGGAAGAGTGTTAGTCTTCTTGTTGGTGCAATTCCCACGAAAGACTTTGGTCTTGTACACTTTCACGGGCACAACAATTCGTTACTATTCTCGGTTATTTTCAGATTTAGTTTGAATATAAAATGTTTTTGTATTGCAACATTTCAAAGTTATGAACAATTAATAAACAATAAAGAGAAGTAACGAATTTGTCATTTCCCGTGTTTGCATTTATTGCAAAACCATTTCAAGTATTTTCAGCCGTTTTTTTTAAATGTGAATATTTTTTTTCTATTCTATTGTTCGATTCACAGCCCCCTTGACTTGTTGGTTTATTGTATTACTTTACAATAAATACAAATTTGATGTTTGTGGCAGAACTTAATATATTTCTTTTTAATTGTTGTATTGAATTTTATGCCAGCCATAATTCTGATAGCAGTGCACGTAAATAATCAAAATTGCAAATAATGCTTTTAGTGGATTAAGTTTATAAATCAAAATAAATACATATATATGTATGTACATATGTGTACATGTGTGTGTATGACTATGTATTTTAATAAATTCTTGTTAAGGACGTTTCACATTATTCTACAAGTGTTTGGGGTTTCGTTGGATTTTTGCAAAGAAAAATCTATTGAAAATCGTTTTGACTGCCAAAAAATCGATTAAAGCAAAATACTATTCCACTTGAAATATTTCAAGCAAGTAGCAGAGAGAGAAGCCGAAACGAAACTTTCTCGATATCAACTAATTCAATCATAATATAATGAATGCTCTTTGATTATTGTTGCCACAACCATGTTTTTTTTTCTTATGTGTATCCAGAAGAAAATATTCTGGATTTAAAAAAAAAATCCGTAGCGACTCTATATTATTGTTATTTTTTCCGAACGCTATATGAAAACAATGCACTGTGCATGTATTTCTTCATCATCATCATGAAGGTTTTATTTCCTTCTTTGTTTTTGTTTTTATTTTCATGTTTCTTGGATTACAAAATGACTGAAACAAACATTTTCGCAAAAAATAAAAATGACAATAAAAATTTAAAAAAAAAACTACTTATTCAGAGACGACTCTGGTAGACTCTTGCTTAGGTACTCACTCGTACGCCAAAAGCACTGATTAAGCGTTAAAAATAGAATTAAAAAACAATTTGAATTTAGCGTGCAATGGAAATATGTCACTGTTTATTATTGTTGATTATCATTTTAATCATTGTAAACTTTTTTTAAATAAAAAGCACAGCAGAATTTAAAATATAACATTGTAGGCTGATAAAATTTCGGTCCACAGTGGGACCAAACAAAAAATTAATTACAAACACAAAAGCTGGAAAATTTGTTTGAATGTTTTTCTAAAAATTTCTAAAAAAAATACTAAAGTTGTTTGAAGAAATCGTTGTTGTTGGCAAGTAAGATTCGGTCGAGGAGAGGAGCCAGTTATTGACTACACATACACGCATAAATAAATATGTACACTTATACACTGGTTCGCATTGTTGTGCTAAAAAAGTTCCTTTTTTTAATGTAGGGGGGTATCCTATTTTTTACTCAGTTATACTCGGGTAATAAATTTATTTTTTGTTTCTATCGTATCGATCGTACTTTGAGTTCTGACAATTTGTTCGCTAAATTACGTAATCACACATACTTAGATAATATCTGACTAAAATTATACGCTTTTATTTGAAACCCGTTAATGTTCTTGTTTTTTTATTTTATTCAGAAGCCCACAACAGGCTGAAACGTTCCTCGTCATCTGGCGTTGATAACACCCAAATATCGCAATCACCTGGGCCACCAACAAAGGTAAGTTCATAATTTCATAATTTCGTTATTTTTAAGTTTATAAAATCATTTCATTTTTGTGGTAGTGAGTGGATGGGTGGGTGGCAAGGCATATTTAACTAGGTGGCATCACTACTGCAGGTCATTTTTTTTGCTTGCATTTCATTTTTTCTTTGTTTACACTTTGTTAATGTCAAAGTGTTTGGTTTTGTTTACCAACAAACCTTTTTTCAACTATTTTCCTTTTAATTTGCTTCTTGTTGTCACATGTTTTTGACAGTAATCATTGATTTTACACAAACAAAGTTGCCTGCTCTTGTTGTATTGTTGTATTTGTTGTCGTAGCAATGCCACCTAGTTAGATACGCCTTGGTGGGTGGCTTGTTATATGATTTTCGTTGCAATAGAACTAAATTTCTACAATCTTTTGTTTATTTCTTCACAATTAAAATTAAACAATTCATATTTCATATGTATGTATATATGCACGTATGTACGAGTATATGATGTATGTATTTTGATTACAATATTAAAAACGATACGCAAGAGCTTGTGGAAAAAAGCTGATACATATACGAGTTTTAGAAAATGATGCCAATCACAGTTTCTAGAACAACAAAAATAGTTTTAACCAAATACAAATGTAAACCAAACCAAACCAAAATGAAAAAGGAAGAGCTTTGGATACCAGTTGTTCTTACTTCGCTTCGCTTTCTGATCGTGTGCCATAGAGTTGCCCCAATGTGCATTAAAAATTTAAATTGATAACACACAGGTGATCATGAGCTAGTAAGAATGAAATGAATGGAATGATGTTTGTTTAGTTTCTATAATTACGATACGAGTAGATTGCCTTCCTAGTCACCTGCAAACCGGTAACACATTGACACATTTCCGCCGACAGACAGAAGTGCATTTGTTGTTTAATTTTAAATACATACGAGTATGTATGTCCAATTTTGATAGTACATTGTAAAACTTGCTATTGAATAAGCTTGTCGTCTACTTAAATACCAATTATTTTACATATGTATGTAGTTTTGTGTTTTAGCCATCATATTTTCGACAAAAAAAAGTACTTCACACTTCTGTGTCATTTGATACCAGATTTGTTTTCAACACTTAAGAAAAAAAAATAGAAATAAAATTTATAAACAATTTTGCATTTATTCAAAACTAGATAGCTGGGGGGTACCTGGCTTCGCTCAGGAAGTTGGGATGGGATTGTCCACATAATTTTACCGTTAGGGCAACACAACCCTGGTGTTTCTTTTTGTATTTCAATGCTTGACAGTTGTTCGGACAACTTTGAAGCGACCATAAACAGCGTCGGTCTTAACTAGCCATTTTCTGTGCGAGCAGTAAAATGTGCGATGGCTGAACAGATTTATGACTAGTCAAGACTTCATGTTATTGTTATGTTTAGCTAAGATTGGTTATTTTTATCTCCAATTATTAATTTAATATTCATTAACTTTTGCTATTTAAACATTTTAATGTAATTAAATTTTAATATCTATTTGTCAACGAGATTTATACTGCGATTCACAATAATTGTTTACAAAATATTCGCGTAAATGCGACCTGTTTTTAAAAGATAAGTGTTTTGTTAATGCCATAAATAGCAAAAAATCTGACTAATTACTCAGCAGTACTATAAATTGCCAAGATGTGTAATCGTCAAAATTGTTTAGTCACCTTTTGAACGACTAATTACAATAACTTTTTGTTGGAAAAATCGAATGAAAAAACCTTTTGTTTGCGTAAAATAATAAATTTTAAAACAAATAATAAGCTTTCTGTTTAATAAAATAAATTTCAAATAAGTTTTTATTGTTTTTCCGAACTACAAATATTATTAATTGTTAAGTAATTTCAATCTTTAGGCATGAGTTCGTTTTTTCTTTCTATTCAGAAAGAGAATTTTATTTATTTAATATGGACAACCTTTTTTTTTTTTTTTTTTTTTTTTGAAAACAGTAAAAGTTTTAATTTTATTAGACATCTAGCTGAATGGAATGCATTTTCTATGCCGCTACGCACGTTATCAACATTCTTCGTGTCTTATCTACAAATTGTGTGTCTAAAGAACTTCTATTTATATCAACATTTAAGACAAATGGAATACGAGTACGAGCAATTTCTCAATTTTTGAATTTTCCATATTATAGTCTTTTCCTTGGTTGAGAATGAAGTTTTACAACACTCTAACTTTTCTGTTATTGAAATCTAGGTTACCATATGCAATTTTGCTTTTAGCCAACCATTGGTTGGCAATGAAAGCATTGTATGTATTTTTTCCAGTTTCATCCTGGATCTATTTTAGTATCCAATTAATTATGATGAAGGAAACATTTATATATTATTATGTATATAAATTTCTCGCCGTGCCCTGCGATTAGTAAGTTTTTATTGTTTTTCCGAACTACAAATATTATTAATTGTTAAGTAATTTCAATCTTTAGGCATGAGTTCGTTTTTTCTTTCTATTCAGAAAGAGAATTTTATTTATTTAATATGGACAACCTTTTTTTTTTTTGAAAACAGTAAAAGTTTTAATTTTATTAGACATCTAGCTGAATGGAATGCATTTTCTATGCCGCTACGCACGTTATCAACATTCTTCGTGTCTTATCTACAAATTGTGTGTCTAAAGAACTTCTATTTATATCAACATTTAAGACAAATGGAATACGAGTACGAGCAATTTCTCAATTTTTGAATTTTCCATATTATAGTCTTTTCCTTGGTTGAGAATGAAGTTTTACAACACTCTAACTTTTCTGTTATTGAAATCTAGGTTACCATATGCAATTTTGCTTTTAGCCAACCATTGGTTGGCAATGAAAGCATTGTATGTATTTTTTCCAGTTTCATCCTGGATCTATTTTAGTATCCAATTAATTATGATGAAGGAAACATTTATATATTATTATGTATATAAATTTCTCGCCGTGCCCTGCGATTAGTAAGTTTTTATTGTTTTTCCGAACTACAAATATTATTAATTGTTAAGTAATTTCAATCTTTAGGCATGAGTTCGTTTTTTCTTTCTATTCAGAAAGAGAATTTTATTTATTTAATATGGACAACCTTTTTTTTTTTTTTGAAAACAGTAAAAGTTTTAATTTTATTAGACATCTAGCTGAATGGAATGCATTTTCTATGCCGCTACGCACGTTATCAACATTCTTCGTGTCTTATCTACAAATTGTGTGTCTAAAGAACTTCTATTTATATCAACATTTAAGACAAATGGAATACGAGTACGAGCAAAATTCAAAAATTGAGAAATTGCTCGTACTCGTATTCCATTTGTCTTAAATGTTGATATAAATAGAAGTTCTTTAGACACACAATTTGTAGATAAGACACGAAGAATGTTGATAACGTGCGTAGCGGCATAGAAAATGCATTCCATTCAGCTAGATGTCTAATAAAATTAAAACTTTTACTGTTTTCAAAAAAAAAAAAAAAAAAGGTTGTCCATATTAAATAAATAAAATTCTCTTTCTGAATAGAAAGAAAAAACGAACTCATGCCTAAAGATTGAAATTACTTAACAATTAATAATATTTGTAGTTCGGAAAAACAATAAAAACTTACTAATCGCAGGGCACGGCGAGAAATTTATATACATAATAATATATAAATGTTTCCTTCATCATAATTAATTGGATACTAAAATAGATCCAGGATGAAACTGAAAAAATACATACAATGCTTTCATTGCCAACCAATGGTTGGCTAAAAGCAAAATTGCATATGGTAACCTAGATTTCAATAACAGAAAAGTTAGAGTGTTGTAAAACTTCATTCTCAACCAAGGAAAAGACTATAATATGGAAAATTCAAAAATTGAGAAATTGCTCGTACTCGTATTCCATTTGTCTTAAATGTTGATATAAATAGAAGTTCTTTAGACACACAATTTGTAGATAAGACACGAAGAATGTTGATAACGTGCGTAGCGGCATAGAAAATGCATTCCATTCAGCTAGATGTCTAATAAAATTAAAACTTTTACTGTTTTCAAAAAAAAAAAAAAGGTTGTCCATATTAAATAAATAAAATTCTCTTTCTGAATAGAAAGAAAAAACGAACTCATGCCTAAAGATTGAAATTACTTAACAATTAATAATATTTGTAGTTCGGAAAAACAATAAAAACTTACTAATCGCAGGGCACGGCGAGAAATTTATATACATAATAATATATAAATGTTTCCTTCATCATAATTAATTGGATACTAAAATAGATCCAGGATGAAACTGAAAAAATACATACAATGCTTTCATTGCCAACCAATGGTTGGCTAAAAGCAAAATTGCATATGGTAACCTAGATTTCAATAACAGAAAAGTTAGAGTGTTGTAAAACTTCATTCTCAACCAAGGAAAAGACTATAATATGGAAAATTCAAAAATTGAGAAATTGCTCGTACTCGTATTCCATTTGTCTTAAATGTTGATATAAATAGAAGTTCTTTAGACACACAATTTGTAGATAAGACACGAAGAATGTTGATAACGTGCGTAGCGGCATAGAAAATGCATTCCATTCAGCTAGATGTCTAATAAAATTAAAACTTTTACTGTTTTCAAAAAAAAAAAAAAAGGTTGTCCATATTAAATAAATAAAATTCTCTTTCTGAATAGAAAGAAAAAACGAACTCATGCCTAAAGATTGAAATTACTTAACAATTAAATTTCAAATATTGTATTTGCATAAAATTTTATGAAAATCTAGTTCACAAGGATTAAAATTCACATGTGATATTTTCTTTTAACTTTAAAATTAATTACTATTCTCCTTTATTTACAATAAAAAATATAAAACTAAATAGTCGGAGGTAAATTAGGAAACTTTATTTCCTGATCGCCTAATTTTAAATAACAATTGCGTATATATACTTCAATTAAAAAAAATTATTCCTATTGGTAAGTTTTGTCATCTTTTGTTCACAAAAAATGTTTGCCATGGCAACACTGTACACGAATTCGCTTTGTTTGTTTACTAATTGGCAAAGAGAATTTATTTCGCATGCAAGTGTTTTTATTTAACATAAACAATTTAGACTTTCGGAACCAGAAAAAACCAGCTGTGTCATCAACACCACCAGTATTTTCATCTACCTTCATGAAGTTTTTCAACTAGTTTCATCTGCCATATGCGGTAACTGCAATATCATACTGCATTACCACAATATGACTGAAATATCGCTGCGATTTCATAGTATTCAGTATTATAATACAATAAGCAACAAAACGTCAAAATGTTTTGACATCATCTTCTGTTGGAAATGTGTAGTCAAATTCTTTCTGTGGTGTGAAAAACTTTGTGTTGGAATTTTTCCTATTATTTTTTTAATGTTTATTTTTGAGTTTAATCGAAGAAAATTTTTTATTTTAAAAATGCCTAAGAGTTTTGAGGCATGTTGCTAAAAATAAGTTTTCTCTGTAACAATTTTGGTTAAAATTATAACGTCAGCATGTGAAGAAGTGAAACTTACATTTTTCTTATATTTGATTGATGTCCTTTTGGATTAAGCTGTTTGTGCGATTGAAAATTTTCATTGTGTTTAAATGTCAAAATCAAAGTTTAACCAAGAGGAAATATAAAAACCATATTTTGTTATTTTATTAATTTAACCCCGTTCCAGTTTGCTTTTATCCACAAAATTGAAGTTAGAAATATTTCTAAGGTATGTAATTATTTATTTACTTGGTAGTAATCAATCCTAGCCAAATCCAGTCTTTGCCAATTTTATTATTCATATATAAATATGAACGTACAAAAATAATTGCAAAATCAAGCCTGTTAATTATTGCGAGTTTTCTCATATGTGCGAATGAAGCCACAAATAGTTTCGTTCTATATAAATCAAAATTTTATTTGTTTTGAAATTAACAATTGTGTAATTTAAATAACTGAAGTAAAGACTCTTTTCATTAATTTTATTCGTAACATTCCTATTGTACGTACCTACCTACATACTTATAAAAGTGAACAAGAATGCATGCCCAATAAGAAGGAAGGGTTTAAAATAGAAAGATGTAAACTTTAAAATAGAGAAGATACAGGAAATATACTGCGGAATGTTAGTTTCTGGAAGAATTGTGCTCCTAAAATAAATGTTTCCCAAAAAGTAATCTCAATGTAAAGTGGGTTTATTGCAGGAGCCAACCTTCTTTAACTCAACAATGAAATTCTTCAATTATATCCGTTTTTAAGTAAAATATTTTTAATTAATGGATTATATGAGTTTTTATAAAGTAGACTGTTAATTTGTAATTTTTTAACTTTGGCTCCCCAGCCGCAACAAAATGTACATATTGAGAACCTTAAAACGAGCGCAAACCAGTAGTAGCAAATTTGTATATTAGCCACCCGGTACGTGCTCCACTACGTATCAAGTGAAATAGCCTTCTAGGATCTTTTTGAATTTTTGTGCTACATGCATTAGGTCCGAAGATACAATATTACCGATTTTACCCGTTTTTAGCTCTTTTCCCCCTAAATTCCAAAATTTCGAAAAAGTACAAAAATTAATTATAGTTTGTTTTAAGGAGAGTAAAACTACATTGTATATCCCATTAAAACTCAAACTTTCCAAAAAATAAAAGATGATGTTCATTGGAATGTAGTAAAATTCATTAATTGCTTAGCAGACGCAAAAGCTAACTAACTAACACAATTTTGGTAAGCTGTCCTTAAAGGCACATCGAACCAACGACATATACGCATTACACTTAAATGACAACCATTTTCGTGTTTGTTGATAATCTTCAAAAACATTTATAACTAAGGTCTAGGTCCGAAATCTTTGGCGAACAAAGGAAAGGGCGTCAAAAACTTTAATTAATTTATAAACCGCGGTACATTTTTATACGTTCCGGTTATATAGACTTATTTATTTTTGCTCCTAATGATTGTATATATGAGAGAGACAGAAAAGTCGTGAAGACTAGATTAGTTTAATAATCTTGAATTGAATTAATTAAAAAATAAAGACGATTCTATTAGATTTCTTGATTGAATGCTTTTATGTTTTACAAAATTATGCATACTCTCTTCTTCAAATATATGAAAACTTAGCGAAAACTTTTATAATTGCCTACTTTCTTATGTGTGTTATTGTTAGTAATAAATTCATCTAAAAATTAGAGCATTTATTGCTTGCGTTTTGTTACGCTTTACGGACTTTTTGGCTTCAAAATTACATTTTTATATGTACGAGTAAAATATATTAAAGATTTTAATGCTTGCAGAATGATTTACAGCTAATTTTTTGCACTACTACGTTAAACCACAAACCGTGTCTTGTTTGCGTGTATTACCTACGTTGTCCGACTGAAGTTGCAATTTACAACTTTTGTAAAGCCCGCAACTTTATTGCCACCTTTCTGAATTTTATTTATTTTTCCACTTTCCTTAACTCTGTGGGACTTTGTAAATTTACTTATATTCATGTACATATGTATGTATGTAGGATGCATATGGATATTAACTTGAAATGTGTTGGATATCTTCTTTGCTGTTTGCTTTTTTCTATCGCTACTTACAAAATGTTTAAATATTTTGTCTAAATAAGTTAATATATTAATTTAATTCTTAACTTTACTAACAAGTTATATATCCGTATTATCTCTTTATATAAATTGTATATGTTTTTCTTTCTTTTTCTTTATTCTTCAAATAGGATGAAAAAAGCGTGGACATAATCGGACAGTATAAACCTGAAATATTTTGTTAACTATAATATTCAAGTTTATAAGAAGTGTACATCAAATACAAACAAACAAATACGAAATGATCAACAGAAAATGAACTCTAGTATAAGACAAGTTTTCGCAATTTTAATATTCTCATAGAAACAAGAACAAAACACAAAAACAAGTATCTCACACATCACTTTAAAAAATAAGAATTACAAGAGCAATAAAAAATATAAATTTTTTATTACAAATACAAAACATTAACTTTAAGTACAATGAAAATGAGTTTGTTGTAGTATCTTCCTTGTGTGAAATCACAGAAGAGACAAATTATGTGCTTTTAAAATCTCTGTTTGCTTATAACTTAATTACATAAAGTCGTAATCACCTTCATCATAACTTTCGTAGTTATTCTACAAATCTTGGATTTATATTTGGCAAAAAGCAGGTAAGTCTTGTAGTGACTTTAGTTGGTTCTGTCAAACTAAACTAATCGTATACTAACCCAAATACCTTAAGCCGTGCATTACTCCCTCCCTCTTACTGTCTGTCTTTCATTGAAACTTCTGTGTTCGAATGCTCTTTTATGTGCTTTAAAATGCTTTTATTTACTTCTTGTAATTTATTATATTTAAGTCAATCACTATCACTTTCTACGAGTTTATTAACACCAGCCTTATGCAAACCGGGAAAGTTAGCATTTAGTTTATTTAAAACACATTTGCTAAACTATTGCTGGCGAGCTTCTTTCTAACTGTCGTTTCAATGTTCTCGTATTTTAATTAATGCGTTAAACACAAATATTTTGAATTTTTCAACAACAGTTTTTTGTTATATCGAGGGAAAAAGACACGGGTGGAAATATAAAATTCAAGGATGATTTACTTGCATTTGGTAGAGTGAATGTGGCTAGTTTACCGAAAAAAGTTATTAGTCGATTAATTAATCATATGATTAATCGACTCAACAATTATTAATTGCAATAAATCAGACAAATTTGACAATTCGAGATTAGTCGATTAACATAAATAAGTATAATCAAATTCTTTGTTTGGTTCAGAGTGTAAGAGGTTTTGAAAAACAGAATTTGAAAGTAAGAGTTTAGAATAGCGCTTTTAGTCAATCTATTTGTTTTTGCCCTAGCGGTACCACATGCTTTGAAAAAAAAACGAGCGAGAAAATATTCTTGTGGAAGTGTGTATAGCTTAGGATATACTGTTGTCATTTCATCCTATGCGTTAACCAAATCACGATTTAATTTGAGAACTGAAGCTTTGAGAAAGAAGCTTAGCTCATCATCCCCATTTGTTGAGTGATTTCGTTTACGCTAGTGAGCCAAAGACTGGTAGTGAGACCAGAAAGAAATCCAATTCAATATCAATAAAGTACGTGCCGCTTTCACTTCCAGTACTATCGCCTGAACGACTATTTTCAACCATTTCGCTTCTTACGTCTCTCATAATCGCAGTTGGTACTAATAGATCTTGGAAATGAATTTATTTTTCAATCTGGCGCCTATTAGAGTTGCTGCTTCCAGTGAAAATAATTGTCCCATTTTCCAAAACCATTTTTGATTGATTTGCCATCAATATCTTTTATACCAGAAACAAATTTTTAGCGGCGTTTATTGTTTATGTATCCTTTACAATATTTTAAAAATAATTGGATAATTGTCGATTAATGAAAAGAAAATCGTTAATCGATTATTAATCGTTTTTCGATTAATCTTGCCATCACTAAATGTGACATTAATTTTTAGATTTGGTTTGTAATAAGTTAGCGTACGGATTTAAATTCGAATTGCTAAAAGCAATCGGCAGTCGTTGTAGGTATAAACTGTGAATAGCATTTAGTTGTGCATAGGGCTGTAAATGTATCCACGGCACCATTTAACTTGAAAAGACAAAATGAATAAGTTGTCGCTGATCGTATGTGTTTTGTGCAAAGATTTAAAAGAATTTATGCACTTGGTCATGCAAAAACAAAAGTTAATGCCAATTTAGAAGATTTTAGATTTTCATTAAAGGGAAATGTACAGTGTTTTTAAATATCCATATCACGTATGGCTTGATTTATTTCAATAAATCGATAAAAGTGGCATTTAAAATAAATTCCCTACTAAAACACTTATAAATATATTTCGTTATTATCCACTGTAGAATTTAATGTAAGCATTCAAAAGAACTTATTATTATTAATTACATTTTATTTTTTAGATGGCTCATGTGGTTGGCGTTCCCAAACGTGACCCCTGCCGGAAATGTGGATTGCCTGTATTTTTGGCTGAGCGTTTGATGGTAGGACAAAATGTCTACCATCGCACTTGCTTGAAATGTGCACGCTGTGGTTGTCAACTGACACCCGGGAGTTTTTATGAAACAGAGATTGACGAACAGTACTGCTGCGAAACATGTCCTGATGAAGAGGTAGCCCAAGAAATCATGGAGCAACTGTCTTCAGGTAATGAAGTTACTGAAGCAAACTGCTCCAATGCCGAACTTAGAAACACAGTTGAGAGCGAAACAAATGTTTTAAAATCTCCACATCGAAATTCGATAAAGGAACGTTTAGCATACTTTGAAAGTTATCGGGATAATGACAATTTGCAAACAAGCTTAAGTGATGAAGAAAAATCTAAAAAAAGTTTACAGAGAATCGAAAGTTTACCGGAGACAGTTGAAGCCTCATATAAACCCAAAGCCGATCTAACAGACTCTTTTATTAAAATATTCGACGGAAATGGAATGGAAACATCTGATTCGAAAATTGATACCGCTGACTTAGCAAATGTCTCTTTACCACCAGCACTTCCTAGAAGTATGCCACCTTTAGAAGATTTTCAGCTGGAGAAGAAACATAACGATATAAAACGGTTTTCAGTTTCGGCACAATTAGTATTGAGCTCGTCACCAAATATCACTACTTTTGAAAAGGTTGATGAACAGCCAAATGTTGGAATGGAGCTAGCAAAGGGAAATGACAACAGCGAATTACAAAATAATACTTTGTCAAGTACATTTGCAAGTATGAACAACACTAATATAAATGATGAAGAACATGTACCAGTTCACAGAATAGAGTACACTACAGAAGAACAACAAACAGAGGAAAAAACAGCTAAAATACACTCAGCACATCTAGAAAATAATTTAGATTTTAGTGAAACTAATGATAATGATTGCATAACCAAAGACAAATCAGCAGACGAGCTTACCACAAAGACAACAGCCGAAGATCTACAACTAATAAACCGAAAAGATACAACACAAATAATGATAAATTTAATGATAACACCTGATGAAATTCAATCACTCGGCGATAAAGAAGCAATTGAAAATGGTGTTGTTGAATTACGCACAAAAACCAATCTAGAAAATTCAAATATTGCTACTGAATTGGAGAACAATTACACAACTGAACTGGTTAGTGTCAAAAATGAATGTCTGCAACAATTTGAAGTTATTACAAATAACGATAAAGAAGAAACCATTTCTTGCAAACAGTCACGGGAAGAAGTGGTTGAAAGTGAAATCCCCATTAATGAAGATGATATTGCGTCTGAGTTAATAATAAACGAGTCTGTTGATACAATAACAGATGAAAAGACAACCTGTACAAACGATGATAAAATTAAAACAGAAACAGAAAATTTGAAAATAACTTCACTTAATGATCAAGTGCCTTTGACAATGGAAAGAGAAGACATTGACATTGCAACAAGTAGTTTAAACGATAAGAAAGAACATGTAGAAAAGAATAATTTTAAGGAAAGTATAATTCAAACTCCACAAAAAAACAATAGTAAAATTACAATTGAAGAATATCCAGACGATTTAAATCCATTTAAATCAGATGAAGAAGGCGAAGAAGTTCTTGAAAATAATAAAGAAAACGTGGATCTAATAACATCTGATACAATGTCTGAGAAAAGGGATAATTTAAATCCATTTGATTCATCAGACGACGAAATTGAATTGGAAAAACAACAAAAAACAAGAGCGTCAATTAGTTTAACATCGAAAGTTCCTCCCCCTAGGCCCCCTCCTCCACGTATATCGAAAAATCCTTTCGGAAGTGAAGATGAAGCTGAAATATCAATTCAGAACTTTGCCAGACGTTCCAGTCTTACAGGATCACAAAATAGAAAAACCCCCGTACCAACTCCGCGCTCAAACATGTAAGTACTATTGTTGATCCCCGATTGTATCACATTCCTTCACAATATCAACGTAATATTATTTATCTTTTCTCGAGATCAGATGAGCTTGTTTAAGAATATTTAAGAATATTGCATCTTACGCACATACATAAATAAATGTCTGCCGAAGTTATAAAAGCACAATTATATAAAAATATTATTTTGCCACTTTAATTTATAGCAAAATCAACCAGAAAACGTTTTCAAAAAATTTAAAAAATCCTGGACCTAATCTTTTATATGACTTATCCGTATGAGCTACTGAAATGTTAGAAGACTGCACATCTTTTGTGGTATAAATGACTGTTAATGACCTTTTATTTTGGCCTCCGCTTTTATTCGTTTTATTTTCAATGGGTAATAAATGTGTTTTGCTTTCATTTAACATTTTTTTTATATGTTTCACCTTTTAAAATTTTCGATTTTTCAGTGAAATTTAAATTTTAATAAGTTTTTAAATTACTGTTTTTTTTTTTGGTATTTTATGTGAAAACTTTGCTGCTTCAGACCTTTTAGGCCAGTTTGTTTGTTTAAATTTATACTACAAGAATAAAAGACATCGATTTGATTTTATCCAACGTTTCGCTGGAACATTTAAACATCTTCATTTTCTTGAAATTTGGTAACATTAAAGTACTTAGTTAGTGCCTACTGTAAAAATTGTCATGAGTCTTTTGGTAATTGTTTTTTTTTTGCTGCGATTTTTGGATAGTTTTCAAATGTTTGGAGAATAACTAATTTATAGTTTTTTTATGATTTTTATAGCCTTCACAAAAATTAAAAGGTTTCATTTCCGGCCCAACAAAGTATATACATATATGGTGGATCCTTATAGGTAGGGAAGGTTCAAATACCAATGTCCGTCTCACCGTTGTTGAAATCAACTTTCTGACGGCACTAGACAACCGGGGATCTTGAAACTTGGACCACTTGATCAGTGAGTTTGACGAATTTTCGATATTTGAAATCGGCCTTATTGCTTCATTAGAAGGAATACCGCTTTTTTATCTTTCGTTAAAAGTATATTGAAAGGTAAAATTTAAAAAGGAGTGGGTAGATATGAATACTTAATGTCGATCATAACTGCAAAGTGAAATTAAAAACATTTTGAGTTACTACACTATTGCGATATGTATCTACATATCACTTTTATTCAATATACAGCTTCTGTCTTTATATAGTTCACAGTTTAGTAGATTTGTCAGCTTGATGTATGTTGTCGGGAAAATATATTTTTATATAATTAAATTGTCTATTGTCTACTCTCACACAAACCGTAGATATGTTTTAGTTAATTATGCACTTTAAAGTTTAGTTTTTACACAAGTTATCACGAATCAACTGATTGTTATTATCCGCGTTATCAATAACTCTGAAAATGCATTATTTTGAGTTATGACGTTGTTTGAGTAAATCAGCAATACATATTTTTGATTACCAACAATGCTCCATACAATTTTCGTAAAACCTAACAAAGATTACGTTAAAATTTAAAAACATATAAATAATTTTTTGTAAATTTAATTATCAATCCATTTAAATTTTGCTTCTTTCTGATTTAAAAAAATGTTTATTTTTTCGGCAAGTCGTTCGCTTTCAATATCGCTAAAGATTTGCTCTTGATATTCCATGCGAATCTTCGAGATCTTAGGATTTGCTTCCACAAACTGAGCGCCAGGTGAGCTCTAGTTTTTTTTTTCGTTTCACAAGCCCTAGCGTTCGCGAATGTTTTATCCGAGGAATGTTTGTCTAACGTTCGAAGTTGATATTATTTTCGAATGTCATGGTCAAGCCGGCAGTGACACACACTTATGTATGTACATACAGATTGTTCCATAAAACTGTGTAGAATGTTATTTTACTAAATAAAAATGGAAAATATATGAATTGTTTTCCATTTAATGTGAACTTGACAGTAGAAACACAATGTGAAAATTGAGCACGTTCTCTATATGGTGGTTGTAATAGACTACTTGAAAAATGCAACCAAACATTTTTTTGGACAAACTCATTAATTTCCAGGCTGTGTATGGGTTGAAATTTTTATTAAAGTTCAAATTCTAGAAATAAATATACGTTGTTGACGTTGTTGCAAGACCATAATTTATATTTACTTAAATTATGCGTGTGTGTATGTGTGTGTACAATGTGCACATTAAAAAAGTAAAAACTACAATAAAACACATGTGTCTTACACCTCTTCAATTGTTCACAGTCACAGCGACGCTTGTGTTTAATCCAGGTTTTCACAGAGAACTTTTCAAACGATTTTGTCAGTTCTAATTTGGCTCTTTACAAAACGACAACTATATGACTTTAAACGAAAAATAAATAAATAAAAAAAGATTTAAAAAAAAACCTAAAAACAGTGTTTACAATTAAAATAAAGTATTTTCAGCAGGTGCCGTATGATTTAATGTGGTCGACATGCCACTACATTCATTTCAATCTCAGTATCTACGCATGCGTATATTTCTGTTGGCACTTGCAATTGACAAAGTGATCACTCATTATGCATAACGTATTGCTATAACGGATTGAGTTCCGTTTACAATTAAAAATATAAAAATACAAAACGGAAATTCTTTTCCATATGCCTTCCTACCTAATACCCAATAAACCAAAGAAACATGAAATATTGTTTTGTTTAACACTTTTACTTGGAGGCTAAACTGTTTTTTGTATCAATATATGAACATACATACATATGTATATGTATGTACATATGTGAGTATGTACTGAAGAAAAAAAAACAGTTTTCGAACATTAGAAAACATCTCACATGTACATACAGTTATTAAGTGTTTATTTCGTTATTAAAATAGAGTCTTAAAAAATATTAACAAGTTTTTAGAAAAATATTACCGTGGGAAGTAAATGCTGCAATACGCAATGATGTAGCAGCAATGTGTTCTCAGCCAGGAAATGCAATAATATGAACGCAACATAACTAAAGTTGTTGTACCACAAATGTCACATCATTCTTTGGTTTATTGGGTAGCTATCTCGCTTAAGGTTTGTCTTTAAAAACATAAAAAGTGTGATGTAAATATTTTTAATAAAAATTAATTACAGTGGCATAGTCATCGAACTTTAGCTTATTGAACAGCGGCAGACATTTTGATTGTGCAACGTTGTTCGCTCATCTATTTGAAAAGAAATCAAGTAAAGTTAGAGAGGGGCAATCGCATTTAATTTCAACCAATTTTCTACATTGTAAATTTACAAACATCTTACATAATGCTTAAATACAAATATATTCCTCCACATAAACTTAGATCACAATCACAGAACCCCACACCAGAACCAACACCGCGCTTAAGCACAAAAATTAACACCACCACAATCGGCTTTTCTTCTTCAACAACAAACAACAACTCATCCTTACCAATTTTACAAAATTCCAGTGAATTTTACGGCAGTGCCAATTCACTTTACAGCAATAACGCAACTCCTTCGAACCCTTTACGAAATTCTGATACAAGAGCATCAAATAATTCACTCAATTTGTCGGCCGGTGGAACAATTAGATCCCGAAAGTCACGCAGAGCGCCCTTACCTCCGGCTCCCGTTAAGGAATTATTTCCATCGATTGAGACCATTAACAGCAGTTCGAAAACTTCTACTCCTAGTTCGAGTACAGTCGGCACGCCAAAATCGGCGCGCAAAAAACGTCCTGCTCCGGCTCCACCAAAACCTGCTAGACTTGAAACAACACAAGCTCCACAATTAAACATTGAAACCGTAATTACGCAGCAAAAAAACTTGAATGATTACCCTCTGCAGAGTGAATTGGACTCAAAATTATCCGACGAAGAGAAAGCTTTGTTGGAGGGTAAGGCTTTACAGTCGCTTCATAGCATACAATCAGATTTATTACTAACGCCGTCCAGCAGGCGAAGATCTAAACGATTGATACCACTCGACCAAGAACTACTTGAAGAACATGGTTCACTGCATTACGCGAAAGAGATCAATAGTCAGTGTGACGATTTAAAGCAGCAAAATCAACATAAATCTTCTGCAGTTTGTGAAGAGGAGCCCAGCGTTGTATATCGGCGTGTTTTAATTCCTCATAACTTGGAAACTCCAACGCACGAGCACAATCCTCTAATAGAGCATCTAAGTGAATCTCCTCTTGGCGAGAGGCAATTGGAAAAGCTGAAAGATAATAAGGAAGCTAACAACCGCAATCGCCAGTCTCAAGTATCAGTTACTTCATCGGCTGCCGATGACAATGATCCCTTATTTAACAAATCATCGCACGGTAAGTGGAAGCGTCGCAAGGGTCCTGCACCAGCTTTACCTATACCCCCGCGTAAAGTTCTACAAATGTTGCCCCTACAAGAAATTAAACATGAATTGGAAATTATCGAAGTTCAACAACAGGGTCTGGAAAAGCAGGGTGTTATTTTGGAGAAAATGATACGGGATCGTTGCGAGGGAGAGAATGGTGAACTACTAAACTCAAGTGAGATAAGAGGTGAAAGCGAGGATTCCACGATTACTTTACCATTTGTTGAAAATTCAAAGGAAGTTGAAAATTTAATACTGCAACTATTCGAGTTAGTAAATGAGAAAAATGAATTGTTCCGTCGTCAAGCAGAGCTCATGTACTTGTAAGTACAAGCGTTCATGTTAAAATAAATACATTGTTCCTTTCAATCTGCATTAGGGTTATTTAAACATTTTTAATCCAAAATTTGTTTCCTATAGACGACGACAACATAGATTAGAGCACGAACAGGCTGATTTGGAATATGAAATTCGACTTTTAATGGCTCAGCCTGAGCGTAATAAAACTGATTCCGATAAAGCTAGAGAAGAAGCTCTTATAGAACGTTTAGTAGAAGTGGTGAAATTGCGCAATGAAGTGGTAGAGTGTCTAGAAATGGATCGCCTACGTGAAGCGGAGGAAGATCAAGTGAGATATCCAAAATGCAAAATGTTTTGTATACTCTTTATACATTTCTTTAAATATATTAATATTATTCCAGAGCATCAAACAACGCTTAGAGCTACACATAGCAAAAAGAGGAGATGATTCGAATAGCAGCAAAACACTCACAAAGCTGTCGAAAAAGGAGAAAAAGAAACAAAAGGAAGCCAAGAAGCTTTTTAAAAGCAAAAAACTGGTTGCTGAGAAGGTAGATAAATATTTATTAAATATGTTTATGTTTCTAATATTTCACATTATTTATTTCGATTACTAGGATGCCGACGAATCTGAATTAAATGTGGATAAGCAAAAATCGAAAAAGAAAAAGAAATTATTAATTTTTTAATGTTCTCCAAAATAAAAGCCTACTGAGTTTCGCAAATAAATGTTTTCTCTCGTGTGTGATATAAAAGGCCACCTTCATTATTATTATTTTGTTTTTTTTTAATATTAATTTCGTTTTGAAAAATAATTTGTTAACCGTACGTCAATGTTGAGGACTGCTTAATAATAATAATTTTTATTTTTAAATTTAAAATTCAAAATTCCCCGAAATTAAAATGAAAAATAAATCAAACATTAAGAGCACTTACTTTTTTTTTAAGTATTTCCATTATCTTTAAGCCTTAATTATAAATTGTATATGAGTTTATATAATCTGTTAATCTAGTTCAGTTTTCCGGGTTAATCATTTCATTATATTTTAATGTATAATTTTTCCTTTGTTGTATTTATTTCTATTTATTCTTCAATTAAATGCCTTTTTCAAAAATTTTTAGCCTTTAAGAAAAGTTATTCCATAAATATTTTTATGTTGTTATTATAAGAATATAATTCAATAAAATTGTTTGAAAATTGACTTCTACAAGGGGTTTCGGCAAATATAACATGATCAAATTTTATATAAATTGTTTATTGTTCGATAAAGTAAGAAAACTAGGGTAAATTAATAAAATTAAAAATGAAAAAGACAAATGTTTTAATTAATTTGTTGTTTTTGTTAAAAAAAAAAAGCAAATAAGGACAGACGTATTTACGATTGTATCGAAATTGCCTTAATGTGGAAGATAATTTGTCGGGAAGACCAGTTTTCGAGCACTTTTTTTTTAGCATTTTACGCTTATTACCCCGCACGTGAAATAACACAATGGTGCTAACCCTTCCTTCAATTAATCTATTAATCAGAATTAAGCCACTTTTCCTGTGCTTTATTTCCTATTAAAGTTTCTCTGTTTTGCGAAAGATTAAAAACTGAAATGAGTTGTTTTCAAAAAGTTTCGTGACTTCAATTAGTGTTGTGTTATGAAAAAGGTAGAAAATTTGCAGCAAAACGTACGCTGTACTTTTTTTCACATTCCGCAAAAATAAAACCAATAGCACTGGTCATTATGACCGAGCGTTGGCCGTTAGGTCAATAATACATATGTACGTCAAGGCGTAATTTTATTTATTTGTTTGCTCGCAAATACAAATATTTTGGTGATATTTTGTGTGTGTTTATTTGTTATATTTTTTTGGTGCCCAAATTTACGAAACGAATTAACTAGTTAATTGTTTTTTCTTCTTCAAAATTTGGCAACTTCAAATACATAAACCTTACGTTAAAAGTTAAAGGTAAGAAGATCATCCATTTAGCTTATCAGCGACTTTTCGCTTAAAGTGCACTCTCAACGAATTATCCTTCCGATAACATTCTAAGCTTAACTATCACCAAAACAAGGCAATGCGAACAATTTTAAAATGTAACAGATACACACATATACGAGTAATGCTTGATATGCTCAAATGGCTAAATATAAAACAAAGACTGCAACTAAATACAATGTGCTTTATTCACAAAATTAAACATAGTAATGCACCTGAATATCTATGTGACCAAATAAAATATTTCGGCGTAGTACAATCATATGGATTAAGAAATGCTGAAAACTTTAGGCTAAGGAAGGCTACTACATCAGCTATGCAAAGATCGCTATTCCATAAACGACTCAAATTATGCAATTCTCTTCCAAATAATATGAAAATAGAAACCAATATTAATATATTTAAAAGGGAATGTATAAATTTTGTTCAAAATAATTCAAATGTTTAAATTTTTCTAATGTTACAAACATTTTATTTTTATATTTTTATTTATTTAAGATAAGACACGAAGAATGTTGATAACGTGCGTAGCGGCATAGAAAATGCATTCCATTCAGCTAGATGTCTAATATTATTTAAACTTTTACTGTTTTCAGAAAGGTTGTCCATATTAAATAAATAATTCTCTTTCTGAATAGAAAGAAAAAACGAACTCATGCCTAAAGATTGAAATTACTTAGCAATTTATTTATTTAATATTAAATTATAATGAATGTGAAATTTGAAAGTATTATGAATACTAATAAAGATATACATAATAATTATAATAATAATAATAAACTCTATTATATATCTGTACATTTTTTAATGATAACTTATGTATAAAGATTTGTTTGGTGCAAAAGATCTTGCGAAAGTGCAAATGCAAAATATCAGCGCTTTTTGGAAAATACACAAAATTTCTGTTGGATTTCATAAAAAAAGAGAATTTGCACTTTTGCAAATTCTTTTGCACCAAACAGTGAATACCGCTTATGTTTATTCAAAAATGAAAAAATAACACTCAAAAAGCATTTAATTTCAAAAATTTGGAATATTTTTGCAGTTTTGGCTGTGGATTTAACAATCATGACAATGGCAACACTGTAATTTTACGGTTGGTTGTTTACTTTGCTAAAAGACGCCAATGGTTGTGTAAGTGGCTGTGCTGCTATGTAACTACTGCTACTAACTGACAGATGGCACCAGCAGAACATAAACTAGATTTAAATATAAATTACAAATATTACTACTCATAGCAGTACAAATATTAATAATTAATTATTAATGTTTTTAATACGAATTTAATAAGTAAAGATACAGAATTCAATAAATGTTGCCAATAACAATGTTTCAGCTCGAGGTTGGTGACTACCGCAAAAGAAAACAAATCATCTCATTCTCAGGGAGCATATTTACTTACAATATACCTTCGCTCATTGTAGTGAAACAGAGCCCACTGATTACAGAATGTTCCTAAATTCGGTTCAACCGAATATTGCATTTTAAAAATACAATAAATTTAATCTAAGCGGCGTTGCCGTTTGTTGTTCTATTCGTTTCAAAGTTATCAAATTATAGTTTATGTATATACACCTATTATCTGACATCGGGTTTATGTCTTTTACATTTTTGTTCTAATTTAAAAGCAATTGAAAAAAAAATTATATTGTCAAATTGAAAAGGCCGTGGATTTTTAGAAAACAAAATTAATAGTTTATTGTTAGAAATACTAAACGATTTTGAATCTGAAATTCTAACACCAGTATTGGATTAAAGTTATAATACCCAGATCGTTAAATTAAATGTCGTATCAAATAAAGTCAACGCCATACTTCCAACGTATGCTAATGAAGAGCAAACAAAATGGCGAATTGCAAATGCTTAAGGAGGAGTACGAACGTATGAATATCTTAAACGAGCGTAAAATTGAAATGAGAATGCGAGAGGTCCGCTTGACCAGGTTAAAGAGGGAAATAGCAGAGGCACTGAAGTGTAATTTGAAGAGGCGTCGATTGGATTCAAATCAAACTCGTAATACTAAAGAAGCTGAACGTTTAGAAAATATTAAAAAGGCTAGAAACTTGGGCATATATTTTTCCCAGCGCAACTTGAGAGAAGCTAAAGCTGCGGCAAGGAAGAATGTTAAGCCCAAATATATGCAGAAAAAAATTGAAGAAGTCGATTCAATTCTAGCGAAGCGCATAAAATACGGCAACGAAACTTCTAACTTGAATTTGGCAAAAATAAATTTAATGAGACTTGGTAAAGAGTTTAAAGCGAATGCCGAGAAGCTCTCAATTAATAAAAACTCCAATAGTGAGACATGTTTTGAAAAAGAGCAACATCTGATAAATTTCTTCGATACCAACTCCTCTAATATCAATCAGAAAACAAAAAGGTTGCCAATGGAAAACAGCATGCCACACAAAAGCGAATGCATCGACCTTCAAATAGATCAAAGCAGTAACACCAAGAGTTCGGTTTTAACTTTAAGTGAAAATATTCACTTTATAGACTTGGAAACTCTTGAAGCCCCACATTCCGAAAATCGCAAGAGAAATAATGATGATATTTTGTCGCATAGACATTCCGGCAAAGACACTAAGCTAAACAGAGCAGCAGAATATTGGCAAAAATTAGCTGCATTTGTAAGACTTAATTTCGGGGACTATCGATCAAATGAAGAGTTTGATCATGACAACAACCACTCAAGCCATCTGAATGAGCCATTCGCAGTTTTAAATGAATCGAATTTGATAACACAGGATGCCATTTCAAACAGACATGATGAAATCGGTAAAGAAGATTATGAATCGAGTAGCGAAACATGGAATAATGACGAATATTCGTTCAATCCAAATGATGTAGAATTTCGTCGTTATTCTCGAACTTCGCTAAACTCAAATTCGATTTTTTCGCAAATGCATACTTTTCTGAATACGAGTATTAAACTCAGTAAATTGAATTCTGAATAAACACAATTTCCCTTCCATACGAGTGCATGCAACAATCAAAATATTAAATTCGGCAAGTTTCATTATTTAAAAAATTTTATACACGTTAATCCGAAATACATAATTTATCGTTTAATATGAAATTAAAAGTTGCATAATATCGATATTGTCAGAAATAATTGTTTCATTTCAATTAATATGTACGAGTAATATATTGTTTAGGGGGAATTCTAACAATTCGAATGCCGAAAGTTAAAATATCTTCTCATCCATTGCTCTCAAGAGGCAGTCATGCTCGAAAGATAGCTTAACCGCGGCGTTTAATTGGTTCAGCGTGCGCACGATTTCACCTGTGTTACAAGGTGCTCTGTATGATCAGTATTCTTCGGTATTTTTTACACGTTTGCGGACTGTTCTCCATCTACTGCCATACCTTATCTCGAAGTGAATAGAGCACTTCCAGTCCTTAACCCAGTCTAGCATATTGACTGAGCACACAGTGACATCGATCATATCTGCCTTTCGTGAATCTACGGAGGTGGGTTGTACAGTACCAGCAAATAATGTCTTTCTAGAAATTCCAACAATTGGCACACGACCAACGCCATACCTCTCTACCTGCAGAAACTATCCAGGGTTTCCACTTCCAGTGACAGATGTGCACGTGATGTCTCATAGGGAAGATATGCCGACGCAGTAGTAATTTATACCAAACCCCATGCCAATCATTACTATAGTAAGATCTATAGTAAGATTTGTTACTTATAACACATCTCTTCGTACGCCACGACGCATCAGAATGCATGACCTTAATTTTTCGTCAGTCTACTTATATACACTTAGTTTTTCCTGGTATGAGCACACCACCTTCCCTTCTAGACTCCTCTTTTTAGAGTTGACTACCCCCGCACCAGGGAGGACGTCATGCTCACTGGTCATTTCACTTGACATGTTGCATGTTTTGTTAATAATTTACGCCTCTCAAAGCGCCACAGGAACTTCTCGCGCTTTAACAAAAACCGTCGTGACATTTGCTTTCAATCGTTTTTGGTTAGTTTGCTTGACAATTGAAACTACCATGCACACCTCGGATGTCTCCCACCGCATTCTTTGCATTGTGTATTGTGTAGGAATGTTTTCATTTTATTTTAATGTGGTGCAATTATTAATTTAATAGCCGGCCAGTCCAGTGGGTTCGGTAAGGATCCGGAATATATGTATATGTATCTCCTTTATCGCAAAAAATGCACAACAAAAAATGATTTTGCCTTCATTATGGAAAAGCAAAAGTTTAGCTCCGAGGCATTGTAGGCCTGCACCAAAATTTGAAAGGACTAGATTTGAGGAAAACGTGCTTTGAAGCTATTGAACCTCCACAGGAGGTATAGTAAATTGTAATACAGACATACATTTGTATGTATACACAAGTGTGTGATGGAGATCGATTCTGAAAACGAAACGATTTAAAACCGAAAAATGTTGTGATGTGTTCATCATTGGTGCCGTTTCATATTAATTTTCAAGTTCGCTTCCTAATGATTTTTATTAAATTATCATAATTTGTTTACCTTAATTCTGCATTTTCAATTACAAAACTTTTGAAATAGGTTTTTAAAATCGACCGAAATTCATCAGATCAAAGGTGAATTGATAACCAGGTGACTGACTGCATTTACCAGCTGATTTACTTCCCTGTTGTCAAGATTTGTTTACTTTTTGTTTCTTGATTTGATATTCCGACAGGGTTTTCTGATGTTGAATTTCGGAACGAATTTCCGTCATCGCTTGTCAAGTTTGTTTTGGTGACAAACCGGTTTCTGCTATGTGCCATCTTCAGAACGAAAAATGACACTGAAGATGGTTTGTCTCGCCTTGTCTCGTCTGATTCGCCTTTTTGTGTTTACAATGAATTCAACAAATTCAAATAAGTTTTGGAAAAATTTGTTTGTGTGGAAATCATTTGAAAAAAATTGTTTTAAAAAATAAAAATGAACCTGAAAAAGGATGAAATAGCTTTTGAGGAGGACATTATCGAAAAGATAAAAAAAATGAAAAGAAATTTAGCAAGACAAATTTTAACTTCGTTCGCAATATAACAATATGAAAGGATGCCATTGGAACATCTTACTGCACCTTCAACACAAGATGAACTTTTGGAAAATTCAAGTTGAAGTACAACAAATTATTAGAGAATAATAAAAACTAAAATATAAAAATACAAAACGATTTTATTAAAAAGAAAGGTTCTTGTAATATTTTACTATAGCCATATTAAATGCTATCGTAGCACGTGTGACTCGCACATTGTTTGTAATCCAACCCTTTTGCTTAGATTCTCGATCACAAAGGCTGCCATGATAAGCACAAGATCTTACGTCTGCCAAACACATGCTCTATGCCACATTCTTTTCCCACCAAACAATAAATTAGCTCACTATCCGTTATGGGTCGAGAACGTACATACTCGTATCATTTAAACCTTTTGTCGAGTTGACATTCGTTGTCGCCACCATCCCACACACCTTTTTCCTACTAGTGGCCCATTGCAGTAATTTGGTGTTAGAGTGGACATTTCACACTTATTTTGTCTTCAAATGGGTTACCTGGAACCTCTGCAATGAATGCGAGATATCCTTTTTTATATTATTTAATTAATTGACTTAGTTTCTTTAAAATTTCTTTTAGGAATGCATACACACGCTTTCTTTTCTAAGTATATTATTTTGCCTTTTTGAATTCGCCGCACTCCATTTCTTTTGATGACTGAGCTCTATATTACAACAACAAACTATTTGTTGTTTTTGTTATGTTGTACTTTGTTGTAGATCTGAGGCCACCTGATATTGACTTGCCTTGATCACACCTCTTTAAATAGTAGACTGCTTTGAAATGGATCGCACACTTGATTTTATAATAAATGTTTTCCGAAAGTAGAATTCTTAGTGATTTTTATATGACCTTCAGCTTTCAGCCAAATGTTACTCAGCGCTTTTTCTTTTCTACACTTGTGCAAAATTGTGGTGGTGTAAAACAGCATTTTACACTCCCTACATAAATATGTGTGTATGTGTGTGTATCCTTTGGATAAATTCAATAGATTTTGGTTGCTCCATAAACATTTGAAATTAAAGAAATCTTAATAAAATGCATTTTCAAATAATGGAAGATTTTTGTTGAACTCCTTTATTGATTTTAGCGGGCACAGAATACCAAGGCACAGCTGTAGTTTGTTATTTTTTTATAATGTTTATTATTTGTTTAATCAAAATTTAAAGATAAAATACAGGGTCTTTGTTTTCTCTTTTTGGGACATTTAGAAACAGCGACATTTTTCAATTGGACATTCAGTTCCATAATTAAGACAGGCATCCATGCAATAAGTGTCAGCGCCCTCTTTCCCCTCGAGCTGACCAATGGCAACGCATTCGCTTCTGTATGAAGATAAAAAAAAAACACAGTTTAAGTAGTCGTAGAGATTTGATCGTATCAAATACTCGTATTTCAAAATTATACTTACGGACAATGACATGCTGTTTCTGGACAATTTGGCGGATAACGTAAGCAATTCGTTTCACACCATCGATCCATTCCAGGCAAACTGCGAAAAGCTTTGGAGGCAATACATTTCTGGTCCCTGTAATTCGAGAGTGAGCCAAGAAGGGGGAAAAATAAATATCATACTCAATGACGCAACGTGTAGGTAGGTACGAGTAGTACTGCAGTTAGTAAATATGTTTCGTTCGATTGAATTCTATTTTACGTCTTCACTTGTTTCAAGTATTTTTGTCAATTTAATCGAACTATCATACGACACATTTTTAATAATTCAAAAACGTTGTGCAATTCAATTTAAGCGTACGACACATAAAAGAAAATTAAATTAAAGTAATAAAAAATATACATATGCAATTACCTACATGAAAGAGAATGTATAACAAATCCAAACCCCACCCGTCCATTAAAATCGAGAAGGAAAATGAAAACATTAAGTTGCGGAAAAAAATAAAATGCTTCAGCACAGGTTTGTTTGTTTGTTTGCAATTTTGTACAAATATTTACGCTTCCATGCAAACGTCCTCTAGATAAACATTTGAACAACAAAAAAGAAACAGTCTGGGAACGTTTGAGCAAATTAAAGAAAGTATCGAGCGTGGAGAACATTTTCGAAGTAGCAGGATCACGACGTAGTCTCAATGTTAAAACTTCTCAGCGATGTTTTCAGCCGGCTAAGCAATTGCCGTTTAAACACTCCACGCAACCGGGACGAAAACCATTAATAGCGACTTCCGCTTCTGTCAATAAGGGCTCTAGTGTACCTCAACGAATGTGTATGAAAGAGGTAAATGCTGTCATCGAATATGATAAGCCGACACTCGTGGCTGTCGTGAATGCTCGTAGTTTAAGTAAAGATTCAAGATCATCATCGGACAGCAAAGTGACTTCTGACACACATTCAAAAACACTGGCCAATGGAACTTTGCGCATCAATGATCAAAAATGCAATGAGTCTTCGTCAGATTCGAACGAAGAATATATACTGGCTCCATTATTGGTCTCCCACTCTGAAGATGGCGATGAGACCTGTACGAGAACTGTAAGCAATATTCGTGAGCTTGTGCGAGATAATAACAAGTCAATGGCGTTTGAAGATATTAAACTCGTGACAGATGTTGCTACTCGTAAGTCCGATAGCAAGTGTGGAAGTATTGAAAGGGATCCCAAACTCTTCAAAGATATCTTAAAGTCACAGTTGCAAAACATATTGATGCACGAATTTCCGGATAAAAAAAATTCGGACAGTTTACAACAGCAAAGTCTTGTGGAGAAATCTGCCGAACCCATGACTAAAATTGTGAGTTATTCAGGTCACAATAAGGAAACCCAGAAATTCGAGGTCGATATTATATTCAAAAACGTTCCATCTCTAGATAAAGAAATCGCAATTTTAAAAGCTCTAGGCGAAAAATTGGAATCTACTTTGAAGAGTACGGCTTGTCATAGGACCAGACATGATGCGGTCTCACAGACATTTATTTTGCCGACTACCCAGCCGCCGTTTATATCAGAAGAAAAGGATGCACCTGTAATAGTTAAGCTCTTATATAGAAGCTATGAGTTATCAGCAGAATGTCATGCAGAAGTCTCGGTTTATCTAATTGGTCTTCGTCATTGTCTGGGAGTAGTTAAAGAATTTCGCATGGCGCAAAAGTCAATCGTTGAACTCAAGCGTGAATCCGATCGCCCCTTTTATATTCCAAGCAATTCAGAGAGTGTTCAACTAATAAAAACATCCTTCGAACGACTAAAGGAAACTCCAAACGAATTATTGCGCCATGTAAAGCCGAAAAACTCTCAAGTTGCTTTCAATGTTCTCGAACAAGATTCAGTCTTTTTTTATTACGCATTCAACAAGTTGTCGAACATACGCAATCTTTTGTCTACGAACTGCGATCCTTGTGCCGAACCCCAGCAGCCCATAAAGGGAATCTTTTCTGAAGACGGAAACAGTCACTTCTGTAATACATCAAACCAAGAAGTTCATAAAACTGAAACCAAAATAATGAATTTATTCACTTCTAAATCGAAAAACGAAAATGACCCTGAGAAAAAATTGCTCGCTACGCCAACTATTCCGCAGCCAATTATTCGTGGAAAACAACGGCGACGTATAAGAACTCGCATGACACCAATGCCAATCGGAAGCGACCATTGTCCAAAGAATTCGTTGCTCACTACAGTTATAGTTGGATTTGTACAATTGTCGGTGTTCATAGTATTCATAATGGCTCTAACATACCCCGATGTCAGGTGCTAAATCTTTTCCCTATGTTTGTTACCTTTAAATTTGACGCGTCGCATATTACAAATAATTTAAAGAAATTACAGAAGTTAAATTTGTTTGTCCTTCATCGTAAATAATTTAATTTCAGTAATATCTTTTATTTGATTTAACACATGAATATTCATTCGAAAATTAATCAGTTTGTCTTAAAATATTTTATTTGTTCGAAATTTTTTTGTTACAGTGTCTAACTTTACAACATGTAAGTCAATTTATGAAATTATACAGAACTGTTTTAATATCTTGTTTTTTTCAACTACAATATTTCCAATGATTTCCTATGATTAGTGTGATATTGAATGTATTGCGCAACTAGGATTTGCGGGAGATTAAGTAACCGTTATCGGGCCTGCTCTAAAGTCACGGCGATTCCAAATCGTTACTAGCAAACAGCTGATTGATTTCTTTTACAATTGTACATTTACATTCAGGGTAGACTAAACAATGACACTCACTGGCGCAGCTGAGTGCTTTCTTATTGGAGGTCAAATTCTATATAAAAAATATTTGGCCATCTGCTCAAAAGCCGGCAACACTTCGAATTCGCCCTTGAATGTACCTGTTGTCAATTTGGCATGTTCACATTTGCTAAGATTTTATGGTTTTCTACTTTTAAATTTATCACAAAAAAAATATGTTAACTGATTTAAGTTGAATGTAATAAATTCAGACATATTTTACATGACTAACATTTTGTGACCTGAGAACAACAGGTGACAACTAAAAAGGAAATGTAGAACTGCGAAGCACTTGAAAGTCTTTCATTACAGACGCAATCTTACTGCAAAAATTAATAAAGGATACGAAACTATTTAAAATCAGTTCATGGCACAATAACTAGGTGCATACATACGTACTTATGAATGCATATGCATGTATGTATGTAGGTATGTATATAAAATACAAAGTACCGCAAAGTAAAACACAACAAACAAGAGAGAGAGAGAGAGAGAGAGAGAGAGAGAAAGGAAAAGTGTACTATGTTGGTTTATCATTTTATATTTTATTTCGAATAGTTTTCTTTTCTTTTTAATTGTATTAAAATAAAATCACACACATGCATGCGTGCTACATATCGATCGACCCTTTGGCGAAAAATTATTCTACATTACAGAACTAAAATTCGTATAATACCACAAGGTAAATAAACACGGTCACACGGTAAAATGTACTTGGTGCTATCTCAACAACTATAATTATTATCGCTTTAATATTCTATCAGTTGATGAGTTTTTGGCTGTAAAACCAATTCAATGCTTTCAGGATTTCCTATATACGGGTATTGGCAATAGTTTTATTGAGTTTCCTTATTTTATTATAGCGTCGTATTAAATTCGTTTTGCCAATGACGTGAATTATTTAAGAATACAAATCTTGATGGCCAAAAATATTATCAAAGAAAATCAATCGTTTTGATTTAGCAGTCAGTTTAAAGAAAAGCAATGGGATTCATTTACATTATTTAAAAAATGTAAACAAGTATAATTACATGATTCTAACACCACCATACAAATGTAGGTACGTAGGTATATATGTATGTGTGTGTGCTACCATTACGCGCATATCTTCTCATGCGAACAAATGCGACTTTTGCAATTTTATAAAAATACAAACTTTTGCGCAAAGTAGAGATATTTTGCAATTAATTAAAGACACAAGTGCGTCATACCAAAACATTATTCTATATTTAAAACCCAGCTTAGGAGATAGAAAAAGGTCAACATTTCACCCGCTACCTTTCTACTCCTAAAAGGGTTCGAATTTTAGAAAAATACCAAAGATTTGCCTGCTTTTTTTTATGCATAGGCAAGGACGTCTTCAATATTTATTTCTTTGTTAGTTTTTCCTTTATTTCCTTGTTAGTAGAGAATTATGTACGAGTATGTTTGTGTACATGTGTTTAACGAATTCTATGTTACTTTTACCCCTTCTACCTTCTTACCGTTCGAGGATGGAAAGTTACAGTTTTTATTCTAAACGCTCGAACTTCTAAAAAGCGCAAAGAAACCACTTGTCCATAACGCTTAGAATTAATTTAATTTATAAAAAATAATTAAGCAATACAATTATTAGATTAATATAATTATAACTCTTACAATTTACTTAATTGTTAAGTGCAATAATCATTTTAGTGTGTGTGTGTGTGTGTGTGTGTGTGTGTAGGTGTGTTTGTTTTCGACTACATTATTGGTCAATAGTACCAGTGAGCATTTTATGGAATTATTGATTGACCTATTCATGATCTTATGCAAGTTCTAGATAAGTTTTACGTTACTTCTCCTCATAGAATGTTTTAGTCTGTTACGTAATTTTGTTATCTACATTTTTAACGGGTTAGATCAAGGCAAATTGATAACAGGTACTCGTAAACTCACAAGCGAAGTCAAAGTATTTCCCGCTTCTTTGCGGATGTAAAACTCTTTATATGAAATTTGACATCCAATCAGTTCAAAAAAAGTACTCAGCTGCGCTGGCGATTTTACCTGTTTAGTACCCTGAATTAGACTGAAATGTCATCACGAAAATAACGTAAACCACAGCGTAACGTAAAACACATTTTAAATGAGAATTATTTCTTAATTTTTTTAATTAAAATAAAATTGTAGCCTACAAATGAATAGCAAAAAAATTTTATTAAAAGCAGTTTGAATTCTGGGACGCAAAGTTTTAACGTCACTGTGGTCAAACTCCAATTTACGAGTTCACGTCTAACAAAGCGCAGATTTTATAACGAACAAGGATTGCATGAATCATGCATGATGACAGGTGATCGCATTTGGCAGTGAGTAATTTTTCGCTCCAACCACGCTATCGTGCAAGAACGTGAGTAAAAGAAAGCCGAATGCGTGAGTGTAGAATGTTATTCACGTCTCCCGCTAGGGATGAAAATCAATGCTTGACAACTTTTACATACATTCGTAAATATATTTTATACTTTATTATTAATTTTTTGTCTCCTTCACTAATTCTTCGGCAACTCTCACATTTTTTATGTCAGATATGTTTTTTCTTCGGCCACAAAAAAATGTGGATGTCGTTTATGTTAAAATTGTAATTTTGTAACTATTGTAGATTTTTGGAACGAATTTCCGTCATCCCTTGTCAAGTTTAGTTTGGAGACAAACCGGTATCGGCTATGTGCCATCTTCAGTATTCGTCAGAACGAAAAATGACACTTAAGATGGCCCATAGCCGAAACCGGTTTGTCTCCAAACCAAACTTGACAAGGGATGACGGGAATTCGTTCCAAAAATCTACATCAAAACACCCTGTCAGGATATCAAATCAAAACTCTGTAAATATTATTGCTTTCGATCAAATCGTTTGCCATGGGACATGTGGGAGGATGTGGAACAATTTTACACCAATAAAGTCGATTTCGAAATATATATCAGTTACGTTATTTGCGCTGTTGACGCGATATGTTCGAGTTTTTTTTACTCTTATACGCGATTAAAATAGTTATTTATCCATTAGTTTACAACTCTAGTGTTTTGTCGGGAGAAAATGCTACGCTAGCCGCGACTCGTCTAAAAGACGCACTCTTCTGGTCAATTACAACTTCTTTTCGAGAAATTTTGCTGATTTTTTTTTAATTTTCTTACAGCACGAGTTTACTGGCAAAGACGAACTGACTTGCTTGAATATCTATAGAAGGTCGCTTTCTAGCATTTGTCCGAATCACTTTCGATTTTTTCGCGAATTAATTAGACTTTAGCCTTCTCAGGTACAATCTTTCAAATGCTGACTGGGATTACTGATTAACTATTGCATGTATGTATGTATGTATGTATGTATGTATGTATGTATGTATGTATGTATGTATGTATGTATGTATGTATGTATGTATGTATGTATGTATGTATGTATGTATGTATGTATTTATGTATGTATGTAAATTAGTATGCATGTACATGTAGGAATCTGTAGGTATTTGTGTAATTTAGCAGCTTTAATATTACATATCCTTTTGTCAGCAAATTTACAAAATGCAAAGCTTTTCAAGAAAGTATTATTGCTTTAAAAATAACTCAAATATTTATAGATTTATTAGTGGCTTGAAGAATTTCTATAAAAAGCAAAAAAGAAATACAAAGTTGTTACTTTTATAAAACGTAAATATTTACAAAAATTTATTATGAAGACCGTCATGAAAACATCCTTAACTTACCTCACAATCAGGGGGAATACATTCTTGTCCTCGGGGGCCCTGTAATCCCTATAGTACAATAAATATGGATTTTTATTGTTTACAAATAGAGGAGGTCGACCACCACCGGTATTCGAAACGATCGCTATGTCCGCACAGTTACGGAAAGTTTCTTAAATTTAAATTGAGTGGGTTAATTTTTATTTCTTAGTACAAATAACAAAAAAAAAAAACCTAGAAGAGAGAGGGAAATATGTACCTGCTTTACCACAGCCGACGGCTTCTGTACCGTTTGCACATTTGCCCCACATATTTGCCGTATAATAAGTCCATTGTAACACACATTGAGTGCACGTGATGTAGGGTGGCAAACGCACGCGATAACGGAAAATGTCCTTCTTTTTTGTATCGCGAGGTATTAGGAACCGGTATTCCCGACTCCCCGAAATATAAAGAGGAAAGCGATCGAAGCACTCTTGATTGGCTTCTTTGCGAGGATTGTTGTTGGGACACAAAGCCATTTCGAAACGACCATAATGATTCGCAGTCAGCTCAACTTCAACATCAATTTCCTATTATAAAAAGCAATGTTGGTGAAATAAATACCCGTGAGACCACCAGGTTATTGTATTTTGCAGAACTAAAAATATCACTCTTCGTAGCATTGCGACCGTTAAGTAAATCGCCATAAAATAACAATTCGAGCCCGATCTAATCCATTTATTGTTATAATTTTTGTCAATTTAACGAAAGTAATATATTTATTTTAGATCCGTGATTAGCTTCTCAAATGTGTTCAGGCGCGGAACTAGTCTGATCTTTGGGGAGGGAAAGTATAAACAACAACAAAACATTCTTCCATTGTACAAATTTTTTTTGTATGGGAAAATGTTAATTATTAATGGTCCGCCCTTGATCCGCGTCTGAATATGTGAATGTAACTTGAAATGTACTCCCAAATTACTCGAGGGAATTAAATGAATAATAAGAACAAAAATTGATATAACATTTAGATAACCCTCAAACCTCTAAAGAAAAAAGCTTCGGAATGGGTAAAAGAAAAGGTTTTATTACTTGACAAAGTTTTACCTGACCAGATGTAAAATATCTTGATATAATTCCCTTGGCATATTCTCCACCAGCTTCATGTGGCCGTGGACTTCTCAGATGATATGCATCGCCACAAACTCCACATTTACCTTGATTTTGCTCCCATTGCACTGCATAACCGCCGCAAAATAATTCGTTATCATTATAATTTACAGGATTAGGATAACCAAAACGCCACATTGCATTGCGGGCAGGTGGATCCATTAAACGACCATGACCACAGACCGTAGCTGCCAATAAGAAACTGCACAGAACCCTCTAACATAAAAAATGTGAAATAATATTTAGTTTCTGTGAAATAATATTTAGTTTCATCTCGTTCATACTACTACAGCTTACCGTCAATATAATTGAATACGACATTTTCGGCAAAGGATGAATTTAAGAGTTTAAGAATTCTGGAAAAAGGGACAAATGTTAGGTTTGTAAAAATTTATATTTTGCATAAAAAAGTTTTATTAATTCGTATCTAAAGCGGTTTCCAATAATGCCGGCTCCGTGATGAGAGCTTGTTGTGGCCATGTTGTTTAGAGAAGTTACACCATAGACTAGCACGACAAAAGAGAGTTTGGGAGAGGACCCCAATTTGGCCTACAAGGCGCAATTTTGGACAAATTCTCTTATGTCAATAAGCCAAATTGCCGTATATGGAACGACGCTAACCCAGACGAGATTCAATCATTTAACAAAAACTTATTGTTTCTTATGAATTTAGGGCTGGCGGCATCATTGGTCTGTACTTTTTCGAAAACAACCCATCCCCATCAATGGCGAGCGCTTTAGATCAATGATAATCAATTTATTTTCGACCGAACATTTTGCTTCAGCAAGACGGCGCTGATTCAGCTGGATCAATGCAACAGGGTCACTGAAAATTAGATCTCTCGAATCCGTGCCACCGTGCGAACATGAGCCTTGCAAATAAAAAAACTTGGTACTCCCTCTTTAATAAGGCGTCGTTGGAAATGAAACATACAGAAAAAAGTTTCCAAAAATATTTCACGATAAAGAACAGAATGATTTTTCCCTCACAGAAGTTTGAATTGGCAAGGAACGAGTACATAAAGGAGCCTAAACGATTGTTTAAATTCCTAATTTTAAATGAATAATATTAAAAATTTGACAGTCTGATGGTAAAGCGAAATGAAGTGATAAAAGCGCGAAGCATCGCAAGGCCAATTGAAATTGTAAATTAATCTTCCACTACTCTAACAATTTCGTTAATTTCAAGAATATTTCGTAAGTGTTTAAGAGTTTGGTTGGTTGGCCGATTTTATATCAAGTGTAAGAAATGTATGTAAAAGTAGTTGAACATTTTAAGCATCAAAATGCCAACATTTTCTCGAATAATAGTCAAAAATTCAACAATACATTTCACGAAAAGCTCCTAAGTCCTCATAAAAGCGCTTTTTTATCGCAAGATCGGAGTTTTACTAACACCAACAAATTTTGAATTCATTAAAAAATCACATAAGAAATTAAAATATCTTTTTGTTTGTAAAATTTTTGTGGGTCTCTAAACGGTTTTCAACTTAAGTATTTTTAATGTGCTTTTACAGATACAGATCTTCACCTTCAGCGTGATTTAAAACAGTATTAATGAAAATTAAATTACTTGGCACCTTATTTGGGCGTCACACAAGTATTTATGACCCAATATTCTTTGAAAGGCATGTCATGGAACGTAAAATGGAAATTAATTGTTATGTTGAATGCAGCGCATTCATTTATTAACCAAAACTGCAAGGACGACCGCCAAGTGAACAATGATCACGTCTCTTCAGTTTATTGGCACATACTCGTAATAAAGAACGAATATAGATGACCTATAGCATAAATCTTAGCATCGAAGCCCTCAAGGTTTCAAGTATTATTTACTACCATTACCGAATTGATATACATATCCCAGCAAAAAATGTTATGGTGCGTATGCAATGTCAACTCTATATTCCCCTATAGAATGTTCACACATGCATCTTAATTGAGTCGATTTAATTTTAAATTAGCATTTGATAGCTGAAATGTTTTCACTTACCAGCATAAAATGAACGAGATAGTTGAATTGGTAACAATAAGATTCGTCATCAATTTTATATAATCGTGCTAATGTTGTTGTAAGTTGTCGGGTCTAGTAAGTGGTCTATTGCATTTAATGCGTTCATTTTACAGAATTTTCTGCCCAGTAAATACACTTCATCAGCGTTGCTTGGACTAATTGTTCAATTTATTAATTCAGTCGAGGCCTTGATTGCGATCACTTTGTAATTGCGCAAGTAAGGTGCATGTCTGAACATGCTATTGCAAAGCTAAGCTTCTGATGGTAGTCAAAAATACTTATATATAAATCTCTGTACGCGTAAAGAGTAAACATGGTTGAAGTAATTTGAATTATATGGCTGTAAACAAATCTTATTATTGCAGATAATAATAATATGGTCCCCTTGGAACGAACGAAAAGCAAAAAATGATGTTACTGATTGGTAGCAGGGAAGGTACGAATACAGGCGACCAAAGCTAGAGAATGCCTGATAGTTAACGCGCTAACCACTTAATCTAGATCAGCCTGATAGTTTGATTAGACAGCAGAAGCATTTTACATATCGCACTTGTGCAACAATAGTGTATTAACTCAAACATATTTTATATTCACCTTTTAAGAGGAATCCACATTTAGTACTCATATCTACCAACTCTAGAAATTTATTGTAGTTCTGCGCGCTCTTTTTAAAGAAATAGATCAATTAAATTTTTACTTTCAATTACCTTCAATGTAAAATTAAAAAGTTGTTTGCTTCTACGGATTACTTTTTATTTGTGACTTAACACTATTGTTGCACAAGTGGGATAATATGTCTCTTAAGACCAAGTTATGGTTGGAAGTGTTATATTATTTTTGCATAGTAAAAAAATGTTGGTATTGTTCAACTCAACCATGTAATGATTTTTATGGTTGGTGATTATTTAATGGTTAAAGGTAAACAATAACATGTTTATCGCAGCTAAAGCAATATTCAAAATGTTTTCAAGTGACCAATATATGTTTGACACAACAATATATTCATTGTAGAGAAGATAATATGGTTATATTCTAATAGAATACGGGCTGTAGATATTTATCCGTTATCAGAGGGTTTTTGGGAAGTTTATTTTATGCAGAATAATAAGCAGATATGGTGTATTCGATTTAGGTGTATTTAATGCTCCATGAAATGAGTCACATACACACCCCACCTATAAAGGTCACTTAGAGTGTAGACGTCTCCTATGGCATGTGTCACGGAGATGCATGCACCTTGATCTATCGCTGTCCAAGGGATAAGACAAACCAGCCTCCAACACTTTTCGGGAGCCTAAACGGGAAGAAGTTTGACCAGTAACTAAACGACTGCTACTACGTGAACCAGTAGGCCCCAAAGAGGATACAATATTTTTGTATCCATAATGCTCTTATAAATTTCGTTCCTAAATTAAATAATTTTGCAATCGCCTCTGCGGTAGGAGTTTGTAGTGTTGAATATTAAGTTTAAAAATCATTCACACTTTAGAGTTAATGGGGAACGCGCACACAGGTGCTTTATTTTATACCTTGTTACCGTTTTTAGCAAATTTGTAACAACCTTAAACAAGTTTCAACGACATGCAATCGTTGCCTCGTACAGTTTTATTATCGTTTTAGGGAGTTGTGCATTGCTGAAACAGGTATTTTTAACCTACCTCAAATAATTGAAGAGATTTAAACAGATGGATGCAACGCATGTGACTTTAGAGAAGAAAGGGGAGGGTTGGCTGTTGCTTTTAGGGTCGTTATTTAATTTTTCAGTTTTTCAGTTTTTGTTGTCTTTAAATGAAAATCTACAACAGCAACAATTCGTCGATCAATCTGTGGTGATTATTAAATTGGTTAACTTATTTCAGTTGGATGTGTTTTATTTAGAACTAAAGTTTACATGTGATCTGCAAATACGTTTTGCATCGTTAAGAAGCCACCACCACGTTGTCTTGCGATTTAACGACATCATTAATGCAAATAATGTTTTGTTTTTGGCGCTTTAAAATCTTTAAAAATTGAAAATGTTTTTTAAATTTTATTGTTGCAGTGCTTACGTCTCTAAATACGCATCTCGATATGTATTTGGCCAGCCAAGCGCAGACGTGTATATCCCTTAATGAAAAGTGAATGCCCTCTTAAAAGAAAAACCGGTACAAAATGTTTTTAAGTGAATTTATTAATATAAATTAAAATATTTCGTAATCCGTAAATACTGCAGTAAGTAAACGTTCAAGGTGGTTAAATATCATTTCAGATTTGCGCTTAACTGCGCCGAATTTCATGCACCGCAGGAGTATTTTACCTTTTAGGTATTTAATCCTGACAGGACATTTGATTAATATGTCAACAATTCAGAGACAAGTACGTTACAATAGGCACAAAATGTTGTCGTGATTTTATTTATAAACTGAAGATATTTTAGAATTCATTTTAAGAAAAATGCTGAATTTTCCATCGATCCGATGGATGGACTTGTATATGGGTTCAGAACGAACTATACATCAACACGTAAAGGAAATGCGTACAAAACATAAATTTGAAAATAAGGGCCAAGTTCTTATCAAAAAACTTCGACCATTATAAGTATTGAGATCAAAATGAGGGGACCAAGTTCTTGATATGTACAATACCATCCCATTTCTAGGCAACTTGCAGGAAAAGTTTCAGCATTCTAGCAATAGTGGAACTGCTCCACACTGAGTCAGTGAAGAGGTACTAAAATATGCACTTGTTACATCTTTATATCTAGGGAAGCTTTTATGGTATGAGGATATGGACTATGGGGTTACCTGTATGCAGACTTCTTATGTTTTAAGTTTCATTATGAGGGGGGTAAAAACAGCGCGAATGGTTTTGTGTAATATTCACACTGTGTGCGTTAGACCTGAACTTGGCCAGGCGCACGATAATAAATTGCGTTGCCTTCATGTCAAGCATTAATATTATCTCTGTCGGATTTAATGCTAGCTGACACTCGTTCACTAAGACTTTCTAACCAGTTTAGGAGGCAAAACAATATTTGATTTATTAGTTGATAAGTTTGTTTGTAAATATTTATTTAATTAGTCTGATGCCTTCCTTCTTCGTGAAGGTACTTCGATCAGTGTCCAAATAAAACTTATTAGTTTAATCCTTGGAATTTACACGCACAACAAGTTTAATCATGCTCGTTTTTTATAGTATACCCTACAGCATTCAAGGTTTCTGACAACTCTTAATCGATTTCAAGGTACTGAATAATATACAGGAATTAATTTGTAAATATGCACATAACTCAATTGCTTGTTCACACACGCATGCACACACACACACACACACACACTCATGCGAAAGTGCGATTGTCATGAATGTAGTTACTAAAAAGTGACATACATACAAATGTATATTGTTTCTCGAAAGCGCAGTTATTGAAAGAAATAGTGTGCGGAAATATAATTGAATAATATATTTTTAATAAAAATAACATATTATTGATAATAAAAAGGGGTCTTTTAATAAAATATTCGTTTGCTTACCATTTTACACCCTTCATCAAGAGTGTATTGGTGTAAGATTTGTCATTCCGTTTGTAATTTATATGATGCTCATTTCTGGCCCACCATAGTGTATAGAATCATATTCGTCTACCCGAAGTTGAAATCAACTTTCTAAAGGCCCTACGTAATCTAGGACTATTTAACTGGACCATTTGATCAGAGCGATCGGAGAATTTTCGCTATTTGAAATTAGCAATCTTGATATAACGAAAGAAGAGTTAAAACAAAACGGTTAAAATCGGTGACCACATCAAGGGCCAGGCCAGTATTACAACTTGCCAATAGATAAAGTTACGATGTTATCGGACAGATAATTCGTTTTTCGTTATTATGAATCTGTTTTAAGCTAAAACTTTCCTACTAGCTAAAGAGAAGATGTTCTTATCTTTCACTTCTACCGTGAGGTTTATAGATTTTGAGTTGCTATATTTTGAACAAAAAAAAAAAAAAAGATTTTAATTTAGTTTGCAAATCAAAACTATTTTCGAAAATAAAAAAATCACAATAGTTTTTTGCCCTAAAGATAGTTAACAATCGCTTATACCGAGCGACGAATCGATTGTCTTCCAACATTTTGCGTATATAACTTAGACTTGGTTGAAGGGTATATAAGATTCGGCACTGCCAAGAATATGGCTCTCTCTGATTTGCTTGTTAAGAACTTAATCGTGTTAAAAACACACAAGTTCCGTCAATGTTCATTTCATCGGATTTCTTCAAACATCATGTGATTGTAGGGAGACTTAAATTTTTGATTGATTGTCGGTTTGCAATTAAATGATCGCTTTGCTGATTACGCATATTTCAATTTAAAGTTGGCTACGATTAATAATACTCGTAAGAATTCCAAACAAAGAAATGCAATGAAAGGGATTAACTTTACTTTAACTCTTGTGTGTAAAATATCACATTTATTAAAGTACAATTTTTGCAGGAAACTAATTGAATTTGAATAAATCATTTTTTACGATGTGACGATAAGCGAAGGTTAATAACCGAACATACTCGTACCTACAACAAAATAAACTTCGATGTGAATAGGTATTGTACAGAGAGGATCCCAGTTGGCCACGTCTTCAAGACATTCTCTACGTTGCGTGCAAGACACAGGAAATAGTGCATGTAAATATGTGCGATGGGGCCAAGCACACTGTCGTTGATGACCGTGTCGTTAAGAGATTCGTCAACGAGTACATAGTCACAAATAAATGCTCTGACAATCACAGGAATAATATTATTTTTGCTAAAAATGTCGGTGACACTTAGTCCTTTTATTTCGTTTACAAGCTCATTTGAAAACGTGTTAATGCTCACTGGTTTTATGTCTCCACAATAAATTCCGATTGAAAAATGCTTTTTATTTTAAATTTACTTCTTCCGATATCCAGTTGAACCAAGTTGATTTCTACAAGAATTTTCTTAAATTTTTCTAATCGATTTTTAAAAACAAAACTTTCATATTTCCCCGGAAGTTCTTGGCTTCCTTTTAGAAGTTTTTTTTATGTATTTGGTTCATATACTTATATCATTTATATGTAAAACATTTAGTATATCGTCCCCTAGTTTTTTCCAGCGGGATGCTATAAAAACATTTCTTTTAACTGCAGACCTAAATGCGAAGTTTGCGGGACGATATTTTCAAAAACATTGTTTAAATTCAAAATGATCTGTAAGGTTTTTTATTTGAAATGTTTTTTCGTTATCATTATTGTCCTCAACAGCATTTTATAGACCAGTAGTTATAAATAGTCCTGATGATATCATCGATAAAAATGGCGACTGTGACTACCTGGCCAACTGGGATACGAAATCTAAGGTTTTTGTGAAAATATATGCGTCACCGCCAAAGAAATGCTCTGTTGTACGCGGGCAAACCTGAAACAGTCATTACGTAAGACAAATCACACGTCACGATTGCGGTTTCGGATTATATTTTATATTTGCAAACTATTGAAAACATTTTGTACTTAAATTAAAAACACTGAAATCAATATAAGGCAACGCGAAATAATAAAATTTGATGGTCGTTTCATGTGGCTTTTTCGTAACTTTTAAATGTTTCTTAAATAACCTTAACTAAATTATTGTAACGTTATCCACGTTAAGCACCACATAGCAAATATTCTTTAAATAATATTGAATCAATATTTGCAAAAATAATTTAATTTGTTATGCTTATTTCGTCACATCCGACCGTACTTTGCGAATAATAAAATATATATCGCTACATTAAATGCAAACGGCCGTAACTACACTCTTATTTTTTATTCTTCATTTGATATTCCGACAGGGTGATTTGATTTAGATTTTTGGAAGGAATTTCCGACATTTCTTGTCAAGTTTGATTTCGAACGAAAATGACACTGAAGATGGCACATAGCCGAAACCGGTTTGTCTCCAAACCAAACTTGACAAGAGATGATGAAAATTCGTTCGAAAAATCTGCAATATAAGAAGGAATTGATGAACGTTACCATAAGATGCAATCTTGCGGGTTTCTAATTTAGCGTGGCGCCGGTGAATTCGAACTTTCTGCTCCACGATCTAGTGGCAATGATTTAAATCATGCCATCCGAAGTCATTGCGAAATTAACGCTGAACGTCAGCCAGTGCAGGAACTACGATTTTTGTATCAAATTTTAACGAACGCGAGAATGGCTTCATTGCAACTAATTTTCCATAAACCGAAGAGGAATTTAATGAAAATAAAATTAATATTTTATAAATAAAAACTGGACTCAATTCAATTAGCCCGTTGTTTACAATTCACGTGTTAGTATGTTTTGCATACAAGACTGTATTTACGCCTTTCTTGCATTACGAAACACATGCACTTGCAGTTACGTTCGTTTGAATTTTTTTTATAAAGTCGCCGTTTTTGATCGTAGGCGCCTAAAACGAACTAATGCCCGATCTCAAATGTATGTGTCGTTAGGTCCGTTTGCATTTTAGGTGGCGATACATTTGAGATCCTGTTTTAATTTTATATACACATTGGAAACTGTGAATTCAAAAATGTTTGCTTGTGATACAAATTATTTCAATCATTGTATCTTCTCGATATCCATAAGTAAATAAAATGGCAAATCGTCTCCTATTTATATATATGCCAAATTAAATGATACAAATACATATGTATGTGTGTACGTGGGAGTGAATACGTACGTATGTTTTTTTTGTCAGATAATAACGATTTGAGGAAATGTAAACGAACAATGACAAAACTTGTTTGGCATATTACACGTAATTATGCACTTACGAGCATTTGTCATAAATAACCCCAGACTCTGATCTAATAATTGACATAATGAGTGACGTTGAAGAACATTTTGCATCCCAACGTCATAAATCTCGACCTTACGAAAATCGAAACACATTCGTATTGATTTAATTTAATTTCATTGATAGCAATAGTTTAATGTGTGTCTTATTTGCGCCTCATATCAATACAACCTTTAAGCGTAATGATTTCAATACCCACCCTGCAGCCCTGTCGACCTACATTGAAGTTTTAAATGAAAGTACTTTTTTATATTGTCGACTTAAGAAAAGAGTGACGAAGTCGCAGTGTTAGGGAAAGTGGCGACAAAATTGAATTTGCAAAAGTCGCCGGCGTAAGCGCATTTTTAAACACTGCCACGGACTCATCTTCTTCGGAGCAAAACATTCAACTGCAGTAAAAGGAGAAATAAATTCTGAAAGTATTTGAAAATATTCTACTGAATTCAACTCAAGATGAACTTGTTCAGCTGTAGTGTTGCTGGCTCTTTGCGTGTTCTGTCCTGGGGTACATATGCATGTGTAAAAAATAATACTAGTGCAGCTAGTAAACACACACACACACATACACGTACAGGTATACACATGCACATGCCAACAAAAATTGTAATTACAAATATATAAAAATTTGCCAAGACTTGTGTGACAACGTGAGCCACCCTTTAAAGACTTGCGCAGAACCATTTAAACGCACAATTGGATTTTTAAAATAATTTTGTGCAATATAATACTTCAATATATAATTCAAAAAGATGTAAAGATGTAAAAATGGTTTGACACCAGTCTTTAAAGGGTGGTTTACAACGTCGCACAAGTCTTACGACATGTCAAATTTCTATGTAGAAGAGCGCGAATGGTATTGTCTAAAGGATGAGATAATTCGGCACAGTAACGGCATTGAAACTCAATTATATCTCAGAAAATATCGACCATCGGATAGATGCATGCCACTGAAGATGTGGCGAGCATTTGGCCGATATTTTATTTTACACATAATTGTCATAGAACCCTCCATCATAATAAAAAATGTGAAAATAATTCTTTGAAAACTCTTTGTTTTATTGACAATTAACATTGTGCGGTTTGGTTGGAGCACCCTATAAAAATATGTCACGTGTACGATACACTCAAAATATTATGCGGGTAAATTTAAATGAAAATTCATTAAAAACATCGTCGCCCACGTGAAAAGTTAAAAATAATATGTCCTTGTATGTTGACTGCATTATATATTTTTTTTAATTGAACTGACAACTTTTAAAGTAAACTACATTGAGCTAATGTAAAAATTTGTTAAGTGTACGTTTTAAAATCAATCAACATTCTCATAAAATAAGAGCGTAAGCGAAGGAGAGCATCAAGTACAAAGCAACGTAGTCAGACGTCAAGCACTTTTCGGTTGAGTTTTTGACGTCCATTTTCGAATATGTTGTGCGAAAAATAAAATCACTTTTGCTACAGTCTCAACTGAACGAGTTATATAACTGTCCCAAATGTAAGATAACTAGGGATCATTTGAGGTGCAGCCTGCAGGTTAAATGACAACAAAATTTATACATTTGCGACAAATTCCACTAAATCTAAATTCAAGGCAAAAATAAAGACGCAAATCATGTATTCTCAATAAAAATCAGATTAATTATAAAAAAGCTTTTATGTTTTAATTCAGTTGAAATGTAAGACAGCCAGAGTTATAAATTTATTCTATTATTCGCAATAATTAAGTGAATGTGAAAGGTGGCTTACAAGAATAAACACGTCGAAGTTTTATCTCCATTCGATTAAGAAGAGATAAAGAAACACAAAAGTATTTTTTTTTTCTTGACAACCGTGCGAAAATGTTAAAAAACGAAAGAGGTATTCCATATGTGGTGAATCGCAGTCAGTCCCATAGAAATTAACTTCTTTATATTTAAATCTGTTAAGCTTTTATAAATAATTAATTAAGTTCCTACGTGTAGAATGAGGGTATGAGAGACTTCAGATATCCGCACAAAAACTGGTCTAGTGGGGTCAAATCGCATGATCTTGGTTGCCAATGGACTGCTCCAAACCGTGAGCTTAATGGCTTACCCCAAACTCATCTCTTAATTCAGCTTCATGGTATCGCATGCCGTGTGGCATGTGGCACCGCCTTATGAAAACCACATGTCATTCAAGTCCAATTTTTCTATTTGAAATTTTTATCGTTTTTGAAAAAATGAATCTTTCAGGCTGCCTTGTCAGCCATTGAACTGCCTCTGGCTGCTCTTCAGACCAATTTCTGCAATTTTGTTTGTTGACGTATTGAGCCATTGAGCCTAAAATGAATTTCGTGTCTGAGGAATATTTTATCTACATACTCTAAAACTCTATGATTTAAAAATATAATCACACATGAACACAGGAACTTGTGTGGACTTTTGTTGTGGAGACTTTTCATATCAAAATGTGATATTGTTGTATTTTACAACTTCATTTCATGTGTTTTTGAAATGTTCGATTGACACCACATCTGGGACTATGCCATTTGTTTAATTCATTTTGTTTCTTTTGGAATATAAATAATTATTATTCATCTACTCTTTTGCTAATGACACTTTCTAACCTTTAAGTATCAGGGAGAGTAATTTAAAGTTCCCATCCCTGATTCAAGTTCTACAAAGATTTGGCGTCTATTTTTACTTTAGCAATACAATAATACCACAGTACATACAAAGAATTACCTGTTCACAAACAAATAAACCAAAGGGTTACTTTAAAATACACGATACAATAATACAAGAAGTTTGTGAAAAGTCAAATGTTTTATAATAATAACATGATGAAACATGTCTGCTGTGTACAGCACCTCCTAATTCAGTGTGTCATTCCAAAAGTGTACATAACGTTATAATAAAATTTCACGACGAAAGCAAAAATAACTGTCAAAACCAAAATCAGTTTATACGAAAAAACAAGAAAACAAAATAAGACGAAAAATTACGACAGAACAATAGGCGGAGAGCAAAAGGTATTATTATTTTACAATGTTTGTTGTTTGAAATACAACAACAATATCTTGTAAACGAATAGAAAATATTAGGACATTAAGACAATACGACATCGTCGTATCAGTATCATAGCTTATGAACTCGACAATGGTATGTTTGCTTAAATACACCAATAACGTCTTCTCTGCACTAATTCCTGTTATTTTCAAATATGACAAATATTTTCTATCGTTCTATTAAATTTTACCTTCTAAGTTGGCTAAAATGACGTGTGCAACTCAATAACAAGATCTTCGGCACGTTGCTAAGATTCATTTGTCTCTTCAAGAGCCTCTATTAAGACTCGTATTCATAAAATGCATCGATTGCACTTTGCAACATTTTTAATTATTGCAAGGAGTTGCTTTTTTATTTTTCTTAGCTGGTTGTTGTTGTTGATTATAAAGATTAAATTATGTGAGTGAGATGCTGTGTGCTTTCGAATGCCAGTTTGTTACACATTTTATTCGTTCACAGTTGTCGTGTAAAGTGACTCTTGTGATTTGTTTTGCCTGTTGGCAAGTTGTTGCTGTCATTAATGTTGTTTCCCGTTAGAATTTAAAGGAAGAATCTCGTTTGGCTGCATTTGCCTTTGACAGCTTAAGATGATGGTGTGAATATTTTTATTATAATTTTAGCTTTATGTAAAATACCATCTGCATTAGGGATGTAACTCTTTCACTATCCGACTCTTTAAACTATTTCTAAAACAAGTTTTCGCAATACTTGCTACCAAACGTTTTTCTACTGTGAAGGGTCAAAATAGCGTGAACATCGAAAATGCTTCTATAACACATACGTTTTATGGTTTGTGGAAGATACAGTCTTTAAGTATCGTTGTGGTATTCATATCATAATTAAATTAATTTAACAACAATGGAGATTAATGAATAATTGATCGTTGATTAAAACAGCACAACAAAAGGCTGATACACCTTTCTGCACGGTAGTGGTAGCCTGGGAATATAATGCGTCATCTTGTGTTTTTTGTGTCAGTAATGAAAAGAGAGGAAGATTATCATAAGATTTTTTTTAACAATGTTTTCCATTTGGAATATTTGAATAGGACTGTTGATTCTCTATAACCGCCTCTTGATATTTTCCGTAAGGACATTGCGAGTAGGATGTTAGCAAAGGTAATAAAGCTAGAAGACGTGTGTTGCGTTTTGATAACTATTTACTTTTCCTTTAAAATTTGCTACTATTTTATAATCTATAGCGTTCTGGCACATTCTTTCAACTAAATATTTAATTTGGAAATGCGTTATTGCTTTCAGTGTAAGAAAATTTGTCGTAAAAGAACTTTAGCCAATAAATTACTGTGTAACTTAAACTGTGTAAGGCAAATGTATGTAGAGTTTTCTTGTGGGAACTACAAGACTTTAGTCAACGGGATGTGCAAAACAAACTGGAAAAGATGAGCGCATTCTGCCTTTTCGAATATTGACGTTAAACGTTGGAAACTTGGCGGTGTTGCTGCGGGAGGAACTACCACCAATCACCAAATAAAAGATACTTAAGTTTCTTTATTTACTTCAAATCAAATGCTATCCCCATAAGTTTAGGATCGAGGTCCGCGACAATCTTTATGTAAAATGCAAAGCCAGTTTAATAGGACCCACGTTAATAACTTATCGGCTATAGATTTTATGAACCACCATCGTATGATATAAGAGCATAATTTTTGCGCAAATTTTTACATTTTAAATGTTGGTAAATACGGGAGAATCGATCAATCTTTTCATGAAATACGATTGGAAAATTTTTAAATCTTTTTTGCCAACTTTTGAACTATGGCGGCTGTTTCCTGCTCCACTTTGTTTCAAAGCCATTTTTTTTCAATTTCGTTTAAAAACGTATTTAGTAGCGGGTAAAATAAGATCAGATTTGTTAAAATCGAAAAGGTGCTTCCAATGATATCGATCTTTTTATAATAAATTTTATTAGGCGAAAGTTATTGGAACGTCTGGCTTTAAGGTGAAGATTGATAAATTATTTCGAATAATGGTTTTCGTCTCTGGTCGATGCTTCTAGTTGAGACATGCAAACAATACGTTTATATCTGCACAAGACACGAGATTGTTGCCACCTTCATCAGCTATCAGGTTTTCACCTGTTCGATTAATTCGAGACTTTGGCTATGAAAACCTGTTCGATTAATACGAGACTGTGATCTCTTTGAAAAGCTACCTTAAAATCGCTCTCCACTAAATTCCACTCTTTCCACCGGGGAGATAAATCCTCGGTTTATCTTCGTGACAATCCTATATCGCGAACAAGATCATGGTAATTAATATTTGCGACCGATTTCAGTTGAGACAAGAGGAACATCACTTTCCTTAGGATCAAAAGTCTCATAAATAACCAAATTCCTATCTTTAAGGGTCATATTTGCGTATTGTATACGGCCACGTATGTTCTAGTAATGACAACCGACATTTGTTTTACAAATCAAACAATCCTTATTTTCATGCTAGTCCTGACGATGCCATTCCAATGGACTTCAAAAGGTCGAAACTCTTGTGGTCACTTTTTCAGGCTTCAATTGTTTAAGTTCGAAAGAGCAACTGGAACAGGGACATAAATTCAGGGGATGACCCCTATTCATGCAATGCATTGTGCTAGAACTAGGAAATTAGGTTATGGGAAGGAGGACAGAGGGAGTAGTGTTTATTAACATTTGATTTGAACTTTTCCACAGAGAAAGTGTGAGGAAAGACCTCTGCTGGAAGCTTATTCCAGCTTATTTTTACAACTTTCGATTTGGAGGGTGTAATTGAATTTCCGAAAATGACAAAATTATCTATTCAAATAGGCCTATAAATTAAAAGTATATTAAGATATTACGTTACAACCTTAACTTGTCTTCTAAAATTGTATCATATATTTAAGTTTGATTACATAAACAAATAGAAAAAGGCTGAATAAAATTAAATGTAAAAATCGATTGAAAGTATCGTCAGCTGAAATGCGAAACCACATGAACACATTTTTCAAAATTTTTTTTGCGGGAAATCAAAAACATTTTTTAAATTATATTTCATAAAAATGCACTGGCATTAAATATTGTAGCTAACAATTAATTTTCTAATAAAATGGAAATGTAAAAAAAGAAAAAAAAGGTCTCGCTCCCTTCAAATTGCTTAAATACATATCCTGCCTTCGTTTACAACTAAAAATATTTATCAAAATTTGAAATTAGAATTGAAAATGTAACGAGTTTTGTCAGCGATAATATTTTTAAAACATTCCAAAGAAAAATCGCTATTACATAAATCCGCTTTAAAATATTTACGCGAACAATGCAACCGGAATTGTTAACGACTCTGTAATATTTACAAATGTCTTGAAAAACATTCACTTTTACTTTCAGCAATAATTATTTTTTTATTTATTTATCTTTTTGGTAAAACAGAAACGTGAATTAATTTCATAATTTTTATAGTGCCACCGATCTTTCTTTGGAAGTATTCATTGTAATAAAGAAAGTTTCGGGTAGGGTCGTGTCATAGAAGAATGTTACGAAAATAAAACGTGAATAAATCCATGGACGGACGCCGCGATTATCATGCAGCATTGGTCAACTAAATGCATTAATTTCTAAGAAGAATAAAGTGGGACATCTTCGAAATTACTCCATTAATTTGATAGGAGTGAAAAGAAGAATGAGGGAAACAATTGTTCTAAATGCAAAGTCGACAAACACACGATGGCACGCACGATTTAGTCAACAAACACTAAAGTCCAATTTGGTGTGTGACCATTTGAAGATGTTGGTTGGTGAATGGCCACTTTAGTTTTCGAGTACAAATGATTCAATGCGAGGATCATTAGTATTCCAATCAGAAACAGCATTTTTTATTACACTCACGCAAATTAACACACTACCCACTGTCGCCTCTGACGCTTCAGAATGCACAAGATATGAAGGTATTTGACTTTGAAAAGTTCACACTCGTATTTATAAGAAATATTTCGTTGGTTGTTTGTTAATGATCGAATTTAAATAAATCCGCTTTTTTGTTTTTTTAAATCATTAAATAAAAATTCACTCATTTTTATGGGTGTGATTTTTTTTTTCATTTTATATTTTTCTAACCTTAAATATTTAACAGAAACTATTTGTTACACAATTTGAAATCTTTTAAGAATTTTCACTCCGCGATCAAGTTGTTCTTAGTTTGCACAACCGCAACGTTCTGATGCTCCTTGAGATGTTGTGCCAAAATTTTGTTCGAAATAGTTCGTGTTTTCGATTTCCGATTTACATACACACACACACATACATACCGACATACACACATGCATAGGAATGTTCTTAAATGCGTGTGTGTTGTTTGTGTAGTTAAGCAAAACGACAAAACAAAACAAAACAAAACAGAAACAACAAAACGAGTTAGTTGTTGGTTTAGTGGCATGTATTGTTCTCGTATTATTTATTGGTTTACAATGAAACCGATCCCGATCCCGATCATGTGTTTGTTTGAATAAATCGCGTAGTTGTAATTTGTATGCGCCTGCGCGTTGTCACTGCGAATGTTTTTGTTGAACTAATTGATTGGATGGTCAGTTTGTCCAACTTGGCCCACAATCATGTTTAAATGTTGGCTTCTTCGATTAATTCATTTTTGAGCAATTGACACACACACACGCGCACACACACGCACAACATTTCCATATTTATTGCTTTGATTTCATTAAAAAGTAAATCTTTAAACAAAAATGTCTTCTACTCGTATGCGGCACTTTCGAGGTGCTGCCAGTGTACGAGTAGTTGTCGGTCATTATTCATGCGTAAAACGTACGCAAGGCGACAAAGCACACACAGTTCGTTAAGGTGTCAAAGACTCAATAGAGTGATGACTCGTTGTTAATGTTAGTATTTTTATTTGATTTATTTTCTTTCTAGGCTACAACTAATATGACTTTGCATTTACTTTTGCATGGAACTGAATGAACTGAAGAGGGTACGAAAGAATGTTCAATTAAATTCTTGATTTTATTCCAAGTGCAATTAAGCTGAGATTACTACTGTGCGTTTACATATTGAGAAGTTGGAGATTAGAGGGACACATTTCTATCATGAGTTGCTTCATATTAGCTCTTCAAGGCTTGTGGATTTTGAAGTAATTATAAAAAGCCCGCCCTGAAATCTCCTAAAACGCAGAGCTTTGAATTACATACGTCAAAGCGGGTCTTTCATAGCTGTCAAAAATATTATCGGCTTAAAAACTCGAAATCTGCTCGTTGGAAAAATAATTTGAATCTGCAATCTTAATTCAAACGAGACAGAAATATATGTTTTTAATTTTTATTTAAAATACATTCTTCCACGAAACAAAAATAAACAAACAAACAAAGATAAATATGAAGAAAGTAAGCTTTTCAGTGAATATCGCAAGGCTTAGCCAGTTTGGCGCCCTGTTTGGCAATATGCTTCATCACCCCCACCAACACTAACTCTGGATGAGTATATTGGCGAGTGTAAGTGGATACGATGACAATAATTGATATTGAAAAGCCACCAAAGTGACATAGATCGAGATTCATAGTTTTCGAAAGAAACAAGAATTGAATAGTTCATGTTTAAAAGAACATCTCGTCTGTAGTTCTCCAAAAGCAAAGAAAAATGGTCTTTTTAAGGTTTCTTTGAGTGTGTGAAAGATGGAAGAATTATGCCAAACAACGTGTCATTTGTGGTATTGGGAAATGTTTCAAATGAACTCATTACTTTTATATTGGAAATATTAGAATGTCGTGATTAGAAAATGCTTTTAAATTTGCTAATTAGCTCGTGACTGATAGATTGAAATTCTTATTCGAAATCAGAGGTGAACAAACTTAGACACAGTACATAGGCGGATATTTTTTGAAATCAACGGCTTCTTTTCTTCTAGACTTCCTCGTTGTCTATTATTTAAGTTTCACATAATTAATATTAAACACATTTATTGGTTTCACCAAGTTTATACGGGGTACACACATATATGGTGAGTTTAAAAATATTTAAATATTTATTTTTATTTATTGGAAATAAAGTATATTGTATCTACAGTCTTTGGGAAATTACTTAGAGGATTGCAGTAAACAAATGACTTTATTTAAAAGTAACCTCTTAATTCATTTCCTTCCAAAGTGACGCGAAATTGATCGGGTGTCGGGTAAAAATCAAAGTCACTAAAACTTCCACTCTTTGTTGTAGGTCGCACATTTTTTCTGCAGCATTCGATCAAAGTTTGTAAGTTTTCCTTTTTCTTGCAAAAAGTGAATAAACAGAATTTTTTTTAAAATTAAAATCAAATATATTTTTCCTAAAACATTTAGAAGCGAACCGTCAAATTCAGATCATTTAGTAAACAGTTGAAAAGTGTTTAATTTCATATATTTTGGTTGTAAAATGATTGTCGTTGTTGTTTTAAAATATTCTAAATCCAGAGTATTTTTAATATTTGATGAAACGTAATTAAAAATGTAAGTGATCGTCTGCTTTGTAACGTTCTGATAATATTGTGAAATAATGTTGTAGCTTTGATTAAAAAAAATAATAACTTCGACTAAAATGAGTATCAAAAATGTTATTTGTTCGATAATTTTAACAATTGTTACTTTTTGGGAACATCAATTCATAAACTAAAAAAGAAAAAAATGTCTAACATTACTCCCTGATTTAGGCGCCATTTTTAACACGTTTCAACCCAGTGTGCGTTCTTTATTTGGAGCTTTTTTAAATTGATGTTTTTAATTTTATTTAAATATTGAAGCACAATTTTCATTAACGGAGGGAGATCAAAAATTACTTTTTTCATATTTGTTTGTAACAGTTTTATTCAGATTTATTCGGCCTTATTCTCGTTGGTGTTGTCGTTTTATTTGTTGTTTTTATCGCTCGCATCGCTGCTCGCACAACACTGTTCTGCCATTACACAAACAAAATACACACAGGCAAAGTGACACACTCTCGATGACAAACAAAAAATTATGCTCAAACTGAACAGAAACATTTACACGCATTCTTCACACAGAAGACACATTTTTTTCGTTATTCAGACGACACTGTGCGAGAAAATTTTTGGCTAATCAAGTGCTTGAAATGTATTAAACAGAGAATCGGAATTCGATCGACAACAAAATAGGAAACTTAAATGAATAAAGTGTGGTAGGACTGCAATATTTCAGGTTGTTATTTTTGACGTTATTGCAATTTCTTAAATTGTGCGCCAATTTAAACGAGTCAAAGAATGGCGTGTTCTGAATTTTATTTTTCAAGTAAAGGATATTTCGATGTTACGACAGAACGTTAATATCTTTGCCATCGTAGAGATTCGATGTAAGAAATGTTACTTTGATAAGATCATTTTTAAAAACATATTTTTCTTAAGATTTGTAAATTCATTTAGGTTCCATTAAACTTTATTTCAATACGTCATTGACGAAATCTGCCAAAAACTACGTAACATGCGATAGCCGATAAGTACGCCAACAATAAAATTAGCAACTCTGTGACTTTTCTTGCGGAAGGATCATATCAATCAATTCATCGCTGTGAAGGACTTTAATTTTGTCTGAGCTAAACACACGATTTTTAAAATTTTGCCCGAAGTTTTGGACGTGATGAATAATGGAGTGTAAACGATTTTTATGTGTGTGAACTGGATTTTCTTTAATTATAGGGTGTGTAGGCTGGTCCAAAGTTCTCAGTAAATGACCAACAACACAAAAGACTTCTTCAGCGTAAATGCAATCCAATCTTGTCCCAAAAACCATCGAAATTCGTAGGTGTAGGCCCTTCCAAAACTTTGGCATATGCGGGTAATTTTTCCATTTCGGAAACCCTAAAAGTCGTTTTAACTTCGAAGCTCACAATGACGACGGCGGAGAAATAATCTTCCCTAGTCCTTACAGTCGTCGTTTTAAAATAGAGAATACCAATTTATATTTCCGATAAATGTCATTAACGCCAAATCGCCATTTTTACTTCGTTTTCAAACGAAATGCCAAATTGAGCGAATAGTCCCGATTATTAATAAAATAACAAAGCAAACGCAAATCCATTCCATCCGCTTTAATTGAAATGTTCACATACTAACGTGCTATAGATATTTTCAGGACTGTTACTGTCTTAATCACATTGTCAAAAAAATACAAATAAAATTTGTTTTCAAGAGTGTTTCGTCAAAATACATTTGTATGCAATTAATGCAACCTTCATTGTTACACTGACCATGGACTGGATACGTTTTCTTGTCGTTTTTGTTCATGCGTTTTTGATTTGTAGTTTGTCTTTGAAAATTGTAAAAACAAATTGCAGAGTAAAAACTGTGACTACAAACAAGAAAGGAATCCATCAAATATCCCACTCATAATATAATACGGACTTGTGAAGGAATGCACTTTCAGCTTTAATTCAATCAAAATTTAACTAAAAGTATTTTAGTTTTTTTTATAAAGAAAAAATCGTTTCTAAAGAAACACCGGCCGTGACTGTATTTGCCATTCGATAGAGATACCTCTGTTCAGCAGTGACTTGAATCATTTTTGCAAAGACACTTTTGGAAACATTTGACAAGTGGTGAGAAATTCATTACAAAACCAAAAGGCCTTCTTCTCACTAACGGCAAAAGTTAAATGAATAAAAGTTCATTTACTGCTTGTTTCAATGTGTGCGTATGTGTGTGTAATGCATACAATCGTATAATGTGGTAAAGTTGAAGTATCCTTGAAATGAAAAGCCCAACTTATGTTTGGGCAATTAAGAAGGTAATGTTTTGAAATTAATAACGCCAAAGTGTTGTGCGAGTGTGTAGCTGTTTTGGAGTCCTCCTCTTTGTCATGACAGGAGGAATTTGTTGAAAAAAAATCACATTTAAAGTTTATTGTAATTAATTGTTCACTAGACTTAAATATTGGATGACCCCTGTTCTGCTAGGTCGAGTACTGGAACAAGGGAAAATACTTAAGGGAAGGGGTACGGCGGCAATAGTGTTTGTGGACGATTGACTTAAACCTTTCCACATTCAAAGTGGCAGGAAGGACTTCTGCAGGAAGTCAACTCTACATACGAACAGTGCTGCTAAAGAACGAGTTCTCGATGGGGTGTATTGCGCAGTCCATTTAACAATCTACCACAAACGGATGAGCAGTTAGTGAAGAACGCGTTATACGTAGATATATTGGGGTATAAGGGGTAACAATAGAACAATGACACTCAACCCACATTGAGCCGATGTTCCCGTGAGTCCTCTTTTGTACGCGGTCGAGAGGCTTCAAAATAGATCTTGAAGTCTAAATCGCCAGCCTATATATTGGAGTTGTACTACATGTTCGGTCGGATGTAGGTGATGTAAATAATGAGGAGATCAGCTGGAGTGAAGTATGTTTTACACCGTTTTAAAAAACCGAGGACCTTGAGTATTTCTTTGGCATTCTGAAAAATGAGTCGCTTCCCTGTCCGCAGGACCCGATTCAGAAATATGAGAAAAGTTTTCACATTTTAGCTTAAAGTTTTCAATTGCATTTTGTTTGGAATAAAGTCTGACTTTGAAGCTTCAAACAATTCTGCAACTTATTCCCGATTTTAATATTTTTGAAACATTTTACAGAGTTGAGGAGTGCCCAAGAGCTTATGTGAGTAGATATGAAGTTATGTGGTGATCATATAGAAACGTTTGTATAGAACTAAAACGTTTCTTCGTTTAGAACAAATATCCTTATGGTTGAATGACCTCAAAGCGTTGCGTCTCTTTGTATTTCTTTTTTTGCTCATTAGCGACACAAACAAAGGTGTCATTTTTACTATGAACCAGTTTCCAAGACCACCCGAAAATTGTGTAAAACTTTTAATTCAGTTAAAAATTTATTTGTCTTGTTTTGTTTTTTTTTTTAATATAAAATTCTTTGTTTTTTTTCTCTCTCTCTATTTTTTAAGAAATATAAAAATCATTGCAGGGTGCCAATTATTACAGTTCTATAAAACAGAAACATCTTAGGACCGTTTGAAAAGCGACACATAATTAGCATAAATAATACAACAACTTGCTAATGAAGTGAAAAAAAGACGATGAAACACTTGTGTGCGCAATGACGGTATGAGTGGGAACAAAACCAAAAAGCCAAAAACGATGCTAATTAAATAATTAATACATTTTACGAATTATTTATTCATTGAGTGTGGAAGGCACACAAACAATTCTTGAACTGAAGTTAGTAAAATGCTCTGCAACATAATAATAATAATAATAGTTTATTACAGATTTGTTTGCCCTTTTTTTTTAATTCATCAATTAATTGTCCAAACTTTAAGGGGTTCAATAATAATTTTTTCTTCAAATATTTTTATTCACAATCGATATTTCGGTACGCCGTTGTGTAGCAGCATCGGGAAATAAAGAACTAAGCCTAAATCATCTCATTATCATGGATTTCGTCTCACCCATCAATAACTTTGGTATTGATGAATCATGAGGGTTTTTAATTTTAGATGACAAATTCTTTTGTAACTCTTTTTCTGTGTTCTGAAATTTAAATTTCTTTCTTCACTTTTTTAAATCTATTTTTTTTTCACTTTTATGATGTCGTTTAGTTTGATTTACGAGACGTTAAATTTAAATAATAAATTAAGTTTTGCATCACATTAATTTTCTAAAGGTGCGAGTTACGTTTTAGTCAACTAAACTCTAAATAATGTGTTTTGGCATCATTTCAGGTACACTGGGCAACACTAGTCATGTCACACGGGCTCTGTTTTACCCACTTACCTTCATTAGCAAACTGCAATACTTTTGTTTCGATAGTCCTCCGATTTTCAGCTGTGTTGTGGACAATTCTGCTGTTTTCTTTGTGAATGGGCTAGTCGGGGCAGAAGAAACGGGTAGTACTTCTTCCTCCACCATTGCATGTTCAATTTGGTCTTTTAAAATTTTGTTAAGGAGATAATTTTGAAGGCAATCAACGTGGTGTTTTGTGTCTAAACGAAACATTTCGTTAGACCTCAAATCAAGGCGATGATAAACAGTTTCAAACAGTTATTATTTTCGGAAACATACTCGTATTTCAGTGTTTAAAGTTCTTGGCCGATAATTTTGTTTAATTAGTTATTTTTATTAAGAGTTACAAAAAAATATGAGTGAAGTTCATGTGGAATAAGTTCAAAATTTGCTCGTTCTTGTTTTTGTATTTAATTCCAATTCCTCATACCCTTTTTCCCAACAAAAACTTTCAAAAATTTTATTTATTCAAAATTTTCCAACTCCAAAGTAATGCAAAGGAAATGATAAAAAGGCTAAAAATCACAACATCAAATGCGTACGTCGAAGCTAAAAAGGGTTTTAGGATAATATTTCCACCTTTTACAAACGTTTGTATTTTAAATGTAACAGCGAATTCGCTGAATTTGAAAATAACCGCTTTTTACTTTTACGTTATGAATATTTTTCGGTTTCGTCGGTCCATGTTTCAGGGTAGTGTTATATCTCGTTAGAAAGCATGCGGATAAATATAGACTAAACATTTTAAACTTTAAACCCATGCCCACCTAGAAGAAGGCATTTTTCTGATTCTGAGATTCTGATGTCAGATACATTAACAATTGAAGCAACAAAAAATGGTGGCAATAAAATGTGTTAAAAAGAAGACAAATCGATCAATAAAAAATTTGTTAATTAATTGCTTAATTAAATATTTTTTGTTTTGGAAATTTAAAAAAAAACTTTATATTTTTGATTTGTTTCGATATTTATTAAATAATTTTAATAACAGACAGCACGGCCAAATTGATCTTATAAACATTTCGAAGTTGAAATAATTATTTGTCCACGGAAATGGACACGCGGAAATTGACACCAACCATTGACAAAAGTGAATTCATCACGTTTGACAACGAATATTGTCAAACTGATAAGAACAATTCGTTCCTAATTAAAATAAGTGTCCTAATTTTCAGAAAAAGGGTAGCAAGAATTGGCGAATTTCCCAAAATGGAATTGCTTTACTGCAAAGCAATAACAGCACTGTGAAACGACACTGAATAAGAATATTCGGGTAAGAAGGGTTGAAAAGCACCAGCAATACTCGAAAATCCACGTATTGGCAATGTCGATACCATGTCGATACTTTAAAGGGGAAAATAACTAATATAGGCGTGGATCCAGGGGGCGGGCGAAGAAGGGAAATTTCCTCCTCCAAAGCCATTGAAAATTAACATTTTTCCATACAAACAATTTTGAAGAATTGTTTGTATTCGTTAATATTTCCCCCCAAAATCACAAGCTGTATCCGCGCCTCAAATAATAATCATGTAGTTAGGTCTGAGTTTAATTTTTAAAATTTTGTTTTTGTTTGCAGTATAAATCCTGGCGTCGTTCTTGGCGTGTTGTTGACCCAACAACAATATATTTGTTTTATTAAAATTCTCATAAGGTAACTTCGTAATTCCGTAAAAATTCCTTTGCAGCTGAGCTTCATTTTGGAAGGAATTTGTAAGTGGTTTTTACCAGCAATATTCTCCCAGTATTTTTCGTTATACAAAAGCACTCGACTATTTTCTTAAGACTTTTAATCGTCATTGTGGTTTAAAGATCCACTAATAGTTGTGCAAAAAGCTTTCGCCACTCCTGCTATAAAAATGTTCCATTTTCCGAATTTTAAGCAACGGCACGGCACGACTTTGACTGAACCGTAAATTAAATATTATTCACACCAGAAAAACCACCGAATTTAAAAATTCTCTTTCTAATTTTATCTAAATTTAATTGATCATTAAATTGCAAATTATTTGTTGAGGGATCATCTAGTCTCTATGTAAATTAGCAATATATTTATATGCATATGCACGTTCAGATATGTATGTAAATATAGATGGCAGGCACTGAAAATAATAATTATTTTTGTATTTTAAATAAAGGCTCGACCAAAAAAATATCGGAGAATCATTGTATTATAATACAGTATTGTATTTTTGTTGTTGGTCCCTTTCATATAAAATGTGATATTATAATACAACTTCGTTTTACATATGTTTTATGTCATTCAAATGTCAAATGGTTCATCGACAACAAAGGCAAGAGATGACTTAATAAAAGCACAGCAAGATATAGAATTGTTTTAGACCAAATCTTAATTTTTATAGTAGGACTCCTGATGAAGGACAAAACAAAATGAATTATTATTAATTTTTAGATTTTTTTTCTCATTATTACTGATTTATAATAAATGTATTTTATGTGAGTGAATAAAACACTGTCACAATTTTTATTAATTAAGTACAATATGTATTTACTTCTAGCTTGATCACCAAAGCCTTCTTAAATTAGTCATCTATTTTCTCGAAACTTATAGAATACTGAAGAATACAGTAGAAACTTCTTAAAGCTAAACAACCTTTCTGCTATTTTTTTTATTATGATGTTTGTCTGCTTTGCTAATTATGGCGGTGGTTTCTTTGTGTTGTTATTGTTTCCTCACAGTAGTCAGTTCCTGGCAATCGCCAGTACGTATTGATTGTTATATCGTTGTTGTTGTTGTTTTGTGTGTTCAATGTCCTGGTAAGTTGTTTGAGCTTAAGGCTGTTGTGTTGCCGTTGTTAGAATTCGGCGCTTTCTGTACACTGAGTGCCACAAGTATTCGTAACCCTCCATTCTATAGTGAGTGCCACAAGTATGCCTGTCATTCAGTTTTTACAGGCATCTTACATCATCCGATCTACGGAGACGTCCAGTAGGTGGGATGATCTTTACTACAAATTTCCAAAAATACGAAGGATAAAGCTTTCACCCTTTTCGCCTGTTGCTTTTTGATAGTATAAATTACCGGTTTATTGTTGTTCTCTATGTGTAACTGAAGTTTTTGTTTTACTGCTAACTTTCCTGCATCTTTCTACGTCGTGCTCAGGGTGTGAAAAGTTTTGTATTAATAAAGAGCTGTGTGCGTGAAAGATCAGATTTCGTTGCAAGATAAATTAAAAGTCGTTAAAAATGGATTCTCCAAAACCAATAATTCGCACAAAATAAGAGCAAAAGGCGCAACTTGCATCAAATCTTTCTATCCAGTAGCTGGTTACTTATAGAAATTAGATGATACACTCTACCGCAACGTTCTCTGTAATTTCAAATAAAGGAAGAAAATATTTTAAATCCATTATTGTGAATTCTCCAGTATAACTAACAATATGGGCCTGACAACATTCTTAAAAGGTCCACCGTGTACACCAAACAGATTCTAAGGTGTCGTGTCACTCGTATGTTTTTTATGTGTTTATAAATTTCAAAAGTTTTTGAGTACATTGCGATCGATAGTGAACAAATTTCACAGGATCATTTTGTAGGCAAATTGGTCGACTTCATAATTTCAAATTAAGATTTCTGCGAATAAAACAGAAGAACATTAGCAGCTTCCAAACTTCACACATACGTTAGTTGTATGAATAACGTAACTTTGTCGTTATAATTGATAGCAGGTACATCCATGTATGTATGCAGGCATGTTCACATATGGCTGGATATACATATATGTGTGTATGTATGCATGCACAACGTTTCAAGTCAAAATTTTATTGTTCCTTTTTTCAAGTACGTATCCATCCAAGCAGTTGTTAAATGAGTTCCGTGTTAAGAGCGTTATAGCAGATGTTCATTAAACACATGTATACGCACTCGCATACATACAAAGCCGGCTGTTTGCATACTGTGTTAAATAGACGAGCAGAAAGAACAAACAAGCACACATACATACGTTTTTGAATGAACTAAAGCAGGAAGCAATTACCAGCAGTAGCGATTCTTGCCACACTTAACAGTCGTCTTTGAATGTATCATTGCCTTTGGTGGCAAACACCCACGAACATACCTACACACATGCATACGGACACATGTATAATACATGATGTATTTGCCTAAAGTTGTTTGGCTTCTGTGCAGAAATAAATAGTTCCCAAGTATTTTATATTCGGTACAACTTTTATTTAATTCACGAAACATTTTTGACTGCAGCACTGTGAACGAATGTTTTCCACTTGCTTTTTGCCGTTTTCCTAATTGATTTGTTTTTAACATCAATTTAATTACAAATCTTCATTTTGCACTCTAAAGCGTAAGAAGCATTTAACTTCGTTACGTCACTAAATTGATCGAATGTTGATTTTGTTCGTTTTTGTTTTTGTTTTTGTCAAGGGGACGCACTCTGATTTTAATCAGCTTAGAAGAACCAAATAAATGCTGAGTTTGTTGTATTTAGTTGTGATTGCATTTGTGATTTCTATTGTTTAAGTTTTAATAATTAGAAGAAATAAAATCTAAAACCATCAGCTGCACTGCTACCTGCCAGTCAGTCTTGTTTGTTAATAATAAAATAAGCGGATTATTTCTGTACTCGCACATGCATTCAGTAGAAGAAGTGCTGGGAAATAATGAGGGAAACAGGGAATGGGCAAGACGGAAGGTGGAAGGGCGAGACGGAATCAGTGTATAGTTGTAGTCCAACGTATCTTTAATAAATACTTTTGTACAACTCGTCTCTCAACCGCTCAGTGTTTTGTTAAATGTGTGTAATTTTTAAATACATATGAACGAGTGTGTGTGCGTGTGTGAGTATATTGTAAATTATATTTATTTGTTCAAGCTGAAGTTTATTAATTCGCTTTCTTACAAAGTGCAAAAGCTATAAAAAGTTATCTTTATTATTCAATCGTGTCTACAAGTTAAAAGATTCTAAGGATCAAGGTCACTGTCACTGTCACTGTCATTGTCACTGCAGTCACTTCCTATAATTTCATTATTAATTTGTAAATTTATTTATTATTAATAAATAAAAAATAAATGAATAAAATAATGAAACTGAGGAGCGTGTGGGGTATGTCAATCGGTAGCGTAGCTCTTGGAAATTCAGTCCCTATGGAGCGTTTCTAGGATAATTCGGCGACTGTAGCGCACGGAAGATTCTCCAATATTACAGATTTGCCCCACTTCAATGATGAAGGGGCTTGTGAGTTTGTTTTTAAATCTCGCTTACCTAATGGGAAGATCAGTGGAAACACGACGTAGTTGCCACGATAGAGGAGACACGGACAGGAAGGAGTATATATTAGCGGCCATCCTGGATATAGAGGGCGCCTCTAATAACGTGAATATATCCTCGTTACTGGAGAAAGGGCGTATCAGAAAATTACAGAATGCTGAGAGGTAGAAGCATAATCTCTAGTCTAGGCTTGAGCACGAGAAGGCAGCTTGTGACAAGCGTCACACTGCAGGAGTTTCATGGAACCTTATCGTAAAAATATCCTCATCAGGCTATGCAACAGAGGCGGAACACAAAAAGTTTTCCCATCAATTGAATAAAACACTTCATCTTACGAATTTTACTTATCAAACTCTAATGTGTTCCTACTTTCACGCCCTCGCGCCCTTTGCAAATTCGCTTTTGAGGGCACTTTAGGCATCTAGCTTTCTTATTTCTGTCGAGTTCAAAATATTTCCACACTTCGGACGACATCTGCACGAAATTATTTTTAATATTTCAAATACTGGTTTAACTCACCAAATTTTTGTAAGAATTAAAACTGTAAAAAATAAATTACGGGTATATTTAAAATAAGAGTAAGAAGACCACCTAAAAATTCTAGGGTTTTAAAATAACCGGTTTGTTATACCAACGTAACCGGTTTGTTATACCAACGTAACCGGTTTGTTTGATACTCGAAAAATTTCTATTTCAAAAAAATCCGGCTTGAGCAAAACTAAAAATTCAGTTAAAACCGGTCGAATAAAAACTGTTTGATCTCCCTTCCCCCTTGCGATATTGTAAGTAAAATTTTTGGTTTTTTTACTGAATTAATTCATAAAGAAAATAAACAAATCGCCGACTCTTGCGACCCTTGTTATTTAAAATGTCTGGTAAAATAATAGAATTCCAAGCTCTTATAAAAATTTCTAGATTGCGACGTCGTTGTTTGTCTAAATAAAGGTAACAACACAACAAAGGCATAAAAAGTAACGGCAAAACGAATATGAATAAGTGACTTAGGCAACAAAAAATGTCACAACATGGCGGGCTATTCACATGATATATGCCAACGGAGCGGAGATGGAAGCGTCTGACAAAGTGCAGTACAGCACAATATTAATGTAGTCAAAACTTACAATAGAGACACCAATAACTTTGGACTTTTGACTCTTTTCGGCTGAATATTGTTGATTGGCTACCGTTTCAAAGTTGGTAATTTGAAAAAGGAAGTAAAATAGTTTTGCCGAAAATGTTGGTAATGAATGCTTTTAAAGTTTCCCATTATGTTTCGAGTATCATTCGCATTTGGTCTTCTCAAAATTTGTAAATATGTTCACATTCAATATTGTATCTACCAGCCCTACCAACCAACTAGTGGGGACAAGATTTGGATCACGGTTGCGATAAAATACAATATTTTAATTTCATAATTAATGTTAAGAATTAATAAAAAAATCTTTTAAATTAATTTTAGCTACAGGTAAGTTATAAATTCTGAAAAAAAGTTTGTTTGGCTCATACGACAGCAACGTGACTTGAGGGCGAACTAATATATTTTTAATGCTGCATTTATCTTCAGGACCACTTTTTCCCTCATTAAGAATAAATCAAATAGAATCTCAAACATCATGTAAAGATGAAATTTTATCTTCATCAAGCGAAAGTTCTGAAGATCAACAAACAAAAAACTGTTCGAAATTAGTTGGTGCTTTATTAAAAGGCCAAATTAAATTGGAAATAAAAACAATCCGAGGAGTATTTTCGTTAAAATGGAACATCAGTTAAAAACTCCAGTGACTCCCATGACTCCCGTGGCTTTTAATCTCAATTAGAATTGTGAGTTTGCATAAATTATTTAAAAGTATGAGTAGCACACGGGTACCTTCCCATTTATGTTTACATTGCATAAGTTTCTATTCTTCATTCGCCATAGTCTTATTCTCCGAGAGAAGGAATGCGGGCCTCTAATTAAACTATACTCGTACATGCATACATACACACACACACACACATACAAATGTTTATGCACATCCAGATAAAGTGTTAGCAAATTTAAAAAAATTAAGTCCTAGTGTAAAAATCGATTAGTTCGAGGTTTCAATTTACAATAAAAATGAGTCAACAACACAAAGCCGCAACATTTACAAAACGTTAAGAGGAAGTTTAAATTCCAGAAAAATCTGTCACAGGCCAGATAAACAAATGGAAAAAAAGGAAGTTGTACTGAGGAGTTTGCTAATTTATTTTAGTTTCTCGGCAAAAGAATAATTTTTTGTGCACAGAGAACTTTATTCGTTATAAATTATTTCTTAAAGAATAAAAAGGCTAAAGAAGAACTAGTTAAAAATAAAAAAAAAATGGTAAAACAAGAACAAGAAACTGAGCTTTTGTGTAATGCGGTGCATTTTGTACAATGCACCATTCAATGTCTTGTTGCTCAACAGTTACAGCAGCGCGGACAAGACTACTTACATCGAATGTATATTAACGCACACATGCAAAAGCAAATACACACGTGTGTATATTTGTAAATATATTCGTACAAACCGTTTCCATTCATACTATAAAAATGAGATTCATCTCTAAGACCCATGGCGATGGTTTCGTGTTATTTTGCGGTTCATTTGTGTTGTTGAATGAACACAAGCAACCAAGTCGACCGACTAAAACAGTGAACGAAGGGTAAAACAGAGTACTGCGGGTTCACTTACAATCAGTGTTGTCAACTCTTGAAGAAACAAAAGCGCTGGAAGGAGCTCTCGAAAGCCATCAAATAAAAATTGTCAACATTTTAAAATTACTCGTATATTTCGAAAGTAAGCAAATGCAATAAAAACAAGAAATAACCACCAATTGGCGAGGGGTTGCTTTGGTTTGAAAGACAACTCAGGCTGCTACGAAATGCGTTACCCTTTCAACTTTTTGTTACATTGTTTGCGACATATATGCAACAATTTCATGAATTGACATAAATTTCACTATTTCGCGAATACTTAATGCCAATGAAGCTTTGCATTCAAGTTGGTCGTAATTCTTTTTGAAATCCCTGCTTAGTCTCCCAAACTACTCTCTGCTTTTGGCGCTCCATCTGAAAAAAAGGACAGAAACACTTTAAATTTACACTCAAAACTTTGTCTTTAATAAACTGACGGAAAACTCCAGAAATGTGGAAAAAGGACAACCATAAGAAAAAAATTCAAAAACTACATGAACCAAAATAAACGCTTAACTGCCTGAGTGTTACTTTCCTTAAAAAAGCACGGAAATGGCAACACTTCTTGCAATCTTTAACGCACAAATACCGCTGTATTTATATACGCATACACGTAAACAAATTCACACGAGAAATGAAATGAAAATATCCGAAGAATCCTAAACCGAAAATAAAAACAGTGAGAGGTAAAATACCGGCCACCGTAGTGCGCTTTTTAGAAATGCAGAGCAGTAGTGCGGTCGTTGTCTATTGATGTAAAATCCAACCGTGAACGTTGCAAACACATACATACATACATATGTGTGTGTGTGTTAAGTAACGGTTCAATACTTCAGCTCTTTGTTTACACGAGAATGCGAATACTTTAGATGTGGGAGGGATATTGGTGTTAGAGGTAAAAGTAAAAAAGCTAACAAATGGCTTTAGAAAACACTCAAGAATGAAAATAACAAAAAAATTCAACTTTCATTCGATCGAGACGAAGAATTTAAACCTTTAAAATCGTACAGTTTAAAGATTCAACCAAATATATACATATGTACATGTGTATGTGTGTGTGTGTGTGTGCATATGTGATGGCTTAATGAAAATACTATCCGACAAGATATAACAAGCGGTAAGTAAAATCATTAACAGCAAGACGCTGGAGTCTCAGGACTGTGCTAGTGACCCATTTTGTCATTTCTCTTTCTTTATAATTTTATCATCGTCCGTCCTCCAACCATCTGTCAAATTCTATTAAAATCCTAAATTAGAAATGTTTCGAACGGATTTTTACTTTGTAAAGTTCGCGTGATTCAGTTTATACTCATATGTGTCATTATATTACTGGCGGCACTGGTGAGGACAAACTTAAAATGTTCTTAATACATAAAATCAAAAAGAAGAGAAATAAATGAATTCACATTTAAAACGAATCGAAACGAAACGGTTACCGTTTGTGCAGTCTGTGGTGGAGTACAGGATTTTGAGAGTATTCATGAAATAATTAAAACATTTTTGTCTCACGATTTAAGGAAAGAGAATTTTAGATAACACAATCACATACACATCCATATGTGCTTTATGCTCTCTTAAGTGTTGGCCTTTGCAGGAATCCATTAACGTGGTGAACTTGGAATTCTCTTTATGCGGGAGCAGTGTTGTCAGCTTTTTTTTTACCGCCAAATTGCTCGTCGAATATCGCCACCAATCTTTATTTCATTATTACAAATATTTTTATTTTTATTGAATACTTGTGTTATCATAAAACCAAAATATTACATCGTTCTTCAGGAATATTGGAAAAGTTTTACCTGTTGCCCAGAGTCCTTCTTCCCACTCGGTCTTAGGGCAGCGACAATTTTCATCTGCTTTAGAGCATTTTTCCATCATTCTTGTGTAATTTGTTAATACTTCTCTGTATATTTGATCACCGAATAAGGTATGCACAAGTATGGGATTCAAAGGGAAGTTGCTTTTATTCTCCATATGTGTCTACTTTGCCTATCAATCACATGTAATAAAGCTGCCACACACACACGTTCACTTCATCAAATTCCAGGGAATTAAGTAAATGTCGTATCAAAGGAGAGGATTTTTGATCGTTACATTTGGCGTCAAATCGCCATACACGACAACACTGTACGGCACCGGAGATGTTGAATACATTTCTACCGCATATGTTTCACGCTTTCAGCATTTGATGTCCTCATGCTGCAGAAAGCTTTTTCCGCTCTAAACTTCGCTAACAACTATCCATCGAAGTATATTTGGCTTTTCAATACGATTGGTAGTCTCCTTGTGCACTAATACATAGGCGTTCGTATCTTTGATACTTTATAACACACACACACACACATAATTTATACACTAAATGTTTTAGCTGCAAACTTTTGTTGACCTTCTTTTTCTTTCCATGATTGTACCGAAAAAAGACACATTATCTATAAACATTAATTTTACAATTTATATCAATTTTAAGGAAAACAAAGACAGAAAAGAGAAAGAGAGAGGGAGGGAGAGAGGAAGAGAGGGAGAGAGTTTTCAATCGTGTATCCATGTTTAATTCAAGTTTTCCTCTTTGTTGTCTCTAGTGTTAATTTGGAAATGGCCTGCGTGTGTCATGTCAAATAACTCGTTACTAGAGATTCATTACAATTCCTGCACTTATTTACAAATATTATTTCAGGATTTGTGGGAGTAAATTAAAAAAAAAACACCGTTCAATTACATTAGTATCTACTGTAATAGTTAAACAAGTGCTTTATTAACTGTAGCTCCTCTTGGGAGCTGAAAGTTTTATTTATTATTAAGGAGCTCTGCTAGAGAGCTCCACTTTTAATTATTGAAATTACAATGAATTTGTTATGCTTAAAACTAATCCTTTATATACAAAATTTGTGAAGCTTAAACAAATCTAGAATTCTTATAGTGATGGTTAGTACTTATTCTAAGTTCTTATTTAGTACACGTTAGTGCTTAATTTGAGTTATAAGTCCCACACTAATGTGTCGTAGGAAAATGGGAATATGGAAGTAATACGACGCGTGCTTATACCGCAGTCTACAGCGCACACCAAAAGTTCTGCGTCAGGTGTTTACGCTGGACAGCAAACTCAAGTAATATGATTCTTAATCTAATTGCTCTACAGTACACAAGGCTTACATGTATGCAAACATGAACAATTAATGATGTCCAGTATTGTTTGGTTAAACGAAACAAAGTATTGTAATTGTTTTATTTAGTAAGTAAAGCCTACCCTGCAGTACAAAATAAAATATGTTTAGCTAAAATCACTACACTGCCTGCCATCTCATCCCATCCCCCATGACCACAGGTCCGACCATGTAACACAACAAGGTAACTCTTCTTATAAGATATTATCGGGCGTTTGTAAAAATGATATCGCATTAATTTAAATGGCCTTCTAAATGCACGAAGGATGGATGTCCTTTAATTGAAACCTTTTTCTTTTCCACCAACCGGACATTTGAAATTCTAATTTTGTATAAGTATGTTTACACACACTATGTACCCATAGTCTATGTACTTATGTATGTCTGTGTGTGTGTGTCTCTGTGTGTGTGTGTGTGCATGAATTTATTTTAATAACAAGTGTCGCTGTAAAAATACTTTTTTTCTTTTCTTTTTCTTTGCTCGTTTGGAGAAAATCACAATGGAAATAGACTGCTCTGCTCTGCTCGCCTTGATCCAAACAGATACTTTGTTTTTCATGCTATCAGTTTGTCCGTTTGAGAGATAAATTGTTTATTTGTTTGTCGTAGCAGAATTAGAAGATCCGTATCGTCTTATTTTATAATCGTCTGTGACGTTTAACTAAATATTCGTGTCAGTTATTCGAAACGTGTCATAGCTAACAAATCAGTCCGCTTTTCTTTTAGTTGGGTTCGTAACGTTGAATTCTACCGGAAAAAGATTCTTGCGTCAAACAAGTTACGTTACAATGCTACGCTAAACACGAGTGATAGTTTATGCCAGTTGATCCATAACTGCACGAATTTACTAATTCTACCATTAGCGCAGTTTTATTTTTTATATTCGTTTTATTTTAATAGGCCACTATGAAATACAAAAAGAAAAAGAAAAAAAGAAAAAGAGAAAGAACAAAGAAGATGATGACAAACAAACCATTGGCTTCCTGACAAGGATTAAGATTAAAAAAAAGGAAAAAAGGCAATAAATTCAAAAAGCTGGTGGTGCGCTCTCGTTACGCCACAAAAAAACATTACACGTATTTTTAATTCCTTTTGTTGTTTGAGTTCTGGTTACCAGAATGCTGTATTAAAGTTTTGCATTTGTATACTCAAACTTTTGATCAGACATACTCGTACTTCATATGTGTGTGTGTGTGTAGAGATGTAGCTAAGATATCATTTCGTATGTCAACAACTTAATTTGTTAGAAGTCAAGAATCAGCGAAATACAGGTTACATATAGATACGATCTAAACTTCTCGAGATATTTGTGGTTACATGTGGGAATTTAATTAAGATGTGGATGTATGTGTGACCACATAACAGGAGACGCAAACGTTTTTTCTTGGCTTTATGCGGTTGGTTTTACGTAAAAGATAATTAGAAACATTTTTGTATGAAATTAAATTAAAAAAGTCCACCTCTATAGCTGACATCCTAGCTCGTGCACTAAAGGAGTGAGAGAGAGAGAGAGAGAGCGAAAAGAGAGTACAACTGATTATTCAGTTTTTAATCGCCTAAGGGTGGCGATGCTGAGCGATTAGTCGCATTTTTATGTAACGAAATACATATTCGCTAGGGTAAACTGAAAGTACTAGCGGGATCCTGATAGAGGAACACAAAAATAATATTTTTGTATTTTTTATTTAATAAATCTTACAGTCAAATTTCAGATTATATTTGACGTGAATTTACCGAGCAAGAACGAACACAGACGCTTACTCGCTCTGATAATGAAACAGATCAAAGCTTTTGGTGGTAATTGAACCCAAAAACCCCAGACTAGATTCGATCAGGGTACCTTTTTATCTTAAATAATTTGGGCATGAAAGATCCCTAAATCGCGGCGGATGTTCTCGTTTCGTAAACACCATGAAGCGCTGACGATTATTCTTAACAACTTAGTCTGGCCGCCTAGCGACTTCCTAATACTTGATGATTAAAACCATTAAAAAAAACTCAATACTCCAGGGCCTATAACTCGAGAATTGAAGATTGAAGCTGGTCCGAAGCAATCTTCGAGTCTTAATTTATACTTACAAGCGCAGTGTCATCTGCGAACGTTTCGAATTGACGAAACTAGATGTTTTGATTTTACTTCAAATTTCGTGTCTGTCAAATATCTTTTGAGCAGCTTGTGGGCACTTTCAGGAAGTTGTCGCGAGACTGATGAGTAGCCCATCGTGGCAATCAAAATGTCTGCCAAGTATCTATGAATAAGGTCGACCAATATTGTTTGTTCTCAAAAGGCGATCTGAGAGCTGTGACATTTCTTGCTCGATTCTCTCATAAATGGTTTGTATCGTTTTATGTGACGTAATTTGGAAGGGAATATGACATTTAGTTAATTCAAGTTTTCGATTTCGTGAAGGCTCTTCAAATAATTTTTATCCAAGTTGAACCACTTTGCATTTTTTTTAAACGGTTTCATATTCGAATTCATACTAAATTCACAATTGGTAGCATTCCATGACGAGAAAAGTAGCGCACGAATTATTCTGTCACCACCGAGTTTAACTTGCTTCTTTCTTTTTTTTGCGAGGAATCTGTTTTTACGGCTTTTGTAATCATTTTTAGACCAGGATCCCAATTTGTAATTATTGGCAAGTCCCGGATTACTTCTTTTCCCTTTTTGGATGTATTTACGGAATCTATTTCGCGAATAGTTTTCGTTATCGCTTTTGATATTGAAACGAGTTTATTCCGATTATTAAGTCTTCGTTTCCTGTTTATTTGGCCAACTCAGAATTAATTTACATCTTTAGGGGCATTAGAAACATTGAATGATTCACTTTAAGCAAAATATATTTTAAGGGAAGTTTCTGAGCTTTAGAAAATGAAAAAGACACAAAGAACGTCATTCTTTCGTGGAAAAGTTAGCGCTGCCTTTTCTTCTAGGTTTGATTTAGGATGTTGTCATTTGTTTAACACGAAACTAATGCAGAAGCAAGCTTCTCTTCAAATTAATGCCGTTTCTTTAGACTTGTAAACATACCTACACACATACACTCACTCACTCACTCACTCACACATACATACATGTGGACTTTGTTAAATGTGCATCAATTATTTAGACGGCTGAGCTGTTGTGTGTTTGTTTCCGCAATAGATGTTTATCGTTGCAAACTTGAATGCCTTGCCTCTGCTCTGTTGCACGTTGTCTGTTAGTTTGTTGCACATTGTATCACATATGCAGGCGTAATAAATTGTTGTGTTTTGTAATTATTTTTCTTTTATGTTTAGCTCTTGATGCAGCAACCAGTGCCACTTCTGTCGCCTTCAGTGCCATAAGTTAATGGCACCATCGCAAAGTCGCTTCCTGTTGTTGCCAGCGTTACTAAGGAAATACACATTTTGTTAACAAGTTATCTTCGATACCTACATGTTCGATGTGTTCACGTGCAGTCCGGCTGCAAATATAAATTTTTATCAACACAGACTCAAATATGATTCTTCGTGCACTTCGACCAGTAAATGGCACCCTCTCTCTCATATGTACTCGTATGTGTGTTCAGTGGTGACGGCACTACCGATATGATGCGATTTAATGCGGCTCTTACAATGTGATACAAAGATTTGAAAATAACATACAGACATTTTTTTTTTAATTTTTCAGAGGTTCCGTTGCCGGAGGTGGAAGTAGCCGCCTCAAAGAAGATCAAATATTGATTTTTCCATTGATTTGGAAAAGACAAAAACGTGTGCTTCTCCCCAAGGAAAAGAAATCTTTAGAGGACTCGTCGTCCCACAGGCCACTGTGCATGATAAATACATGCGGAAAACTTCTGGTGAAAATAATCTGCAATGGGCTAGAGCTCACTTCGAGTGTGTTCTGCATGCAGGACCACATCCGTCGAGGGGACTTTAGTTATTGCAGCGATGATTCCAGTTGATATATTGACAAAAAAGACAAAGCTTGAATTTGAATCACAGCTAGAAGGAAGCGTATGGCAGAGTGGAAGACGAATCAATTTTTGAGTGGGGACGATTGTTTTCGTATTTCGTTCCCACTTTGAAAGTTCCCCAGTATGTCGGAGTTGCGCTGATCATGTCGAGGATCTTAAAAACGTGTTTTTCATGAAACGCGATTTTCGATTGAAACGTAGATGTTGTAGCAAATTATTTTAATAATTTTCACAGCTTCCCGCCTAAACAACTGACTGCATTAAAGTGATCAATGTTCAAATGAGCAGAATGTTCCATTAGTTTTTTTATTTTTTTACAGAAAAATATTGTAGAGTCCGGAGCAAGAAATTTCAATGCTGGCAAAATGTGTCTGAATGAAAAAAGCTCTGCTTCTACTTCCGTACCAGGCCAACTTTTAAGGAGTTTTGACATATTTGGGCACTTTGAAAATTCAACTATTTTTAATTCTTAAAACAATATTTTTTGTATTATTGCTTTGCTTAGTGGCAGCACACCAATGTATGTGGTTGTCCCCAGTACTGCTCGTATCTAAAATGGATCGTTAACATTGGTGTGGGTTTAATTTGCGTTTCTCATTATGACTGTAGTGATGCTACCAAAAATTATCTAGTCGTATAGAGAGATGAGTGATTTGCGTAAATAGCAGTGTCTCGATCTTATCTGCGTACTTCCTTACCTAGATGATCACCTCACAACTCAATTAAAAGACAGTCACAGCTGAAAAATATTTTCATCAGATAGGGAAATAAAGGTTAATAAAACTCGGGAGGATATTAAATTAAGACGAAAACTTAAATTCCACACAGTGTCAATATACAGCCCAATCCTTTCGTTCATTGAATACATCTGCACTGCACACATACATACATACGTATAAGTAATTGGAAGAATTATGGTAAAATTAGTTAAGTTCAGAGGATGTTAATTCGTGTTTTAGGAACTCGACAGCACAACTAAAATAACTGTCGAAATCTTATGGACGAAATAAGGACCAAGACCAACCATGAGAGGTCCTCATATAAAATCTTGCCTACAAATATCACAATTAAGTGAAAGGAGCAAGAGAACCAAGAGTGCAAAAAATGATCCTCTGAAATATACAATGGCGATTCTGTTGTGCTTTGGCACTGCAGTTTAAGCGAAGACAACTAAAAAAAACCCCCAAAATGGCTGCTATATTGTTGTGCACAGTTGTGTTTGCGCTTGCATTGTAAGTTCCTCTAGCTTTTTTGTTGTCTTAAATACTTTCTTTTATGCTCGAATGTACTTGTACTAAATGTATCTTGTTTTAGTTATATTCGGATCCAAGTTTTGTCTTCGTATCTCGCTTTTTCAATTTCTTAAGTAAAAATATGTTTTTATCTCTCAAGTGACAATTTCTAGATGACAAATTGCATTTATATGCAAAACACCTTATTTGCAGTGACATTTCTTTCTTTTATTTTACTCCATTTTCCTTTGCTTTTTCATACTGCATTCATGCACTGAAAGGTTCAGTGTCTGTGTTTGTTCATTTGAATGGGAGGAAACAATGACTCACAGGATTCGCTGTGTTAAAAAAAACATTAGCAGGAATTACTGCATTATTTTAATGCTACAACGTTGTTCTTTTTTACGTGTTTGCATTTTCCCCTCGCAGTTTATGGAAGTCTTTACTCGTATGAATAACAAACTGGTACTTCACTTTAAGCGAGTTGAGCTGAGGAATTTTGATTTGGTCCTTTTTTTGTTTTTTTACTTTTCGTAAATAGAAGACACAATTTGTGATTATTGTATTGAGTTTTATATACACAATTGTTTTACACTAATTAAATTGTTCATAGTAAATGAAAACAAAAATAAAACGAACATGATCGTGCATGCATTAAAAACTAGGAGTTCGGGTTTTATTGCTTCATCGTATTTACGCGTTGTTGGTAATTTGAAAATCAATATAAATGTGTGAAAAAATATGTGTTTATTAATTTAAGACAGCTGCGAAAACAAGATCATGCATGCCCACCCACATCAGTTCGTTTTTGTTATTATTAATAATAAATTTGTTCGAGACAAACGGAAATATACAAACGCAGGTAATGGATATTGCTGTTTGAAAATAGTTCTGGAACTTTGTAAAAAATACTTTTTGATACAGCTGGTCGTATATTGATGTCTTTAGGGTTAAAGATTTCCACTCGAGGGCAAATTTATATTTGTTAAGGCAAATCTGTAGACTTTTTTACTGTAAAAGATTCGTACACATTTTAGTCCTTTCCTTTATAAAGGTTTCTATACTGGGGAGTTTTTGCTACTCTACGCTCTAGCTAAGGCGCTCTTAGCTCCTTTCCAGTATAAACAGCCCTAGCGCAGGCCGTTCCAAGTTCAAGCTGAGTATGGTCGGTTCTACGATGTACACAGCGTTTGGGTGTCCTAGCTAGACCAGTGTAGCTATATCCGTCGGTTGAATATTGGAAAGTGTTCTACGTAACGTCAGAGGTGTTTATTTTTTTATTATTTCAATATCTGTGTTTATAGTCTTTCAATATTTGCCGAATATGTGTGGCGTCGCGAAAAACAATAACATTAGTTACACATATTGAATCGCGGTCAGAAATCTGATATTGTATTTTGGAAAATTTAATCATAATAATTTTCGTTTAATCTTAACAAATTCTCGTTCGCTTCAAAATCTGAACAGAACCCTTTTGCAATAATTTAGCGTGCATTCCCCCGTATTATATTTTTGATTTCCAATTTCTCACACACAACCTTTTGTCCTCTTCATAGTTTTCATTATAATAATATAAGCACAAATACAAACCCAACAGATATTTCCGTAGGCAGCAGCCCCGTTTTCAGAGCATGACAACAATGACAAACTTGGTTGGAAAATATATTTTACAAGTCCTAAAAATGAAGATTACTCTTCTCATCAATATTTAAATCAACCACTGTCACTAAGTATAAAAGCTTATGAAAAATGTCACCACTTATAGAATTTTGTGAACGACAAACCAACAATAGTGTTACAAACTAATAGTCAAAGATGTGTGAAACGACCTATTGTACAAATGTACAAATACGCAATATCATAAACATAAAGCAAAAACAAATTGCGTAGCAGAAATTCCCCGAACCGCGATTCAACTTAGAAACAAAAACAATTTCTACAGCAAGAAAAAGTAAACAAAAGATACACACACACAAACACATATACAAGACTACTAAGCCAGCAACTGAAATAACTGATGCGCAATTTCGCGTATGGTCGGGACATTTCAAGAAGCGGCCGTAATCTGTATATAAAGGCGCCGTCCACCGCAGAGAGTAGAGTTGACTTTGAGATTTCATAGAGTGAATATCTGTGTGTACAAAAAAGTGTTAAGTATACAGTGTAAATTAGTACTAAAGAGTTCTAAGTAGAGTCTTAATTGCCGAATAAAGATGTGTACTGACAAAATCATAAAGGAGTGTGTATTTTAATATTCGCAATTAAACGAACGGGCAGTGATACATTTCCGTATAACGGCAGCACAATTATCGAAGGAATTTTTCTACACTAGACGCGGATCCAGTGGAAATTCCCTTCTAAAATTATCAACAAATTGATTAATAAATAGTTAATTCTTGCACTTCTGATTCAGATGCCTCCCATCTTATGCTTTTAGCAACATCATCGAATCAAGGACACTTGTACCTGTCGTATGTCCTTATTATTCAAACAGTTATTAAACTGCTAAGACTCAGTGTATTACGACATTATTCAAGCAGTGGTTTTGTTGCATTTAGAGCAGAAATACAAAAGTTTTCAAACATATCCATACACACACGTACATACATACATACATACATACAAACATACATTTTTTCAACGAAAAACATAACGTATAAGTACTCGCCTGTACATACACGTATGTCACTCATACGTTCACACAATTTATGCAAAATCTAATTGGGATTAATATTAGATACAACTAATTGCCACGTGAGTTATTAGAGTCAAGGGAGTTTTCAACTGAAGTTGCATTTTATAGGAAATACTCCTCGGATTGTGTTTGTGTCCAATAATTAAGCCGGAGCTTTCGCTTGATGAAGATAAAATTTCACCTTTACATGATGTTTGAGATTCTATTTGATTTATTCTTAATGAGGAAAAAGTGGTCCTGAAGATAAATACAGCGTTAAAGATGTATTAGTGCGCCCTCAAGTCACGTTGCTGTCGTATGAGCCAACCGAACTCTTTTTCAGAATTTGTTTGTAAAGCTTTCAATGCTTTTGCAGATGACTTACCTGTAGCTAAAATTAATTTAAAAGATTTTTTTTATTAATTCTTAACATTAAATGTCAAGTTAAAATATTGTATTGTATCGCAACCGTGATCCAAATCTAGCCCCCACTAGTTGGCTGGTAGGGCTGGTAGATACAATATTGAATGTGAACATATTTTAATTATTTAAAAATATTTGCAACAAATATTTGTGAATAAAATTATCAATAAGTCGAAAAGATCGAAAAGATCATAAGAATTAAATCCTACAAGTTGACTTAAGTTTAATTTATTTGCCAGTGACGCATATCATTCTATTGTTATTGGGTGTAAACGAAACAAAAAAAAAAAAATACAATTAAAGTGTAAGAATTATAAATATCGATTGTTTAAATAACTTTTTGACAAATTGCACACATGTACATATGTACATACGCACACATACATACATACGTAAGGCTTAAAATATTCAACGAGTGTTTCTGATTTGGTTGATATGTTAAATTATTGAGAAAATTTGTTACATAGGCTGATTCTGAAGAAAGTAGACGGATATAATTTCAAAGGGGAGAACTTTTTTCTTTCGTAAAACACTCTCGCCATCGAAGAGGCTTCTTACCAATAAATGCAACATACATTTCCATGGAAAGTAACAAAGCAAAACAGTCTTAAGAGTAACCATTCCCATTCATGTACAAACATTTAAATTGGAATTTTCCAACAAATGTGAAACTAAATTTAATGCACGATGGTTTCGGGAGAACAACAGCAGCAACAAACACATTGTCAGTCAGTACAACTAGATGCGATGGTTGTGCCTCTTTACGTGAATGTGTGTATATGTATGTGCGTATGTGAATTTGTTTGCTTATGTGTGCTCCAACCATTGTTGCCAATATATGTAGTTCATTGAATTACAGTTCCAGCGTTTTTTTATTTTAATAAAGAACTTTTTCTTCATATCTTTTTTACTATCACGTGCATATGGGGCATCGATTGTCGCAACGATCAAGATCGGTCTTGTCTTGTTGGGAATACATTGAAATATGTAAATTAGAGCGGGTCGATTTGTTTGTCAACCAAGAGAATAGCAGAAACGTAATCTGCGGAAAATTCGAAGGTAATTTTTCTAATAAAACATGTTTCTAAAATCAAAATGGAGCCCCCGATTTTTTTTTTCATAACAGGCGAACAATTTTTAATAAACGTATTAAATATTGAAATTGTATTTAAGTGAATAGGACCACGTCGTCCTCCAGTAATGTTAATAGTTTTCGTTCAACTGTTTCCTTTTCGACACTTTTGACATAACGGTATATCTCGAAAACGAGTTCGACTTCAGAAACCCAACAGCATTTCTTTGCTCCAGTTTCACGTTGTAGAATGAATATCAATTTAAGAAACCATTAGCAGTTTTACACTTTTGTTGAATCGTTAGTTTCGCAAATGAAGTGAAAATTTAATAAAGTCTTTTCTTTTGCCGCTTTAATGCCACATTGTTCGTTGAACAAATTAAGATTTATACTACTTTGTTTTAGAACATTTTGTTTGATTCGTGCAGTGTGAAAAAAAACCTCTTACGTTTCACCCTTATCAAGTTTTGGCAACACTGGCGTCACGAGTTACAAATTCAAAGTAATGTGTCATTTAAGTAGACACTTTCTGATGTGTGTTCATTTTCTATACTTAAAAACACTTAACTTGGTTTGTGTGTTTAGGTGGGTAGACATGGACGTCAGTGTGTGTGTGAGGGAGCGTGTGTGTACGTTGGCATTTCAATCTAGGTAAGGAGTTTCGATGTCTACAGGGCACAACAGTGGAGAAGTGTTACGGATTTAAGTCGTTGTAACTTTCATAGTTATGACATGGATTTCAGCTTTTATTATGCGGTCGCATGTGTTAAGTTGTATTTTGAATGAAGGCACAACCTCAGGCTTAAAGCTCATTAGTTCGCCAAGCTCTGCATAAACGGCTCGAATTCCTGTTCCTGATCAAATAAAAACATGGAAATATTTTCCAATTTATGCCGCATCACTTCCACCGTCGTGTGTGGTGTATTTGCATGTCAGCATTATATTTTTTTATTATTTAACATCACGCGTGGATCCAGCTGAAGCTTTAGGGGGTGGTAAAGGGGAAAAAATCAACAAATTTAAAAAATTGTTTAAATCTTTTGTATGAAAAAATGTTAATTTTTAAAGTAACATTCTCGTCCACATTTGATTGCGTATGAAAATGAATAATTTTATTTTGTTTTCACTTTCAAGTTTTTTTTTATATTTTTTTGTTTGTTGGTTTTATGTTTAAGTGGCAACATTTGTAACATACTTTACGAATTGCCTGGCTTTTCTTGTTTGAAGAGAACTTTACTTTTCTAAGCAGAAAGTAAAAGGGCACTTCAGAAATCAAGCATTTTCATATGCGAGTACAATGAGTTTATAATGAAAGAATTTATAAATATTTATGCGTTTAAATAGTTAAATTCATACACACGAGTGTATGAGTGTATGTATGTGTGTTACACATACACACCAACATAATTTACACTGAAGTATTTTTACAAATAAACATGTTGGTATTTTGCAACTTTGTGACGTTATGGAAAATATTCTACTCATTTCGTTACTACATAAATAATGCAAATGTGTATGTGTGTGTGTATGTATGTATGTGTATGTATGTATGTATGTATTCACAACTAAAAGCAACATTTTATCACCTTATTATATGCATTCAATTCAATAGAGCACTAAACTTTAACAAACTTTAGCAAAATATTTTCCCATTTTTGCCTATCTGGTCGAAATTCGACCAGTCTACATAAGTATGTCCAATGAGGGGTTAAAAATGAAAGCTCGTCAATAGCTACTCAACGAAATAAAAAGGCAGGCAATCGGTCGATAAGCAGAGTAGAAAATAATACTGAAATATTAGTGAGAACTGAACCGATTTTAATAAAATATTGATTGTGCACATCTGCAAACGAACAGAGTTAATATAAAATGCGTTTGATGTGTCAATTATCTAATGATGTAACAATTTTTAGTCCTATAGGCACCTGCTTCGAGTAAAAATAGAATTTATTTAATATAATTTCTAAAATGTTTCATGCGTTTGTATGCGCTGAGTAATTATGTTCTCCTATAACTGATGTTCCTTCGAGGAAGAGACGTGCACAATGCTGGATACACACTGAGGGAACATTGGAGGAAACCGGTTTTGGAAACCTTTTGACGACTAAAAGTCCTTCGACTCGTTTTACTCAACCTAATTCCTAGTCTTACAAGCCACCAACTGGTATTGCAAGTGCTGGTGTTGTGATGTTAGGCCAGAATTTTATTCGCCCTGACACGAAAAGCCCTTGAGTAAAGTGAGGCTATACCACTTGGCCCAGAAATTTATTCGCCTCAATTGGTTTAGACAAGCAATTGATAGATACCCATGTTGCGGCAAGCTGACATTTCATAGCTTCGGGCCAGAACTTTATTCGCCACGACAAGACGGTTACCCTTGTCCCTTCCCCTAGTGAGAGGCACGTAGCTTTTGGTATTGTCAAGTCAGGCCAGAATTTTATTCGCCCTGAACCCAGTACATGTGGTGACACTATACCCCTTCAGCCAGAATATTATTCGACGTAATTGGTTTAAGTCCACTGTGAGAAAACACTCTTCGGCGGCCAACGGTTGAGACAGAATTTTATTCGCCTCAAACTAGTGGGGTCGAGGTCGAGTAAGAAGATCTCTCTCACCTTCGGTCCGCTCTAAACGAATAGTAGCAATATTCCGTGATCTTCGGATGGTGTGTCAAACGAAGGGCGAACAAGAAAATCGTGTCGTGCTGTCTGAACTCTTGCTAGGGCCTTGATCATCAAAAAGACTGCACAGAGCAAAGATATTCGTTGTCGCAGCCGAATTTCGTCGGTTCCAGGAGCTAACTGAAAGTTGAATTGAAACAACGGAATTACTAACATTTGAATATGATTCACGAAATTGCCTTCAGCGCACTACTACGAAAAGTGTTTTAACTTTTTTGAATTACCTGGTAAAATTACTTCGTCACAGTACGAACTGTATTCCATTCATCACTAAACAATTGACCAGCAGTATACGACACGAGTATGGATTTGAAAGGTTTGAATTACTAATAATTCTCAGATTTAATGACTTTTAAACATTTTTTGCTTTTACTTGCTTCCGATATCCGGCTACATAATATACCCCTGTGTTTAGGTTAATATCGTTTAACATTGTTACGCACTGTATCTTTTTAGTTGTTAAATAAATACACAAGTACTCCTGTACCCAAGTACTCCTGCCTTCGAATGCATGCTCTCTCTTGAGAACCAACTAAGGAAAAAGGTATTAAACACTGTCTTTCAACGACCACGTCGTAAGAATTATGAGTTAAAGAGGATTTTAAAAAACACATTTATGTAATTAAGGATTCTTAATCATTCCAGCAATATGTAACCGTATCAAACTAATAATTTTTTACTTGTGTGCTCAATTGTGCAACACACCTGCGACGAACATGTGTGATAATTAGATACCCTCCCCAATGAATTAGAATACTTAGAAGAAAGTTAGTTACATCTTTTATTTTAAAAGCAAGTTACCTTTCTGGAAATCATAACTTGTCTTGACAATACAGCAAAGTCTGATGTGGATCATAATAAGGGAGTTTTTAGTAATAACTTTCAAGCGCTATTGTGTTAATAAGGCCCCACAAATCCACAAATGTGCAAATGAAATAAAATAAAACAAAAATAAAAAAAATTAAAAAGAACCCCATCTCAACACAAACGGAGGTATGTATGTATAGGATTTTTTCTAAACACACACACACACAAACTCGAGTATTCATACTTTTAAAAACTAACGAGAGAATGTTGTATCTATTGGAAAGATCATAAATTGAGAAGAAAATTCCGACAAATCTGTTCATCATAATAGAGCGAAACTTTATCAAAAAATATATTAAAAACCGAAAGTCTACATGGTTTTAAATTTCATCATGTAAATTTTAATTTTGCCATTACAAATTTAATTTTCACCAAAATGTCCAAAGTTTTACCAAAAATCTAAATTTTATGAAATTCGATGTCACCACGAAATTAACGAAAATTTTAAAAATCATAACAACTGCAAATTGTACAAAAAATCGAAGTTAAACTCCAAAAATTTTTTTTAAATCGATATTCTACTGAATTGTGGCAATTCACCTGCTATCGAATATTTACCATAAAACTAGAAAAATGTCGAAAAAATACAAAAATTAAAAAAAGTCAAAATTTCACACTGAACACGTGTCACTTCAGCATCAGTGCCTTTTAATGTGCAAGTAGACTTTTACTGTTGAAAATATGCCGCAGCACTAAAATCTTTGCAACTAGCGCAAAATAAAATATTTAACACATTGATACAACTTACCGTTACTGTGCTCAACTGTGTCCAAAATGTACCAAAATATAGCGAAAAATATCTTCGCAATAAAAAGTTTATATAAAATTCATCAGTATGTTGATGTTTGTTTCCTTCCGCCTCGCTCAGGGTTGTACCACATCCACGTTCAAATCTGTTTTTTGCAATTGAAAATCCGTAAGAATCCATCAGAGTACTACGATAGAATTTGATAATTATTCTTCACAATACTTACTTTTCTTCTTGTCGTTTCCATATCCATTCAATATCGATTCATTCTGGGCTGCAATATTAGAAAAGTTTGTTACGTAACAAATTTTTGAATCGGAGGACCGAAGAAATCGTGTTTGGTCAAATTGACCCAACAAGATCACAAATGGGAATAAAGTTAATTTTCTATTTACACATTATAACACAGTTACCTGGGACGCTGTTTGGCATAAATATTATATATTATATATTATAGATTTAATATACGACATAGTTCAGCTTCACGAGCCTCTAAATGCAGATTAGAAATCACAAAGAAAAAAATTGTATGTGTGTGGGTGGGTGTTTGCGACTTTAATAAATTATAGGAAAATTTAAAAAGTATTAAGGCGCACGGTAGTGCGCCAGGCCCCAAGTTTAGGCTTCGATTAACTACAAAATCATGAAATCCTTCTAGTATGAAGATCTTCATTTTATTCGTTCTATAAAATCTATGTATGTGTGTGTGTGTGGAATTCAAACGTACTCGTATAAATAATTATATTAGTTTATATTCACATGTAGTTAATTAATTTAATTATTTTTTTAATGTAATGCCAACTCACCTCAATGATGTCATATGAATCCAAGGAAGCAAGGAAATTTGTTCAAAACAATTTAGTTGTGTTGGTCAGGAACTAGTTCGTGACCGAAACATCTCTAACCAAAATTCTTCAAAGAAAAAACGCCAACCCTGCCTATTCGACTTTATTTTTTTTATTGCTAACCGCTTGTCAGATATAGAAAGAAATAGAACTTACCATGAAAGCGAGATTTTTAAAATATCCTGCACTTTTCTGACTTAAAACATATTTATTTTCTTCTTGTTGGCCTTCTTGATGAGGTTAACGAAGCGCGAGATGAAAAATTTCCGCCTTAACACGTTTTGGTAGCAACAAATTGATTTTTTCCTACATTTACAAAAACACGAGAAACCCTCAATATAAATTACAGAATTTATGAATATAATGAAATTTCGTATATTTTGCTTTCGTCGCTTGCCGAATGTGGAACGTGGAAAACTGATTGGAAATTGATGGAAACTCAATTTGGTGTATTTTTCCATTTCCATTTGATGGGATCTTCACACACGCGTATTTGATTTAAACGAAAGACGACAAATTATAATAAAATTTTTAATTTTAACAGTTCATTCAAAAAGTCGATGGGATGACACGTAAATGGCGTTAATAGAATTTTTTCCACATCAATGTTGATACTAATCTTCAAACGATACGTGTGTAAAATTGACAGCAATCTGACTTTCGATTCGTGAGTTATAGAATTTTGTTTGTCGCAACTTTTGTTATTGAAAAAAAGACAAATGGAAAAAAGTGAATTTCGAATTTTAATTAATGAAAAAAAAATACAGCGGAAACCTAACACTGGCTTCGGATAAACATTATCCGAACTCTGCTCTATCGAGGCAAATGGTAGAGAACTGGATTGCTGAATTTAACCCTGGTCGTACCAGCACAAATGATGCAGGGCGCATTGGAGGTCCAAATGAGGCTGTTATTCCGGAGACATCAACAAAATCCCCAAATTGGTTATGAACGATCGCAGATTGAAGGTGTACGAGTCAGCTGACATTGTAGAGATATCAGATGGTAGTGTTTTTAACATTTTACACGAACATTTGGGTATGCGAAAGGAAACATCTGTACAAAGTGGGTGCCGCGTGAGGTAAGAGTCGACCAAGAACAACAACGAATTGATGCTTCAAGGGAGTATTTGGCGCTGTTAAGCCGCAATATAATTGAATTCGATATGTGACAATGAATGAAACATGGCTTCACTATTACACACCAGAATGAATACTGGAAAGAAATTTAAGTCCAATTATGAAGTAATGGCTGAAACTTAGGCCTAATTTTAGAGAAACATACGATAAAAGTTGTATCGAAAAGTTGAAAGTCGTTATACTCGTTGAATAATTAAATTAAGTTTTGTTAAAATTTGGTTTTTTTTTTCTTATCCTACGGACTTGTTCAATAAATTGTTACGTATCTATAAATAAAGCAATTAATGATAACGTACATATTACTCGTACATACGTATACAACCCAGTTATAAATATTTTCAAGTAATTTACAAATTTCCCGCGGAAACAATTTTCTCGAGAAGCGATTTCCTCAATATAATAGGGGAAAAGAAAAAAGAGAAAATATCGCTCGCTCGGAATTCTTGTCCATAATTCGGCTGATATATATTGTACATAAGCGCGAATTCTCTCACCTTCTCCTGAAGTTATATGCAATTTTAGATATAAGTGGCCAACAACTTTGTGTACGTACCCCGCACAAGTCTACGTTGATTTATATTCCATGGCTTACCATTTAGTTATGCCGCAAAACAAGCCACAATAACCCGGTAACAATTGCAGATACACAAACAAATATTGTACTTGTGTATGTTGCGCCAAAGGAAGTGTTCGATAATCGCATACAGATGGGCACATTCATGCACAAACATGCAAACAATAATACAAACACATATACATACATGCATAAGTGGAAATACACGCTCGTATCCTCTCGTATGCATGCTCGCAAATGCAATTAAAATCAATGACCGAAAATAATTTGTTGCAATAAATGCTCCCAAAAGCCAGTCATTCACAAAAAATCAATAACAAATTTATAATCAACAAAAACTCGACCGACGTACTAGAACGAACTCATGCATAAGAACCAACCAACATAAGCAAATATTTTTCTAGAATTGAATACATCACAGCACAGTGCACAACTACTACGCACTACTGACTGGCCAATGTAAAGTGTGATATTTTTAGGATGCAATAATTATGTAATACACACACACACTCATTTGGGAGCATGTGGGAACTTCTCAATTACACTTAATTCACTTCAGCTTGTGCTTGAAGTGCTCCATGTACATAAATCCTCCGTAATGGTAAGTTTACACGGAGCCCCTTAGTCATGTATCGCTGATTCACATCGCAACCGTGAGTAGTGAGTGTTGGCAAGATTAATCGAAAAACGATTAATAATCGATTATTATGTTGCGATTAACGATTTAATTGTATCGCGATTTCCTTTTCGATTAATCGATTATTGATTTGCAGATTATCAAATTTGCTGTCACTTCTGAAGGCACTTTATTCATGCATTTATCACAACGAATAGAACAACATATGAGTCGTACAAACGATATGATTCGCAATCAGGCTTCAATGAGAGAAGCAAGTGCTTCGTCATGTCGCCGTATAAAATTACACTCACAGAATTATAAAGAAAACTTTTTTTTAATACAACATTTCTTTACTAAAAGATTACAAACATTTTGGGTTTTTATTTGTTGAAAAACACTATTCTTCGATTGCGGCAGAATTGGATCTAAAGTTTTCACCAGTTAATAAGTTCCCAATAAAGCTAACTAACATTTTGTTCCTACGTTTATAAAGCTCAAAATTAATGTGACTTCCACTGATTTTGTTTTCCGATGTCCGCTGGGCCTTTGCATAGGAACATCTAACATTGATTGACAGATCAGAATGGTTTCAAAAAAAAGAATCCTCAATTTGACCTTATGACAGAAGTCGCTTAACGAGATTACAGCGTCTGACGTGAATTTAAAAAAAGGTCTGCTGTAGCAAGAACTGTTCCATGTTCTAACACCAATTAATTTATATATTTATTAAAAATTGGAAGCCTTTGTCCCTCTAGCGGCTTTCATAAATAAGAGACAGTGTTCGGTTGTATTTGGAGTAAAGGCCAGTGGAATACTCAAATAGTTCTGCAGAACTACTAAATCTGCCTATTTTTCTCAAATTATTTCCTTTTACATTATTTACTTTCACAAAACTGTTGTCTAACCAAATCTATGCGGAATCTATTCAATACTCGTAATTTTAGTTTTGCGAAAGAAACCGATTTATATTGCACCCGAACATATTCTTCCATTTAACATATTCCGAAATACTTGACGAAATGGATCAAAAATAAATTTTGTAAATACAAATTAATACATGACTCCCACCCACCCCATCAAAATGAATCATGACCAAATACCACGAGAACCGTAAATCACATTCAAATTGGATCCAAATATCGATAATCAAATTTGCAGCATCAACAGATTAACTGGGAACATCATTTTTCGAATAACTGGATGAAGTTGCTACTGGGCTAAACAAGCAACACAATTGTGGAGATTAGTAAAACAAAATCGACGCAAGCAGAGAACAGCCACAACAACAACAACAACAATCAATCAATCAATGGGAGCCAAAAATAGGGAAGTAAGATAAATTCTATTTGATTTTTATCGTCAGATTTTTTTTTATTTTTACCTCAAACAAACAGGAAGCGCAAAGCGCCGCTTAAAAAATCGAAACTGTTGCGATGACATTTTGTGAAAAAATCGGAAAAGTCGGAGATACTTTTAAAAAAGGAGGTAGTTAGTGCAGATTGTCGGCCTGCTTCCACATACGTACGAATGTACGTGTATGTACGAGTAAGTGATTGAATTTAAGCATAAAATGTGAGATTATCGAAGTCAGTTGTGTTACGTCTGACGATTATTCTTAGACATAAAACCAGGCTGTAGTACTACGTTAGTAGTTGGCATGAGTTTGAATTTATTTGTAGCCGTTGCTCTTTCGAACTTAAATAGGGGAAGCCTGAAAAACTAAAAGGGAAAGGGGAAGCATTTGATAAAAAAAAATAACACTTGGTCTTGAATATGGATTATCATGATCTTGTCCGTGATGTGGGATTATCACGAAGACAAACCGAGGATTTAGCTTCCCGTTTGAAACAGTGGAATATATTTGATATCGACATTTCAAAGAGATACAAATCTCGTATTATTCAGACGGTTATTTTAAAGCTGGCGAAGATGAAAACAATGTAAATGAATTATTTGCTTGTCTTTGCTCTTTTTGGTCCAACATCAGCGTTATTATACAACAAGAAGGAAGCACTTTCCCTCGGTTCCAATAGCGTGGGCCTACTAAAATACATCTTAAGTACTTTTCGAAATGCAACCTTTTTCAAAAAAAATTTATTTTCAGTAGTCATTTTTCAGTTCCTTATTTTACTCGGTACTAAATACGCTTTCGAGGAAAGGCTTTCAAGCAAATTGTTACAAAAAACTCCGCTTAATTTAAAAAATTTTTGCGGGATTTTTTTACTCCGATCCAATTTTTCCAAAACTTTCGGCGATTCAAAAGTGTTTCAATGCCTAGCGTCGCCTCTACTCAACACCGTTTAACATTTTTGAATCGTTGCACAAATGACTTGGTTCACATTTTGTTTCGCCACGAAGTCGCAAAACACCCGTTTTTTATCGATAACTCTCTATTTTGCGGGTGTAATCGAATTGCTAAAAATGACAAAATTATCTACTCAAGTAGCCCTACAACCGGCAGTAGGCCATTTCGAAAGTACGTATTTACTGTCATATCATGTTTTTTACTACAAAAAAAAAAGAAACTTGTAAGTTTTTAAATCAGCATTAGAATTTAATTTCTCCATGGAATTCTGCTATTTATAGAAGAACAAATAATTATTCACATGCTTTCACATGTTACGTTTAAAGTAAAAATATTAATATCCGACATTGTTCGAAAGCAACACATGTATGAACCAAATCAGGACTTGTAATAAATTGTTAAGGCTCAAGCACTTATTATTTTTAGTTAAGAGAAACGTACATATGCACAAACCAACACATACATACATACGAGTACATTCGTATTTACAAACTTATTTGGAGGTAACACACAGGCAGGGCATTAAAAGATGCCAGAATTAAAACACCGCATGTTTGACGTTGGTACATGCAAGAGCATCAGGCAGGGAAGTGTTAAGTAACGGAAATGTTTCTAACAGAAACAGGAAGTGGTCTGCTCCAACAAGCACGAGTGGCTTAAATTAAAGGGTGTCAAACCTGAAAGCTGTGTGTTTACTTCATGCCACGAGTACCAACTGCTTTTATGAGTTTGCACTATTAAAGTTGCACGAATCAGCAATACTTCTGAACATATGAAGTGCCACAAAAAAAGGAGGTCTCTTTCCTGCCAATACATGAAAACAAGTTAGTGTTTACCTTAATACGTGGTAAACGGTAACACTCACGCTCAACTATTTCGTTATCAAATAATATTAGAAATAGTAGATTCGCATGGTGACATTGCGAAGCAGTTGAATAAACTGTCAGATAAACGCTTCTTACAATTAATCGATTACAGCGAAACTATTTTCATATTTGCACCAAAATTTGCCTCTGTTATACCTGATGTTGGCCAGGAGACGTACCTAAAGGAGTTGGGACGATTGACTTAAAATTGGTGATCTGTAAGACGTTGTCAACGTTAAATTTGTCTGATGATTTCTTCTATTTATTTGTGAAAGTTGATAACTTTAGTTTTTAGTAATAATTTTTAACAAAATTTTAAGTTCAGCAAGGCGAATTAAAAGAGGTCAAGTCACCAGAGCAGCTGATTACTATTTCCATTTCTTTGAAATATTTGGACGTCAAATTCCATGAGCCGGAAATGCCTTAAGTTTGCCCGCGAGTCTACCTGTTACACTTAACCACACATAATAAATCCGGCAGAGGGGACCAAAAAAAACCATACGATGTATGTCGGCATTTTCAAAGTTTATGTCTGGCTTTTATTCTAGGATGGTTAAAGTTTCCCCCTTTTGCACATTGTTATAGTGAATCCGCATAGGAAATCTCGTAATCCCGATATTTTAGGTAGAATGCGTCTTCAGTGTAAAACACTACGGGGAACCTTTTAACCTTCTAACTATTTGCTGGGAGCATCTTTTTTGACCCTTTCTCGAAAAGCGCCAAAGCTTACAATTCAACTTTATCGCCAGGAATACGTCAAAACTAAAAACGTGTTGAAGGGTTAATTTCGTACTTATATCAAATTAGTGTTAAAATAACCTCTGTTCGTACCTCAGCCACCGCCAATGAGTGACATGAACTTTTTGCTTTTTTTTCGTTCTAATATTATTGTCTACAAAGTGTTTAAACGATATCAATTTTGCCCTCCTATGACAACGCCAAGTTTAAGTGACCGGTCCCTATCCCTAAACAAGCAGTCACCTGACAAGTATTATCCCAGTTCCGTTTCCTCTGGGAATAGATTAAGAAAGTGTTTAAAATTGCGATACAAATATTCCAAAAATTGGTAACAAAATTGTGTTTGATGCGTTTAAGAACCGTCAAAACGTATCCAGGTTCATTATCTAGACATTTGACACTACTCTGCCATTTTTGATATTTGCTAAAAACGTAGCAAGTTATCCCCACCGTCTATTCTAGGTGTGTGTAGGTGTCGTGAAGTAACTACACACATACACATTTTGATGTTTTCATAAATCATAAATTACGGTAAATTTAAACATCTGTTGCCTATTGGAAAATCGCAACTGAATTTTATTAAGTTGCTTAAGGTAAATGGCTTCGATTTTAATCAAATGTTATGTCTGCCTAAACGAGAAAATATATGGAATTTTGGTAAAACAATAAGAGTCTCTACTTACAATAAAAAATCCGGTCAGATTAGGCCTACTAAAACTATTGAAGAGCAATACAGAGTTGATTTTGTGTGCAAGTTTTCGTTTGTTAAAATCCTTAAGGACCTTAAATGCAGTCAAACAGAAGGATGAGACAACATGTTTGCCCTGTGGTTACACCTCAACAAATATTTGCCTTAAAAATATATTTGATCAAACTGTCACACACACCATAAATAAATTTTCATAAAATTATAAAAATCTCTGTTTGTTTTATGCTGTGAAGCAGTGGCTTTGGCTGTGTGAGAACAGCAAGAACACGACGCCAAAGAAAAATGTGGCAGACCAAGAGTTTGAAGTGAGAAAGGGGAAACATGTTATGAAAACTTCAGTTTAAATTTTTACGAGTATATTTCATTTACATACACACGTTCATACATGCAAACTAATGTATGTATGTATGTATGTTTTGCATGTGTGGCCGACTAATTAATTTTGGGGAAACAGAAGCTTAACAAATTATTCTTGCAACGATAGATTAGTAAAAAAGAATAAATGAACTCATCAAGTGACTAAAGTCATATAAAAGTGTGTGTCCCTCACGGCTACTTTTCAGATTTTTTCTTCAATATGAATAATCGGAAAGAACTCTCATGTGGATAGAGTTTTCTGATGCTAATTAAGACGCACGATAGTGCGCCAGGCCAAGTTCAGGCCTAACGCACACAGTGTGTATATTTACACAAAACTGTTCGCGTTATTTTTACCCCCTCATAGGCAACTTGCTAGCTTGGCAAAATTGTTTGTCACTTTCTAATATGGGAAGGAATTATGGGAAAATATGTTACCAAGCTAGCAAGTGAAGAACTTGGTCCTCATTTTGATTTCAGTACATTTACTCGTGAATGAACGAAAAATCCGAAAGTGTTGATTTATTGTGACCACATATCAGTGTTGGAAAATCAAGATTTTAAAACGGTACTAAGTTCAATTTGAAAGCACTAAAAGTACTATTTCAGAAATTGAAAGAGACAACTTATCATCTTTGTACAGAATGTTTTTTGACTTTTTTTTATTATCTGAAGTAGAAAGTTCGACCCGCTCTTATAATTTACATAAATGAATTCACTATAATTATAAGCAGTATAATATTAAACGTTTCAGATTGGAAAAAGTACTTTTAATGCCTTTGGGGGTAGTACGACACTTCGCAAATCAAAAAGTACTGAAAATAGTACACTAGTACTGAATTTTCCATTACTGCCGCATAGCAATACGACTTGTTTGCAAAATGAAAATGCACACCGAGATGGTATACAAAGTTGTATTGTTTGTTGGCAAAACATGCAATTTGATTGCTAAAGGTCGCAACATGAAAATTGTGGTCTTTTTGCCCCAATTAGGTACTTTTTCCGAAATTTTAGTTGTTAAGATTGTGTTTTTTTTCTATTCTAAATTTTCTACTGGGCAGTAGCTGTTCATCAAAACGCATTCTTTGTGACACCAACAAAACTATAGTATTTAAATTCAGTTGATAAATATTCAACGTAATATAGTCATGTGTGTAAGTGGTTGTTGTAATTGTTGTAGGCGACAAACAACAATTATAAATGAAACTCAAGTGTAGCTTTGAAAAACAGTTACTTCTGTCTCAGTTTTTACTTACGATTTTTTACAAAAGAATGTAAAGGGACTTAGCTAGCAACCACCGATTTGAACATTACCTAAGAAATTTACAGTCCACTAACATATATATTGAAATTTAAAATAAAGTGTATTTTCTCTTAATAATCAATAAAAAGACGTTTTATTCGCCGGCAAGAAAACTCCAGACGTTAAATTTGATAAGAAGATTGTAGCCTTGTTAACAGGAAAAAGCTCCTGTTTCTTCCATTAGTTAAAGAAATTTTTCTGGCGTGGTAACGCAGTTCATGAGCCACATTCCTGTGCGAAGAGCAAGAACTAATCAAGACGACATGTTACTCTTCCTGACGGCTTAGTTCCTCGAAAGCGGTCGTGCTGTGATGATTATTTGCACAAATTACCAACTTTATTTTCTTGTCTTCCGCAGATGTTGGCTTAGTAATATACGAGTATGTGATATTTCGACAGAGGTGATGTTTCGTTTATGGTTACCTCTTTCCCTCTCTTTGTCTCTCTTTCTCTCTCTGTATTAAATCTAATGTTCCTTTGTGAAAAACCTTTTCATGGACACGTATATAAAAATAAAAATCATTAAAACGTCTGATGCAAACGAAAAGTTATTTGCAATTATTTTTTATTATTATAAATTTTCTTAATTATGGACTCGAATTGGAAAAACGAACGAAAGAAAGTCCGCCCTAGGGCTCCAAGTGTTGGCAAAAATTCAAGACAAATATCCAAGTTTTCTATCGTATAAACTACACAATCGCACATCAATTGCAAAATATATTTATTTCACAAATTAAATTTGTGCAAATAAAAAAAGCATCATGGACAGCTGATTAGTAAACAAATTACAAAATAATCATTTTATTCAGCGCAGTGATGCATTTTAGAACAGGCCCTATAGTTTCTCTAAAATTTCACAAGTTAAAGAATTTTATAACAAGTAAAAGAATGCAACTACGAATGTATGCGTGAATACAAGAAGACAGCAGTCTTAGTTTTGTTTAATCCATCCTGTCATCATTATTTTAATTTTGTTCCTCTCCGTTGCAAAACTGAATTTTACATTCGCCCTCGACATCATTTTTCGTTTCTATTTCAATGCATAAATCATGATAGACATGGAGAAGAAGCTACTGTGGTGGTACCTCAAAGCGCTGGGTAAATATAAAGTCTCCCAAATGGGCACACATAATTAGTTTCCACATTGGTTATTACGTGATGTTAGGCACACAAATGTTTGCGTGTGTGTGTGTGTGTATGTGTGTGTTTTTATTTATTTAATTATTTATTTGTTTATTTAAAGTTAATTGGATTTTAAATGACTCCAGCTGCATTTCAATTTATAGAGAACATATGTACATATGTATGTGTAAGGCGGGAACAATTTGAGACCAGTGTCCAATGAATCAGTTATTAATTGACACACATACACATACACATACACACATACATACTTATGTATATTGTATGTTACTAGTGTGTAGTTTAACAGCTTAACTTAATACAAAATCTGTTTCGTACAACTCGCAGCAATTCTTTAAGTTGTGCTGGCTTTTGATTTTTATTTTTATTGAAAATCTTTTTGAGGTAAAATTTTGTTATACTTTTTTGCTTCTGTACATCAAGAGTTTTTTTCCTTGGCAAACTGAGAACGGCATCCTCCTCCATTTTAATCCAATTATTTAGGCCAACAGTAATTTTCAACAATTATGCAGATTTTTTTATATCGGAAACAAAAGCACAACTCCATATTACAACAATGCAAATTTGCTGTTTACATCATGAGTAAACTCGCATTCGAGGAATCTTTGACGCTTTGCTCATCCTATCATTTACATAATCACAGCCATATGGCTGTTATGCACTGTGGCACATTGGTACAAAACATGGCATAACTGTAAGTTGATTGAAATTTATTGGTCCAAAGGACATTCAAAAAAGTCAGGGAGTAAATTGGAAGCAAAAATAAACTATTGTCTTGGAAGTATTTACATGCGTATGTGTGCACATTAAGCAGTAAACATTATGAAGAATACATTTCCACAAAAAAAAAAAAAAAGAATCATTTAGCTTTTCTAGGCCCAATGTGCATTTGTACAATGTATTCATTCACACGTACATATTTCCTTAATACACAGATAATTTCATGCAAATACTTACACTCCTGTTCAATTGCATAGACGCACATATTTTGTTATATTCAAAAAGACATTTTTTTTTTGAAGAATGGCGTCGAACTAAACTCGATTTCGGTATCAAAAATCAGCTTGAAAGCTGCATTCCTGTAAAGCCATATTAGTCTGTCAATACTTAAAGAAAAATATCCCCATTCAATGCTCCCGCAATCAAAATCGGTTACAATTTGTCATGGACCATACAACGTGAAGTGTTTAAGAAGGGTGTAATTTCAATGATGTAGAAGTTGTGGTTTGCTTTGATGAGAAGAAAATACAATCGAAGCAAGACGGGCTAGATGTCTGTAGTTAATGTCTTCTTTTTTTTGATTTGAGAACAGAAGTGCTCTTTCTGAATCGCAATCATAGCATTGCAAGTGCTAGGATGCACGAAGAAACTCATAAAACAGATAATTCCGGGCATTAGGATAATGCAGAAGTTGAATCATGTTATAATGTGTTGTGATCATGCTATAATGTGTTATAATCCTGTTATAGTGTGTTATAATTATGTTAGAATTTGTTATAACCATGCTATACACATTATAACATGATTATAATACACTACAACTTTATTATAACAGTTTATAACATGATTATTACACATTGTAACATGATTGTAAGACAATATAACATGATTTTAGCAAGCACTTAACAAGCAGTCACTTATTCAAGTCATTAGAGACTGTTGGAAAGATATATCAACCAAAGCAATTTTATGTAATTATGAAAGATCTTATATGTTGGAAGTACATAACTGTAGACCGTGGGCAATGCATCCACCGACCCACCAGTAAAATATGTAAAATGTTATAAATATAACTACTGATATTTTTATTGTCAAATAATGCAAGAGAAGAAATATATTCACAAAATATTAATCAATTCAACAGGAGTGTATATTTAGTTTATGGACGTTCGTGTAATCCCAAGTGTTTTCAGGACGATGTGAATGGATAAAATGCGAGAAAAGTTTGCTTTTGTTCTGACGTTCCAGGCGCTTTATATTTATTATCAAAAGAACAAAAAAGGAGATTAGAACCAATCTTTATTTACACACTGAGGCATTCGTAATAAAAATGGACACACCAGTTGGGTTGAAATAACAGAAGATAATAGGAAATACATAAGTATATACATATACATACTCATAATTACTCGTATGTATTATGATTATCATGAACCCACAAAAACGTCTCGTTGCTTAAACAAATAATGGTTCAGATGAGCGTACATAACTCGAATGTAGAAGTGTGAATGCTTTACAAACACTAAATCTACGTAGATTTAAGTTACAACAACAATGATGCACCTAATTGTGATTTTAGCATAAAAAATTGCTTGCTGACCGAGCCAACTGAAGCACTAATAGTAGCGCGAAAGCCACTAAATTATCATCATTCTGCAGTAAGGGCATTAAAGTATTCAGACGAAACGCTCTCAACTTCTTGCACCAAAGTATAGGTTTCACTGTAAGTGCCGAACACTTTGTTGATTTTTAAAACGAATTCCCGTCATCCCTTGTCAAGTTTGGTTTGGAGACAAACCGGGTTCGGCTATGGGACATCTTCACTGTCATTTTTTATTATATTTTATTGTATTTTTCAGCAAGTTACAATTAAAGTTAAATTAATTAATCATTAAGTTGTTGAGAGTTCTTTAATTTTGTGTTCAGATAAGTTTGTGGGAATGACAGTTCTTCAAACGTGGAAGAAGTCAAGTGACGAGGAGTTTTGTCGATGTTTAAACTTGTAACCAGCGCTAAATATAAATAAAAAAAATGTTGCAATTAAAAGAAACTATTAGCCGGATTTTCAGGATTTTAAAAACGGAAACCGGGTTTTTTTAAATTACAAATACTCTATAGACTATTTGAAAACCCATTTTTGGAAAATGTCGAATAATCGATTACCCTAATACATACATAAATATGTATTTGGCATTATCGTTGTGGGGAAAAATTAAAACGAACGAATAAATAAACTACCGCTGTCAAAGTGGTCAAAACTGAGCAATTTAAGTTTTTGCAAACATATAAAATATCCCTAGTAATTTTTGAGATGATCGTCCAAATTCCCTATTTCAAATTATTTACTAGCGTTTTCCGCATAACAAACAAGAAATTTGACTGCCGCTATTAATGATAAATGTTTTAATGGATTTCACCTGGTAACTTTTTTAGTGTCGTCATCAAACTAAAATTTTGTCAAAAAAGAAAATGTAAAAACTCTTTCTGATTTTATTTTTTCGACATATTATTGGAGTTACCTTTTTATATTTTATGAAGTGTTTCTCACCTTTCTTACATGTTTAATTTATTTATTTATAAAATAACGGGCTATCGTAAGCCGCCGTGCTGGTAAGGCTGGCAGCTGTTGAATATCTGTCATCTGAAGTGTCACTTACTTAGTGAAAGGTTTGTCATTTACGAGTATGGATCGTTTAGCAACCAAAGAACGCGTAAAAATAGTTAACACTTAGTAAAAAAGTTATGGTACTCTGCAAGTAGTTAGTGCAGATGTAGTCAGTGTCCGCTCTGCCAAAAATATCGCTACTCTTAGTGCAAGTGTGGCGGATAATTCGAATTTGTCGATTCCACGGCGTTCTCAGCAATACGCCTCCATCCGTATACCGTCCAACTAACGGAACAAATAAAGCCGGCTGCCCATTCACAATGCCGTGCTGTTTGGGTGCTACAGCAGCACGCTTTCAATAAATTTTTCGAATACAATTTTCTTCGGCGATCAAGCTTATTTTTGGAGAAATTTACATTTTTTTTCGATATTTCATCTATTTGTGGCACTAAGGTGCGATTATTGAGAACAAACATTAATTTATTTTTATTTTTCCACGAATTAAATGACATCTGGCAATTTCAAATCAAATCATTTAATTGTCTTTTGAATTTATTTTATTGAACATAATCATATTAATTATAGTAATTACTTATTTTCATAGCATATGCATTGTGTGTGTTTCGCATGTTCGAATTTGTGTAAGAGTGTGTGCTGCTGTCAATGTGGAAATGTGTCAATTGAATTCTTATCAAATTTTAAATTATTTTTATTTACTCCATGTACTTGCATAATTTATAAATTTTTTTTTTCATTTGAATAATTTCAAACATTAATATTAATTAATTATTATTTGCATTTTATTTTTATTACTTTTTTTTTAAATAATTTTTTAAGTTTAATTTGTTTCGAATTTGCACATAAAAGTATAGGCTTCACAAGACTTAGTATTAATGATTTTTTATTCTTCGTCATTTATAATCGTTTATCAAATAATTTACTTTGTTTATTTTATAATAATCTTTGTATTTAATTGTAGCAGTTATTTTTTTTTTTTTTTGTTTTTGTTTAGCAAATTTTCAACATGATTGACAAAATATATTTATATATTTTTTTCCTTTTTTATATATACCTACATATGTTTTTTTTACTTTTGATTTTTTTAAAATTCTTATGCAGCGAAAAAAGCTTGAATTTAAAAACTATTTATTTTAAACTTTGGGGTAATATGAAAATTGTATTTTTAATTATTTATGTTGTTATCCTGAATAATTAATTTATCAAACCAGATAACTTTTGTAGTTATTTTATTTTATTTTATTAATCTTTAAGTTGTAGTGCTTGCGTTTTAATTAATAATTAATTTACTTTATCAAAGAACTAGTCAGCCAGTTTTTTGTTTTATTAATAAAATTTTTAGGCAACGTTTCTATAAAATCTTTGTATTGTTTCTCATTTCTTTTTAGAAGTGTGTATGTATGTATGTATGTAAATATAGGTATGTTGCTATTCATGCATGCATGTGTGTGTAAGAATAAAAAATAAAAGTATTCTCAAGCATATTTTAAGTACATAACTTTCAATTTTATTACTCTTGTTTAAATCCCTAAACTATATTTACAATATTATCAATTTTATCCATATTTCATTATCATGTTTGAAAACAAACCGCACTCCGCCTCCGCCTTCACCGCGGTCTCTGCCTCCACCACTTAGTGAAGTGTATCTAATTTTGTTAAGTTTGACTTATTTACATTAACATATACTTACATATGTGTGTATGTATGTATATTGCTTGTATGTATGTGTATTACTATAATTTACTAATTTAAAAATATTTTGCCTTAACCACGAATAAAAATTGCAATGTGGACAGAATAGTTGTAAGTACGTTTAAAAACTTTTCGTTTTTTATCTTTTATTTTGTTTTTGTTGGTTTTTTTTTATACGACATTTAAAAAATATTCATAAACTAAAAATATTCTGTAAATTGGGCAATCTGTAATATATGTATGTATGTATGTATATTGACACGTACATATGTATAGATAAATGTATTATCTATAAAATTAAGGTCATGCACCAAGTTAAACAGAAAATTAGTAGCAGTCAAGATGGTGCACACAACTGTATTTCAATTAGTTTCTTTTAAAAAAAAAAATCATTTTCACACTTTGACGTTTTTTTTTTGTTTTTTAATTTGTCTAGAGTTAAATTAAAGTTTTATTTTTAAATTATATATCTAGGGAGAGGATATTACAATTTCGAAATTGATAAACTACAACCAGTTTTATTAGGATAAAAGACAATTAAATATACAACACATTGGCAACTAGACAAAATGGGTTCAAATAACCCCAATCTGGAGGGATTAAAGTTTAATAAATAATTAGGGTATGGACATAAAGAAACAAGGTCTCATACGCAACAACAAAAATATACATATATTTGGACGTTTTTTTCTGAATACTCAACCCATACATATCGCTAATTTACTCACACAACGCCGTAACTCAAAATGTGCCATTTCGAAATAAGCGCCGTTGAAGTTCTCTATTATTTGCTCCTCCTAATCTGCAAAAAAGAGCAGCATCATATTCTCTTTAAACCGGGAAAGTATAAGAGATATAAACATGGAATTTATACACAATATAATAGAGCACGATATAACGACGAATTCGGAGTTATGACATTTTTCGAGCAAATGAGCGATATGTAATATATACATACATGTATGTATGTATGTGTGTCAGTAGTACTTTTTGTTTTGGTTTTTCCCAATGGACGAAGTTTAAACATAATAGAGTAAAGTAAATCAACTTTTAATTTGTTATAATTTCTCAATCGAAATGTATCTAATTTTAAAATTTATTTTTTATACAAAATACATATGTATGTATGTATGTATGTATGTATGTTTGTGTGGGTGTGTTTTGCCTTCTGGGTTTTTTCTTTCTTTCTTTCTATACTTGTAGTCGCATGTATAAAAATTGTAAGTGCATTTTATTTGTATTTATTGTATTTAAAACCAACTAGAACAAAGAAGCCTTCAAGGGATTTCATCTCTACTTTTCTTCTAAATACCTAAATGTTCGTTAATACTTTTGCCTGCTTAAATAAAACAGAATTATTTGTTTCCTATTAATACTATGATGAACTGTAGTACGTTCACTTTTGGCCACTTAGTTTCATTTGTTTGTAACTCGCTCTACGCTACGTTTACTCTTAAATGTTTTAGATTAGCTTTTCTTTTAAAGTTAAATTATCCATAAAATTACTTAAATTCTGTTAAATTCAAAACTACTTGGGACACGGCTTCTCCTTGATCGAAAATGTTAATAAAAAAGTATTTCATATTTATTTCTGTGACGTTAAAGTAAAAACAAAAGAGGATTTTATGCTTTTCTATCTCGTGAAAAATCGAGTAGGTTTTTGTTAAATTTATAAAAGAAAATGGTAAAAAGGTTCAACTAAGAAATTATTTAGAAATATTAACACGACCGGACTTACTCTTTAGAAATGGTATTTACCAGTTTCTGTTTATGCTATATGGAGTTCCTTAGACTATATAGAGTTGTGTTTATGACAATAACATTTGAATGCTTATTAGTAACGCTGTTGATACTCGTGGTGCCACCGGTTAAAGTCGATATGAAATACAACGATTGAACCAGTAGAGAGACCAGCCAGAAGGTATCTGAAAGTAAAAACAAAAAATCATAACGCATCAAATAATAATTGCGGTGACAGCTGAAAGAGAGTTTTTTTTTTAAAGTGAACTTACTTTTGGTCATGAGTTAAAGCCAAGGAACGTATGCCAGCATTACATGCTGGAAAAGCGTAAAGGGGAGCCAGGTTAAAAGTACGCCACACTTCAACAATACCACGATCACCAGCTGTCATTAGATATTCACCATCACGTGAAAGGAGCATACACTACAAAAGTTAATCAACATGTTCATAAGTTTTTTTTTTTATCAAAAGAAGTGTTCTCTCGCTAACAAGTTTACCTGTAAGTTATCGTTATGAGTCTCGTGTCGTAGTTCTTTGCCGTTAATAGTGTAAGCAGCCACATTACCCTTGTCGTAGTTGACGACAATAAAGCCTTCACGTGACATGGCAATTAATTCTGGGGAGTGAAATTCCATTGGTGGGTCCAGAGAACGCAAAAGATCGCCAAAAGTGGTGTGAATAAGGACAGGGCCGTCTACAATAAACATAAAGTTCATTTAGGTTGAGTTTGATTAAGACAAGGGAATGTTTTACTCACTTGTAGAACCTGATACCACAAGACCCAGTTCAGCGCTAATCACAACCGATATAACGGCCTGTTCATGCCCAGTTAACGTTGCTCTAGGTGTCGGAACATCACCTTCCCCCACAATGCTTTGAGTTCGAGCATTCCAGTGCCACAGTAGTACGGTGCAGTCAGCGGAGCCTGACGCTATATAACAATCAGATGTGATGTTGCACTCTGATCGCGCCAAACATGTCACAACCCCAAAATGTCCAAAGACTATTTGCACAATTTTGGCTAAAATATTAAAGTGCGTTTGTTTTGAATTAATAAATGAATGAATAGCGCGGTTGATTATATTTCTTACCAGATTCAGTATTGAACACACGAAAGCTATTGTCCCAGAAGCCGCAGGCTATAAGGAAACGACTGTCCACGGTAACTACAAAACAATTAGATCGTATTCTTAACATTTGACTAAAGTTGTCTCCCAAATGTCTGCGGTTCAATGGATTATTACTTGCTGTATTTTGAGCAGCTGCACATGAAATGCGAGTTTTGTTTAAAAATTTTATTTTTTAATATTTAAAATTAAATTTAGTTAGTTAAATTATGGATTTAGTTGATATTTTTTAATTTCAATTTATTAAATTGTTCGGAAAAAAATATTTTTTCACATACTTATTAGGTCTGTTCCAGGTGCAAAATAAAACAGTCCGGACTATTAAGAGTAAAAGTTAAATTATTTAAAAAGTTATTCAAAATTTTTTCCAGCCAAGTAACTATTACATTTTGCTTTTTATTAAATTTCAAATAAAAATTTCCCTCCTTTTTTATTTTTAAATGCAAACAGCTGATAATTTAATTCTAGTCCGAAATTACTCCAAAGAAAACGTTCCTACAATTTTGTACTTATTTCATTCAAAAATTGCACGAAAATTGTTATTTGGAACGCGTTTGGACTAACTTGTACGAGTTCAGACTGTTTGTAAAGCACCTGGAACAGGCCTATTATTTGTTTCTTTGTTATTTTGGTTATTACTCGTATAAAAAACATTTTATTTTCTGATGATACCGCACAATCTTTATAAAAGGACTTCAAGCTCGAACAATTTAATAATTTAAAATTTAGTTAAGAAATACTCACTTAAAACTGGATCAATCGTTAACGGTTTCATAACACCTGGCTGTTGGTTACAATCGGCATAGCTGGGACTTTGGACGGACGCAGTATAATTACAATTCCATCGGTTAACTGCAAACTGGTGGCCAGCTGTTACAGTAACAACTGAAGGCAGGGAAAGTTGTGGATACGTGTTCGCGGATATATGGATAATAGGAGAATTTTGATAGAATTTCAATATTTGACATAAATCATCGGGCATTGCACTAAACATCATCGGTGATAAGTGCATTGCGGAACTTCTGGGTGGATGAGGTTCCATCAGCAATTGACTGGGTGTTTGGCCAAAGTTTCGTATTTGATTTTCAACAGCTTCTCTCATAACAGGATCGGCTATCGCATCTAAATCCACACTACCTTCATACGTTAAATAATAGAATACATTGGTGGCACGTACAGCTTCAGGTCCTCTCTGCTTGTAGCCAAATATTAAGTCAATCCATTGATGTAATTGGCATGAGACGAATTCCGATTCTAAAGCCATGCGGTTGATGCGCACAAACTCTTCAGGCGTCTTTGCCCAAGGCGGCAGTTCAACGTCATTTACCACTGCTCCATCTTCGCGATGACCTAAGCGATAACTGGATGAATTATAAAACATCTCTGGTAAGAAGTACCATTCTGGTATAACTTCTTTGACGTCCGAGGTATCACGTTGACAATTCTTCCATGAAAGGTTAACGGAAGAAAAAAGGCGATCCGGATAATCGAATTTTCCTCCTTGTAATGCAAGGAACATCGTGGTGAAAGGTTCAACTCTTACCAGCCAATTCAGCGTAAAACTGGCGGTGGAGTAGTGAGTGCCGTAATGAAATGGAGGTATAGTGTCACTTTCCCAAGATTCATAGCGTTCCTCGAAATAAGCTCTCCTTGAAGGATTTAAAGCTCCTATAGGTTTCGATAAATCTCGATAGTTCGAAGGTAAGCTAAGGTCCAAGTCTTTGGTTTCGTAATTAGTCAGAACCCAAGGAAAAATCGGATATTGATTTAAATCGTTGTATGTGCGGCCTGCTATGGTATTAAGGAACATTAAATATTCAAAATTGGAAATTTCACGACGCTGCCATTTTTGAGTCATGTTCGAGTTACGCATCAACTGACGTGGCGACATCATCGAAGCTCGTCTTGTCTGTGGAATGCCATATTTAATCCCCACTCCAACGCGCGGCAAAGCCTTTATAACTTTTTTCACGGTGTGTTGATCAGGAAATGCAAATAAAATTGAAGTTCGAGAGGCTAAAAAGATTTCCAAAGCAACATTTTGCAGCAGATACCTTCGTGAAAAGATGGCTCTAACTTCAGAGAAATACCATTTACCATGTAAATGGTCACAGTACTTGAGAACCTCAGCCTCGATCCTACTGAATTCAGGATGTTCTTCATCGACTTCAAAGAACATTTCAGTACTCGTAATGGACACAGTTCCTGGGGCAACTAGTCCTGGCGCTATAAGTTTTGCTTTGGTACTGATATTAACAGGACCAGTTAAATCAAGGTCAAGTTCTCGGTCCTCTATTAGTAGTTCAGCATCATCTAAAAGGTCGGAAGTGTGTTGAGTAGCTTGATGATTTCGGGTAACAGCTATTTGGGTATGGAATTCATCTCTGGTCTGAAGAATAGCATCCTCTGGACCACCATTTTCTAAGGCAGCTTTCAAGGTGGCTTGCGGATGAGATGACCCCCTGGGATTTTGAACCATACGCTTGCGCCTCCTAGCATCATCTTCCCAGGCATCCAACTTCCAGTAAGTTTGCTTTTGGACACTTCCACAAGAGTCACCCCAGGCGCCGTGTCTATTACACATAATATTGCGAACTTTTTCCAACAATCTACTGGCAATTACGTTATCTCTTCTGCGAGCAGCCGTTATTAAATGATCACACATACGTTCCTCTTCTCTTCTCTCTAGCAAAGTTTGGGCACATTGTGACTCGAAGTCGGCGTGTTTCAAAACATCATCTGCTCTCATACGGTTTAAAATGAATTCGGCTTCATTTGCTACCCGCACAATGTGATCTTTCATTGCATGTGACAAAAGTCGGCCCTCGTTAATAAGTTCAATGAAGGCAAGTCCTGCATGCTTTTGCAAACTATTTTGCCATTCTTGTGAGCAAAGCAACATCACCAGCTCCACTACAGAGTGCGAATTCTTAAATGTGGTTAATCCCTTGCCTTCCATAAGTAATTCCTGGCCATGTGATCCAACCAGAGTCTTGGATAAATAATGTGCAAAGTCCACCATAATTTCCCTAAGTAAAGGACAGACCGGGCCCAAGGCCACTTCCAACTTCTGTGTAAGACTAGCTTCGCGAGATGGTGTAGCCATTGGTAATTGACCAACCAGCGGTTTCATAGGCAAGTCATCTTCTCTAGAACCCCTTTGTGCACCAACATTTCCTCCATTTCCAGATATACTTGTTGCATTGGCATAACTATCTGGCACTCTAACCACCGAAATTTCCGAATCCGGTTTAGCTCCTCTCTCGTTCACGCCACCACCGGTACCGTGTGCAGCGGTATGCATGTGACTGCCATGCATACCGCCCATATCACGTAACTTTCCGTCTCCCGACATCATGACACATGTAGCTGATGCCTGCACACCTGCATCTTCATTTAAATTGACGTCTGTCCAACTTTCATCATTCGAATTCATGGGCTTACTATCATCAACCATTATTTCACTTGATGATTCCACTTCAGGAACTTCATTTTCAGTTGAGTTCATATTCAGTGAGTTACATTCCGAATCACTCTGTAATAAGGATAAGTGTTAAGGGAACTCTTTAATGGTTTTGACAAATAATATCACAATACCCCCCCTTCCCCACGCAACGATTTGTGTATGAACTTCTAACAAAGTGCTTATGTGGTGACGTATGCAAACATGCGGCTTACAACATTGAACAAAATGTGCATTTCAATTGTATAAAATGGATAAATAGCAGATAAAGACAATCAAAATCAAATTATTAATTTACATACAAACAGATACAAAATAACAGTGAAGTTTGCGAAAGTTAAATCAAAAGAAACTTTAAAGGACTTTTATTGCAATTTAATAATGCTCGTGCATATTGCAATTAAACGCGTCTTCAGAGACCAAAACCTACGTGATAGTGAACTAATGGACTCAATTATGACTATTTGATATTGTTGATGTTAAGGGCCGGGCCGCTTTACGATTTTCTTCAAAGTTTATGAGATTGGCTTGTAAGGCGAAGGTACACGATAAAAAATATTTGCGCATTGAGAATTGTGTGCATTATTACGCTGCACAGTTTGCACCTTCACAATATATGGCCCATTCCTAAACGGCTGGTCAGACCAAAATTTATATTGAAACAGGAGTAGCATACGAATATCGAAATAACCACTACTTACCACTTCTCTTTTGAACATACAACCCTGTTCACACTTGCTTATAGCTTTTACAACGTTTTTTATCACAGACACACCTTTCTTTCTGAACTAAATTTTCTTCAGATACGTTTTTAGCTTCTGGAGTTAAACTCGGTTGTCGTAGGTCCGGAACTTATTGAGTCAAGTGTTATATGTATAACAGTTATTAATAAAAACGACTTTACTGTTAAATGCTTATTGAAAAGACATACGATTCCAAATCGGCGCAACTACATACATAGGTATTTCTTCTGGGCATCAAAAACTCAATGGTTTTTATATCTCGCATCCTAAGTCAAAAACAGTTACAGGTCAACAAACTGTTGTGTCAGAACTCAAATGCTCATATGCGCACGATCCTAACTGAAAATAGCACTCTTTAGTTGAAACGACACAAGTAACGTGAAAACCGTCATAACGGTATTTTTCCAGTTAAAGAAAACAGTGATGGGAATACTTTTGCGGTCGTTATGAAAAAACGATTTTTAGGAATTTTGAGTCCTGTCTGTTTTCGATTTAGGGTGCGGTTACGTCCTATGTACATATCACTTAATTTCGCTTTAATGCAGGCCTTCACAAGCTTATTTGGTTTTGGATATGGCTTCAGCACTAAAATTTATATAAATTTATGTGTTCTAAAAATATATGTAAGTGTGTATAGTATGTGTGCATAGACGCATTACACGGAAACACAAAGTTGAACAAACAATTTTAAGTGAATTTAGGTTCGTGAAAATAAAAAGTGGCCAATAAGACCAGCTAAAATCATTCGGCAGTACCGAATCTTTTCCACCCCTCACCTTTATGTCAAATAAACTTCATAAAAAAATACTTCTTTTCAAAGAACTTAAACTTAAAATTGGATTACATGTGTTGCTTAGTTTTTTTTTGTGTAGAGCAGTTTTTTTGTCTGAATATTTTCATAAGACCATTCGGAAATTTTCAAGAATTTTTTTCCAATGGGAATTTTGATTTAAGAACTTTTCGATCTTAGAAAAACCAACGTATACAGACGAACACTTTCTGATGTGGCATCGATCTTCGTATGAGTAAAATAATTTAGATAAGTTTTCTTGGTGGAATCACAATCGAATTCAAATACTTATACACACACACAGATATGTTCTGGAAATAACTTTTTATCAAAGTGATTTGAAATCACACAAAAGGTGTTCTCTGCACATAAGTTTGTGAATTTAAATCGGTCACCGAAGTCACTGCCGTTTTCAAATTACTTGCTTATTTTTGTGAGTATTCTATTGTCGATTTATTAGTAAATTCTTTCTTTAATGATTTCCGTGAGAGAATAAGTAAAAAATACAAAAAAACAAATAATTTTTTTAGACACTTTTTCTTCTGTGAAATTGCGGTGTTGGGTTTTCTTGTGATTTTCCGTTTCCGAAATCAGCTGTTTTCATGTGATTTCTTAAAGTATCAACCACGCCGAAAAACACAAAAACCATTTGATTTACAGAACAAAAAATTTCACACAAGTGATTTCAAAGCCACAAGTGATTTGAAATCACGTGATTTTCAGAATAAGCTTGAATATTCTCGTTTTAGTAGTGGTGAAGGGTACAACAAATGAAACGGAAAAAATCAAACACAAAAATGTGTGAGTTTTATTTTAGTCAATAGCGAATAACGATTAATTTTAGCGAATAAAATTTGTGCGTGTGTGTGTGGGGGTGTGTGAGTGTGTGTTTTTAAATACAAATTACACTTTATTTCTAATGGAGTGATATTGTTAATGATGTCTATATATTTAGTTCTTGGTTGAGGTGGTATGTGGAGTACTTTTTTTTTCGATTTTTACCTTTGGTAATTTTTGTGCCATCACTGGCATAGGCGGCGACAATGGTTGTTTTTGTAGTCTGTTTATTTTACTATTATTTTTCAATAATGTAGAATTAATTGTTGTAATATTTGTGCAAGTAGCCACTGAGGTTATTGTTGCTGTATTTGTTGATTTATTTGTTTGGGACTTTGGTTGTAGATCGATTTTATTTCAATTTAATTGTAATAAACATGCATATTAATTAAGTTGTATTCGATATCAATTGTAATAGTCATAATAATGTTAATAATAATAATAATACGAATAACAATAATTACAATAATAACATAATAAAAAAGAAAGTCAGCATCTGGGAAAATGTGTACAATCGAAACTGATTTACCTAAAACTCAAAACCAAAATTACAATTTAGGATCAAGGCGCACGGGAGTGCGTCAGGCCAAGTTTAGGCCGAAAGCACACAGTGTGCATATTACACGAAACTATTCGTGCTGTTTCTACCCCCTCAATCTTAAAATAATGAAACTTAAAACATAAGGACTCTACGTATCGATAACCCCATAGGCCAAGTTTGAAAGCTTCCCGAGATATTTTGGTACCATATTCACTGACTAACTGACTTACTCATCAATATTATGAGGCACTTCCACAGGAGCTAGAGAGCTGAAATCTGGTAAACATGTAGGCGTTGGGAAATTAATAAACCAAAAAAAAAACCTGAAAACGGGCACTTTTTATCTGAAATCGCTAGGGTTCCCCCTTATTTATGTGGGACACTACCACTATAGCTAGTGAGCTGAAATTTAGTATACAGGTAAGCGTTGGAGAAAAAGTAATGAGAAAAATTGCCACTTTTCATCTAAGAGACCAGGGTTCCGTATTATTTGTATGGAGCTAACTGTCTGAAAGATTTAAGTTAAATAGGTTTTATACATACATTAACAAACAAAGGTAACTTAGAACAGATCTGTGGCTAGTCAAGACGGGATGTTAGATAACAACAACAGCTAACTTAACGGATATCGTTTATAAAAGGCTACTGAATAGCAAAGTTGTTAATTTAGAGTTAAAATTGTTTAACGATACGATTATTGCTAACGAGCACTACAGCTCTTTAAACCCGAAATTTTTCAGAAAAGAATAATTTGGACGGATACATTTTTGTTTCACAAATACAATGAGATTAAGTCCAACACTAGGCTGGCTGGCACAAAGATATGGCTTGCCGTAACTGAGTGCATTGTTAGAAATTCTGACTCATACCTCCACGTAGTGGCGGCCGGTAAGAAGTTCCTATCTCTGCAAGGAGTCCGGCTAAATTAGTCGAGCGGAGAGAAATTAACACTCTCGAATAAAAGATCCATAATCCACGATGGAAGACAGGGATGCGTGGTCTCAAGTATGCGACCTCTGGATACCAGTCGATCTTCAGTTTTAACACAAACTTACCCGTGCATGTGGAGCTCTGTGTGGATGGACACATTTTTCTCCATTAGAGGGATGAATCAGGAAGCCTCGCAAGATGCGGAGAGGTTAATCTCTGCAGAAACTACGGTTTTAATTGGCCAAAGGAGGAATATGGAAAATATGGGCACGAATGGCTCGCGAGGGGTGGACGTGTCAATCTTAAAGGTTCTTCTAAGCCGTTAGACCTTGAGATTCCGACAGGAATGGACAATGAAGCCTCGCACGAGGTGGAGGGGTTAATCTCTGTAGGAACTCTGGTGTTTATTGGTCAATGAAGAAATTCTGAAGAGTTGGACAGGAAAACCTCCCAAGAATTGGATGGGACAGCTTCGAAAGATACTCCTGCGAGAAAGGCTGAGACGGTAGCACACATTGTGCGTAAATGTTCAGCACTGGCTAGCATAAGACAATTGTTAAATGTTAAATGCTAGCAATTACAAGAGACTACGTGATGAGGAAGAAGGCCGACAGTCACCAGTCGACAGTCTGGGTAGTGGTAGCACGAGACTTAATTGAGACTAAGGTAATCGTAAATTACAAATCGGTTGTCTGAAATCAATTCGAGGAAAGAAGGGGCCATAAAGTTAGCGTTTCTGCTTAATATAATGAGAGGCATTAGAGTTCCTGAACGTATTTGGTAAAATTGATAAAAAAAATCCAACCGAGTTAAAACAGTTAATTACTTAGTCCAGGAATATGCAGACGATATCGCACCCCCACTTCAAAGGTGGCACAAGAAATATTGAATTAGTTTATATAATAATAAGAATTGCACTGATCTGCAATTGGCAAGCATATCATATTTTAATGTCTTTTAAACTTATCTTGAATAAAAAATAATTGATTTTTTATAATTTGTTTCATTGCTTTCACTTATTTTACATTTTGTGTCAGCTTTGAAGTGGGTGAGCGCTATGTAATTTTCTTGGCATCACTGATTCGACATTGAATACATTACTTGTTTTATTAACTTAATGTGTTTGTAAAGCAGAAATATTTTCTACATGCGAATAATTAAATTTTAGTTCCATACAGGACTTTATTAATTTATGAAAACCACTGTGCGTAAAGTATATGCATTTCTTCTAAAATAAAACGATTTCCTAATGTATTTCATTCGTAAGTTGTTTTAAAACACTAAAGCTTGCGGGCGTTCAATAAACTCATTTAGTTTAATATTTAAACATTGCAATGTGAGTAGCTTTTCAAACATGTATCCTACATAGTCGCGAAGCATTCAATCAAAAAGGGGAAAAAGTACACTGAATTCCCCTTGGGGAGTATTAAGAGCGGCATCTTCAGTCACTTTCTTAAGGAAGCTGATAATAGGTGGCGGAGACTGATCACATGTAGGGTCTCTAAATTGATGTGGGCCCTATTTTGATTTTAGGCGCACTATGCAACTGATAGGTCGTGATCGGAGGAACTTATGGAGGTTGCTTGCAATATTAACAGGTCACTGGGTGTTAGGAGAACATGCCAGGCGACCTGGACTCCCCTATAATGACCACTTCTCTGCGAATGCCCTGCCCTGGCTGTCAGGAGACACAAATTTCTTGGAGACTACATACTGGAGGATCTCAGTGAGATATCTAGGTGCCGTTTCAACGATATTTTAAAATATCTCACGGCTACGGGATGGATCTAGCTCCCTAGTCTTAGTGCGAGCATAGGCTCTAAGACACCATTTACCTGGCGAGTGGTATGGTCTTGTCAAAACGGGGTCATTCAGACCTTACTTGACAGCCTGCGTGCAGCAGGCTACCATGTTAACCAACCAACCAACCAACACTGAATTCTGTCCTAAAAAAAAAAATCAAAAAATTCAAAAATATCATGAACTCAACATGCACAACGCAAGCACAAAAAAAAAACGGAAAAATGCCATTCAAGATATTAAATTTTAAAAAATATAAGCAATAAATGTGTAATTAATTAATTATATGCATGGAATCATAAATAGAAATTCTGATTTCATTCATCTATAAACATTCTTTAATAACAATAAAACTAAAATCGCATGCTAGCCCATATTTTGATCTGATCAATAGGATTGCACATAACAATTTAAGGGATTTTCATCACAAAGTCGCGAATAACTTTACATCAATGTAAGAAATCTGGTGCAATGAAATCCGACTTCCTTTCGAACAACTTAACCATGCTTAATAAGAAAATATGGATCAGGTCTAATGAATATCACCCTAAATGCTTGAGAAATATGTCATCTAATTCGAATATAAATAAGCTTAATTTTGTACTCTACTTACCTTAAGCGAAGGTGGTCCACTGGAATGCGAATCATTATCAGCCAACACAGAGGGGTTGTTTTCATCAACAACAATGATTTCATAGTCACCATCTTGTACAGTACGACCTCCTTTTAATTTTATAGAGAGCAAAAAAAAATATATGATTAAAAATACAGTAAAGGGCTACGGAAGCTATCGAAAGCATTCAAGTTTTTGTAAGACATACTCGTACTTAAAGATTGAAAATATTTACATTAAAATGAATACCTTTTGCAGTATTTCTTTAAAATATAAGTTTGATGAAAAAGATTTACTTTAATACACTTAGCCCATAAATATTAAAAACTATTAGGGCCTGTTTCTGTAACACAAGCGAGAGCGACTTGTCTAGAGAATTTGTACAGAAATCAACAGCAAAAAAATTCGTATTTTTCATATAAATTTTGTGGGCGAGTCGGAGTCGAGTCGCTCGTTTGTGGAATAGAAACAGGTCCTTAAAGTAGCATGCTATGTGCATGTAGTGTTCGAAAATAATTCAAGCGCAATGAGTGGCTGTGCGTTCTTCCTTACTTAAGACAATATTAGTTGGCTCTTAATGGATGCATTAATTATACAGTTTAAGCCAATCTTGGACGAATGTTTCAATTATATTAACAATTTACGTATATTCAATAAACTATATATATATATACAGGTATACATATGTTACCGCCACCACTGTCTCGATCTCTAAATATTCGACAATTGCTATTGTAATGTATTTATTATTTGTATTGTTTTCCATTTATTTTAACTGGGGTATAAATCCCCGTTTTCATTGTAAAAGAATTTGTAGATCGTGCTTGTGCAAGCAGAAACAAGTTTGATTTCGATATTAAGAGTTTCTTAAGTGACTATTTCAAATAGAGTTATTTGATTTTATAATAACAAGTGTGTTCAATAAAGTTCAGTTCTCGAATTTTAATGTCGCATTTACATTACACCGAAGTCTAGTACAAATACATAATTTTCAGGAAAATATTAATAACATGGAAATTTTGATTTCACAAAATGTTGTAATTTTACTAAAAATCCGAAATTTATAAAAATTAATATTTTACAAAATTTGAACATAACAAAACAATAAAATTTCATCACAATTGGGGGAATTTAGTAAAACATTAAAAAAATCACCAAAAATTTTATTACCACAAGTGTAAATCTTAATTAATATGATAAAATAAAAGAAACTAAATTTCACCATAATCTGAAAATTCACAACAAATTCAGACTATAGTCTAAAAATTTTACATTAAAAAAATAACAAAATTGTCCAAAATATCGAAATTTACAAAAACAAAAGAGGAATTGCGCAAAGAAATTATGAAATTGCCAAAGTTTACTTATCACAAAAAATCGAAAATAAACCGTTAATCGAAAAACTGGAACAATTTAATTGTTACAAAATCAATATTTAACATAACCGAATTTTAACCAAAAAATATCACAAAAATTTTGCAACTTCACCACAAAAACTTTAACTTTAGCAAATTCACCAAAAACCTGAAAATTAAAAAAAAAACATGTTATGAAAACTGAAATTAAAAAATCTCTGATTTCACCACAAATCGGGAATTATAGTCATAAGAAATTTCAATATGGGTTAGGAATTCACTAAAATTTAAAATTCTTCGCAACAGTAAAGTTTAGCCTGAAAATGTTTGAATTACCAAAACAACAAAATTGCCCAAAAATCTAACATTTAAGAAAACCGATATTGCAACAAAAGTTACGAATAATTTAAAATTTGGCAAAATTTTACATTCACCGAAACTTCGAAAATGCTACACAAAATCGAAAAACTAAAAGAAAATAAAAAATACCACAAAAATTTAAATTCACCACATTTTAAAATTTTATTTTTTAAATTTCAATTTCACCAAAATTTTGCGGCTTCATCAAAAATTTGCAAGGAATCATTATTTTATGAAAAATGTCACAATTTTAACACACCCGATAACTTAACGAAAAAAAAGAAATACCCAAAGGCTGAAATTCGCCCGAAAACTTAAAATTTTGTCAAAAATTATAAATTTTACTAAAAACTCAATTCCTCTATTATCTACAATTCACCAAAAAAAGGTTGATAAACATTCAGAAAACGACGAAAGGGGAGTTTTAATGAAAAATAATACAAATAAAACCGGAGGCCAAAATTAAATATCTCAAGCAATCCTTTGCATCGGGAAAACCCTGTAGTACATTTTTGTAGTTCATACCATTCGGAAGGGTATATAAGATTCGGAACAGTCGAATATAGCTCTGTTACTTATTTTTTATTAAAATTAAAAACCACACACACTAAGAGTTCTGACTTAATACTATTAAAGTTTAAACGATGTATTTTCACTTTGTTTTTCTTGCATCTAATTCGTTGCGTGTTGCGTAGGAAATAATCAATCTATCAATACGATCCGGTAACATTTATCTTTTCCATTCGTCCTTCTAGATTTTCCACAGTGTGCACAACACAGGTTTTCTATTCAATATTGAACGCCTAATTCCAAGCGTAAAGCCAAAACCCTCCAAATATATTCCTTTCAAGAGCATTTTGGCACCACTGCGATTAAACAAAAATAAGCCAACGTCAAAATAACTCACTTTATTACTTATCGTTATAAATTCACATTTCAAAAGAGAAAAACTGCAGATTTCTTTTCTTAGTGAATTTTATATAAACGAAACGAGGATTCAATTAATTTTTTTATGGAACCCAACCGATAAAAATAATATTTTAGTGAATAAACAAAATATAAAAAGTCAAGACACGGAATTAATCGCGACTTTAGTGATTCGCAATTAAAAGGTCTATAAAGAACAAATACACAAATTTTATATTAGATAAGATTGTGGCTGGAAACACCAAGATAATTACATAACCAAGCTTAAATAAAACATTAAAATTTAAAAAGTTAACGAGTGCAAGAATTTTATTCAATTAATTAGAAGAAAATAATGAAGCCCTTAAAAGATCGACTGATGCTTCGAGCGAGTTTTCAATTCGAAAGTATTACGCGCATTTGTAATAATTCAATAAATTTATAAGAAAAACGATGTTTGGGTTGAATGACTGGCTCGATAATTATCGACATTTTTATGAGATTCGTTTTCGTGGTGAAGGTAAAATCATTATTTTTCTGGAGAAATGTACATTTTCCGGAAACGACAATGAGATGCAAGTCTCTAACTTAAATAATATATTTCCTTATCAAATTAAGAGTTTCAAAATTCCCATTATATGTACAGAGTGCTTTAAGATGCATTTAAACCGTGCAATCAGTCAATAAGTGCTTGAAATTAAAAGAACGAACATCAAAACGGTGAAATAAGTCGTGAAAAAATCATCAAATAAATGCGAAATGTTCTTTTTTTTAGTTCTCAGCAAACGATTAAATAAAATAAATATACAAAAAGAGGTAGCCGTCGTTTTACACTTATTTAAAAACAGAAACTGAAATATCACAATAAAATCTGAAACTGAAATATGCAAAAGAAAAAAACCGAGAACTGAAAAACGACAATTTTCAAAATCAAAAGATGAAACTAGGCGTAAGAACAGAGAACAAAAATAACCAAAACAAAGAAAAAATGATTAATTAAGAGAGAACAAATTAAAACACTATGACTTGCTCTCGCTCTCATGGCCGTAAAAACGAAGCGCAAAATTAGAGACGAACATAATTGACAGAAAGCTATGCGAGGACTTTTATAAAATGAAATTATAAAGTAAAAAACGAAAGAAGGCTAAAGAAGTATGTAGTAACTCTCATTTATACCTGTTCCAGTTGCGGTACGGTCATTATAGCGATAATTGTTATTTATGCCATTATTGTTCTTATATACTGAAGGAACTCCAATCGATACTGCTGCTGACACTGATGCAGATGAAGCAGCGATACCTAAACCCCCCACATACATTCCACCAGCACCACTAACAACAGCATCGGACCCCAAAACATGACCATTTCGTATATGGCGACCATTATTCATGATGGCCATAGAATTGTGATTATTGCCATTATTAGTGCTGCTGCTGCTGCCACAGCCAATGCTACTACTGCTGTTAGCGTTGTTGCCATTTGCGATTGCATTGCCAGCAAGACCGTTTAACATGACATGTTTTGTGTGGTAATCAGCAATGCCATTCGTATGCGATGTCGTGCCATTTATACCATTTATCATCATGCCTGACGGTGTACGCATGTATAATTGTTGCGAATGATTGTGATAAGGAACCCCATTAGCATCGATGCCAACATTTGAACTATTGCTATTATTGCCACCAACGATTCCATTGAGTTCTGGCTGTTTTTGAATTTGTTGTTGTGTTGTAGGTTTTCCATTTAACACATGATTACCATTCATCATACTGTAGTGAGCTGCTGCTGTAGCATGCAATTGTTGATGTTGCTGTTGCTGTTGCTGTTGCTGTTGTAGCTGCTGCTGTTGTGGAAGATGATAGTGATGCTTTTGCCCATGTCTATTCGCAGTGTGGTGAGGCTGAGAAGCTAAACTTGAAAGGGATGATGTTGAAGCTGGCTGGGATGTATTGGTTGACGAGGTCGAAGGACTTGTCGATTGAGTTGCTAAAGGAGGTGAGGGGCAATGGGCTGTATACGCTGTATTATTTATTGTATGATTATAGTTATGGTAATATTGTTGGTGCTGCTGCTGCTGCTGTTGTTGTTGTTGTTGTTGTTGTTGTTGGAGTTGATGTGTCATGTGATGAGTGTGTTGTAAATGACTTGTTTGTTGCTGCTGAAGCTGAGAGTGGTGTGATGGCGATGGCATTTGTTGCTGATAATAGAGTTGTTGTTGGTGATGTGGTTGCTGTTGTACTGTAGGCTGTTGCTGCATATTCAATGCCGTTACATGATTATGATGTGAGCCCGGTAAAAACTGAGGGTACACATGATGTGACCATTGCGGAAATAAAGGACGACCTGACGAGTCTACTCAGCGAATAACGATAACAAAGTTTTAAACAATGTTCACAATAACGAGAAGTTTTGAAGAAATATTTTGTAACAAAATCAGACAAATATAAAAATCGAAAAATGTTGAAAACAAAATCAATACGAACATTTGAATGGAAATATATCGTGTCGTTCATACACGAAATAGTCATTCATTAAAAGGTTATTTTTTTCATCACCATTATCATCAATCATCAATATCATCACAATTATAGTTTTTTTCAATTACGCGTTAGTTATGTTTAAATTCAAATAAATGGAAAAAAAATTAAAAATTTTGGGATTTGGGGAACGATGACATACATTTCCATTGGATTTATTTATTTACAAGGTTATGTTGTCGGTTGGTTTTTTTTTTTAAGATTATTCGATATTTTTTTTTTTTAATTTTGTATTTTTTGGTATTCACGTTTACATTATGATACAAAAAATCCGAATTAAAGCAGCATGGAAAATTAAACATGGAAGAACAGAGAAAAGTATAAAGAGGGTGAAATGATTAGCAATACATCTAGCAATGGACATTCATAAGAAAACAATAACTTTCATTAAACACATTAAAAATAGGTGGAAAGTACAGGCCATATTAGCAACGTTAAACGTTTTTTAAAGGCGGTAATGAAAGTTTAGTTTTTTACATCATTTACTTTGGTTCGTTCTCTTTAGTGTAGAGGGTAACATTGATATTAAAAAGAAAAAACGATCAAGTATTTTTTGAAATGTTTTTGTATTCGCTTAAACTTAAACTAAAACAACAAAATGTTGTTCATAACTAATTAGTTTTCTAATTGCATTTAAAATAACACAAGATTTGAAATTATAATAGCTACCCCCTTTTATAAAATTATGAACACACAAATAAATAAATAAAAAAATAAAGATATGTGAATGAATATTTTAATATATATTTATGTATGCTTTTTGTTTTTTAATCTAAAGTCGGTTATTCTAAGACATTAAGTATCGTAAAAAATGGGTACTTTTGATTTGAATGGTGAAAATTTTGTGCAGTTTTAATGTTGTTTGTTAAGAAATAAATTGTAAATGAATATTTTTTTAGAAATGAATCTTACCGCCAGTAGATCTCTGCATAACAGGGGATTGTCTCTGAATTTGAGGCTCCGACGGCGGCTCGAGAATATCGCGATATTTCGACACCATTAACACAGATATAAAGTACACAATTGCCAATGACAGAAACTGAGCCTGCTTTGTTTCTTCCTGAAATGCACAAATTAAAAAGAAATTACTAATAAATTCTGGTAAACGCAAGAGGTGCCAGTATTTTCATATAAAAAGTGTTAGTCGTTGAAATGAATGGCAGTAGGTATTTGTCATGGGAAAAATGTTTGGATATTATGTAAATTGTTGAAAAGATGTTTTAAGTGTTGAATGCGCCACTAGTATACGACGAAATCTGATTGTAGTCAGATTATTTACTTAAAGGTAGTCGAATGAATTCAAGACGATATGTTCTACTTTGCCTTGATCTTGTTAAAGTCTATTAAAAACGGCAGTAGCTCTTTCTACATATCGCTAACTTATTATAAAATCACCGTAACTCACACATTATTCAAAATTATGTTTTTGCAGAATCCGGTAGAGCCTCCATCATTGATAAAAATTTGGTGGGATCTGATTGCGAATAAAAAAACCTCAAGCAATTGAAACGTGTGAAAAAGTCCCAACATGATCACGACAACCATATTATGTTCACTACAAACAAATATTGTTGTGGCAAACATATAATGATTATTTGAAAACATTTTAAACATTACTTGAGTTGCGATAAACAACAGTTATTGTTTAGAGAAATATATAAAGACGGAATTTAATAGAGTTGCATTTAATCCGCAATGTACGAACAAGAAGGAACAAGAAGGAATGTTTGGATGGACACATCCGCCAATTTCGTTAATGAGTTTTAGTGTATATTTAAAGTAGATAAAACTAGCACTTACCACATCTCTATATATAACAGCTCTCAAACGGTTTACATCCATATCTTGTAACAACTTCTCAGGATCTTTAACTGGGGATAATTGACCTGTTATTGATTCCACAATATTCTATAAATATAAAGTTTACATTTTCATAAAAACATTATTAACTTTTCAAACAAATAATTTCTTTTCAAAAACATATTCATTCAATCATTCTTTGTTTATTTCTTTCTTCATTGTTACTGAGATAACGTGGAAATAACTAGTGTTTTGAAAAATGTGGATATGAGGAATGTTTCCAAATTGCTTAATCATTTTCACACTCGTTGCTATACAAGTAGAAAAAAAGTGAAATTTCCTCCTTCTAAATATTTTAAAATTTAAGTTTGTTTTATACAAAAAGGTACAAATTATTTGTTTTCGCAAAAAGTGTTTGCTAAAAGTTAATATAGCTTCAGACCTATTAGTAAAATACGAATATATATCACTTTCAGATGTAGCAGGGACCAACTGTGCCAAATTCCAAAACTCTGGATTTGTACCAAGAAATATTTGCCAAGAAGTTATAGCTTTAAGCATATTAGCAAAAAACATAAGAAATATATCCTTAAGAGGGCCGGCCCTCTTCCCTCTAGCTCGAAATACCCAAGCCATGTACTTTTTAATTTCATAAAATATATGTGCCACGGATCGAACAATTTTCTATTACCTTAGGTGACGACTGAGCGCCACGTATTAGTGCTTGTAGATGAGCAGCCCCAGGTACATCGCGTGCCATTGCACCAACATTAAACCGCGTGCGTTCCTTACATTCGAGGCAATTACGAACTGCACACGTGCAAACCAAGCGTAGGCACTGGCGTAATATGCCGCCGCTTGACATATTCTTTTCGGCTTCTAATTCACCAAAATTCAATGAAGTTGCGAATATTAACACGTCGGCCATGTTAACAAGACGTTGTAAAAAAGAAACGGCCACTTCAAGTGGCATACCTTGTGTTGGTTCCAAGACGTCAAGTTCTGACTAAAATTAAAAAAGAATTTAATATTTTAATATTAAATATACACCGTTCACTAAAGTGTATTAATTGTCTCACTGATAGTGAGGTTATCATGCTGATACGTACGTTTGGCGATGTGGCTGACGCCAATAAGGGCAACAATCCTCCACAAGCAATTATTAGATTGTCTGCTAGTTGGGAAATCAAATGCACTGTGTTTACGACGAAAATCGCATTCTCACTGGAATTGACAAAATCCAGCACACTTTTCGTCGAATGTGACCGCCAGACCTGTATATCCGTTTCCAATGAAAAGAGTACATCTGATAGCAAACGTTGGTGTATGTATGACCATTTGAATTCTGGTATACGGAAGGGCGGTCGAGTAGGTCCAGGACTAAACATGGGACGAGTAGAACCAGACTTCGGACGTTGTTGATGCTGGAGCTGTGGCGGCGGTTGTTGCTCATAGCCATGTTGTTTGGTATCATCTGTTAAAGCAGACAAACGTAACAATGTATTGCAAATAATAATTTTAATTTTTCTTTTAACTTCTATGTATAATTAATCATAATATTGAAGAGATTGTCACTAGTTGTTGATTTTTAAGAGTCTGTATGTATGTTATGTAACATGAACTCCACACGCAACATACTATCAAACATTTTCGGGTCAGCAAACGTCAAATTCAATCGCAGAGAAAATTTGGTTACGTGTAGACTTCGAATCGATAAATTTCTACACAACTATGTACGAGTATATTATAATACGAAATGTGAAAAAACATACACATCCATGCATACTTATTTTACTTTTGCGGGTTCATATGACCAAAATTATTTTTGAATTGTTTAAAGAATTTTATAAAAGAAAATTATTTGCGTGTTTCACGAAAATTAAATTAAAAATATGAAATATTATAATATTCAAAGCAATATGTGTTCGCCGTGTATAACCAGAAATTAATATTGACGATTTACATAGTTTCGTTATTCTGCCGACGTTGTTTCCCAATTTAAATTAAGGGCAATATCAGTTGTGGACAATGAATACGATATGCCAGGGGTTCTCACCGTTTTTTTGGTTTACAGATCTCCATATTATTTCGTTGCATGATTGACATATTACACCCAGCGGTATATCTTCGTTGTCCTTTTATAATGTCGAACCCATCTTTTAATAATTTTCACAATATTTTCTCTTTTTCGACATTACAAAAACAATTGCAATCAAAACTAAATCAGCTGTTAAACAGTTGTCAATGAGGGAAAAAACCATACAACAACATTACCTCGATTATATAAAACCTTGTCGTTTCTAATTTAGCCATCTCTTCCATATAATCGGGTTAATTTAAAATTTTGTACACAAAAACGCATAACACCTGACACACGCTTTTTAAACGTCATAATTGGGTATTCTGTGTCTATCTGGTGTATTTCAAATCTAATTTTGTGAGCTTTAAAGTAATTGTTCGATATGTTTTACAATTTCATGTAATGGGTACAAATAACTCTCAATAAAGAAAAAGTTATATTTAATAATTTTCTTAGAATGGTTCACACCGATCTTACCCAACAATGGCGTTTGAAAGAGCGTGTAATCAGGTGTTATGCGTTTTTTTGTTTACGTACGAAATTTCAAATGAACAGCATAATTGGAAATTAGAAACAATAAGATTTGTTATCTTTTCTATATAATCGTGGTAAGTTGTCGGATCTAGTTGGTAGTCTACGCTTCAGTCATTGAGTTGTCTATCACTCAAGGACAACGACTTTAGAAACTAAACACCGGAAGTTGGAGGGAAGCTAATCAACAATTTTTGAGACAACGCACTGCGTCCGAAGAAGAAGTAAGTTCCAATAAATAAAATCATTCTTTTTTAAATAGAGCTAAGCGAATTGCAATAATAAATTCATTTCAAAATCCCATACGCCACGAAAAATATACTTTAATTCTGCAATCTCGTATTTTATCAACTAAGAATGTATATTTACCGAAATGCTGATTTTCATCTTCCGTGTTGCGACCTTGTTGGTTTTGATGTAGAACCTGAGAAGATATTTGTTCTTCGGTTTCATCCGCGGACTGAATAGTCTGAGTCTCTTGGCTTACAACAGTCTCTCTTTCGTGTGCCAAATTTTCGTGCAATTTTTCTGTTTTACTCTCAGTATGCTCGATCAGATGCAGAGTTCTAGATTTTAATTCATTTCGACTTTCAGACGCCAGATTTCCTGTTTCATGTTCCTCGAAAATGTTATTCTCCGCCTCATCTACTGCCATAGTGATCGTCTGTTGTACAAGGTCATCAACAACGGTTTGCACTACATTAGCGACATTTTCAATTCTTTGGTTACTGTTGCCGTTTTCTTCTTCCTCAACCTGCAAATTTCTGTCAGTTGAGTCTGAAGAAATGGCTTTTTCAAAAGCACATTGTATAACGTCTTCAACAATTTCCTTAGCGGTTTCACTAAACAACTCCTCGGATAATAGGTTTTCGGCAGAGTGAATTTTGTTACTTAGTTCACTGTTTGTTACTTCGTAAGTATTATCAGTTCCTGGTTCATGACTTGGTGGTTGCTTGTCTTGCGAAGAAATCTCAATAACTTTATCTATTAACTCGTCAACAATAGCTCTAACTGCGGTAGTATCAGCAGGATATTCATGTGAGTTTGCTAATGAGTCATCCACCGTGGAAGCACTTGACACTGTCGTTCCAGGACTTAGTGAAGATATTTCTTCCGTAGTTTCCACGGTAGTAGATAAAGACGAACTTACTTCTAAGTCAGTTAAATCTTTTTGTGTTGTTCCTGCCGTAACCATCGGTGTTGTTATTCCTTTTGCAGTTTGTATTACATTGTTGTTCAATTTGTTTTCATCGGTCTGGTGAATTTGTTCAGTCTTAATCGAGTCCTCGCTACTGTCAGTTATTTCGTTTATAATTTCATCATTTGCATTTATTTCTGTTGAAAGTTTGTCAGTTGTGATTTCTGTTAGGTTGTTGTTAGAAAGGTTTTTGGAATCATCTTGCGAAACATTTGTTTGCGGCCCATTGTCGTTTAGATTTGTTGGTGAATGCTCAGTTGACGGTTCTTTCGTTTGTTTCTTTTCATTCTTTAATACACCCTGCACTACTTCGTTCACCGCCAATTCTATTTCTTCATCTTTTATAACTGACGATGTTTCCTGTAATTCGTCGGCTAATAGTTTGCGATCAGCTAAAGATTTCTCCGAATTCTTGAGAACCAACTCAATTTGAACATTTTTATTTGTTAAGTCTTTTTCAACGTTTTTAACTTCAAGTTCCTCTAAACCGCTGATATTCAACGGCTCCGTTAAGGCCTCCTGTCCAGAAGTTGGCTCTAATTTTGTGGTTGTTATAGCAACAGCGGCATTTGTGGTAGGGGAGCCGTTTTCATCACAGTTGCTGCCAGTAGCTGTTATCTCTGATTTTATATGCTCATTGTAAACATCACTTACGCTGGATATACTGGATTTGATATTGTCATTGACGCTGACCTCTTTGGCAGGATCTGTTAAATTTTCACATAATTCCGATTCAATTACGCAATCGCAATTACTTTCTAATTCGTTTCTCTCTTTTTGGACAGTATCGACATCGTTCTCTTCGTTCTGATTCACACCTTCTTCTTCTCCTTCTCCTTCTCCTTCTCCTTCTCCTTCTCCTTCTCCTTCAGTTTCTATATCATCCTCGTCATCTTCATCAACGTGCGGTACACCTTCTAATGATGCCAGCGACTCAGTATTTTGTACACTCACATGCTGTTGCTGATGCAGTTCTTCACGCTCCCAGCCACTAATAGTACTTATAGGCCTTGCCTGCCTTAAAGCAGGATCAGTTATATTATCCGTTCGCTGCCTCTCATAGTGCTCATACATTTGAGCAAATTGCAACTTAAATTCCTCGTAGGAAACCTTTGAATGCACAATGGCTAATGTGTCAACCCAAACGCGCCAGCCACCATATTCATACTTGATGGCATGATGCAACAGCATTCGAAATAACGAATAAACCATATCGGAAATTTTCTGCTCTTCTGTATTTTTGGGATGAATATACGCCATCGCTATTAGCCACTCTTGCCACACGGACATTTGCAGAACTGTCCGCCTATTTTCACGGTTGCCGTTGCACAGCAATGTCATATCGGAGAGGAACAGCTTTTTAACTTCAATCAAGGACTCCGTTTGCTTAGATTGCCTGATTAAAGTAGCCACTACCTTAAGCATCACTGGAATAAAGAAAAAGTAAAGAAGAACTATTAAATGACAATCACAAACATTTGTGGGTGAGTGATTATATTTAATAACTCATTGTGGTGTTGGCAATAAGTTAGTGAAATGTTACTGAAGCCCCTTTCACACTATTATGCAAGTGTTTATATTTTCCTTGGGTGCTTTTACAGAGAGAAATCTAATGACAATCCGTTCTACGATTAAAACTTAACGGTTCCTTAGAAAGAACAATTATCTATCCCTTTGCCCTTTATATTGTATCGAGTAAAACCCGGTGAGAATCCCAAATCAAATTAAGTCTTTAAAAAAAAAATGAACCCCGCGTTTCCCCTTACTTTCCCCAATTATTTACTGTGATTGCTTTAAGAGTAATCATAAGAAAACATATAAATAAATTGTAAATAGAATCTTTTCTCTACTCCCTCGTATTGAAATAAAAGTTATAACTAACAACATCTCTCAAAGAATAACTCCAATCAAAATCAAAGCCATGTTGGAAATAATAGTAACGTAGACATTCAAAACGATTAAAATTCACAATAACGCAATTTTTTGTGGAATGCGCACCATAATACTAAATGACAATTCGTTTGATGAGCGCCTTGGTCACAGTCGAAGATCGAATGTCGCTCATAATAAGGGCCATTGTTTCCCCACCATAATACTTTCTCATTTTATTTGAATTTTTGGCAAGTCGTTTTACTCCATCTAATAGTGTAACACTCCCTTTATTAAAACTACTACCATGTCGCGTCAACTACTTACTCGCATTTCATTGTTTTTGCACTTGCTCGCACCAAAGAAAACTGAACAATGATTATTTATTAAAAATGTATGATAATGTAACTTACTTGGATTTTCCAACCGATAGTGATTCTCGGGCTCTGGATGTCTATTATACATTATATGCTGCGATATATGTTCGGTCATAATTTCATATAAAACGTTGTATGTTGGCACCGATAATGATTCTTCATACAAAAGTAAACGTTCGGCTAATAATGTGTATAAATTATGTGGAGACATAACATCGTACTTTCTTCTAAAGTTAATAAAATTGAAATGGAGCAAAGAAATAATAAATTCATAAATAAAGAAAGGAACAAATGTAAAGAAACAAATGTAAAGAAACACGTAACGTGAGAACACATTTCGTAACCAAAATATGTGAACGTCATACTTATAAGTGCTTCGAGATAAAAAGAATCCCAATAGTTTGAGGGCTTGTAAGCGTATCAATTGACTTTCAGCGGCCAACAATTTGAAAATAGTTCTAACGCCATGTTTAACATCAAAAGCAGGTACCATGGAGCTCGGATGCTCAGACATAAGCGAAATTAACATTTGCAGAACATCGTGTAAATTTTCATCCTTTGATACATTATTGAGTATGGAATTAATAAGAAATCGGATTTTATTTCATCACACTATATCGATTAAGCCCCTTTACCTACCTCGTGCATCGTCGTCAAATAGTTCAAAATACTCTGCAGTTCATCCTCTTTGACACCCTGACCGATCATTATTAATTGTTTCAAAAACAATAAAATATAAGCACGTATTGCTAAAATATCCTTTTGAGCTGGACGAGGGCCATCTGGTGAAAATGTAAACAAAGAGAGGTTTTCATATTATTTTCTTTGCCAAGCCGTTCTTCTCTCCTCGACGTCACATACCTAATCCCTTGGGTATAATGCCACTTTTAGCACGCGGATTCACAACCCAGTAGTAATATTTCAAAGTATGGACTGTTTGTAACACAGTACTTACGCGGCGTACGTTGCTATAGATTTGTGTATCACTCAAGAATTCCGTCGCTAAATACGAATAAAGTCTAGCCTGAACATTTGCTGGTGTATAAATCCACAAGGCAGGATTAAATAGTACGTGATCCAGAAGCTGCCACGTTAAAAACGAAAAACAAAACAACTACAAACAGAAGATAAATTTCAAAAATTAGTGACTTTATTTAAAATATGGCACAAGATCTTCATCAAATACGAATATTTAGGTAGCTATACTAAAAATAAAGCAGCAGATAAATATAAAAAAATATGTTCAAATATTTATATACATACATGGTTATGCAAATGCAGTCGATTATTTTAGTAACACAATACAAAACGTAGGGGGATTGATTGTGTATTTGGATTTGAAACGTTTTAGTGGTAGGAGTATTTTGTAACAAAACGGCATGCAGCAACAAAACATTTTCATTCAGTTTCACACCATCAACAATATTTATTTATGGAGATAACAACAAATTAACAAAATGGTATTGAAAAGAAACGTAAGAATAACAAAATAATAATATTAATGTAACATGTATGTATACTCGCATATGTATATCCTATATGTCTATACATAGATATGGACACATACATACATAAGTATGCATGCAGATGTACGTTCCACATGCATACATATGTATGTACGTATATGTTTAATTTTTGTCTCAATCTCGGACAAGCTTTTCAAATAAATAAATAATTATATTAAAATATTTTTCATTGAACTTGTGTTTGTGCTGCTCTCCTCCCAGTTAACACATCTGAATATTTCGCTGGTTGCTTACGACAGCCTTTCCCTTTCGGAGGACATTGGAATATATTTAGGAAAAGCTAAAAAGTCCTCGATTTACACAGAATTTTTATTTTGCAGGTGTAACGCATTCATTAAGCCCATCGAGTACATGGAGACTCAACTCTGGCATGTAAACAATAAAAACAAAAACAATAACTCTCTCTTTACACAAACATACACTGGTATGTATGTGTACTGTATAAACCAGGGATGATAATATTGGTACGATTGCACTATTTTTGGAGCAATTTAAACCTAAATTTGTTTATTCACAATCGATATTTCGTTACGCCTTTGTGCAGCATCATCAAGAGATAAAATATTTTATCGACAATTTTTAATAAAATTTTTTTCTTCAGGACCTTAAAGCTTGGAGAAGTAATTAATAAATATTAAAGCCAATATTAAAAAAAAAAACACAATCTTTTTTGAATAATAAATACTTTTTAGACAACTTTTTATAATATAATGCGCGCGAGTTATGAAGAAAAACCATAGAATAAATAAATTTCTACCAATATGTTCGCACAATAGACTAAAGCTTAAGTCCGACGATTAAAAGATAAGCGTAACAAATTGCATATGTATATGTATATGAATATACATATGCAATTTATTGGCATTTGAAAAATGTCAACAAACAAATTGTGATGAGCTGGCATAAGCAACCAACAAAAATCCTTGTGATGCATTATTTGGGAGAATACCACACAACTAATACTGTAATATTCCTCTCTCTCCACGTCCAAATATCCCTTCTATTCAAAGACCATATAGTCACTACGAAAATACAAGGATTTTAATTAATCTATAGAAAAAAATAAAAATGAAATGCATGACAATGATTTCCATACGTCAGCATTAGTTGGTTATCGTAAAAATGTGTAGCTATTATTCGGTAGGCAACTCGCTTAATGGTTCTTGTGTACAAAATATCCGATATTTTTAATAATTGTAGGGCTTTATGCAGGTAAAAGGTACAAAAGTTCGCTATTAAATTTTAAACTTGTTTACAAAGTACTGAAGTTTTTCCAATTCAATGCATTACTAATGTCTTTTGAACATCTAGCGCCATCTGTGCGCTTTCCATTTTGAGAAAGCCTCAACCCTCACAGGAACTCTGATTCCTGCGCAAACCTCCTGAGTAGTTGCCAGTCAATGTCTCCGAAGTTAGCCCTGCGTGCCATGCAATCATCACTATCCACACACTCGAGTAAGTTGTCAGTACACTCACCATCTCACTTATTACAGATTGACTCAGTCTCAGCAAGCAGACAAAATAAATCTGGACTAACTACTTGCAAATTTCCCGAAAAGTTCAAACATCGCAAAATAATATATCAAAATTAAATTCGACCGTTGTCTTAAATTCGCCAATAATTCGAAGGAGTAAATTTGAAATAAAAAACATATACACGCGACCAGAATCTTTGCATGACTTAGGACTGCACTAGTGGCTATTTTTTTTAAATACCGTGGGCCACGTGCACGTATGTCATCTGACACTGTAATTGTTCTACCTTTGGTCACTATGCTAGAGAGACATTGGTACTATTATGGTTTTATATGACAACGCCATCGTTTTGGGTCGTAGGCCCCATGTTTTACCATACGGCCTTTGACACGCATAAGATCTGATTTGTTTTCTATGATAAGCGTTTTTTCCTAGTAGGAGTGTTATCTAGAACCAGTCGTAGATATTTCATATCTTCAAATAGTGTTAAGTCTCAAGCTACCCCGAAGGCATGGTCTTCTTCTTAAGAGCATTCGTTGGTCGAACTACCTTAATGTTTTTTTCAAAGATTAATGTTCAATTCGGCAGCATGTTGAGAACCCACGTTACGACCAGTCGGTGTATTCCTTTCCAGATCAGCACTTCCTCAATAGATATTAGCCTTGAGAGAAGCTTCTTTTCGTTTAAAAAGTAATCTTTTCTGGAGCATATGTATGTGTGCACACACACATATGTACATTGTATTCCTAAATTTTTATCAAGGGCATTTTTTTAAGACTTTACAATTTTCTATAGGTTTTTTTTTTAATCAAATGGCTTGATTATTTTTTTTATCAGACGCTAAAACTTATTATTGTGGAAAAGTTAATGGCAACATAAGTGTTTCAAGCATCAAACATGAATAGATTTGTTTCGCAATCTCGACTAGTGATAAAAATCTTGTTTTTTTTCGGAATTCGTTCGATATTTTGTTTTATGTCATCAGTCAATTGTGCAGTTACGAATAGTATGTACGCATACGATTACACTATATATGTATGTATGTATGCATGTGTATATGTATGTATGTATGTATGTATGTATGTTTGTATGTATGTATCTATGTATGTATGTATGTATGTATGTATGTATGTATGTATGCATGTGTGTATGTATATAAAACAACACTAAATGATGCTTAACTTTAATCAGTCTGTTATAAATCTAAAAAGAAATTAAAAAATATTCTCTAAAATACTTCTCGAACTGTTTAGACTACAACGAACGTATAAAAGGTAATAATTTTTTTAAGTATCAAACTTTTCACCTGGTAGAACTGTTTGTTAAGATGATTTGTTTTTGACAAATGATTTTTTTTTTAATTTTTTTATAGGATCGGGATAGCAAGCATTCAAAAGATTGGAGTTATTGTAATAAATTTGAAGTGTATTTCACAACAGATCAGCGGCGTTTTTTTATACATATTTAGCATATCAAGTTTGAGAAAGAAGTTTGTTAGATTTAGAGTTTCGAAAGAAGAAAGAAGTATAAAAAATAAAGTTAATAATCATTTATAACGGACAAATAAATAATAAAAATACATTAAAAATGGGGAAAGAGAATCCAGGCGCAGATCCAGTTTGAGCTTTAGAAAGTTGTAGGTTTAACAAAAACAATTTTTAAAATTTTTAAAATTTCTATTTACTGGTAAACGTTAATTTTCAAACATATTGAAGGTGATATAGCTTTTTTTGTACCCCCTGAATCTGCACCTGAAAAATAATTGATGCTCTTACTATTTCTATAAATTTACAAGGACAAAAGTAAAAACAACATGCTCTGAATATAAAGTAAAAGTATGAATATTTTTTCCGAAAATGTAAATTATTAACTTTTTTTATATGTTACATACATATGTATGTATGTATGTATGTATAATAAAAACATTCCAACACTTATTATGGGGTATAAAATGGGCGAGTATAGCAGATGAAATTTAATCAGAAAAAAGAAATGAATTTGTCGACTACACGTATCCACTTTCAATTTTTCTCGATATGGTCATATGGATGTACTTAATTTTAATGCAGGAAAACTGTAACTCTGTGTAGAGAGAAACGTATAAATAAATTACTTTTTTAAAGGGATATCGCGAGCCCATGTTTAACTGTGTGTGTGTGTGTGTTGTTGTTTTTTTTATTACATAAGAAGAAATGAAAAAGAAAACAAACAAATACAATAAAAATTGATTATTTCTTTTTACTTCAAAACGATTAATTATAATAAAGATAATAAACATTGTCATGCATTGTCGATTTTATAATTTCTAGACATGTTTCAACATGCTGGTTTTTTTCTTCTTAAATATTGTATCAGTATTCTTAATATGACGACAAGTGTTTGAGAAAGAAAATTTAAACATTAATTTAAACATGTGACCTACGTTTAAAGCAAATATCTCACCTGTTTAAGCAATAAATCACTGTTGGCTGACAAACATGTAACTAAATATTTAGTGAGATTTAGAAATGAGCCTAAGACTTCCAGAGTTAAGTGCTCTCGAGAGGATCGTTGTAGCATAAACGATATAACTAAGAAACCACGATTTTGTATCATGTGCTGTTGCACAGTTTGTGAAGTTTCAACTAGTTCACAAATAAAACCTAAGAGCTTCGAGCTGAAATATGATAATAATGACTTATTCAAAATATTTCCATAAAGAGCGGAAGAGGCTAATGGACTAACTAACAATACATACCATAACGTTGGGTCACGTTTCATATCGCTAATGCCTTCATGAGCCATATCCAACTGCGAGAAAAGTGGAAACAATACTTGAATGCCACCTATAGAGTTTAACGTACAGTGTATGGAATGCGTTATAACAGCCTTTACATCCTACAATACAAAGAGTAAAACAAAAAAACAAAGTCCTTAAGTGTATTTGGCTTAATATTATAAAACTTGTGCAATTTAACTTTTATTAAAAAAAAAATACTGCATAAAAAATGACAAAAAAAATAAAGTAAATAATAATGAAAATGATGTCCCAAGCGAAAGTCTGCTAGGGTTGTGCGCTTTAAGGCCACAATGTACTGAATACTCGAGCATATGCACGAATGTACATTAACGAAAACTGGCTGAGGCAAAATATTGCATTTTTCCCAGTTGTTTAGATTTGACCATACTTACTTGTAGCATAAGTGCATGTGGTGTATGTACAAAATATGATACGTTTCCTTTTGGTGCTGACTGTAAACAAAGTTGGCCATCCGTCGCCACTGGATTATACATAAAGACAATGGCATTGGACAATTTACCATCATATAGAACCTAAGCGAAATAAAGAAAAAACAAAATTCAATGAGTATTTATTTTTAACTATAATTCTTTTTCTTTTTGTGAAAAATATTTGGCAAAGCTTTGATTACTTGATACTCAATACACTTGTTTTCACCAGTTGTTTTATTTATTTGCGAAAGATCATGTGTTTCAAAATGAAATAAAACAAAATAAATTAATTGACAAACTTAATTGCAACGAAATGAAATAAATAATTAAATTATAATTTCAATGTTAAGAGCTTTAGGGAGGTTACTTGGTTCAGCTTCAGTGTTTACATCTGTGATCCCTATCGAAGTGATAAGATATTGGTGATTTGGAACTGAAGAGTCTCCGCATGGCAACTATTTTCTATACAAAGTACAAATTGATCCCGAGAAAATGCATAAGAACTAAAATAGTGATATGCTGTGGGATTGCATATTAGTACCAAAATGATTCGGAGTGCGCTGCAATGAATATTCAATTAAACAATTATTCAGAAATACTTTAGTAACTCAGAAGCCTTTGAAAATGTATGAATGTTAAAATACATATTTAACCATATGGAGAGCCAAACAGTTGGACCGATCGTTTTAAAATTTAGAAATCGTTTTACTATTCATTCGGAAAATAAAATATGCTAATATTTTCTTTTTAAGTCCGGGGACAAAGGTACCTCCCATAGAGGAAATATAATTTTCCCTACATCTAAAAAACTACAACAGCGAGACTTGAATTTTGGTTTGGGCCTATTTTCAAAACCAAGTATATTCTCGAAAATTTTTTTTTAAAGGAGAAGGAGCGATCAGAGGGACAAAGTAGTTAGTATTTTACATTTACGTGTATATCACGAACTACAACAATTAAAGTCTTCAAAATGATAATGAACTGAAGAACTGCATATGCGAGTGTTCAAATTTTGTGTGATTTTTGGTGTTTTCAAAACCCAAGAATTAAGGAATAGTTTCACGAACTACAGCAGTGAAAGTCTTCAAATTTAGTGTGGGGTGTTTGTAACACCAAGTGCATCCGCAGGGAAAATCCTGGAGAAATAGAAGCGGCTACAGGAGAACCGCCATAAAAAGTTAAAATTAATTTTCCTATAGCTAAAAACTACAATAGTCAGAAGCATCCAATTCGATGCGGACCTGACCACTGCACAGTGCGACACATAGATGGAAAATGGCTTTGGAGGTTACTATTAATACAAAATGTACTTTTTAGATCATGACGGTATCATTATTTTTTTATTTAATTATTTACAAAATATATAAGACAACGCACAGGGTAACTAAACCAATGCGAACGTATTGACAGAAAAAGAGCGCAGTGTCTAGACCATATTGCGCTTAAACTAAACATTTTAGTAATATGTAAAAACGTAGCAGAAATTGAGACGTAAGATTTTAAATCATAAATTTTGTGCTTCAAATTTTAACTACCTCCTGAACTCCTGCTAACTGACGACATACGGAACAGTCGAGCATTACCTCAACGTATCGCTTATCTTGGATTTTGGACATTGTTTTAAGACGTGATGGACAGTAGTGATTGGTCTCCGTATGGGCTCCGTATGTGTCAAAAAACTCCACCGGCGTATTTTGAAGCTATTGCAATCAGCAAGCTCAGCTGAGAAGTTCCAGCTAACTGGCTACACTGGCTTAACTTTAACAATTTTAAGATACTAAATTCTGAATAGTGTTCTCCTGTGTAATAAGAATCTACATAAATTTTTTCCAACTGACGATAGGGGTTAGCGAAACACACCGGGCTTCATCACACTAGTTAAAAGAACTCAATTGGATTTTTATACGAGTATTTTTTAACAAACATCAATAGTGAATATTGAAACTGATGAGTAGTTGCTTTTGTTGTAGGTAACTCTTCTGGATATTGGAGTGGAAACACACTGAATATAAACGTTGCAAATGTCCTTGCGTTTGGTCTACCCTAAAACTTGATGTGAATAGAGGCAGTTAGTTACTCGCACAACTTTTTTCCTTTTCAAACACTCAGCTTTTGGATTGAAATTCAATTAACGAAAATCGAAAAAAAGTCCTTTTTTGAAAAATTTCTATAAAATTTCAATTTATAAATTCGTTTGTCGCTAATTTGAATTATGTGCGGATGTATTCGGAACACCCTAAAGTGTGTGCGAGAGTATGTGTTCATTAAATTTAATTTTCAAATATAGTACGCAAATGTTTTTTTCTCAATTGATTTCTTTACACTCTAATAATTTCGATAATTAAAAGTAAAGCAAAAACTGTGTGCAGCTGGTGAAGCTGTGTTGTTTTTGTTTTATATGGTTTCCATTATTGAGCTAATTGATTTATGTGAGATGTGTGTGTGTGTGTGTGTGTGTGTGTGTGTGTTGGCGAAACCAAGATAAATAAAAATGTTTGCAACATATGTACATATGTATGTATGTATGTATGGAAGTAGTATGTCTGTATGTATGTACATGTGTACTCAAAATAGTAAACCAAACAAATTTGCATTTAAATTGGAACCGATTTTATAAAGCATTCGTACTCGTAGACTGTCTATCACTGTTTGTATTTTGTTTGCAGTTTCCAACATAAAGAAATAAATAGTGAAAACAAATCGAGAAATTCAAATAAAAAAAAACAAAATGGTCTTACTTTGTATCATAAACACATACATACATATGTATGAAACAAAGCTATAAAAGGAATCGGAAAGAGACATAAATTTAAATGTGATCCAGTGAGATTGATATTATTGAAGTACTGATGATCTAGAAGCATTATATGTATAAGAAATCATCAAAGGCACACTGTTTGCTAAGCGATCTATTTCCATTATCGAAACACATTATGTGATGAAAAAGTCGCCGTTTGGTCTACTCTAACAGGCCAGTGAAATTATTCACACAATTATAACGTCAGAGCGTTACAGTCAAAATCAAATTTAACGTATTGCAGACATGAAGTTAAAAAATTTCAGATGATGGATCTTTTATCCGGCCAGCTGGATCGTACGATTTGACGCCATTTTTCCATGGGGGGTTATGTAGTCACATCTCTACGTCGAAAACCCAGAAATAATTTCACACCAAAGTTCGTACAAACATATACATGCATATATAGGCACAAACCTATTTGAACACATACATATGTACATATTTTTAACTAAATCATCCCTGCATGAGATTAAGCCTTAATTATCCAGTGATACAAAAGAAAAAACAAGATACAGGGGTTCTCATATAGCAAGTCTGTTTTGCTGAAGTCCATAGAGTACGGAAATACTTAAAATTGTTTTTCTCGATCACTTCATTTATCAGAAAATGTAGTGAAATATCGATGTTTTTAAAGATCCACCTCCAAGATGTTATACGTTTGTTGTCTTGAAACCGATCGTTTGATTTGGAAATGGCTCTCTCTAGATTGTCGTTATACATTAAATTAGTATTATTTTTTTTTAAAGCGTCCTAAGGTAGCTTTCCAAAACACGTAATTAAAAATATCTTTAAAACAATGAATAAGTTATGCTGCTTTGTGGTAACAATTTTTTTCTTTTTTGCTTAGAAATGCTTGCGTGTTCTTCGTTTTTTTTTTATACGCAGCGCGTGCGTATGATAAATAATAATAAATAATAAATAAAAGTAACATATGTATTTGTGTAAATTATAAAATATGTTGTGACAGTATGAGTTATGCTAAACTCATTACTTTTGTAATAGATTTATTTGTTATAACGTGTTTGGGAAAGCTACTTTAGTACGCTTTCTTACAAATGTAAAACGACAACTTAGAGCCATTTCCATTCGAAATTCAATTCATGCAGATCGGGTTCAAAAGAATAATAAACGAAGTGATCGAAAGTATAAGTGGTTTCGCACTTTATGGACTCCATCAGTATTATATAAAAGCTACAAGTTCAATTACTAGAACAGCAGTCACTAAAAAATCTTGTGCTGATGAGTACTAGTACTTGAAGTAGTCCAAGGACACCACTTGCAGATTAATAGAATTTTTGTGTAACGGAACGACAGGGATATAAGAGAAAACCTTCTTCCTACAATAACAAATAATGAAATTATAAAACAAATACAAAAAGAGAATTTCTTACAGCCTTCAGTTGAACAACTTCTTCCATGTCGCCAGCGAAGGCTCTCATGTACTCCAAAGGCGTAGAAGACATTCGACGCAAATGATCTAAAAATAATAAATAAATAAAAAAAAAAGAAAAAAAGCAAAAGAAAAAAAACAAATACAAAATAAGTGTAAAGAAAATATACGAAAACAAATTATAATAAATACCAAGCGAAGAAGTGGTACCAATGGGCACGTGACTTAAAGTTTCAGTGATTTTAGGCAAATATATTTCACTAATCCCTGGTGTAACTGGCGTTGTTGTTGTTGTCATTTCATCAACTGTTGTTGTTAAATTGTGACTATTGTTATTTGTTACACTAGTTTGGCCTGAAGTTGCATTTGCCGTAGCCGATGAAGAGTGCATCTCGGTAGAGCCCGCAGCTATTCCACTGCTACCACCCGTTAAGGCATGTAAGACAGCATTTGCATCAGCACTTCGTGCTGCTAAAACACGTCGTATCTTCGCAAATGCTGCTTGCAAGTCTAGTTTTTCATCTGCCCAATCAATGGACTTGACATCGGCTTCGGCGAGTAATAATGCAGCTGTATGTTGTGTTGGTGTTTGTTGTTGCTGTAGCAAATGTTGTTGACTCACCCTTTTATGGTTGTCCGGCAGGTTCAAATAGCACTCATTGTCGAAGCGAAATTGTGACTGTTACGTGTTAAAAATTTTTATATTGTGCATGTTTTGTTCAACAATAATAGAATATAAATAAGAACAAAGGCATATTTGTTAGCGGTGAACGTTTTTATTCAGCATTTCAGTGACGTAGTGGTGTACAATACAGTGTTGTGCAAAACAATTTAGATATACAGATTTTGTTTGATTTGTTATAGAAAAAGAAGAAAGAAAAGTAAACAGGAATGTGGTGAATTCAAATACATATGAATATCAGAAATAAATTTCATATTTATATTTTACACACACACAAATATTGAATGGTGGTTTTTAAAAAATAAAATATTAATAAATGAGTGGTGAATTTATAGAAATGTGAGTTGATTTCTTACCTTATAACCAGGACCGAGTCGATGCATGGCACAGATCTGTTGGGTGGTCAAAGCTTCGCTGAATAGGTAAATAGCGGACATTTGGCCGCAAAAGACACGTTCTTCGTCCAACTCGGGTGTTGCCCCAACATAACATTTGTCAAATGGCTGAAGAAGTAACAAATATGCATAAATAATATTTTAAACTGTAATGTACTCGTAAGGCTGCTTACATCGTTTGTTGAGACAAACCACGCCATTTCAGTACTGGACGCTAATTGTCCGTTAACTAGGCACTTTATTTCGCTTTTCGTCCAGCGATTATAAATGTACACAATTGCTATCATGTACCACTATTTGAGGAAAGGAAACAAAATACTTCATTACTTAAGACATAAAGAAAAAGAAAGCTTGTATGCACATCAAAAAGGTATGATTCAAAGTCAATTTCTTTGCATAACTTCAACGAAGAAAATCTACTTCGAATATCTGCTGCTAAAAGAGAGCCTAGGCAGGAGGGGTCCATAAGCAGGATTATTGCGTGAATGCCATGGGAGGCTTTAATTCTTAGGCAAATGCTAGCGATTTCAAGAGACTCCGTGTTGAGAAAGAAGGGCGACAGTTGCCAGTCGACAGTCTGAAATCACTACAGTCAAGAGTAAGGAGAATTACAAATCGGTTCGTGGAACAAAGGGTTCGAAAATGGACCCATGAAGCAAGTAGTCTGCTTCGATATCGCCCTATATTAATACATTTCCTCCGAATGTCTTTTAAGAACGAATTAGAATCTGGGAAAACATTTTTGTATTTTACGAAACAAGTTTTTTTTATGCGCATAAAGGGATTTCAAGCATCAGAAATGGAAATGTACGTAAAACGCATTTTTTTGCTATTGGCTTGTGTTTGATGTTCGAAGTCACTGTTAATCAGTGTTACTCAAAGGAGCTAAATACGATTAGCAAAGTTGTATGTTTGTCGATCTAGCAGCTTTATTTTTTAGATATTTTGTCGGCAGAGAAATAATCAGTTGGTAGCAGCCAAAGGTGGTAAGACTAACAACTGTTGCGGAGATTACATTTCTCCAAGTGTAAGTGTTACAAGCAAGGGTTTAACCAACTCGCAATTGGCACTACTTCACCTCCGACAGTTGTGGGAACTGTTTGTATGTAGTGTAGTAGTGCATCAGTCTTGGAACTGTGGGTTTGATTCCCAACAAAGACTTGTGAGTGTTTTGCCACAACGGCTGAAAGTGTGCATTACTATGCTCGATCATTTATGCAACAATATGATTTGTACTTGTATTGTAGCATTTAATAAATAAATAAAATTATTGGAAGATATTGTATCATTATTCCATTCTCTTAGAAAATACGTACTTATTTAGCCAACTCACAAAGTCTTGTAATGTTCTAAGTTATAAAATGTATAATTGAAACCCCAGTGGCACCCTCGTAAACGGCCAGTCGCATTGCCATACAATAAATTCTCATAAGCTTGAAGCTAAAAGATCATTTATTATCTATTACGAAGTGAAGAAGGTAATTTTCTTTAGCTGGATACCATTTTCTTTTAGAATTACTTTAGAATTACTAGGAAGGCACTATTTGTTTATAGTATTGTAAAGAAAAACCTCTTTTATAAAGCATCACTAACTGAGTTTCATATGCAACCACTTACCACATCAATTCCTTTTGCTTCCATTTTAATATATTTAACTTTATGTTTGACAATACTCTCTTATATTTTTGCGCCTAAATTATTATGGAGGGAATTAAAATCGCTTTGAGATTGTCAACAAAAATAGCTGATTATAGAACACAATAGAAAAACATATATTTGTATGTTGGTAACAAGGTTGTATTGTCATATTATATTGCTACATTGTTATGCGAGTTATAAGATTTTACAATGAAAAACAAATATGACACGATAAAATTAAATAATTGGCTCCAGTCTACGTCTGATTCAATAAGTAATTTTGTAGCACCCAAAGGAAGTAGACCTACCTAAAACCAGATGGAGTTGGTAACGCTGCTTCTAATAGACGCTTTCGTTACAACTTAAGTCAAAATAAAATTATTTCTAATAGAACGAAGAAGAATTTGTCTGATCATATTATGGTTAATGTAATTGGTTAAGTTAAGCGAAAATAGCAATACATAAGTATTAACTAATATTTAGTACAAGTTATTGATCGAATTAATAAGATGGTGAACTTGTAGTGAAAAACAATTGCGAAAACTAAACTGACTTTCAATTTCTTTTGTAAAAATTTGCATACCTTTCTTGGTTGAAATTCATATTTAACACAATGTTGAAACCCTTTGCCTTTGACTTTCATTGAGGTAAGTACCAGGCAATTACCAACAAAATGGGCGGTATATCCAACTCCTTTTGACGTTTTAAAACTGTAAGAAATGGAGGAATTAAAATTGTATTTTATCAATTAACTTTATTACTGTGTGGCAGTACATGCGATGAAAATCCAAACTTTTTTCGATTTTGATTATTTCTAATTTTGGGGATTTCCACAAATATATATATATATATATATATTTTTTTTTTAATTTGCTTCAATCAACCCAATCGAAAATGCTTGAAAATATTTGAAATACTTAAACAAAAAAAAACTACGAGGAAAAGATAGACTTACCAATAGAGGTAGGGTTTCTCACGTTCGATATTCACAGAATTAATGGGATCCAAGCGAAACCAAGTGGTGAAACTAAAGCCATTTTCATACGGCCATTTCGCCAACGGTGGTAGAACCATTGCCTGACAAAGTAATGAAGATAGTTAAAATAAAAAGAACTTATTATAATTACTTTACTCTTAAAGTTTCGTAAGCATTACAGCCAACTAAATACTGTTTCAAACTACTTTGTTTATATTAATTAAAACATAGAAGGAAAAAATTAAAACAGTCCTAAAATGCCACGTGTTTAATCGCCTGCTCTAGCAAATGCACCAAGACGACAAAAAAATTTAAGAAACAACTCGAATCCTACATTAATTAAAATAATATAGCATCTGGAATTCGAGAAACCATGTGTGAGGAGGTAGCTCCTAAACGAAAGGCGGTTCGTTGAATAGTGAGTTTTCTTCTTCTGTAACTTCGTGGCGGGGAATGGTGGCGTTCTGATAACATCATCATACAAACAACCTGAAGGCATTGAAATCGTAATATTTTGAAGGTTTTATCAATAAGTCTGCATCGTTGAACTACATCCATAAATAATAAAAATCCAAATTAAATCAATCATGTCTTAAAAATTTAATTACATTTTTCAAAACGACATATGTAATTCCAGAAATCGGTGGATTCTAAAATGAGATTTTTCCATGCTTGATGAATGAACGAAGAAAATTTTTCGAACGGTTGGTGTAATTTAATAGTCCACAAATGAATATTCGTATTTTCCAATAACGTAAAAAAATTTAAGATTTTTTCAAAAAAATATAAAAAAAAGAATCTAGTTGCTCAAAAACATCGGGGTTAACTTACGGATCCTTTGCGTCCTGGAAAACTGAAAAAGACGTCCGGACCATTACGATGAGGCATCTGTCTCAGAACATTTAACAATTTTGCCGAGTGACGAGGCCACTTTCCATTTACAGCCTTCATGGTACCAAACAGTAATTTCAGTTCTTTTACCGTAATACTGTAACTGGCCAAAACTCCCAACATTTCGATAAGAAGATCTAAAACGAAACAGATAAAATAACTTAATTTTAGATATTGGATTTCTTTTCGATTCATGTATTGGAATAACTAAAAAAAAAAGATGTTTAGCCCTAACGATAGCAATTGTACAACACATACATACATACGTACATGCTCGTATGTACGAGTATTTGTAAATCTCTCACGTGTGTAGTTTAGTTTTGTCTCTGGTTTTGTTCACTTTTGTCAGTCTCCTCACGTTTAAATAGTTTTCTTGCAAATCGGAAGTTTGTATCAATTCCATTTGGATTTACTTTTATTGCCACCGCTTATTTTTCCCCCAGCTTTTTATCTATTAAATTTCATCTTAATGCAAAAGATTTTGGGACGTTTTTCTTTGTATTTTTTTTTTTGTTTTGAACAACCAAACGGCTTTAAGGTTTCTATGCTCCCGTTTACACACTTTCAGCACGAATCCTCTATTATTGATTCCGTCTCACTAACTAGGCTTTGGCTTGGTAATTGTGCTCGTGTTGGCTGGATAATGAATTTATACGCATGTGTTAGAAGTAGGAAGAAGATAATTTGAATTTGTAATACCTACGAAATGCCTGGTGTTAAAGAAACAGAAAGAATGAGATTTTGTGTAAACTAAATGGAATTGGTAATTTCCCAAAAGCCAAAACTTTTAGAAGTTTACAAAAGAAAAGAAAATTCGCTTGTAAAGCTGAAGCATGTCTTGTGGACAAAAAAAGGTGATCACAAAGTGATCTCTTCACATATTTAGCGATCGCTAAAGGAAAATTAAAAACTTAATGTGGCCTTAAAATCCGAAATTCTCGTAATAATTAAATTTTTTTAAGTTTTGTAAAACAAAGTTATGTTGCAGTTAGTCTTAGTTCGACAATTGGGATCGGTACAGCTGGCAAGAGAGAGAGAGAGAGAGAGAGAGCGAGCCTGTAGTCGTAGCCACGGTCACGTGGAAGTGGCCTCTTCATTCCTGGCTTTTTTTAGAAGAGGATATAGTTTAAGCTATCTTATGAATGAATCATTCCGCAATCTGAAATACCAATCGACGGAAGTTCTATAGAATGTACGACGAGGTACCAGAACATACACCGACAGTCTTGCGACACAATCTAAAAGTAGTCTTATCGCCGAACGCATTAAAATGCGACCATCAACGTCTCTATATGCACTTGTATAGGTAAAATTGAAGATCAGTAGCTATTCTATAGACAGCTTGCGTTTCAATTCAACGCTACATTGACCATGCACCAACTTCTTCCCGCGATTCGGTCATAAGTCACAGCCACCACGTGCACTCCCAAAGGAGCCTCACCCACAACCAGTCTGGGACCTGCGTTCCATGGGCTACTGATTCTTGTGGTACCAGCCGGTCTGCAAATCCCACGTGTTTATGTGTGAAAATCACAACGCCATGCAAGAAAGTTTAGAAAAAATTGACTTTGTATCGCCATCCCTATTCTTATACCAACTCTATTATACGGTGACTTATAAAGGCAGCAGTTTTAAAATCCTCATTCCTTTAATTCGTTTTCTTTTCTTTTGTTCTTGCTCTTGTCATCAGATAACGTAATTAATTTTCCAATTTTTGTTTGAAAACAATCAGAGACAATCAAATGTTCATTCACGGCACATCAGGTGAAATCTCAATAGCCGACAATTTCAAATCGCCAACAACTCCGACAGTAGGAAATCCTTTGTTTTGCTACCGTGAACAAGACATTTGTGTGAAGCATCAATAAAGGAATTACATCAAATTATCATAATCTGCTTCGTAAACTGCCGCATGCATATGTGAACAAGGTGTGAATGTGTTAAAAATACGGATCCATTCACACATACATACAGACATATGCTTATTCGTAGACGCTCGTAAAAAGACAAATTTTCATACACATTAAGATTTATATACTCGTACATATATATGTATGTACGTATGTATGTATGTATGTATGTTTGTAAAAGAAAATTAAATTTAACTAATTTTGCTTAAAACCAAAGCATGACTTTATGGTTTAAGTTATTTTACATTTACATACTTATGTATGTGTGTATTAAGGTACGTCGTGAGAGTGTAAGGGAAGACTTTCTTTTGTGTGTATGAAGGTTGGTATGTGTGCACATAAACACACAGGCACACACATACAAATTTATGCTTTTATTTGTTAGAAGGGGGTGCTTGTACACGAAGACGTCAAGATTTTAACGCCATCTGCTTAATTGTCTTTTGTCGGTTAGACTGACATATTGACATGTGTGTACAGGGTGATTCAATTGCAATGCAGATCTTTGAGTTATGTTAATAATTTTCTTTTACATTCTTTCACACAATGGGTACTACAGGCTTTGGCAAACTTAATCCTGGCGCGACATTTAGTGGAACAATGCGTAAATCGTCCAAATGTCTTATGAAATGATAACTACGGGATTTTTTCGTTCAACATAACTGGACATCTGAGTCAACACTCAGCCGTTTGTTGCAGAAATTCACAAAAACTGGGTCGATGCAAAAAGTAACAACCTTCCTGCGTCTCCGTACGGATCGTTCGGCCGAAACGTTGCCGCAATTCGTCGTTGTGTAGAGCAATTGATCCTTTCCTACAGCACCGTTCACCGAATTTTAACAAAATTCCTATTTTTACACGTCTGTAATATTTAACTGACACAGGAGCACACCTAACCGGATTACATTGGACATTACGAAGCAAGACTACTGCATTCGAGGTACTCAAAATCTATATGAGATTCAAGAAAAAATTATGCACCCACACGGAATCACTGCTTGGTGTGGTTGTTGGGCTGGCGGAGTCACTGAAGCGTACTTCTTCGAGAACGATGTCGGCAACGCTGTTACGGTAAACGGTAAACGTTATCGTGACATGATATCAAACTTTTTATGGTCTGAATTAGATGACATGGGCGGTGCTACTTGATATACAGCGCATGAAACAAGTACTCTATTGCGAACAAGGCTCGCATGACCAAAATGCACGAGGAGATTTCAGAGTTAAAAAAACGAAATCATACGCTTTATAAATGATATTCAGGCCGAACCACGTCAAAAAATTATTGAAAATTTTAACACGAGCATCCTGTCTTGAAAAAGGATTCGCTCATGGACATGAAACGGATATTGCGTTCAATGCATAAAAGCCATGGATAAAAAAGATGATCAAATAAAATATAGAAATCTCATTTCGCCAAATTTAGGTTTGTTTTATCTGCAGTCTGAATCACCCTATACATATGTATCTACATCTAAGTTGCTTCCAGATTCAGTGTGACAATATTTCTGTCAGTTTGTGTTTTAGTGCCTGCACAAAGATAATTTCATTAACTCAATAAACTCTAAAAACTTCTTACAAAACTTGACGAATGAAAGTGCACATGTGGATGAACACATTTCCCATCAAATTATTGCCTGCCCACGTATTTAAACATGTGTTGTCCCATTTCAATGTATGTGTATTAAGTGCACACCCTATAGAGTCGGTTAATTATCTTCTCTCTCCTTCAGTAACTATTACCTACGAATGTGTATGTTTTTGTAATCAGAACGTGGGCACGTAGCATATGTGTATGTATGTCTGTATATGTGTGTACCTTAAGTTCACGACCCTTTATATACATTTAACACTCTGAAACACACACTTGTGTTTATAATACGGCCAATGTTTTTGCGTGGATTTGTAAATTGAGAGTATATTGCAAATAAATTGAGTTTGAGTGTCATGGTCCTTTGGCGTTCTTTCTTGTTGTGCTTGTTATTAGTGTTCTTGTGTCACGTATGGCTGACGTGCTTGTAAGAAAGGTTTCATCACTTCATAAGATGAGCATATTCATCTTTATAAAGTCTAAACATACATACAAGCACACTTGTGTTCGCAAGGCAGCACTGTGTGCATGTAGTGTGTTAAAATTATAACTTTGACTTGACATTGTTTTACACATCCTCACACATACACACACTCCAATGTACATATGTAAGTTTAACAACCACATACACAATTGCACAATCGAAGCTGACACTGTCAACGAGAAATTAAGAAGCACTAAAACAAGCATTTTGGGCAGATCAATTAATTCGAAATACGAGATAATCGAAGTTAAAAAATTATAATTTAAACCACACGTATGTATGTACATATGTATGTATGTGACCAGGAATAAAGAAAGGAAGAATTTGTTCTCATCAGCCAGTCAATTTGGTAAAAATCAACGAAAACATGAAAATTTATTTTCTAGTCTCCTTTCTTTGTCGCAGTCCAATATCTCATATACATACATACATACATACATACATACATACATACACACATTTTCATACATAATTAAAATTCTTACCAGCCACAACCGTTTCCGAACGTTGTAGACGCACAAGAACATGCTCGATAAGGCCAACATCTGTGCAGGCTTGTAAATTGCGCACACTTTTCCGTAGAATTGCAATGAACACACTCCATATTTCCGCCTGAAAATTAAATTAAAAGTTATTAATTATTTTAATTATATAACATTTTTAGCAATTAATCAAATATGTACTTGTATATACTTGCGTGTACATATGTATGTATATCATTTATGAAAATACATACATACATACTTATAATAAAAAAAAGGACCTCTGAGGCCAATTCGTCTAACCATGTGCTTGAAATGAGCAGGATTTTTAAAGAATTGCACTTCGTCTTGCTCATGCATTGTATGCGTTAATAATTATTTTTAAGGTGGGTGGGTGACTTAAGGGTTTTCAGCATTTAAAATTTTACGTTGCTCGAGACGAGAATCCAGTTGAAAGTTTTTAATGACGCAGGATGGTACCTTTCTCTCAAAGTAACAATGGGAGGCCAACGTACGCGGCATTTCGTCGTAAGCGACCGCGGCGTTGTCAAAGTATTTTTAAACAAACAAGTTCTTTATTAAACTGGCAATAATGCTGTTGCCGCTAGCGACCGCATGCCAGGCGCACTGTCCTTCCTTAAAGTCCCAAAGTTTCAACGAAGGTGATTTTCGGTTTTGCAAATATTCAGTGTATCTCTCGCATTTGCGAGTGAAAATGTTCCTCATTGCATTCCTCACATTACGAACGACCCAAATAAGATTGCGTGCGATAAAACGATTTAATTCGAAAGTGGAATTTAAAAGACGTAAATGAAAATATGTATGTGAGTAAGAACAATTATAATTTTAGAAGCAGAATAAAATTTATATTGCTCACAAATCAGAGCCGTTCAATATGAGCTAGCTCATGGTTGAGCCAAAGCAGACAAGTATAAAAATTTGTTTAAGCAAATTTTATTTATAAATTGAAATTGTCTTTGTTCGTGTGAGCCGTAGCCAATAATCTTTTTTTTTTCAAAACACGTATGTATATGCATGTTGAAAACTGCAAATTTCAGACAGATTTCGTCGAGCCAAGTTTTTCATAATTGTGTCAATACAAATTGGACATTCCAATCACCGGAGGCGGACACTAAATTTTAAAATTGTGTTCAAAATATCGCTCATAAGCGACCAAAAGGAGTTGTATTAAATTAGTATTTCACCTTTCTACGACTCTGATTCACATTTGTGTTAATGGCAATAACGTTGCTATTCCCCTGCTAACACAAATGAGTTTGTTGTTGGGAATGATACACCACCACTGACTGGCGGCAGAAGTCTTCGTTCAACAAATTTTTAAAAGTTGATGAAAGTGTCTACGCTGAAGATGGACTGCATTGGAATATTGAAATCAAGCTCTGTTGTGGAGAGAAGTGAGTCTGCAGGCTCTGAGAAGAGGAGAGAATGTTTAAGCACCTGATTCCATAAATTCTTACGAAGAAGTATTAAAAAAAATTTCCTGTTTGAGTCACATTGCCAGACCTGACCTTGTCGCAAATATTGAAAGACATTTTGAAACTCAACACATCAAATTGAACCAACCCATCCATGCTGAAGCAGTGTACGAGTATTTTTATTTTGCCAGTTTTATATTTTTCTTAAAAAACAGTAGAAATTTTTCGTCCCTGTTCTGTATTTCGAGTGGAATGAAAACTTGTGGAATTGCAAAATTGTAAATCGGAACTGAATCATTCGAAAATTATCTGTTCTATATTCCGCAGTTTATTTCTTTTTTCGAAATTAGACATTGTTTGTGTAAACTCACGTTGTCTCTTACGCTAATAGGCAAGAGTCTTCAAACTAGACTTCTCTTGCGGACCATATGCATTTTAAAATTTGTTGTGCAAAATAAATTAAATGAATTGAAAGGGGACCTTTTAAAATTTTAACAAAAAACTTCCATTTAACATTTAAAACATTTTTGATTGAAGAAACCGTGATTCCAATTTATTCCACAAACCTCTTTTATTTTAAATAAAACCAAAGGAATTATCCGGAAAAGGAATACAGAACAGCTAAAACATTCGGTAATTTCCATTTTTGAATAAAATATTGCGTATTCGGAACACGTAACAGCACGCACACTTCGTTGGTCAGTGAACACGTTCGCTGCCATACGGTTTTTTGGAGACCTCCCGCGTGGGGCCGCGTGGGGCCGCGTGGGGCCGCGTGGGGCGTATACGCCACACGATTGAATGTGGGCAGCAGCAGTAGTATTACGATGCCCATACTTGACTGCATAATGAATTTTAAAAAATTCTTCATTTTACAATGATAATACCAAATGGCTTGAACGGAAGGTGCAGCGTGGGACGTATAAGCCCCACGCAGCAGGGAACGTGTTAACAAGTCACTGTAGAAAGAGCTTTTCTGCCATAAAGCTGATATTGACTGATTTAAGGTCAATATTATCTCCAAAGTCCTTACACTCTCCAAGCAAGATAAAAAACTTGAGAAATACTCATCAAGAAGTAATTCCTTTCCCTGATTAAAACAGCCTGTGCGCCTGCCTCTCTTTTCGTTTTCTATTGCGAGTACTTTACACTTTTTTCCAACAAATACATACAGACATACTTATGTGAGTATCTATGTTTTTGCATTGGGATTCAATAGTGGTTGTGAAAACATTAACAAAATCTGAAAGAGAAATCAAAAATGTTTGAAGAACTTTAAACACAGTTTTTGCAAATGTGAGTAAAACTTCCATATCTATGAGTTTTTGATCTATAATCAGCGATATGTGCAGGATACGATATGTAAATTTGAGTATTCACATATATGTACATGCATACACACATACATACAATACATACATACATAGATCTCGTCGTATTTACAGACATTTTTTTCTACAAACCTCTCATGACGACTCTTTTAATATTTCAACAAGTTTAAGTATGTCGTTGGCATTTTTAGTGATGTAAGTTTACCTAAAGTATAAGCATGTATGTATGTGTGTGTATGTGTGTATGTATGTTGGTTAAGTACTGGCTTTACTGGCTTTGTATATTTTAAATTTAGTGGTACAATAATTGAGGTATTTACATCAAATTTAACATACGTGCGAGTGCTTGCATGAATGAGGAAATTGTTGTAGTTTCCGAATTACACTTTCAGTGGGCTGTGTTGAAACTGTTTTTGACATGAATTTAGGTCATTCTTTTTTACGCTTCATGCCTTTTTGGTATGACACATTATGAAATCTTGAATTCAGGAATTAATTCGCAGCATTAAAGTTGCTGCAAACACTTTTAAATTTCTTTCAATTTCATACGGCCCGATTCATAGAAATGTAAGCAGCATTTCAAACCCCTGTAAGACGAAATTTGACAAAATTGTATTCAAAAATAGTAAATATTTTGGAATTGTTTCAGAAGCGGTATTTCAATTGAGATTTTTTACGGAAGCTAACAACATTAGCCAGTACCCAGTGCCCCGTATGCAGTTATATTCCCTCTATCTTTCCCATTCTAAATTTTACATCTTTTTACATTAAAGCCATCCTTTGCATTCATCATTTGAATTTATTTATGGATTTTTCATAAATTTAATTTTAAAAAATAATGTAAATATAAAAATGATCAAAACGAATAAAAAATTCACGTTATTCGAATACAATTTCCATCGCTTACAAAATAAGTCGTGTGAATTCTTTTTTTTTTTCACTTATTACAACAATTCACGAGAATTTTTATAAAACAACAAAAGTTCATTTATTTCAAAACCATACAAATCCACTTATAATCCGACTACGCGGGTCAATTGAAAAATTATTGTACAACATCAGCACAAAAATACGATGGTATGCTGATGAGGATGCCGTCAGTGTACAACGTCAAAAATTTATATTTGTTAGAAATTGTTTAAACACCTGTTTACAGACCTGGGCCTAACCCACCATAATTTCTGTTACTTAGCAGGCCGTAGTTCAAGATTTTATAGGTGGAACAAAAATTGTACTACCAGCGGATAACGTATTTAATTGAGCTCAAAAACATATAAAATTATTAGCCGTGGCTTCAGATATGCCACTGAATTGTCTTCATCCTTCATATACATATGTATGTACCTTCCGAGTAAGCCAACCCCCCAAACAAATTCAAAAATATTTTGGCTGGCAATAAATTCTTTTACAGCTCTTGTGTTACGTATAGAAGTATTATCCTGTTGTAAAATCCATGGAATCGGTCCGATAATTCCATTTAGTTTTGCAAAAGCCGGCTTAAAAACAGTTGTGTATGTTTCTCCGGTCATTCTACCGCTTAGAAATTTTAATTCTATTCTTTAACAAGAACGTTACAGCATCTGGCGGCATAATACTGCATTTCTGCTGAGAAACAACTCTTCTTTTGTCAAATCATGGAAATAGAAGTTATATCCATCACGTCCACCCAGGTTGAACTCCTTTTTATCAGTGGAAACCACAACTCTTCAGCCTTCTTTCTTGTAAACTTCACGTCAAATGGTCCCTGGCAAATTGCAATCGATTTTGTTGGCGTGTCTCATTCAATGCAGGCTGTTTCTTTTATTTTCGGAACTCCAAGTGTTCACAGCTTATTATGGCACTACGCATTGTTGAGATTTTTTATTATAATGTAGGGGGGATATGGAAGCAGATACTGTTGAGATACTTTCTTGTATGCCGTTTCTGCCGGAGTTAAGATTGTTACAACTCTTCCTTTACAGTTTTGTCCATACATTTGTTTCATCAGCGGATAGTTTAATGAGCAAATCAACGACTTTGTATTTACATGCGCTATCCGCTGGTATTTCAATTTTTGTTCAACCCATAATAAATCAAAGGATATGACCTGCTACGTAACAATAGTTCTGTGGGTCCAATCAATTGCACAGGAGTGTATGAATAAGAATTTTTGCCCTTAAAATGATTTTTAAATTGAAACCTGAATCAAGATTTTTTATGACTATGGCTGATGGTGTGTTAAAGACCGTTAAATGAGAACAGAAATTAATGTTTTTACCTTCGATTAAGTAGTAAAGTGTAAATACAATTTGTGGCTTTTTCTTTTAAATCAAATACGTACAACGTACAATTGTAGTCTTAATTGGTTAATTAACCAACAAAAGACGGATTGCAATTTTGATAACGATATTCCACGGCGTACTGCCAACTTTTGAATTTTTCACATTATTTAGAAGAAAAACAACAGCATCCAAAAACAAGATGCCATCTTTTCTCATACCAAAAATTGTACAAATTATTTGATTTGTTTGACTTTCAAAAAGGCGTTTTATAAACAGTTCGTAGTTTTCAGTTATTTTTCATTTTCACTAAAAATTAGAAAATGTAATATGTTGCTGCTTACGTAACGACTTGGAAAAAAAACTCTCCCGAAAACAAATTAAATTTCATAATTTTTTCATATAACGAAAGAAAATGATTATGACTACATAAGAGTGTTAAGTTTACAGTGTAAATTATTACTGAAGAGTCGTAAATAAGAGTCGTAATTGCCGAATAAAGTTGTGTATTGATAAAATCATTACGGACTGTGTATTTTAATTCTTGCTATTAAACAAACCCTACAAATTTACGTTTATTGAGGTAATAAACGTAACACTACTATACCAAAAATTTCAAGTTTCACCAATATGACGAAATAAAATCTTTACGGAACAAGTAAACATTTTACTAAAATTCGATATTTTACCAGGAATTTCTTAATGAAATCATATTTTACTACGAAATATAAAAATCGAGGGATTTAAAATCACAGAAAAATATCAAAATCGCTGAAATTAAGTCCGAAACTAAGCCGAAAAATCATAAAGCCACCTCTATATTCCTCACAAATTAAGGAAATAACCAAAAATTCATAAAAAATCTGAAATTCACAAAAAAAAAGTTTTAAATTCAACAAGACCCAAATTTAGCAAAATACCGAAATTTTATAATAAAAAAAAAAAAAATTACCGAAAATTAATTACTAAAAAATATTTGAAAATTTCAGTTAAAATTTCACAAAAATGTTAAATTTCACCAGCAGAAATTAAAATTTGTGCATAAATCTAGAACTTGCAATATTTCTCTCAATTTTGAAAATTTACTAAAATTTCTTACTTATTCCAAAGGCCGAATTTCAAAATTGAATTATACTAAAGCACAATAGAAATTAGGCGGACTTTTAATACGATTTACTTTTGTTTCCTAAATATTTTCGATTTTTTACTATTATGGGTCAATTAATTATCCCTTGGAGCAATTTTCACAAGAGGGTTTTTAGGGGTCTGGTTCCTGCTTATGAATATATAATGTCAAAATTGAGTGCAAAATCAGCTGTTCAAAAAGGTTCGGTTTGTGTCTCTGCTAGTTAAATTCGAATTTAACTTCACACACATTTTTTCCGGCAATTTCTTATCCAAAATCATTTAGAAATTATTTGTATAGGGTCAACCAACATGTGTGCAAATAACGTTTGATAATTTTTCTTCTAAAGTGGTCCATAATTGCCATTACAGGTACCAACTTGGTTGGCAAAGTCGATCACCGGTTAAATGAAAATCAATTTTTTTCTTTTATCAAGTCTACATCAACCGTTGCTTAACTAGGTCTCTATGGTGGCAGTTGGTTGCACAACATGATCTTTAATGTTTCAAGTAAATAAAAATATGAAAGTTCTCAAAATACATATTTACTCATTCAGGTTTTTTGGAAATTGAAAGTTTTTAAGTACATAAGGATGTATGTGTGTATATGGCAACACTGGTTGCCAACAGCATTCTTACGCATGTGTAAAATAATACAACATACAACTGATATAATGCACTGGTTAAAATTAACTTTTTCGTTGCCGCTTTAAAAGAATCCGAACTTGGATTTACTAGAAGTGAATGGGTGGGTTCGCAAGTATTTTGTGGCAACAAACATAACGAGAAACACACATACAATCCATTGTTGTGCTAATAAATTCACTTCAGCTATCAACCAATGGCACATTTGCACGAATGGGAATTGTAGTCCTCGTACGGCAGCCAACATATAGAATAATTTAAAATTTGTCTATTTAATTATCAAGCGAATACTCCAAATCTGCATATCACTTAATATGTTAATTTGTACTTTTGTGAAGGACATTTTTTATCCTTTTTTGTCTTTGTATAGTTCGTTAGAATATTGAGAGAAGATAAAAATAAAAATTAGAATACAAATTGAAAATTTGCATGTTTAAATGGAACCCCGAACGCAAACAAAGAAAAAATCAAACAACAATTAAGAGAAATTTGTTAAACAACCGACTCAAGTACAAGAGGCTTCATTTAAACGCCTTAACTACCTGCTAACTGTGCAAACTACATCATATTCCACTCTGGCAAATTACCCTGTCGAAAATTGTTTGAGGATTTACTCACCCAACCTTGATAAATTTGCGTGGCAATTTAGACAAGTAAACAAACACGCACTGTTTAATTGTGCATTTAATGAAGCAGCGTTTTCTTTTGTGTAGCGACTTTGTTTGTCGAATAAACGACGAGTTGTCGAACTAAGAAAAACTAAGGTTGCATACACATTATCATTTAACCAAAATAAATCAGCTGATGCCTAACGAAACGACAAGTAAAAACTAGTTTAAAAATAAACATTTTTGCTTTTATAATTCCCTTTCATTTGCAATCTCTTTATAATACACACACACATTTACGTATAAAATAAAATGAGATACGTCAAAAAAACTGAGATAATAATTTATTTTAGATCTATCGATCTATTCAATAAAATTAATACTCAAAACTGAGACTCGATAAAAGAGGTTTATTTCGGTTGTTATTTGTTGCGGTATACTGCGTACTACACGTACATACATACATACATATACATAAGACGAGTGCGGGTTTTTCAGCTTATTTTCATGCATATGCCACAAACTAGTATGTATGTAAATATGTTATATGCTTTCCAAAGAGTGTGCAACAAATTGTTGAAAATGTGAAAGTAACTTTAGATCTGACAAAAACATAGGACAGCTTTTTTCATGCCACATGAAATATTTAGGAGATACGCGAAGATACCTTCGGCACGACGCCATTTAAAGCAGTAAAGCTTAACAGCCGAACGAACGGCTGGATAATTAAGTGCAATTTGATCCTTAAAACATTTTCAACATTGACTACGTTCATCTTTGTATTTGTATATGTGTTTGTGTTATGTACTGCCGATGCATAGTTTCTTTTACACTGGGCGGACGAAGTCGTTTCCCTGTTGGCCAACCGTCGTAGATGAAAAAACTATCGTCTACGATATCTTGAGGACATTTAAGAAATGTGTTCATGCACGAAATTTATCACTGAAATTGTCTTTAACGGGAGCGCAGTGAAAATCCGAATTGACGACTACCTGCATGACAAAATAATAAATTAATCGTTTATCACACCCCGTTAACGACGAATTCACCCACATAATCATATGTCGTCTACGATTGCCTATGATCATGCACTCAGCATCGAGACAGAGCCAACAGGGTTGAGTTAGACAGCGAAGTTTTAGGCTCACGTACATTTCCGATACTTGCTTTATTTGATGCCTGTTCTAATTGCGTAATTAGCCTTTATGGCTAAAGAATTTATTATCCTTTTAGTGCAAGTAACTAGTTGTGTGCTGTACGGTAACAACGGTAGACAGTCGGCCGTTCTTTACGATTTTCTTTATTCTTCGTTTGAATGTTATTGACTTAATTTCTGCGAAGGATGAAGGAAGCCATCTCGTGGGTAAAATACACCACACAACATAAATATCTTGTCTTGAATATAATTTCTTTTTCTTTTTTCCGAAAAGTTTCATAAAACCATTCCAAGGAACAGGGAAATACTTTATGAAAACTTACTCCCAGTGCGGAGAGATAGAAATATCGCCAGCTAAAATTCAATATGGAATTTTTGATGTTGAATTTGTGTTTGAATAATAACAAGAGAAAAAATGATACATTTTTAAAATTCCAATCAAATGCAGTGTCTGCTCTAGGCCACATTACAATAAGATTATATGTACACACATACATACATATATACATACGTACATGCATACATACATATGTAAATAATCCTCATGCTATAGAAAAATTTAAATAATTGAAAACTTGTAGGTTATTCATTCTTTTACTACCTGGTGCAGCGTTAAGGGTACCGACATGTAGTTAGTTGTCTGCTCGTTGAAATTAAAGAATTTGTATTCAAAGGAAAATAATTTCCTTACGAAGGAGGTTCTGTGAATGAAATTATAAATATGTGCGTCAGGAATTTACTTTGAAAAGTTAGAGAAAGACTGTTGTTTAATTCGGGTTCCAGGACTAACTTTTCGTGAACGCTTTTAGGTATTAGTTGTACTGAAAATTCCTGTTTTAAACACACATACGCGACTGAATGAATCTACACAATTACAGGGCTACAAATGCTCCTGGCTGCAATCGTCGCTGTGTAGTCAGCACACTAATTTATAATAAAAACGACAGCAACATCGTGAGCATCGGATATTAAAGTTTGACTTTTCAAAACATATTAAAATTAATATATGTGCTGCGTGTATATGAAGTAACCGAACATGGTGTTGAAACCATTTCACGCTTCGTATTGTATTGGCAGCACTAGAATTGCTAATTGACGGTTATGAAAGTAAAAATTAGCCGAAATTGGCGATAGCGACAACGGTGGTCGTGTAGCTGTGATTGCGTCGAAATAATCGGTTTCATATGAAAAAGTGTATTTTAGCTTTGACAAATTGTGGTCGGTAGCCTGCTGTCGTCTATGGGAGTAAATCCTTGTAACCTCATTTTGTTCAGTGCAAAATGTATAAGAAAAAGTCTCTCGTTATTCTAGAAATCACATCGAATTTTAATCTTCTGGTATAAAGTTTGAAACGCGGTAAATTATTCTCGCAATGACTTTTTTCTTCAGATGAACAAAGTGCGTGATTAAAATACAGAAGGAAGTAGGGTAAAAATTTTCAACCGAAGGATGGCTTTTACTTTTACGTTGTTATTTTTATTTATTTCTGGGTAGATAATGATTATGTGCGCCAAGTGAGTGAGGGCAAAGAAGATAAATCAAATATGTAAAATAATTTAAGAGTGACATGTTGTTGACACCGAATTGCGCAAAAATAGCAAGACATAGTAACAACAACTAATAAACAAAATGTCACGTAAAGAAAGTGAAGAATAAAAATAAATGAGAAGACATTAAAATGCCACATGAAATCATATGCTAAATTTGGGTCTCTGGAAACGGCGTAAAGATAATAGTTGGGTAAATGAAACGTTAGCAGCACTTTTTTTATTTAAAATGTGGTCAACGGTAAATTAATTAATTTTTTCGCTCACCTGCAAATTGGGTGGACAATGGTCCAACAACTCTAACATGTGTTTTATGTTTTGAGCATCTTGTATGACAAAATTCAACTCCATATCAAATTCACCACCAACGAGCTGAAATTAAAAAATTAACAAATTCAATAATTAATTAAAAAGATTAAATGTATTTATAATGTGTGTGAAATATAAAATTGCATATGTATTGTGTCTAACAATTTTGGCTTCTTGTTCTTACAGCATGTGTGATTTTAATTATTATTATAGCTTAGGCTAGTTTTTTTTTGAAGTTACAAAATACGAGCGTATTCCCAACAATTCTTTTTATGATTCACTATGCAAATCAGAGCGCAAAGCCTATCGGGTAAAAGTTGCGAGCCACCGAAGCATTTGGACGCCGTCGATGTTGTCGACTAGACTTCTAAGCCGACTGCACCAGTTAATTGGCCATAAATCTGTTCACCCATCGAACATTTTGCTGCTCGCACAGGAATTTCAATAAGTTCGGTCAATGTTTCTGATGTCAAACGTATTTATTCGTATTTATGAAGTATAATTTGTTATTCAGCCCTGTAACATTTACATACTTAATTTAAATAATATTTATTTCTTATTTATTTACTCTTCTCTGCTCATTTGAATGAGAAAATCATAAAGACACAAAGCAAAAATACAAGGGGTATATAATAAATCTGAGGAAATTAATAGGAAAACTAATTCAAACACCATGAGGCAACGTTATTATTTCCATACAACAAATACACACACAAACACACGTAATCCGAACAGCCCAGGAGAATAAGGATGCGGGCGGCCGATGGTAAACTTGCCTGCATTCGTGTGTTTGTGATGTTGGCATTTTTACACACACACACACACACACACACACACACACACACACACACATACAGTGTACAAAGTTACGGTACTTAACATTAGAATGTGTTTGTTGCTTTTTATATTTATTTGTGCTGCTGTGACTGGTTGCCAATAATCCGGGCGCCACTTTTAGAGTTTTCATATTTTCTTCAAAGCAAAACATGTCAATTTATTAGTTTCACCAACCGTAAAGGAAATAAAAGATAGAAATAGATTCCTTAAGCAGTGAAAAGTAAAGTTTAATTTCAACTCCCTGCAGAAACAATTACATTTATCTCTTGGGACTCTTAAAAAGGATAAATCAAACGCAATGTTCTAGTTCTACCCAGCAAACACGAGAGTTGAGAATTGATTTAGGGTCAAAACTTTTTTATTAAAAAACGAAGTTACCTTCGAAATGAAAAAAAAAATCTCATTATTCTCAAACGATATTTTTAAAGGCGTTTCAACTGTTAATTCCAAATACACCTGATACTCGTTTTACATGCATTTGATCTAACACAAGTTAGAAAGAAACAAATTTGTATTTTTACATGGATTGATTTGTTTTAATTTGAATTAATAAAGTTTACGATACTTTTTTGTATTTATTACCCATTTTCTATTTTAATTAAATGAATACACAGGAAGAGTTAACAAGTCGAATGGAATACAGTCTCTGTCTCGCTACATACTTCATCACATTCATTCTTTGCGTCTTTCTACTGAGTTAGTGGCCATCGTAAAGATCATACGAGTATATTTAACGCACCTAACGATGCAAACTGATTTTGAGAATTTTGTCTCATATTTTTGGATAATTTTTCTGTTGGGTTAAAACGAAGTTTAGACCACTGCAGCTTCTTATTGCTTTCTTTTTGTATTATCAGATGTTACTTATGCTTTCAGCCAGCTTCCTGCTAGCAATGAAAGCAAAAACATGCTGCTATTATTAATGCTACTTCTATAGCTGATTCTGTTTCACCAACCAGGTTAAAATTTTGCCATGTGAAAAAATTAGAAACCCAGCTTTTCTTCTGGGCTCTGTTAGAATCAGACAAGTATAGCATTTGTGATGAAAAAAGGAAAATAAACAAAACAAAAAGGCAACAATTTGTATTTGTTCGTTATTTGTTTTCATGAAAAATTATTAAACTAAATCAAGGCGCGTTTCTGTGCTTGTGCTTTGTAATTCAGCTACGCGATTCCGTGGTTTTCAAAAGTGAATTGTTGTTCCATACATGTGCTGCAAATGTCCCAAATCAAGTTGTTTGTTATAATTGCTTTCGTGATATAGAAAACGAAATTTAAATAAAATAGTGTGATTATATTTACAATTTTGCAAAGGAAGTGACTAAAAATTAAATTAAATTCACATCATCCATAAAAGCAAAATAAGTTCGCTTATTGAATTTTGTGGCAGAAGTATCACAGGCTGTCACAATTATAAAAGCAGGTTATCCTGTGAAAACAGTAAACAGCTTCCCAAAATAAATTAACTTTTCATTCAACTGAAATAATGAAATAAATTGTCGTCTAAGGACGGAAGGTAAATTCTTAAGTAAAATCTGAGGAGAATTTTTTATAGCAGTTTTTAGGTCTAGAACCAACCAATCTACTATTTTGCTTGATTTTTTAATAAATTTTCCGACAGGGTTACTTGATATATGCAGATATTTGAAAGAATCTGGTTCATCCCTTGCCAAGTTTGGTTTGGAGTAACCCGGTTGTGGCTATGTACCATTGTCATGACATTTCTCGTTCTGATGATGACACTGATGATTATCAACACGAAATTATTTTCACACATTTCTGGAAAACGTATCTATGTATGTATGTGTAAAAAGAGAATAATAAGCGTATTTAAGATAAAGAAAATTAAAATCAAATTCGTGTATTTTCAATAGGGTAACGTTGGTTAAGAAATATTTATATATGTACATAACATCCTTATGTACATCTATGTACACAAATATACACGTATTTACAATATCAAATTCCTCCTTTTGTTGGTTTCATCTAAATTTTGAGATCTTAATTTATTCTTCAATAGTTTTGCTATATTGATACACACAGACTTACATACATGCATATGTATGTACGCACAAATATCAAATAATTCAAATTTAAATAAAATAATTTTCAAATCATATCCTATGTATATCGGTGCGCTCGTACATTCAATTGCAAACACATAAATAACAATTCGAATACATTTAACATAAGAAATTACGTCACACTCACGTTTTGCCAAACGAACTCCCAGCTGCTGTTGAAAAAAAAAAAATATTCGTCGATATTAACGTTAAATATTATTTCTAAATGTCGTTGGGTATTTAGCCTAAATTGAGAAATGTTCACCAATGTAATAGATTTACGTGAAGCAGGTCCAACGGTCGACCTAATCGACAGAAATTTAGGAGTGCATGATTTTATACCCATGATATTAGTTTTTAATTAATTCAAAAGGAAATAATAATTATTTCGTTTACTTCCAACGGACAACGCTTGATTATCGTTTCTTATTGACTCCTAAATCTCCCAATGACAAATTTTGTGATACAGTGTTTTACAGAAATTTATGAACGAAAATAATATCACCCCAATAAAGTATTCATGATAATTATAATAAAAAATCCTATAAAATATTAATAATTTAAATATATAAACTTTTAGGACCTTTTAGCTTTTCTACTAAAAAATAAAATTTTAATGAAAAGGTCTAAGGTACACGCTTGTGTTCAAAATATTTAAACTTAAGGGCGTTTTTTATACAACATTTTCTATTTTTGCTGTCTGAATGTAAGTTTGTAAATTATTACATATTTCGGAAATTTGTCAAATGTGAAACAAAAATCGTCAAAGGTGGCATCACTGGTCACCAGATATATTTAAAAAATCAAACGTGCTACTTAATTTTAATTTTTGATAAAAAAAAAAGCCACCGAAGAATTATTATTAAGCGGATGTCGGCGATACATTACAAGAATTTAATTCTTTTGTTTCAAACGTCCACGCCAACGCTAAATCTTGAAAGATCTCCAGAGACAGTGGCTGTGATGTCAATTGTAACTGGGCCGTTGTTCAACAACTCCACTTCCAATTAATTAATGATTAATATACTCGTTATGTTAGAGACTCATACTCTTTAACCATTAGTAAATATTAGACGGTTTCAGATCCTACCTGAAATCGCAAAATAAAACTTTAAGGGCCAAAATTGAGGCGCACACTTCTTCTGTATTGTGTGTCCCACATTTAGCGAAATCTCATATTTGAACAAAACTATCAACATAAGTATGTCAAATACATGTTTTATTTTAAACAATTGTCATTGTTAAAAAATTAACACAAACACACACACAAACACATATTGTATTTTTTCTATTTGTGTAAAATTTTGCTTATTCGAAAACAATGAAACGTTTAGCAAACTTCCCGTAAAAGTATCTCCCAGTTACACTGAAGTATGTTGTATCTTTTTTCGCGTATTCATTTACACATATCATAATTTATGAATATAAAAATGTAACAAATGGGTGTGTGTGTGTGTTTTCCATATTTATGTACACACACACAGACACCACAGGCACACATTTGCATACGAGTACGGGAATTAATACGGAGTCCTTTTAAGTCTTTGTGTTGTAGGATTTTCGTGCCAACTGGGGTATTTGTTAAGCAATTATGTCAGTTAAATGTTTTTTATAGTCCTACAAAAGCACGTTGTTAGTATGAATTATTGTTTACACAAAAAAAAAAAAATAACTAAAACAAATAGCTTTTGGATGCTACTGGCTTTTGGTTTGTTCAAAAACTTAACTGCAGTTAGTTTTTTTTTTTTTAATTGAGTGTTTAATTAATTGTCGCATAAATTATATTAAGGAGATTGAAAAATATCAACATCAACAAAATTTGTGTTAAAGTTTCAAAACAAATTAAACGAAGTGAGATACCTGATATTTCCGTCTGTTTTAATGAGGTTGAGTATTGAGTAAATGCAACGTTGGACTTTGAAAATTCCCAATGTAATGAGCCCTTGCCGTCATCACGAATTCGATACAATATATTGGTTATTTTTCCCAGCACTCCTCTCTCCCCATCCGTCCCATGATGTTATCGGTTAATTGTTTCCCAATCATGCATTACGGTTACAATAACAACTCTCTCGCAACTGACCAATTGGGGTGCATATTTCTTAATTGAGCAACAAAGTAGAAGTCCTTTTTTACATTTTGAGCAAACGCGTCCTTCGTTTAGTTGCTTTAAGAGAACTAAGAACTTTAAGTAGGAAAAAAACTCTTTTTTTTACTTCAAGTGAATTATATTCACGATATGTCATTGTACTAAATTCTTATCAGGAAAGACACAGGTAAGAGGATAACTAAAAGACACCACACAAGTAAATACGTTTTGTGTCTATCAAACTGTCAATGAAGCGCAATTAGTTAATTTGATTCCACGTGGTCATCCAACGTGGTGAAACCGCAAACAGTTCTGCTTTCTCTGTCTGTACGATTCAGCTCAGAATTATTTGATTTGATTTGATTTATTACTCGTATCATAATTTTCTATTTATTGATGTGAAGAGGAGGAAGGTGAAGAGGAGAATGTTTCAATCTTCAATTATTCTTCCTTTTGTTCAGGTTGTTTTAGGAAGTTCTCGATTGTTGTTGATAGATTTCTCTTGTTCCCCCGTTATCATGATTCTAGACTCTAGCTGTCATGTTTGCTTTCCTATTCATGATTGTGTGTGTGTGTGTGGGGGGGTTCTGTTCTCCTTTAAGTTTCATTGTGTACTTTTGCCGTTGCAGATAAACATTGTTGTTACGCATGACAGCACATGCTCGTGCATGTGTCTCTAAAGTAAATTTTGCTTTTTGTATAGTTCTTGCACTGCTATCTTATTCCTAAACTATAGACTACACATAAACACAGATATGCAGCACCAGGTATACATATGCATATGTGTATAGAGGGTGTTCCAAAATTCACGCAATATAATTGTCAGTACAGAAATGCAACTACAACATATCTTTGCTTGCTGTAGACGCAGTACTCGATATCGCACCATAATAACCACGTTTGCATAAGTTAATTGATGGTGATCTGGACGATCTGTGTTTTAAACATCACGGTGCCCTATGGCATATGGCTCGTGAAACAATGCAATGCCTAACGAATTAGAAATTTCGTGATCGGCCACTCTCTCGTTGCGGTGATCACAATCTGTCCCGCAGATCACTTAACACCATTAATGTTCTTTTATGGATATAAAGTCGCATCCACCCTGCATCGCCGAAACCAGCCACATCGGCTTTGGGAATATTCTGAAAAAGCAGTGCGCATATACAAGCAAGGCCGTGGAGGCCATTTACACTTGAAAAAACGGTGTTTTATATGAATCAAATGTTGGGCACCCTTTACAGCGCATAGTGGATGTGCTGCTCCCGTGAATCTTGATTTTGATTACAGGATTTGAGCCAGGAACACACAAATTGTACACATGAAAAGCATCGTGCAAAGTTTCTATACAACGCTACAATTAGTCTGGAGTTAAGAATTTTTTATCAGTTCGTACTTTATCTTGTGTGTTTTAAGGTGCTGGCTTTTCATTGTTTTTCTTCCTTTTGTTTGCTCAGGTGATTAGACGTGCGGTTCGTTGGGACTCTTGCTGGAACTTCCTGTTATTTAGTTGGATGTTTTCCTTTGCTGCTTCATTTTAGATTTTTAAATGAAGTTGCAGTTTATCGCATGACACCATCAACATCTTCACTGTACAACTTGCTTACTCCATTACACATTTTGTTTACTTACCTCAATTGGGTTTCGCTTCCTGATATTAAAAGTTCAGTTAACATTCAGTCTTTTTCTTGGAACGCTTTATGCAAGAGACGAATAGAAAAAAGCTTTCACCTTAATACACAGACGGCAAAGCTAATGCCACGTATCACAGATTTGCCTTTGCACGTCAGTTTTTGGAACACGATAAAAAATAAAAATGTGTTTTGAAAAATGTTTAAGAAAAAGTTGGAGACTGAAGATTTTTCATTGGAAAATTAATGATTTTGCAGATTTTGCCTCTGAAAATACTGGCAACGGTGGCTGAAAGCTTCATTAGCAATCGCGTTGGGGACGTGAAAGATGCCGATTATTTTGTTTTCTGTTTCTACAAAAGAACAACCACAAACTAGAACTACATTCTTGAAAGTTTTCATGAAATTCTTGTTTGTTGACGAGACGTTAGTTAACGAGAAGAGAAGCAAGCGCCTTTCTTCGCCTCTTGTCAACAAAGAAAACAACAAAAATTTAATGCCATTTTCATGAAAAATTTCATGTAGTCTTGGAAAGTTTTTTATCTGGAAAATACGAGTTTGAAACTTGTTGCTACCACGGGCTTTAAATAAAACTTTTTATTAAAAATATCCTCTGTTCCTTTCTCTCAAATCGCCGCCTTGGCTGTGAATGTCAACGCTTACTTTAAGAGAACGTCGGTCAGTGAGCTATTTTAAACTTGATGTGGTCTGGACTGAAAACTTACTTGTAAAGGGGGTTTTCCATTTTTGGTTTCAAAAGTAAAGTTATATGAAATTACTCGTTCTGGAAACTTCCTATGCAATAAAGTCAAAATCGTTCGCGTTGTTTGGCCCGTGGACCCGTCTCGGTGAAATTACATATCCTCCAGTTAATAATCTTGAATTACATTCCTAAAAAAGTTGGTTATCATATGGCCATATCGCTCTGGATGGACGGTAACGGCATTTTCGAAAAAATACGGCCCAATGACACCTCCAGTCCACCAAACAGTCACTTTTTCCGGATGCTATGGCTTCTCCACAATCACTTCTGGGTTCTTCGAACCCCATGTGCGATAATTTTGCTTCTTGACGTAACCACCGAGTGAGAAATAAGCTTCATCGCTAAAGAAAATTTTATTGAAAAAATTAGCATTGAAAGCCTGTTGCTCTAGTCCCCGATCAGCATGTCTTTGGCGTTGGTAATGCTCAGCCGGCTTTAATTGTTGCGTGTGTTAGAGTTTGTATGGATAGAGGTGCAAGTCCAAATCCCAAATACGCCTTAATGAGCTGTAAGATTAGAACCAAAACTGCTTAAATTCGATTTGTAGGAAGCTGCTGAAAGGTTCGAACACACTGGAAAAATTCTAGAAATGGAGACAACCGACCTGCAGGTTTTGGTCTTTTATTTGTTTCCTTTCAAAAAGCATTTCTGGTTTTTCTCTTTATCGTTTAAGACCTTCTGTCGCCTCGGTTGTTATAGTTATGTCATCAAATGCACTAAATTCAACACATCTATTTCATTTTGCATGCCATGTTAGCATCTTTTATTTAAATATGGAAATGTTAATCACAGATCCATAATTGCTACGTTGTTTACGTCATGTGCCTAATAGAGTTTTGCAGGAAATTAGCCTTTTAATTGAAAGTCGATGTTCTTGTCAGGATATTAAGTTCTAGTTAGTTGTGGCAAATACTCAAAAGTAGAAAATGATATTTTATTCTACACTATGGGGCAAATACAGAAATTTTATGTCACAATTAATGCAAACGAATAATTTCACATATTGAATTGTTTGTGAAATTTATAACCGCAAAAAAACTCACACCTTGAGCACTTGCATTTTGTCCCATTCACAGGTAAAAAATGTTGCATATTGGCACTCAGTGGCCAAACAAATCCATCTCTTTTTTATTTGTTCACCTTTTCTTCATAACAAGCAACAAAATATTAATCTTTTTCATCTTTCCTTTTTCCTAAAGGGGATTTGCTACAGCTGAACGCTGAAGATGCAACATGACTTTTGGCGTGAACAAAGCTCAATAGCGACGGTTCCGATTTGCGCAACCACAGATTTTTGAAACCCGCCGATTAGCGCAACATGTTACTATTGCAAAAACCGCCTCGATAAGTGCAACTATTTCTGTTTTATTAAATTTAAAACAATTTTCTTTGTGCAGATGCGTTGTTTTGACAAGTACTTAGGAACTTCACCAAAGTACCCATCCAAAAAACGTTTTCCACGCGTCAATGCTGGTGCTGTTTATTTATTTTAATATCATTACTCTTTACGTTCTCACTCAGGTGCGGCGATCAAAAAGTGTTTACTATCTTAATATTTTTTTATCGTGGCCGTTAATTCTCACTGTGTTTTACATACGTTTTTAATGGTCTGTTAATGCAATTTTTCGGTAAAAGGATACATCTTCATTTGCGTCCGACTGCGCAAATTCGATTTCTTTCTGTAAGTATTTTTGGAATGGAGAACAAGCAGTAATAAATCTTGTGCAATTATTTAGATATTCATCGGATCCACAGTTCGCACATTTGCGCCTGTCAAAGATCGCCAACGCAATTTTTAATTTTATAAATTTTATTTTAAAATAAATTATTTAATATATTTTATAGAGGTGGAAGTTTATATTTTTATATCGCAGAAATAAAAATATTAAAATCAATTAAAACAATTTAAATTGAATATAATCAAAAGAAGGGTATCGATCTAACAATTGTTTCTAAAACAAGGACAAAATATTACTAATAATTTAACATGAAACTTATTTACTATAAAATTGCATATGGAACCGGTTTTACAATCATGCATGCACTTGCATGTTTAGTTTTGATATAGAATTAGTCTTAAATAAATGCATGAAGTCTTAAAATATTTATTCAATATTTTCTGTTTATTTATTGACAAATATCGCAAAAAGGTTGTCATATACGGTCAAAGGCATTTAAAATGAATTTTTATACTCGTAGTATTATAAAATAATTAACAGGGGCCGTAACGGTTATAAATTTAAAAAAATACTTTTGCGTGATTATTTTTAAAATTTTATTTTTGCTCGGAAAATGTACGGACTCTGGAAATAATAATGACCAAGTCAATGCCGGTTTTAGGGCACAATAGCTCTTTCTACAGTCACTTGTTAATTGACAAAAATTAAAGAACACAAAACATACAACAAATTTACTTTCCAAGCAAAAAATAAAAGTTGAAAAATAATTATGAAAGTTATTAAACTGAAACAAATAAAAATTAATGCAGCGAAAGGTAGTCCGCGTAACAAAGACTACGCTGGTGTACTCCTTTTTAATCTTGTAGCACTTCTTTCTCATTATGATTTATAGATATATAGATAACAATTCTTTTGAGCAGCTGAGTAATTGAACTAATGAACTATCGTACTAAAGTAGCGACCTAGTTCATAAAGCTGAAGGTTGTCCACAACAAGATTTTTCGAATTCTGACAGTGGAATCAGAGCAAGTTGATTCAGAGCACACAAAGCGTAGGATATCTCGACTCGTAGAGTGCGGACAGTACTCGCAGGTATACTTCCTCCTTTTGCAAGTTGAAATTTGAAAAAAAAATAAAATATGTGTAAGACCAGAAAGACTTATTATATGGAAATTAAAAAATAAACAATCAATTTTATTTGATGTGGGTAGAAGCAGGCCGTAACATGACTGACGGCTTAAGGAATAAAACGAAATGAGAAACACCGTCGGGAGGAGCATTATAAATTTGTTCATTGAAAAACACAGAGTTTGTGCGAAATTACTACAAATTAATACGCGTATTATTGGAGGGAGTATTTTGTAACGATTCGACAAATGTTTTCATTTCGCCAAATAACAAAGAATTGTCAGTCGGTACATAATTGCGCGATCGTTTCAAATTTCTGAAAGATATTATTATTTGTAATTGTACTCACCGAAAAGGCTTTCAGGAAGACTAGACATTGGATTATACCCTCCATTGTATCACCGGTCAGACAAAACGTACCCGTTAAATGTCTACCTTTACGGCCAACAGTAGCGGCAGCTAAGGAGGCGTGAACGAGAGCACGTTGTTGTCCTTTCGAATTTGCGGAGTTAACACTTAAAGCGCGCGGCAAAGGAGCCGCACGCATTATACGTTCCAGAGAGTCCATAATTGAATTAAACCTTCGATTTGAACTTTAAGGAGCAGTTGCTCTTTGTTTCTTATTTAACATTTTCCTTTCCGAACTTGTTTCTTTGTATGTTTTCATTTTATATTTATTTTTCTTCTTCAATAAAAACCTCCGCTTGGATATTGCCTGTTTGGTTGTTTGTTTGGTTGTTTGTTTTATTTAAAGTCGTTTGTGTTTGATTTTGGTTTGTGTTAAAATTTTACATGTTTTTATTAATTTACAATATTTGATTAACTTTTTAATAACGTTCGTAATGTGTTGTCTCCTTTTCGCTGGAGTCTAGCTTTAAAAAATTATAAGGACATGTTTGCTTTTCAACAATTTGCTTTAAATTTTTTATTATTAATATCATGAGGGATGAAATGAGTTTTCCAGAAAAATAATAAGAAAAAGCACACTTGTATTCTTCGTGGTATTAGCGAACGTTGGCAGAGCTATAACTCCCTGGATGCATGTGAGGATATGATGAAGATCTTGATTCTGATTTACGTGTCTAGCTTAGAACTTTTTCAATTAGAGCGAACGTTTCCAAATTGCAGCAAATGTGAATTTTCACTTTCATGTGACAGTGAGAGTAATGACAAACGCGATAACTTAACGATAACTCCTAAACCGCAAATCTACAGAAATACACTCTCGCATATTCATCTACAGAGTTGTTTGTAGTGATTAATTTATATGAACAATATGTATTAACACCACAACAAGTCTTAGGAAGCACTCAAATATTATTCTGTCTTTACGAAATAAACGTAACCATTATTTTTTTTAATAATTTGGAAAAAAACTTCGACACTTATTTAATGCCAGACCCCAGATAGTGAATGTTAGTGCCCTCATGGATGCCTTAATGAATAGTCCCTTCATTTAATAACACTATGCAACAACTAGAAATAGCGTAGACAATCGCCATATTATTTTGACGTTTTATGGTCCCCTCACTACTGGACTTTTGAATTCTAAAAAAAAGTTTTTTATTTTTTAATTTTTTTTTTAGAATTTGTGTTTTTTGAAGAGGCTGCTTCGAAATTGTATCCCAACTTAAAACACATTGTAGGTACAGATGCATGTGGTATGTGTTCAACTTGCAAGTTGGAAAATAAACTAAACATTCATGTGTGCGTGTGTTTCTCCAGTTTGTGTTTACAAATAATTGCGAAAACTAAATTAAAGCGCCACGGCCACACATCATACTGCTTCATAAGACTCAGACTTTTTTCTGACTGTGTTAGTAATTTCAAGCCAGTTTGATGTGTGTGCGCGTAAATTCGTCAAATATCATTTTTGGTATAGTTTTCGAAGCCCTACTACTTCCGAAAACCACTTGTAGCAAAGTCATTTATTTCGGTCATATTTTTCACAAAAAAGATTAAACATTCCAAAAAAAATAATTTTTAACAAGAAAAAAATTTGAAAAAAGAAATATTTTCCAACCAAAGTGATTTCTATTTCAAAAATAAGTTTGAACTGAAGTTTGGTGGAATTAATATCAGGTGTGGCTGTGCTAAGCAAAAGAAAATTTTGCCAATAGACACATAAATTTGATAAGCCATTTTGATGTGTGGCCATGTCGCTTAAGACAGCTTTTCTCTGCTTGAATTGATTGATTGTAGAAAAGGCAAAAGCAACGATGCCAACTCTTGCAATTAAAAGCGTGTGGAAATGTTTAAACAAAGGTCTTAAAAACAGTTCGGGTTTGAAGCAAAATGGAGTCAAATTTTTCTGAAAAAGCGGCTAAACTAAAAATTGTTCGTTTTCAGTCCATAAAAAATATTCGATACGATATATTTGGTTTTTCAGATGTTGCTTAATTTTGAAGTCACTTTTCTGAACACTCTGTTTCATTATAAAACGCTCTCTATCATATTCCATTAATTGCACCGTCAACGGCTACCGATTTAGAGACTTTTCCAACATACAAAACAATGGCACCTAATATTTGGCTTTCCGTTATTGCTTCTGGTGATAATATTGTTGACCAGGGAGTTGGATTTATCAAAGGTTTTTCTTTGGCATTAAAATATGCACCTGCGAAGAAACGATGTCATATGTCTAAAATGTTCGCTTTTTTTGTAACTTATTTGCCCATTAATTTTTATTTTTTGCGTTTGTGAAGCAGATATAATAGGCGTCACTTGCATAGGTGCAAATTAAATTATTTCCGCATTCAAGTTCGTTTAACTTCTAAAGATGTTGATAATGATGAGATCTACAGATTTAACTGTGTGTGAATGAATACAAGTAGACGAGAAGAATTATAAAAAAGTAAATAAATAATATCGTGTCGATTTGTACGCGTTTGGCTTCATACTTCCCCCCGCGTCTTTCTTTCGCCCTTCCATATTTATCACTTAATACAATTCTGCCGTAGAGCCTAAAGAATTCTTTGATTTGCAAACACCCGTTTTTTGTTTAATCCACTTGTATGTGGATTAATGCGAGTGTATTTGTGGGTGCATATGTATGCATGTGTTGGTTTGCAGAATAAAATTGAATAAAATACCTGTAAACCAGATTTACAACGCTTTTACACTCAACAATACAAAGAAAATGAATAAGAAATGAACACAAAAACAGCATTTCAATTGAAAGACAACAAACAAACAAACAACTAAACTACCACTGCCACTCTACCTAAAAGCGAAACAAAATAGAACACATGCATCCACATTATGTGAATGTGTTTCACGCTTGTGTCTGTGTGTTTAAGGGTTTTTTGCTCTCTTTCCTAGTTCCTTTCAAAATCTTTCCTTTCATCTTACAAGTTGTTAAAGTAAACAACAGCAGCAGCAGCAACAGCAACAACAACAACAAAAAGGTTTATAAATGTTTACCTGCAAACTCATATAACATCAGCGCAAACAAAAATTAAAAGTATAAAAAAACAAAATGAAATAAACCAAACAAACAAACATACACCCACACACACACACACACACACACATGCACACATGTACACACCTTAAATTTGAAAAGATTTTACTATTCTCCCATTAAAGAATTAAGACGGCATTTTCTACTTTTATTTTTTGTTGAATTCTTTTCTTAACTTTTTTGTGTTTTTTAATATTAAAGAATATTAATTTGTTTATTTCGTTAAGCAAATATCCTTACAACAAATTTAGCTTTTGAACCTCAAAAATTCACTTATAGATCCAATAATCCCGGTGTTGGCCAGGTAGTCATAGACGACATTCTCGTCGATGATGTCTTGATGACTCTTTATAATTTGTCGTCTTCAAAATACTGGTGGAGACGACAAATAATAAACAAATAGTGTAAATTGTCGTGTTTCTAGATGTGTACGTACGTATGTATGTATGTATATTGTGGGTGACATTGCGACGACAAAGAGATGGCCAGTTAATCCGGGGAAATGTAAAATTATTTTTAATGCTCATGTTATTTGCGTTTTCTGAAAAATTAGACAAATATTTTTCCATATACATATTTTAGTTTGTTGGTTTTATTTCCTGATTTATTTCATTGTGTAGGAGTAGCGAAATATCGAGAAATATGTCGGGCATATTGCCATGCACTATTAAAGTGCCCCTGTGTTCGAGAAAGTCGACAAGAATTGGCTTCAATTGTTGGCGATATGTCAATTAGGATTTCCTATGTGTCTTGCACGCGTCTTCTGGGATGTCGTGAAGACATGGTCAACTGGGTGCTATAAAAAAAACACTTGTACTTGTAGATATGCACAAAGCTAGTAAAAGTGTAAGTGCCTTTTAATATGCTTCACCAAATTAAATAAAAGAATGTCACCACCTCCGTACACAACTTTGTACTACGTCAATTATATTTTTTGTTATGTGCTTCCCATTTTCATTTGTTTGTTAAATCTCAGGCAGGGATGATGAGTGAGAAAACTAATTTTGTGTCAATATTTTATATTTAATAATTTAAACGCGGTTGTCATATGCAAGCAAAATTATATGTATGTATGTGTTTGTGAACATATAGAGACATGTTCTGGTAAATCCGTTTTTGTGAAAGTGATTTGAAATCACAATATATATATTCTTAGCTGTGTGTTCTGTGCATAAAAATGTTTGCAATCATGTGATTTCATATCGTTTCGTTAAAGTGGAAGCCCGGATATCAATTCACTTGCTTAACTTTTGTAGTAAAATTATGTTTTGTGAAACTTTTTTATTTTCGGTTCTTTTTTGTGATTTTCTATTCCATTTTATGTGTCAGCTGATTTGGTTGTGCGAAAACAAATAAAAGTTTGCCGGAGAAATAAAATGTTATTGAAAAGAAAAATATAATTAATTTCTTATATGTGCTTGTAAATCCATTACACTGGTCTGCAATGACAACCTTCTTTTAAATAAAATTGGAATGAACTTGAATTGAATTTAAAGCGCTTAATAAAAATTTAGTTTTCATTGCTTTTCCATTACGTACTGATTTTTTTGAATGGGCGTGGTAAACATGACCCCCTTAAAACCATAACTCGAGAACAGTTAGTCCAATTGCAATAGACAAAGCTGTTATCTCAACATTATTTTCTCATATCGTCAACAGTTTCGAAGATATTCAGAAATTCGTTGCGAACAAATTTGTTTTTCATGCAAAACTAAAAAGTTGTTGCTTTTAAAAAATTAAAAGAGCAAAAATGTGCGGTTTTCATTATCAGTCATGTTTTATTCACAATCAAGATTTTCAGAAAACCATCTTAGGGTTTAATTAGTTAAAGGAATAATTTTTACCATTTTTGGACTTACGGTTTGGTGCTGGTGGACTTTTTAAGAGAACTGTGAGTTCCTGAAGTCTGAAGAATGGCGACTTTATATTCATTCGTCTAGCAAAAGCTTGAAAGTTGCATAACTTCACAATGGCATTCGACATGCAACAAAGAGCAAAGGAAGCTATAGAAATATGAAGCCATGAATCGAGCTAGTTAAATATGCTCAGTACTCATGGAACATTTGTACTGATTTGAAAGTTGTGGCAACGTTACTGGATCCAGGTCTGCGAATGGGATGGCACAACCAGAGATAATCACTGCCAAGTAAAAAATCGTCCACAAAGATGAAGTTTAACTTCAAGAGCAAAAAATATACCTAATGGATCCTCTAATCAACTAATCAAAAAATCTAGGTCTAATTAAAAACTATGAACGCTATGAAGGATGAATGGTGAAACGAAGACGTGATAAAAAAACAGAACAGAACAGATTCTTATCAAGCGCTTCAAACACTTCATATTCATTGCAGTTTCATTTGAACCAGAAAGAAAAATCGTTGATGACGAGTTTAATTTACGATATAATACTCGTACCATCTGTCTTGGGATTTATATCTAAGAAATAAATTTCATACTCAATATATCTTTTCCTTCCTGGGATCCCGGTTTCAATAGCATTTACGTCTCTTCTCACTTTGTTATTTTCCACGTCATACAATAGCTTCTGCGGAGTATCCAACCATTATATACTTGTGGCCTTTCGGGCGAAACTTCTTCTTGAAGATTATATCTCAAGCTATTGCTGTTGAACCAAAAACTTTGAAATGTAGTACAGTTGGCTTACGTCTAGATCACATTTCTTCCGGTTTCGTATATGTGCCATCTTCAGTGTCATTTTTCGTTCTGAGAACAAACATGAAAACGCCCTGTCGGAATATCAAATCCAGAGTGACTGACACCGACCTTTCCGTTTAGGCTGCGTCAGTCACCGTATAAAATACGATAATAAAGGTAAAAATTGAACATTTTTTCAGAAAACTTTAATGGATTTTATTGAAACAAGGTAAACATAAAAATGGTTGTCCCTCGCAAGTGTCACAAAATGTTATAACCTGTTTGTTCAAATTTCATGCTATTTTTTCTGCCACTCTGTCCCGCATTTTCTTCATAGCACGATTTGCAATATTTTCGCACTGCTGAAACTCGCGCGGCCTGACGCGGAAGTCGCTATAAAACCGCGTGGCACTCAACGTGTTAATATTATTAACAATTGTAGTTCGACAAAGTTTGGTCAAACAATAATTTTAAGTATTATAAAAAAATATAGAAACTGATAAGTTCGTGTAACTCCCACAAAAATAATTAGGAATCCTTATTCGTGAAGGGACGAAGTTCGCCTGTCCGGTAGAAAAGAAAATAATAAACAAACTTTACATTGTGAAATTGTTTTCTTTCGCTTCGAATACTTTAAGGATTTCATTTGTTGTGACAGAGAAGTACAAAAATAGAAAAAATAAATAAACTTTTTTATTTTCATTTATCTTTTTCCATTTTAATTTCGTTTAAATAAAATGTAAAATTGTAAACTTCTGGGTCGCTCTTATGCTGTTGCTTTCAAAGAAGATTAACGGAACTACATATTTCATTTGTGCGAAGCTTTCGTTTAAAAGTTTTTTGAAGAAAAAAATGATTTATTACAGAAGTCTAGCTCATCATCTATTGTATTATTGATATAATTCTTTATAGAAAGTAGAAAAGAAAGAAGACATCAACTAATTTTGCAGAAGAATGGAAACAACAAAGGACTGACAGCGTTTGTTGTTGTGGCTGGATTTATTTTTTTCGAACCAAGTTAATCAATTTTTTAGAGAGAAGTCATGTCCTTAGCAGAAGCTTTAGCAACGAGAACTATTTGTATTGCTATGACTACTAATGCGAGTACGTAAGTATGTGAGCGAGTACCCAAGTTAAAGGAAACGTGCACACACAACTTAAACCAAAACTGTTTCTTATCTCTCCATCTTTCGAAAACAAGCGGATGTGTTTTCATTTGTTATTGACTGAAGGCTAAATAGAAAGGGCGGCAGTGATTTCAATCTTCCATCAGTTTTCTTTTAATTCTTTTATTCAGTAAGAGAAATCTGACAATCCACCAACAACTACAGGCGAGGGATAAGTGATGGTGGCAACAATAAAAACAGAATACTGGTGGCGCCTTGTTTCTAAGTAACGCCATCATAAGGGTCATACGTCTGGGAGGCAACGACAAGTGGAAAGAAAGTAAAATTCGTAATAAATAGACAGACAGACATAAATTAATGGTAACCCGTAGGTATCAGCAGCTCTATTTATATAAAACCTACTAATTTTAAATAATCAACCACTGATTTTCTGATAATGGACTCTGTGTGTGGACTCAGCTCGAAGCTCGAATTTTGTTATATTTCTGCGCAATAGTCAACTTATATAACTGCCATATAAATATGTGTGTATGCGTGTGTGAGTCGAAATACATACATATTTAAAAGGACAACAACTATCAACTTATTTGTAATAATTTGTATAACTTAATACTGAAATTGACGGGATTGAGTTCGTGTACTTTCAGCAAATTATAACAGAGGACCAAAAATGAAGTGAAGGTTCGTTCGATGACAAAGAACTTGCTGGATTTTATTTGGGAATTTATAAATATCAACAAAGAAAAGAAAACATTCCAGATCACAAGAAAAGAAGGAAACTAGAAATTAAATACGAAAAGTTTGCGAAACCTAACAGAGAATAAAAACGTCTTAACAAAAACCCAAACGCAATTTCGTGATTTTGATTTTATTACTTTTCTTTCCTACACTCGGCTGGCTTTTCACTCACCTCGTTTTATATAAGAAACTGCAAGCGTAAGATACGTTACTTCCAGTAAAGGTATCCCAATTTTACTCATGTTTGTTAGCAATTTACAAGTATTGCCAATCTAGCGTTTAAAACATCACCAACATATACGTATGTGTGAGTGCGTATCTATGAATTTAAGGAAATGACATGCAAACGAAGCTGCGAGTTGTCATTTTCCTCGCTGATAAATTTTTATCAGTTTTACCGTTTAATGTTAAGAATTATAATCTACACGTCAGACCTTATTTACGAGCATATGACTCGTTATTTTAATTTTATTCACGAATAACAAGAAGCGATGTTTAGTTCGCTTCAAAAATATAACTTTCTTTATTTGCACTTTTTTTTTTGTGATAATTTTTAAATTATGAATAAAACTTGATGTTAATCTCTATCCCTAAGCTACTGAAACAGACTATCTTCGCCACAATTTCCTCGATATCTCTGAGACTACGGCATAGATTTAAAGACAATGTCAGTATAGCTTAAACGTAATATTATTGAGCTTTTTTCTCATCCTAATAGAACAAACCGTTCCCAAGTTTCACTAATATATGTCGTGCGACTTCTGGAGATAACGCTATATCTCGTAAACCAGAACCAATTCAAAATATTTAGCGCATAGTAGCTATGAACCTTCATGCGCCTTCATTTTTCCATACTAGATTTAAGTATACACTAGAACACTGAAGGCACTAAACTTCTCTGAAAGTACTACACTAACCAGTTTTATTTAAAATTTCTTTTTATTAAAATGTCTGCGAAGATTTTTTACTAAAAAATACGATTTTTAACACTGGCTCTGACACATCTAATTTCAACTGAAAAGGAAATGTGTCTTATTCAAATAATAAAAAGTAAAAACTCTCGTGATTACAAAAAGAGTACGATGGATGCAAGCAGAATTGCGACTTGTACCATTTGGTTGTACCGAGTGGAGGAAGGTCCCCTCAAGTAAAGCTGGAAAAGGTAAGGTCAAATGTTATCTATATCAGCCTTAATGCTAGCGACAATACGGACAAAGAAAAGAAAAACGCCAACAACTGCGAGTCGACAGTCAATAATCACTCAAGCCGGAAACAAATGTTCGCGCCAGACTCTATAATAAATATAGATGAAGTCAGACACTGGTCGAGAACAAGAAATCAATGAGATTAATTGACGCGTCATAAGACATTAACTTCTGATAAAAAAAAAAAAAATACAGATTCTTTGTGAAAACTAGAAATTATTTCCTTCAAAGCGAAACACAAAAGAAAAGAGACAAATTACGGCATTCGGTATCGAATATTCAAATTTTGTTGGTATTTCAATCGGTACCGAATGCTGTAATTTGCCGCCAATACTCCAAATAACTTGAAGACCTAAACGTCTAGAGCGACGCGTATGAACCGAACCCTCAAAACGTAGGCCGTTAGTTCAAAGCTACTTGGGAAATATAGAGTCAAATCTTCTGCTTCAAATATTAAAGACTTCGCTACTGCAGTTGGTACCAAGTGAAGATTCAGTTCAAACATGTGCGAGGGTGAGTGAGTTCCCAACTAATACCAAATGCAATTATGTATGAAAACACTCGTCTCTCGTGACACAGAAACTTATCCTTCACTGACGTTTCGTGCGTTTTGTATTTCTTTTAGACTCAACTTCCAATATTTATCTGTCAAACCACTTAATAAGGAATCTCCCATCTTACCGTTATTGGTTTAGCTGGTTTAAGTTTTTACCAATTTCCAAATTCATATTTCAAATATTTAGTGTTTGTTAGTTTGTTCATTATTATGTAGAAAGATTGTTGACATATGACAGCTGTTGAAATTGAACTGATGAAATGAAGCAAAGTTTTGCTTTTAAATTGAATAATGCAAATATCCCGATTACAATTTAAAAATCATTTTACTAAAATTTATTTATTGGAACATAAGCTGGTCGGTCGTAGCCATCCTGATGAACAACAAAATGCACATAGAGAGTGTGATAGAGAGAGAGGGCGACAATGTATAACTCTCTCTCTTTCTCTCTCTCTTGGAATGGCGCATAATTTAATTTGTGATGTAAAAGTGCAAAAATGAGTGATGGAAGTGATGTTGTGATTTAAAGTGACGTGAACGTGATTTACTTACAAAAGCATATGCGTGAATTTCTTTTACATTTTAAGGTGCAATTGTGATTATGAAAGCTGATGTGAAAGAGTGGTGCGTGTGTGTGCTTTTTCTTATGACTTTTCCGTTTTTTTTTTTTAATAGAAATTTTAGTTTTTTACTCGGCAATACCTTTTTTTAACAATAAATTTTTCAGCAAATCTTTAACCAATAGAGTTTTTGTAAATATTGTTTAGAATTGTTTATTTTTAGAATTTCAGATTTACATATTTTTTTCTTTCTAAAATTTCTCCGATATGCTATAAATGCGTTTAACGCTCACACATTGGCGTCGTAGGCGTTCACATTCAATTTCTCGGAAATCAGCATGAGATGATGCACACGAACCCAAAGTGAACGTTCGATCCTCGTTGATGTCGTGGTCGGAGTTGTATGGAAACGAATTCAGAGAAGCTTCTCCTTGTGTAGAAGAGGCCTCCGAATAATCTTCTTCTTCGGAGGAGGAGTCGTGTGAAGAAAGGGTTATTTGTGAATTTTGGGTAGAGAGCGTTTTGGGGTCGTCGTTGTTAATGTGGTTGTTGTTGTTGTGGTGGTTTTTTAATAGCGCCCGCTTCAAGTCGTGACCAGTTGTTAAACTGGTAGGGGGTTCAGTGATGATTGGTGTTGGTGAATCGAACGAGTTGCGCTGATGTTGTAAGAGCGGTTGTGTTGTAATAACACCCGCAGGATTTCCCAAAATACTCGAGGCTTCTGGAAAAATGCGATTATCGGAACCTGATGTCGAAAACTTCGATAGTAAAGATTTCGATGAACTCTTATTTTTCTGCTGTTGTTGTTGTAAATAGTAATAATCTCTAGGCAATGACGAAGTATTATGCAGTTGTTGTGTTTCGAGGACACTACGATTCGCCGGTCTAAATCCACTTTCACCAGTGACTCCAGCGCTTTTGCCCGAATTCAATGCAGGCGTACTTACAGAACAATTTTCAGATTCAGTTTGGACTTGCGCTTTCAAGTCACTGATTACACTAGCTGTAGAAGCGGTTGGAGTTGTGGTTAAAGACAAATTGAATCCAGCGGCAGCTAGTTGAGCACTCAGCAGAGGAGTCAAATTGGCTAGAAATTGCTCTTCTTGTTGTTTTTGCCGCTGTTCGTCCAACTGACGACGATACGCATCAATTTGATCACTTGCAGAGGGCGTTGCACTATGTATGCATCCTTGAAAGAAGTCCAATGCCTCATATAGTATAAAACACAGACCCAGGACAAGAAATGTCTCCATCATAACGAACTGACAGCCATTTGGCACTCGACACAAACCCCTGAGCACTAAGAAATTACAATTATTTCGTTTTGCGTCTTTGCTTTCAGATTCCTTTCGAGCAATTGTGCATTATTATTTGTCTTAGTAAAAGTGTATATTACAAAAGCATTGAAAGTGCTACCAAAAAGCCAAAATAAATTTAAAAAAATTATTAAATTTAGTTATTTGCAAGAGCTTTCAAAATAATATGTGCGAAGTTTGCCCAAATAAAAACGAAAACTTAAATTAAAATTACTAAAAGTTTCACATGCTTTTTGTATCAGAAATATTTTATCTTAAAATAAGTTTTTCAGCAATTCGGGAACAACTAAAAAATATTTCCAAAAATAAAAAAGGTTCAAAACTATTTGACTCGATTACACAACAAGGGCGGGCTAGTCCACGTTGATAGTCTATCGCGGCAGCTGACAAACCTGTTCTTTATTACTCAATCACTGATGCGGCAGGTGTCTAATTGAGCGTTTGAAAAGGCAACGCAATTTCGGCCGAAATATCATCAATAGCGACAAGGCGCACTTTGACCACGTGGAAATGCATCTACAAATCAGTGACGGATCATTCACAGCTATTGTTACATTTTCACTACTTTTCAACATTCGACATAAATAAGCGCGTGTTACAGCTTCAGTATATGAAGTAACCGACGATGCTGGGTTCGCACAGTGAATATAACTCGCGATAAAGAAGGAATTAATAATACGTGTGTACAACTGCCGAGAGGAAAGGATGAAGACAAATTTTGTATGGCAACGCGGACGAATGTACACACAGGAAAAAACTGTAAGAAAAACACCATTGAGACCACCCGCTGACAAAAATGAGTTAAGCACGATTGTTCTCACTTCAGCAACAGATGTTCGTAAACTGTTAAGAACAACTCGTTCTTAATTGGCTAACAAATGTTCTCATATGAGTTGTAAGATTATGCTCTGGAGTTGCAGTTATTACTTTTCTACTTGTGTTCGAATTTTCTCATTAAAAATAAGTTGTTCCCTTCGCTGTTTTCCGTGTTTTTTTTTTTATATCAACAAACGACTGGATTTAGAAAACACTAAAAATATGATGACAAAAATGGCCGTAACAATAATCTATCAGTGTTTTATTCTACCGTTGCCTCTGTCGCAGCGTTTATTTTCTAATTAAGTACCAAAATTTCAACTTTTGAACTTTCCATCACTGCTACAAGTATGAGTGCTTCTTTGAGGCCATCCTCGCCAACGGCGTCGGTATTGAAATTACAAGGAAACGTCTTCGAACATTGACTTCTATCATATTAGGTCAAGCTCATATGCACACATGGGCGCTCCTTTAGTTCAATAGTTCAATTTCTCAACATATTTTTAGACACTTTCAATGGAATATAAACGCGTAAGTAAAAAAGGCCTTATAATTTTAACATAATCATACGAGTAACGCCGTTCTCTTTTCAAATGACATAACTTTAGTTAACACAAGAAACTGAAAGTATCATATGTTTGATAAGCGGGCTTTGTGTAGCTGTCGAACAAATATATTAAACCAAAATAACACCCTTGGAACTGTAGAATTTTCCTCAGAGAACAAAAAATGAGAATGAAGTAGGCACATAGCCGCCGAAATCGTTTTGTGTCCAAACCAAACTTCAGAAGGGATGACAGAAATTCGTTCCAAAAATCTACAACAAAACACCCTGTCGGAATATCAAATCAAGAACCTTTGAAACTAGTGAAGGCAGAATCACTTCAAGCTTTATGGAATAATGTCAGTGTTATATCACTCATACGGGAGTTTCAAATGTCAGAAAATTATCGGATTGTTTACTGACCAAGCCTGCAATTATTCTATATTTGATAATTTATTACATACTATATCGATCAAGTGATGGCTTTATAAATGTGTGCTAAAAGCAGTTGTATATCTATCACGTATCTGATGGCAATCGATTTTGAAAACGAAACGATTTAAACCCGAAAATAGTTGTGATGCGTTTTCCGTTGATTTGGTTCCCCTCAATTCTGTTATATGATATGGATTTTATGTCTTGGTCTACATTGTTACTTACAATTATTTGATAGTGGTTCAAAAATCGATGGATTACTTTCACATACCTGAAAGATTGACAACCGTGTTTAGCCTTTCGGACCTTCACAAAAATTTAATATATTCTAGACTAAGAACATGAAATTTCTAAAAATTTAAGGCAAAAACTACAAATTGTTAAAGTTAATTTTTGTGTGCTAACATGAGAGAAAAAATAAATTACGTGCAGCTAGAAAACGGAAATAAAAAAAACGAGACCGAGGAAAAATGAAAGAAAAAAGTGGTGTGAAAACAACTACTGAAACATTTAGTACTGAACTAAAGCAGTGAACTACGGAGTTGAAAATGCTCAGAGCGTTTACAGGTGTGCAATGAATTACAGAGTTAAAAATCGTTTGAGCGGCTCACTTGATTCAGCTGTGTGAATAGAGGAATTGAACTAGTTCGTTCATGAAGTACACAACGCAAATTCGGGTGGAGCTTCACTTTTTACGGTGTAAACTTTCTTTACGGAAATATTTGTTTGTTGTAAGTAAATCCCTAAATTATTTATTTTTCGATCGTAAAAATACTAAAGAAACACATAACAGTGCCATCGACTTAGATAAAAAGCATACTGAACCCTCGCATCTTTTTTTAATTTTGTAGTGAAGATAAGCTGAGGGTACGGTACATATTACGTGTTAAATGACTTCTCTCAATAAGTAGGGGTAGAGTATATTCATCGTATAACGAAAAAAGTTGAACTCATTTCGTTGACAGTTTTTATAAATCTGTTTAAAAGTTAAAACGCATCTAACGCAAGTTATGCGTTTAAAGCACTGAACGGATAGAAAGCATGAAACCCGTTAACGCTTAAATGCGTTCGGCTTCAACGTTGGCTTTCTAAACTCCGAAAGAAGTATTTAATATTTATAGGAAATCATTAATTCGTAATAAAGTTTTTGCTTAAATGTAAATTCAATTTCCTTTCGGAGATTTCATTACAGTCTTCTTGTTATCAGATTATAAATAATTTATGGTTTGCAATTCAAAATAGAACTGAGTAGACAGACAGCCACACATTTCGATATTATTTCGTTTAGGAAAAGTTATTTTTTTTTAAACATCTACAAATTTATTTATCGATTAGTTAAAATCACTTAGTAAATCACTTCCGATGGTCCCTGCTGCCTTTTCATGAATAACTTTGTTTCTTTGTTTGTGTGTGTGCGTGCGTGCGTGTTATGTTATGATTCTTAGATTTTACATGTGCAAACAATTTGCAAGTAATTTTCCATTAATTAATTTTATTAAATAATTTCTCTCAGAAGTTTTGTTTCGAAATATCAAGCCAATTTTCTATTAAATTATATACTTTCCAAATTTACTATTCCACTCAACATTTCTTATTCTGACATCTTGGCTTAACTTTCCTCCCCCCTCCCTCCTTTTATTCAAATTTTATTTGTTACAACAGCAACGACATCAACATCGTTGAGACAAGAAAAAATGTCTCTTTTAGCAGTTATGCAAACTCTATTTTATGAGAATCAAATTGAAATTAAAAAAAAAGAAGAGGGTAAAGCGAGAGAGAGAGAGGGAGAAGGGGGGAATTCACTTCTGCCACATAAAACCAAATCAAATTTATTCAAAACTTGAGCATGAAATTGTATTCCAAAGGTTCTGAATTTGTTTTCCTTGCGTTGCCTACTATTTCTTTGCACTTCTGCCTCGGGATTTTTCCTTCTTTAATTTTCTGCTAAATCATAAAATGTTCAGTGGAATTGAAATGAAAAAGCTTTAATGTTGAAAATATTACGCTTAGTAAAGTGTTTAACATCGAAAAAAAACCTAACGGATTTGTTGGTATCGCGACATGATGTTATTTTATTTTTGCTGGCAGCGAACAAGGTGGGTGGGTGTTGACTTGTTAAATGCTTTGCTCCACCGCGTTTTCTAATTCCTTTAAAGGAAGTTGTACGAAGTCTGTTGGTGAGAGGTTTGGGTGAGAGGTTTGTAGCTCTATTGAAACACGCCAACATTTTGCAAAATAATTATTTAACATTAAAATGATCATAAAGGTAAATGAGTTTTAATAGAAATATATGTATGTCTGAACCAGAGACCGTAACGGTTACAAATTTTATTAAATAAATTAATTTTTAACGATTACTTTTCAAATTTTATTTTTTGTTTAGAAAATCTAGAAACTCTAGTCCCTAATGTTGACCTTAAATCAGTTAATATAAGTTTTAGGACAGTAAACACTCTCTCTACAGTGACTTGTTAAAATTAAATCAAACATATCAAGAGCACTTTTATATACGAAGTAAAAATAAAACTTGATAAATATTTTTAAAATTAATGGCCCGTATTCATAAGTACACACTAAAAAGCTCTTATTATCTTTTTTGCTTTCAGTGTCAACTCAACTCAAATTTACTAAATGTTTTCATACAACTTCTAACCAAACATAGGGAAAGTGGCAACCCTGCCTGAACAGCTGTTGACAACTCACATACATAAATACATATGGGCATTCATAACTAACTGCGTATTACATAAAAATACAATTAAGACAAACAAATTTTATAAGTATATTTTTGAGGCATCATTTCATCGAAATCTAACTCAAAATCGTAAATGATTTCCAAATCTCTGCCAATATTTCCCTTAAACATTTTTTTCTTTTGTCGCCAAAAGTCTACGTTAACCTAAAGTTTACTCTTGAGCAAAGTCGACGTTATTTCTCTTAAAGTATTTTTTATTACTGAGTTTGAACATGGGCCAATGTTTTTAATAAAACTCATACAAGTAAAAATTAATGCAGCCAAAGGTAGTCTGCGTAACAAGGATTACGATGCATAGTGATTTTTTTTTTTGAAATTCCAAAAATAATAATTACTTGAGTTGCCTGGTATATATCTGTACACACATGTACATGTTATTTTCCTCTCAATAAATAAATCGGTAAATAGATCAATTCAAGCCAATGATAATTTGTAGATGATGGCGATTTTGTTTGTTCTCGTTCCTAGAAAAAATGCAACTTTTTTGCCCTCTTGTAACACTCGAAATATGTTTACGCCCACAAAAGGTGGTGTTAAATTTTTAGATTTTATCCTTAATAATGCCGAAAGGCATTACCTTTTATGATCTGCATAAAATTCCATATCATAATGGAGTGTTAGAGAATGCAAAATATTCTCTCGACATTTGCTGATGAATGTGTTAAAGTCATAATATGTATTTTGGAGGAACTAAAGAGTTTGAATAGCATAATCAGAACCAGATATTTATTTTTAAAAACGAATTGATATGAATTTTTAATACTTTTTTTTAGTACCATACACAGAAAAACCCTTCATTAAGTACCGAAAATATCAACCTTTAAATGTGATCGCTTCCTTCTTTTTTTTCTTTTAGAATTTCGCATGCAAATAATTTATAGTTTTGATTTTAACATGAATAAAAGAGTTGCTGATTTCGCAAAATGCGGATCTGGCATCGGGGCCTACCACATTTTCTTCCATGCTTATCGAATGTGGTGTAATGGATTCAAAACATTTTCCTAACCTTTAAAAATGATCGAATCGGGATATTCTATTTCTCTCCTAAAAGTTTTCTAAAATCATTTGAAAGAAGTTTATAAATAAAGCTTAAATCTGTCCAAATATAAATATATATATGAAATTGCAAATAAGCGAATCTTGAATTAATGTCAGTCTCAGATGTTTGCTTCAAGTCTGTTCTAAATATTAAAAAATTCAAATCTACCAAAGAGAAAAAAACTAACGATTTTGGGGTTTCTACTCGAGATCTGTGTTTTCTCTCTCGTCCTTTCAACTTTAGATGTGGAATGATGCATTATTTTTGCCTATTTTTGTGTTCATGCTGTGAAGGTCACTGCGACAAAAATTTAAGCATGTGCAACATTGTTGTATTTTTTATTTACGACTGCATTATTTTTTATGTGCAGACTTATTTTATGTTTCTAGCGCTTCCAAGCCATTAACTTTTGCCACAGAATAATGCGATGCATCTTTTAAATGTTCAAAGTCAGTTTGAATTAAAACTAACAACAATGTATAAAAATAATCGAAACAAGGGGAATTAAACATACCGCCACCACCACAAAAGCAACAACAACAACAACTAGCGCAGCAGTAAATAGATAATGAATGGCGTATTTTGCAAAACTTGAAAAGGCAAAAACATGCGAAAATAAATTAAAAGAATATTTATTTTCTCCACGAAATATTAAATGCATTTACGTCATACAATTGTAATCCAACAACACACAGACAGACACACACACAATGCTATGCTACACGCTTGTAGTGCACATGTCTGTGTTTATATATTTCTATCACAAAGGGAGCAAAATATTTAACGGGCTGAACTCGTTTCATCATGTCATGGTCGTCCTCGTATTTAACAAAGGACTGCAGATAGTGAGAGAGAGAAATTGGAAGACAAACACTCTTAATCTTCCTCTTGTTCGTACTTTCTGCAGCATATCTTTAGGCGTAAAATGACACAATTTGTGTTTTCATTATTAAGAAAAAGTTCACATCAAATTAAAAGTTGCCACAGAAACGAGAGAATAAAATGTAAAAAATAACAATAAAAATAACCTAGAATTGAATGTGTATTTCTACCGTAATATGTTAACCTGCTTTTAATTTGTTATTTTTTCCTTTTTTCCAATTGCAAGAGTGGTTACAAGTATAATGCACACACACACACGACACACACACACTGTCATTTTATGCACTTTATCTAGTTGTGCGAATGTGTTTTTCTGTGCTTTGACTTGCAAGCAAAATATCGTTTTACCTCATACTTCTCTTATCGGGTGTTGTGCGTGTGTGTGTGTGTGTGTGTGTATGTGTGTGTGTGTGTGTGTATACATAATTTTAAATTAAGAAAAAAACCACAACTACTTTCACCTTGCGGCTGAGCGAATTTTAATATTTTAGAAGTTTAGTAAAAAAAAATTACATTGTAAGATTGTAAATAAGTTCAACACCTTAAAACAATGAAAATACCTGCGCTTATTGATGGACTAGATCTAGATTAGTTCTCAACGATAACTTCAACTAAGTTCGAGGTCATCTTTATCGATCGTTATTGCATAAGAATTGATTATATGAACGTCAAATAGTTTTCACTTAAATAATAGATCCAAAAAAGTTGAGCAATATTTCAATATGCTGCGAAATTCCTGCAACCTTTTTGTATTGCGATGTTTTACTGATGTCAGAAGCAATTTAAAACTCCCCTGCCTAGATCAATAAAAATTTCATTTTTCCCTACAACGAAATTATTTTTATTTGTTTATTTTAATTTATTATGACAAATAAAATGTAAATAGCCACAAAAGTAACGTAAAACCAAATGCTCGTATAACAAATCGAAGTTCAAATTCTCAGAATAAAAAGGAAATAATTGAAGCATTCCTTCGAATTTATTTTTCACACAGATACAAATGATACAAATTCAGTTTAAAATGACATGATTTAACATGTTTCTTTTGGCAAATTCACTACACCTGACATTACATTCGTCTGTTTCTGAATCCTCACATCGAACACAATAAATAAAAATCTTTGAAAATGGAAAAATGTCCTATTTCATACGTGTAACCATACGAATTCTCTCCTACGCCGGAACCCATTAATTCGTGGAAGCTAAAAAATACAAAACAAAAACAAAAACAATGAGAAATACGGGCTCGTCAATAAAATTCCGTGATTCAATGGCCAAACATAGCAAGACATATATTTTCTATTGTTAGAAAAGAAATTAAAAATTCGAAAACACAGTGAACTTGTCACTACGGCATCTGTATTTATGCTTCTTGTCAAAAACGTTGTTGTATCTGTAAGTAAATTGATTCAATATTGACATAATCGTTTCAGTTTTGTATTTTCTTTTGCCCATAGAAATTGATGAAGAAAGGAGCATGAAATAAATAAACAACATATGTGTGTGTGTGTGTATTTTGAATGTTCTTTGCCTTTTCAAGTTTCATATTTCCTGACAACCAAACAATAACTGGAAGCGATCACAAAGCAAATACATATGTATATGTATGTACATGCATATGTTTATAACACACACATACACAAACACATACACACACACACACAAATATATATATATATACATATATATATATATATATATATATATATATATACAGAAACACACAGTATATCTCTATATATATAAATAAAATGGGAAAAGAAAATAAAAAGATTTAACCCAGAGCATCAGGATGTTGTTTGTGGCAAAATAAAATTGTCTCCAACTAAAACGAAAAGTAAATTTATATTCATAATTGCAACACAGTTTGCAAATTACACACTCAGCACAATATCCATACATACATACATTCATACATACACACATTGAAATTGCAATATTATTTTCATATACGAGTGAAATATAAAAATTATATGAATATCTTCATATCGGCAGTCCCGAAATTTTACTCATAAGTCTGCCTGGGGTTCCGAAATTCGACTGATGCCGGAGACATTTGCCGGAGACATTTGTTTAATTTATTTCCGATTAAATTTTACCTATTTTAACTGATAATAAAATAAACAAATTTAATACAATAAAACTAATTTAATTCGTCCGTGAGATTTGCATTCCCTCCTTCATTGAGCAGCTGTTCAAAGTAAACTAAGCTATCAGTGCACATTAAAATGAAAATAAGAAAAATAAGCTCTGCAAAAATGTTTAAAACTAAAGTTTAAAAATAAATAAACAAAGCTACAATGAATCGCTCTTCGGGATTTGCGAGACGCATCTGACCACCTGGAGTTACACGATACATTGTACTCAATTTGTATTAGATTTATCCAACATTACGGGGCAATATTTTATATATTTTGGATGTGATTAATAACTCTATTCCGTCTAAAAAAATATCATTCCGTATTCCTCCAATCGTCAAGCTCAGCGCCTGCTAAGTGCTTGGAAGAGGGTGGATAGCTGACAGGTGTAGCGAGAACTTGCGAAGATGGAATGGCACAAGAAACATTCTGCGAGGTGCTCTTCATAGCTTATCCGTCAGAAGACAGTAACGTCACAGCTCAAGAGTTCCACCGGAACTCTTCAGAAATTCAGAGGCAATGGCCATTCGACACTTTAGTAACAAATCTAGATGTAGCTCCCAACCCCCAAGGAGATTAAACAGTAACATCTTCCAAGTCCCCAGTTTATGTAGATTTTTGGAACGAATTTCCGCCATCCCTTAACACTGAAGATGGTACATAGCCGAAACCAGTTTGTCTCCAAATCAAATTTGACAAGGGATGACGGAAATGCGTTCCAAAAATCTATATCAAAACACCCTGGCGGAATATCAAATCAAGAATCAACAGTTTATAATATAATTAAAAGATATAAGGAGAGAGGTAACGAATGTATGTAAGTGATAAAAACCGAAACTCAAAAAACAGAGAGATATTTACTAAGATTTATTAAACAAAATCCAAAGCTGACTGCCGTTGAATTGAGTAAAGTACTAAAAGCAGAAAAAGATGTGAAACACAACTTCCCACGGCGAATGTCACTTATTTCGAAAAAAAAACCAAAACGCGAGATTAAATTTTGCCAAAAAAGTATCAACACAAAAGCACGGAGTATAAAGTAATAATTGAAAAAACGAGATAATTCAAATTTTTGCCAACACTTTACGCGATTATGGGTTTCATTCACTGATGAAAGTAGAACAAATATTTTCGGACCGCATGGAAAACATCTTATATGGAGATTGCCCGGTAAAGGGTTGCAGGAAAAAAATATAAAAAAGGCGGTGAAGTTCGGTGAAGGATCAGTGATGATATGGGGTTGCAATTCAGAAGCTGATGTCGCATTCTTTATGAAACGCTTGGAATTGGTTATTATATAACTGCCCAAAAGTTATTGCTACACCTGCTCCATCTGTGGGCTGAATTGAAAAAAGGACTTGCTAATAGATGTGTGAGTAGCAATTTTAGACGAATGGCTAACAATTTATCCCACCTATTGTCAAAAACTTGTACGAAGTAATAAAGTCCAATGTCAAATCAACAATATATTGTATTGTTATTTTTGATATTACTACTGTGTCCCTAAACCGAGTGTGAGCCGCCTTATTGCATTAATTTTATATTAAATTTTTTGTTCTTGTTTTTAAACTGAATTTTCTCAATTCATGTTTTATTAATTTTAAGCCATTAAGAGGGATAAATAAATTTAAAAAAGTTTATTTTTCTCCGACTTAAGCGGAAACTATAACTTATACCTTCTGTATGAAGTGTCCAACTTTAAGTGTGGGGAACTCTATGGCCCTGTATGTAACGTATGTAATTCATTATTGATCATAACCTCTGTTTTTACATGAATTGAATATTGTTTTTCCTAAAAGAACAAAAATAAACGAACTTCAATTCGACAAAATTACGTTAAAATTATACAAATAAATATAGAATTGTTTAAAAATTTCAACAATAAACTTTAAACCGTAAATTATTATACAATTTAAGGCTGAGATTTAAAATGTGCTGTGATTTTTGACTGATCTAAAATAATAAAAATTTGTCGTTAACAATCTCCGCATAAATACTTGTGTGAGGAGGATCCTTGTGGCACTTAAAACAGAACCTGCACTTACATATGTGTGTAAGTGTTCGAATTGGTTGAACGGTTTTAATACTAAAAAATTTTAACAATTTCTGTGATTTGTTGAAACATTTCTAAGCTTTCTGCTTCAAAAATAACTATTTGTTTCATTGAATATTAACACAGCCATACATAGATACATACATACACACATACACACATGCACACATACAATACATGTGTTATTTAACAGTTTTGTGTGTTCAATTACCTTGTTGCACTATTTAAAGCGTCAACAAATTTTTATGATTTGTTAACTTTGGTTTTGCAGTGACAGAGGGAAAGAAATACATTCGTCGTATGGGATAAAAATGAATGAATAAAACATTCATACACATTTAGATACAAATGTGCATACGAACCACAACATCAATACAAACTCATACATCGAATACATTAAACAGAAATCCAAACGCAACAAATACATGTGCATGTCAAGTTCTTTTTTTTTCCAAAAACATGAAAAAAATTGATGTTGAAAACTGAAAAAAGTAAATCCGCATAGAGTCAGCGGAAAACACAAATCATTTTAAGACTATAAACGAAAAAAGTCCCCTGATGTTTTTTATACTTAACAATTTATAGATTTAATAAAAATGGAGGTCAAAATGCGATTCTGTTGACTTGCGTTTCACATACCACGCTGTCGTGTACGAACATTACTGATATAAAATTTTGTATTTATTTCCAGAAGAAATACGAATTAAACTGTCATGTTATCAAAGCGTTAGTTTCGAGTGCTACGGCGCAAAGGCATTTTGAACAAATTGTACAGGAGAAAATAAAAGTTAATAATTGTTAGGAAACCCTTTTCTAATTCATTTAATAAGTTTTCTATAATTAAACTATAATATAATTTGCAGGTTCAGCTAGAAAGAAAAAATAAAATCACGCGTGTTTAACAGTTCTCATTTTGTTTATGAAATTTTAGACATGTAAAACATTTTAGAATAGGCTTCTGGTGAGATGGCAACTTATCCCCCAGTGAATTTTTTATTCAGCACGATACAATTATACATAGATATAATTATTCTTGAAATTTCCAAACTATATTTTAATCGAAAATGTGCTGTTTCTTAGGTAATTAGCGGAGCGGCTGTAAACGCACTGGTTCGTATCCCAGCCGCTGCCAATCACTAACATAAACTTTTCTGATACGTCCTAGCTTCTATCCATACAAGTATATATCGGAGCTCCCCCCTATTTCGTCTGAAGCATTCTATAGCACTTTTAAGGTCGAACGAATAGAGGGGTTCACGTAACTTGGAAAATGTATATCCGAAAACGGTGATGCCAAAGAAGACATTAAGAGTCGAATTAGAAAAGCCCTAGACAGATTTACACAACTACGTAATGCGTGGAGCTCTAATAGATCTAGTATTCAATTACGCGAAACATGATTTGCAACAGATAATATACAGAACCGATGCCTACGTAGAATGTCTCGAATATTTTTGACCACGCAGAATCCCATAAATATTGAAATCCCATAATAGTGAAATTCTGTTGGATTGTTCATACCGATCGTAACCTGCCAGAAGAGGTATGCACTCGTACCTTAGCATATAGCCCGAAAGTAGAAAACGAAGAAGACCGAAGAACACTTGAAGAAGGTCAACATCGGCGGAAATAAACCCAATATCGCATATACTTGATAGATCATATATGCAGTAACATTGAGAGCTAAGTGACTTAGCTTGACACCGACAGAGATGGAGACAAATTATAGAGAACCTAACATTGTTAAATAGAATCCCCTACCTATTTATGTTTAGTCCTTTGGCGAATAGAATGATACCCTTATATAGAGAATGATACATCTAATCAATCTCTAGAAAAAAATTATACTAAACTGACTTGTTTTATATTCCAACTTATTCCTGATTAATGTAATTTTTTAGCCACAAAGTCCCTGAAATTTCCGAAGCTACTGCGCGGGTTTGCAAACTTTGCTAGCATGTATTAGTTGCTGTTTTATTGCCGAATTCCCCAATACATCAAACCCCGAAACTGAAGACACTTGTTCTGTTGACCAAAAATTTACAAAAGTAAAAACACCCATGAAAAAATGACACAAAACCAACAACAAAATGTTATGAACTTTGTCACACTCCATTCCAGGAGAATGTTTGTTCATTTGCAGTGCATTTTATTTCCTCATTTTACGAGTACCCCCAATACAGGCAAATGCATTTGCAACCGGTCGGAACTACATACATACATACATATGTATGTATGTGTGCAGCATGATAAATACTTGAATAATCTTTTAATAAGTTTTTGGTCCAACTAAATTAATTTTAAACACATGCAACATACACAGAAGGCACGACACACAGCGCATTCTTCCCGTATGACGATGGAACGGAAAGGGAAAAAGTTGGCGCAGAGTTTTGAAATTTGAATAATTTATTCAGGCTTAAGTTCGTTTATTATTCTTGTTTCATTCATTTTGTTATCTATCAAACAGTATAACTTTTATTACAATAAAAGACATAAATTTTTCTCTTATTTTTGTCTATGAAGCAAAGCACTGTGCGACGTGGGCAAAAGTATTACTTCCATAATATTTATTATGAAGGCTTATCAATCGTACTTATCAATGCATATTAAAAAATGTTGAAATTAAACAAGAATTATGATGCAAAAAACACGAAAAAAATACCAACAAATAAAAATAAATAAAGTTAGTACAACAACAACAATTCACGAATGATTAATTAAAGTTTTATTGGAAATTGTGGGTTAAAAATAAAAAAAATATTAACATTATAATTAGAATTATTGTCATGCATTTAAGCAAAAGCTCTATATAGAAAATAATCTCTAAGAGATGAAATTACTTATTATAAAAATATTCACATACCCGCAGAGGCCCACCCCAGGCCCCCAGAATTAAGCAAAAAGAATAAAAATAATCAAAAGTTGTACGTGCAAACAACAAATATTAAACATTTCTGTGAGTGTAATTCCGGGACCAAATGGCGGCATTCTATATCGATTGCAATTAAATTATTATTAAATTTCTATTATATTTCATTGAAATATTGATCAATATCGAATGGCGTAATTTGCGCCCAGGCTTCACAACAAAATGAAACTATTACAAATGTCCATTAGATTGAGGAAAACGAATATTATCCGTGCGGTCTTATCTACTGGTACAAACATAATGTGATCAAAAGTTTTCTTTTAATCTGTTTCTCTGGTTGGATGTTACAATGCGCCCGAGCGACAATTTTCTTCTCGAAAATTAGCAAATTTGAAACCAATTTTTTTAGTTGTTGAATCGCGCGATTTCTTTTTTATATTGAAAAGACGGCAACTTTAAATGTTTCTGGTGCCTCGTTATGGGAAGAAAACACATTTTTGTTGGTGTGACAAGAAGTAAGGAGTGCGCCGAGGGGATATTGAGATCAAGTATGCTTAGGAGTAGTATATGTCAAAGATTGTGATTGTGAAATTATTCAAATAGTACAGGATGTTCTGAAAATTGCTTTTGTATCAGAGTAGGTTGAAATCAGAAAAAAAATGTATTCTGCATAAAAAATTTTAATTTTAAACCGGTGGCCGTTTTCAAATCACTTTCTTATTTCTGTGATAATTTGAATTATGGAATTTAAATTGTTCAAGAGTCCTTTTTGGATTCTCGTGCGAAATTAAATTATTTCATATAAAAAGGCACAAAGAACACAAAGTGTCATTAATGTTTATTTATTATTAATAATTTTTAAAGGCACTTTTTCTTCTGTTAAACTGTTGTTTAGTTTAATGAATTTTCTTGTAATTTTCCGTTTGCAGATAAAGAAATCAGCCGCTTTCGTGTGATTTCTGAAACTAAAGAACACGCAGAAAAACACAAAAACCGTGAGTTTTTCAGAGCAGGAAAATCTCGCACGTGTGATTTCAAAACTGGCCTGTTATTGCGGTAATTTTTATGTGCAGAGTTATGCAACCAAGTTTTATAGGTATTTGATTTTTAAGGGAGGGGAAATACAAGACATAAATTCTATTTGTGTCAATTTAATCAAAATTGTATTTTCAGTTCCAAAAAGTTTTCGTTCAAGTTTCTTTGTTTGAATAAATAGTTCTGCTCATGAAAGTAAAAAAATTATTTAAAAAAAAATAAAATCGAACTTGTGATAGTTGTCCGCATATTTTTCCTACAAATTCGTTTTCCCCAACGATTGACAGGAGTAACCAACCGATGATGATGATGAGGAATAAAACTAAAAGTGTAAATAAAAGACGTAAGTATGTGAATAGTTTCAAATCGTTCGTCTATTAATTAAAATACAAAAAATTAAATACATTTATTGTTGTGGGTTTCCATTTAAGGAAAAAGTGTAGGCAAATATTCGCATATTTTGTTTTGAAAATAGTGTAACGAAAAGCTTGCAAAAAACCATTGAATTTAATAATAAAAGGGATAAATGGAATTATTTTCTTACAAAATTTATTTTAATAATTTCTAGCAGCGCCGCGAGGTGAATAAATTCTTAAGTATATTTTTTTTTAGTTGTTAAACATCGCCGTTGTTGCGTAATTTGTTTCAAAATAATATTCAATAAATATTTTGTAATAAATTCAACACTACTCGTATATTCGTTGTTTAATAATTCTCACATGCGCATTTTTTAATGCGTTTTCACTTAAATTAAATCGTGTAAATTCATTATTAATTCATTTTTATCCATTTTAATCTTCTTTTATCCAAATGTTGGTGGCAAAAAGAAATGATGTATAAAGAATTTGTTGTTGTTGTTGTTGGTGTTTTGTATAAAATTTTAATTTCTTGTTATTTTATTTGTCGATGCTACTGACGTCGTTTTTAGTTATCATTTATTATTTTATGGAAGCGCTAAACTGTTTATATTATGTTGGCGCGTTGCGTCCTCTTATTACTTTTATTTTTGTTATTATTATTTTCTTAAGCAAATTTAATTTTTGAATACTTGTATCTATGGATTTGAAGGAGGCGTACATATACACATCTTCACATAAACATTTTTCAAACACATATCACGAATACAAATGAATCCGCAGAGCATTTCATAACAATCACTAACGCGATAAAATGCGACAACACGAGCAATTTTAAATAACGATTTTATCGTGTCCAATTTTGTTTTTTTTCTTAATTTCTTTACTGAAGAAGTAAAGTAAATTCTTTTAGGTTTTCATCTTCAGACACTTGCTTTCTTAGGGATGGGATACTTTTTTATCTTTTCATTTTCATTCCACAATCACTTGTATTTCTTAAGCATCCCTTTGCGAGCTTTGTCAAACTGCGACCATTTAACGCCCGTGTACAAAAACAGACTAAGCTCAATGAAGATTTTATCCCCTGTAAGGAAAACTATCTTGTGTCAGCTTCTGTAATTTTATCTTCCTTCTCTTAAACAGTAAATTCTAGACAACATTTCAGATAAGTTGCTGGGAAACTTTATAAGCATCCCTGTATTGAAGAGAACATTTAAAGAAGTTCTCTTAGCTCTGCTTGCAACATTTTCAAGGGTCCAGTATACACGAACATAGTAGTTGATGGCGTTTGCATAGACAATAAATTATGTTTTTCTTGAAACGAAATTGAATCTCTTTGTCACCTCTCCCCACCTTCATTCATCCTTCTCTTTGTACTTATTCACCTCTATTGTGAAAAGCTTTTATTGAGTAACTATGAGAATGTACGTACCATTCCGTCCTTTCATCTGCAAAAAGGATTCAGGAGACATGCGCGTTGCAAATGTTTACGTTACAACAATTTTTGCTCTGCCAAACAGGGAAGAAGGGATCATTTCGCGCTAAAATGTTTTAAATCGTGAATGTGCGCTTTTTTATTTGAAAAATAAGTCATCAATGCTCCTGTTGGCCAAATTATTATATCCACCCTACAGCAATTGTTGTCGTTTATATGAATTTGTAGGTAAAAATTATATAAAATATTTATTCATTTTCAAAGAACAAAATACAGACAATTTTGTAAAAGAAAGCCAGGACGTAAACTAAAAAATACGACACACACACAGTTTATTTCGAACAAAAATAAAAAACAATATGCCGCAAGATAGCAATGATGCTGGGAATTTCCAACACATTTATAAGAATTAAGGAAACTACGATGTGACAGAGCACAAACTATAAGGCAGCACACAGCCCATAGATTAAAAAATATATTCTATGCCATGCGATTTCATATGCCATAACATTTATACCGTGCCTATTCGCCTAGTTTTCATGGAATATATTTTCATTATCTTCTTTTTTATCTCTATATGAACTCGTGTAATTCTTCCGTACGTGCGTATGTAATTAAACTCTTCTTAAACGGATAGACCGACTGTGATGATATAGTTTGCGTGTGTTTGAGGGAATCCCTGGGTGCAAAACGGATCAGCCGATTTCGAGTAAATTTTGTATGCATGTGTTTGACTAGGTCCCTGGGTGGTTATATAGAAAGCAGTCTGCCCGATCAGGGATGGCCTGAACGCTCGACTATAAAAGGACCGCTTGTGATATGGCCTAGATGATGTTAATAAAGATTTTCAAGCTGCTGTTATGGGAGCACTCAAGGGTTGCCCTTAATTGGCTAATGAATCATCGTTTCAGGTAATACTTAAGCAATCATAGAAATAGCAGCTGCATCCTGCCATCTCATGGTAAATTAGCCACAATTTTCATTAAAAGTATTTAGGACTCAAAACAATTGTGTTTTCCTTTCTCAAGAAAAATGCTTCCGCACAACTGAGGAACAGAATTTAAAGGTCTAACGATCACAATATAACTAACACAGTTGACAATATAACAAATAAATAATATGAGCACGCAGAGACAAAACATGCTTGGGGTAACCATAATCTAAGAGCAACCATACATTAAATCGTTATTATTTTCCAAAAGCATATCATGATTCCTTCCTAGTCATTCTTTGATTAAACTCGAAAAAAAAGTCAAATATTGTCGTTGTTTCATACTTTTTTGTTACTATGGTTGTGTTTAAAACTTCAGTAAGAATTGTATTGTTCGACTCATGCACTGTGTTTTACATTTGAGAACACAGGGTACTCACAATTTCAATAATTATCATCTTCTACTCAATGTGCGGCCCTACAATAGTTGTACAAAATAATTAAACAAATATATTTTATTTCAGATGGCACACAGTAGAAACTTTTTTTATCGGAAATGTTAATTAAATTCACAAGAGTTTATCAACATAAAACTACCTTAGTTAACTAGACATCTAAACTTAAACTAACTAGTCGATTTACACTTCATTAGGCAACTAACGAAAATCGCTTAAAATCATTATTAAAAGTTCAATGAACAATATTTTCTTGTTAAACACGAAGGTTGTTTTGGAAATTTTGGCACAACACAAAGCAACAGTCATTACGAATACGTAATGATTCGTTTGATCTGCCCTGTGTGCCAGACATATCAACGTAGTCTCAAATCGCAGAATTGCCAAGCGGTTAATAAATTTTAATAGTTTATTTTTACCATGAAAAATGGTAAATGGCTTTGGACCGGCTGACTTTAGCACACAAAACGCAACAACCGGACAAAGAAAACGAACTATTCTGTGATAAATAATGACCTTTCACTTCAGATCCCATTTCGGGGTTGTTATCCTGCTGTTGTTTTCACCAAAGTCAACAAAGTCGACTTTCAATTGGAAAATTAATAATGTATCAAACACGGCAGCGGGTACGGCGCTCATTATTCGCCAAGTCTATTCTATAAAAATCAAACCAACAAAAACTTTGGTGCGCTTCAATTCATGTTCTACCACCGATTGAAATTTTGTTTCGCAGACATTTGGCAGTTCTGACATTACAAAGCACGATAGACATGAACAAAACATAAAAAACAACTGACAGTTGTTACGTTTTTTTTTTTTTTTTTTAAATATAAAATATACAAAGTTTTTAATTTAGAACCAGAAAATGTAAAATCGTAACGTTTTTGCGCATAATGTAGGCCAATTATTATCTATCAAGGAGCTGTTAGATCAAAAATAAATTATTCGATTAATAACTTTTGTTTATGAAGTTCACAAGCAAATAATACAATACAATAAATCAGAATTCAATTTAAAACGATTCTTTAATAAAAAATAACTCACAAATGGGCTTTTTTGGAGGTTTTTTAAGAGTTGTTTGTTCTAATTGAATGTTGAAACGGTGCGATTAGAAATGTATATCAATACAAGATCGTCTTTCCTTTGTAGACTTAAAAGTACTAATATCCAAAAATTAGTTTAATTCTTTTTTTTTTAATACACTTTGTGAATTAAAAACATTTTCTATTCAACTAAACTAAATAAAAAATATTTTTCCTATAAAGTTTTACAATATGCATTCTTATTAACGTTCTTCGCCCCTCCCTACAATAGGAAAGATTGAGTGAGTCAACACTAGGGGCCAAAGACTTTCCCCCCTGTAGCGACTTGGAAAACATTACAAAACCATCACAAAATCCCAAAAGATTTTCAGTTTTAACGGTCACTTTATCATTCCAAATACAACTTGTCTTACGCTACCTGTAACGCACATTAATACTCGTATGTACGAGTACGTAGTTGCACATTTGCAGCACTTACTTGCGTTTTTTTTATAAATATTTTGCTGCGCCTGCTTCTTCGTATGAGACCCAGATATTTTAGTTACTTAAAAAATTTAAGTTTGGATTAGATTCTTTCTTACCTGAAATAGAAGAGAACACGAAAATTAAATTAGCAATTTAAAAAATATAACAACGTTAAATTTATTGCTCTTTAACACTAAAAAAAGTTCAATTTCAAGTTGTTAAAAGAAAGATAAAACAAGTTCTAAACATCTAACGACGACTACTCGTCCAATATCTTTTCTTGCAGGTGGTGTGGTGTTGCCAAACAAAGTGGCCTTTTGTCTCACAGAACTAGATCTCAGGAGAGTTTAATTGAATTTATTTGTAAATTGCCTCTGGAAAGTGTGCAGGAGGTAGAAGAAAGACCAATAATAAATCGTTTAGTTAAAAAGCTTGAAGAGCAAATGGGGTTCGAATATCAACCTTTTGCACTCATTTCTTTAGAAGAACTTTCTAATTTTGGTATTCTATGAAATAATGTTTGGAGAGGTTGTAATATTCTACCTTTGAAGATTACAACACAAAGGTGTAATCGAAACTCTGTATGTATGTGTTACTGTTCTAGTAGACTCTGTTCTTTCGCAAATAAGGAAAATAAAACACCACAGAAAAATCCATTTTAAACAATTTGGCATTGAGACAAAAAATGCCAAATATTCAAAATACAAAAAGAATAAAACAACGACGACAACAACAACAACTGTAACTGATGACACACCCAAATTGATGATGAAAAATAACAATAATATTTCCAACAAATTTCCCCACCTCCAAATAATAATTCATATCATCAAAACCAACTCGCAGCACTAACACACATTTTGATGTACAAAAGTATCTTTGGGAATAAGCGATATGTAAGGACACATACGTACGCACATACGTGCACACATACATATGTACATATGTGTGTGTGTGTGTGTGTGTGTGTGTATAAACATGAACTTCTTTGTTGGCATGTAATGGCCACGTTACCTTTTGTTAAATAAAGTAGCTCCTTTTTCCTCGACGAAGACCTATTTAACACTACCGATCACGCAGATCTATTTGTTTAGAATGCAATCATTTCCTATCCAAAAAGTCACTAAATCATTACGCTGCATCGTTGAAATTAATCGAATCTGATATTTGAATTCTTATCTAGTGGCCCCAGCCAAGATTAAATGAGGCATATAGAATAATTCAACTGAAGGAACACTTTGTTCTGATAGTGTCGAATATTCTGCAGTTATTGAATATATTGCTTCTGGAAGTAACGGATTTGCTTGCTATAACGCAAAATATTCAATATCTCAATTTGCACTCTCTGCTGATATGACGATTTGAAAATACCTCCTCATTTCTCATATCGTAAAAATTAAATTGTAGCCATCTGGGCCGTCCAAATTAAATTACTCTTCGTCTTTAAAAACCACAGTACGGTAATCAGTAACATGACCTCTTACTCTAATTTCCCATTTCATATACTCTCTAGCAAATTGTAATCGATTTCCTTTGCGTACATTATTCAGCAAAGGTTCTTTCTTTAGTTTTTTTTTTTTTTTTTAATTTTAGTTATTCTCAGCTTGAGACCTACACCAAAAGCTTAAAGAGCTGAGTTTGATGCGATTCTCAAAATTTGTCTCCTTTCGGACGGAGTTAAGGCGATTGGAAATCCTTCTTTGTAATTCATTCCATAGTTTGAAGTATCCATGCGCAGTTTTGTGGCTGCGCCTAATTTCCTACGACAGGAAAATCTTTGCAAGCAATAAACATCGATTTTGGTTATTTTCGGTATATTTAAAACACTTTCTTCCCCACTTTCACCAATGTTTATTAGAAATATGAATAAATCAAATGCGACTAGAGGCCAAATATTTAAAAAAAAAAACCAAAATGGTCCTTTAAAATACCGTTACGTTAAACTTTTATGTCGTTGTTTAATTTTTGTAATCTTTAGAAAGTGTTTTTTCCGTCGGCAGTAAAACTTTAACTATTGACAAATAATTCAAAAAGATATCGCCCACAGCAACAATCAATCAGGTATGTCACAGGATTTGTTTGAAAGTGAATATTTCCACATTATTCAATTCGTAACGTTTTTAATTTGGTTGAAAGCTGTCAAACGTTTTTAGGAATCCGAAAAAAATAAAAACATTGATTTTTTGGCATTAAATATGGCAGCACTACTGAACAGCTGGTTGATAACGGATATAAAATAAAATAAAAGGAATAAAAATAAACGAAAGTAAAGTATTTTTGAAGTAATAAAAAAAAACTACATGGCAATGGCGTTTTTGTTCGTTTTCACACTTTTTTCCTGTTGATTAAATACATTTGAAAAAAATACAAAAAATGTATTACAAACGATCTTTTACATATGCTTTAAGACACAATTTAAATAAAAACAAAATTTTTTACTATTTAAAATCTGTTTTGAGCACCCTTTTAGCGTAATAACTCCTAAATTCTTAAATACACTTCAATTATTTGAGGTGAAAATATACGAAAAAAAAATCGTTTTACTTTTTCCGGAGAAGCTAAAAACGTTTTCACTTTCACACAAATTTGTTTTCTGTGACATACCTGAATATAATGTTCTTATAAGTTGTATAACAAACACTTGCAAACGCTTAAATACCTGTAAACTTACTCAACATTAGCCTGCTTCCCTACGAAGGGGAACGGGGCGGGGCTGAATTTTGTTCAAAAGAAAACCTCAAAAATTCCCCCTTTAAATTGTGAAAACTTCACTTGTTTTTATTCTAATTCAACAAGATGAAGATGCTTTTTTAAAAGGATCTTTTTTCCATTTTTTCTTTTTACGTAGTAAAGTTTGTTGTAACTCCACAATTTGTTGAAGAATATATTTTAAACATTCCCTTTAACCCCTTGGTTCCAATAGCTTCAATTGGGGATGGCGGTGCCAGTAGAAATTCACTAAAACATACATAAGTTAAAGTACTTTTTTGCATTTACGGTTTCTTAACAAAGGATTCTTAGGCCTAAAGTAGTTGTTAATTAATTTGTGCTTCAAGCCAATATTAAAATATATTTTTGCATACGGCCACAAGTCTTTAATTAGAATCACAAAAATATTGAAAGGCCCTCAAAATCAAACATTTTTATTATTTGTTCGATCTTTAGTTTATTACGTAACGTAAGATCTGCGAAAACTTAAAGATTCAAAAAAAAATGGCTTCAAAGCGGATGACACACCAATTACACATAAATAAACTAAATATGTTGGTTGTATTTGTATCAGGTCTAGTGAGAAATTTGTATTTGAAGCACAGTGGGCGAACGCAGTATTATAAAGATATTAGCACATTGAAACAGATTTTGCTAAAATGTTCACTTTGGGCTGTACATAGCGAATGAAGGCAAGTGATTTTGACCTAGAAATCTTGTCAGCTGATGGCTTAAAATGTTAGAGCAGCGTTTAACTTGTCAATCTAAATTTAGGAGGTTTTTAAAGAAGTTACGCCAAAAATGGAATATGTTCACATGTGTACTTTTGCATTTTGTGATCAAATTAATTTCATTCCGTTTTTATTTCTTTTTTTGAATCTGGATCTTGTTGACCTAAACATGGTGTTTGCAGTTGTACGAAGATACAATAAAAGTTGTGCACGTGTGCGTTTTTAATATGTGCGGGGAAATGTGAATTATTAGGTATTTTCTTAAATCCATAGTCTAGGGTGACCAGACAGTAGTGATAGTTTTTTAAATTGTTATATTTCAGCCCATCCGGGGCAGGTGGTCGTCATCATGGATATAGTGGGCATTTTGACCATAGCCGACGTAGTGGTCAGTCAGTATCGAAGAATACCCAGAAATGTCGATTTAGCGCCGATCAGCTCAATTGAGCATCGCCATGCTCAATTCGGCTTGTTATGCATAACTGTAGCTTCAAAACAAAGTGCGAATAAACTTTATAGCTTGCCTATCGCTTTCGTCTGGTCACTCTAAATCATCACATTTGATTCAATTTCATTGCTTCTGCACCTTTATGAACAAATAAAACACGTGAGTCCTTAACTTGGACTTGACTTGAAATATTAACAAGATTGCAAGGGTAGTCTACAACCAAGAGTGAATCCCGATATATTTTTTTCTGATTTCATTTGAAACATCATTATATTCATGCAGGAACATGCACAAAAATACAATGAACCATGTTAAGACATAATTAAAATTTATTTAAATTGTTCAGATTGACGTGCCAAAATAAAAATATATTAGCACTTTTATTATCTGTTAAATTTGTCATGGAATATTCGGAAAATTTGCCTCATTTTATTTTCTATAAACACAATGAATAAGACTTTTACAAATGCCAAATGTAAATTATTTCCACACAATCAATCGTACCACGATCTCAAAATGTGAAATATTACTAAATACGAAATAAAAAACAACATGAGTTTAAACATTGCTGTAGTCATTTTTAATCTGCTACCACACATACATATGTATGTATGTATGTAAAGGTGAAGTGTGCAAAACGCTGTAATAATGAAAAGATGAAATTATTTTTATGAGAGGAGCATTCGAAGGGGAGCGAATATGGTAAAAAAGAATCTTGTTCATTTTAAATTTTTTTCTTCTGTTTGTTTATTCTTCAGTTTAGCAAAATATTTACACTTCATTTAATATCCTCAAGGATGTTGTATTGTATACAAACATTCTCATACGAACAGAACATACTACAAGTTGCACAACAACAAAGAACATACACGATTACACATGGATTTTAAAATTTTTTTCATTTTTTCTCTTCATTCTCTCTCTCTCTCTCTTCACATCATGCATTGTCGTCATTTTCCTGTGCAATACGCTTCAAATGCAATTTTATTCAATGGGTGATTAAGAATCAATTTTCTACTTTTTTCCCTTTTCTTTTTCTTTTATTATGTATCTCGAGAAGACTCAACAGAAGTTGTTGCAAAAGCACACATTGACAATACATTCACATCCACAATCAAATGTTCACCCGCATACACATTATCACCAAAGCATAGAGAGATCCATACATACATACATTTGCAACCAAATGACGAAATAAACGTAATAAAGAGTAGGAATGTGGCGGCCCCTTGAATGTCTAAATGTTCAAACACCAAAACACATTCATCAGCAGAAGGACATTGTTGACTACTCTATTCTTTTTTTAAAGAACATTCATTCAGGGCCTTTTACACAGGACATAAAAGACAGAAATCCCGATTAATACTGACCTCCTAAGCAGCCACCTCCAGAGCTGCCTAGCAAGAAATATAAAAGACCCTAAAACTCCAAAAAAAAAAGAAGATATTTAAAAAATGTCGTTAAAACGCGACTACGTACATTAAAATGAAAATTAAACTTTCGCCATCGCAACGGGGTTGTAATGAACAAAGCAACAAAGCAGGCTTCCGCGAATGACTTCATAAAAACATTCTTTTTCTAAATTAAGTTTTTCGAAGCTTTTCACACTCAAAAGAAATTAAATGAATTCCAGATCATTTGGTGTTACCTGCCAGTTGTATGCTTCAAAATAAAAGATTGAATAATTATTATTCAGTCAGGCTCAGGCTTCACTTAAATTTTAATTTTTTTTTTATTAAAAAAGAAAAGTTTTAGTTCTTCTGGTAGAAAATACAAGAAAATTTGATAAGCAAGCATTTAATGTGTCACAACGCACTTCATTCCCACTTTCGGGTTTTACCACTGAGTCAGTTTCACTTGAAAATATCTATCTTACGAAAGAGTTAACTGTCAAACGAACTGTCATACTGCGCTCACTTTTTGACATTTATGATCAGTATATTCTGTCAATTCACCATAAAATGATTGATCTTTTGAATAAAAAAATGTTGGGATTAAAATTCCCTTTCTAGTGTTATTTTTCTTGAGTCAGGCAACTTACTTGACCCATTTAAATGTCGCTTTTCTATTCATTTAATTATTGGAATTATTTGCAGAGCTTTTTATAAAAGTAAATGTTTATGGGTACAACGACAACACATAGCAGCAGGCATTAGCATCACTGGTTATTTTCATTTAGGATCTATCGGCTCGTTTATCGAAGACAAGTTCACTTTCATGTCACTCAAAATAATCATCTATGACTTTTACAAAATTGTGGAGCATATGAATGTTGACATGTAAATATTATAAAACATTGTAGGCAATTTAAAATCTTGTATTAAAATGCAGAATTAATTAAATGGAATATTTCCAGTCAATAACTCCCGCATCTGATGAATCGTATGCATTTTTAATTTACTTCCTGAGTTTTTAATAATGTCTCGCCCCTTAGAACTGTTTATGAAATGTGAATTATGAATTTGCTCTGACAACAAATAGGGGGTTAAGCTTTGTTTACCTTCTGTTTGTTTACAAAAGCAACTGCGATCATAATATTGTTCTGTGCACAACAAATTGCACTTGCTTGTGGTTGTATTTCCTTCTGTGAAATTGCTGTTTCGTGTTAAAATTTATTTCTTGTGATTTTCCGTTTGCAGACAAAGAAATCAGCTGTTCCCATTTGACTTCTAAAAGTAAAAAGTAACCCGAAAAACACAAAAACCAGGTGATTTATAGAACAAGAAAATATCAAACCACAAGTGATTTGAAATCACGTGATTTTCAGAACAGTCCTGAAATTCTTGTTGGCCTCTTCAAAACATATTTTATTTAAAAAAAAAAAAAAACAGCAAAAAGTTTAAAAACTATAATTGGGTGAATGCCCTCTTGTGTGAATGAACATTATAAGAACTTTTATTTTGCATCGATCGCAATTGTTTGTTGTACCGACTTGCAGAAAAAGAGACAAACAACAATCTGGGGAAAATGTCTACATACATACATATGCATGTACATATGTATGGACGAGTACTTTACTCGCAGTTAAATATGAACTGCGACTAAGAAAATCGTTATTTGCAGTTGTTCTGAACTTTTGGACATTAAATACACGAGGAATAGTTTGATACCGGTCGCAATTTTATGAGGATTCGGGTGAATAAAATCATTTAGTCACCAAATTAATTTATTGACAAAAAATAGTGTTGTTTACTTCTAGATACATATGTGTGTACGTAGACGTGTATGATTTCGTAACTTTGCAGAACTGTATTTCTAGCAAAAGCGAAAAAACAGAAACGCAATTCAAAACAAAAGTGACTTGCATAATATGTCACATAGCAAAACAAAACAAACAAATAAATAACTTAAAGTAGAACCGAAGTGGAACGAGGAAATAAACATCTGAACAAAATAGGGACAGAAACACTTGTCATCGAGCTACATACATACCTACAGTACAGTACAGTTCAACTACACGTACAACAATGACAAGGCATAAAAATAGAACTAAATGAAAATTTATAACATTTTCCTTTTCACATCCTTCAGCAAACCAACATATGTATGTATGTAGGTATGCATGTATGTGTATGTACTTTCAAGCCTTTGAACATTAGTGAAGAAGAAAGCGGCTGAAGGGTGAGCATATTTTTTAATTTGTTTCTTTTTTTATAAAGTTTCTTACGGTTCATGATAGTACGAGTATTATCGACTAATGTCACTTATGCGACAGAAACTACATGCAGAAACTACATACATACATACATACATGGATAAGGACACTGGTTTAAATGTTTCCAGAACCTTGTGGTAAAAACGTTCATCTGGATGGTTTATTTCGCAGAGATTTTGCTACTTTTATACGAGTAGTTTTCTTTTTTCGTTACTTTTAAAAGGCAGAATAATTGAGATTGATTCACTACAATTGAAGGATTCTAAATTTAATAAAACTCCCAGAAGACTATATAATAAAAGAGACAACAAAACTTGTTATTGCTGCCAAGTATTAATTAATTTAATACGAGTATTTTTCTTTTACAAATTATTTCTATCTTAACAGTGTCGCCATTTAAGCATTTTCACTGCTAGATTTAACATTTATCTTTGGCTTAAAGCATTAAAATTTTAACAAAATTTGCTAAATGCTGTTCCAGCATAAAACGTTTGTAAACAAATTTTTATTTATTTCAATGTAACGATTTGCTCCTCTTTCGAGAATTTAATACAGCAAAAGATTCAATTAAAGGAAATATCTATTGAATGCGGAAAAGAAGTAAGAAATATTTGCACTGAATTTGTTAAAAACTCTTAACCCAGTTGAGTACTTGTTTCCGGAAAATATTTAGTTATTAAAAAATATTTCAATACTTTTTGTATCCAATACTTTAAATCCGATCAAACTACAAATAGGACATATTTTAGAATTATTCAGAATCAGTGGTCGTATATTGTAGAAGGACGTTTTACGCTTTTCTTTTCGCAAAGACTAATCTTAGGTAGAAGCGAAACGACTTCTGCTATCAAAAAGTGCCGATCTAAAAGACGATCGATCGTAATACTGCATATCGACCTCACCCATTTGCTACTTTATTTAATCTTAGTGAATTATAACTTGTTAGTAGAGTATTTTATACAATTTAAAATTGTAAATTAACAATTTTAATTTAATAAATAAATGACTTTTACTGACAATTTACAGTTGGGAATAAATTAAAATTGAAACAACACAAAACAATTTGAAAACGAACAATCGTCATATTTAGGTCATGAATTACGTATCTCATATTTCGACGCACCATCCAATAACTGGAATTATTAAATGATCAGTTATGATCGTTCCTAGAGGTTATAAACGATTGATATGTTACACCTGGCTTCGACAGATAGATGATATAACATTTCAATGTCCAAACCTCTTTCAGCGCAAGCGTACACGATGGTATTGAACACCGGACTATATAGTGGACCAAGTCCTATCAGTGACTAACAATTGGAACGTCAGAATTGGTTTTATTCACAGTTGGAGATTGTCTACTGCCAATTTGTTGTTCTTTAATGTTAATTTGAAATTTTTTATTCTTATATCAAATGATCGTGTCATCACGTTTAAAGATATCGTAAGTAAATTATTATAATCGCATGGTCTGTCTACACTATCGCACTTCAGTAAAATTGAAACCCTGATCAATGTTATAAAAGGGACTTAAACAAAAATCAAATCTCAATGATTTGCTAGTGAGGTCGATATGCAGTGGGTTTAATTAATTTTATTTCAGCTACAATTTAGATTCAAGTGATAATTCGTTATTCTAATTGAGTTTAACAAATAAAGTTTTGGCTAAAGCATCTGAAGACAAATTACATCTCAAATCGCTTAAAATGAAAACGCTGTTGCTTCGCTTACTTGCGTATCGGGCACATTACGTAAAATGTTAGCGAACCTATTTTGATGAAGGAGGATATACATATTTTGGGTATCATTTCTTAAACAAAAAATTAAAAACGAAAAAAAATCGTTATCTTTTAACCAAAAAAATTAAACTCAAATATAATAATTATTAATTGTTTTTTTTTCGGTTTAAATGGAAAATAAAAGTGTATTGCATAAAAAACCACTTTTAATCAATATCTTCGGTCCCTGATAATAATTATTTCTAAAAAAAATCGAGCGAAAAATGAATTAAAATTCAGTCAAAAATATAAATATCAAGATACTAGTTATATTATGATTTTTGTGCTGGTGGAAACTGAAAAAAGTATCCGCAACAGCTCGCTGTCGGCGGCAAACCAGTCGACTTGTTTATGTGTTCAATATCTGCTGCTGTTAAAATGCAACCCTGATATTATGAAACTAGTCTCAGCGTTTCGAAAATCTTCATTTCATTTTAATTAAATTAGAACGTCTTTCTGGATTTTAGTTTTCAATTTTAAAAATCCACTTTGGCGAAAATGTACTTTGACGAATGTATTTCGTAATGTCGTTACTACATAATTTAGCCCTTAATAGCTTTAATAAATGAAATGATCAATTGTACGAATTCGAGAGGGATTAAAATTTTAAATAGTGTATTGCCACACTTGATCATACCGTAAAGCAAATAAAATCTTTTGGTAAATACCAGAATGATTATAAGGATGAAGATATAGGTTAGTCCAATCATAATGCATAATGTTAATTGTGAGTTACGCCCGCAAGATTATAACGGTCAGAAATTGAGGATATGAACCTGGACGATATGTGGTACCAACAGGATGGTGCAACAATGGCTCTTTTGCACGAGAAAGTCAGTGGTCGTTATCTCACGTCGTGTCGATGTTAATTGGCCGTCACATTCATGTGATTTGGCACCGTTGGACTTCGTTCTTTGGAGATATTTATGAGAAAAAGTGTACGTCAATAAGCCAAAAACAATTCAAAAGCTAAAGGATGAGATATCTCGACACATTAGGTTTTTTTTTTGTTTTTTGTTTCACACATAATTGTCATTGATCCTTCTATCATAATAAAAAATATTAAGATAATTCTCTGAAAACTTTTTATTTTATTTACACAATTTAACAAATTTGTCGAAAAAATTTAATTTTTGTCAAATACAGAACGTTTTAGCATTCTGTTTTTGCCTATTTAAAGATAACTCTTCTGGCCGCGCTGCATCTTTTTTAGACAAATTTAAATGTGTTATAGAGTGAACGAAAAGTCAACACAACCGAATGTTTAACACGGATACTCTGAGAATAATTTCTTTCTAGAATTTTTATTCTTTGCCATACAACAATAAAACAACCAGCCATCAAAAAGGACCCTTAAGAGTGAAAAATAAAAAAAAAAAAACTCTTGCTAACGAAGAATAACTACTTGTTCTATGTGTGACTGGTTAAGACATGACGACTGGTGTTGATGTTACCCGCAAATAGCAAATAAAAACTACACAAAATACTTGTGAAACGAAAACAAAAAACAAATGAATATTTTTATATGCGAAGGACTATAATGAAAATGATATGATGGTTGGTTATCGCATGGGGTTTTTTTGTTCCACAAAACGAAAATCATAAAGTTGATGGTCTTTTCCAAAGCGACTACAAATGTATGAACCACAAATAAAACCACATTTTTCAACTTTTAAGTTTGTGAAAAATAGTAACCACAGGAGTTATCCTGTATCCTTCATGTGCGAGTACACACACACACACACACACCAAAATAATATAAAAATATATATTTTTTTTTCTTTTTTATATGAACAATGCCTTTCTTAAACATTTGGAATATATCATAGACACATTATACTAGAATACCACAAAGTTTGTAATCCCAGTTAATGATTAACGATGAGCACAATATTTCATATTTGCTGCATTAAGAAATACTTGCGTTTGCAGATGTTGTTATCTTATTTGTAATGAATGTAGAAAGGCAGAGGGAGGAAGGACCAGGAGTGCTGGGCCGATTTTTTATAGGAAATTAGTCAAAACGAAACTATTTATTGTCAACACCTATTAAATCGATTAATCAGATCGGATGACCCAATATGGTGTCATTATATTTGGAAGTTCTGAAGCTTCGAATGTTGAAGAGAATTAATTATTCAAAGGACAAAGAGTGGATATAAATGATGATGTTCGTCCAACGAACATTATGCTACACTTTCATGCCAAGAGCTTCCGATTTCTTAATATAAATATTTGCGTTTGTGTAAAGTTCAGAATAAACATCTCGTTAACCTCCATAAGTTTCTTTTCGCACTTTTTGGCCAACTTCGAACTACCAGCAATTTACACCGTTTTCAGTAATTACTGTTTTATTTTAAAGAAGAAAACCCATAATTACTTTTTAACAAAGAAACGATTTGGTCGAAAAATACAACAAAACTCCCAATGAAATGTATTTTTACTGCGAAATCTATACGAACATCCACTCGAATATCTATATGTATGTTTTCGGGCTACTCGTAGTTAATGATTTACAAGGTTACACTTTGCAGGGCTTAAATACAAAAACCCCAGCAAAGAGCCAAACCAAGAAAAACAACAATAGAATGGAAACTAAGAAAGTATGTTAATAAACACACATACATGTGTACTCGTATGCATGCATGTGTGTGTAGTAGTATATATTTTTATCAAAACATCCATTTGGCATTAAAAAAACACATTTTGAAAAATGTAATTCATTTAATTTTTGCGTACTAGCAATCCGTGGATGGCCCCAACTCATCCAATGCACTGTGTGCTGGAACTAGAAAAAAAGGTTACAGAAAGGGGAATGTGGTCTCGCACATTGAAACTGGCAAGAAAGGCTTCATGATGCAATTTATTCCCATACAACCAGTACGGCTAAGGAACGAGTTTTCCATGTGGTGTGTTGTGCGCTCCACGGGCCAAACCACCATGAACGTTTGAGTCCTGAGTGAGGAACGTCTGATACGTTCATGTTAGGAAAAAGTTCCCTAATTTCATTGGATCACTTTCCGTTGCGTGGGTACCCTACCGCCCTCTGTTGTATGCGGTCGAGAAGCTTTAAGATATAATTTGAAGCACCGACCCATATATTCCATTTAACTGTTCAAGGCTTCATAAACACTCTGCTCGAATTAGATTCATTTTCTTTTCCCTTTTTAAATTAAAGTAGAATTTAAATGTCACTTTTTACTTAATAGTTTGTTGTTGTTGTTGTTTAGTTGTTATTGAATCGCAGCAACAAAGAATGTTTATTGCATAAACCGGATGCAAAATAAAAATCTGCCTTAAATCGCTATATCCGTTTAACTGTTGTTAGTTTTTATGTCATTTGTAATGCTTCTCTGCCATTTTACATTTTCCCTCATCTATTGAAAATATTCTAGTTACAGTGGAAGTACAAAATATGTATGAACGTACGTGTGTATGTATATGTGCACGTTCTAGTTGGTAAGAGCAAAGTGTACCTGTAGTTGAAGGCTAAAAGGATTTCCCGAAAAAAGAATGCGACAATGCACTTTTTATGCAACTGCAGGTAACTTTTGCATAAAGATTATTATTTTTTTATTTGTCAGGAATTTGTATCAGTGAGAAAGAACAAACACAGAGATAAATTTGTACGGGATATTAAGAAGTCAGTTAACGGAGTAATAAATTATTTATTTCACAAAAATAAAAATTAAAACTATTCCACGGCCAAAAATCTTGAGCTACAGAAAACTGAAACTCGACAATATAAAAGAGAAATTTGAGATGTGTGCTTAAGTAATGTTTTCCTCTCAAGGATCGTATAAAATTAAGCTCTGCCTCACGCACTTGTGTTTGATTAAATAAATATAGTTCTTCGTAACACTCATTCAAATAAATTAATTTGGCTTATTTTTAAAAACCAACAACAAATATTATGTCCGGTTGGTTTAACGTCACATTAACATTGGCATTCATAGGGGAAAGCTTTCATTCGAATTTGCCAACAGTTCCTATAAAAGTCAAGACAAGAACCAAAAAAGCAAATTCAGAAACACGAAAACTTGGCGTAACTAAAGTGGTGTCTTTGGAAAACTTGTTTAGCTTCTAGAAAACTTTGAACAGGAAATAATATTAATTTCCCAATATAGCGCAATGTGCACAAACATGTTCATAGTGGTGGTACTTGAAGAAGGTATCCACCAGCGTTGCCAAATTAACTGTTTCATCTTATTTCAAAGCCTTTTTTTAATTAAATAAGATTTGAAGATTTTTTTTCTCTTCAACGAAGAAGTGAATTTTATTGTGGCGAGTGTGACCACGATACTCACATTTTGTTGTTATAATTAAAAAATCTAAAAATTGTAATTAATAAAAGGCGGCTTTTGGAATGTATTAAAAACTGACTGCCTGGAAACAACAAAATTTACTTTTAAAAATTCGACAATGTGGCGGCGGTTGAAGACGTTTGAAGAAATAAAAGTTTTTATTAATTTAATTACAATAATAAATACAAAGATAAATTGGCAGGCAAATACTAAGGCATTAACTTATTCGCTACCCGTTTTTTTTTCTTTTTCTTTAAATATACGAATTTTCTAATATTCGTTAAGGGTCAGGAGGATGAGACTTAATTTATTTTTTCTACTAGAGATATCTGAAACAGTCTAGCGTTGTTGTCGTAATACCATTTTGTGCAATATTTGCTGCCCATAATGTTTATTTTACAGTAAATTCGGTACAATCCAGATCGTTCTTATCCTGGCCAGTAACAACAACAATAATCCAAGTCACTTCCAATCAAAATCCGAGCGCCGCATGACAAATGTTTAAAATATTGTACTGATTTATTATTTATTTATTTATTATTCAAATAGCACATTAGCGTTGGTGTGACCAAATATTTCCTAGAAATTATTAATTGAATATTAAAAATGCAGGTTTAATTATATTATTAATTGCGGTTACTTTGTTATCGTTGGAAAGTATCAGCCTTTTATTATGTAAAGCAACATTTTATTAAACTTTTTAAATTTATACTGTGACGGATTACACTGAAAATGTTATTAGTTTCGATTAATCCACTAAACTCTTAATATGAAACCTACAAAGTCTAAAATTGAGCAAAAAGTTAGCAAGAGAAGAGTTTATTCTCAGATAACGACTTTTAATGATTAGAAAGGGATTAAAAGAAAACGTAAAATAAAAACCAAACATACAGAGGGAGAGAGTAGAGTCTTCAGTATGTGCTCATTTCAGAGTTTTCACTTGCAAAAATACTAATTAAAAATACCAACTTTCAACAAAAATATTCAATTTAACCACGTTTTGAAATTTTACAAAAAAAAACTAAATTTTACCACCACAAACGAAAAAACTTTATGAAATCGTCGAAATTTAACCAGAATATCGATATGACCAAAAAATCAAAATAAGTAAAATTTCACAACAAATAAGAAATCACGAAAAATCCTAAAATTAACCAACAAATATTCAAGACAAAAAAATATTTAATTTACCAACCGAAATTAAGCCAAGAGGTGAAAAAATATAAATTTTACTACAAATTGGAATTTCACAAAAAACATCAAATTTCCCCAGTGTCGAAAAATTTATTTAAAAAAATGGAAAATTGACAACAAAAGATCTTATTACAAGTCGAAAATTAACAAATAAAAAACTAAAATTCACCAATAAATTTCAACATCACGAAATAATTTCAAACTTGTTGGAATATACATTTTACGAAAAACCAAAAATTAATACAAAATTTCACCGAAAATCGATAAACCATCAAAATCGGAAAAACAGAATGTTACCAACCATCAACATTTCATTGCCTATTCTGGATACTGGATTTCAACACAATCTATTTTAAGATTTAAATTAAGATGCATTAAGCGATTTCAATGTATGTACCTACTTTTTTAATAAAGAGTTACATGGACTTATGTAGATGCATATATGAATTTGTTTGAAATAAAATTAAATCAACTCATGTCTGTATAGACACACTGTATTTCTACTGAATAAAACACGTAGTTGTATATAAAGAACATTTTATACATTTAAGCAAATAAGATTCGGCTCCCCTCTACAAGTGTCACCCCGTGCACGATGGTCCCCTTGCACCTCTCGGTATGCCACTGAATGTGTGGCGTATATATCGCACACTAAATCCAACACAGTAACCGTTATGCAAGCTTTTATTTCACTTGCATCGCTTACCTCGTCAATTTCAAAAATATTTTAGGTGTTTTGGTTTGTGACTGTTCTTGATTTAGTCTGCGATACGTATGTTAATATATCGAGGTATCGGCAATAAAAATATCGCCGATACCGATATATCGGTAACGGATGTAGTCCTGCTATCAACATCTACTTTTCTATTGTCTTTTATTATGATACTTTGGATTTGATACTTATATGGTGGCGGTTTCTTTGCTTTGTTATTGTCTTCACACAGTATTTAATTTCTGGAAATTCGTATGTACGTATGGATGTTATATCAGAAACAAGAGATCGAACTAGCAAATTATTTAAGTAATTTGGATTCAACGAAGAACACAGATTATAGCTTATGGAAAGCTGTGAGGCATATGAAAGATCATGTTGCCTACGAATCAACACTGAGAACAGAAAATAGTACCTGGGTCGCCTTATGATGCTCTTCACATCAAATGAGGCAAATATTTGTAACAGTAATCACCGTAATCAAATTTCGGTTGCCTGCAATCCAATTGGCAATTAAAAATATTGATATGACGAAATCGCCCGGCCCTAATCATATTACTGGATCTATAATAACCTACTGCCGCTCGCAGAATTAGAGTGTTCACATTTAACGCCATGTTCTGAATTGGTTTCTTTTCTTCCCCTTTAGAAAATATCTGAGATTGTAATGATCCAAAAACCAAAGACCAATTTGGCTTACTTCCAATTTTATCGAAGCCATTTGAGAAAATGATCTTAATTATACCTTAACGAGCGCCACATTATCCCGCAACAGCAGTTTGGATTTCGTGAATTGTTACTTTTATTCCTAGATATTTCTCAGACGTTTGATAAAGTTCAGCACGATGGGCTACTCTTCAAAATCACGCAAAACACTCACAAAATCCTGAAAAGCTGCCTAACTGAAAATTTGAAGTAAAATTAAAGGATCCATTATTGTCAATTCGTAGAGTTTAAATATCTGAAAAAATCACTTTATTATTTATATCCATTACTAGCTCTTTTATACTGAAATTCAAATCTGTATTTGATGAAAAAATTAAGGGTAAATAAGGTAGAATCTTCATTCGCACATCGCTGGTGAATCGGTACTATAATATGCACTTTTGACACCTTCAACTTTCAAACGCTTTATCAATGAGGGTTACCTACTATATGAAAGGTCCTCGTAACGTTTGTTTGCATTAGACCTGATTTGGGACTGATAAACTACCGTGCGTCTTAATTAAACTTCCGGGAAGTATGGAAAGTGCCAGAGCAAAAACCGATTGGTTTTGATACATAAAATTGGTACTTAAAAATACGTAGTGGCAGGACACACTTTTATTTATTTGTTTATTCGCAACAAACAATGCTTTTTGGCGATATATTGTGCCACAAATAGCAAAAATAAAGAACTAGTTAAGTATTTTTTCTTCATCGAAATAGTGCAACTTCAATTGCATAAGCCTTACGTCAAACGTTAAAGGTAAGAGAAGATCTTCCCTTTAGCTTACCGGTCAGTTTTAGCTTGAAGGACAGTAAAGTAATAACGAAAAATGAATTATCCGTCCGATAATATCGTAACTTTAACTATTGGAATGTTTTAAAAATTTGCTAAAACGTTTAAGTTAAACTTATGCGAGTCTGATGTGTTCTTACGCGTGTGTTAATGTTTGTATATATTGAGGCAATTTATATAAAATCACACAAGAACACATTTGTTTTTCAACATTCACTAAACATGTCATTTGTGTATAATTCTGTTATAACAAATACGTGTAAGTAGACTACAAAGGAGAGTAATGAAGTTCTTATTAAGGAGGACAAAAAAGATAAGAAAATGAGGGGACGCAAACACAACATAAAATACATTTGTATGTACGTTCTTCCCAATGGCAGTCATACATTAAAGTAAAGGGTGTTTTTTTAATATACGGATACGGCTATGTACGAAATAACAGATCGGGAGGGCGATCTTCACGGCTTGAAGACGTAAAATCACTAGGTCAAGTAGGTTAATTCTTACAGGAACAAATCAAAGAATACGCGAGCATAAAATTACTTTGGCAGTAATTTAATTGTTTCACAAGCTGTTTCTTACGTCGTACTGTCTTGTACAATTATCTCTTCACCCAACTCTATTGTATGCAGTCATTACGCTGTTATTTTTCATTTTTTTTTTTTTTTTGCATTCGGGATGATCAATTGAGCGTCTTGATAGTGGGCGACCAGTGTGTTTATTGTCGCGATACAGTTTCGCAAAAATTTTCAATTACTCTCTTAAGTGCTTTTCCCACTATTATATCGAATAAAATGATTAAAAATTCGAGTAAATTGAGAAAGTATTATAGTTTGAAAGCATTACATAAACAGACTGTAAAAAAAAACCCCCTGAGACTTTTTCTTCATTTTACCAGAGTTGAATTTTTACATCAGCAAATGGTAAAAGCAGCTGTCGAACATATGAACAAGTCGACAGCTTCTCCGCTGACCGCGAGCTGTCGCCGATAATTTTGTTCAGCTTTCACCGGCACAAAAACGCCCGCTATAATATCAATGTATTTTCGTCACTCTAGTGCTTAAAAATTTGGTACTTTTTTACGACTTCATTTTGAAACTTTTCTACAAAAAAAAATCTATCAAAAACCTAACGCTACACAGCTGAAATCGCTCAGCCATGAACGAAGTAAATAAACACAAATTTTTCATTTTATTTCAAGTGAAGACACACATTGTAATAGGAATATTTTACTTTAGAAGGTCAGACCGATTATCATTAGTTTTCTGTCTGCAAATCTCTAACGAAAATTTAAACACTTGTAGAATAGTGTGAAAGGGACTTTAACAGTTGATGAAATTAGAATGTTTTTCTTGTTGACTACACTTTACTTCACAAATGACGGAAAATTAAAATCATGCGCGAATTTGGCGATACCCTTTATAAGCAACAGTGGTTAAACGCTCAAATCAAACAACAAACAACCATTGAAGCGACAAAAACATTGTCAAGGGACATTTTTATTTTCTATATACATATGCACACATACGTAGCTGTTAAGATTTTCTTTTCTTTTATGTGTGTGTGCGTGTATGTGTGTGTGTGTGTGTGTGTGTGTGTGTGTGTGTGTGTGTGTGTGTGGTTAAGTTCTTAAATTTCAATATTTAGGGACATACTGTAGTATGCCTGACAACAAGTGTTTGTTGTTACACACTCATACTATGCCTGAGCATGAAAAAAGAGGACGTTTGAATTTAAAGTTTTCAAAAATTTAATTTACTTAAAAATCGAAAGTGGTTACACGATTTTGATATGTAAAAACGGGAAGTGAAATTCCGAAGCCAAATTACATCCAAATTATATAAACACTATTTTAATATCGCTCAATATTTCGGAGGTGTTCAGATTAATAAAGAGAATTTTCGCCTTCTTCTTGTTTTATTCAATAGTTCAAACAAGATTCAACCAGACATGCGCAAAGTGTTTGGGGTACCCACAAGTTAAATAAATCATATTTATTAAAACAAACTTAAGTTAAATATGTTTATTCGTTTAAATAGTTTGTTTGGTAATAAAACAATTTCTCAATTTTTATTAACACAAAAAAACAAAAACTTATTTCAACAAAATCTATCATCAAATCGTGAGTGCAGGTATCTCATTGCTTGCGTTACATTATAGTGATTAATATTTTATCCTTATCAAATATGTTTTGGCCAATTCAACGAATAGTCCTACCAATAAGTCCGAATTTTGTTTTGTCTACTGTGATGTTCACGATGTGATTCCCATACACGCCAAATATAAGCTCTCTTCATATTCTCGTTTCAAATAAAGCTAAATTGTTCCATGGACTTAAAATGTTGATAAAAGCGTTCGCCATCCTCGCCGCTCTAAGATTGTGCGTGTCTTTTAAGCAAAAAGAAACTTAAGAGTAAAGATTTCGTACGATACTACCTGCATTGTCAATTGTTGAAAGTTTTTTTCAACATTTCTGATGATATACTTCTGCCAGCTGATAAAGTTTTTAAAATGTCACTAATTTACTCAATTAAAATAGTCATTTAAGAAGACATTAAATTATTTTTAGTTGAAAAATTATCTTGCTAATTCTTTTTGAATTCTTTTATTCGAAAATTGCAATTTAATCATTGGGGGCTACATAGACCAGAATGAGATCCCTAGAATTGTTTTTATTATTGTATATAAGTAATAGTATTGCCTAGTTGACAGGATCTGTATCATTCATTTTTCCAAACGTACCACCGCTGTCAACTTTTATTATTGTAATATCACAAAGTTTGCCTTTCGTAACTTATAAGTTTATAAAAATTAACCAGTTGTTTTGTTTATGTGAAAGTTTTTGTCAGCAGATCCGCAAATGCACGCTACGAATTCTACCACACACTTGCTTGCGATTATACTTATGTACATATACTCGTACATATGTAGTTATTAAATCCTTCTTGTTTTTCTTTTTCAAACTTTTAGTTGTACAATAAAATTAATTAACCTCTTTCCATGTCTGTTTTAAGGGCCAGTACATTTTCTTTGCGTTAATTGAAAAAAAAAACAAAAACAAAACAAAGAAACAAAAACAACTCTTGACTTTTGCAGCCAGCAAATAAAAATTAAATACCGTAATTTTTAATGAATGCAATAAAACAGGAAGAAAAGCCAACATAAAAAATGAATGTTAACACGGAGTAAATGGGTATAAATAAATGAGCCAACGAAACTTGCGATGACGAGCCGCAATAAACGTTATTTTTTTCGTTTTAAAACAAAACAAAGGAATGAAAGCACTTCAAGAGATTTTTCCATGCATCATAATACAAGCAAATGAACAAGCATACATACATATAAATGCACGTGTGTGTGAAGCAAGGAATGCTGAATAAACCAGCGTTCATAGAAACAGTCTTACTCATACATATGTACCTTGTACTAAACGGGTTTTCAATAACGGCGGGCTGATGTTGAGAGATTTCGGCGGTCATGTTGTTTTCGCGCTGCTGTCAAATCTGTTGTATATTATTTAGTGACTATTGCTCAGTCATCATGGCAAGTTAGAGTGTTGAGCATAAATTCTAATAATGCCAACATTGCGCGGTGACCCTTCGAAGTCGGGTCTAGATAGAAGATTTGTCGGCCAAATTTGTGGAATGACTAGACCGGTGTGGTAAACAATTAGCCACCGCATAATAGAACATTTGACTAATACTCGAAATCACTAGTTCGAATGCGGTGTGTGATGCTATCCACAATACCTACTTCGTTTGAGTGTCGTAAGCGATTGAACTTTTAATCAACAAAAATTTGATTTTTGCAGTCCTCTAACACACAGCTTATTTTACTCATGTATGTATGTATGTATGTATGTATGTATGTATGTTGAAATGCAAGAATAGTAAAAGAGCTTCACACACCTCTTGTTTTTTGTTTTTTTTTTCCTTTAATACTTATGTACATATATGCAGAAGTAGTATAACTTTAAATTTAAAATATCATTTACCACATTTTGATTTAGTAAAATACACAGAAAATAACTTTTTTCATTTGGCCTATAAAATACACCATACATACTTACATAACGTAATCTTCGATTAATCGATTAAGTACGAAATTGTTAGCCCTAAAAATATACTATATTTAATTCTTCCTGATAACAAAGCTATTAATTATCAGTTTGCAAGAACATTTCGTTAAAATGTGTGCGAACAATATTTTTCTTTTGCTTTTCTATTTATTTGGTTACAACTGTTAATCTTGGAATTCACTTCTGATGTAACGAAATAACTTGATTTTATGAAATTGTTTAAACAATAAAGAGAGCCATTAGACATGCTGCACAATTTTCATCCGTATCCTCTCGCAATGTCGAACAATTTCTTATTACGTTTACACTATTCCACTTGTAGTATTTTACAAAAAAAAAAATAAAAAATCACAAATCGTATTACTTGCGCGACAATGTAAAACGGGCTTAAACGACATAGAGAAAAAGAAAATCAGCATTCCAAACAGAGGAGAAAACTGAACATGTTGTGTTAATTTTTTTTTCATTATTTACAGCTCCCACGTACATTGTGTATTATTTGGGACAACAAACAGTTTGTTATGTAGATTAAATAATTAATATAACAATTCTGAAAATTCATGGAAACAAAAAACGGAAGACTCAAAAAATCATTAACTGCGTTCATATTAAATCGATGAAAAAAAAAAAAATAAGTTATAAAAATTTTTAAATCGAAACTTTTATCAAAAGCCTTTTCTCTCATGTTTAACCATAAAATGGCCTACAACATTCCAATGTTGTATAATATATAGTGTATATATACATACATACATGTACACACTTAGAAATATTTTTAATATTTAAAAAATTACGAAATGGGTTTTTAGAAAAAATTCATAAGTGTAAAAATACCCGAAATGCACTAAGTTGGCATATGCAGAACTAAGGCGACAATTTTTCACAAAGTGCAATTACCGAGGCAACTTACATGTTGGTTCTTGCTCTTTGTTGACGAAGCCAGGCTGGCATTTCAACAATACAATAAAAAACAATACAATAAAATATTACGGCATTTAAATTATCGGCGATAATATAACTTACTTGCCGATATATTTTTCACATCTCTAACTCGGAGAAAGAAATTTAATCCTGATTTGATTTTCCGATAATCGATATTTTGAAAGTTTCCGTTATTCCTTTTGAAAATGTAGATTCGAGACAAACTGGTTTCGACAGCTTCAGTGTCATTTTTTGTTTTGGCTAGTTCGTGTTAATGCGTTGGTGTTTTGATTGTTTGGCAAATAGCAATCTGTCACGTGTGGGGCGGTAACAGGTGGAATTGATGTTTGCCGGTAGCAAAGTTATGGGCAGAGTTTTTATGGTATTTTTAAGGGGTTGGAAGAAGACAGGCATAATTTAATAATCACCAACCCCGACACCTGCATACGAGTTTTATCTGCCACCTGCTCACACGTTGCATCGTGACAAACAATAAAACACCTGCTACCAGTGGATCCTGAAAAAAATTTTTCCTTTTTCTATTTTTGCTCTATCTTGGTTTGATCTCACGAAAATTTTAAATTTTTCGTATCATAACTTCACACCAAGAAACGGCCAGTTTTAACGTTGATCAAGTTCCAACAAAGCCAAACGCGTAGCTGCAGCCAATGGGAAGTCGGCTTGAGTCAGTCGCCTATTTGCTTCTAGTTATTCCACAACAATAAGAGCCACTTTTTATATAACAACGAAAACTTTTTCAAAATCTAATTATGACGGACCAAATATGTGAATTGTTTTATCACATTCACTAAAATTAATTTTAAGTCCAAAAGCTTTCAATATTAACTTTCTACACTGATTGCTTCGTTAAAGGTTAGGAAAAATCTTTTTTTTTTTTAATTCAACACAAAGTAATCAATTAACGCTTACGTCTTTAGAATCCTCCCAATATCTCACAACTTATTTAACAATTAAATATTGAATGTAAATTTGAATAATTCCTTCTGCGCAAACAGTTTACAATTTATTCGATTAATTCTATTTGGTTTCCCGATTTTCTTTCAAAATTCAAAATTAAATTTTACCTTGAGTAGCTGATTTTTACTATAACATTCATTTCATTTAGAATAGAAATATTAATAACAATTTTCTATGTATTCCTTTGGTAAAAGCCTCTTAAGGGACCTGCTAAGACTATCTGTCACAAACATGTTTGCGTAAATGTTGTCAAGAAATTCTAAAAAGAGATTTTAGCGCCACATTCCTTTTGATGAAAAAAAGCTTCAGTTGTAAGCAAAGTAGAGTGAGTTCATGCACATTTATGTATCTTTTAAACGTTAAACATAGAAGATGTTGTAGTTTAGTCGACTTGATGATTGTTTCGTTTAACTCATGCGTAAAAGTACAACTATTCTCTTGAGTCTATTTTATGAAAATTGCTTAAATAACTTCTAAGTTTTTCTAAATAATAATACACGGCAAGTAAGAAATTATTCTGCAGTTGTATGAATATTCAAACAACACATACCTACACACCTGCAGGCCGTTTAAGTAGTCATGCATGTGTTTAAATTAATCAATGTCATGGTTGAACTTTTTATCTCTTACCGAAAATATTTTGTAAAAGCTAGTCCGTAGTATTCTACACGTCAATAATTACCCTCGCATTTGGACTGATCAACACATTTAATGTATTCGTATAACTTACAGCACTTACTTACATATGTACCTGCCTTCATAGGCCTAACAATAGGAGATTTTATAGTAAAATAGTTGTCGAGTCTCCACATGGTCTACCTCGGCAGTCCTTGGAAATGATGACCGATCCAAAGATTGGAGAAACCAAACACTACACGTGATCCATGGAATATTATAACTGATGGTGAGCAAATCTGCAATCTGGAGTTGGATGCTTAGGTTATTATTATAAAAAACTCTTACAAAAAAATCTAAAACTACGTACTAGTAACATAAAGGCCCCCAGAATATTGCATATGTTTATGGAGTCCAGCTGCTTTATTATCCTCCAAGATTACTTAAGTCACCATATATGGGAATATATGGGACATACTGGAACAACTTGTGCGAAAATATAACATAAGGTACGTTCTTCTAAAACTCGACTTGGGCCGAAAATGCGACCGCCATTACTGAGGATTTTGTGACATCAACGTCACATGTTTAAACTTTTAGCACTTTTGTTCGAAAAGTAAAGATTTTACTCAATCTTAAAACGATGGCTTATTACTTACAATTCTAGTTGTTACGCAGCACAAGAAACAAACATTTTTGGTAACGTTATGTAAAATTATTGAAGTGTAAAGGAAACAAATATTCTTCAAGCATTTCTTTACGTGTGTATAAAGTGTTGATCATTAATGAAACAGTGGTTAAAGGTACGATCAGGCTAGGCAAATAGTTGATAATATAAACGTAACCACTATTTTTTTTTTGTTTATCCAATAGTTATGTAAAGTCATGTGTTCCATATATGAGTATGTAAAACAAAATTAGATTTGTTAATAAAATTAAGTTGGTATATTTTCCATTCTGTTCAGTAGAATCGTTTATGCTTCTAAAACAAAATCATGCACATAGTATAAAGTGGTTTCGCCTATTCAACTGTATAAATTTTTGCGTTGAATTGTGCAGCCAAATTGAAAAAAAAAATGATTTTGAAAGTAATTTAAAATGTTTAACACAATGAATGAAAACAATAGTTCAGTTTTTGAAATACTTAAGGAGTTTTCTTATTTTGTCACTGAAAAAGAATCGCAAAATTTAGATTCGGAATTACGATAGATTTTCTAATGGGCGAAACAATATTTCTGAAATAAAACAGTATCGATTTATTGAAAAATTTTTTCATATTTTATTTTTAATTTAAAGATTTTGTAATATAATTTAATTCCTAATTATGTTACACAAATATCGACTATAGAGAATAAAATTGTGCTGGAAAATTTTATGAAAGACCTTAGTGTGAAATAAATTAGTTAAATAAGATTAAAATGTTGAAAAACTGTAATAATTTTTCGACTAATTTAGATTTGTGATGAATTTTGGTAAATTTTAAAATTAGAGTGAACTTCAGTTTTTTGTTTTTTTTTTTTTTGTTTCGGTAAAATTTATTATTTTTATGGTATTAAAATTTGTTGGTGAGTTTTTTTAACTTTTTACTGAATTTTCCATTTGTGATGATATTTCTTTTTCTTTTTTTTTTTGATATAGTTGTTTAACATATATGTTTTTAAAATTCCGTAAATTTTCGGCTTTTTGGTGAAATTTCAATATTTGGTGAATTTGTTTTTTCCATATTTTTGGGATTTTTATTAAATATTGATTTTTTCTGCAATGTTTTTTCGATTTTGTCGTGAATTTAAAATTTTGGCAAAAGTTTCAAATTTTTTACAACTTTTTGCGAAATTTCAGTGTTTTTTTTTTAATTTTTAATTCAGTTCAACATTTTAGACCGTAAGTTATCTGAGAGCCGCGGGTGAGAATTTCTGTATGGGGACTTCATAGCTAATTTTCAGCATATGGGAATTCCATGGGCTTGTGAGTAAGCGTTTCCCCGCAAGAGTAAAGTTACCAAAAAAAAATCACAGAATTATGGATTTTGGCTCATATCTCGGGAACTTGTGAACCGATGTTGCTAGAAATTCGCCCAACGCTCTTAAAGCAGACTTCATAACGTAAAATTTCTTTCAAAACTTGTATGGCCAAATTGTATTGGTAGCAATACGGAAGCTGAAATATCCCCATTAGGTGATACAAACATTGCGAAAATTACTGTGAGAAAAATACTGGAAATAAATTTTTGTTTTCACTTTAATTTTTATTTTATTTAAACTACCTGTTAAAAAAAATTACAATAAGTATTAAAATCTTCTCTCTAGAATATTATTTGTTAATTATTACCAATGTAATAACTATTTTACTATATTCAAATCTTAATAAACTATCTACTATTCGGTGGGGAGAGCCCTCTCGCCAGGCTCCTCGTTTTTCAGTCTCTGGTGCCCATGAAAATCTTCTATATCGCTCTTGATATTTTCATTTATTATATATCAAGAGGCGCAGATGTGTGATGTATAAGCAGTACCCCTCAGCTGAATGGCATATGTCCACACTGACTTTATAATGGATTTGTATAAAAGCACTTTGCAATCCAAAGAGTCGCTGAAGTGTTCTAAGTTTTCAAAACGTTTGGATCATTATTAACGCTTATAAATGAAGTGTCGTCTGCAAACGTTGATGTATGTATATGAGCTTGTTCGTACATCCGCAGTATAGATGATATAATATATAATAGCGGCCCTAGTATTTTACCTTGAGGGCTCTTGCACAGATTCTGCTATCTTTAGAAAACTGATCTTTTGACCTTTAGTCCTTCTATCAGTCAAATCGCTCTTAAGAAGCTTGTGGGAGTTTTCAGGACGAACTAGAGTCAATAAACAGTATTGCTTACTTCCAAATGCTGATCTAATAACGATGATAATTCTGTAAACTTGCGCAATAGTAAAAAGGCTCGCACGAAAACCAAACTGATGGTCCGTTTCGATGATTATGATAAAAAGTTAAACCGGATACGAATAATTTTTCAAATAACTTTGACAAAATTGAGAGTATGCTAATGGGCCTGTATGACATAATATAGCTTGTGTCTTTTCCTGCTTTTGCAGACATTTTCCAAGAGCATAGAAGAAGCCAACGCCCAAAATGGCATTAAGTAGATTCGTATGGCTGAATTAGGTAAGATTATTATCATTGATCCTGTAATACGATCAGGTCCGGGTAATTTTCTCATATCTATATTTGTAATTGTCGATTTTAATGAAGATAGCCGAAATTTAATAGGATCATTTACAGTATCACTAATATTCGGAATAGTGAAAATATTCATGTCATGTGGTGTGAAAACCTTTTCCACGTGATTTGCGAATGCATTTACCTTTTCAATAGAGTTTTTGGTTCAAGTGCAGTTTTCAAGTCTTAGTGGAGATTCGTAAGCAATAGAACATTTTAAGCGCCTTACTGCTTTCCACAGACTATATATACAGGGAGCACGCACAAGTGACTGCAATTTTAAAGTCAGTACGATTTATAGTAGTCGCTTAAAAAAAATCTACTATGTCGGGAGCGCCCCTTAGCGTTCCAGAAGCATATTTTCGACTTGTTTATTTTTTACTTAGCAAAACTTGCGGAAGTATGTTTTGGGTTCGAATCATTTCCTGCTTAGTTGTCATAAAATTGAATTATTCGTAACATAATAGGTATCTCTGCATCCTCTTTAAAGACGTGGGCATATGAATATTTTTGTATGAGTTAGAACGTCGTGCTTCACGATTATCATTACGTAATTGTGCATAATTTTTCAGTGCTTGGGCATACGAATAGTTTGATTTAGTATGTGCCTGCGTACTAGTAATAGAACCAGCTTGAAGGATGGGAAATTGGGAAGCCTTTTATAGTTAAAATTTTCGTTTTGTTTAGGAATTTTTCACATGTTGAAATACTTTAAATTCCTTATAATTTGCAGTGTAGTTTTCACCACAGTTGCTACATTGTCTGACCTAGGAGTTGTTTTTGAAGAAGTGTATTTCAAAGTTCGGTGAACGTCGCCGCAAACTACGTTTAGTGATGGTAACTTGCAGTTAGTGCACCGACCATTACGTTTCAGTGCTCTTCTACAGTTATTCTTCTGCTGAGGAAGTATCGTAAGTTGTAGGTAGGGTGTACGGAGTTTTTAGATTTTAGCTGAGTGACACTAAATACGATCTCAACCAGATGCATTGGTTGAGGAACTTTATTCTTGTTTAGCATACTGTACACTGACCTTACACTGTAACCTCCCGGTTCTATGGGACTTTTCATTTCCTCAGTAGGAACAAAATTGTCCATGCCCTTTATGACAATTATTAAACCTTTAGCACTTTTTATTTGGTAGGTTTGTAGGTCTTGTGCTTTGCGTCAAGTCGATTTGCGATGAACCGATAATTTTTTCTGTATGGGCTAGGATGTTTGTCTCTTGAATTCGTCCTCTTCGTATGGCGGCAACATAAAAGTTTTCCTTACCTACAATCTGGGACAACACGTTTACAATCGCATTTTATGTTTGCTTACACAAGTAAATCGGTGGAGGCTTTTGTTCCCTGACAGCGAGTTTAGATTCCACATTACTGGTATTGCAGCTATTTGAGAACTTTTGTATTGTTTTAAGGTGCGCTGGGAAGACTTAGGACTAGGTGCAAAGCTGTTCGCACTTTTTGTTTCGTTTTTTGGTTGCACTATTTTTGGTATAGCACCTGTTTCGTTTTTTTTTTTTTTGTTGAACTTTAAATTTTCGGGTGTTGTTACCTGTGAAGGTATATCTAGTAATGAGCGCGTTCAGTCAATTGACCTGGCGGTTATAAAACACTATTTATTATCTTTTCTTCTATTACTTAAAATATTCATAGCATGATTTTTAACTTCTTATGACGCTATTACTATTTTTAAAACCGAATTCGCAAAAAGGACGACTGACGATTTTTTTCTAGCAGAACCCTTGGCATTTTGACGATTTGTTATCATCACTGCTTTTTCTCAAATGAATTCATTCTGAATGAAAACAACTAAGAGAGCTATATTCGGCTGTTTCGAATCTTATATATCCTTTACAAAAGTATGAACTACTAAAAATGTAAAAAAGATTTTCCCGGTGCAAAAGACTGTTTGAGATATTTCATTTTGGCCTCCAGTTTTAGTCGTATTATTTTTCATTCAAATTCTCCTTTCGATTTAATAAAAGCATTTTCGATCGATATGTTTTTCTCTTCTCTGAATGCTGTGAATTTTAGATAATAGTCGAATTGGGTTTATAGTCAAATTTTATTATTTGATAAAACTTAGAGTTTTCAGTGCATTTTAGCCTTTGAGTTTCAAAATATAGTGAAGTTTGTTTTTGGTTACTTGTTTCTTTCTGTAAATTCCGTTTTTTGTCTCTTTGAACTTGTGGAACATCGGTTAACAAAACCATTTTCATAAAATATTTCGACGTTTTCCATAAAATATTGATTTTTTGCAAATTTTTTGTGAAATTTAAATTTAGTTTTGATGTTAAAATTCCAGTTTTATAATTTTGTAGTTGATGATAGAGTTAGAGATTTTTTATATAACTGTCTAAAATATATTCTGATTTAAAGTTTTCATAAAATTTTAATTTTTCTGTCATTTGATTTTGGTGATTTGAAAAGTGTTGGTTGAATTTTCCAATTTTTGTGAATTCACCAACTATAGTAAAATTTCGTTTTTGTTCAGATTAATAGAGATCGTTTATAAAAATTATAATTTTCATGATTTTAAAATAATTTGGTGAATTTGTAATTTTTTTTTTTTTTGGAATTCACTATTTGTGGTGGATTTTTGATTTGTTCAGGAAGCCAGTTAATCATATACCAGCTAAATGTTAATCTGTGATCGATGCTTTTGCGACGTTTTGATCACGATAAGCTGGATGTAGCCCTGTTACAGGATCCCTGGATTGCCTTAGGCAATATCAGGGGCCTGTCTCCGGACTGGCTAGCATAAGGCTTAGAATTACGGGCAGACACTTGTTAAATGTGAATGCCATAGTGGATGTAAGCCTTTAATGCTAGCAATTACAATAGACTCCGTGAGGAGGAGAAGTGTCGACAATTACCAGCCGAATGTCTGAAATCGCTAGAGTCAAAAGTAAAGGCTAGGGTTAGTAACAGTCGTGAATTACAAATCGGTTTACTGAAATCAATTTGAGCAGCGAAGGGGGTCGATAAGGGACCAAAAATGTCTGCTTCGATATCCCCCCTACATTAATAAGTTAAAATTTCGATGTTTCTCATAAAATATTGGTTTTTTATAATTTTTTGGCTTTACGGCGAAACTACAAAATTGTGGTAATACTTTAATTTTTGTGGTGAATATTGATTTGTTTTGATATTTTTTAGTAAAATTTCGGTTTAGTATTGACTTTTGATTTTTGGTGCAGTTTCGGTTTTTTTAATTTTGATTTTTTGGAAAATTATATACGAGCGCGGATCAATAAGTCCGTTACTTTTCGAACTTCCCTCGTAGTTATATGAATTGCAACACTGTTCCCATCAAGTACCACCTGCTAATAGGCTACTGTCAAATAAAGAAATGGCTCGGTGAAAAGCGATTTAGGGATACGAAAACTGGAGAAACGTTGGACTAAGTGAATTGAGTTAAAAGGATTTTATGTTGAAAAATAGATTTTTGTTTTGCAAAAAAAAACTGTGTTTCATTCAAAAAGTCACGGACTTATTGATCCGCCTTCGTATCATAGTTTTCGAAAAAATCAAAATTAAAAAAAAAAAATATAGTAGTTTTAAACTACATTCTTGATTGAAAAAACATTAAATTGAAGTTAATTTTTATGTGGCGGTTTTTTGTATAATTTTTTTCGAAACTTTTCACAATTTTTTATCTCCAAATTTTGACGACTTTTGAAACGAAAATTATCGAACGCACCTCATTGTGGAAAAGTTATCTTTGTGAAACCATGTACTATCTTTTCAAACACATCCATACATACACACATATATTGAAATGAATTTACCATTTCGGTTCAGCGTTGAAAAATATTAAGAAGCATGTGCGGTTATATTAAGACAACTGGAACAATATATTCCCCGCTTCTATATTTCGAACAGGAATGGTATGTACATATGCACAAGGGTGGAAGGGCAAGTAAGTAAATAAATTAAATATAAACGAGTACTTAGATAAGATTCCAAAAAGATATTATGATAAAAATATCTTATTGAGCGTGTACACAAACCCGTGATGGAAAATTGAAAAATTGAAACGATACAACCAAAAAAATACTTTTTCAACATTTTCATACACTTTATAACACATATAGTTTTTGTTACTTAGCAGGCAATATATTTTGATATTTTATTAATAGAACTAAAATTGTACAAGCAGGGTCTAACATATTGGATTGAACTCAAACGCATATCAAATATATTTTGAAAGTATCAAAAATATTTCGATCGATATTTATGTCCAATTCTATTGAAATTTCCATCAATTTATATACAAATTTCGATCGATAATAAACGTGCAAGAAAAATCGCTGTTACTAATACGATACTGGAAAAAAAATTTGTATACGCTATGTGTGTCATCAGCATTGTTGAGTTGTGTAGTTCATAAGCGAACTAGTTCAATTAAAACGATCACACAACTGAAAGCAACCCTGATGTTTCCTTTTCGTTTATGCCCTCTAGTTATAGTTCAGAAATAAACGTTTCAGTAGTGTGTTGTTCATGCTTCGTCTTTGCATATTGATTATTACATACGATTTTGGTTTAATATACGAGGGCGGATCAATAAGTCCGTGACTTTTTGAATGAAACACAGTTTTTTTGCAAAACAAAAATTTATTTTTCAACATAAAATCCTTTTAACTTAATTCACTTAGTCCAACATTTCTCCAGTTTTTGTATCCCTTCCATAAAATAGGATTTTTAGAGGTCCTTAAAATTGGCATTTGATTGGTCAATAATTTCATCGTTGGAGCTAAATCTCTTATCACCGAGCCCTTTTTTTAGGTTTGGAAGTAGGAAAAAGTCACTAGGGGCTAAATCCGAAGAATATGGCGGATTATTCGTAGATATTCGTAGCCCAATTCATATTCGCCTTAAATGGTTTTTCCCTTTTGAAGGCAATCGTTGTGGATTATCCCGCGTGCATCCAAAAAAACTGTTGCCATCACCTTATTGGCCGACAAACTTACCTTGGCCTTCTTCGGAGCAGGTTCACCCGGAGAAACCCATTGTTTAGACTGCTGCTTGGTCTCCGGAGTACAACAGTTAAAATACGCCGCAAAAACTCATCCTTTGAAATTGTCACACGTTTACGTTTATGGTCAATTGAGAGCAAACGCGGCACCCATCTTGCAGACAACTTTCTTAAACCCAGCTGATCATTTAAAATCGAAACCGCACTGCCATATGAAATGCATATGGCATCAACAATGTCACGCACTTTTACTCTTCGATCGGCCAACACCATATCGTGGATTTTTCGACATTTTCGGGTGTACTGACCTCAATTGGCCGTCTAGAAAGTTCAGCGTCATTTGTACGTGTACGACCACAACGAAAGTCAGTAAACCACTTTTTAGCCATTGAGATCGATGGTACAGAGTTACCATAGTATTTATCGAGCTGTTTCTTGTTTTGATTGTATTAATAATGTTTAATGAGCACTCGAAATTCACTTTTTTCATTTTTAGACACGAGGTTGTATGTTTTGAACAGCTGTTAAACGCAAATGACGACACTTGCTCAAAATTTGACAGTAGTCTATTAACTCGTGGTACTTGATGGAAACAGTGTTGCATTTCATATAACTACGAGGGAAGTTCGAAAAGTCACGGACTTATTGATCCGCCCTCGTAGACATCTCACTTTTTCAGTTGATTTCTGTGTACTTTTTTATTTTATCTTGTAAAATTAATTATGTAATATTTTTCTCTTTTCGATGTATCTCTTCTACAAGCAGCTCGGCTAAAGAGCAGCTTAAGAACAATTATACTTAACCACGGGCTACTGACGAAAATACTCTACTGAACTATTAAACTAACTACGCGAACTAATTCTGTCGATGAGCTGAACTAAAAAGAGTTAATAAACCGAACACTATAGCATTCGTTGTGTCTTTTAACTAAATAGTGTGCATTGTGTCTATTGATAAAAGCATAAAATTAGCCTGAAATTTGTTCAAGTAAGCATACAGCCATAGGAAGGAAGCTTTACGAATTTAACGAACTTTTTGGAGAACACAATACATGTATAAATATGTATATGTGCATAAATACTCCTTTCTATAAATGATTTCTCTCACAAGGTTATTTAAATCATGTGTGTATGTGTATTTATTTCTGAAAACAAACCTATCGGTGGTCGGATGTTGACACGCGAACACAAAAATATGTTATATGACGTAAAATAAATTTTAAAAAGTATTTAAAACTTTAATTCGTATCAAGTGCGATATGTTCACAATTTGTATTTAGTGGTGTTATGTGATATTAATTAATTTATTTATTCTTGATTTGATAGTCCGACAGGGTGTTTTGATGTAGAATTTTGGAACGAATTTCCGTCATCCCTTGTCAAGTTTCGTTTGGAGACAAACCGGTTTTGGCTATGTGCCATCTAGAGTGCCATTTTTTCGCTCTAACATCAAAAATTCTAATTTATTTATAGTTAAACTTGAACAAGATTGTCAACACTCTTCAAGGTTTGTGCAAATGAATTGTCAAACAACTTTCGACAGTTCAGTTGCGACAGTGGAAAGTACATAACCGAATAAAACTTTAAAATTTTTACGAACACAAAAAGAAGCAATAATTCCTTTCAAAATTATTAATAAAATCATTTCTGGCTTATTAGAACGTATGAAATGATGTTCAAATTTTAAAGTTATTTTTTCCACAGTTTTAGCACCAATGATGAGGAACATTTTTTCCCCAGTTCGAAGCAACTTTTTTTTATTTACGATCAATCGTGAACAAATGTTACTGCTTGTATTTACTTGACTAATCACCGACCTTTATGCTAATAAAGAAATAAAATATTGGTTTGCATATACAACGCCACCTATTATTAATTGCATTAAAGCTTGCACAACTTACCAAATGTAAAACTGTGTTCACAACTTCCCGATTAGTGACTTGACCAACTTCAATGAGTCCAATAAGTACAGCAAATTTTAGATTATCAGCAGTAGTCATTCTCACGATTTCATCCGGCCGTTTAACTTCAGCAAATTGCGAACGAATTAAGTCCGCCATGATCAATGATTTGTCCTATTTACACAACACAAATTAATTTTTTTTACTTTAGATGGATGTAAGATGGATCTTAATTCATTTTTCAATATTTAGCTGATTGCATTTGGTAAGTAATGATGTATAACTTTTGAATTGAAATGGGCAATAAAACACTTAATATTCTCTAAAACCCGCACCTACGTTTATTTTTCATTGTTTGTATTTAGAGACCACAATCACTTAATTATTTAGAATATTGTTTTTTCTTTTCATTTTAAATATCTATTTGTTATTTTTGTTTTGTTTCAGTTGAAGATATTCTTCATTGCACTTTCTTAGTATTATGTTTTTAAATATACATATGTACATATTTTAGATCTTTATTTTGATATTGTATGATATAATACGTCTTAGGATAATGCTTCTTTGTATTCATCTCGGATTCATATAGAACACTGCAAGCAAAACAAGAAAAACGCATTGATTAGTATCACATCTCTTTACATTTTTTTATATATTTTATATTTATATATTTACTAAAAGTTATATTTTTCATAACATTCAACTATTATTACACATGATAGTGCGAGTATGTTGAACATTCCTGCAGAGGTTTGTTAAAGTTAATGAAGATTAGATAAACAAACGTTTAAAATAATAACTATACTACGACATGAGTAAATTTATGCGAACCTAGTTTATTTATCTTTCTGAAAAGTAGGAACAACAGCGTAAATGGAACGAAATAAATAAGTAGTTCATACATCATTTTTGATCAAATTATTGGTATTTTTGATTTTTGAATTACTCTATAGTTTACTTTGGTGTTTTTAGTAGCAAAAGCAAAAAATTGCTGTTATTGTTCGTGTTTGCTATTTATTTTGGTAATTTCCAATTTTTTGGTTAATTCTCGAAATTTTATAAATTTTCAAATTTTGGCTACAATCTGAAATACTTGGGTTCAACTTATGGTAAAATTTCAAACTGTGGTGACATTTGTTTTTTTGAGCTGTGATTTTATATACCAGTCTGAATACAGATTAGGTACAAATCAGAAAAATTTATGTTATATAGATTGGCAACGACTGGTATACGAATCCAGGCGTCTAAGGCTTTTAAATTCCTAATATTCAATACGCTAACTACTTAAGTCAGAGTGAAATTTTGATTTATGGTGACTCTCATTTTTATATTTTTTTTTTCGAAATATTTTTTTAAGTAATTTAAATGCTTTTCTGTAAAATTGTGGTTTTTCATAAAAACAAAAATTTTAATTTCGGTTTTGAACAATTGACAGAGACTTTTTAATAAATTTAGATTTTAGTTTAAATTTAGTTTTAGTGAATTTTTAAATTTTGAATTTTTGAGAACAATTTCAGTTTTTGCAGAAGTTTAGTTGTTGGGTAAATATTACAAAAAATTTTGGTTTTTAGGTGAATTTTCAATTTAGTCCAACATTTACAGTGCTGTGCAAAACAAAAGCAATTTGCACTTTAAATCATATTGTTGTTGTTTTTCCAAAATTTATTTGATTAATTTTTTTTATTTATTTTATTTTGTAATTTAAGTAATTTAAAAATCCAGTTTTTTAATTGTGCACAACAGAAGCAACCTGAGCAGGCTTTGTTTTTATTGTCTACAATAGCAAATTTAACAGTAATTCAACGGTGATTTTGAATATTCATTTAATTAGCTCAGTAAGTAAAAGTTAATAATTTAGCTAATTGCAGGACATAATAGTTTGTTATTGCATACCGTCGCCATGTCAGTAATAAGCACTCGGAAATTTTCAAACATGAAATAAGAAATATTTAAATGGAGTTATTCAGATAACACTTGCTAAAAGTATAATATTAATAAATCTATAACATCCTGCTATAGTAAAACTATAAAACATCAAGCAAGACATTTGGGAGGAGAACCAAGCAAAACATTTGGGAGAAGAAGCAAGCAAAACTACTGTGACAATTTTATTATTAATGTATGGGGGGGATATCGAAGCAGACCACTTACTTTCTGGGTCCCTTTGCGCTTCGAACAAAAGAATAACTGTAGAAGAGCTTCTGAAACGTAATGGTCGTCGTCAGTGCCAGGAATTCGGATGCGCACGACTTTAAAATGCACTTCTTCCAAAACAGACTCCTTGCTCAAGAAATGCAGCAACTGCGGTGAAAATCATACAGCAAATTATAGAGGCTGTAAAGCCTTCCAACACGTAAACAATTATGCGAAAGTCGTACGTAAACCTGAATATAAGCAATATAGGGCTTTCTAATTTGCTCGGCTCCATTGGTAGTACACAAGCTACACCTAATCAGAATGCCAAAAGTTCTAACGCGCATAAACATTTATATGCTCACGTCCGTCTTAAAAAAGGGTGCATGAATTCAGCGAAGAGTTTTTGCAAGCTACGACTATAAATTGTATTGTGTGTATTGCCCGCCCAGGCATAAAATCGAATACCATCAATTTGGAAGCCTATTTGCCACAATAGGACAAAAGTTTATTGCCGCCGGCGACTACAACGCAAAGCACATATATTGAGGTTCCAGACTCCCTACTCCAAGAGGGAGGCAGATGTATCTGTATCTGGCGGTAAGCCCACCTTTGGCCAACAGACTTTAATAAGGTGCCAGACCTCATTGGTCTTCTAATCATTTACCTAAAATTATTACTTTACACGACAGTTTGGTCATTGCACCTGCAACCTGAATTTTTTACCCCAAATAAAAACACGAATTGGTTAAAATATAAAATGTATGTGAGCTCTCACTTAACTTTGAACATACTACTGAGAAATCAAGCTGATATTCAAGTAGCTGTAGATCATTTACCAGACGTAATAAAATCGCACAAGTCAACACAAATATACAGATGCTCGTGATTGAGAAGAGAAGGCTAAGAAGACAATGCCGAAATAGCCGTTCTCTACACATAAAAATGCGAATAAATAAAGTGAGACAGAGCATGATTTCGCTATCGACTGCTTTAAAAAAACTTGGATCCAACGAAGAGCACAGATTATAGCCTGTGGAAAGCTGTGATGCACTTACAATGACCTATTGCCTATGAATCTCCACTAAGACTTGAAGACCGTACTTGGGCCAAACACTCAAGTGAAAAGGCAAATGCGTTCGCTAATCAGTTAGTGAAAGTTGTCACACCACATGACATTGTTCCACCATTTTAATTATCAGTAACACCGTGAATGAACCTAGGAAATTGGACTCAAATCGGATTAGGTGCAACAGCCTAAACACAAATGATAAATGCGACCGGCGGCGGCTCAAAGTCGACTATTTCGGGACATGTATCGGCGGTGCCGGTGACTGTTAAAATCGTCGGCTTACGGTCGACTGCCCCACTTATTGGAATGAAAGACTAGGCTCGATATCATATTTTTCCAGTTATTTTGAAGAAAATGTTGTTAGGGTTAAGTACATAAATGCACATGTATTTTCCAGAAAGTTATAATACGTATTTAATGTTTCTAAAACTAAAATTTTTTATCCGAATTTTTCTTTAAAGTCTTTAAAATCAAAGTTCAGATAAATTTGGAAATTATCTGATATGCTTACTAAACACATATGTATGTATGCATGTAGTTTTATTATACCGTTGACAATAAAGTATGTGTGTGTGTGTGTGTGAATAACATTAACACATATTTTGTTAATTTTTTTATGGAAACTGTTAAGATGATCATTGCAGGGTTTGTGCTAATATCAGTTCAACAATTGACCTGTTGTCGTGTATAATGAACTCTTTTTTCAATGTCGTTGGAACAACTGCTCCTTTTAGCATTGCAGCTATGTATGTAATAAGCCTGTTTCGAAGATGCAAAAGTTGATGGTATGCTAGAATAATAGTTTTCCATTTTGCAACATTTGCAAAAGTCTGCACAATACTCGTATATTCTGTAAATAAAGCAAACATTGGTACATATATCCTAGACTTACGTTAAGAATTGTTAACTTTTCTTATTTTTTCAATCTGCAGACTTGCTTGCTGAGTCGGTCGTTAATGGCTAATCAATTCCATCAGTAAGGATTTTAACATCTTCTAAGGTTAAGTTATTTTTTCTTGTGATTTCGAATTAAAAATGTATTTTTGGGAAGTATATACAGGTATGTATGTACGTGTGTGTGTATACCAAAACAAAAGGATAAAATATCGAAAAAGTTTACGGTGCTTATTTTTGTTGTGTTTATATTTGAAAATTCGTTCTTAAAATATTTTCATTAATTTTTGATTAATTTATTACCTAACCGTTTTTCTTATACACTATTTGAGTCTTATAATCTCCGCTTGGAGTTACACTAATTTAAGATTTATTGAAAAATTATTCTCAAAATTAATCCAAAATTGTCCCTTTTTTAAAACTACAGTTGTTGTTTTTTTTAGTCAGTAAATTTAATTTCTTTATAAATATTTGTTAATTATTTTATTCGAAACCAGACGTTTTGTGACTTATTAATAAAACATTTTGAATATTGCAACTATTAATACGTAGCGGTAAATTGATATTCAGTAATGACACGAACGGTATAGAATGAACTAAGTAACGAGAATAATCTATCTTCAAAATTAGTTCCGAATAGCATGGTAGGGCGGGTATAGACGGTATAAGAGAAACTTCCACCTAACTCTCTTTCAGCGGCCCTTCTCATTTTCCCCTATTATTCGCAAACACCCGTACATAAACTATCCTGAGAGCAATCTCAATGAAAAACAACAAATTATGCTAAACTGAACAGGAGCATCTACACATATGTTCCACTCAGAAGACCACTAACTCATTCTTTCTCGATATTCTGCCGACGCTCTCTCTATGTGCGAACAATTTTGTGGTTAGTCAAGGCGTAATGTAAGTTTGTGAACAATTTTTCAGCTGTTCTTTGTTTTTTTCGGCTATTTGACATTTTGTTTGTCAGAGATGCCACTTGATATTAATTTGATTAAACAGAAAATTAACGATGTCTACTTTCGCTTAAGGTATTTGAAAAAAGCCTCACGTAAATATAAAATACGCATAAGATCAAAATGGCAACACTCACTGTTAAGTATTTACTTTTTTCAAAAAATAGTCCTCACATCACTAGTAAATATATTCATTTTTGCACTTTTCCAATCCTACAAATGTTAACATGAATACACTAAAATATGTAATTCATTATTTATTTATTTTTCTTCAAAAAAAAATAAATAATGTAGGGAGTGAAGTTTCTCAAAATTAAAAATTGGAAATCCAAAAAAACTATATACCTATTTTTATTTGACATTCTTTATCCATAATAATTTACTTAAAATATAAAATGTTATTACTTGTTACGCGTTCACTTTAACTTATTTACTGATAGGTATAACGAATATGTATATAATTTTTTAACACTTGTACTAAATAAAACCAGTATAACCTCACTTTTTGCGTATTTACTGAAAGCCGCAATACTTTTCACTTATTTTTTATTCTTATTAGAGATTATATGGATATACATATATTTTAAATGCATTGCATTAAATGCATACCTATACTATATTTTTAATTATATCAGTTTTAATTATTTACACCCATTGTCAATTCCAATAAGGGAAAAATCAATGATTGGGCACAATAAACGTAATAAGAAAAAATACCCAACTTTTGGACACGAAACTAACTACCAACCAACCACTGCTATCTACAAAATGTAATTCACGATATAAAATACAACAAAAAAACAACTTATAACTAATTCAAAGTTATATGAATATTGTATACATATATACATATGTAAAGTAAAGCGAAATAGGTTTTTAATTAATCTTTAAAATATATATATACAGGATAGAAATATAAATACAATTATATTATTCTTATGAAAAATAACTGACATTTTAATTTTTTGCTTCTTTTCTTATTTTCTCTTTCTAATTTAACTTCACACATTCAAACATGAAAAATTAAACTTCTCTTTTTACCTATAGAAAAAGCGCTCTCTCCCACAAACGATATCAAATAAAGTAATGTAGTTTATTTTAAGCGAGTTTTCTTACATTTTTTATGTTTACCATTCATTTTTTATTTCGTAATATTTGGCAATCACCTTTAATACAATATTCTAATAATTTGCACTAATTCTTTTACACTAATTTTTTTATTTGTCTAAGATACTTCTACTGACATTTTTTTCTGTTGCCAAGAAATAACTAGATATATGTTATTCCTTCAGCATTTACACGTATTTTATCGAAAAAGAACAGACCACGAACGACATTAACGAATGACTAAATTTTTATTGGACTACCACTTTTTGTGTATTGGTTTATTATAGCACTCCAATGGAGTGTTGCCATACTTTCTTTTATAAATTATTTCCCAAATACATGAAGAAAAATCGCGAAATTGCAATAAATGTATATATATATATATATATATATATATATAACTCATATACGCTATATATTTACAGTTAAACACAAGGTTAGTAGAAAAGGCTCGACGAATGTTGATATCGTGTGCGGCATAGAAAACGCGTTCCAATCAGCTAGTTGTCTAATAAAAATTTTTACTTTTACTGTATTCAAGGTTATCATATCAAACAAATTTTCTTTCTGAATAGAAAGAGTGAAGAAAACGAACTTATGCCTAAAAATTACTTACTTAATATTTATATAATTATTTTTTTTTATAAAGCAGTAATTTCTTTTAGAATCAGTAAAAGGCCGCATATGTATACCAAATAAGCCAAGGGATGTCATATAGCTTCAATGAAAAAATGTGTAAAATTTTTTTTGGAAAGTTTTCTGTGATATACATAAGTTGCTTTTAAACAGTGCAACAAGCTACCGATAAACAACGCATGGAGACATGTACATATATACGTTAATATAAATATTAATTACAATTAATTAGAGATTATAGTAAAACAGAACCGGAAATTTCGATCGACAAAAAGATTAATATAAGTGCCATAATTGGCAAATCAAAAAACCACAAAGATTTATGACCTTTTTACACTTGGGCAAATCTTAGAGCAATGCATGGAAGATGTGAAACTCTCGCCTATGTTTGCAACATCTTTTAAATGTTTATTTTCATGTGTTAAAGCAAATTGAGTTAACAATCCTATAGTAACTGGATTAATCACTGTCATCGAAGAGCAAAAGAAATAATGTATTAAAACCATATGCAGAATAAATTTCCATTACGCTGGAGGACGAAGATGGTGAATAATCCTTTGGAAATTCGTATGTTAATATAATGTTTTTATATAGATTTTATATAAAAACCAAAATAATATATGTATGACCTTAGAATCAGTGCGGAACTTCTTGTGCGAAGGAAGTTCCAACTATAAGCCCAGAATTCTCTAAAGAGTGCTTTTGCGTAAAAGATACAACAGCCATAGTAATGAGAGGTAAAATTCGACCAGCCCATAACTTGGCGACAGTATTACATCTGCTGATTTTTGTTCATACTATACTATTTATATGTTAAATGAACCCACTAGCACAGTCTGTCCTTCATTTCAAAGTTTATTTAAAAAATAAAATACAAAATAAATTTAAAATAGAATCCAACATCTTGCATCTTAGCTGATATTTCGCCCTCTAATTGCTCGATTTTTTTCACCTAAAGCCTAGCAGCATGTTTTGTTCAGAAGCATGTAGAGTGGTATATAATCGTATAGGGTCATCTTACAAAGAGAAACGAAAAATGACACTGAAGATGGCAAATAGCCGAAACCGGTTTGTCTCTAAACCAAACTTGACAAGGGATGACGGCAATTCGTTCCAAAAATCTACATGTTGAACACTCAACCATGTACAATTCTTATGGAAACATGTTAACGTCTTGGCAATTCGATGAAAGATGTTAGCAAGTGTAAAAATGGTATTAAGGCAGAAATATTTTCGTATTTTAAAAAAATTTCAACCTATAGGAAATTTAATTTAAAATTCTAATTGGGAAATTAGCATGACAGAAACTGTATTAATAATAAAAATAAAAATTCTTATGAAATATTTTGTTTTACATTTGTTGAATAAATTTGTGCGTGTAAGATCAAAGTAAAGGCAGAAATTAATTAATTTATTTTTTTACTTGAATTTATTTTCAATTTCTATCAGTCAGGTGCTTCCTTGTAGTGACGACTTATTCAAGCGTGTTCCAGAATTTTCGTTGGTATAATATTATCAGTGCATGTCGGCGATATGATAATGTTAACAGTTCATTAGTACTGTTAAACAACTATACCGTTATGCGACTAAAGTTGCAAATAATAAATTTTTTAATGCCTGTGACTTTTAAAAATTTATTTTCATTTAAAACTTTTGATTCCCATTTTTTGGTAAATCAACAGTTATATGTCGCCACTTTGTATATCTTGTAAATTTACCTATGTAATTTATCTTTTAACCCGTTTTTAAAAGTATTGCGGACTCGACTTATTCAAGCGTGTTCCAGAATTTTCGTTGGCATAATATTATCAGTGCATGTCGGCGATATGATAATAATGTTAACAGTTCATTAGTACTGTTAAACAACTATACCGTTATGCGACTAAAGTTGCAAATAATAAATTTTATAATGCTTGTGACTTTTAAAAATTGATTTTCATTTAAAACTTTTGATTCCCATTTTTTGGTAAATCAACAGTTATATGTCGCCACTTTGTATCTCTTGTAAATTTACCTATGTAATTTATCTTTTAACCCGTTTTTAAAAGTATTGCGGACTCGGGGTTGGAATCAGTTTAAAGCCGGCTTCTTTGGGTTTATAGCAACCGATTTTTTTAATGCTGAATAGACTGGTTTTTTGTGTTAAAAGTGTCCGCTTCATCGGTTTCTATAGCTCTGCAGCAAAGTAGTTGTTTTTTTATTGTTTAACCTATTTATTTGTTTACTGGGTGCCCCGGTAGACTAGTTGGTAGTGTGCTAGTCTATCAGTTGGGGGTTGTGGGTTGTGGGTTCGATTCCCACCTAAGACTCTGGGTGTTTTCACTACAACGAGTGAAGGTCTTTGTTACTATGCTCGGTAATTTAAGTTGCAATATAATTTGTAATTGTATTGTAACATTTAAATAAATAAATAAATATTTGTTTACTGTTATATAGCTGCCTACTGCTTACACAATTTTTTGAAAGGTTTCTTGAATATTATTACTTTACTTATTTATTGAAAATCTGTTCGGACATATTCTATAAAAGAGTTTAGCCTATAATTCAAAAACACTTCTGTATAATCTTTAAAGTTCGCATTTCCTTGATTTCATCTTTAGGACATATTATTAATAGCTAAAATACAATTTTGTTTCCAATTTTTTTAAAGTAAATTACCAAATTGATAATGGATTGCTAATAGTTGGAACTAATACACAGGTTATATCAACATAAAATATATTGCTGCTAGAAATATTCAAAGTTAGTCAAGTGGTATAAGTATGATCTGTTATTTAACCAATGAAAAAATTGCGCACGTTGAAATAATAATTTTGTTTACCCACATTTTAATTTTCCATACCTTATGGAGAGATTAAAAAATTATATTGGCAACTCGAAAAGAAGTGTTGATGAATAATAAAATATCTCGCACAAGGCAAATTGATCTAGCAACTCTGAGTTTGTTACCGTAAATATTGAAAAGTTGTCACTTTTCAAATTCAGTACTTTTATTTTATTTAAATAGTTTTTAAAGTCGTGTTCAAAGCGAATTAAAACGGAAAAGCTCTCCAATGAAGCTGCTGACTTGTTTACCCCCCTCATAACTAAATGATGCAACTGGAAAACTCTATGTACGAGGAACCATAGCTAAAGTTTGAGGGTTTTACCATAAAAGCCTCCCGAGATATGAAGGCACAAAAGTGCATATTTTGGTACCTATTCACTAACTCGCTCATCAATATTATGGAGCACTTTCGTCAGAGCTAGAGAGCTGAAATTAGTTATATACATAGGTCGATCTTGGGAAATAAGTAATCAGAATAATCCAAAAACGGGTATCATTCATCTAGCGAGACTTGATTTCCCCCTTATTTGTATGAGACACTTCCACTATAGGTAGAGAGCTTAAATTTAAAACTACCCAACCGCGTGTAAACTTTAAGTTTAAAGAATTTTTATACATATGTATATATAAATATACACATTTACGAAAAAACGAGTCAGATTCAACGAGATGGTTGCCTTGCTCTCAGTATAGTTTGCATATCGTATTGAGTAGCCAGAAATCTGTTCGCACATGAAGAGAGTGTCGACAGAATAATAAGAAGAAATTTGGTGGTAGTCTTCTAGGTCGAGGGATTGTTTCTATGGTCTCAGCATAGTTTATGTACGGATGTTTCCAGACGAGCGAACACATACATTTTATATTTTGCCTGTGTTATTTTGTTTGTGTGATAGCAGAACAGCGTTGTGCGAATAACTGTTCGGACAATATTGTTTGAACACGAACATACCATCCACAGCGATGGTAGAACATATCTATAGCTGGTCAAGACAGTTATGTAACATCTAGATAGAAGTAGTAGCCTTCTATCATAACAAAAAAAAAAATAGTACCAAACAGGACATTATGGTACTGCAGTATTTTTGAATAAATAAGTACTGGAAAAATACTATAGTACTGAATTTTCCATCATTGCTTCTAATAGAGGATTGGAAGTTTGTTTACATATTTTGTTTGTTACATATTTCCTAGCTTGTTTCTTTAAGTAGACCTATGAGTCAATTTTTAATTACATTTATGTTTTCTGTGACTACTCAAACGACTTTCGTTTTATTTCAGTGCTATTTAATAAATGAAAAAGCAAATCAATAATTTATAAAAAATAAAGTGCATTGTGTTAGCAAAAGCAAAAAGTAGAAAATTTGTGGGAAGGGCAAACAAATTAAAACTACATACATATGTGTGTATATGAACAAAAGAGAACTAAATTCCACGAAATAGGCAATGAAAAAGGGTAATAAAAACAATAATGGAAGACACAAAAACAAAGAATAATGCAAACGAAATAGAAAAAATAGATTTCGTAATTTTCAGTTTCTTTGTTCGTTCGACGAAGTAAAACGACATTTATCTTGAGACATTTCAATAGATTAATTTGGTAAATAAAAAAATTAAAAATGCATTTCTACTACTCCATAGTAAGAGTGGTTATAATTAAAATTGAGACGCAATTTCTGGAAACTTTATAGCAAATGTGAATCACAAATGTTTTACTGCAGTGAAATTGTTAAAAAATGTGTTGTATTCTAACAAAGAAAATTTTTTTTTGTCAAATAAACAGTTATAGTCTAATTCGATTTACAATAAGTAATCATAAAATATGACGATTTCGCTTCCGTTTGACTAATGTAAATGGAATATTCCTTTTATTTCATCACTTTTTCTACTTTGGCCAAGAACAACAATTGCAAAAAAATAATATAAAGTAAAAAATTCTACCATAGAAAATATAAGTGCACAATTAGTATATGTATACTTATGTATGCATGGATATGCCTTAATTGTTTAAAGTGGTGTGCTAAGTGTTGCCATGATCAAAAATTTGTTAAATAAATTAATAAATTTAAATACATATAAAATAATCAAAATTTATTGTAATATAATGTGAATCCATGGCGAGGAAATTAAAAGCAACTCCTTTTAAATAGAATGGCGCCAATAAAAACATGCCAATCCTTGCTAACCCAAATATTTGCTGTGTACATACTTTTTTTTAAGTTTTAATTATGTTAGCAAGATCTAATCATAATAATGCGCATATTCTACTCGTTGTTAATAAAGAAAATGAAAACCGCGAATTGCAAATTAACCAAGTAAAATAAAAATATAACCAAATCCCGAACTGAAAAAAGTTTATATTACCAGAATGGAAAAAATTACCAAAACGGTAACGCTAAAGCTCTTTAAAGCAGAAACGAAAACAAAGAAATAAATATGTATATACAAATTAAACAAACAAACCATCGTCGTCCTCATCTTCCCTTAAACAGATGATTTTTGTTTTGTTGTCACCTCTGTACATCTTACGTCGTTTGTTTTTTATTGAATTATCAATGTTGGCAATTTTTAAATTTGAAAAAGCACCAAAACCTTATATATATGTTTGGAACGATTTTCCGTCATCCCTTGTCAATTTTGGTTTGGAGACAAACCGGTTTCGGCTAGTTGCCATCTTCAGTGTCATTTTTATCGTTCTGAATTGTTTATGTTAAATCGTTCACGTTTTATAGTCTGTTAGCCATCGGTCTTATGTGGGCAGGTAGCTGGTAAGACGTGTGTTAATTCGTACGTGTTTTAAGTTATTAGCTAGTCATCCGTATAGTATGGGTAGGTAGCAGGTAACACGTCTCTTAATTGTTTATAGGGGTTGATTTCTAGGAATTATGGATTTTTTGTTTTGGATTGTTATCTTATGTTTTCATTACTTTATTTCTCTGTGTTGTTTGTACTCTACAATTTGGCGTTTACAGGTACCTTTTCTTATTGGTTGTTCGGTGAAGGTTGGAAAAAGTCCGTAATTATTGCTTTACGAATTTGTTTGTCCTTTGTGTATTGTGGCTTTATTATTTCATCATTTTGCGTACCTTGTCCGTTTTTTCTGTTTTTTGTATTGTAGATTATTTTTAGTGTATCGAATATAGCATCTGAGTTGGAGTTTGTTTGTTCGTTTATGATGCGTCCATCAAATGTCTTTTGTTTGTATATTTCCATGTTTTCTAGAATATTCAAACGTCGTCCTTTACTCTGTGTATGAAGTATTTTAACGGTTTCTCTGATGTGCGTTGGGTGGCATTTGTTATTGAACATATGGTTGGCAAAGTTAGATTCGGGCGTTGAGTTGGGATTTCGTATTTTCTTGTTATAATCTCTTATATGTTCGCGGAACCTTGTTTTAATTTTCCGTCCTGTCTGGCCTGTCTTTGTTAAAGAAGATGAACTAGAAAAACAAGGAGTGTACAAGCTAACGTGTACGTGCCAACATAGCTACATAGGCCAGACAGGACGGAAAATTAAAACAAGGTTCCGCGAACATATAAGAGATTATAACAAGAAAATACGAAATCCCAACTCAACGCCCGAATCTAACTTTGCCAACCATATGTTCAATAACAAATGCCACCCAACGCACATCAGAGAAACCGTTAAAATACTTCATACACAGAGTAAAGGACGACGTTTGAATATTCTAGAAAACATGGAAATATACAAACAAAAGACATTTGATGGACGCATCATAAACGAACAAACAAACTCCAACTCAGATGCTATATTCGATACACTAAAAATAATCTACAATACAAAAAACAGAAAAAACGGACAAGGTACGCAAAATGATGAAATAATAAAGCCACAATACACAAAGGACAAACAAATTCGTAAAGCAATAATTACGGACTTTTTCCAACCTTCACCGAACAACCAATAAGAAAAGGTACCTGTAAACGCCAAATTGTAGAGTACAAACAACACAGAGAAATAAAGTAATGAAAACATAAGATAACAATCCAAAACAAAAAATCCATAATTCCTAGAAATCAACCCCTATAAACAATTAAGAGACGTGTTACCTGCTACCTACCCATACTATACGGATGACTAGCTAATAACTTAAAACACGTACGAATTAACACACGTCTTACCAGCTACCTGCCCACATAAGACCGATGGCTAACAGACTATAAAACGTGAACGATTTAACATAAACAATTCAGAACGATAAAAATGACACTGAAGATGGCAACTAGCCGAAACCGGTTTGTCTCCAAACCAAAATTGACAAGGGATGACGGAAAATCGTTCCAAACATATATATCAGAGCACCCTGTCGGAAAAACAAATCAACAACCACCAAAACCTTGTTAAAAATCCTATTTTCTGAAAGCTACATACTGTTTGTATACAAACTACATCCTTTTGTGTTAAAATAAAAAAAGTATTAGAATTACCATACACATCAAATATAGTTGAATTGTGTATTTTTTGAGTTTCCTGGTATTTTAATTGTTAAAAGTTGCAGAAAAAAGCAAAAAGTATAATAACCAAAGATTAAAAAAGTTGCAGAAAGTGAAAAATTCTCCTTATTTTTTAAAAGTTTTAAAAACTAAATATTTTTAAAGTTTTCTAAAGGCCCATGATCACCTGACGTGCAGGTCTAACAAATTTGTGGTTTTTTATTAAAAGAATTTTCATTTAGAATTTCACTGGATAGATTTGTTAATGATCCAAAACTTTTAATCTTTATGTGTCATCAACTGATATGTATTTATTGGTCGCCAATGTGGAATGTGTCCATAGTGACGTTAGTAGAAGTAGATGCAACATTTTCATTCTATGGCTATAACAAGTACTATTCTTTCGTTGGCAAATCCTAAATAGACTTGGAACGAAAACTGTCGCTGAAGATGGCTCATATTCGAAACTTGTTGTGTCCAAACCAAAATTGACATGTAATGTCGGAAATTCGTTCTAATTGTAAATATTATTCACACTTAACCAAAAAGAACAATAATAAATTTTTTATGATTTTCATGCATGGCATGATATGGCATCATAATTTCCCTTCAGCCTACTCTCATATCAACTGCTGTGTTAGCTTGTCTATATTATTTGTTGTCATTATTATATGCACAAACAAAATTTTAGCCAACACTTTTATATGCAAGAAATACCTTTTCAGTTAAAAAATTTATCATCATAAAAGTCAGTATAAATATGCTCATGGTGTTTTCTCGCGTCGGCAAGAAATCACCAATACTATAATAGTGAGTTAGTTTTTGATATTTGTGATCAATCGGATCGATTGATAATACAAATTATCTAGATTTACATTGACAAACAATAATAAACTGATCCTCAATAATAAACTGATCGCAAAAATGTGTTCGGCGATGAGGCTCATTTTTGTCGTAACGGGCCTTGCCGATTATGAAGTGAAACTGATCCAGAACAGGCACTACAGACTCCATTACACACAGAAAAATACACCGTTTGGTGCGGTTAACACGCTCATGAACAGCCGCGGTGTCCATATGCCCGAAATGATTTGTAAAATCTTCAATAATCATCTACCTTGGAAAAACCACATTAACTCTTTTGCGGGTCAAACATATCGCAAACTCAGATCTCTTTGACTTTCACAATTTTATACACCTCTTAGAATAAGAATACTGCTCATGAAATCATATATAATTGCCTCCTTTAATATATGGTTGTGAGCTCTTTGCAAATTGTGAAATTGTTAGTAAAGGAGAAGCTTAATCTGTTGTTCAATAATGTAAGATATGTCCATGGAAAGGAAGATTGGATCGGACATGTAACTTTGCCAAGCATATCATCGGTGTTTCATTTAAAAATCTGTTCAAAGTTCGCATTCTTCTGACTCACATTGGCTTGCGAGATCACAAAGCTGTAGTAAACCCATACATAACACATATATCTTACTTCTAAATTGCAGTTTTAATTTTTGCTACCGCAAGAATTTGTCTCGTTTCTGCCGGAAATAAAGCTGTTACAACACCATTACAGTTTTCTCCATACATTTGTTTGTTCTTCGTGTAGATCTTTCCGCTTCACTAAGAATATTGTTTTTACCCAATTAGAATTGTTAAAATCTAAAAAGATTCATCAACGTATAGTAACAAAAAAAATACACATTTCTTTTCTTAATTTTTCGAAAAAGTGATTCCAAAAATACAATTACATTTTAATTTCAAAATATTTTTGATATACTTTCGAGCTAAGTAACAAAAATTATATTTTCAAAATTGGACGATATGCATTAAAAATAAAAAAATATATTTTATTAAAATTGTATTAGTTCTCCAAGAGGTAAAAAAAAGTACTTTCTATAAACATAATCGTAGTTAAAAATTTTTAGAATTTGTTTAAAAAATGTCAAAAATGTCAACTCTCTAGCATACTAGAGGCATCGAATGCTCCTCAAATTCCGCAGTGTTAATTATTTTACTTCGCCGACAATTTAGTGCTATAGAGTGATACAGAGTTGGAGTTGTAATATACATATGTATGTACATATATGTTACTGACAGCGACCTCAGGCCACTTGCGCATGATTAGATATAAATTCGAATTTAAAATATCTAAATATGTAACTGTGCATTCATAAAGTCCATAGCAGCACATAGATGGCATTACTAGAATTTTCTCCATATGATTTTTATTTAGTACAAATCTGCAAACAATACTTATACTTGGATACTTGGACTCTGTTTTTAAATTGGCTCTAGGTTGCGAGACATACGTACTTTTACATCCAAAATACACGATGCGACGTACATACACAACTTAGCTTATACATAGATTTATACATTTCATTTGTTTTATTACTATGAAAACAAGAAGAGAGGATAAAGGAGAAGTTTGCAGATTTTTTAAAAGAAAACTGCTTAGATGAAATGATAAGTTCTGTGTATCTAACATTATTTTATATACTTTAAAGCTCTTATTTATAACAAAATTAACTTTTGTTGTAGGTGCAGTAATATAAAGTAAAATAAAACATTTTTCTTTACAGAAAATAACGATAGCTTAACTGTTGTCAACAGGTAGATTTCTAGTACCAAATCAATAAAAACACTGCAGTTTTTAACAGGAATACCATTCAAACCATTTTTTGAAGGAACAAAGAAAAAATACAGGAATAACAAATTTTGAATTTGCTGGAAAGTGAAAATTTATCTTAAAGATAATTGATAAATTTTCGTTTTTCAAGGTGTAGGCGATCTTTATGTAACTAATTTTTTCACTCTCTTGGAGTAATTTCTCCGAACGAGAGATTTGAAAAAAATATTTTTGAAGATAAAGCAAAAATATCGTCATGTCAGCTGACTCTCCCAGGCGTTCTTCTGGCAGTGCTTCACGAGGCGTGATGAACGTACCTGCTATAGTACCACCACAGGTCGTTAGTGACCGATCAATTCTGGATTCTGCCATTGGCTTCATTAATGAAGTTACTTTAGCTCATCAGCCTCCCATAGATCCGAAAGATACAATTACATGGGCTAGGTTTGAAACGGCTGCAGACATAAGTGATCCGCGTTTTGGAGAAGATTGGGAATTGGAAGGAAATGTAGCTCCTCCTCTTCTTCTTATATTGGGATATGGTTTCGGCATTCAAGTTTGGGCAATACCTGCAAATGGTGAAGCTGTTGAGGTACTTTCTTGGCGGCATGGTATAGTTTCGGCGTTAAGAGTTCTTCCAACTCCTTTGTCGGCAGTATCAGACCGAGAAAATGGTCGTGCCGATGAACCCATTGATGCATTTGCAGAGAAAAGGCCTTTAATTGCTTTAGTAGATGGAAACTCAGCGTCAGGATCTCAGCCACAATTCTGTGCTGTAAATTTTATATCTCTTAAAACTGCAGCACAAGTGAAAACAATAAAGTTTAAAAATCCTGTTATTGAAATATTGGCTAATCGTTTTTCGATTGTTATTACTTTCCATGAACGTATTGCAGTTTTTGATGCTCGCACATTAGAGGATCTTTTATCGATTACAACATGTTATCCAAGTCCAGGGTAGGTATTCCTAGTAGAAATAAATTATTTTCAAAATAAAGTCTTATTTTGTTTCTTTCCTTTTTAGTATCAATCCTAATCCCGCTACCTTGGGTCCCCGATGGTTAGCATATGCAGAAAATAAACTTTTGCACTCCAAACGTAGTGGAGGTGGCTGTGATGGTGATGGTGTAGCAAGTTATACAGCCACAGTTCTAAACGCTTCAAAATCTTTAGTAAAAGGCTTAAGAGAGTTAGGGGAACAAGTCGCCGCAGGATTAACGGGCACTTCTGGCAGTGCAGGAAATTCTAAGAACACGTCTTTTGATTCTGGATGTGGACTTGATACAAAGCAAGCTGGTATAGTTACCATAATAGATGTAAAGGTATGAAGAAATTATATTTTTTCTATTTTTTTGTTTATGTTGGGCAAATATTTAACAAAACATTTAAACTTAACAAAGCATTATAAACCATTGTTAACCAAACTGTATTCAAAATTATTATTATGGAAGAATTTTATTGTAAGTTTACTTTAAAACCTATTTGATATTAAATTTTTTTTTTTTTTTTTGCAAAAAATTGTTTTATAAGCAATACCTTTTCCGAAACTAACAAAATTACCTATGACAAGTCTTCCCTGTATCCAATCCGATCCAATTTTAGCATCTTTGTATTGTAAATTATAAATCTTATCAACAGTCACAATTAATCTTGAAAATAAAAACGAATTCACCAATAGTCGAAAATTCGCCACAAAACCAAACTATAGGCCAAACATTTTAAATAACAAAAATATAATTTTAAATTTAACACAAATTCAAAACTTCACCTCATAATCGGAAAACTGGAATCAATTTTGTCAAAAAAAATCAACATTTAAGGAAAAAGCGAAAGCAATTTTATTATATGTTAAGTATTCACCATAAAAATTTTAATTTGATCACAGCTTTGTAATTCCTTCGAAAACCTGAAAAATCACAAAAAAAAAAATCAATTATTTATGAAAAACTTAAAACATTGAACAAAACCGATCTTGAACCGCTAGATAAAAAATCAAAATTCACCACTAACAGTGAATTTACAAAAAAAAAAAAAAAAAAAAAATATATATATATATATATATATATATACATATTTTACCAAAACATTAAATATTCACCAACATATTTAAAAATCATAAAAATTATGAATTTTCTCAAAAATCTCAATCTGAAAAATTTTAACTACATTTTAACTATAATTTGGGAATTCTCCAAAATTCTTAAATTGACCACAAAACAAAATTATAGGCCAAAATTGGTAAACCATCAAAATAAACAAAATTTTCCAAAATCAAAAGAAAAGTTTCAAGAAATCTGATGTTGCGCCAAAAAATGTACGAATAATTTTAAATTTGCAGAAATTTAATATTCACTAAAAATTCGAAAGTTCACCAAAAAATCGAAAACCCGGAATAAAATAAAACAATTTCAAAAATCACCAAATTTCGAAATTTTAATTAATATTAAATAAAACTTATTTGATATGATAACTTTAAATACAGTAAAATATAATATTTTATTAGACACCTAGCTGAATGGAATGCATTTACTATGCCGTTACACTAAATTTTAATTTAACGAGTAATTTGCAGATTCACCAAAAATATATTAAAAAAAATCAACATTTTATGAAAAACCTCGTTCCAAAAGAAAGAAAAATTTTTTTGAGCTTTCAATATGTATTTTTAAATTCATCTCATGCAGCTTTTCTTGAAAATACAACTTTTTATGAGTTTTTATAAAGTTATTATAAATTCGAAATTTTTATACATAGACTATTTATTTGTTTTTTTTTTTTTAATCGTTTACTGCTAAAACTGAGAGAAATGATTTACATCTGAATTAAGTTCTTTTAGATATTTTCCCAAAAAATATCACAAAAAACTAATTGAGTATTTCAATAACTCTTAAATACATTTTCTATATTTTGGGTATCGTTTGCGTTGGAATGCACTTTTTATTATCCGTTCCTTCACTTAATTAGACTAAAGTTGTTATTAGTTGATGCCGTATTAAGATTATAAATTATAATCTATTGAAGTAAACGTTGTTGATTATAAGATTGACACATGGTTACTTCATAAATAAAAGTTAAGCCTCTATTTTAACATCTTCTTTTGGCCAGATGGATGCTTTTATTAATAATTTTAAATAAATAAATATTTGCCCAATATAAATTAATTTTATTTTATAATAAAAACACGAAAATTCTTTTAGAATCCTCTAAGGGATTACAGTACTGCGATGGCAACACCTAGCTCTAGCAATAAAATTGCAGGCTCAGATGCGATTATAGCCCACTTTATAGCACATTCTGAGGCTTTGGTTGCAATGGAATTTGATAATTCGGGAATGCTTTTAGTAACAGCTGACCGTAGAGGACATGACTTTCATGTGTTTCGCATTCAACCTAATCCTGTAGGTTCCAGCCTGGCAGCGGTTCATCATCTTTACATTTTACATCGTGGTGATACCAGTGCCAAAGTGCAGAACATTGCGTTAACATTGGACTCTCGTTGGGTTGCTGTCTCAACACTTCGGGGCACAACTCATGTATTTCCAATTACGCCTTATGGCGGTGCAATGGGTGTCAGGACTCATACTTCTTTGCATGTGGTTAACAAATTATCTCGCTTTCATCGCTCTGCTGGCATATCGGGCGAAGCACGCTCTAATTCGCCAATATCACATTCGGAAAGTACAACATTTAACCAATCGTTACAGCCTTATCATAACTCAACTTTGCCGCCTTTTCCTCGCCCAACGGTAGTAATGCCGTTAGCTCAATTAAGGCAACCTTTTGCTTTAGGATCGCCACCAGGTTCTACCTCATTAGCAGGAGTTAAATCTGTTGCAGGAGGCTCGGGATCAGGATCGCAGCGGCAAAGATTATCATCGTTATCAGACGATAGTGGAAAACCGCTAAGTGTATGCGCTATTTTTGCAAAATCTCGATCGTGGCTTCTAGATCCCCCCAACGCTGCTCGTGAAGCTCCACATCGTATGCAACGCAAAGCTGTAGATTCTTTGTTTGTAATGGCCGGACATGGAGCACTTATACAATACGATTTGGGCACAAAACTTGCTTCAAGTATTTTCATTTTATTCTTTTGTATTATTCACGCATCTACATAAAAATTGCATTTCAGATGTTGCCAAAGAAAAAATATGTGACGATACTCCTATTGAATTGGAAATCGAAGCTAAAGCTCAGTGGAATTTGGGCAGACGTAAGGAAGGATCCCAAGAGATAATGCCACCTCTGTTACCTGACAACTGGTTAATTAAAAACCGAAATTCTTGCATGTTAGGCGATAGCACTCGCCAATATGAAGATTCAGATGGAAGGAATGAGTCTTGGCTTGCGCAAGTAGAAATAATAACACATGCAGGCCCTCATCGACGTCTCTGGATGGGCCCGCAGTTTGTGTTTAAAACATATAATACACCAAGCGGGTAAATACTTCGGATATAAATAATTTTAATTAGAAATTTCATATATGTACATATGCTGTTTTTCAGGTCTAACTTAAATCATGTTGATATTGAGGCTGTAGAAATTGGCACAGTTAAACCTAGTTCAGTTTCCACTTCCGAAAAGCACGGACATTCAAGCCCTTTGAACATGCCGCTAAATGCGGCAGGGCGTTCAAGCGCAGTCCCAGTTCTTATTGAATCTGGGTCATATAGTACGATACATGTTTAGATATTAATAAATAAATTTACTCAAAGCTTACAAATTTTAGGTAGCATCGAACAAAGTCCCAAACTGATGGATCGTTTCCGTCATGACCATTTAGATTCTGACTATTCAGTGGCGCATGGCGATTCTCGGTTAAAAGAAGATTTAGCCGATGCAATGAGAGAACCACCTGCAATTGCTTCCTCTAAAGATGGCGGTAAGTTCCTAACAAATGTTTTTTATTTGTATTGCGTACATTCATTTGCTGGCTTGTTGGTTTAATTTATCAATTAACGGCTTTCCCCATATTTTTTGTCACTGTTTATTTGTAGTTGGTTTTAACTGGATTTAGGGGCATATAGTAATTAAATATCTCATGTAATTGATATAAATGTAAATTGGTTCGTACACATTCACGACTACGAATGCCAGTCAGACCAGACTTAATTATATACAAATTTTATTCTACAGAAGTTATATTTTGTCCACTTTTATTAAAAATGTTCCGATATTTTGGTTTGAATTACACTCTTCCCTTTTTCTTCCTCAACAAAACCTAGTACTTGTAGAGATTTAAATACATTAGTCGACATTACTAATTTACGGAACACCGGCAACTGCTATTAAAATTGTTAATAATGGGGCTTTCATCTTTTTGTTCTTATTTTTAACTTGGGGTGATGCCCTAATTATATTTAACTTGATTGACATAATTCTTAATATGGAGACAGAAAATTTACATCTGCAAAATTTGTTCAGTGTAAAGAAAAATTCACTGTTTGGAAATTCATTGTAAGGAGATCAAAATCACCAATATTGGAACAAAAAGAGCTGTGTTTTTAAAATTAATTCATAATAGAGTGCTTCACTGTATGAAATTCATCATAGAGGAACTCTACTGTAATAGTTGTTATGTTTATGTGTTTTCTGTGTAACGCATATACACGAAATTCCGTTGTATAAACATAAACTAAAAAAATTCATTCACAGAAACTGAAACAGTCATATATAGAAAACCCAACCATACAAAATATTAACCTTACACTTCCTTACATAAACCCAGTATAAAAACTTCGATATGTTTGTTCCCTGTTTGTGAGTAAAACAGCAGTTGTGAGCTAACGAACAAGCAGTCAAATAACGTACTTAACTATTATGCTCACCTAAATTACAGACCTAAAAGTTGGGCTGAATTTAAAATTCATTAAGATTACAAATCAATCGAAATTTCACCTAAAATTCCACGTTTACCGAATATTCACTTAAAAATTAAAAACATCTTTTTTGCAAAAATCCCAAAGAATCGAATTTCGCCAAATTTTGAAATTTCACCAAGTAGTCTTATTTCAACGAAAAATCGAAATTTTATCAAAAATCTCAAAGTTTCACCAAAAATGAGCAACAAATTTTTATCGTTAAGGTTAAATTACAACTGTTCAAATTTGAGTTGGTTATTTGGCATGTATGGATGTACATATGTATGTATGCTATCAAGTAGCAACGTTTGTCTTCAAAACATGGTTTGGCGAGATCAATACTTAATTCTTGTTTAGAACAGTCAAAAATATAAATTGAATTATTTTTATTTGGCACATTTTTATAATTACCTGAAAAAAATTTCCCAGCAAAGTCTACTTTTTATATTTTTTAATGTACTCAAACGCATTTGTAGTAAAATATTTGTTACAACACGAACAAACCAACAACAGCGACAGTCTTCACTAGCCAAAACCCAGTGCAGATAGTAATCTGTACGTTGGCAGAACATATCTATGGCTAGTAAGGGGTCTAGACACGATCAAAAAGCTTTTTTGTGGGATTTCAGAGAGAACGTTTGGACGAATAAAGAAATTATGAGTTTGTAATCATTTTTAGGGTATACGAGTATATAATGTGCGCTTAATAGTCAAAACAAACATCAATAGCAAAGAAGTCGTTATAGGTATCTACCTACCCTAAGTAATTCTACTTTTATATAAGAATCTTTTTAGTATTACATACGTGTGTGCAAACAATTTTTTTAATAAAAATTTATATATTTATATATTTATATATACAAGTATGCATAATTTGCAATGCATCTTTTTGCAAAAAACAACAAGGGACTTTAAGACTATTAAATTTTAATGAGATTAAACCAATGTGTTGCGATTTTGTGTAAATGAAAAGCAACAAAAAAATTTAAATTGGTTTATGTATGGCTGTACGTCGTAAATTTCATTCAAATGGTTCAATATCGCATGGACGTACTATTGAAGTCCATACAACACAAAAACAAATGCAAAATGGGACGTTATCTATACAAAAGATCTGTTTGTAAAGCACCCAATCTTGTTCTAGTTTACGTCTAGAACCAAAGGTACTAGTTATTTTCCAGCCACACTCAATGCTAATGCTAAACGCAAAAATACTAGCTAGATACTAGTAAAATACCAATTTGCTTTCCGGCAGGTTATCGATACATACTGATCAAGCTTGTTCATAAGTAAATTAATGTGTTGTCAATGCGATTCTAATATCACAGCTACAATACGGTTTAGATCAGTAGTGCGATTCACTATTCGTTTTTAACGATTATCGCATCGATAAAGTTTTAATTGGTTTATAAATCGTTTATACACAATATTTTTAATGAACAAGGCATTAGTTACATACATAATATGTTTATACTATATGTAGAAAAAGCCTCAAATGTTTTTTACTTACCTTTTGCAAAAATAGCTAAACGCACAATTTTTTCCAAAAATTCGTTGCGGTTTTTTCATTCTTCTTTCTGCTTTTCGTTTATTTGATATTTTTTTGACAGAGATGTCTTGCTATCAATTTGAGTAAAAAGAAAATTAGCGACGTCTACTATCGTTTACGACCAGTTAGTAAATAACAAGATCTATACAAAAGATCAAAAATGCATTCTTCATGATTAACTTTGGCAGGGTATTTTGGTGTTTGAATATATTTAGTAGTATTCTTTAGGTAATTTTCTAAATTTCGCTATCTACCTCTTCATTTGAATCTGATCTATATTACTAAATACGCGTGTACAAAATTGTTAAAATATTTTAGAAAACAACAGCAAAGTATCCTGCTTTTAGATATAATATTACTATGTTTAGCATTTCATTTCGTCGTTGTGTAATTCATGATTTTAAGGATTCCAGTAAATCAAACGAAAGAGGATTTTGAATACAAAAGTTTAAAACTACCGTTAGTTTCAACTAAATTTGTGGAGTTTTTTGACAATTTATTCATAAAGTTTTCTAACGACTTTAAAGTACTGTGTGGCATTGTCAGCGTTCTTATACCTTCAGTATATATAAGTCGGGAGTTCCATCTGTGTCTTACATAGAGAGCTAGTTTAAGCTTCTTTTTCTCTTGTTATTTAACATAAATTTCAAGTTGCAGGTGAAATAACCACCACAATTGAAAACGTTCCATGACTGATTGATTTCTCGAATTTTTTTAAGTTTTGGCTTTATGAAATAAACTGAGATATGCTAACCCACTTTCAACTTTCTCAGAGCCTCTACGGACATTCATCGACAATACAACGATTGGACCTACTGGGAAAGCAATCAAGTTCTTTTTTGTGCATTTATGTCAGTCTTATCGATATATATATTATGAGAGTTAAACCATTTGAACTAAACAAAAACTTGTATTTAAGCTATCAAAAAAAAAAATACTGATTCCAAATTCGAACAAAAAATGTAATACTATACATTTATTGTTAGTAAATAAAAAGGTTGGTAAAATAAATTGTTTTTTACCACCTTCATATTGGGACCTGCAACACTAGTACATAAGGATGCCATAGGAAAGGAATTTTATTATGTATTTATTTATTAATTTTATTTTCAACCTATTGGGCTTAGCCCTTACAGATCAATTCTTACAACTATGTACTTAATTCTAAATTAATATATTCGAAAAGTGTATTTCTAAAAACTACGCGATTCGTAAGGAAATCTAAATGATTGCATGCATCGTTACATAAAATCAGACACCTTGTGATAATTTCAATTAGACCATAATTATATCTATGAAAATTTCCATAGAAAAAAGTATGGTCTCTCAAATTTCTCCTAGGAACATTAAAAGGTATTAGTTGCAAAAGCTCTGGTGAGTCTATTGTACTATCAATGACGTCTTTAATAAACATAATAGTATGTGCCACCTTTCGTTGAGTTACAGTATTTTAATTGAGTAACTGACAACGAGTTTCATAGGTAGGCATGTTAAAAGAATTATATATATTCCTTAAAGCAAATTCCTTAAATAAAATTATTAATATATATTAATAACTGTAGTTCGTCAAAGTTAGCTATCTAGAAGTTAACCAATGTTTTTAAAATTCAACCCGTCTTTCCTATTTTCCGCTTCAGTAGAGCACTTCTTTTCTTTTAGCGGAATGGTAGACGCTTCTCAAAAAAAAAAAAAAAAATGAGGTGATTGCAGAATTTGTTTCTAATTCGTTCTTTATCTATTTCCTTTTTCACATTCTTGAATTTCTATGAGTTTAAATAGTGAATAATTAAAAACAAAAATCGACAAATAAAAATCAAGTCCCAAAAACAAAACGATTTTTTCATTAAGAAAAGTAACACTAGGCAATCATTGTCTACTAATACGAGAATACAAGTGGTGAAAATAGAAAAAATATGATTTCATTTCATTTGTTGGAACAATAATTTTAAAGTTATACATACTGAAAATGTTTTTAGTACACAGCACAGGCTCTTCAATGTTTACCCCATCAGACTAAAACGCTTTGATACATCAGTCAACAGTTTTAAACAAATGGTTTACAACAACGTTTCCAATTAATTTTTAATTCTCTTCCGTATTATGGTTCTCTTTTTCTTTTTCACCAAGATTCTTGTCCAACTTATTCAGTTGAGGTATTATTGTAATAATTTTCCCATTAGTAGATATCAGTATTATTTCATATACCATTACTTGTATAAATAGTCTTATCTTGCATTAAAAATGTTGTTAACTATATTAATTATATATAGGCCTATGTATGGGCTCGATTAAATTATGAATAAATTAAAAAAAAAAAAATGTATTTAACTTTAGTTGAAAACAGCAAAGATACGGCTTTGTTCTTCTTCTGCATAAAAAATCTCAATTTTAGAAAGAACTATGTTATGTGTATGTCAGAAAAGTGCCTTTTTTTATTGCCATAAAGTTTGTGTTAGCAGATAGTTTAAACAGCATACAGAAGTTTTGGTCTTGTTTATTAACAACAAACAAATTTAGAACAATTTTTGTAAACAACAAAACCATTCGCACCTCAGCCAAAGAACAGCCACTAATTATTTCTTATAAAAACAATTTCAAAACAAACAATTGCATTCGACTCTGTACACATAAACATTCATTAAAAATATTTTTTGTACAGAGTCTAGAATGTTTAAATTCTCTTTACCATCCTTACGAAAATGTTTCAAGGCCTCTACGTTACATAATAGTTGTGTACGTACTCATGCATACTCATGCACTCGTATATACTCAAAAGTATTCCCTGCTTGTGTGTATGGATATTACTTATACTCCTTTGAACTGGGCAATTTGACTAATGTGTATACTCATAGCTACTGGTTTTTCATACATGGGCATACTCTACTCAACTTGATTTGTGTATTATGAGTATGGCTACCGTTTCAACAGTACTCATAGTCGTTTTCCAAGGGGCACGTATAGTTTTTTGTGTCACCGGGTTTCAGATAGTTTAAAATTTGTTTTGTGCGCATTGTAGATTTTCGAAGAGGCGAATTGGCAATGGAATATCCTTGACTGTACTACATATTTCAGCTACTAATAAAACAAATACATATGAATCCTTCAGCGACAGATTTTTTAGCTGGACATACTTATTTTTAAACTAAACACAATAAAATATTTAAAAAAAAAATGCTTTCATACATGTAAACACTTACATAAGTCGCTTAAGAGAATAAAACAAATATTGAAATTTCGTAAATATTTTATTTTTATACGTCTCTTAAAAGTTTGCGTGGTATAAGTCTTGGTTATCACAATAACATTTCCAATGCTTTTATATGTCTGTTCTAAAAACTGTTCTTTTGAAAACAAGGGGCAAATTACGACATACTACAATATCAACGTAACTTTCCGTAATTTGCCCCAACATTTCTACAACATGTTTATTGTATAAAATGTAGTTGTCGCATGTCTTATTGTGTAAATTTATGTTTTAGTTTTTTTCAAAAATGTGAAAATGTGTAGCTAATGTTTTAAATAATTTTCGCAACAAAATTTACAATTCCGCGTTTAACGTAAATAAAACAAAATCGATAACCAAACTGTATACAATTATTTTAAATCTTTATGTATGTATGTATGTATGTATGTATGTATGTATGTATGTATGCCGAAACGTGAGGCAACGAAAACATAAAAGTTTACCTTCTAAAGCACATCATTTCTAAACTTTATCCTTTATTCAACCTCCTTGAATTATCTTTATATATGTATGTAAATGTATGTAAGTAAGATTAATTTATTTCAGAGAATTATGAATACGATTCTTATTTCGAATATTGTTGAAAAATATAATTGAAATATCAAGTGCCATTTATTGTGAAGTGAAAGAGACTATAGTAAGCAGGGCGTAACAGACAGAGAAAAATAAAATAGCACTGCTAAATGAGAAAAGAGTATGTTTCACATTGAACAATTAATAAAAAGCCAAAGTTTTTCCCAATGTTTAAATGGTTAAAAAATAATTTTTATCCTTTCTGGTCCAACACAACGATTTTTTATTTTGGCCCAAATATTGTTATTGTTCTTTTCCCTATAGATAATAACGGATTTTTATTTTTATAGCGGAGAACTTTAAGGTACAGATAAATGTTCTTAATAGCCATAAAATTGTCTATATGGGATTAACTTAACGTTTGAATACGATTATGATCATGTGGCCGCCGCGGTGTATTTCGAGGGCAATGCAAATTGCATGCCTCTTCGTAGTAAATTGACTGTTTCGGAAATAATACGTAGAATGTCGGTTAATATGATTTAGGCATGCAACTTTATATATAAAAACATCTGATGGATTCAAGTCAAACTACGAGGCAACTAGCCAGTACGTAAAGTTATTCATTTCGTAAAATTAATCGTTCGTCAAAAGTTTCCTTCAGCTATGAGGCTTTGAAACCATATACCTAAAGCTTGGTGCTTCAAAGTATATTTCTGATGAATCGCCAAACCAAAATAACCGCAAAACAACCGAAAATTGTCTATTCGGTGCTCCCAAAAAGCAGTATCGCAAATTTTCTATACATCATCATCTTTTCGTTTGCGATAAAAATACTACATATAATCAAAATTTTGTTCTTAGCTTAATTTTAAAAACAGGCGGGTTCGAGAGCGCCTTTTTAACGTATCGTTAACAATTTATACATGAATAATTGCAGCATGTCTAACTTGAAATTTTAATTTATTTTAACTTTTTTATTTATGTTTTTAAGAAACACATCAACTTTTTTTAATCACGTATCAAAATCACATTTTCAAATTTGTTTTAAATAACCCTCCCTGTTAATTTCGAATATAGTTTTGTACTTTTTTAGTTCAAATATTTGCACCTTCTATTAAACTAAATAGAATTTTTAACCTAGAAACGTTAACAATTATAATAAAAATTTTCAAACGCAACATTTCTTGAATAATCAAAATAAAATTGAAATTCACATTCACATTTAAACTAAAATGCCTTTGGCTTTTTTAATAATTTGTATGTATGAACTGCTCTTTCTTATGCAATGTTTATTTTTCTCTTCCTTTCTCTATCTTTGCATCAATAAAGGTGGTCACGCTTGTGTAAGTGGCGATTCAAGTGATAATGTCGCTTTTTACGACGCATTAACTGCTGAGGATGATCACGGCTATATGCACGCCCGTTCAGCATCGGCAGCTGCCCTTGCTAGTGTTTTGCCTAATATTCACTCATATGACAACAGTTCTAATTATGAACCCTTAGATTCGGCAAAAAAGCAAAAGTCTATTGAGAAAATTGTTAACCCCTTAGGAACAGTGACGACTGTTACATCCTCTCTAAAGGCTGACGTTAAAACAGACATTTTAGACGAAGTTGTTTCTCAACTGGCCGCAGAAGATACAATTATACATGAAAATTGTGATGAGAGCCTATTCCGTCCTGTTGTTGCCATATTTTGTGACGAAAAGACTCTACTTCAAGATGAAGAAGCTCGAAGGGATGATGAAAAATATCAGCCTCCTGAAATTATAAGCAGTAAACTTATAGTGCCTGTAATAGCCAAAGAAATTAACGATGAACTCAGTAAGCGAGAAAAAGAAAAATGTAGTGCAATCAAGTCAAAGTCCGCAGCATCCAAAATCAAAGCAAAAGAACAGCAAGTTTTTGAAAAAATGTCATTATTAGATAGAAAATCTAAGGAAGGTTCAAAAACAATCATTGGAAAAGGAAACGTATGCACTAATGCTTGGGATGAAAAAAACAATTCTAAACAAAATGAACCGCCAATTTTAAATCGTCAAAACCAAGGAGACAAACTTATTAAAAATATTCATGACAAAGAGGAGACGGGCTGCTCCAAGAATACAGCTGCTTTAGAAAAAGCGACAGCTGAAATAAAAGAAACACAAAAAATCAGAACGAAGAAGGAGCTACACATTAAAGGAAATCACTTAAATGATCTGCATGAACAGACATTAGATATTAAAACAGATGTGCGCGCTCTCCAAAAAAAACAAACAAAAATGGAATGTAGAAACCAAACCGAAAAGGAACTACAAGATTGTGTTAAAGAAAACAAAGACACTGATTTGAATGTGCAAGACATTGCGGAAGAAATTGAAATTATGAAAACAAAATATAAAACTAAACTTTCAAGTGGTAAAGAATCTGATAAGAAAGGAAAAATGATGGATTCAACAAATATCTCGAAAGAAAATATAGAAAACCAAACTGTTAATAAAGGTAATGTTGACCAACAAGAAACGCTTAAAGCTCAAATGGATGCTGGCAATGTAGAAAATAAATCAGAACCGAACTGCATCCCAACATCACACAATTCAACCAAAACGAACACTGTCACTAAAGAAAAAGTAAAAAAAACTAAAGATACTATAAAATCCATGAAACTAGACACAAACAATATTGTAATAGGCAAACAATTAAACGCTCAACAATTAACTAATGAGCTAGATGAAATAGAAAAAAGTGAAAAGAATTTTGAAGGCAACGAAGCTAAGGTAACGCGTAACGAGGCAAAAAATGAAGAAACTATTTTAACAAATCTCTCTGTAAGTCAAAATGCTCTTGACGATACTTCGATTACCAAGAATGAATCGCGTCATGTTGAAATGGATTTGATTAAAGACCATGATGAATTCAAAACTTCAGACAGAACAACAAGAACAGGGGAGCAGCAACAAGGAAAAATCCCAAAAAAAGACAATTTAAAAGAGGGATTTAATGAGATTTCAAAGAACCATAATTCGGTTAAAATAAATACAAGCGAAAAAAATAAAGCAAAATTTGTTTTAAACCAGGAACAACTAATCACTGAAAGTGATGTTTCATCCAATAAAGAATTGAATGCAACTATAAATATAGAACCCACGTTGGATGATAATAATTTAAAAGAAATTAAATCTGATCCGCACTGTCTGAATGCACACAATAAATATAAAAGCACTTCACTTAAAACCAAGCCCGATGAAAAAGCTATTAACAAGGAAAAGTACCCAGATACTATGAAACAAACTGAAGAACAATGTGAAAAAAATAATCATTGTCATACACCCGAAGAGATTGATATAACTAAAAAAATAGTTAATAAAAGCAAAATTAAAATGTTTACTTCATCGCAAATTGAAAGTAAACCCAAGAAGCTTGAGATAGAAAATGAAATTGAAAAGAAGATAGATACCGCAGAATCAATTAAAAAATGTCAAACTAACTCTGAAGCAATCGATTGTGAATTAGTTGCTTTGAATGCAAACAATAACGATTTATGTAAAGCGCCTGTGCAAGCTAAAGTGAAACAAGATAAAAGTAATGAAATGAACACGAATCCCAGTATAACTCAACAGATGGGATATACTAACAAAGATATTAAAACAAATAAATTATCAGATATAAAACCGGATGCCAGAGCGCCTACAAAAGAAATTAAGGCCAATATTTCGACTTCAAATTCAGCTTCACCCCCAAAGAAGGGAAAGGAAATTTCCAAAGCGGAAGTTAGGAGTAAAGTAGATTTAAGTAAGAAAAACACATCAGATCTCTCTACATTTGACAAAGAAAATAAAGCAAAGACGGAATGTTCTTTTAATAAGGAACTTGTTAAAGAGAATAAAAAAAAAGCGAAGAGCGACACATGTGATAAAGAATTGCATGAAAACACTTCAGGCGTTAGCGACAACCGAAATACAGGTGTAAAAGAATTGCCAAGTCCACCTTTACCGCCAACATCTGTGTGGAAAATATTAAGTGGTGCGGATATTATAAATAAAAATTTTCGAAATGCTGGTAGTGAATCAAATTATCCATTATTAGGAGCTGTAAGTGAAGTAAGTCATTCTGACAAGTTACTACCTGAACTTCTAACTCCAATCAATATAGAGACACAAACAAATGCAGATGAGGTATCTGTTTTGAAATCATTAGACTCATCGCCCCCTCAACCAGCTCTAGAACCCTTACAACTAATGGCAGAAAATAAAAGTAGCTCCTCAAAGGATATTAGTTTAATCACATTTGAAAGTCCTTTATTAGAAAATCCTTCTTTGCAACGAAAAATAACGTCTGCCTCACGTGAATTTATGGAACAAAATTTAATTTTTGCACTTTGTGGGTCTTTGCATTATGAAAATGAACACAATGAAAAAACTGAATTATCGCCCACATTCTCATCAAATCACTCGTCAACAGCTTTTGAGGACAACTCCCTAGCCGATTACAAATCTCTGACAGAGAACGACGACCTCTATATGAGCTTGGAGCAAAGTTCACAAGATACAAATACAAACACTACCAATACAACCAATGAAAAGTTTTCTTCATCAACGAATTCATCAGGATCAGAAGAAATTGTTATAATGGAGGAGAAAAAAATGTCAAAAAAACAAAAACGTAAAAAGCAACAACAACTTAAAGAATCGCAGAAACAAAATGATCAAAATCGCCATCACGAAGTGGACGATGAAGAATTAAGACCTTTAATAGCCATGACATCTTCACAAGTTGACCAAGGGAGTAATTTTTCAAACACATCTTTGCAAGCAGAAACTGCGAGTTTTGACAAAACCCAATCTTTGTCGACTCAGCCCCTTATACACTCTACGACAACAGACAGCGAGGGTCCTTTGCCAGCAACAACATCGGACGAAAATGTTTTTTCTATTCCCGTTCCAATAGTCCACAATCCACATAAAATTAAAACCAAAAAATTAGAACACAAAATCAATCTAATTGCTGCAATTGAAGCAGCAACTTCTTCATCAACATCATCAGCAGAAGAAAGTGGCGTTGATTTAGGATGTCGTTCTGCTCACGACAATGGCGAATTATTGATCTCGGTAGCACATAGTATATCAACTTCTACTATACCCCGTTCTATTGGCACGATGCCCCAAACAGCAGGGGCTTTAAAAAAGAAAACGAAAAGGCGCAAGAGATAAGAATTAGCCATTAGTTTGTTTTGTATTTCTTGTCTAGTATTCATTTATTTCATTTATATGGTATATTTCAGATATTATATGGAATCTGAAAATGGTTACGACACATCATCGTTTAAATAATCTTTATTGGTAGCCGACTAATAAATACATCTATTGTATTAATATATTCAGAAGCCACAAAATGCAAAACAAACCATTAGACATTTTTGAGCCCATAGATTGATAAACTTACTGAAAGCATATACAATTAACTTCTGTTATGAAAAACTCTCATTTGGTCCATATGTTGTGCTTGTGCAAATATAAAAAAAAAACTCCACTTTAATATTACCTTTGATTGCTTAAAGCCATAGTTAGCCGATTAGAAGGGAATGTAACTAGCGAATGTAGTGTAATATTGCCGTAACGTCCGGACCTGTTGGGAACTGAATTTTCTTACGTTTTTACGTGACGTTTGTAGGCAGTGATGCCAACATATTTATTCTCTGAATCACTTCGTTTATAGAAACTATAAAAACATAAAAAGGAAGAAATATACATAAGTATATGTACGAGGGCTGCTCTATATATTTCTGGCCTAATAGTGAAAATGCAAATATTTATAATCAAAAATGGTTTTATTGTTTTTCAAAGTATTCTCCAGCATGATTTATACATTTTTGCATGCGCTCAAACCAAATGTCGAAGTACTTTTTCCACTCCGATTGAGACACCTCTAAAACATGGTTTTTGAACACTTCAACAGCTTCTTCTGGCGACGAAAATCGTTGACCACGCATTTTTTTCTTGATGTGCGGAAACAAGAAGAAGTCATTAGGTGCCAAGTCAGGGTTGTACGGCGGATGACCCATTAATTCGACGTTTTGGCCGGTCAAAAACGCTCTGGTTTGAGCCGATGTGTGAGAGCTCGCATTGGCATGGTGAACAATTATTCGTCTTCTCTTTTTGGTTTTTCGAATTTCTCCGATGACTTCAGGCAAACAAATTGTAGTGTACCACTCAGAAGTGACCGTCCTACGTTGCTCAAGCGGAACAGTCGCCACATGACCAGTTTTGCCGAAGAAACAGGCGACCATTTGCTTCGAAGTGCTTCTTCCACGAACAACTTTCGTTGGATTTTGCTCGTCTTTGAAGACCCACACGGTCGATTGTTGTTTCATTTCGGGCTCATACGCATAGATCCATGATTCGTCACCTGTGACGATCTTATAAACGTCTTTTGAAGCACCGCAATGGTATTTTTGCAACATTTCTTTGCACCAATCGACACGAGCCTTTTTTTGAGCGACTTTCAAATTGTGTGGGATCCAACGAGAACAAACCTTTTTTACGGCCAGGTGTTCATGCAGTATCGAATGTATGCTGGTGGAAGAAATGTCCAAGGATGTCTCTATCTCTCGGTATGTCGCATGTCGATCTTGCATTATGAGTTCACGCACGGCATCAATGTTCTCTGGCACAACAGCCGTTTTTGGACGACCTTCACGGAATTCGTCTTTGAGCGAGCTTCGGCCACGATTAAATTCATTATACCAATTTTTCACAGTGCTATAGGATGGTGCTTCATCGCCATACAGAGATTTAAGTTCATCATTGCTCTCTTGTCGTGATAATCCACGTCGAAAGTTGTGAAAAATTATGGCACGAAAATGTTCACGAGTTAATTCCATTTTTTTCTATATTAAATTTTTCAAGTCACTGTAAACAACACAAATAATGGTCGTACGTCAAAACGTTTTGAGTACGATTATGCTTAAAAATGACAAACTTTCCAATGGAAATGTCAGATTGCACTTGGCAGCACTCAGTGTTGCCAGGCGAGAAATATATATAGCAGCCCACGTATGTACATATAAACATTCGGAAAAACAGTATATATTCATACATCAATTTAAAATTTACCCATTTGAGCTTAAACTGTCTACGTTGCGCTAAAATTAGTGAAGAAACAAAGTTGCGATAAAGTGAATACTGTTTTTTTTTTACCTAAAAGAATTTAGTTTTAGTGCTAAATTTTTTAACGTCACTATAATGTATAGTGAGGCTGGTAATTTTCTATTCACCACTTAACAGAACGACAACAAGATTAATGAGGTCTTAAGTCATTCTGCCACTCAGTTCACACGATTGACGTATTGCGCAAATTTTGTTCGTACCATTATCGATAATTGTATTGATGTAAAGATTTGAGAACTGCTTTTATCAAGCGTGATGGTGTTGCCAGTGAAAATTCACTAAGCATACGCATACATTAGCAGTTCAATACTGTCCATATAAAATGAGAAGAAATTACTATATAAAATTAAACTTTAGGGGTCGAACTCCAGAACTTCTAAAGCGGCGTAGGCTTTTTGTTTCTATCCTTGACTTAAATTTTGTTTAAATAACACAATATAGTTTTTACAAAAATTAAAATCCTTTTTCTTTTTGCTATATTTACGTCAATAACATGATACGATTTTACGTTCCATATACATTCCGTTCCAGTCGACTACGAAGGCCTTGAGGCAAACACATACATATAGCCAATTCTCAAAGTGTTCTATCGTTCTATCTTTCTATTCAGAAAGAGAATTATTTATTTTAATATAAAAATAAACGAACTCATCCCTAAAAATTAAATTTACTACTTAATAATTAAAAAATAATATATGGCAATACAAATTTGTTACCTATGTTTTCTTCATTTCTGCTGTTTAGTCAGTTGTTTTTTGCAAGACGTTATTTTCTTTCAAAAAGAACAATATTTCACAGACTGTGGATTGACTAATTGTTTTTTTTTTTTAATAAAAGTTAAATTGTATATGCGGCAAAAGCGTTTAGGTCTAAAAATAAAACTTAGGATTAATGTCCCTTATGCACCATAAAGATCAAGTGTTTGCACATACATACTATGTATATTATAATAATTTAAGTCTAATCTATTGGTAATTTCTTTTGTAAATCCTCTAAAAATTTTAATTAAATTGAATACGTGTGTGATCTCTTCTGAATATAAATGTAAATATATTTTATGACATTTTCTGTGGTTGGAACATTGTGTCACCGCATAAAGTATTCCTGCGTACTGAAGTGAAAAACTTTCTGTTATTCCAATCACCCAGCTTAAACAATTTTTAGAAAACCTGAAAGTAATAAAAAAAATCTTAATTTTCGACTTGAAAACAAATGGCACATTACCCTTGCTTTAACGTCTTTTACTTTGGCGCTTAAATTTACAAATGGGATTTTTAATGTAGATTTTTGGACCGAATTTCCGTCATCCTGACCGAAATTCCTTCCAAAAATCTACATCAAAACATCCTGTCGGAATATAAAATTAAGAATGAGATTTTTAACTTTAATTTGGAAGTAACTTTTGATTGTATTTCATAAACAAAAAATAAAACCCCGGCAATTAGTGAAGTAACTTGCATATAATATCTTTGAAACGTACCTCGTTTATACGGCAGCCATTGGCAAATAAAAATAATTTTCAAATATCTAACTCACCGTTCATACAGCAAATTGCATAGAGAAATTATTTTTCTTTCTGGTGGACAGATAGCAAAAATATAATTGATATAAAACTAATGTGTATATGAAAATAGTTGGATAATTAATGCAAAGTTATTCCGAAGTATGTATTTTTTTACGAGAGTTAGTAAAGAACGTTTCACACTCTTTAATAGTGTTTAGATATCCGTTGGATTTTTGCAGAGAGAAATGAAATGAATGAAAATCATTTTGACTGTAAAATATTCCCCTTACATTGTGAAAATGCCGTAGATGTTTGCTTCGAGCAAGTAGCAGAGAAAGAAGCCGAAACGAAATAATTATGTCTTGACTTTGATTCTTTTTTTTTTTTGTTCTGATTTAAATCTTTTGGGCAGAAACAATTTTTATTTTCTGAAAATTTAGAGCTATTAATTTTAATTTTTAATGCAAAAAAATAAATCCCAAGAAACAATAAATATTTTTGAAAAAAAAAATAAAAAATCAATAAATAACCATTTCTAACAAAGAAAATCAAGAAATAATAATCTTTTCTGCCAAAAAATATAAAAAATTTTAAATTACAATTATATTTTGATCTTAATGAAACAAATTATAATTATTACGGTCCATGTACCGGTGGAAGCTAAAAAAATATTTGCCGAAGTGCATTGTCGCCGGCAAACCCTTCGACCTGTTTATTTGTTCAATAGCTGCTTTTGTTATTTTCATCGTTTATTCTGTAAAAATGAAAAGTCAAATTTTCACCCGTATTTTGATCAGATCCATAACATAGTGTTATCACACTATAATACTTTCTCATTTTATATGAATTTTCGATAAATCGTTTTACTCCATCTAATAGTGTGAAAAGCCCTTAAGTAACATTACAAAAAATGTACGACATGTGTTACGTTTTTATTTGCGAATAGGACTAGCGTACAAACGAAGTATGTATATAGTATCCATAACTTTTCGCTTTTTACCATACTTTTGATACTAAATGGCATTATGAATAGACTTTACGTCATATGTACATACGTGTACACATATAAACGACGGAAATGTTATCGGTGAAAAATGTAAAAAAAAAAAAATTAAATAAACCAAGTGTCACAAAAAGCCGATTAAAAAAATGGTAGAAGGCATTAAATATTTAATAAGGTCATTTTATAACGAAAAAATACATACGACAAAAAAAATTTAGGAATAATATAATAATTTAAAATCAATTTTTATTCGTGCTAATTTCCCCACTAATGTTTAAAAATAAATTTGCTTATATTGTTTTTTTTATTGTTTTAATTCTTATTCTCGTTTAGAGTTGAAAAAATAAAATTAAGTAAAAGTAAAATCACCAAATATTTGTTGTGTTTCTGGTAAAGCTTAAACACAGTGTTCCGAGCTTCATTTGCAACTTTCAGTTAGTTTACGAAGCTGCTCTTAAAGTTCGGGGATAGATTTCCTTATAAGATGCCTATCGCATATTTTTTGCATATTAGCAGAATAAGAATTGATTTTTCTAATGGAAAATTTTGTCATAAAAATCAAGTACCTTACATGTCAATATATGTAACTACAAAAAGTAGCTATGGCTGAGTTCCAAAACATTAAATTACCGCGTGTAAAGAAAGTAACCACACGTTTAGTAGACTGTGTGAAGAAACGCTTTCTATACATTCTGACGTTTCGGAACACTTTCCTGCAACCAATTGGGCACAATGTTGTTTCCGCTTTTGATACTATTTTGCATTACTAGCCTAACATTTCTAATGATAAACAGCCAATGTACCCGGTCCGAAGTGAACACATAGTGTAGAATTCGAAAGCGTAGCAGTGTGTGGCGCATAAGCCAGGGAAATGCTGCTACATGAAAGAAAATAAAATGTTTTCTAACTGTAAGACATGCACCAGTGATTCTTGACTTCTTTTTTTTGTCGTGGCGCACTTTTAACGATTTCAAAATTTGGCGGCACACAAAAAAAATATTTATTTAAAAGTTGTTCACTTACCTATTAATATACTATGTAAAATAGTTTGTCATAATAATATTGAATGTAAAATGTAAAACGACGCACTACAAAAGTGGAGTACCACAAAAACAACAGTAAATGTACAATGTTTAATAATAGATTAATTACGTTAAATATGTTTTCGTCAATAATTTTTAAGCTTTTGTAATTTTTAATTGAACAAATTTCAAAGTTAAAGCTTTTGATGTTGTCAATATTTAATTTGCAACAACATACGTACTTGTATACGTATATCTTAGATGGAAACGACGTAATACTGCCGTAAAATTTTGCATTAAAATTGGAATCGCTTAAGGTTTTTGTTTATGTTGAAGAAAACTGAGTACAGATGTATCGTGAAGTATGGTAAAATTCGAAAAATATTTTCAAACGGTGTACGTTTAATCCGGTAATCTTAAAGAGATGATGTCAATATTAATATCGTTATTTATATTGTAATATTGTTCTAAGGAAAATTACTAAAGTTTACTTTTTGGTACCCCATAATACGTTTGAGGTGAGCAAATAAAAGCATTTGTTTTCTCTCTCGTCGTATATTTATATTTTAATATTCTTGTGTATGCCGCTTTCGTTTGACGCCAATTTTACACTAAATAATAATATACACTGTATTAAAAATTAAACCTTAAAAGATATAATAAAGAATAAAATATGTGTTAAAAATTAAGTATTTATTAAATAAAATGTATAGTAGCATAAAGAATTTATTTTTGTTCTGGAAAGAGGACCAAGCCAGCAAAGTCTAAGTATGTACTGAAGTATGCCCCTCTGTTATTAAACAAATGATGAACATTTGACTTTTAAATCGACACTAAAGCGATTTACTTTTCTGAATGTTTTTGTAACCCGAATTCACTCCAGGCTGAGTAAAAGCAAAAGGAATTGTCTGAAAGACGTGATTTCACTGCAAAACCATTTCTTTCACTATAGATCATTGGAAGTACGTAAGATGTGAATAATTACAGATTTGTAAAAGGCAATTTCATTGCGACGGTATGGACATTCCCAAACCCAGTTTAGCTTAAATTTAAAAAAAAAATTTCTGACTGCTAAAATCTCCATATTTTATATCATATCGTGTAGATAAACTTTCGCCATTGAAGGAATTAATATAATATAATTTTTACGACTAGAATTATTTATACTTAGAAGAAGAACGCGTGGGGCATCAAATGGACGCACGTGTTTGAGTTAATACGTCAATTTAAAAGATCAAGACAAACAAATTATACACCTTTTCTTCAATTACTTTTTCATATAATGTTTCCGAAAAGTTCGCTAAAACCTTAATAACTGGGGACGGGTAGGACGGCAGCTTGGGAGCAAATGGACAAAAATCTAACATATAATACAATTTTTACATGAATGGTCATGTATTCCACTGCCAAATAACTTCTTTTATTTCATTTTAAATAAAAAACGTTGATAGAATTAATTAGAATCACGGTTTCTTTATTTAAAACTTAATTTAAATATAATAAAACGTTAAAGGTTTTCCTTAAATTTTCATTTATTTTCCACAATAAATTTTAAAATGCATTTTAGACCTCTGAATAGATTTGTTTGACGACTCTTGCTTATTAACGCAAGCATTTGCTAATAATTTCGAAAAGAATTCAAAATATCGGGAGTGCAAAACAGCAAATTTCCGAATTATGCATTTCGAGTGGTTTTACAATTTCACACGAAATACAGAACAGGGACGAATATTATTTCACACAAAATTAACATTTGTTTTTAATTGTGTACAAAACTTATATAAATAACAAAATAAATCCAAAATACACATCTTAATTATGTTACTATATAAACTAACTGCCTAAATATATATCTATCTATGCAACATTATCTGTATCTGCTTTAAATTTAATTCGATCTGTAATAAACTAAGAACTATAATGGCTGGACATAAATGAAATCTTATTCGTAATTGCAGATATTCCCTTAATACAGCATTATCTTTTCATTGCTTTGAATTTAATCATTATCCTTACTTTTAAAATGAATCGGTTTTGAATACAGAGATTAGTTAGAAGCGACGTTACACTCGTACATATGTTGTTATAAGCAATAACATCAGCAGAATCAGTTTTGAGATGGAGAATACGCACTGTGTATTCCATTGTAAATTCATAGCTTATTCGCATACTGTTACTGGTCGCTCCATAGTCTCTAAAAACTCTCTTATCAAATTCATGTTATTAACTGAATAAATATTATTTTTTTTACAAAACATTGCAAACTTACCTGATAAATTTGCATACATGTGTATATGTACATAAGTATGTATCTGTGTGTATTTATACTAATGTGACAGTTTGTTTTCAACATTATTTAATGAAAATTAGTTTGAAAATTTTTTTCTCAATATATGTACATACATATTGAATGTTCAATTGTATGTTCCTGTGGCCCACCATGTTATGGGGGTACACAATGGAGTAGCGAAATATCGATAAAAAGAAAAGAATTTTTTTCATAAGAGACCTTCGCTTCGATAAAACAAACAAAAACAGAACTGAATTTTAAATATTACGATATTTGTAGTGGTGAAATAAAAATATGTTTTACAAGTAAAGCTACACAATATTACATGTTGGTGGTATTTGGGGTATTTTGGCGATATTCCAGAGAACAGTGGCAGTGGAAGTAACATAAAAAACTGTCGATACGAAGAATCAAAAATAATTTCGGTACGGCTTAAACTCGTTTATCATGTGTCTAAGCTACGATTAATGAAGAATATAAGATAAATTTGGGAGATCTTGTATTCACCAAAGTAGGAATAAAAACGAAGAATATACGATAGTTCCGGGAAAGATTGTGTTTCGAAAAACTACGATTTGAGGTTATTTAATGGGCGGAACAAGAATAACTAAAGCTCTAGGGCTACAGTTCAAATGAGCTGCTAGCAACTATAGTTCGTACCAGGGATGATTAAGTTGATACAATTGTACTTTTTTCGTACAATTCAAACCTAAAAATTACGAGAGTTACTTCCAAGATTCAAATTATTTTTTGAGAAATGAATTTTTAGACAAATGGGAATTATCAGAGTTAAACCTCAGTTAAAACCATCTTTCTCTTAACGACATATACTATAGAACAGGGGCCCATTTCTCAAAAGTACTGAGATACAAATTTTAAAAAAAACAATTCTTATAAAATTTGTGATTTTTTAAATTCACTCTACTTGTAAATTTGTAGTTTTGTGGAAAGTAAATATTTGCACTATGGAGAAAAAGTTATAAAGGCATACTTAGTTATATTTTCCAAGTTTAAAATCAAAGGCTTGTTTTAGTGTATTTTGAAATACCCAAGAACTGACCACTGGTAATAAGCTGTCTTTGCATTTGATATCTAACAACAGTGGCCGTTAAAGCAACGCGCTGACAGAGCAATTAGTCAGGTGGGCCTCGGATAATTCGCTTCTTACTCCACAGCCATTTTGTGCCGTAAATTGTGCAACGGTTACGTCACTGATCAGAAGTGAGTAATTGTTGATTGCAAAGAAATCAAATAAGTTTTCCTTGTGGATCCACCACATAAAAAACTCAAAAATAAAATCGGTAAGTCGAATCTTCAGAGTCCATTTTTGGTTAATATGTATTTTGAATAATTAAGCGAATAATGGGAATGAAGATAACAAATTTAATAATTTTAAATTCAATAAACAACACTAAAAGTAGGTGTGACACAGAAAGACCTTTAACCCTCATCGCTGAAGACTTTAAAACATTAAATCAAAATTGCTTGTGATATCCGAAGTTTAAGTACATTTTCTATACGACATATATAATGATTATAATATACCAAATAATTGGCCTTAAAATTTGAATGACCTACCATTCATGTCATTTTGCATCACAGTGGCAATGGATGCTTATCATGCCCGCGAACTCGTTATTTTAAAGACAGTAAGTAACCTGGGAAAACAATATGGTCGGCATCAAGATTGTAGCAAAAAAGGCCAGGCAGATATGATGGTACTGAATAGTCTCGCCTGATTCTGTAAACATAATTATCGATAGCGATATTTTCGTTTAATAATTGCCTTGTGAAAAAATCATTTATTTATTTCTTTTTTAATGTTTCGAAAATTGTCTCAAAACGGCAGGGAAGGATTTATATACTCGTACAATACATTTGCAATAACGATTATATATATTATTTTTACAGATTTGCAGTTTCTCGAAGTAGAAAGTAGCGACAACGTCGATGGCAACAACAAACTGAATCATCTTAATGTCCACAATAGTAATAGCGCAACTGCGAAACCGTACAAATGTCAGCCATTGAGTGAGGTAAAAAAAGTAAAGAGGGACAAGTTTCAAGACACAAATATGAAGAAAATGATGTCATCACAACATCGCTCAATGGAAGCGCACAATTCGGCGGGTCCAAATGTGAAGCCACAGAATAATCAACAGCAAAAAATACAATACTTAACGAATAATGCAATCGATAATTGTTTTGCAAGTGATTGTGCGACTACATCAACCATTGTAGGCATCGACTTGTTCGAAGACCAGTTGAGTACAACTAGCAACAGCAAAACAAGTCGATTTTCATGTGAGGGCACGCCTTTATCCACAAACACGCCACCGATTAGTTTAAATGGCATTATTGACACAAATCTAATTGATTTTCCAACAAATACAGGAGCTTTGCTTAATGCCGAACGTATACACTACGCCTTTAATCGTTTATCGACAGATATTTCGGCTTCAGAGCTCAAGTCCGATATTCCAGCTGCAGCAACTACAATTAATAACTGCGATGACGACAATATCAGCAATGGTAGCGGTGGATCGTTGTGAGAATTACTGAAAAATCCTGCATCGGCAAGGACTACAATTATGAAAAGAAATTTCTACTTTAATCGTTTATATAAAAACATATTTAATAACAATCACAGTAATAGTACTTCAAAGTAAAGTAAGAAATCTATGTTGAATGTAATTCCAAACGTAATTCACATTGCGACTAAATATACTCACATCCATAAATACTTTTATTTTTCGATTCTTGTAGTTTGCGTTTGTGACAAGAAAGTGTGATTACAAGGAATGTACTTGAATGTATTTTAAGTCGAAAGAAGATACATATAAATATACATTATTAAAACTAAATAACGTCAATATCAATACAAACAACATACATTTATGTCTTCAGCTTAACTGATTCATTTCTTAAATATGTAATAGTTCATTTCGGTATACCGATCGCTTCGATGATATTCGAATCATCCCTTTTACGATATAACCAACATAAGTATGTAAAGTGGAAAACTAATACGGACGCCCAAATTCCTTGGCTTATTGGATTGTTGCCGATTGATCTAGCTACTATGAATGCATTTTACTTCGTGTGATGGATCCACTGGTTTGAACTGCGCCGTAATTGCCGAGTTGTACGGCAATTTAGGGCATAGTACGCTCGTAGCGTAATTCAGCTAAGTGTATGGTAATTTCCACAAAAATATCAATTTCTTACTCTTGCTTTCTAATTAAGCTAAGTGAACACAAATAATAGATTTGTTTGTTATCTACTACATTGGTATATGAAATATCTCTGTAGTAAAAAAATGCATTCATACTCAATCGTTTCGTTTTCAAAATCGATTTTCATCACAATCTGATTTTATAAAAATAATTGTCTCCACATTCTGATCAGCTTTTGCATAGGTATATATTAATATAAATTCTTGCGATTTTAGCATAAAGTATAAAAGGTATAGAATCTGCATTTTTCTTTGAATTCTGATCGGAATATATATATTTTTTTTAGTTTTAAGATACAAATTTATTTAATCAAAAAAATACGATTTTAAATTAATTGAAACTTTATACTAATAAGAAAATTTCATACATGTGAAATGGTAAAAAATACTTTAGTGAACCCCTAACTCATTTTTAGAATTAAGAACACTTTTATAAAATGTTTTTTATTATTTTTCTTTTGTGTTAAAAAAAAATGTTGTTTGTTTAAAATTGTGATTTTTAATATCAAGAAAGTGTCATGCATAAACATGCATAAGTTATTTTTAACAAAGCAAAGACAAATATTTGTATAATTTTAATAAAAATTCCTCTAATTTGACCCAAATTTTGAACATTCAAATGGGTCGTGCAATAGTATTTTGAGGTCGAATAATAATAACAATTTCTTTAATGCCTACAGGTGTATGTATTACATTTTACCACGTGCTTTTAATTTAGAAATAAAGATGTTAATATCTTGGAAAGATAAAAAATTAAAAAAAAACCTAAGTAAAATAATGTAGTGTAGAAGTTCCCCTTTATTGTAAATCGACGTAATTGTATACAGCATTGAAATACATATTTCATTCCGATATTGAGTTCAAAATATATAAATTTATTTAATATTAAAATTTGTTTAAATAATTCAATAAAAAAAGATAATTTTAAGACAAAGGTATAATTAAGATGATTAAAATTAATTAATTAACTATAATAATATTTTTATACTGGCTTCTTTGACATAAAACTGTGCTTTTAAATAAAACTAGTCAAGTAAGAAAGATCTGCTGAGTTTTTTTTTTGTCTTTTTCCATATTAATATAGATTACTAGATATTTAAATGGACGAATTGAAATGTGTATCCAAGCCATTAATTGGTACGATTTAATGTGTGTGCTAAACAATAGCAATGCAAATAACCTAATACGCGAAGAGGAAAAACTGAAGATTGAAGAGCCCAACCAGGCATGCGACAGTCGAAAAAACTCATGCACACCGAAAGTATTAAGGGAGACGCTATTGTAAATCTCGGCATATGAGACATAAAACTACACTGAACCATTATGGTGGTATTCTTGCAGACACTGTCAAGACGGACAGAAACATCAGAATATGTTCTATTCAATTGCCCTGCGGTGGTTCTCAAACTGTGGTCTGTACCAATATTTCAGGGGGGACCTTCAAAAAGTTTCGGAAAACTATGCTCAGAAAATTATTTATATTTAGAACGTTAACAGTGCTGTTCCCACTTGTGAAATAAAAAGTGCCATGGAAGCGGAAGATTATGTTGTAAGATCAGTGCACAATATTCGAAACAAGAATAAAGTTCCCCAAGCAATATTTTTTGCCCATATTACAGTTCCCAATTTGACTTAGTTGAATTGAGACAACCTAATCTTAACTCTTTTTTAGCAGTACGAATCACAACTACTTTCAGTTGAAATTGTATTGAGGTTGCCACCCTAAAAAAGTGACGATCTGACAGATTGTTAAACAGCTGATTCTATTTGTTGAGTAAAATTTAGACAATAAAATTCAGTTAATTTTTGTAAAAGTGTGTATTTTGAATAAATATTAAATTGGATATTAGTTTTGAGTTATTGTGCTGCGCACACGAAAATGGATTTAGGGATAATTGAATGGCTTTTTAATACTTTTTCTTACAGACTTAAAAATTTCGTTCGTTTAAATAAGGAACCATTTTACTTTCCGCTAAATGAGATGAATGGACATTTCCAAAAAAACTGTCCGAGGAACGGATATACCTCCCATTTTAAAATTATGCCCAACTTTCAGGTTCCTCTAACCCGAAAGTCATACCACTAGGTGCAACTTGCTCCCCTGTTTGGATAAGTTGCGCTACTTCTTGCGACAGGCCACCACCAGTTGCAAGATAATTGCTCCGAGTTTTCGCAGGCTTTTCGTGTATCCAAACCTGCAAGGGAAATAAATTATCATTGCACTTTCATTGTGTACATCTGATTTCATGATTACTACTTCCCCTTCCCCACTCGCTCCCAGTTCTTGTTGGCGGTACTGGACTATTTAGTTCTATGGCAAATTGCTCCCAGAATTCTTTACTTTTATTTCTGCTGCATCCAAATATTTGTTTGCCTCGCCCAGTTTCGGGGTACTTCTCCATAAGTTCAACGAGTTTTTCAAACTGTTGTTTTGTTGTAACTTTATTTTTTCCATAAATTTCTTCGTAAAAATTTAAATGTAATAAATGGTCACGCTCTCTCTAAAGGATCAAGCAAAATGATGAATACACGTAAGTAAAGAGTAAAACATGCTATCAGAGAATTTGAAGAAGACTAAATCGAAGATATTTTCTTTGAAAATGCCAAAACCCCGTTTTTAAGCGTTTAAAAAGAACCGCACAAGTCAAGAACTACGCAAGGATTTACGAAATCGCTAAATATTTAGTTAAAACCAGGTCAATTAAATTTTTTAAACTAATCAAATTTTAATTTTAAACAGTCATTGTGGCAGTTACTGTCTATGACTTCAACTGTTAAATCTTATCGTAAAAAAAACCACAAATCAGGAGATGACATGTATTTAATCGTAAAAAATGTAAATAGTCATATAGCCATATACAAATTTTACGTCTTTTGTTTTGTTTTTTAAAGTTACAATTAACAAATTTGTTTTATCTCCAGTCTATAGGAAAGCTATTACTACTACATACATACATATATGCACATATATGTATATCATTACGATTAAATAGGTGCATACGAATATTGGAAAAAAAACAATTTTTACACAATGTACAGTGAGGAGCAAAAATGTAACATACTCGTAGTAATAATGGCTACAATTTCCTATGATAAACGCGCTTTTAAATATAAAATACCAACCTATAATAATCTAATATAAAAGGTAGAAAAAACATTAGTAACAAAACGAATATAAGCACATGTTACACTTTTTTAGTTAGCGTGTTGACTGTTAAGCATTCTATGCACAAAGTGTATATATTATAATAAAATAATGAAACATGAAACTTAAGGACTCTACATATAGGTAACCTCGTGCATGAAATTCTAGGCAACCTGCTAACTTGGTAATATTTTTTTTAACTTTCTAATATGAGTAATTATTATAGGAAAAATATTAGCAAACTAACAGGTTGACTGGAAATAAGATGGTGCTGTACATATGTACTTGGTCCTTATTTTGAGCTCAGTACTTTTAGCGGCCAAAAGTTTTGGATAGGAACTTGGTCCTATTTTAACATTTACGTTTTTGTGCGGATTAACACTAGACTACTGAATTCGGTTAGAACAATAACCAAAAATTCCATGCAAATTAGATGACCGTACAAAGATTAAGAAAGCAATATGTCAATAAGCTTAGCGTCTGGGACGTCCAAGTCATCATATGGCTAAATTGATGACAGGTGGGGACTCTTTCACACTAGCTAAAGCCCTAAAAACGCTTAAAATGTATGCAAGCTGGTAAACAGCTTGTCGCTGTTTAAAAACTTTGTGACTGTTGATTTAAATCAATTTCCCAGTAAAAGTCATTGGATCAGGAAGTTCGAACCCAGCGGACCCCGGTGAATCAAAACCATGCGGGATTGCATCGTATGGAAACGTTAACTCCGTCAATCGGTTCTTGGGTTCTTATTGACCTTGGTAGTCCTGCACCATTGTAGCAGTAACTTTTAATGCATAACACACATTGCTCACGACTGAAAGGCTCCATTGCCGCCATAGTATACGGCTAAGAAGATCAGAACTTGAATAGAAAATCAAACATTTTCGATCTTAAAGTAGTATTCTCTGTCAACGGGTATAGAATTAATAGAAAACTTTTGGAGTTATACGAAAACTAAGGTAACCAAGTACGCGGAGCTTCTGAATATTAAAACTATAATGGAGCGCATTTATCAGTATTATAATAAGGCTGGGTAAAAAACAGTAACTTTTGAACTCTTCCAGTTATACACATGAATATAATTTTAGTAGTTTACTAAGTTCTTGCACGCACTGTTTTCTTTGCATTCAAATTCGAAATAATCAAATCTTACACTTTTGCTTCTCTCTGTCAAAAGTGTTTTAATTTGCAAAAAAATTTAATTATAAAAGATTTATTAAAATATACACGACAAACATTTATAATAAGAATGTAAATGTTACTCATAAGAATATAAACATACATACAAATGCTTACATACACATACATAAAAAAATTAGAGTCATACTGGCTAAAAATAAGAAGAGGTAGCTTTAAATCTGTGAACTGCCTTAATGTGTAAAGCTAAAGTCTCTCAAAAGAAACTTTGTTTCAGTAAGGTGTTGGCATTGCTCGCGAATGGGAGCTTTCAACGAGAAGGTTGCTCAGTTTTAATAAATAATATTAAATTTAAAAATACATACTCGTACATATCTTCAATATAAAATGAAGTAAGTGCAAAAATTGAAAAATCTAAACAAAAAACTTCACACTTAACATTTGTAACTGCAAGCTAATGAAAATGTGTGAAAATTTTCTACATTATTGTTCAACGTTGCAACGCTTCAACGTTCTCCAACTCGGTACAGTAGTGTTTCGGTTTAACGAACATTTCTTTTCGCGACCGATCCGACAGACCATTGGTTTATATTGCGGACACAATTTAAGTTTAACGACCAAATAAAATTTGAATTATTTTTATGAAAGAAAATTACATGATACACATATATTCTTTCGTACATATTTGTTACAACAAATGACAAACCACATACATCCATACACACACACACACACACACACACACATACATATGTATGTAGTGAGTGTAATTTTAAGTGTTGTCTTCAGTTCTTGTTACGAATAACGAGTTTTTATAGTTTCATGCATTATTTTGTGGTGTCAAGATTAAAGGTAGAACTCTTTTTATTTTGAAGATAAAATAAAAATTTCTGATAATCATCGAAAGGGTTTGCCAGTAACAGGTCTGTGCTTAAAGTATGGTTGACATAAATCCACAGTCTGTACGATTCCGAAAGAAAATCTTTAAAAAAATGTGGAGGATACAACTTTGGGATTCCGCAAAAGAAAAGCAATGAAACAGTGTGAATTTTCAGGAAAGCCTGCCTCCGGTGCAATTTTATAAATTCAATTCGGAAAAAAACTGTATGGAGTAGGTTGTAATGCATCCCAGGCATGGTTGGCCAGATTCAAGCAAATATTTGGCGCACGACTTTTAAAACGGAGTCGAGAAAATCCTCCATCCAATCCGATAAAAGCCACTTGAACTGTGGAAATTCCTCGCTGCAATGTGAACAATATATTTTTCTTGTAGACACTTTAATCAGGCATTGCTATTTGACTCTAAATTTGCCAAATAGGTGCATTTAATTGTTTTACACTCATTAATTTGTTTGAACCACTCAAGATTGTGTCTCAGACTTGATAAACTTTTTAATTTTTTTTTTATATTCATTTGACTTTTGTTACCGTATTTTGATTGGATTTGCATAAAGAGGTAAGAACATATTTATTTGAATTGGAAATATTAGTAAACTGTGGGATTCTCTTTAGAAAAGTAGAAAAAAACCATAGCGGAGAGAAAATGTATTCATACCACGAGAAATCGTGGTAAGCATTATGTGAAATAGCATAGCAAAGAGCATATGATGATCTCTACATTGTGTCCAAAATGCTTTATCTACAAATCAACCTGGTGAATCTCGTGCTAGACCGCATATAAAAAGCCCAGAAACAGATAGATGTATCATTACAAAGGTGAAAAAAGCTACTGAAATTAGTTCTTCATATTTACCATACCATCCCATTTCTAGGCAACTTGATAGCTTGTCAAAATTTCTTTAAACTTTCTAATATAGAAAAGGATTTTGGGAAAAATTTTACCAAACTCGCGAGTTGCCTAGATATGGAATGGTATTGTACATATGAAGAACTTGGTCCTCATTTTGATCTCAGTACTTTTTACGGCCGACATTTTCGCAAAGGAACTTTGCCTTATTTTTACACTTAGGTTTTTGTGCGGATTATTTTTACGGCATGCAATAAATTATAATTTGAGAGCTATCGTCTGCTTATTCACACCTCCACACAATTCTGTAGAATACAGACATGTAAAGATCAAGAGTAAGTAAAGTTCATAACCGCTAAAATAATCTCACCCATAAAAAACCAATTTTACAGGTTTTCCTCTTTGCCCGAAATTCTTTAGTCCAAAATAATTAATTTTATTTCTTAATGCAAAAGAATAAAATCCCAAAAACTCATCTTGTAAAAATATGTAATTTTAATTTAAGGTTATGGCTGGTGTGTAGTTAAGAATTAAAAAATGCAAAATGCTCCATAACCTTAATATTCATGTTAAATATTAAATAAATTTAAATAGAATTATGTAATTCGAATCGCATGGGAAAACTTTTCAATTAGTAAAACTCGTATTACTTAGTACGGTTTTCGAAAATTTATTTACGAAACTTCCCATTTTTGAGTAAAAGCAACAGAATACTATTCAGCAAAGTCCTGCTCAAAAACTGAAATATGGAAGAAATTTTTATATCACTCGTCAAGATGTTAGTTTTCCAAGAGAATCCCGTTAAAGTTGTGTCTGAAATGTACCTAACACGATCAATTTGTTGGAAGATTTTAAGAAAAATCATCAAACTGAAAACATTAAATTAAAGATGATGCAATTAGAGCTAGAAAAAAGAACTTATTGGACTGATATAACGAAAACATGCATTATATCTGATGACTCTCGTGTAATTTACCGCTGAATTATCTTCACAATAAAGCACAATCCATTAAAATAGTGAATTTATCTATTTTTATATATAGGGTTTACACTTTTACTTTCATATACAACTCTTTGGGACATTCAAATGAAGTAGGTAATACAGTTTTACTTTCGAATCCGAAATTTGCTTCGAAAGGTTTTGTTTTCGAATTGGGTTGCAGGTAGTTCTCTCCTAACGATTTTCGAGTGGATGAAAATCAGTGAAGCTCATGCATTGCATCTCCATCGTCTGTATATATATATTTTTTTTTTAATTTCTTTAGCAGTATATCATATATTGTGCATTTTTCATACATTTATTGCTAAACACATTCGCCGCTTTTTACATCCTAGGACTGTAGATTTCTAATTCTATTATAAAATTGCTTTTATATTAAAATCTTATGTAAAATTTCCGACATGTTCACTTGAACTACATAAGGATATGCAAAGCAAAATAAAAGTTGTCAATATCAATGATAGACTACGTCAAACTACTTCAATATTTTCGAAATATCAAACTTATTTTGATATTTTTCAATACACAAACAAACAAACAAACACAAACGCAAATATTGAAATTCAATATTGGTTTGTCTAGCAGCCGCTTTATATATGTAACTATTTACATAGTTAAAATAAACATTTACAGAATTCACAAAGGGTCATAAAGTCAGTCATATGTGTTATAACAATAACATGAAAAAATATGACTGCTATGAACAATTCCTCATAATTTAGTGTGCTATGTATTTCAAAAAAAACTGCATAACGTTTTAATAATACTTCCTGACGAAACCAAAAAAAAGTGAAACTTTAACTTTAATTTAGGTCTGCATTTTCTTCTTGAAAATTGTCATTTCGATCAGATTCAATCAGTTGTCAGTTGTTAACACTGTGTTATAACTAAACACGTCCAAGAACGGACAAAAATATATTCAAAAGCATGTGTAATGAAAATAAATCCAGCGGAAAACAACACATAATACAGTTTTGAGAAATCTCAAAGTATGCAAATGTCTAAATGGATTTTTCAGGTCACTACTTTATTTTTTCATAATATACTCATCCATGCTAAACCCAATACTCGTAGAGAAGGTTTTGGCGAAGACTAAATAAGCTGCAAGAAATTTGTTGGCAAAATCTGAAAATGATTTTGATAATTTGGTTGATATTATAAAACAATCTTTGTGCACGGTTACTTCTAGTGATTGTAATAATTATTATGTCGGCATTATGACAATGAATTGATTTTAAATCTTGGTTCAATAAATTATTATACAAACATATATTTTTTAATGAAAAATTGGAAAGGACCTGAAAAAAGTGTCAGCATATTAAAAAAAAATTACTAGCAAATTTTTGTTAGTCGATTAGTATAAATTAGCTATTTCAATTTTTCTATCAAATAGTAGAAAACAAATTTTCGAGTGGATAGCAGGTAAGCATTCTCATTGCAGAGCAGAGACCTTTCAGTTTTTCAACTCTCAACTTAATAATCCACTTTACAAATAAACTTCAAGTATAACTTGTATTTATAAAAAAAAAATAAAAATAAAAAGATTTCTACTCCATAGACTAAAGTCGTGCGAACTTACAAAATGTTTCAAAATCACATGATTAGTAGTTTAATGTTTTTGATCTTGATTATTTTATACTCGTTCAATTGTCGATAAAAATATTACAAATCCAAATAAGAATTAAATAAATATGTTTTTTTAAATGCTATTTTTATTGACACGTACATATAGTTTTGTATGCGCGCGATCGATAATTGTGACGTACTTGCACTTGGGGTTTTTAATTAGAAGCACATTTTCTCTATCAGTTGTTATCATTAAATATTCAACTACTATCGAATCGTTAAAAATGTTTGATACGAAAAATATTGACAATAAACAATAAACAATGTTCAGTTGCCTTTCATTTGAAACAAAATTGTACCTTTATCGAAATTTCATAGCAAAACAATGTTTTAATTACCAGCGTAATACTGACTATCGAAGAAGAGACATATTATTAAATAATTAATAAATTTGTTGACACCAGTGTTACACACCTACGACAAAATGCATTGAAAACAGGTTGATTGAAATGATCGAAATTGAAAGATAAAAAGATACTAATAGTCTATTAAATTTTATTATTTTCGATCAACGAATAAGAAAGGATCTAGGGGCGCAAGAATTTCAATGTGGGTGAGTCCACAACTCTACTACAGTTGTTGTTATCATCATTATTAATAACCTTCTTTTCCTAGTTCCCGCGCAAATCATTGCATGAGTAGAGGTCATCGCCAAAGTGGTGGTCCAAAAACACACAAAAATAAATTTACCACAATTACAATTATATCAATCACAATAATAATTGAAATTCCCAAATAATATTTATATCTTTCAGATTTTTCATAAATAAAAAACTAACTTTTTTTATTATAATATCGGCAGTCATAGTTGTGTTAACATTAGTTCTAATATTTCGTCTAAAAGAAAATACTGAAGAGAGAATTGTCGGTGCAGTCGTATCAAATGGCAGAGGGTGTGCAGAAATTGGAAGGTGAATATATTTTACACACATGTGTATCTAGAGTTATTTTTTTTTTTTTGGTTAAGTCGTTCTAATAAGATATACAAACATATATACACTCACGCTTCGCCTGGAATTGAAGTCAAATGCTATTTGACGGTGGCTCAGCTGTCGACGCTGCTATAACAACACTGTTATGTGAGGGAGTTATGTTACCCCATAGTACTGGCATTGGCGGTGGGTTCGTGGCAACTATTTATACAAAGAAAACGAGAAAAATAGAGACATTAAATGCACGTGAATCTGCCCCTGCTGCCTCTCATAAACACATGTTCCTCGGTCAAACTTCAGTAACCGGTAAGTACACGGCGTCTACGATAACGGCCAAGCGACAATGACGAACCAATAACCGATCAGTATTTTATAACATACAATCAATTAAGTTCTGTAGAAGTATTAAGATAAAATGAGTTTACAAACCATTGCAGGTGCAAGAGCGGTTGCTATTCCCGGTGAAATACGTGGTTATTGGGAATTACATCAACGGTACGGACATCTGCCGTGGAAAGTATTATTTGAACCCAGCATAAAGCTTTGCAAAGAAGGTCATTGGGTGTCCAAGTACTTAGCAGCTGCTCTATTATCTAAAGAAACTGCTATTCGAAATGAGCCCACAATGGCCGAAATATTTATAAAAAAAGATGGTTCGTTGTATAAAGAAGGTGACTACTTGAAACGGCCGGCCTTAGGAAATACTCTAGAAAAAATTGCCGTCAATGGAGTATTTGAAATGTATGACGGCGGGGAAACAGGAAAAATGTTGGCTAGAGATATACAAGAAATGGGAGGAATCATAACAGAGCAAGATTTAAAAAATTACAAGTAAGTAATTTAGGTGCTTAAATAATTAAAGAGGTGTTTCGGAAGCATTAACAAAAAAAAAAAAAACAAAGTTCGGCTTACATTTCCCCTATTCCTTAAAATCCATTCTTGAATGGAAATTGTTTTTTTTTTCAATTTTCAAATCCTGCTAAAGCAAACATGTTCTCCTTGTTTTTAGCACTATTTATATGAAATTTTAACTGCAACGATACATTTTAAACTATGGGAAGTATCCTATACACTATCGCTCAAACGATTGGAACTTCTCGCATTTCTGTTTTTAGTATGTCATAGCTTTTTGAATTTTTTTGTCGACAGCTAAAATTTTACCACCATCGGAAATAGCATTTTCTTAAGATTAAAACTAAAAACTAACAACAAAAAATAAAGTTTAGCGCAACAGCATTATAAATGTCCATTTCAAAAAATGAGGAACAAAATTAGAAAAATTTCCGTTTATATAATTAGATCCACTTTGTACGTTAAACTATTAGTAGAAGTAAAAGACTACTTTCTTATAACCATTAGTAAAAAAAATGGGCAAGAGAGTGTGTCAAATACATAGAGCGGAAAGTGGCAAAATCGGTATTTATCGTTCGCAAAGATATTCCTATCGGGCCAGTGCGCGAGAAATTGGGCAGTCACAAAGCCGTGCTCGCATACTTAAGATACTGCAAACTATGGAAAGAATTAGAAAGAAGGGAATCCAATCGCTTTAACTCAAACCCAAAAGAAAAATATTTGAGAATTGCGCCAAACTCTGCTCTTTCAGCACCAAGAATCAGATCCCAAATTGGTATCCAGTCGCGTATCTCAACGGTGAAAAAAGCCCTTGCAGATTGTGAACAATGTACGTAGATAAAATCGATTACAATTTGCTAGAGAGCATATGACATAGGACATTCAAGTAAGAGGTCATGTTAACGATTGCCGTACTATGGCTATTTATTATTTTCATGAAGCACCAACACAGCAGCGAAGAGTGAAGTTATAGTCTGCGGTTATAACGTATTACGGCAAAATCGATTTCGAATATCAAAGTGCGAAAATAACTAAAGAAACTTACAAGTTCTGTTACAATCAGTTTTCCCTAAAGTAAATTCTTTTTGGGATCAATTCAATGTATTCTGCAACAAGATAATAATCCATCTATACGTAATGCCAAGTTGTATAAAATGTTTGGGGTTTGCTTTTCCGAAAGGCCTACGAAGAACGATAATTCGACGGTAAGTAGTCACTAATTCAAGCCTTTAAGGCCAACAATGCCTAATAGGCACTGAAGCAACAAAGTTGTATTGATTCATAATACCTGTGTATGTGTGTGTATATGAATAAAAAAATTGACAACGCACGACATCGAAAGCTCTTGATGTAATGAAATAAATTTTTGAGCACTTTAATAGTCATATGTAAAAATATGTATGGATGTATGTATGTATGTATTGTGTAAATGCATGTGTGTATGTAGATTGTATAAAATTACATCTGTTTATAATAATTTTTTTTTTCTTTTATAAAATTAAGGATTAAGTGGGAGGATGCAGATCATGTTGTTGCGAACGTAACAGGAGGCTATAAATTATACACAACTGCATTACCTTCAAGTGGTGCGCTCTTAGTATTCATACTAAATGTTATGAGCAATTTGTATACAGATAATCAAGAAATATACTGGCACCGCGTGATCGAATCATACAAACATGCTTATGGGCAGCGCGCTAATTTAGGAGATCTTGAAAATGACCCAGAAATGCACGATGCCATCAAAGAAACTTTCGACAAACTCATTAGTCCGGATTTCGCTAATGATATTCGCAATCTTATATACGACGATAAAACTTTCGACAACGTTGCTTATTATGGGGCGAATTTTACAATTGTTGAAGATCATGGTACAGCAAATATGGCAGTTTTAGCAGAAAATGGCGATGCTGTCACTATTACAAGTACGGTTAACAACTATTTTGGATCAAAAGTACGCTCGCGAAGAACGGGCATCATATTAAATGATGAAATGGACGATTTTTCAACGCCTGGTCTTATCAACTCCTTTGGTGTGTCGGCGTCGCCAGCTAACTTGATTAGACCTGGTAAACGCCCAATGTCTTCAATGTGTCCGGCCATAATATTAGATGAAAAGGGTGATGTTAAAATGTTAGTTGGGGCCGCTGGCGGCACGAAAATAACTACCTCAGTTGCAGCGGTAAGTACAAACTGTGAACAGGTACTTTTTGAATTTCAATATCCAAATGTATAATGAAATGTTTTCAGGCTATAATTAAGTACTTAATATTAAATGAAACTTTGGAACAAGCCATTAATGATGGGCGGCTACACCACCAATTAGCGCCTATGCGTATCGATGCGGAGGCAGGAGTACCGATCAACATACGCAATTATTTGGCAAAAGTAGGCCACAAATTTAATATTTCTTCAGGTGGAAGCGGATTTGCAGCCCTAACAGCTATTGGCGTTCGGACCAGAATACCAGAACCCTGCTACGATCGTCGCAGAATCGGGAGTACTGCAACTGTAAAAGCTCGTAATAAAATGCATCATAAACAATGAGTTTTTATGTGTGCATGGCAATGTGTAGATATGTATGTATGTATGTAGGTGTGTTTGATAATACCAAAGTGCAACTTGTGAGGAACTTCGGGAGTATTGAGGAAACTTTTTCTAATATGTATTGAGAATTAATTTAAATTTTTATATGTTGCAAAAAAAAAACTTAACAAATTCTAAAAATATTTTATACAATTGCGACGTACCAAATTTTTATTTTAGCTTGGAAAAATCTAAGCTGGTGATTGGTGGGTGGCACTGCCCAAAAAAATGGTTACACCTCAGTCAAATATTTATAAGTACAAGGCTTTAATTTTAATTACAATAAAGAGAAACAATAAAAAAGAGCTGAAAATTAAATAGCAAAATCATATTAAAATCTTTCTTAAGTTGAAAAAAAAAATTTGCTTTAAATTTCCATAGAAAATATTTATGTTAATGTACAAAAATCTTATTTAATAACCAATACATACATATTCTTTTAGTTGCAAAATAATAGCTTTATTTACCACCAATTGGCCGCGACGGGACATTGACTCCACCAGCTTTTCCAGTACAAGCACGTCAGATTTAGTAAAAATTGCATTTTGTGCCGTTTAAGGCTGTTATACTCCCCATAGATCCTCAATGGGATTGAGGTCTGGAATTGAGACAGAGCACTCTAACAACTCCTTTTGTCGAGAGAACGCATTTGTGTTCTTCGCCGTGTGGATCGGTGAGTTATTTTACTGGAAAATCAACTCATCGTCTTGTAAATTATTGTGCATACTAAAATTACTACTGCACCGTAAATAGAACACAAGGTAAAGGAATTTTGCACAAGTGGTTATTCGACCAGCAACATTTTTGATTAAATTATATTGCCACAATTTCGCGCTATTAAGATTCTGAAAAATATTTATTAAATTTATCATAAAACTGCTGTTATATTCCGAGAAATACCCAAATGCGATTTCATAAGGCAATACTTTAGTCACACTCTACTGCCAACATTTCCAATGATGTATCAAAAAAAATAAATAAATAAATAAATAATTCGGAGGTTCGAGATTATGCTAGATAGACCATTACGTTTCGCCATTTATTCGCCGCGCTAGGGAAATGAACCACAAGTGGACCTAAGACTTCCATTGGGATATTGACTAAGCTGATACGGGCAGCTAAAGGTACAAATAAACATCAATACATGTATTAACTATTTAAATGTAAAATACGTTGCCGTAGGCTGTGTCCGATTTTAGCAAATTTCTTTGAGAATGCTCCATCGAAAAACTAGCATAATTCATTATGAAAGGTTATGTACCAATGTACTTCAATGAGAAGTACTATAACTCCGTGATATATCGGGGTGCTCTTTTATGTAAGTTCATACGGTCGACAATGCTTTTCGACGACAGCAAGGCCGTGCGTGAGATGCATTAAAAAAATTTACATTTTCGTAGCAACCTTTGGAACCCGCTTAGACCTTACAAAAAACCTTTAATCAATTTTGATTACTCAGACTACGTTGACCTGATTAACGTAGATGATGGTAGCATTTCGCCTGAGCCGCCATTCACTGCACACATCTTCTACGACCATTCGAGGACCAACCACTACCTTATCCAGAAATACCGGCACATATTCAAGGATCTGAGTGCTTCGTACAATTGCTAACCAATGGCAGTTATTATTGAAAGTCGCAACAGAATATCACAAATGGAAAGCAAGAAATAATTTGATAACGGATATAAAATAAAATCAAAGGAATACAAATAAACGAAAGTAAAGTATTTTTGAAGTAATAAAAAAAAAACTACATGGCAATGCCGTTTTTGTTCGTTTTCACACTTTTTTCCCCAAGACACAATTTAAATAAAAACAAAATTGTTTACCATTTAAAATCTGTTTTGAGCACCCTTTTAGCGCAATAACTCCTAAATTCTTAAATACACTTCAATTATTTGAGGTGAAAATATACGAAAAAAAAATCGTTTTACTTTTTCTGGAGAAGCTAAAAACGTTTTCACTTTCACTTTCGCACAAATTTGTTTTCTATGACATACTTGTATGTTTCTGCTATACTCTTGGTTGACAAATAAATTGACCCGCTCCAATGTCTACGATATCTTTATTAATATTTTAATTTCACTGAAAACATAAAACAAAATATCGTGGCGAAATTGGTATCATTTGGTTATTAACAATTATCAGCTGTTATTCTATTAATTTATTTATTCAATTGTTTCTGGTGATAATTAAAATAAATACTCAAAAGTTCTTTAATAATTCTGTTTTATTAGCTTCAATTGTCTCATGTTCTTACATATGCATGTATGTATGTATGTATGTATGTATGTTAATGCGTATAAATGTTTTTTTCTTTTATTTACATTAAAGAAATTCATATGTATGTAATTTAAATTTTGTTGTTTTTAAAACTAGACAAATAAATAAAGATTTCATTAAGTACTCGTACAGCATAAATACATGAATTGTTCGTTTGATTTTAATTTTTACAATAGAGTATATATGCACATATGTATGTATGTACATATGTATGTTTATAATGAAATGTATCAGATATGCCTGCAATGGCACACAATATTTGTATGTACATATGTATGTATTTATGTTTGTGTTTAGGTCACTATTTCGGGATGAAGACACAAATTTTATGAATAAATCGATTTAGCTTAAAAATTATTGTTAACAATACTAATCGCATAAACTAAACCAAGCTATTCATAGTGGAGAGTATTTATGTGTGCGTGTGTTGTTTTATTTTAACAAATTCAAAGATGCGTGCACGTTGCTGGTACTTTCGTGCTTAAAATGCAAGTAAAACGGTTTTAATGTACTTTTCTATACCAGTACTGGGAGCTTACTCTCTAAAATATATATCTATGTATGTATGTATATATAAAAAAATTATTGACTATATTTTCTTTGTGGATTAATTAGCCTTAAAATATATGTGTATATATATATGTAAATATAAAGATTTCCGTTTTTATTTAAAACTTATTTTTTTTTTTAATTAGAACTTATTTAGTTGATTCGTTGCTTCGATTTTGAACATTAGATTAATTCCAATGCATTTAATTTTAATTTGTGAATATTGCAGCCTGTTTTTGTATTACTGTTCTACGTTGATGGTTATGACCATAGTTGGTCAATAATGGCCTCCACTGTGCCGATGATGTTCTCGCCTTCCCGCCGAATGGTCACGGTAGTCGCCATTGCGCGAAGAACCAGTTTTGTGATGGTGATGATGATGGCGCTTTTTTTCTAAAATGTAAAGGAACAAATAGTTTTTACTAAAAATTAGCAAAAGAAAAAAGCGTTTCACATACCTTTTAAGCAAACGTCTGATACAACCATTTCAGAATTTTCCCGCAGACCATAATTATCTCGAACCTCACTGAAACATTTCATTACAAATTTATGTTGTTAAGATAATCTAAAGAGTTGAAAATTTACAAAGTTTGCTATCCCTTCTTTAAGTTTAAGCGACAATAATTACAATATTGAATTGGTTTTTATTGATTTGAAAACCGATATACGGGGTAGCAAACACTGTTGAATACGAAAAGAATTACCGTTCTAGATTTTCTCTTGACCGTTGCATATTGTCTCTTAAATTATCTCTTGACCGCGACATGCTAGGAGGATCAAGGGTTTCTTTACGCCGTAATGCATTGTGAGAGCTATTTTTGGATGCAGATTCGTGTAAATTTTCCCAAGCCTGTCTGTAATACCTTTGAGAGATAATTGTTAAAAAAAAATTAATCTTCAAATTCGTTGATGCAAAATTTGTAAAAAATAAAAATAATACCCATATACATGCACTGTTTCAAACAATTGCCCTGCACTAAACATAACAGAGATCAAGCAGATCCCAATTTTATTGAAAAAAAAAAAACAACAAAAAAAGGACTGCATAAACAAACTCAAAAATAATACGAACGCTGTAATGATACATGGCCTAAATTTATTAAGTAAAGTTTTATTAGAGAGTATGATATCCTCTGGATCTTTTAACATCTCTTACCGATTTATCAATAATACCAATTCATTATTGGTTTCGTTGTCAATATTCTGCCATTCTCCAACAGTCATATTCTTTCATCATTTACTTGTTGTTAATTCTATTACGCCGAATTTTTTTATCCAAAACTCCCCATTGATGTTATATGGGGATAACATAACAATTCCTTGATCCCAATATGAATTTTATTATTTGCACTCATTTTAAGTGTTAATAAAGTTAGAATTCACTGATTAGATTTAAATCGGTACTGAACAACATAAGAAATAAAAATAATAATTGTTTAAGAAATCCTTAGAAACAGCTCTAACTTTCTTCTACTCTTTCCCTGCTGTATAGAGGATTTTGTGCGTTTGGTTAGCCAGTGTTTCATTTAGCTAATCGTTTACAACAATTTAAAGGATTGTTGATGCAATTGCTAATAAGCAAGTATACATGTATACGTACTTTATCGCCTAGAGTTTAAATCGGACCAACATTGCAATACATGTATTTAATTGCCTAGTGTATATGCAATTGTTTGAGTCAGTGCATATAAAATTGTGTATTTCTGAAAAAACAAACTGCTGTACTAATAAATATCAATATAATTACCCTACCTGTTTAAACCATTTCTGGAACCTGAAGTTGAACTATCAAACGAAGCAACGGTATTGCAATCTGGTGAAGCTCTATGTCTATAATGCTGAGTAGTGCGACTTCTGAAAAAGTATGCATGAAAGTAAAAATATTACTATTGAACATCGCAAAAAGTTTCAATTAATTGGCGAGTATTAGACACAAGACAATTTTCTTTACGTTCGAAACTAAAAGATTCCATTCATTGAGGGTTAGAAGACAGTTGTAAAAAAAAAAACTTAATTAAATGTCTGTTATTCACAAGACGTGCAAAGGAAACCGCATCCAATTATCCCAAACATAAACGTGTTTTAGAAAGACAATTTTTTTAGTTTAAAGGTTTTACAAAAACAATAGACGTGCAACAGCAACAGGCGGCATTTGCAAAGTGAATTGAATTGTAGTGTAGTTTTTGAAGATTAATTGTTTAATTGTTTTTTGCATTTTGTTACCACAACAAGTAACGTATAGAAGTCTGTAGTTTGGAAATACTGCTTACTTGTATGTCTTAAGTTATTTTATATATATATATATTTTTTTTGTACATTTCTGGTCGCTATTTTCGTTTTGGCACTGTTGTAATCCTAAGTATATTTGTATTATCCTTATATATTTATTAAATTAATTATAATTTTTGTACACATCCATTTAATCGTCTAACGATTAGGATTGTAAGCTGTGTACAAGTTCTTTATTCTTTATCATTTTGTTGCTGTTGTTGAAGCTCACTACTGAATATTCCAGCTCTTGCTGCATAACTACGTCCCCAAGTACTTAATTCTCTTCGGCCCAATTTTTGATCTGCAAAGGGCAAGGCCAAAACACTGGGCCACAAAGCACTGCGTGATTCTTTTTTGATACTCGAACTTGTGCTGCAATGATCATACAATCTTTGTGGTCTTATGTAATCCGTTATTCCTGAGTATGATTTTGAAGCTTCAAATGAAGCAGCATTAAATTGCGTGGTCATCGTTGGTGGTGGTGGCATATAACGCATACGGGATTTAGCCATATACAATGGTGGCAACGACGAAGGATAAGAAAAATGGTTTGCATTGTGCCGCCGTTTGCTGCTTACGGTGCTAAAGAGAACGAATCAAAGTATTGACGTGTTAGCAAAAAATACGAAAAACTTTTTTCAAAGAAGTTCCAAAGACCCTGCACATGAATGTCTGTGTATTTTTCAAAATTTCAAATTCGTTGGTTAAGTATTTCGCAATTTTCCGGTTAAATTTAGATTTTTGGAAATTGTTAATATTTTTTGTGTGTTTTAAATGATTACTTTTTTTTTAATTTCGATTTTTTTATGACTGTTTTTTGTGAAATGTAATCCGTTTTGTCAATTTTTCACTAGAATTTAAATTTTCGTTGAATAATTTTTTTTTAATCAAATTTCGATTTTTTATTTATATTTTTTATATTTGTTTCCAGATGAATATTTCCCAGTACTAATGAAAAAAGGCTAAATCCCTTGTAAACTTTGGTTTGGAGACAACCCGGTTTCGGCTATGTGCCATCTTCAGTGTCATTTTTCGTTCTCACAATGCCTATATTTCGGAAGACCTATTTTGCTGAATTTCACCACTAAACCATAATTAATATATTTACGGAATGAATCCCTCAAATTATCCGGGATCTTTATAAAGCTGAACTTGACACAGAACAGACAAACTTAGTTAGATTGACTACCCTACCTATAAAGATAAAGAATTTATAAACTACAAGCTACCCTTTAAGTGAGTAAATTATTTGAATTAATATTGTGAATAATAGATTAACAACTTAATTTTATTTAGAAGAATTTGTTGCCAAAATTTTAAAATCTGAATTAACATGAAACTAAAAACATATTTTAGATAAAAAAATTAGTTTTTTAAAGTACTCTTTTATGCTTTGTGTCTTACGTTAATTTGTTTGTTGTTGTTTTCTAAACCAATTCAATTCATTCGATCAATTCATTTACACAAACCTAGTAAGTGTGCCCAACAATCTAGACTCTTAAACTTGCGCTGTTCCATTGCGCACTTCTTTATTAATCTTAGAAAATAGTGATATAAAATGGAAATACCTAGAATATTGAGAAATTAAATAAGAATACCCAAGATCAAAATTGAACAAATTTTTCAATAAAGTTTATGTTGACCTAAATAACATTATTCCTCGCCCTTCTCCGTAAAAAAAGATCCTCTTCCAAACATTATTTATATTACTTCATTATTGAAGAAACTTTCTAATTTAATTCTAAAAATTTTAACATGTATATTTTCTCTCTATGGAAGCAGGATTCCTCATTTATTTCTAGTATCTAGCTATGAAACACTGATATGAGATACTCCTGGTCAGTTACCTACAGGAACCAGCTGCTACACAAACGGCTCTACGCTAGAAGCAACATAGAACTGGAAGTCTTTATAAAGAAATCAGAGACCGACAAGCCCAATAACTTCAATAATAGCCAAATGACTATCATCTATACATAAGGCAAGCCTTTTGAGGCTAAGAGAACTGGGTTAAAAAATAGGGCAAACATGATTTATAATTTGGTAGAGTGACCCGAATCCAGATAAAACGAAGAGCCTCCTGAAAGTGGACAAGGCCGAAATTTGTAAGTAAGTATTCTAACACGGCACTCAAAAGCAGACAATAGCATCTGCAGGGCGCACAATGAGGACATCAAAACGATGGAACATTTTCTTTGGCACTGCCCAGCTATTTTTTTGTTTGTTTGGTAAAAAAGACATTTTAAAGTAGTTTGTTGGACATTCATGTAAATTAATGTTGCTTTTGAATACATATAGTATTCGTAACGCGTACTTATAATACATAATATAATTCCAAGTATTTCGAATATGGTAAGGCCAAACTTTTCACAGAATACATGCGCGTTTGTGGTGGATTATTTTGAAAAAAAATTAAATAATTAAAATGATTGTACAAAAGTTACAAGTGGTGAAATGCAGTCTGTGGCGATGGAAAAGTAATTGAATTTATCATCTTCTCTTTTAAGCAACAAAGCCGGGGTCCAAAGATAAAATTCAAATCATATTTAAAAAAACTTTCGATATTAATTGAAAATGTGCTAAAAACTAGTTTGAAAATATATAAGAGAAACGAAAAATTTTGAGCACATCCAACTTTTTTCGGTTTTAACTCGTTTCGTTTTCGAAATCGATTTCCAATAATGCGGGAAGTGGTAGATCGTTAGCTATGTAACGTAACATGATTGATAAATGTCTACAGATTCATTATTTAAAATTTATAATGTTCCCTACATACCTGCGAATTAAAATCACTATGGTTGTTACGACAGCAGCTAGAAATACGAATGCTCCGAAGGCACCCAAGGCAACAATTGCACCTAAATTCAATTTCGCTTCCTTGCTTTCCTTGCGATCTAGATTATCGACTGATATAGGTACGTTAACATTGGGATACTGATTATGACGTATATTGACACTATCGGATATTTCGTTGTCCTGAGGGTGAGCATTTTGAATAACATTTTGTATATTTTGGGTTGTTGCTTCCACTGTTGGGGAAGGAAGATGCGTTTGACTTTGGCCATATCCGTGTGATTTTGAAGTGCTTGTAGAGTATGAAGCAGTGGAACTAGGAGTTTGATATACGCGCGTAGTAATTGTTTTCTTAGGTATAATCACTGGACGCAATGTACGTCTAGGCGGGAATTCTTCTCTAACTGTACCAGGAACGACGTATGTAACGTCTTCATCAGAATCAGCTAAAATACAAAGCGTTAGCCAAAACATATCACTACAAATAATAATTATAAAGTGTATAGTATACCTTCAGCATTAATTTCAGGGCTAACATCAGGGCGTTGATTGGTGGAATGCATTATGTTGCTAGTGGTAGTAGAAGTAGTTTGTTTTAACGTTTGTTTTGTTGTGGTAGTGATTTTAGGCCTATGGGATGTAGAAAATGGTACAGTAGGAATTGGCGATGGCGAAGGAAGTGTTAGTGGTTCTAATTTTATGCACCGTGGCAGAGCGCTGCTCCACTGTCCTGAAGATAAACACGTTATTGTACGTGGACCCTCCAGTCTGTACCCTGCAGGACAAGAGATTTCAGCCTTCGATCGATAAAAAGTACCATTAGGCGCAGAAATAATGGTGCTATAGTAATTGCCAGGCAATGTATCACATTCGACAACTAAAATAAAACCGGTATAGTTAGTTACATAAGAAATCTAATTTTTGCCCTTCTATTTAAATGTACTTACTTTCACAACGTGGTGGCGGCCCATTCCAACGTTCATCAAAATCACAAGTTAGTAAAGCTCTGCCCGCCATTTCGTATCCTTCTTCACACGAATATTTCACAAAACTCAAATAGCCGACCGTATTATTTACAAGGTCATATGAGCCGTGAGGTATAGAAGCAGGCAAACCACATTCAATATCTGTAAAAGCAGACGTCTTTTAATGAACAATATTATTTTAAGACAATAAACAAGCTTACATTTGCACACGGGCGGAAATTCATTATAAAAACCAGTATCTAAGCATGTTCTTGTTGAAGGACCAACTAATAAATGATTTACGTCGCAAGTGTATTTAATTTGAGCTCCAACTTCGAAGCCATTCACTGCAATCATTGTAGAATTTGGTGGCTGCTCTGGTCTGCCGCAAGTTTTAGGCTGGTGTTGACAAATAAAATTTAACATGGTGTTACAATTTGTGTCACTCCACAGCCAACCCTTAGAGCCATCAAATCTAGCGCAATCTTCATCTCCACCAGGGTGATTCCAAAACGAAACTGTTACTTCTTCACCATTAACCCATTTCCAAGTATTGCGATCATCAGCATCACGAACAGCACCCATCCAGTACTGTGAGCTTACATCACTACGATGCCTCCGCCATAATTCCCAACTAATAAAACCTTGAAGGGCTGGATTACTCTCGCTTATTAATGTACCACCACGTGAACGACAAAAGGACAACGAGTCCAAGAAATTTAAGGGTTGCCTGTTGTAAAAAATGTAACACTTTCCATTATACGAGGCCAAAGCACCAGGAGGTTGATCTCGAAACGTTGGACATCGTTCGATTGGTAGTGCCTGATCTGTGTAAACAAAAGCTTCGCATATGGAAAGTGAATTTGGTGTGTTGTTTTCTAGATGAACAGAAACAAAGGCACCCGGCATTGGCGGATTACAAGGCAAAAATAGTGGTTGCCCTTCCTCCAAAAGGCCTGTGAAACGATTGCAAATTGGGTTTGTTCCTAAATCAGGTCTGTTGTTACCAACACGCACGACAATAGTGGCAGGCTTATTACCTAAGAGTAAAAGTTACATACATACATATATAATTTTATTAAAAACTAACTTCATGTTAAAATCATTTATCTATACTAAATATGTATTTATCATCTTCAGCTACTATTAACATACCACAACATGATTTTCCGAAGTCCAAACGTACTAATTGCACCATGTACGGCTCCAAAAGGTTAACATACCACCAAGGTGATCGTTCAGGTTTTGTAAGAGAACACGTTTCTGGCGTAAAGAATGCCGATGTTGAACCATCTATAGCTTTTTGAGGAGCACCAGTACCTTCAGTGGAAATTTGCATCGGTGCTTTGCCAGCCGCAACGTTAAGTACTGTAAAACAAAACAAACCAAACTACAATTATTCGTACATAATATATTTTTGAAGAACTTGTAAACTTTATTCAAAACCTACTCGTATTAGGAAATTTTACGAAGCTATTACATATTTCTCAGGAGCAAATACGATTGGTTTTAAATAATTATACGTTACACGTGCATTTGGACATGTTTTATAACTTGCACAAATATCGATAAACACTTAATATTGTTCTGAATAAAAATGGTATAACGTCGTATTGAACAAGACATCGTTATTATTTAAATGACAACAAATTATTAAATTTGATCAATAACAAAAATTTTTTACTAATTATTTCAAATTGCTACTAGTAGTCAGTAATAACGTGATTATTGCTCTTTTAGTAGAAATGCATTCAAATTTTATTGTCGTCTGTGTTCTGAATTCCGAATTCCACATAATTTTCCTTTTTTCGAAATTATTAGACAATGTTTTTCAAAACACATGGCTTTGTTAACGATAATAATAATGAAGAGTCCTCAAACAGACTTATTCACACGTCCCATATGCATTTTCAAATTGTATGTGGAACGAAACGAAAAATGAAAGGAAGCCTTAAAAATATTATTACAAAATTGCCATTTGAACATTTAGATAAAGTTTTATTTAAAGAAACCCTGATTTGAATTCATTCCACAAACATTTTTTATTCGAAATAAAACAAACAAAATTTGCAATTATTGTGGGAATTGCAACTTTGGGTTATGACCAGCCCTCAAATTATATTACGGTTAAAACACATATGTATATATATAAAACATAAATGTACATATATATGTCCACAGAAAGAAAAACCACATTCTATATTAAAGTATTATTTTTCTACCTTTTACCCAAATTTTACTTAAAAATTGTAGTTCGATTTATAACAAATTACACATAAGATAAGCCGAAAACAGGTTTATGTCAAGAAATCAATCCGAAAACTTCTTAAATACGGAATAAAACTTTTGAACAAAATCTAACAATAAGACTGAAATTCTTGAACTATATAATCCAGATAATCCTATTTTAAGTTAGCATGATTTATTCACTCTGGTAGTTGACTTTTCGACTTCTTATATATTACTTACATATAAAGTTAATGAGGGAAACATTTTTCATTGCGGAACCGGTGTTACTGGAAGATCCAACTTCTAAGGGAGTTGGGCTTCGAAGTGGCCTTTGATTATTTAAAAGGTAAGTTCCTGCAAATTGCTGGCATTTTATGTAATTATGCCTGTTTACTTTGTGCATATGTATGCATTTATGTATACACATATATACTTTCACCAACAAATGGAAATATCAAAATGATAAAACGAAAAATATTCCTATTCACAAAAGGATTGTTTTAGATATTTAATAATGGCCTCCGGTTTTTGTCGTATTATTTTACATTTAAACTCTCGTGTCGTCTCAATATGAGCATTTTCTTTTCTCTGCCTGATTAAATTTTTTTTTTGATAAATGCTCGATTTTTTGTGAATTGTAGATAATAGCGGAATTGGGTTTATAGTAAAATATTTAATATTTGATAAAATTTAGAGTTTTTGGTGCAATATCAGCAAATAGTGGTAAATTTTTTCGTTTAATTTTAAAAGTTGTTTGTAAGATATAGTCTTTTTGAACTTGTGTAACATGTGTTTCGTTAAAATTGCGAAGTTTTTCATAAAGTATTGATTTTTTCAAATTTTTGGCGAAATTGAAATTTAGTTTTGAATTTCCAAATTTGCTTTTTCTGGTATTTTTTCAATTATGTTGTTTTATTCCAGTTTTTTTTTTCATTTTCTGGAGAAGTATTGTTGTGCAATTTCAGTTTCCTTTATACTTTCCTTTACATTTTTGGACTTTATTTATTTTATTCGTATTTTTTGGCGAAATTTCGGTTTTTATAACATATTGATTTATTAGCTATTACATTTTTTATTCCAATTTTTTGATTTTACAGTGAATTTTCGAATTTGTAGTGAATTTTTGGATTTCGGAACTCTTGTATCCTGGAAAGCGTCTTATGTTATTTTCTAAATAGGAAGCATATAAGCCCAAAATTTTGAAATTTTTCGAAGTGTGAAGCCACAGTTGAAGTAAATACTTATTAAGGCCTTTTACGATTCTATGCATTCAATAATTAGTTTTGTTTTACCTTCCAGATTCGCAAGAGTATCTGCTTCCAGTTTTATTATATTCGATTTCCCGCTTCTTTAACGCTTAAGAAATACAGATGGTAAAAACAAAAAGGTGACTATCCCTAACTCACACGAATTTTAGTGCTACACTAAATGATTATATCAAATATATTTTTAAATATTAGATATTTTTTTAAGTTGACATAAAAACCTAATAAAAGTTAAATAATTTTTTCAATTAATCAAATTAAGATTTGTCGAATCAAGCGCATTCTAAGATTCATTCACTCTCCCTTTTTCTTATATCAATCCTATTTCTATATTATATCAAGAACAGGAATAAAAATCAAATCAAAATAGAATTTCTTGATACAATCCAAAGGAATTGATTCAATATCGCTTATGCTTATATCAATCATACTCTAGGATTACATAGCAGTAGCCGTTAATAGCAGGATTAGTTCTGTAGGCTTTTCCACAATTTGTGCCTTCTGTGCTTAGGGCCCAGTAAATAAAAAGTTACAACTACTCGTATGTCCTTATTTTTTTTATTTAAAATATTCGTTCAAATTGAGTGAATTTTCGGGTAAATTGGATAATCTTTGCGCAGCACGAAACAAAAATGATCAAATTGTCAAATAAAAGATTTTAATCGTATATAAATTTTCTTTCATTCATAACCTAACATTTGATCAATCGATTAGACAATAATTAAATTATGCATACTTCAAAGTATTACATGGGAATGAACCTTCATCTTCAAGGTTGGAAAATATGCAAATGCAATATGAAATAATTATATCTTCTCTCTTTTATGTACAAAACTCACAAGAAACATATTTTTCCCATAACATTTTTTTTGTATCTTTTAATATTTTCACTTACATTTGTAAGTATGTATGTAGCATGTAGTATGTATGTCATTCTAAGCACTTCAACGAGTGACGTTTTTACACTTCACGCCAAAGTTGAGGAATAATATAAGTGTTATTTGTGGAAATGTAAACAAATTTAAACAATTAAGAGAGCTATATTCGGCTGTGCCAAGGATTTGGTTCTCAATATTTAATAAAATATAGTTTTCGGGGCAATTTCAGCCTTTGGGAAAATTTTGTCGTTGAATTTTAAAATATGATAAGGTTTGTTTTTTTGGTTCCTTGTTTGTAAGTCAGTTTTATTAGACCTTTTTTAGGAATGATTTTTTTTTTCTTGTAGTTTTCAAGTTTTATAGTAATTTTCGAATTTATGGTGAATTTAAAAGCTTAGCAAAATTTAGAACTCTCTGCAATTTTTTTTGTGCAGCATCGGTGGTCTTTAAAATTTTGATTTTTTGGAAAATTATAATGTTTTTAAACTATAACTTTGTTTTGGAGTGAATTGCCACTTTTTCGCCTTTTTATAGGGTGCTTAATTTTTACCGTTTTTAAATTAAAATTTTTTGTAATTATTTTTTCTAACAAGAAAAAATTAAGATAATGTATTGTATAGGTAGCAAAGTCTTTAATCCTTCAAATTTAATTTGAGGGAATAAATGTTTTTGAACTGACCATTTCAAATTAACATTTTTCCAACTTCTTTTACAACTGAGTATGGTAGTAGGCGTTTCTTAATGTACAATACTTTGCACCAAAAATGTTCAAAGGTTTCATTGCATTTTTACCGTAATTGGGATGTGCTAAACACAAAAAAAATCACTTTTTCGTTTAATTTCGATGTGTGTTTTGTTCGCTTTAAACGCCAGACTCTAATGCTGTTTCGATAAAATTAGATTATATCATGTTTGAAAATCTATTATATTACGCGTCGAATGATAATCTGTTTCGTTTTGATATAAAAAACTCCTTAGTTAAGATAGATCGAAGTTAAATTTTCATGTTTTAAGATTTCCACCAATTATTGTCAGTTGAAAAGCTGTTTTGCGCAACAAATAATAACAAAAACATACATACATATGTATTTAATATATACGGGAATGTGCGAATTGAGCTTGTACTTTTGATAGTGAATTAAAACAAGGATACGATACCGTGACTTCAACAAAAATATCGGCGATATCGATACCGATGTGCTAGTGAAGTGAAACTAAAAGTAAATTAAATAATATTTATAAATCATGATGTATATATTCGCATGTTTTTATGTAACTTGCCTAGTTTACCTCGTCAACTAAAGAACACTTTTGTTTTTCGATTTACTGTACGATACGTATGCTAACATATCGTGTAATCGGAAAAAAAAATATCGCTGATACCGATATCATAAAACCTGGCATATCGTATCGGATGCATCCCTAATTTAAATGCTAGTGTTAACTTGTTTTTACAGCATAAGGGATTACAATTTTTGAAGCATAAAAAGAACAATAAAACTGGTTTGGGTTAAGTATTGAGTTTTTTATTGAAAGTTATTTTTGGGATCTCATTTTCTCATTTTTTCTACTTAATACAATTCTCGATTCCTCGATAAAGCGCTCTCTAAGTACAATTTGTTAAAAAGGAGGTCCCAACACTAACGCAAGATTTTAAACTAAATAGAAAATACAGTTTTTATACCATCCACAAAAAATGAAAATTGTATATATAGGTTTGTTATTCCGTTTGTGATTTCTACAATATTCAATTCCGGCCTGACAAACTATACATATTTGGGATTCTTAGGTAGGGAATTTCAATTAACGATCCGTCCATCCGATATTGAAATCAACTTTCTGACGGCACTAGACAGCCTGGGATTTTTAAACTTGAACCATACGAGCAGTGCGATCGAAGAATTTTTGCTATTTGAAATCAGCTATATCGGTCAAAATTCTAAAATTTACCACAAAATCAAAAAACTGGAATACAAAAATTTTGTTTTGTCAAAAAATCGAAATTTAATGCAAACCCGAAATTTTACAATCAAAACACCAAAATGCACCAAATTTTGAATATTTACCACAATCATTTTATTTTACGACAATTTTGTAATTTTGCCGAAAAGCGGTAAAATCCCAAAAAACCTATATTTTATGAACAAGTTAAAACGTTTAACAAACTCGATGTTAAACAAATATATAAAAAAATCTAATTTCACCACAAAGGGTGAATTTAGAAAAAATTTTGAAATATTCCCCCAATTCACCAAAATATTTAAAATTTTATCAAAAAACTCAAATAACCTGAAAAATTTAACACAATTTTCCAAAAAAAAATCAAAGTTTGAAGAAATCTTAATTTCACCAAAAATTAAAAAAATCAATATTTTAAGAAAAATTTCGCAATTTTTTAACAAACCCGATATTACTACACACTTTTCAAAAGACCTATATATTACAAAAAATCTATTTGTCACAAAAAAATTACCAAAATCAAATTGCAGCATATTTTAAAAATGAACGACAAAATTGCACCGAAAATTCTAAATTTTAACAAATGTTAGACATTTTACAAAAATCTAATTATTTAAAGCTAATCATCTACAATTCACCAAAATATCAAGAATTATAAAAAATTGATAAGCATTCAAAGAAAAGAAAAAGGAGGAAAATGAAAGACGAAAGGAGAGTTCAAATGTAAAATAATACGACTAAAACCGGAGGTAAAAATTAAAGCAACCCTTTGCACTAGCAAGAATCTGTAGTATATTTTTAGTAGACCAAACTTCTGTGAAGGGTATACCAGATACGGCACAGCCGTATTTTTTAGATTTTTATTTTCGTATTCAAATAACAGATGGGACAAATGACAACCACGGCTATGCTGGCACATACGCATTGATTTGTCGAAATTTTACTTGACCATTTTTTCCATAAATGTGACTGAACGTCGTTGATGAAGCGTTTGATTTCCTTCTGTTGTTTTTGTGGGTTTATTGACGCAGACCGTTGGCAGCAAATAACCCCACAAAAGGAAATCTAATGACCACCGTTAGGAGAGAATACACGGCCAGAAAATGTATCATGAAGAAATTGAATTGTTTCATGAGCTGTATAGCATGTGGCATCGTCTTGTTGAAACCACATATTGGTCACATAAATATCAACCAATTGCAGCAGAAAGAACTGTGTTGTCATGCCGCGATATGCAAATGGCGGAAAACTCAAATAATGCGTTAATTCGGGACACCCTTTATAAACCAGACTATCATTTTTTATTATTATTCGAACGAATTTTTCGAACTGTTATACATATGTATGTATAAATGAATGAATAATTGATGATAACCTATTTTTGTATAATTCCAGAAACATTTACGCTTTTCTCTTCAGCACTTTTTTGCATTTTATTTATATGTTGTTTCCATTTCATCTTCATTTTTAAAGTCGTTTTTGCAATTTAATTTCTTATGATTTAATTTTTATATTTTTATTCTCCATCGAAATTTAGAGATGAAACTTTCTTTTATAAAATGTTTGTTTTGTCAACAATATCGACTACTCATTTACATATTATTTCATATGATAATTTTGTGCTCATTTACTTAAAGCTTTTTATTGTTTCTTTTAATATTAAAGTTAAATTGTTTTGTCTTTAGAGGTCTGAGTGGAGACAGATTTAAATTATTTTTATTTAATTTTTTGGGCATATTTTCCTATATTAATTGTGTGGGACATTTTTTCAACGCTAAATATGGGATTGTAAGAAGCGTTGCTAAAACCTGGAGAAAAAAAGATAAATTAGCTTTTAGAAAGGGCCAGTAAGAAAATTATCGCTCGAAAAAAGTTTAAAAAAGCAAAAAATATCTTTGTATCTTTTCATGTTACTTGGTCCGCTTGAACTAAAGAGTAATATTTTGAGATCCGACAGTACACATGCGAGCAATTGAGTATTTTTGTGTCACCTAAACATTGTTATTCCAGTTCTGGCGCTGGTGCTGGGGATTTTGAAAGTGAACTATTTTTGTAAAAACAGTTCTTTGACTCTTCTGAACATCTTGGATTTTTTGAGTTGAGACTCCTTTTGATTTAGGGTGCCATATAAACACACATACTTGCAGATCACATGTTGCATACGAATATAATTATTCTGTACGCGGATATGAATTTGAACTAATTCTAAATGAACGGCTGGCTCGATTTTGATGCAATTTTTTGCGTATTTTTAAGTAGGTCTCTAGATGGTTAACTGACATTTTCAATTGGACCCTAAAATTGTTTTCCAGCGACACGACGTAAAAAGTTTAACTAAATATTAGCATAGCTGGACAGCATCTACTCGGCTCACTAGAATGTACATGTATATAAAAATAAAATTCAAAACGATTTCAAGTGAAATTGATCACACATACGTACATATGTACATATGTATGTTTGTTAATTATGAAAAAAAACGAAATTAAAAAAAGTGTATCATAAATTTGTTCAAATGATTTGTAGTTAAAAGTTATTTTGTTTTCTAATACCAATGTTACTTTCAAGTTTCTCACGCATCAAGACAGCAAATGTGTTTCGAAAAATAAATTTAATGTAATAAATGAAAACGTAAAGTCCACAACTGTCGATATTCGGTAAACAATTTCTCCCGCGTTACGGTAATCTATGGGGCATATCTCAAATTATTATTTTTATTTAATTCATATCTTAATATAATGCGTTCAAATATTTGAATTCGTATAAAATTGCGTAGCCGTGTAAAGAAGGTTTAAAAATCTTTTATTATGATCATAAAGTATAAATTAATAAAATTCACTAGTGGTGTACGTCTCGATTGGTATTCGCATTTGTCAAAAACATTACATTTTAGAAAATCCAATTCACTGCTTATTACAAACTACATTTTAACTTGCAATTTTAATTGCTTTTTAAACCGAAAGCTTATAACTTGGAACTAGAAAGTGATGTGGCTAATTGCATAGCATACGATGGTTTCCTGACAAACTGTCGCGCAATGCTAAATTTTGGGTGTTCTTTATACACCAACAAATAAAAAAAGAAATCAGTCATACTAATGGTATTTCCAAGGCCTTGCCAGCTTTTGTTAATTTATTTGCATTGTGCACAAGCCTAGCACATAGTGACAGCTCTTTTTGTGCTGCTGTAATTCGACCTCTAATACTACAGAAAATACTTACCGCAAAAAGGTATTCCTTCTGGGACCCATGTTCCTGTATCACAGACTCGTCTTGCTGGTCCTAACAATTCAAAACCTCTTTCACAGGAGTACGATGCAATTGTTCCATCTGTCAAATTAAGATTGGAAAACACCACTGTACTATGCGCTGGCGAGCCAGGAAAGCTACAATGTAATGGTTCTGAAATAAAACGAAAACAAACAAAATTTGATCAACAATTCAAGTTTTGTTTAATATTTATTAAGTTGCTAGGAACATATATGTACATATAGTATGTTCATACCCACCCGGGTGGACATAGACAAATTTTTTTCTTATATTTCAAGTAGGCGTGGCTCCTCATATAAGCAACTTGATATGTCCAGAATAAAATGTTTGAAGTGAACTTAGAATTGTTAGTATTGTTAAAAATTACATATGTGTATTAGGTTCATAAGTAACAGACATATACATAGATGAAATATTGCGTGTCAGTCCTAAAACTTATTTCAAAATCATCGACAATTTTTCTAATCGCTTTAAGGAGTCGATTGTACAGCATATATATAAATATTTGTTTTAATAATTTTCTTAATACCAGATTTACCAAAACAAAAAATTTAATTTCATTCATTGCAACCTTAGACGGCCCTACTTCCATTCAACTGTTGAATTAATGTTTACCCAGTTATATGCCGAAAGATTTCCCAATTTAAATATATTTAAATTTAAAAATAACTGAATTGCGGACTAAACCGAATTAAGTTCTTCACAATCGTGGACAACCTCAAAGCACATGCTACCGAGAAGGCCTGCTTTGAGTAATTTAATTATGCTGCCAGATTATTTGAGCAGGGTTTGAAGAGCTTTGAAAGAAATTTTATAAAAATTTTTTAAGGTTACAAAAAAAATTGCTTCAAAAAAGCTAAAGTGAAAAATAAAAAAAGTCAAGAAGCAAGCTAAACCATAATTTTCGAGGCTAACAGACAAAAAAAAATAGCTAAATTTAGCATCGAAACGGCTAAAATGGGAACGCAGATGGCAACCAACATATTTAAAATTTATAGAAAATAGTCCAATTTTTTATGGAAAATCTTCAAAAACATTAACCAGACTTTTTAACCGAGTAGTATTTGTTGAAACAAATCACATTTGAATTATAGTTTAGAAAAATATTATTTATTTATTGTTAAAAGCGAAGCACTGAACTGCTATCTACATTTAACACAGTCATTTTTTTTAAAGATTTGCTTCTAAATTCACATATAAACTTGTCGAGCTTTTTTATAACACGCAACGCCAGATTTGAAAACAAAAACAATTTCTTATTAATTTATTTAACAAATTGACTATGATTCAACTGGTGAGCCAACTATACATAGAAGATAAAAAGCAATACCTACATGGGCTTTCAGTTCGGTTAAGTTTACAATTATAATAAATTTACGGTAATTTAACAATATATGTATGTATGTTTATAAATCATTATAGAAATGATATTACGGAGTTGGGTTAGAAATTACATACACACATACATACATCTACATATGTAAATATGTATGTACATACGTATATAATGGAGTGTAATTTGAAAAATTTGTCATTGTATTGAGGGCAATGAGGTAGGAGATGATCTGGTTTGATGCGATGGTTCATGCACCAGTTACATGTAGAACTACTGTGAATCAGTCCGAATTAGTATATCAAACTGTAGAGTAATATATTTGAATAAATTGATTTTTTATTGTTAATGTTTCTGTACCGATTTAATGTCTTTAAGTAAGTGGCCTCCTCTTGCATTACGTAAAGTTTCGTTAAGTACCTTACTATGTTTATTAGAGTTGCTCCAAAGACCTGAGAACTAAATAACCTTAAGTTTCTTTTTGAAAATTTTAGAATAATCGATGATTCTAGTCAATATATACACGTATTACTTATTTCCAAGGTATGTGTGAATTATAATAAATATTTAACACACCAGCTTGATGAGCATTATTCAACTGCGGAGACAATGAAACTTCGTTATTGCTTCTTAGTTTACTACATACCTACATTTTATTTTTATAAGTATCATCTTTCTTATTTATATGTAGTTTATTTTAAATAAATATGGTTGTAATATCGACTTTTATTTTTTAAAGTAAATGTTAAGCATTTTTAAAAAATACAATTTTTATTATAACGTTACATTTATTTTTATTGGATCATTTTAATTCATGAGCATTGTTGTGAACCAGTTAATGACTTAACAGGTGTACCAACATACTTGGTATGTACAGTGACTGCTAAAAGTGTTTGCACTTTAATTTATCATAACTAATAAAATATAACTGTTTCCGGTACAAAACATTTTTAACATTTTTTTGTTTTGTTCGTAAATCACTCCGTAGGGGCAAGCTGAATCTGCGTTCGCGTTAGCAGCAGTATTTAACAATAATTGGTGCTCACAAAACAGAAAACAATATCACGATCAGGACATTATGAGCCATTGCGATGCGGAAAAGAAGATTGCAAAATAACTTCAGAATAAAAATACAAATGTGAACCTTCGCAATATTCCAAATGTTCCCTTCCTAAAATAATAGTAAAATTAATAAAAACAAAAACCTACAATGTAAACAACAAAGGCGTTGGTTGTCACTAGCCAACCACAGTAAATTTATTCCAGGAGTTATTTATTTAGTATTTAGTTATTGATATGATTGATATAAGATTATTTTCCACCGTAAGTTTAAAATCACAAACTTACGCGAGACACTGTGCGCCTAGTTCAATATAAGTATGCATACATACATTTGTATCGGATTGTAAATGTCTCTTTTAGCAGAATAAAAAATATTTTGCCCCACAATCAAAACCTGTCTGCATAAGACTTGTTTTTATTTATATCTCAAATAAATTAGAATTATAAAATGCGGTCAAATAGTATAAAATGAACCGTAATCAATGACCGAAATTACATACATGCATATGGATGTATGTATAGTGGGTATATATACATATTTGTACATTGAATGTAGTGGAAGCATGTTACAGGTGGGATGAGTGGAAAGCGTTCTTTACTGAATACAAAATAGTTAAATTGAAGAAAGAAGATGAAGCAAAAAGAAGCAAGAAGAAATGTGAGTCGTGAGTTTCCACATTTCCGTAAGATCGCGCTCGCACTGCAGTAGATATAAACATACATACATACACATGTTCTCTTTCATACTTGTACCTACTTTTCGAAACAAAAAAATCCAAAGCACCAACAACGATGCATACGTTACGCTTTAATGCTTGCTTTGTTAAATGAAGAGTTAGCGGTTTATAGTAATATATTTTTATGTATTTTATTGCATACATACATGCACTCATTCATATCATATGCTCATCCATTTGCATAGACATGTGGATATTATATACATTCATACATAGCCAAACGAGAGGGGATAAGAGAGATTCATACACACATGTAATCATATTTCAATAATCTTTGTATATCAATACTCGCACGACGTGCTAAGAAAAATACCAGTATTACTCGTAATAAAACCAGTTTCGTAGAGAAATTTTGAAGCCAGTTTATTATGTTATATTAAATAAATAAATAAACTAAATACATATATACATACATATGTATGTATGTCAAAATTCTTTTAAAAATTATGTGTAGAACAATATTCAAGCTATGCGAAAACCAAGCTAAATAATTTTTTAAATCCTTCTCCAGTTAAGTTGATTTATCCAATTGTTTTGGAAAAAACAGTAACATTTGAACAAACTTTACTTGGGCACATCGAGACGTTTCGACGTCGTACAAATGTACCCCCTAATATACACCTGAGAATGGGTAAGATTATATTCTGAGTTATTTGTTTCCAATTCCAACCAGGTAGTATGGAAAGACTTGAGTTTACGCAATCTAATGGAGTTAAACGACATTTTTGGCAAACTACAGCTACCATATCTACCCACTTGAAAGTTTAAACTTGACAGGAATAAAGATGCGTTTGCAGTAGAGCTGTGCAAGTCACAAAATAGTTACTAGTTCAAATGAAAGAATATTTCAAAAAGATGGTAGCGACTTTACAATTATTATGAAATAGTAAAATGTACTTAAAAACAATAACTATTCTTAATAATTTCTAGTGTTAATTTATACGTGTTAGAAAAAATATGGTACAGAACTCCATAAACACAAAATCGAAAACTTAACATGAAATGCTTGAATCGCGTTTTGCTTTAAGTGAATTCAACTACATACTTACTTACATGTGTACGTCTATTTAGGATGGAGTGGAATTTGAAAACTATAATTTAGACACTGTAAAAGTCTTAACTCGTCAAAACTCAATTTTCTTAAAACGGATTTTGTTATTAAAGTCATATACATATGTATAACGGCAATGAGACCATGAATAAAATACTTTACACGAATTATATAACTTTGGAGTCTGTCACCCTGGTCACAGATTGGCAAATCCCTGTAGTAAGAGAGGAGCAATTTTCCCTTCCGAATAATTAGTTTAGTTGGTAAATTATTAGAGTGTTTAGCTAACGCTGAAGTTTACAGTTTTACCACTTGAGATTTATAGTAGGATTTATTTATACCAACTATTTAATTGCTACTGAACTATGTATGCATCTAGTATTATCGTTAAACGAAAAGAGTTCATTAATTTAGCTTAAAATCTTTCTTAATGCAAAGAAAATATCTCTCCGAGAATACTAGTACATTATTGGGACTTTCCCGTTGCCGTTTCACGCGAAGTTTAAAATTCCTGAAAGTCTAAAACGGTTCTTCTTTAACATTGATTAATAATATCAATAATAAAGAAAAATAAACATAAAATTTACAATTTAATACTATTAAGATATCAGCACAAAAATTCAAAGATCCCAGCTCTGCCTGAAACAAAATCTAAACAACTGAAGGAACCTGTTCCAAATAGGTACATATTATGTGTGAGTGTGTATAAGCATGTATAGAATAAACTGAATGATGGTTTTTACAAAGTTTACGTAACTGTTTCATAGTTTTTCTTTATCTTGCGTGCCCAGCCAGATGGTTTTCTAAATTAAATTAACTACTAGAGTATGTACGTAATACGAGTAATATGTAAGTATGTATGTATGGTAAAACAAAACAATAATGAGCAAGCATAAACATCGTCACAGTTCTGCAATATGGGAAACCCCCATTTATGGAGAACTTTTTGGGCAAGCAAATTTTCATCAAAGAGAGAGCGTCCTTCATCCCTTCACCTCTTGTTGTTTCGTTTTTTGCTGATACATATAAAATCACTGCGAAATCTTTCTGAATTTATTGTAAATAATTTAAATTAATTGAAAAAATGTTTTCCGTGCAGTTACGTTTAATTGGTAATTGGCAACTACCAATTATAAATTACAGTAATTGGTAAAAGCCAATTACTAATTCTAAATATTCAATTGCAATTACCAAGAATTGCCACGTCTGCTATATACTAATCTTTGAATATGCAAGAAAACAAAATTTCCAAGATTAAATCCGCATGCAATGAAATCTTATTCAAAATGATCACCTGTAATTGGATTATTTTATAAATTTAAACACAACTTTAAAGAGAAAAACAAAATCGTCATGATTATGACTTCAATCCATAGTCATTGAAATTACTTAGCGTTAATACGAGTATACGCAGGCAAACATTTATGAAATTTGAAAAATCTGCCACATATAAAACATCAGACTTAGTACAATCCTTTTTTCTAGAAATCAAAAACGTTTCAATACCAGAAAGGAATTGTCGCACTGGGGTCATGAGGTAGTGTTGTTTGTCGTCTGCTGATGTCGACGCACTCGTAATTATAGAACACGTCATGGACGGGAATGAATTTTAAAACATTTTAAATGAAAATTATCAGCAAGTGTACGTAAGTTAGATATTTTAGTAGGTCTCTGCTTACTTATGGTCTGCACCATTTACCTCACACATCAGCAGCTATACAACATCCGGATCTTAATATTATAAAACTTTTATGCCATTATAAAGTTAAAGATCAAGAGTAAAAGAAGTTACAATGGAAGAAGTAATCAATACATTCAACGTAAAACCGACTGTAAGATATTCTTAAATCTAAAGAAAAACATGCCAATAATAACAACGTATGTAAACAAATATAATTTTAACTGTTCTTCATTCGATATTGTGAGTGACGAACACTTTTAGCTAGATGAAATGCAAACACTTTTAAATTTGTGGTCACAAGTTAATCTTAAATAAGATTTTATACAACTAAAATTAAATAAATACATTAGGTAATAATTACTAGTTTTTAAACTTTAAGATTTGATTAATTAATGAAATGGACGGTTCTGTTTCATGGCGTTGATTTTTTTTACTAGCACGCAAATTCATGAAACTCAAAAACAGCAAGTTGAGAGGTGATCTCTCACTAACTTTTTGCATGTTATACATGCACATGCGAATTGAGTATTACGCACGCGTTATATTATTATACAAACAGAAATAAGTGTCCCGTGTCATAATTTGTCACTTAAGTCCTTATTTCCAATTTAAGTTCTACAAAAATATCACACAATTAAAAATAGTTAACCTAACTGGTTTGTTGCCCCTTTGAATTGCAAAGACTTGTTATTATTTATGACTGAAATTATTAAACTTCTTCACGTCCCAGCAGAGGTAGGTGATCTCAAAAGTAAAAGTGAAATTACTGCTTAAAAATCACATAAACCACAATGTGGATACACATTACTCATGCTTGTATTTATTATACACATATGTATAAATGTACATACTAACATAGGTACATTAGTAGCTTTTTGGTCGCTGTGTATTTTGAGCAAAAGATACCTACCACGGCTTTTAAATGATGTGAAAACTTAATACTATACAAGAAACTACTTTTATTACTTTGTGTAAGTTTTTCAAAGGTAAATGGAAGCTATTGTTTCTTACGACAATTGTCATGAGATTTTGTGTGTATTTTCAATTGTATCTCTTGTTTTATTGATGTATAAATTTGTATGCGCATACATACATACATACATATGTACATATTTTGTAATAATTATTTGTGCTATTTTTATTACATACATACAAATACATATATTGCAAAAGGGAAGCTTTAATACACTTGTATATATATGTATGCATACCTACAGTGTTGTGCAAAACAATAGCAACAAAATTCGCAAGTATAAATTTTTTTTGTGATACAGAAAAAATAAAACAATTCAGGTCTATATATTAAGGTGTGCAAAACAAAAGCAACCCCTAATATTTCGTATACGATTCATTGCTTTTTATAACTTCGGTACATCTGCGAAACATAGATTCAATGAGAACAGTTACTGAAATACGTTTCCAGTCAGTTTTAACAGTTTTAAGTTCATTCCGATTTATTAATATCTTACCGGAAACACTCTTCTTCTATATGCCAAAGAGGTTTTAATTGGGTTAAAGTCAGGAGATTGTGCAGGTCAATCAAGGACTTTAACACCATTCTCTCCTAGCAATTCGTTCACCAACCACGATGTATGTTTTTCGCGGATGTACTCCTAAATCCTTTACAGTTAGATATTTTGCCGAGTTGTTCTTCTTTAGCAATCAGCAAGCTAATGGTATGTTTTTTGTATACTTTTAGAAACAAATTCTTGCTTTTCTAAATGAAAATTGGAATTGTGATTCTTTTAATACGAACCAGTATGAATAAAGTTGAAAATTCATGTAAAGAATAACAAACCTTACTTAACTGGAAATGCACCGTTAGTTAAAAAAACATGTTGGTCTGTTTAATTTTAGAATTCCTTGCTTTTGTTTTGCACAATCTCTTTTCAGGAATTCAGAAACTTTTGTCCATCTGTTTTCTGCTATAATCGCGAAAGAGTTTCTAAAAATAAGTGTAAAATATCGAATTTTAACGTTAAATAAGTATTTTGTTGCTTCTATTTTGCACAACACTGTTTGTATATGCTTAGTTGATTTGTACTACACCATAGGGTATGTTATGTCTTCCGACATGTGAAGTAGATATAATATCACCATAGTATATCACCATAAGATATAATATCACCATAAGCTCTAATGAGTCGGTGCCAGGATGTACATACATACATACATATGTATGTGTAGTATGTGAAGCAAATAGAAGGGAATGATGAAAAATATTTTTATAATGATTTGTGGTTTACCGAGTACTTTTACAAACATTTGACGGAAATCAAATGAACATCACTAGATACATGGGTACGTTTGAAATGAAAGATGTTGTTTCTCCAATATACATACATACATACTACATATGTACATATTTATCTACCTCGTTTATACGTAATCCGATACTAAAAATTTTAAGGAAGTGTTTTTTACCTTCAGCCTTTTGCTCTTGAGTAAAATATTTAAGTATCTACGGAAACGTGGTTCTAAGCTAGAGGATTGGCTAAAAAAGTGGGATTCCACCTATATATATATATATATATATATATATATATAGACGTCTAACTTGGTCTCGCCATATTGAGGCAAAAATAACGGGTTTAAAACTTAGAACAATTCAACTACAGTGGTTAACAGGTCCTAACTCAACCCTGGCTTTAGGATACAAAATACTTGCATACAAATCCGTTACCAAGCCAATATGGACATATGGTATGCAGCTGTTGAGTACTGATTGCGCATCAAATATCCCGAAGCTACAAAGAAGGCAGTCAAGAATTTTAAGATTTATCGCCTGCGTCCAATGGTATATAAAAAATGAAAATATCCATAAGAATCTGAAAGTTCCCACTATCCAGGATGAAATAAAAATACGTAAACAAACTACTGGTCAATCCCAAGGTTCCAGCATGCGATTTATTGCAATTTCATGGGCCCCAGAGATTGGAAAAAATGGACACATTGAAGCTGAGACGGCTCTCTCATCCCAATCATAGATAGTACATAAAGATTTTAATTCAATAAATTAGTTATTACATTAGTAATAATTAGTAGGTAATATTTTAGAGGCAAGATTGAAATACTTATTGTAAAGTTCTTTTAGTAGAAATATTCAATAAAATAATTTTACAAAGTTTTTTCAATGAGAGATCTTTTGTAGTAAATATTGATACAGAATACTCCTCCCAGCGTAATATCCCAGCGGGAGTACCCCAAGGTTCGGTGTTATCGCCAGTACTGTACTCAATATATACATCGGACTTTAAAATACTTAAAGATCAGTCTGTTGCATTGTACGCAGACGATACTGCCATTATAACAAGTGGGAAAGTTTCAAATGCCATAGTCAAAAGGATGAAAAAAGCTCTTGAACATGCTAAAAAATTCTTTAAAAAAATGTAAAATAAAAATAAACGAGAGTAAAACAAGCAATAATATTTCCTTTCAATAAATCACCGAAAAGAATACCTACGATACCATTATCTGTAGAAGGAGTTGAAATTCCCCTACTTGAAAGCATTAAATACCTTGGAATTAATTTAGATAAAAAATTGACTTTCAGACATCATGTTCAAAAAACCTGTGAAAAAGCAATTAAATGTGGAAGAGCACTTTTTCCATTATTGAATAGAAAATCAACTTTGAATTATAAAAATAAACTCTTACTATACAAAATGTGCATACGGCCTATTATAACTTATGGATGCCAAATCTGGTCAAATAGATGTGCAAAAACCTATCTTAAAAAGCTGCAAATAATCCAAAATAAGAATTTAAAAATTATTTTTAATTTACCTAGAAGATACTCAACCAATAGATTACATCAAAATTTTCAACAAGACTTGTTTAAGTCAGTAATAACTAAGTTAACACAAAGATTTTATGTTCGAAATAGAACTTCAAATTATGATATAATAAGAAATTTGTAATATTAATTTCTTCCTCAACTTCAGTAATGAAGATGAAAGAAGGGTTAATTAAGAATTTCTTTAAATTTTTACTAGGTTTTTCCTATCTTTTTTCCTAACGCTGTACTAATGTAAATACTAAACCCTAAGTATTTTTATAGAATAAAATTAGTTTATATTTGTTGCAATACTTATTTAAGTAAAATCTCGAAAAATGTAATTATAGAAAAATTTTTAAATATTTTTAATTGTACTGATGATAGTTAAAATAAAATAATTAAAAAAAAAATAATTTTAAATTAAAAAAAAATCAATCCAATCTGATGGTACTAGTAATGTTAAACAGGGGTAAATTTTAGGTTTTAAATAATTTTTTATGAGAAAAAATCCCTTCTAATGATTTACTGTTCTAACGCTTTCTAACTTTTGTTTTATTTACGCTTGCGTACTATTCTCTTGACGTAAATATGTCGATGAATGTGGTAAATGATTAATATTTCTGGTTTCAACATGAAAGGAAAAAACTAAAAAACTTCTAAAAACTAACACAAAAAATAAAATACTACCAAAATAAATTTTAAACTCAAATAAGTTATTATATGCTAAGTTTTTAAAAATCGGAATTTTTCGATTAGAAATCTTCAAATCTGCACTTTGACATATTTGGGGCTAAAAATCTGCAATAGGCAGATAAATCTGCCTTTGTCACGGCAGTGTTTTCCTCCCACTTCAAACTCATAGACCCTTAATAGGCTTTGTTATGCCCGGAAACACACAGTCAGCCATTAGTATTTTATTTTTTTTTTAACAATTGCATTGCAAATAAATGCTGCTTAAGTTAACAAAACATTGGTTTTTTGGGTATCTTGGTCTGTTTATGTAAGTCAAAACAAATTACTATGTAGTTCACCCAGAGAAATAAAACATTCAAAGAGCAGATAAAAAGTACAAGTAGAAGTATGTAGTCGGTAAGTATGTATGTATGTATGTATGTATGTACATATGTACTAGTATGTAGTGTGCAACATAAAACTAATAATAATATTTTAATAAAGCTTTTACAGATCCCTGGGATCTTAATACGGAGACCTATTCGCAAACTGTTGTTCTGATGTGTGGTTGTGTCTGTGATTGTATATATATACATATGTATTTATATATGCATATTTTAAGTATGTATGCATGCATGTGACATACTCACCTATATTTTGTGCATCAATGCGTGCATAATATCCTAAAAGGCTAATGATGAGTAGCAATAAAGGTGTTGTTATTTTAGGCATGATCTTAGATTGAAGTTTTCCACGTGATCACAAATCTTTAGAACACATGTGTTATAAACGTGTGTTTTCTTGCTGTGTTAAAAAAGTTCACTATAACACGAATTCAAAGAGGTATTTTTAACTTGTTAAAATTTTTCTTGCTTTTTTATTTTTTGCTTTATTTGTAATTTTTGTTACATTCAACTTAATAAACAGATGAAATTTGTAGTTGTGAAATGTTTTCTCGTAGTTTCTTGTACAATGTATGTCACCGTTACACGCAGTACGTTGCAATAAAAATAAGAAATGCTTTAACATTTACTTAACACAAACTTTCTTTTTAATATTTGTTTTCTTTTTTCGTATTAAGTAAGTACCAGTTTATCTATACACATGTACATGCATATGTATGTACATTCGTATATGTGTATGTATATTGCTGCGTTAACATTAAAATTAATTTTATTTTTATAAATATTTGGTTCAGGTATTTCTACTAAACTTTTTATTCAATTTTATTTAAATTCCTGTTGTCCACCAGCTTACGAATATTATTATGTGCTTCCCGTTATATTACTCAAGTGCGACTAAACATTCCAAGCTTGAGATCAGAGGCCTTTAGTTTAAACAAAAAAAAAATTTCTTTTACCAGCAAAACCAACAATAACTTCAACGCAACCGACCAAACAACGAATGAACGATGGATGATCTATTTAGCCGACGAAAACAAGTGTGTAGTAAAAGTTGTAGATGAAAGCCAACACAAAACTTAACCGTTTTACCAACAATTATAAAAGCAACAACGAAGATCTTAACCGTTTGAAATGTTTCTCGCCGCGTAATACGACCATCATATTAGCCAACTTAAGCATAACTAAAGTTTTACTTTTAGCTTAACGCCAATAAATGACTACTCGCGAGTCAAATCACACATACATACATGCATACAACCCGTTTGTAGCATGGTTGCCAGAATTGACGACTTATTGTCATTTTGACGACTTTAATACATTCAAATAGATTTAAAAAACCAAGCTAAAATTATGAAAATAAAGTTATGAAAATATTTATATACATATGTATGTATGATGTATGTATACCTGTGCATACATGCGCAAAAACTTTTTTTATACTACACAATATAAGTTTTGTAGTTTTCAAAATTTAAATAGTTTAATTTTATAATTTCAAAATATTTAACTGCAAAAATATCAAAAAAAAAGCATGCAATCCAAAAAACATGACAACTTAAACATATGAACGACTTTCAAATATACCTTAAGCGAACTAACAATAAGCTAAGGTAAAAATATTCTACCAAAAATACTATCATCCATAAACCAAAAATGTAGGAAATTTTTAATGCTATAATAACAACTTAAAATGTTTAAACCACAAAAAAAATTTTTTGAGTATTTGTGCACTCATCAACGCCGCCAACACTTCTGTGGAAAAAACGAGTTAATAATTCCATTACGATTTACCAATTTAATAGTACCCCCCAGCAAGTATTTAGCTAGATTTTTCGGGAAGTTATATTATAATTAATTTCTGCTTAACTTTTTCATTTGGAGCAGTCAATTAACTTACAATTTCATTAAGAATGAGGACTTAAAAGACCATATTGTAACTAGCTTTTCAAAATCGAAACGTATATAATGATATGTCTTATAAAGTGAACATGTTTTTTGGATGAAGACTTTATAAAAGATACATATACCTGAATCGGTGGATACAAAACCAATGTAATTACAATAAAATAAACGCATATATAATTTTGTTTTCATTGTTGTTCTTGTTCTAGGCATCTTTTAATTTTTTAATCGATTAAGCTCTATATTAAATGTTCCCGGTAGGTGGCGGTTTAGTTTGCAAATGTAATTTTTATATTTCCAATAAAAACTACATATTTGCACACACATATATTCAAAAATACTTTTGGGCATGTTACAGTCAGTCATCCCTTAAAAAAGCTGTAAGCCTTGTTTGGCTGTCAAAACATTCTCATGCACTAACTAAAACTCTTATATATTATTTAAAGAGTTCTTCACCCAGACACTGCTTTCTTCAATTTCAATCCTTGTACTCAATTTTAATTTGAATGTTATTATGTACATACATACCGGAGATCAGCAATGAATCGTTTCTTCGTTATTCATCCGTCACTCATGAAACTGTTTGTATAAGTGAGTAGAGATCATTGAAATTCAACTAATCTAATGTAATCATACTCACAACAACGTTCGTTGACTTATTAGTCGTAATAAATATGAATCAAACATCGACATCAAACTCATACCATCCCACATTTGCTTGATTCATAAATCACCTCAATTTGATTCATAATTTAAGAATAATACTTCCAACTGATTCAACTCACCGATGCACATTTACACAATCATATGTATGTATATAACAGTATGTGCAAAAGTGTAGAAGCTATACACCAAATATCAAATATGCAATAAAAGTCTACATTTTATTATATTTCTTTGACCTTTTAACAGTTTTAGTTTAATTATTTTTTTAAGCACTAGGTCTTTTCTTATGAAATTATTTTAATAAATTCAATATTTCGCTACGCCTTTGTGCAGCATTATCAGGGCCATGATGAAAATTGTTTAATTAAAATAATTTCATAACGACCTAGTGCTTAAGAAAAATGATTGAACTAAAATACAAATCTCTATATCTTTGGTGAACTTCAGTAAAAAAAATACTTAAAATGCATTGAATGAAGGAGAGTCAAAGTCAACAACATCATAAAAGTTGTTAAGTATGAGTATGATGAGTACCTCAAACTTTTGAGTGTCGATGAGGCTCGATAAAATTGTAATAAGTATGAATGCGTATAAGTGCAAGTAAAATAACAATCATGATTCCACTCTACTCACTTCTTCAGCACTTATTGCTGACCTCTAATACATATACATATCGAGTTCCTCAGAGTATCGTTAAACTTCCGATCGTACCAGAAATCCTATATAGCCCCAATATAATATGTATGTATGTACATACACGTATTGTGTGTATTGGTATGTATTTTTGATTTATTAAGCCATGTTTAAAGGAAGCAAGTTTATTCGCAAACATCATCTGCAATTCTCTTTGAACTTGCAAACATTTTTTTCAACGTTCGCTCTTTCGTTTGCTTAAATGAGAGAAGAAAAATAATTACAAGTACACTAGGTTTCGACTTGCATCGTTTCGCTCCGCGTCATTTCTATCGGTTTCGATTTATTTTGTTTGTTGCAATCATTAGTTTTAATTACATGTACCAAATAAAAAAAGGAAGAAGGTAACTCAAAATAAAAAAACATATAAAATGGGCAAAAAGAAATAAAAGCACTAAGAAATTTATAGGAATAATTAAAAACATTTGTTGGAACAAAAAATAAATAAAATTGGCTTTTTAATGAGAAAGGCCACGTTTTTGGTTAAATATTTTAATTGTGAAAACACTAACTTGGATAACAGAAATTCGTAAATCGGGGCCCTTTGTGTACAGTAAATCGACCTACACCATAGAAAAGTAATGGTAAATGGAATAGATCTAATATTAGCAAAGCTAAGGAATATGAAGGACATTTACTTTTACACCTTTTAAGGTATGCGATTCAATTAAAATTTTTATATATAATTTTATTTACAATCTATTTCTACAATATTAAGTAAATTGTGTAATATAAAATGTAACATTACATATCTAATTAAAATGAAAATTAAAACCATTTTTCTCTTAGAAGTTTCACTACGATAATAACAGACAGTCCAACAGCATGTTTGGTCGATCTTCAACTCTGCGAAACAACAAACAATTATAATATTAAAATACTCTAGAGATATCACTCAAGAAGCATTTTCCAACTCTAGGATTATTTATTGAACGTGTCACAGTTTATCAATTAAAATTTGAAACCAAACATACTTTACTTATGCCTAAAATTTTACTATGTACTGAAACAGACCGGAGTTGTCTAAGAAAGACTATTAGACTGTCGATGATACAGGTGTCTTAATTGGTTTTAACATAATAATCCAAAGGCTTTTGAAATAGTTTGATTGAAGAATTAATACTTATGTACATATGTATTACTTCTTCTGCAGTTGAATAAATAATCAAAAAGCTAAACAAAAAAAAAAAATTCCCCGTTTACGATCAATTATCATGTTTTAGGGTTCATCATCAATGTATTTGACTTCAGTTTATGTTTGTTATTGGTAATTTGCATTGAAAAGTTTGGTATAAATATAGAATTTCATTTATTCGATTAATGGATTTAATTTTATATGTTTTGAAAATATTGTATCGCGACCCATGCCTGGGATTAAAATTTTTTGTAATAAATAATGAAAATCTGTGTAATACGTGGTCACTGGTATATTTAATTGACTTTATCTTTAGTGGGTCATAGTTATAGTGTATTTATACTGCTGATGTATCTAAATTGAATTAAAATTTCAAATTATGTCAAAATTGTTTTGGTTATAAAAGTAATTTCTTGTATTTACTTTTTTTTTATTTGAGTTTAATAGAAACTCAAGGTATGTTATTTTATAGTCATGAAATTTGCTCATTATTTTAATTTGTAAAATAGATTGCAAATAAAATAATAAAAAAAAAATTGTTTTGTTGTAATACAAGGGGAACTTGTGAGTTGAATAATTGTATTTTAAACATGCATTTTTTAACAATTTTTTGGGCTTAAGTTTTTTTTTAAATTCTCTCGATTAAGAGAAGAATTTTTTTTTTCATGAAAAAGTGAAGTTATTAGACACTAGCAGAATGGAATGCGCACTTTCTCTTAAGTAAGTGTCTATTGTAAACATCATCTCTTTACCCCAACTAATTATGAAAACTTAATAGGAGAGTCTTCTTCATATTTCCTGTTTTCGCTTATTTTTCTAATTTAATTACACTGATTATTTAAGTTGCCTCTTATAGACCAATAAGCTTACTACCAACAAATCTAAAATGACCTCTGGGAAAAATCGTGTGTCTGCTTGAACTAGCAAATATAATACGAGATCTTCATTTGGGTTCATACGGTGCACCAAAACAGTGATATCGGATTGTTGAGCATACAAATTTACATATACATAAGTATGTACAATACTCTAGAACGGGATGAACATAAAAAAATAAAAGTTACTTCTAACCTTTTATAATCATCAGAATCCCTATATTGAGAGCAATTTATTTCTTAAAAATTTTGTCACATACTCTCAATTCAAAATTTCAAACAAGGAAAAAGCAACTATGTTACTTGTATGTATGTATATCTAAACTAAAACGGTTAGCGTTTTTTTACGTTACAAACAATGTAATGCACATATAATTTGTACGAAGCATACCCAAATAACGCTACGTCAACGCTAAGCAATTGGAATATCCAATTTTATAGCGCGTTAAAAAGTGAAGTTAGCTGCAGAAAAGGGTAAAGTAGATAAATAACATAGCGTCTTGACTAGCCATAAATCTGTTCAGCCATTGCACATTTTGCTGCTCGCACAGAAAAATGGCTAGTCAAGACTGCCGCTGTTCATCTGGTTGTGATGCAAAAAATTATACTGAAACTGAACGTGAACATTTATTCGGTTTCTTTAAACAGAAGACCACGAACACATTTTCTCTCGTTATTTTGGAAAGGCTCTCTCAATGTACGAACATATTTATGGCTAGTCAAGACGTAGTGTAAGTGTCAAACTATCAACCACCTAAAATTTCTTCAGCGCTAAAGAAATATGGGGAAAGTTAAAGAAAAGAAATTTTTAATTGCAAAATAGTTTTATTGTGATATTGTAATTTTGTTTTTTTAAATACATGTGTAGTCATTTTTCTATGTTTACCTTTTATAGAATTTGATTTAACAAATTATTGAGTTGGTGCATGAGAACCCATGTTTATACGATACAAAGATGGTAAGTATGAAGAAAAAATTTTGGAGAAAATAGGGTAGCAGAGCAATTTGTCGGGTAGCTTATGGGTAACTTTGTTTTGCTAAAAATAATCGTATATTTATTTTAAAACAATTTGTTTAGATAAAGAGTGCAAAAGAAAATGGAAACGCTTACGAAACCGATATAGGAAGCAAAAGATGAGCGAAGTTCTGCCCTCAGGTTCTTCCCAAAAGATTGGTTCTCTTTGGAAGTATATTGATAGCCTCAACTTTTTAGCAGATTCTATTGAACCTGCCAGGTAGAAAATGTACTGTTCACATATTAATTAAGGATATTTTTATGTCCGTCCCCTCTTTTCGTACGCCTTTTAAGAATTCCTCAGTATAAATTATCAACTCTGTAACAAGTATTCAACCCCCTTTCGCCCTGAGTAATTAAAATATTAATAAAATATCGGTCTTATAATTTCATTACAATTAGTAACATGTCCGATGCGGAGTACCTAATTGATGACGGCAGCAGTCCGTCTACCTGAGCCAAACTCCAGGCAAATAGGAAAAGAAAAACAGATGACCTTTTCCTTGATCTATTGATGTCAATGTTGCCCTCTTGATAAAAAAAAAATCGATAGACTAGAAGGAAATGAAATTGCTGATGTTTAATTGGATATATTACAACTAGTCAACAGAAAAATATGTCTAGCGATTGAGGTGAAAATGTAAGTTGATGTACAACGTTATTTTGCAGTCATTCCTCTACAACAAGCGCCTTATGCCTATGACCATTATCTTGTTGGAAAATTTATGGCCTTTTAAGGCTCCCTTTTTCTGGCACTATCCGCTAAATCGTACTTTACTACTTCCAGGTGTTTATAGTCACCCATTATAGTGACTCTGTACATATGTCTGTCGGTATCCGCACACCTATGTGGCTTCTTTTTCTTTATTATTTTATATGCAGTTACTAGGCTCTTATCTAAAATGTTCGCAATGGCCTTCTTTTCTTTGTATTACTTTGAAATATATTCTTTCAAGGGTTTCGAAAGTTCCTTACATCCTGGCGTCATTATCCTAACGATTCTTCCGTTGCTTTTTTATTTCTTTGTTTGTGGCAGTTTAAATAATTTTAATTTAAATGTACAAAAGCAATACATTAACAATTTTTTTTTTTAATATTTGTGAATATAACACTTTAAAATTTCTGCAGTGGTGTACTTAGTTTTGTGATATAATACGTGACTTTTTTCAAAAAGTGCAGCCCGTTTGCAAAATATGAAAAATATTCATTTTTTTTTTATTCTAAATTCATGATCAGATATTAATCTACAATCAGTCTTAACAATAAATTTAAAAAAAAAAACTGTAATAGATCTTCAAGTTTATGGTGTTTACTTACTTTAGTGATTAACTGTATACACATATTTATATATCTGAAAATATATACAATAATCTCACAAAATAAATAAAACACATGCGATTTCGTTGTTGCTATACACAAACTCTTTATAGAAACTGTCAAGCATTTGCAATATTAACAATTAGCCAAAGTTTGACAAAACTAAACTGAAATATGTACATATGTATGTATCTTAGAGATAGAAAATTCGTTACTTGCAATCAAGATAATAAAACTGCAACCATTGTTAAGTAAGCCAAATATACATACATATGTAAGTGTTTAATAAAATTGCGTTTATACAAATTAATTTGCATGTATTCAAATACGAGTGAAAAGAGAAATTACACTAAATGTTTTTGCTTCTGTCGCAACACGTTCACAACAAAATGTTAATTTTATAGTGCCTTTGGGGTTAATTTCTATATGGCCATAAAGAAATATTCTGTAAATGAATCCATTTTAATTTATGCTAAACACGTAATAAAACAGCAATAACAGAATAAAGTTATCCATTTCAGTAAACTGATTATAAATGAAAAACGCTTAAATATTTTTGATATCCGATGGAATGTGCTCGCACAAATAAAGGAATTATCAAAAAAATATATTAGAAAGTTTTTCTTTATTACTTTTGAAGAGAACTCACTACACATGGCTTACACACATATAGGCTAACTTATATGAAAGAATATATTCTTTTATAGCAACGGGATAAGTTAGCTAGCAGCTCGCGCTACGGTAAGAACTGCTATTAGAGTGCGGGGTATCTGCTCTAATATAAGTACTAAAGTAGTGTTTGTTGGAAGCAACCAATACTGGAGCGTGGCTACCGCTTCAGTGGAGGATCTTCTTGTTGAGCCAAGGTTAACTGCACCCAAGAGCTCGCTGCATCAGCGTCACACCCAGGCCTCTTATTGGTGGGGCCAATACAGAAGCCTGTATACGCCGGAGGTTCTATCGTAGTGGGGTACCCTTCGATAGATTCTCCGGGTAGTGGTGTACGGTCGCAAACTCATCGCTCCCGAAGAGTTGGTCAAGCCTTCGCAGCATCCGGAAACTACTATTGGTGGGAGGATACCCTACTAATAGTTGATTCCTGACCACGTGCCGGAGATCCTAGCGGAGAGTGGGACATTCTTCCGCTACAAATCTCTCGGTTTTGGTGCGAGAGAAGGCAAATTCCACACTCTCAGAGAAACCTGACCGCGAGAAAAGTCACCACGCAAGTACACATCACACAAGAGCTCTGTGTAGATTTTGTGTAAAGAGAAGACCAATAAAGGAGAATTATAACGTTAAGTGGAAATTCCCCGTGTTTTTCTTCTGTGGAAAACGACCCGGGACTCGGCTGAGACTACCCCAGCAACCAGCGAGTACGTGTCGTGGCCTACGGCTTCTTCAATTAGTAATAGTATATATAAATATGTTGATCACTCTCCTAAAATGAGTGTCTTTATTCGAGTGTCTAAAAGTTTCAGTGTCGTTGCAATGGGTAAAAGGCGCCTCTATTTTCTCTTGTAAACGGGAAGTTCTCTCGCAATAAAAATTATTGTATATATTAGGTTCATTCGAGTACTTTTTTAGTAGAGTTTAGTAACTGAGTAAATTTTTCAATTTACTCTCCCAAAATAAATTCTGTCCAAAAAGTACGCGAATGGAAATTTAGTAAAATTTATCCAACAGCTGATTGAAAATGAATGCAGTGTTGTAAAAAATGTATTCCTTTGACTACTCGACTCTTTTTGTTGTTCGTACTCGGTACAGCACAATTTATTGTCTACAATTCTTACGAAAAAAACATAACTTGTGTTGCTTTATAAGTTTTTTCTTTTTATTTTATTTTATTTATATTGTAAGTTTTTCCTGATTAAATTTGTTAAATAGTTCATTATTACTCGTTTTTGTTATTGATTAGTATGAATATCCAATTACTATATTCCGAAGTATTCATCACTTTTACAACACTAAAGAAGTAAATAAACAATGAAACAAAATAATTTTTTTTTTCCTAAATCCTAATTAAACTGCTGTGGAAAGGGTAACTTAAGCAAAAAAACACTTATTCTTGTATGCAAACGTAAATTAGTATACTTTACTGTTTTCAAATCTCTATTTACTTGTGTTTGCTTTAGTTTTCCTTATTTTCACAAAAATTTTAACAACTCCGTAAAATTTTTTTTGTTTGTTTACATTTTAAAACATATGTTTTTTCAGCCGACTAAATTCTACTAACAAAAATTTCTTTAGCAGATTTTGCAATTGCTCACTCATCGAACTGTTATTTTACGCTCTCAAACTGTGTTCTCATCTACTAAACTTTGTGTACTCGAACGCAGTTTAGTAAAGTTTAGGCATAATTATTGAAAATTATTGAGTTCTCGAACGAAGCTATTATTACAGGCGCTAAACTATCTCTACAAATTGTATTCATTAGACAGACAGGCACAAATTCCAAAAATGTTTGTTTTGTATTCTAATTAACGTTTTTATTTTTTTTGGAATTCCTTGGCTCCCGGGAAAGGAGGAAAAAAATAAAAACATCATTATGTAGTTGGTGTTAAAAAGTCTAAGTTTTAGATTCGTTTAACTTATAAATCTATTAAACTAAAATTCATTAATACATTTTTTAAATTTTTTTTTCTATATTATGTTATATAGAATACAAAAACATTTTATAATGGAATGAGATGAGAAACAAATAAAAATCAAGAATAAATAAAAAATCAGCCTTTTCATGACATCCGACACGGATCGGATTGGAAACCGTATTCAAGTCCAACTCCTATTTGGAGTGCGTTTATGAAAAAGCAATAAAAATGCATTGTTTGAAACAAATTTATTTTTGGCCGAAATTAATTAAATGTTTTTCAGAGTTGTATTTTTGTACTCCAAATAGGAATTGAATTTGGATTCCGTTTCCAATCCGATCCATTGCGGATTTCATGAACAGACTGAATAATTAATTACATTTTTATATAAAAAACATATTAAATATTTTATATTCAGAAATCCTAATTTTCAAACGCTCAGTGCAGTAATTAGGATAAGTCTACAATATTGTAAAATGGTAAATTATTTTTATTTCAACTTTTACAAAAGTCCTTACATAAATCATATTTTAAAAATATTTGGCAAAAATTTGTTGTATATTCTTTTATGAAAATGGTTTCTCAAAACAGTTAACGCATTGATTAACGGTCTTTATTTTATTCACACAATTTGCAAATACTGGAGAAACCCTTTCACTCTCGATATAAGTCGCCCGAATAGTCAAGAGGGGATTGTATAAGTTATTAATATTTTTGGTCCTTTTTGCACTGGTTTCGAACAATTCAAGTTATGTTTAATTGTTTTGACAAATTCTTAAAATTTGCTAGGTAAAATATACTTTGATTAATATATTTTAAAATCTAAAATAAAAATTTTAATTTAGATGCAATTTATTAACTCCCGGCAAGCTAGGAAGTAAAAACAATTGTACAAACAATTGCACTAAAATTGTCGAAAATATTTTATATATGGATATGGTATTTGCACCATAATGCTAGTATAGCATTTTTGCGAATCCATTCAATTATTTCTAACCGTATTTTGAAAAAAAAATTCAAACCTTTAGGCTTAAAAGTGGCGACAGTTAGATAACGGAAACCCCAACAAAAAATTAATAAACGTATTTTCACGTAAAAACTTTAGAATCGCTATCATTCGTTTTGCATTAGTTCGAAAATGTCGATAAATCCTAAAATACGTTGGTCCCTTGAATAAATAGCTGTAATTTGTAAAAATTCCTCTGGCTAACTCGTACTTTTTTTACAACACCAGGCTGTGGTACTCATTGTATATTGTAATCGATTGCTGATAGATAACCTCTTATAAGTCACAATGTAAAGCACTACAAATGTGCGTTTTAAAAAAAGTTAACACGAAATGTATATGTTAAATGCTTTTATTTCAATTTTTTCCTTCTAATAAATAAATAAATATAAAAAAAAAGATTAATTTGTATTTTCGCCTAGTTTAAACGAAAACTTGTTATTTCCAAAGCCGTGTAATTCGTAAAAAATGGCTAGTCCCTTCCGATTATGAATTAACGTGATTTTACTGTACGTGTAACCGGTTCGCTGTTTTTTAAGAAATAAATAAAAAACTAAGTAAGTGTCATGCCATAAAGTCTGTTGTGTTATACAGATAAGAAATGTTTGTTCAATCTCAAAGTAACTTAAGTTCAATGCGCACTAATAGTACAAGTGAAAGTACTTTCGTACATTGCATACATATACATACATATATGTATACACATACATATGTATGTACGTACATAACTACGTTTTTTATGTAGAACGACGTTTGAATATATATTTTTTAATAACTAGTGTTGTTTCTGCAACTTTTATTTTTGTTTGTTTTGTTATTCTTTTTTTAAATATTTATTGTGACTTGGACATAAGTATTTGTAAAAATGTAATTTTTAACAAAGTTATGTTTTAACCAGGGACCGTAACATTATAAGCAATATCATAAGAATCGCGAAATAAACATCTCAAATCGCCTAAAATTATTTTTAACGCCCTTTCTCCGCTTCCTTGCGTGTAGACTCATTGTCGAAAATTATAGCCAACTGATCTATATGAGGACTATTAGGTTTCATAAAAAAATTAGAAATAATCGCCATTTGCCAACCAAAAAATTAAAACTCAAAAATACTCATTATATATCAATCAAATAAAAAAATTAGAAAATTAATCGTTATTTTTCAACCAAAATAATAAAATTTAATATTAAGAAACAATAATCAAAAAAATAAAAGGTTATTGCATAAACAAATCACCTATAATCATTGCCTTTGATCCCTGGCTTTAATGTTTTGTAAAAATGAAAAATCTTATAATTCCCGAAGTTTATATGGAAGTTTACAAATAGTTTTGTATTTTTTAAGCTGTGTCGAGGCGAGTATTACCGAAAATAAACAAATCTTTAATTTTTCTAAACTTTTAATATGGGAAAATGTTAATTTTTAATCGCTTTAGGAGGGCAAATTTCCCTAAAGATAAGGTTGACTTACCCAAAGAGTTCTGCATTATATATACGACTGTGCAAGAGGGGTATCAACGTGGCTTGACTAGGTTAGATTGTTAATGAAAATTACTCCTCCTTCTGAACAATCTCGAAGTCACAAGCAAATTCTTCCTGAAAATGATCAAACATGATAATTGCGTCGGATTTAGGCAAAAACTATTAGTAGTTGCTCAATAATCATTATTTAGATCCTGGTTTAGTTTAGCAATATTATGTTTTATAGCATTAACAGGGCTAATTACATATACATAGCTGGGCATCGTTAGCATACAGTGTGATGATTAACCATATCAGATGCCTTTGAATGATCATGAAGATTTAAAAACGTTATGTTGCCATCACCAAGGTCACTTTGTATGTTCTCAGCGATATCCGCCAATGCAGTAATGGAACTGTGGTTATGACGAAAACCGGACTACATGCCTAACAGCAGCTTATTCTCTTCTATACAGTGGCTCATTTGCAGATGTAAGAGTTTCTCAACTGCTTTATAGAGATAACAAAAAAAGCTATTATTCGAAACTACGTATAGATTTCGGAACTGACACTACCTTGGCATGTTTATATTTAGTGGGAAAATAGCTAGACATTAAAATGTAGGTAAACTGATGCGTTAGATGTGGCAGAACCAGTTGTAAAATAGTTCTGATAAAATTAAAGGTGTAAGTTGTCAAAACCTATGGCATTAAACTTTACTAATCAGGAGCAATAAGTCACTTCGTTCCACGGAAGAGCTTTTGTTAGATATTTTACTCAACGCTACTGAAGTGTTTGTTGTAAGCATTGGGGAATTGGTGAAAATATTGTTAAGCTTATCTGCGCTTAATTTTAATACCCTTGCCCAAGCCGATATCTTTTACAGTTTTTAGGTGTTCTTAGAATCAATAGCGGCAATGGAGGATGCCATCATTCGATTGCTTTGGACGCCTTGGCTCGTATCTTAGTCGGCGCAATCAATAACATAAATTTTTATGATATGTACTAGCTTGCATTCATACAAGTATACGAGTATGTATATCGTAGCGCACTCCTTTGTTGGTATCACTCTATAGCACTAAATCGTCGGCGAAATTAAAAAAAAAAATTAATAATTGGCTATTACTAGCTTAAGTTATACGCATACGTAACACTAGAAGCGCTGGAACACTGTTTTAAAAATAAACATAACACATAATAGCCGAGTTGTAAAAACTCAAGCTTTTTCTATCCCTCTTATTCATTACCAGTCTTCTCTAATTTATCCCTTCCAAAGAAAGTAACAAAATAATTCAAAAAATAATTAGTCGGCACTAATTGACTAAGTGTGTGTTACTTTCCTTTAAAAAACGTGCAGAAAAGTAATTGCATTCAGTCATTCTTATTTTAGTATTAACATTTTTCTGACACAGCTAAATTAATTTTAAAATTCCATGCACAAACGTATGCCTTATTCACCGTTATAGGTAGATTTATACCCTTTACACACTTGCGCACATCGTAGAGGAATGCATGGAAGATGCTGAAAATGTGAAACACTCGTGAACATTTGCAACATTTTTCATCTTTCATAATAAAAACAAATAAATAAATTTAATATAATGGTATGTGAAAATTCTTCAGTAATTGGATTAATTATTGCTCTCGAAGATCAACAGAAATTGTATATTACTACGATATGAAGAATAAGTTTAAGTTACGCTGGATTAGAATGTGGTACTAAACGATCATTTAAAATTTCTTAAACGTTCGAATAGTTATAGTTTCATCCATTATAATTTTTGGTAAGTAAATCTACTTAAACTAAACATTTATATAAAAGTACAACAGAATCCAGCTTTTTGCAGCTTGGCTGCTTTTTTTTTCGAAAATATGTGAATATTTCGTCGATAATAAAATTCGTTTTGTAGAAAGAAAGACACTGTAGACAATCAGAAAATACTTTCAAAGGATCAGAGACCACAACAACGAAAACGTAAGAAAAGCCTGGACAACTTTAACATACACCGGAAAATCAACACACAAAATACAGCATAAACATAACATTCGAAACGAGAAACAACCTAGGACGCACATGCCAACACAGCCATATTAAACAACCAAGACGCAAAATAAAAAGATTTTGCGAATAACAGAATCTAACTTCGGCAACCACATGTTCAACGAAAAATTTAATACAGTGCACATTAGAAAAACAGTAAAGCTGCTACACACACAGTGCAAAGTACGACGCCTAACATCCTACAAAACAAGGAAAAACATAAACAAAAGACAATTGACGAACGCATAATAAACGAACTACTAAACTTCAATTCAGACGTTATATTCGAACCTCTAAAAAGATCTACTAACCACATAGTAAAACTAACTGAGATACATCAAAATAATAAAAACGCAATACCAAAATAATAAACAATTTCATAATCCAACAATCTGTAAAAATTATCTGCTTTCAAACTAACTAACCAAAAAAATAGAAACACAAAATATAAAAAGAAATTATATATTAGGAACCAAAAAAGAACATGAATGTCAACAGGAAACTTATGTAGCTACAGACGAAGGAACTTTAAATTTAACACATGCTAATGTTTCTTTTAATGTTCGCTAGTGTGTAGCCGGTATAAGAAACGCTGAAACAATTTGTATAAAAACGGAGAAATGGCGGCATGTTTTGTTGACTTAAATGTGTATCAATCTTCTGAATGGACACATAAAAGCACAGTCTCCTCTGTGCATTAAACAAAACCATTTTAGTTACATAGTGGCTGAAAAACGTTTGTTTTATAAAAAGAAAATTATTAAACGATAATTAAAATTCCAATAAATTCGTAAACATTAAATGCCAATTAAAAACTACTTATGTATATACATAATATGTATGTATGTACAAACCTGAAAATATACTAAGAATAAAAACTTTTAGCGTGGTATCTTGCATTCAGCGTTAGTTATAAAGATTTGAATGGAATTTATTTTTTAAAGGCGTAGTGAAGGCTTTTCAACTAAATACATACATCATATTATTATTGACAAAACCAATACATATTGCCAATTTTTTCTGTTCGTTTATGTTTAGTATGTCTACATAATATGTTATTTATTGCATATGCACTTTGAATAGTAATATGTATTAAATTGTAAAACTTTCAAGAAATTAAGTATTTTCACTTTGGCATTTGCTTACTTTATTATAACTAAAAACAATCACATACTGTTTATTTTATGCAGTGGTAGCTTAGTTCCAGTTACTTATGCGTTACGAGTGTTTGATGCAGTTAATTTAAACTCGCAATTTCTTTTCGACAGGTTTCTAGATTTAATATTTAAGTTCACGCTTAATTTGAACATATTGTTAAGGAACTAAAAATGCAGATGAAATACAGTTAACTCGACAATCACAAAATAACCGTTAAAGCAAGACGGTTATGTTTTTTTCCAAACCCATATTAACTGGTACATACAGTAATAGCAGAGCCATTTACAAGTGAATTTTCTTGACCATATATCTACTTAAATTTATAGATATGATTGCATAACAATGGAGAAATATGGCGCTTCATTTGTCAGAAATATCGGACTAAAATATAAAGAGATTCAACTCGTTTTCCCGTTCTTCGCTAATGTACTTCCTAATGTATCCACACCCCGTAACTCTACGAGACCACGATGAAATACTCTCTGTCAATATTTATAGGCAGGCCTAATGATATTGCTGTTATTTTATAATCTTTTTGTAAGAGTATTTTTGCTCCTCCTTCAAAAATTATATTTTGCTATAAGTTATCAGAAGCAAGAGGGCTTTTTTTTTATTCGTTTCAGTAAAAAATTTTATAAAATTACCAAAATACCAAACATTAAGTACGAAAAAGATTAGTTCCAACTATTTTGATCACTAGTTTAGTTAATAAATCGGATTTCTGTTTCAATTAAGTATGTGATAGAAATCAATCGATTTCAAAACGAATCTTTTTGAAGGGGTAGATGAATTTCGGTCGATTCAAATTATTGTAATTGAAAAATTAAGAAAAAACACTTCCAACCATGTGCGGTGGGTCGTACTGTTCATGGTCTACAAATATGCATCCTGCACTACAATACTTCTGGGAGACGTGTGTTAATTTATGTACATTCTTTAAGGACATTATTTTGTATGTACATTATAATATTATTCACTACAAACTTTTAATAAGATTAAAGTTAAAGCTATATCTCAAACGATTAATATAAAAAATATTATATATATACAGTTCATAATCTTCAATCGGTAACGATGCATCCAGCGTAATTTTCGAAAAATTGAATATCCAATAACACCTCCACACCGTAATACGCATCAACCAGTAACTTTTTCCTAATGCAATGGCTTTTCCATAATCACTTGTGGGTTATCCGAGCTCCATATGCGACAATTTTCCTTGTTGACGTAACCACAGAGTGAGAAATGAACTGCACGCTGAATAAAATTTTGTTCGAAAAATCAGCATTGGAAGGCGTTGTGAGTGGACCGCCGTCTTTGATTGTTGCGGGAGTATGAGTTTATATGGATGGAGGTGCAAATCCAAACGAAAAAGACGACATAATGAGTCGTATAATAAACACAATTGCTGAGAACAACAGAAGCGATAAAACATTGCGATGATGCACAATTTCTTTCCCAGTAGTTCGATTATTACGACCATAATCACCCCGTAATGCTCGAAAATCGGACACCCTTGAACTACCAAATTTTGTAGAAAGTATTTTGCCTGTGTATATTTTGCTTGTATGATGGATGTCATGGCAGAGTTGTGCAACATTGTTCGGACTACTCTATTTTAATACGAACCGACCATCAACAGCGACAGTTTTCACTAGCCAAATTCCTGTGCGAACAGCAAAATGTACGATGGCTGAACAGTTTTATTGCGTGTCAACACGGCATGTAATAATTGCTCGTGTAGACAGTGCTCTTTATTAATCATTGTGAATTAATTATACAGAATTAAAATTCCGGCTTAATCATCCCTTCTTTGCAATAAAATTTGGTTTTTAAATTTGTCGTTGTAAAATTGTTTTCTTTATAATGATTATGAAATAATTTATTACGGATCAAAGTTATTGGAAGACTTACTTTTATTCTAAACTGTTCCTGTGGACTGTTTTCTTCAAAAATCATCTTGGATTGGTAATACCTGAGGCGAATTTATAGAATTAAGATACGGTTTTAGTCGTCGCTTATGAAAATTATTTCTTAAATTTCTAAGTTTTTTTTGTAATGATTATCAAATGATTTATTACGGACTTATAGCTTATTCAAATAATTATAATTTTCTGTTCAACTGAATACGTGAAATTGCTATAGTCAGAATATCCAACTGCCAAAATCTATGAACACAATACATGTCTGGTATTTGGTACAACTTTGCCTGCAAAATTTACTCATTTTGTATCTGTCGCCGTTTAGAACACTTGCCGAATACAATATGGTTAACTATTATTGTTCAGATTACACTGCCTAAAATAAATTACTTGCCTGTAAAGCGATTCCTGCACAACAAGACAAAATCTTGTAATTATAACGCCGAAACGTAGTGTTACATGGATTAAAATGTCATATTATAATTAACAAATTATTTCAATTTTTTGAAAACAAGCAAGGCATATTTAACTAGGTCACATTGCTACGACAACAAATACAACACCAGCAGGCAGTTTTGTTTGTGTAAAACCCAATATTGCTGTCAAAAATACACATAAAATTAAGAGAAAAAAAGTTTAATAAATTTTGTTTGGTACAAATTTACTTATAAATTTTGTACAAATTAGAACACAAATTGATAATTAATTTTTTGTTTTTACTTCACTTTTTAATTATTTATACACAAACTACAAAAACACTAAGGCACTTGAATCAATGAGACAAAACAAAATAGTTTGACATTAAAATTGGGTAAACAAAGGAAAACGAAAATTTAAGCAAAAAATTGTCACCTGCAGTAGTAATGCCACCTGGTTAAATATGCCTTGAAAACAAGTATTTGAAATAATTAAACAAACATTTTTTAAAACTATAAGCATTGCTATTGAGTTGTTGGTTTAGTGGAAGAATGTTCAAACGACGAATGGCATTTATATAGAACTGCCATTCATATACTAGGTAATGATGACAAGGAATTAAAATATTTCTAATATTTTTATTAAGCTTTCAAAATGGATTATTGGATACGGAAAATATGCGATCAAACCTTTTGATACCTTATGATATTGTTATATATATTTAGTTATAGTATGTATAAGTATGTCTTGGCAAGAACCAACGGGCGTAGCTTATTGTAAGTTTGACCGACCAGCAAATTTATGTGGTTGTCCCATATCAAGGCTTTATTAAAAATTATATCTGAGTTTTTCGCTGAATTCACAACTTAAATTTGTTCAGCATTAGTTACAATGTCTGCATAAATAACGGGGTTGGTGCTTCTTTTCCGTATTACCAAGCACTTTGACTTCTGGTGATTTGAGCAGAGCCCATTTGCAGTTGCCTAAAGGTAAGAGCGCAATGCTTGAAGCGATATTTGCAACTGAGACTAAGTTGCACGTCATCAGCATATAGGTGATTTTTACAATTAGAAAGTTGACTTGGCAAGTCATTTGCATATAACGAGACAGAAGTGGTCCTAGAATAGAACCATGTGGCACTCCTCTTACGTAATGCAATTTTTGGTTTTGTTTTATTTATTTCCATATTCTATAGTTACTTCACATCCAATCTTTATTGACTTTACACTCTTTCTTCTAATATCCCAATTCGCGTATAACGCCTGCACAAAAAAATACAAAAAATAAGTTTTATACTCATAGGTTTTCTTTAGTAATTTTGATTGCCTTATTTAAAACTAGCTGACCCGGCAAATGTTTTTTTGCCTAAAAATGTCCCATGATCTGTACTATAGATGTACGTATATGTATGTATTTAGGACTAAAACATACACACATCAACCAGCATTTGAACTAATGTTCGTTTTTATGGGTTCTTGAGTTAAGATGGCGTTGTAGAATAGCTCCATAGAAAATGTATGGGGAAATTAATTTTCTTCATATTTTTTTCGGGAAAATTTGCGGAATTTTCTTGGGTATTATCCTTTTTTGGGTGGAGACCTAACCGAATTAGTACTCATCATCGAAATCGGTCCAGGCGTTCTTGAGTTATAAGCGTAGTAACTAACATCACTCTCTTTTATATATATAGATATTGATTTCAAATGTATGTTTTATTTGGAAACTACAAAAATTTACCAGACATGGGTGTTGTAAATTTCTTTTCAATTACCAATTATATTACATGTTATGGGTAATTGAAAAAGACAAATTATTAGCCAATTACTAATTGTACGTAATTGATAACTCATAGAGTAATTGCAAGCAGTTGGTGATAATTGCATTTCATTTTATATATAGCTAAATGAATACCGATTTAAAATCAATTGCTTATTTTTTCTAAGTATTTAGTTTAGAATTTAATAAAAATGTTACTATGTATTCAATACTATATTTTGAGTTTTATTGATTATACTTACAAACTAGTAAAAACACATTATGTTTCTTAATGATACAATATTTGGTTTTTATTACTAATTTCTCCCAATAAATGTAATTTGTAATTGGAAATAACCAAATACCAATTACATGTAATTGGTAGTTGGCGATGATCTATTATAAATTACATGTAATTGGCAGTCACTAATTACTTTTAATTGGTAATTGGCCTTTACCAACTACAACATACATATAATTGGTATTTGGCAATTACCAAATTCACGTACCGCCCAAGTCTGGTATTTACACTGTGACAATGAAAGTCGGTAGCCAAGCCCGGCGCGCGCTGCTACGCCCGTTAATAAGCTCAATATGTGTGCAAAGTTTCAGAAAAATCGGTCCAGTCCAAGTACCTCAAAATTATAACTTTTTTTATGGGCGTGGCCCTGCCCACTTTTCTAATCACGAAATTATATAGTAATGACAGCTTAATATGTGTGAAAAGTTTCAGAAAAATCGATCTAGTGCAAGTAGCTGAAAATTGAATATTTATTTTGTATGGGCGTATTTCATTTTTATGTATATGTAGATAAATTACCACCCATAAACACTCTTTGGAATGTGTACAACAACATGCCAAAGTTTGAGTCCGATCGGCTTTACGGTTTCGGAGACTATAGCTAACACACAGACAGAGTTTCACTTTTATATATATAGATGGTAACATAATTCTCGATATTAATTTCCTTGTATAAGGTCAGCCTTAAGATAGGCTGCACTAATTCAGTGAATATTTAAATATTTAAAAGTTAACGGCCGTAATTTATACTGGTACCAAGGAATAATTTTACGAATTATTAACACAGACACATATTTTATACAACGCCCATAAGCAAGTGCAATATGCAACTATTTTTTTAGCCATAAATGAACGTGTTGTGATAGAGTTTAGTCAGTCTGCGTTCGAGGTAAAAGCTTGGTGGTGTGTCCCTTTTAGTAAGTAATTACCAAGATTGAGGGGAAATTTGGAAGAAAATAAACTTAGTGGCGTATTGTACAAATTCTCTATTCCCGGTAAAGGTAGGGCACCCGTGGCGTTTCCCAGGTGCGAACTTGTTGTGTTAGAGTTTAGTCCGTTTGCGTTTGAGGTAAGAGCTTGATGTTGGTGGTGTATCCCTTTTAGTAAGAGATTACCAAGATGGAGTGGAAATTTGGAACATAATAAACTTAGTGGTGTCCACCATTTTTCTTACTGTACAAATTCCAGGTAAAGGTAGGGTATCCTTGGAGTTTCCCAGGCGCCTTACTTACATCTGTATCACGTAACCGTTACATCGGAGTAGTGCGTCAGTGGCGTCCACTGACCCAGTACACCGGTCGGCAGAAAACTTACTCTAACATCGCTACAAGGTATGGTAGTGTTATTGTCCTTTTATTGATTCAATTTTTTAAATTTTCCAGTAAGAGTTCATTTGTAAATTGTTCATATAACTGATGAAAATCGTTCGATTTAAAAAACTTTGTTTTATCTTATACCCCTTTTTTGCAATTATCCTGTGAAAGTATTTTCGAAGCCGCACAAGAATGTGTAACAATGAAGACAAACACTACAGGTGAAAAAACTAAAGTAGGGATGGTGATAAAAGATCCAGCCAGATCAGACATGTGGAAAATCTTATAGCCAATCTAGTTATTTGTTCCAACATTTAAGATTTCACCTGGGTAAATTAACCTGAAACCATGTGCATGTAAGGAACCAAGCTGTATTGGTGAAAGGCACTACCATTGTCTAGTATTGGGCGATTTCTTACATGTTGGGTAATTCATCAACCCCGTCTTATACAGCAAAACGAATCCGAAGGACGCCGTAAGCGGTTTTAGTGCTGAAGCATTAAATCATCAACGTATTGATGATTGGATGCCAATGCTCGTGTCATGATGCAAATGAAAAAATTACAATTAAAAACCACATCAGCGCACACTGCAAGTGGACATCTATAACAAATCATGATTATATGTGCTGTTATTTGAAATATACAGCCGCCAGATTATAATATCACACAAGTGCCTTATGGTAGGAATAATTTCATCATTAGCAATATAGAATAAGTCCATACTGTACGATATAATTAATTGAATAGCTTTACAAGGATTCTAATTTTTGCACTTCACATGTTGTGCGTTTTGAATAGGGAATAATAGTTATGCAATGTACAATTTTTTTAATAAAACAACTCTAAACAAGTATGCTTTTACTGTTTTATTCTCGTGCAATTTTAAATTAATCTAACCATAAAACATTAGAACAGCGGTTTCAATATATGCAGATGTAATATGTTTAACATGTGAGATACGTTAGCGCAATAATAATTGAAACAACATTTATGTGTGTGACTAAAAACTTTACGTTTTATGCATAACGTGCAAATTGATGAACATTAAAGAACCAAACATAACATTACTCTTTGTTTAACACATACACTGATGTGAATATGAATTCGTTTTTCAGTAGCTCTGTAATAAAAATTCATTAGTCTTCCAAACTAGTGGCAAAAACTCAATAAGTTAATACATTTTTGTGAAGAAACATGTGAACATAACTTTGCTAATTCTGATCATTCATGCTTTTCGAAGTTTAACTAAGCTCGTTCAAAGTAAAATAATTGCACCAAATTCTTCGGCATATGGCGAGAACATATTTCATCGCATAGACGTAAATAAAACAATAGTTAGAAAATATTTTTTTATTTTACCCCTGTATAGCACTATTAATATAATTGGGTTTGCTGAAGGTGATGATGCATATCATCTAATATTAATGAATAAAAATAAATATGATTTATTTAATGACACGTATTCACGCACAATATATTTATATTCCCGAACATAAGCAATAACGATAGCAGAATAACAGTATAAATGACACTGAAGATGGCACATAGCCGAAAACGGTTTTTCTCCAAACCAAACTTGACAAGGGATGACGGAAATTCGTTTCAAAAATCTACGTATGTTTTGTTGTTTTTTTCGAACTACAAATATTATTAATTATTAAATAATTTTAATTTTTAGGCATGAGTTCGTTTTTCTTTCTATTCAGAAAGAGAATTATTTACTTAATATGGACAACCTTTGAGGTGGTGAATACGTACTGTGTATTGGACATTTAAAAAATTCGGTGAAAGTTTCCGTTGATTCTTGATTTGATATTCCAACAGGGTGTGTTGATGTAGAATTTTGGAACATATTTCTGTCTGTTGTCATTTAAATGTAAATTCATACGCTTATACGTCTTCACTATGGCCACTCTAGTCTTTAAAATTGATTTTGCTAACTGGATATACATATAAGTCTTTTATAAAACATTGCAAACTTGCCTGTTAAATTTTCATACATATGTATCTGTTTTTATTTATTCAAATTTGACCGTTTATGTTCAACATTATTTGTTGAAAATAAGTTTGACTATTTATTTTCCAATATACGATCCACACGTGAACACAGGGTTTTGGCAATAGAATTTGAGAACATAATTATTTCCTAGTTTTAACTGCGTGTAGACATCCCATCTAAGTTATTTTTTCGATGAAATGTTAAATTTATTTTACAATAATCGAACAAAATATATTAAATATTAAACATTTTGTAAAATAAAAGGCAAATTTTACAGTTTTTTCTTTAAAAATATGATTTGTTGCAGGTTTTACTTAAATTTGACAGCAATCTGACTATTGATTCGTGAGTTATAGCACTTTCTGTGAAGCAACTTTTGTTATTAAAAAACTGGGAAAAAATGAATTTCGTGTTTTTATAGTGCATTGCTTTTTGATGAGAAAAAATTACAGAGGAAACTAAACAATGGGTTGATAAACATTATTCGAACTCTGATTCATCGACACGCAAATGAGGCTGTTATTCCAGAAAACATCAAAAAAATCCACAAATTGGTTATGAACTCTCGCAAATTGAAGCTGCACGAGCTAGCTGATATTATAAAGATTTCAGATGGTAGTGTTTTTACCACAACGAATTGATGCTTCAGATGAGTGTTTGGCGCAATAAAATTAAATTCTACCGTCGATATATGACAATGGATGAAACCTGGCTTCACTATTACATACCAGAATACAAAAGACAATTAGCTGAGTGCACAGCAATCGACGAACCGAATCCAATGAGAAAGACGCAACATTCGGCCGTTAAGGTAATGGCGTCTGTATCGAAAGGTTGGATAATCGCTATACTCGTTATATCACCCTCGACAACTATGTTGAATAATAAAATCGAGTTTTGTCAAAGTTTTGTTTTTTTCTTACCTATCCTACGGACTTATTAAATTAACTGCTATGTACATATGTCTATATACAAAAAAGATTGAAGTTATTGCATATACGTACAGACTGTCGACATTGTTAAAATTAATTTTAGTTTTTTCTCCCAAACTACCTGAAGATTTTCGGCATTAAAAAATCAAATTAATCAAACTATTTATAGAGATGGAAGCATAGCGAATTCCGGAATTACAATATTTAATTTTTTAACCTTTCTCGGCTCGGGCTAATGTTACTTTTGCTTTAAAATTGACCTGAATTGTAATTCGTATGAATGCCAAATACAATTTCAAAGAATCATTTTAAATAAATGGCACGTATAAGTCATGAAAACGGCATGTTTTATATAAATAAATAAATCTACAACCAACCTTTGTGAACCTTAATCTGTCTGTAGTGCTGAAAAATAAACTTCGATCCACAATAAAAAAAAAATTCAATTAATCTTTTATAAGTCAACAAAAAAAAAAAAATACGATGCTAATGAATATGATTGATGACAACTGTAATGAGTATATTTTGTTTATATAATCTTTTTTGCACTACTTTCAGCCTTTTGTTTAATATATGAAATTGACCAAAACCCCCCATAAGGGTAGTCTTTTAACTTAACAGCGTTCTTGCTACATATATTTCAACCCCTTTCTTTAGAATAAAACTGGCGTTAAATATTGTTAACCCTATTTCAAAAGTTATCCCCATTAATACAATATGATTTAAAAAAGGGGATGGTTAATAGTACAGAATATTATAATAATATTAAAAATGATTATATTTCTGTTCCAAATCATTGTTCCAGAACTAAGGCCTTAAACACATATAATAGGATTTTCTGTTTATACAAGCCAAATATGTATATAACAGTTTCAGACTCATATATTTGTAGCTACACCATCTACGTGAATTATCATTTTGGTATCACCTGCAGAAGCGTGTGGCTTAAATTTCAAGAACTTAGTTTTATTTGCATTGAGAACTAGTTTATTGCCACAAACGAATTCAGCTAAAATTGCAGCATCATATTCAATGTTTGCCTGAAGGATCTTATCATGATTATATCTCTATAACAAACACACGTCAATAGCTAAAAGGAACATTTGCCATTGAATTTTATGTTTTTCAAATCGTTAATATATATGAGCAGATAGAAAACAACGAAAATAAAAGATGCCTATATTTAACAAAAAGTGTTAGGTGAAAAGAAATACGCAATAAAGAAAGTTTTAGTACTAAAGCTTAGATAAGGAGCATTAACGAAAAGGAAACATGAGCGCTGAACTACGGATCAATTGAACTAGTTAGTTCATGAACTACACAACTCTAGCCATTATCGTAAGCCTATTTCAGTTCATTGCCATAGCTAGGTTTTTTTTAATCTTTTTTAAAGACTAATTTGTTCTTTTTGTTTGCAAACTTTATAACAGACGTTTTACTATTTTCCTTCTCACGATTTATAAAATAGGCATCAGCATTTTTTTCTTGGATAAACTAGCTCCAACTTTACGGGCAATATTCTGTACTACATCCACAGGTCCAAAGTTTTTCTCAGCTACAATGTCACTAATCAAGCAAAGAGTTTGAACTTGTACGCCATTCAAAAAAGCAACAGATATTTCAGCTGCTTGACTTCGTATTTTTTTAACATTTTTTAAGATTGTATCATATTGAGATGACATTGCTTTCATTGTGTTTTTAATCTCTTACTTCTTTCAATATGGTTCTAGCTCTGTATTATTAACTTCTTCAGGCTCACAAAAGTGACATATGTATTCGAGAGTGTTATCTTCTTCAAGTTTCTCTATTTCTACCTTATTGAGCTGTTTAGACTGACAGTCGAGAGTTTTTTGCATACTGCAATTTTGTATTGTCAACATACAATACTTTTTTTCAATACTTGTACGCGTATTTGTAAACATTTTTTTGTATTACCCACAGAGACAATCAATAAAGAAATATACAACAAAACAATAAACCTTAAAACCGTATGTCAAATAATTACCAGGTAATGCATACTGGAAAAACCAAACGTGTCCCCTTCACTTTCGATGTGAAAAAATTAACGGCCGTATGAAAAAGATTTTAAGAAAGTCTAAAGCAAAAACAATTATTATCGAAGAACTTTAAAGTAGATACACACCTACAAAATTTTGTTGGCATAAATTGCTTTAAAAGCAATATTTTTTTTAATAAACTAACAACATTGACCAGTATATATATTCCCACTCTCTTCTACGTTCTGATTAATTTATATTTTAAAACAGTGTTTCCAAAATAAGACTACAAGTAACTGTAGAAACGAAAAATCGCAAAATAGTCTGGCATAGTAGTAGCTCAAAAAGAAAAAATGAAAACGGTATAATTGCTACCTTTAAATTTTTGTAGCAACAAAAGTAGTTTTAGATTAGTCAAATTTCTGACGAAATAAGCGTAACCACTTTTTTTAGTTCATGTCGGATAATATAAGAATAAATAGTGTAATAATGTTTATGTTTACCGTTATATTGATTAGAAACTTATTTAAAATAATATTTATTTAAAACAAAAGAAAGTACACGTAAATGTATATGATATACTGATTACGCTTATTTTGTCAAATGATTGACTTATCTGGCCGTCCCTTTATTAATCAACCAAAAAGAAAATGACATATCTGGAGTAGCACATGAAAAGAATTGAGGTAGTTGTAGATTAACAATCTTGCGGTCATGGCTTAACATTTTTGTATAATAACATTTAGGCCATGTTTGCACTATAACATTTTTAAATCGATTTTCCAGAAGTAAACTATAACAAAATACACTCGTTTGTTACTTTTAGACTGTGATTTCAAATTGTAGAATAGTGAAAAAAGGAAAAGCTGTGGGTAAGCAATTATACCCTCCATAAGAAGTACATAAATATATAGATTTGTCATTCCGTTTATAATTTCTTCACTTTCGACCCAACAAACTATATATAACTATATTAAGCTGTGTTGTAAAACTTTGTTCTCGCACAAGGAAAGAAACAAAGAACATGAAAAATTGGGAAATATTTATTCTCACATTCTATTTGCCTTTAGTGTTGGGTTAAATAGATGATGTTTACAGTGAAACACAAAATTAGTGGAAAAGACACGAAAAATGTTGAAAACGTGTACAGCGGCATAGAAAATGCATTCCATTCTGCTAATTGTTTTGACTTTTACTGTATTCAAAGTTATCATATCAAATAAATTTTCTTTCTGAATAGAAAGCATAAAGAAATCAAACTTATGCCTGAAAATTTAAATTACTTAATATTAAAAATAAATTTTAATAGAATCTGTTGGGTTGAATAACAATTAAGTAAAATTATAGCTAAAGATCTGCTCAATCAACAAAACATTACTTAAAACGTATTGTAAGAGACACAACAAATAAAAATATTTTTATTGACGTCCTTTAAGGAAGTTAATTTAAATAAAGAATTCGTTTATTACGTAATTTGAAAAAATTTGATCGATTTGATGAATTTTCGTTAAAACGAAATAATTCTTTGGATATATTTATTAATGTAGTAGCCAAGTGCAAGTAGAATTTAAGAAATTTCACAACAATTAACTAATTTATTTGATTCAAGGTAAGTAGAATTGAAGAATTTTCTATATTTTGCAGTTATGAATATATCTGAATTTTCATATTTTATATAAATTTCACCCAAATTTTTCACCAAAAAGCCGAAAATTTACAAAAAATATATTTAGCAATGACCAAAATTATAACTATACCGAAAATCTAAATGAATGTATGGGGGGATATCGAAGCAGACCACTTACTTTCTGGGTCCCTTTTCGACAAAAAATCTAAATGAAACTGAAAATAAAATAAAACACTGTCGAAATTACACTACTATTTGGGAATTACCAAGATCCGAAAAACACACTATAAAACCAAACTATAGTAATAAAATTGTAAATTACCAAAATAAAGATAAAATAACCCAAAAATTCAAACTTTTAGGGCAAACACCGATATTTTAACAAAATTCGATGCTATATAAATATGTCATAAAAAAAATCTAATTTCATATAAACTGAAAACCAGAAATTCAAAAATTAATTTTCATTATCTTCTTCGTTCTGCAGATTGCATATTGGCGAAACCAGTTTGTCTCCGAACCAAATTTAAAAATCATCAAAACTTAAAAATTTATGAAACCTAATTTCACCGCATTTTGTGAATTTACAAATAAATAGCATAAAGGGTATGTTTTCAACATTATTGTGGAACAGGCCTTTGAGTCAGCGAACTAAGAATTTCGCGAATTTTACGATCTTCGTAGAAAATGATATATTTATGCCATTTGTAAGGCTCAGCCATTTCAAATAATTCATATTATTACTTTGTATGACTGTAAAAGAAATAATGTATATTAATAGGAATACGCAAACGGCTGCATTGGAAGGTATGTATGTATGCATGTAATATCTAATAAGTTTAAGATGATTGAATTAATGCCGTTTTGAAAAAGTTAAAATATATGTGATTATAATATATCAAAATGTCAAAAACTTCTTAAATAAAACGATGAATGACTTGATTGAATATCGTCAAAAAATATAAAGAGAAGGGTTAATTAATATTGATGACAAAGTTAATATATAATGTTTCCAACAGTGCGCCGAAAGTCATATAAAAAGTGCTACCTGCAGAAACATCACCTCTGCCTATTCTACCTTTTTCTCCCAACTGTCCATCAATCTAATGACAAATTTCTTTGTTTTCATGAAATATTTTCCTTGGTTTTTTTGTGTACGAGTATCTACATTAAAGTGGATTAATTTGTCCGTGGTGAAAATAACTTCACAGAGTATAGCAAAAACGTAATCTGTCTATTCTACCTTTTTTTCTCACAAATGTCCATCAATCTAATGACAGCATTCTTTGTTTTCATGATATATTTTCCTTGAGTATAGCAGAAACGTAATCTGAAAATTTTCCGAAGAAACCATGGTTCTAAAATCAAAACTGAGCCCCTGTAGTAGTGCTACCGGTTTTAAACTAGAGTATTACGCACAATCTTTGTGAGTTTTGACATAAATAGCATCTCCATATTCTTCTTTCCTAAATTCGTGCTGAGCGTAGTTAATCATTTTAGTTTCACGTTTTTTCGCACCTCAGCTCACGATCACACTTATCATGCTTTTCCAACCATGATTTTAACCTTTTTCTTCAGAAACTCATTTGCCATCCAAAAAGCATTTGATAAAGTATGGCACATTGGCCTTTAATATAAGTTAAAAAATCGTATTCCCGACCCATTTTTTTTTTTGTCAGTGTTAATGCCATACACACAATTTTTGGTAATATTAACGCGGATTCCACAAGGCAAATGCGTGAGGTACAGTACTTTACATCTTTTACACAGATATCGCACTAACAGACAACACTACAGCTACTTATGCAGATGATACCGCTATATTAGTTTCCAACAAGTCGCCAATCATACAGGTGTGTGGTAGAAACCGATTGATTTCAAAACAATATATTTTTAAGACAATTATTGAACATTATAATTATTGTACTTGAAGATGCGTAAAAAAAAAGAATTTTAAAATAGATACAAAACAGAAAAAATCAGCATTTTTTTTACACAACCTTATGCGGTTTTAAATCGCTTCGTTTTCAAAGACGATTTCCATCACATACCTTATAGTAATCTAATTGGTACAATATCAACTGAACATTATCCAAGATTTGCTGAATGAAACATAAATAATCTACTGGAAAATCTGCTCATCTAACTAGCGTTTGCATTAAGAAAATGTTGCACCTCACCAGCATGTTTAAATGGAACTAATATACTAAAAAAGAATACAAATATTCATCTTGATCGATGTTTAACATAGAAAAAACATATAATAAAAAAATTTTAACACTTAAATTATCATAAAGTTTTTCGTTAAGTCGTTAGCCAATGCACCTTGGTTTATCAGTACCAACACCCACAGAGGTGAGATATTAGTAAGACTCACACTTAGTAAAGCGTCAACTTTTAAAAAAATCTTTAAATAAGTTAAGAGCCTTTTTTAACAGCAGAAAAAATTAATTAAAAAAAAGGATCTACATATAAGTTCAAAACGTCTCTACCTTTTTGAAAGTATTAATACATGTAAATTAAAACTTATTACAATGATTATCCAGTTTTGTTTTGTAACCGTTAGGTTCATGTTTTTAAGCAATATGTGTAATGAAAATAAATAGGTATACCTACCCTGACATGATTGTTGCAATTTTGATAGAATAGTACATAATTTGATGGATGAAAATTCTGGTATTTTGTACTTTCTCATTACTATATGCAATAGTGCAATGACTAGGCCAATTCGCGTTGGATATCGTAGTACAACAACAGCATAAGCATTGCCTTATTTAAATAATAAAACAAAAGCCGGCTTCCGCGTCTTATATGTATGACACATAATTATCAGGCAACTCATGTAACAGCAATTTTTACCACTAGCGTTACTATAACATTACTACGGACGGCTACGCGGTATTCCAGGATGACACTCATTTGTAAGATCCTTTAAGAGTGGCGCATCCAACGCACTAAATTGAATAGTTATGATTTATGTAGGCACCAGAAGTTTCTGGCTCAAGCGTGGCGATCAATGCATGGTTGCTGGTTTACCTTCGTAACATCTCAGTGTATATTGATTGGCCAAAAATAGCATTACAAAATTCCAGATTTCCATGTTTAAAACATAATCTGTATCACAGAATTAGTAGTCTATGATCTGTATATATGCAGCACTAAACTTGGTTTTTAATAAATATTCCACTCAAAGATTGTCAGTTTTTTTTTTTTTTATTAATATCTAGTTCTAAAAACACAGGCAAAAAAGTGACGTGTGTGAATAAATCAAACTCTGGCCAAAATGGCAAACCCTACCAGCTGTTTTTTTTTACATATTTTTTTTAACGTGGTGAGTTTGAAAATATGTAAACATTAACACGTGCAAGTAATACTAGCGAGCGAAATGTAATGCCGTATTTATAATTGTTCAACAAATTGGTACTATAATTAAGATCATCGACGTCTGATTTAATTTAAAATAAGTAAACTATATTATCTTCATGTACAGAGCAACTTTCTTCAGAAAATCTGAATCACGTCTTTAGGTTTGCAATATACATTAATAGCAATGGAAAGCTAAAAATATTTTAGTTATAAAACCTAAACGAATCGATGTCCCACAAATTTGAATACAGCAATGGAAAGCTAGAACCAATAGTAATCGAAGGATATAGAGTTTTTATTCAAAAAGACTTCAGTATAGGGGGTATTCACTAACAAACTTTCGCTTTTCCCAATATAAGGTCAAAATCCCCAAAATACTATTTTTCCTATAAATCCTAAACGAAACAATGTCCCACATATTTGAATACAGCTATGGAAAGCTAAAACCAATAGTAATCGAATGATATAGAGTGTTTATTCAAAAAGACTTCAGTATAGGGGGTATTCACTAACAAACTTTCGCTTTTCCCAAAATAAGGTCAAAATCCCCAAAATACTATATTTCCTATAAATCCTAAACGAAACGATGTCCCACAAATTTGTATACAGCAATGGAAAGATAAAACCAATAGTAATCGAATGACATAGAGTTTTTATTCAAAAAGACTTCAGTATAAGGGGTATCCATTAACAAACTTTAATTCTTACAAAAAAAATACGTGTTAATAAAATCCAACGACGAAAACAAAAATAAAAAAAATTGTACCTTAATAACTTATACAAGTACATTAGTACAGGTTTTCCATCCCTATGTCAGTAATTTGTTGCCACAATTCATAAATTTTGATCTCATATTCAGATAAGGTAACACTGTTGACATTAATTCACCACCATAGAAAAAAAAATGTAAACAAAAACAGCTGTTAAAATTTCAGTTTCCTTCAGAGTTTGATTTATTCACATCGATCATTTTTTCTACAAATTTTATTCTATAAACTCACCACAGGTAGTTATCCTGTCACAGGTATTCACATACATTGCGTCTTGACTAGCTGCTCGAACAGAAATTTGGCTAGTCAAGAGCGCCGATGTTCATGGTCGCTTCCTGTTCAAACAGAGTTGTTCGAAGAATAGTTCGCACAACTCTGTCATGACATTCAGAAGCAAAATACACAGAGAAAATATAAAGTATATGTGTCTGTAAGCCTCGTCATAAGCTATGATAAAAGCATCCAGACAATCGCGATGAGACGCAACAAATTATGCTGAAACTGAACGTGAACATCTATACGGTTTCTTTAAACAGAAGCCCACGAACAAATTTTCTCTCATTATCTTGGAGACACTCTCTCAATGTGCGAACATATGTATGGCTGGTCAAGACGTAGTGTCCGAAATAAATTGGTGATATGGCAACGATGTAAAGTCAAAACAAATGCAAGTTTTCCCGCCAGATATTGCTGTCTTTTCTCTCAAAAATTAAATTTTCTATCACTTTTGCCTGTGTTTTTAGAACAAGATATTAATAAAAAAAAACTGACAATCATTGAGTTGAATATTTATTAAAAACCAAGTTTAGTGCTGCATATATACAGATTATGTTTTAAACATGGAAATCTGGAATTTTGTAATGCTAGTTTTGGCCAATCAAAATACTTTGAGATGTTACAAAGGTAAACCAGCAACCATGCATTGCTCGCCACGCTTGAGCCAGAAACTTCTGGTGCCTACATAAATCATAACTATTCAATTTAGTGCGTTGGATGCGCCACTCTTAAAAGATCTTACAAATGAGTGTCATCCTGGAATACCGCGTAGCCGTCCGTAGTAATGTTATAGTAACGCTAGTGGTAAAAATTGCTGTTACATGAGTTGCCTGATAATTATGTATCATACATATAAGACGCGGAAGCCGGCTTTTGTTTTATTATTTAAATAAGGCAATGCTTATGCTGTTGTTGTACTACGATATCCAACGCGAATTGGCCTAGTCATTGCACTATTGCACATAGTAATGAGAAAGTACAAAATACCAGAATTTTCATCCATCAAATTATATACTATTCTATCAAAATTTCAACAATCATGTCAGGGTAGGTATACCTATTTATTTTCATTACACATATTGCTTAAAAACATGGACCTAACGGTTACAAAACAAAACTGGATAATCATTGTAATAAGTTTTAATTTACATGTATTAATACTTTCAAAAAGGTAGAGACGTTTTGAACTTATATGTAGATCCTTTTTTTAATTGATTTTTTTCTGCTGTTAAAAAAGGCTCTAACTTATTTAAAGATTTTTTTAAAAGTTGACGCTTTACTAAGTGTGAGTCTTACTAATATCTCACCTCTGTGGGTGTTGGTACTGATAAAGCAAGGTGCATTGGCTAACGACTTAAAAAAACTTAGAAAAACTTTATCATAATTTAAGTGTTAAAATTTTTTTTATTAATATGTTTTTTCTATGTTAAACATCGATCAAGATGAATATTTGTATTTTTTTTTAGTATATTAGTTCCATTTAAACATGCTGGTGAGGTGCAACATTTTCTTAATGCAAACGCTAGTTAGATGAGCAGATTTTCCAGTAGATAATTTATGTTTCATTTTTGCAGCAAATCTTGGATAATGTTCAGTTGATATTGTACCAATTAGATTGCTATTAGGTATGTGATGGAAATCGTCTTTGAAAACGAAGCGATTTAAAACCGCATAAGGTTGTGTAAAAAAATGCTGATTTTTTCTGTTTTGTATCTATTTTAAAATTCTTTTTTTTACGCATCTTCAAGTACAATAATTATAATGTTCAATAATTGTCTTAAAAATATATTGTTTTGAAATCAATCGGTTTCTACCACACACCTGTATGATTGGCGACTTGTTGGAAACTAATATAGCGGTATCATCTGCATAAGTAGCTGTAGTATTATCTGTTAGTGCGATATCTGTGTAAAAGATGTAAAGTACTGTACCTTATGTATTTGGATAATGTTCAGTTGATATTGTACCAATTAGATTGCTATAATTTTATTCTATAAACTCACCACAGGTAGTTATCCTGACACGTATTCATATACTCGTTATTCACATGGCGTCTTGACTAGCTGCTCGAACAGAAATTTGGCTAGTCAAGAGCGCCGATGTTCATGGTCGCTTCCTGTTCAAACAGTTGCTCGAAGAATAGTTCGCACAACTCTGTCATGACATTCAGAAGCAAAATACACAGAGAAAATATAAAGTATATGTGTCTGTAAGCCTCGTCATAAGCTATGATAAAAGCATCCAGACAATCGCGATGAGAGGCAACAAATTATGCTGAAACTGAACGTGAACATCTATACGGTTTCTTTAAACAGAAGCCCACGAACAAATTTTCTCTCATTATCTTGGAGACACTCTCTCAATGTGCGAACATATGTATGGCTGGTCAAGACGTAGTGTCCGAAATAAATTGGTGATATGGCAACGATGTAAAGTCAAAACAAATGCAAGTTTTCCCGCCAGATATTGCTGTCTTTTCTCTCAAAAATTAAATTTTCTATCACTTTTGCCTGTGTTTTTAGAACAAGATATTAATTTAAAAAAAACTGACAATCATTGAGTGGAATATTTATTAAAAACCAAGTTTAGTGCTGCATATATACAGATTATGTTTTAAACATGGAAATCTGGAATTTTGTAATGCTAGTTTTGGCCAATCAAAATACTTTGAGATGTTACGAAGGTAAACCAGCAACCATGCATTGCTCGCCACGCTTGAGTCAGAAACTTCTGGTGCCTACATAAATCATAACTATTCAATTTAGTGCGTTGGATGCGCCACTCTTAAAGGATCTTACAAATGAGTGTCATCCTGGAATACCGCGTAGCCGTCCGTAGTAATGTTATAGTAACGCTAGTGGTAAAAATTGCTGTTACATGAGTTGCCTGATAATTGTGTATCATACATATAAGACGCGGAAGCCGGCTTTTGTTTTATTATTTAAATAAGGCAATGCTTATGCTGTTGTTGTACTACGATATCCAACGCGAATTGGCCTAGTCATTGCACTATTGCACATAGTAATGAGAAAGTACAAAATACCAGAATTTTCATCCATCAAATTATGTACTATTCTATCAAAATTGCAACAATCATGTCAGGGTAGGTATACCTATTTATTTTCATTACACATATTGCTTAAAAACATGGACCTAACGGTTACAAAACAAAACTGGATAATCATTGTAATAAGTTTTAATTTACATGTATTAATAATTTCAAAAAGGTAGAGCCGTTTTGAACTTTTATGTAGATCCTTTTTTTAATTGATTTTTTCTGCTGTTAAAAAAGGCTCTAACTTATTTAAAGATTTTTTTAAAAGTTGACGCTTTACTAAGTGTGAGTCTTACTAATATCTCACCTCTGTGGGTGTTGGTACTGATAAAGCAAGGTGCATTGGCTAACGACTTAAAAAAACTTAGAAAAACTTTATCATAATTTAAGTGTTAAAATTTTTTTTATTAATATGTTTTTTCTATGTTAAACATCGATCAAGATGAATATTTGTATTTTTTTTTAGTATATTAGTTCCATTTAAACATGCTGGTGAGGTGCAACATTTTCTTAATGCAAACGCTAGTTAGATGAGCAGATTTTCCAGTAGATAATTTATGTTTCATTTTTGCAGCAAATCTTGGATAATGTTCAGTTGATATTGTACCAATTAGATTGCTATTAGGTATGTGATGGAAATCGTCTTTGAAAACGAAGCGATTTAAAACCGCATAAGGTTGTGTAAAAAAATGCTGATTTTTTCTGTTTTGTATCTATTTTAAAATTCTTTTTTTTACGCATCTTCAAGTACAATAATTATAATGTTCAATAATTGTCTTAAAAATATATTGTTTTGAAATCAATCGGTTTCTACCACACACCTGTATGATTGGCGACTTGTTGGAAACTAATATAGCGGTATCATCTGCATAAGTAGCTGTAGTATTATCTGTTAGTGCGATATCTGTGTAAAAGATGTAAAGTACTGTACCTTATGTATTTGGATAATGTTCAGTTGATATTGTACCAATTAGATTGCTATAATTTTATTCTATAAACTCACCACAGGTAGTTATCCTGACACGTATTCATATACTCGTTATTCACATGGCGTCTTGACTAGCTGCTCGAACAGAAATTTGGCTAGTCAAGAGCGCCGATGTTCATGGTCGCTTCCTGTTCAAACAGTTGCTCGAAGAATAGTTCGCACAACTCTGTCATGACATTCAGAAGCAAAATACACAGAGAAAATATAAAGTATATGTGTCTGTAAGCCTCGTCATAAGCTATGATAAAAGCATCCAGACAATCGCGATGAGAGGCAACAAATTATGCTGAAACTGAACGTGAACATCTATACGGTTTCTTTAAACAGAAGCCCACGAACAAATTTTCTTTCATTATCTTGGAGACACTCTCTCAATGTGCGAACATATGTATGGCTGGTCAAGACGTAGTGTCCGAAATAAATTGGTGATATGGCAACGATGTAAAGTCAAAACAAATGCAAGTTTTCCCGCCAGATATTGCTGTCTTTTCTCTCAAAAATTAAATTTTCTATCACTTTTGCCTGTGTTTTTAGAACAAGATATTAATAAAAAAAAAAAACTGACAATCATTGAGTGGAATATTTATTAAAAACCAAGTTTAGTGCTGCATATATACAGATTATGTTTTAAACATGGAAATCTGGAATTTTGTAATGCTAGTTTTGGCCAATCAAAATACTTTGAGATGTTACGAAGGTAAACCAGCAACCATGCATTGCTCGCCACGCTTGAGTCAGAAACTTCTGATGCCTACATAAATCATAACTATTCAATTTAGTGCGTTGGATGCGCCACTCTTAAAGGATCTTACAAATGAGTGTCATCCTGGAATACCGCGTAGCCGTCCGTAGTAATGTTATAGGTACGCTAGTGGTAAAAATTGCTGTTACATGAGTTGCCTGATAATTATGTATCATACATATAAGACGCGGAAGCCGGCTTTTGTTTTATTATTTAAATAAGGCAATGCTTATGCTGTTGTTGTACTACGATATCCAACGCGAATTGTCCTAGTCATTGCACTATTGCACATAGTAATGAGAAAGTACAAAATACCAGAATTTTCATCCATCAAATTATGTACTATTCTATCAAAATTTCAACAATCATGTCAGGGTAGGTATACCTATTTATTTTCATTACACATATTGCTTAAAAACATGGACCTAACGGTTACAAAACAAAACTGGATAATCATTGTAATAAGTTTTAATTTACATGTATTAATACTTTCAAAAAGGTAGAGACGTTTTGAACTTATATGTAGATCCTTTTTTTAATTGATTTTTTCTGCTGTTAAAAAAGGCTCTAACTTATTTAAAGATTTTTTTAAAAGTTGACGCTTTACTAAGTGTGAGTCTTACTAATATCTCACCTCTGTGGGTGTTGGTACTGATAAACCAAGGTGCATTGGCTAACGACTTAACGAAAAACTTTATGATAATTTAAGTGTTAAAATTTTTTTTATTATATGTTTTTTCTATGTTAAACATGGATCAAGATGAATATTTGTATTATTTTTTTTTAGTATATTAGTTCCATTTAAACATGCTGGTGAGGTGCAACATTTTCTTAATGCAAACGCTAGTTAGATGAGCAGATTTTCCAGTAGATAATTTATGTTTCATTTTTGCAGCAAATCTTGGATAATGTTCAGTTGATATTGTACCAATTAGATTGCTATAAGGTATGTGATGGAAATCGTCTTTGAAAACGAAGCGATTTAAAACCGCATAAGGTTGTGTAAAAAAATGCTGATTTTTTCTGTTTTGTATCTATTTTAAAATTCTTTTTTTTACGCATCTTCAAGTACAATAATTATAATGTTCAATAATTGTCTTAAAAATATATTGTTTTGAAATCAATCGGTTTCTACCACACACCTGTATGATTGGCGACTTGTTGGAAACTAATATAGCGGTATCATCTGCATAAGTAGCTGTAGTGTTGTCTGTTAGTGCGATATCTGTGTAAAAGATGTAAAGTACTGTACCTCACGCATTTGCCTTGTGGAATCCGCGTTAATATTACCAAAAATTGTGTGTATGGCATTAACACTGACAAAAAAAAATGGGTCGGGAATACGATTTTTTAACTTATATTAAAGGCCAATGTGCCATACTTTATCAAATGCTTTTTGGATGGCAAATGAGTTTCTGAAGAAAAAGGTTAAAATCATGGTTGGAAAAGCATGATAAGTGTGATCGTGAGCTGAGGTGCGAAAAAACGTGAAACTAAAATTATTAACTACGCTCAGCACGAATTTAGGAAAGAAGAATATGGAGATGCTATTTATGTCAAAACTCACAAAGATTGTGCGTAATACTCTAGTTTAAAACCGGTAGCACTACTACAGGGGCTCAGTTTTGATTTTAGAACCATGGTTTCTTCGGAAAATTTTCAGATTACGTTTCTGCTATACTCAAGGAAAATATATCATGAAAACAAAGAATTTTGTCATTAGATTGATGGACATTTGTGAGAAAAAAGGTAGAATAGACAGATTACGTTTTTGCTATACTCTGTGAAGTTATTTTCACCACGGACAAATTAATCCACTTTGTGTAAAGCTATTTATGTACGTATATTAAAAGATGTTGGTAATACAATACTGAAACATTGCATCTCCATTATTAATGGATATGTGATTGCTGCCTTCGCTGCTGTCCGATTGTTCGTTACCAGTCCTTTGCTGCTTGGTCCTTTTTAAATGTTTCTGGTGCGATTAATATACATTTAAATCATATTAGTACATGGTGTTAAAATACCCTCACCTGTAGTCTCCTTAGGTGGAGTTCTTAATCCCAATGTGTCAGTAGAATTGTTATCTTCAACATGTATATCGCTAGTGGAAGCATTGCCATTATTATTACTACTTGTTACATCTGCAATATTATTAAATGATGAGCATAAATTATTTTTATAGAGTGATTTGCTGCGCGAACATTTTGACATTCGCAAATATCTTTAACTATGCCTTCCAGTATAGCTGTCGTTTCGATGTTATTGTTTCTTTTACTTAAGATCAAATAATTTGCATAAATTTAAAGATAGATTCATGTTGGGTGGATTTCGTTCAAAGTTATTTGTAATAGTACTACTGATAAAGAATATTTTTAACATATTCGTACTTTGAACTGTCTATTAGACAAAATACTCGACGAAATTGTAAATTCTTGGGCCTTTATGCCAAAATCTTAAGACGATAAATACTATATGGGCTCCGATGTTATCAATTGCTTGATCAAAGTCAATTGGGTGGCATGGTTTCTGGTCACGAGAGCTTTAGATATATAATGGTCGTGGAAAAGGAGAACATTATCGTAACTCTTATTTGCTCTGAAATCCACTTTCCTTTTGTCAAATAGCTTCATTTCAATAAACTACGCAAGTATAAGAGCATTTATTTTTTCCATGGCCTTAGAACAGCAAGACATCAGTGATATGAGTCAAAATACTGCAGTAGAAAAACAGTTGTTATTGTTAAGAAATTGTGTTTTCACAACCAATTTCCAGACGTAAGATATATTTCTACTTCCAAAGACGGTGTTGTATAATTCTACTGTTTTGAGTTTATTGGTTTTTATTAGTGGCTTAATGATTTGGTATGATATTCGTTCAAGACCTCTTATATTTTAAGCAGCTATTAAGCTCCAACCAACTGATTGGTAGTTTCCAAAAATAATAAATTATGTTGCTCGCAAAGATGAGTGAAGAGTTAGATGTGCATTTGGAAGCAATAAAAAGTTGCGATAAGGTTTGTGGAAATGATTTGTTATTTTGACCGGATCTGTAAGAGTTTCAGTATTAGCAGTAATTGCTTTGACGCTGCTGTAAGTGTTTCCTTATATAATACAGTTTATTTTATTCTAAATGTTTGAAATATGAGTTACTGTTTATCATTTTTGTATATTTTTCAAAGCATATTTGTTGTACAGACTTTATTTCTTTACAGAATATAGCATTGTTTTACTTATACGAGCCAATGTTATCAAGGTTAGGATTGCGATGGTACTTTAGGACGTTTAAAGAAAATAAGTAAGTTTGCTTTTTTAAAATTCCTGTTCTACCTATACAGAGTATTTTGACAAGTCAGCTAAATGAATGAGAAACTTATAATAATAATAGAATCTGGTGTAACGTTATTTAATTTCGTGAAGACTTTTATCTAGAAATGATCGCTGTTATGTACATAAGTTATTTAGTATATTATTATTACTGGGAGAAAGGGCAATGTACAAAATACAAAATCGATGTAGGAAAAACAATTATAAATGTAGAAAGTATTTCCTCTACTGTTGCCCACGGAGCATCCCAAAGTTGTATTCCAGCAGTGAGAATCCCCGATAAGCAAAATAAAATTATTAATATAACTGTAGTAGCAGTAAGTTCTTTCTCTGAAATGCCTATATTTGGATGGAGATTTACTTATTTATTTTCCTTATATGCTATAAAGTAAATTTTTTAAAAAAACTGTCCAAAGGCGTTATAGGTAACAAGTAAGGAAACAAGTAAATTAAGATTAAATAATATTCAACAAATTAAATTCAACTAATGCAAAGGAGAAAGCAAACTCAAGTTACACAAATAAAAAATTATAGTCGTAAAAATAATAATTTTACATGCATTTACATGTGTATGCATACGTACACAAATATATACTTACATGTACATGAATGTTGGTAACAGTTCCATATTTTACACAGATTTTTATCAGTCCAAACACATTCCAGTAGTAAATCTAGTCCAGAACCTGGACAATCCGTCAGGATGAAGGCAACAGTAAGCCTCTCATTACATTTGGAGGAATATAAAATGATAGTACTGTAGATTTTATGTGGGCATTTATTTTTATTGCAATTATTTGATAGTCAGAATTTATATGCAGCTGGCTGTGTGGAATGTTAGATTTAACTAGATATCCCTACGCCTTGTTTAGAAGTTGTACTCTACGTAGTATTCATAAACTCGGAGCTATAGTTGCTAGGCGGGGTAGGTAAAAATAAAAAAGCACAGTGGGTTTCTTGGAGTGAGATTATACTAGGGTCTATTTCCCTTATTAGTAAATTTATATTGCAATAATTATTTTCAAATCCGTTGATATGTCACTGTATTATTACAACTTAGTTATTGTGTTTTTGGATTAGTTACTTTGTGTGTTCATGAGAGTGTGAGGTAAATGGATTATTTTGTGTGTTTATAAATTAGTTGGTACTAGGATTCTAACTGCGTTGTGCTCTCGTTAAGAGTTGTTAATTGCATATAATATGAATTTTTGTTAAGGCACTAATTCCAAACATGAGAGCTTTGTTTTTGTTGTAACAGCTCGGCTGCTATCGGAAGTTCGTCCCTGGGAAAAAACTTTTGGTTGATACAGCCGATGTTGAGTTAGCAATATGTGACTCGGGTCGTTCCGTAGCGAAGATCCAATTGTCAAGGGAGTCATGAGAAGTTTGTTGTTTTTGGCTGTTTCCAAAGCAGCTGGTTTCCACTTGATAAATTGTTTAATGATTCCGACAGGGTAATATTAATATTTGTGATGGTGTATTGTATGTTTGATTGTGCTTTATGCAAAGTTTAGGAGTTTCCTTTATTTTGTTTTTTTTTTTGAGGCTGTTGATCTAAGGTTTTACTATCTTCGCCAAGCCTTGCAAATTTCTATACGTCTGCAACGCCTTTTCCGTTCAGGTTTTGTACAATTTCGTTTTCTGCGAATTAAATTTCACATAGTGCGAATATGGCGCCGTTTGTAGAGTTTAAGTTATCAAGAAGTTTCCAGATTATTTTACATAAGTTTACTAATGTTTTACCTTTTGTAAATTTTTCTATGACACGTGCGAGAATGAGCAAATTACCATTTCGTGGTTGAGAAATAGTTGAATATTCGTTGCTATGCAATCAATTCCTTTTTAAATAGCAAATAGACTGAGTTTAGGTAATTTTTTTCTGTTCGGTTGTTAAATGAAAACATATTTTTAGTATAGTAAATTTCTCTACCCCCAATTCCTGTTGTGATTTACTAACTGGGCTTAAACATCGGTCGACCGATGGTCGGTTTCCCTGACATTTAGGGCATTTCGGGGCAACTACGTTCGCCCTTCCGCACCTAAAGCAAAATATACTCTTGACCGGTTCAGGGCAATCGACAAAACTATGCCCAACGATCTTACAATTCCAGCAGGTGTAACCACTGTTAGCACGAATCCCATCTACTTCTAGGTTAATCAACGGAAAATCGTCCTCATCATATTGCAATACATTAACACGCTGCAGAAAATTAGTGCGCTGCTGATAAAGTTGCCTTTGGTTAGCTAGCGAGTTTTCAGTCCGTCTTACCTCGCGACAGACAGGGTTTTGAGGTGTACCGAGAACATCATCTGAGCCAACGCTGGCTTTAAATTGCCTCTCATGATTTCAACTAGCTGTTATTCTGCATAGGGCTTTTCTTGTTGATTTCTTAGCTTGATGATGTCATTGTAAAAATCGTCAAATGGCTCTTGTGGTAACTGGCGACGGTTTAGAATTTTCATCTGCACCTGGTACTCTTTCTCAAAGCGACGGTATTGGGCTAGAAGTGCCTTTTCTAGTTCATCCCAGGTGCAGACGTGAACGATTTTACGATAGTCCCAGTACCAATCAAGTGCTGGGCCCTCTAGCAGTACGTGAAAACTTCTTAGAATTTCATTATCGGAACAGTTGTAATCTCTCCTCAGCGCTCCTACTATGGAAATGAATTCCTGAACATTCATCGTCTTATTCGTGCCATCAAATTTTACACCCCATTTTGCAAGCTTAAACGTGTCCAACGACTCTTGGTGGCTGGGTACCGACATGGCTAGGTTGTAGTGTTGTGGCTGCTGAAAACCTGGTGCAAGCCAAGCACTCTGCGGGTAGTTCCGCTGTGATGAATTAGCTGGCTGTTGGTAAAACGGTGGCAAATGTTGGTGTTGTATTTGTAATGGTGACAGACCAAGCTGCGGTTGAGATGATGTCTGATGCTGCTGACCATTTAGAACAATGTTTTGTGGTTGGCAGTAATGTTGACGATACGATTGTAAATTTGGAGTTATTTGTGTTTGATGTGGAGCCACTGATCCCACTGATGCCTTAACCACGTTGTGTATATTGCTCACATCCATGGGGGCTTCTGCTATTGAGCTGAACCTTTCTCCCTCACGCATTTCTCTACGAATATTTTGAGCGGTCATCCTATTGAACATGGGTGACACTATTATCATATATAGTATAGGAGTTTTTGAACAACCGTCAAAATTGATTAAAAGGAACTTGAGTAGAAAACAGTTTTTTGCTTCAGTTACTTATTATTATTAATTATTATATGTGCATTATTATTTCTTTCTTTTTATATGGATAGGGTAGATGGATTACGTTTTGACCTAATTCTAAGGTCTCCTTCTCCCTCGCCCCTTGGAATTCATTTGGACTTGGGGTCAGGAAGTTCCATCTAATGATGTCTGTCTGGACGTAATTCAATGCCGTGAGTGGGCAACCTTAATATTTAATACCTAACTTACTATGTAATTTTATACTAATTCCTTATTCTAAAATTTTCAGATATTCAACTATTCATCAATGTTTGAACGAAACGGGAATCGGTTTCTGCAATTAACAAATGGAATTCTGGGTGAGTTTGATAAAAAGAAATGTTTTTGTAGAGTTTGACTTAGAACTATTTATAAGTATAATTAAGTTATAAGGCACCTTTCTCAGTGCCAAAAATTTTCATGAGCGCGACTAAAATACCCTTTGATCATAAACCTCGGAGCTTTGCATATTTCCGCGAAAACGGTCGGGGTTAGTAGTAGAGAGCTGTCAAGCAAATATTCTACCCTATGAGTATCTGGTCACTCATTGGTACTACAGTCAATCGAATTTGACCGTGACAATGAACAATTAATGCTTTTGCATATTGATTGCCAAACTGCTTTTCTTCTTTCGCTTCAACTCACTGTAAGATCGGTCTCAGCTACATGCTGTCGCTTCAGGTGTCTAACGACTTCTAGCTCTTAATAGCATAGTTCTCCAGAGTGATAATGAAGTTGCACTATTGGAGTGAGCATGGTTACACATGTAACCAGCTGAGAACGTAAGTTTAAGTTGAGTGAAACAAGCATTTTTCATTGTTAACATTGCCTATTCTATGGACATATGTACGTACCATTGAGTGAAAAGTATTTTCATTGGTCGAGTCTACGGTACAACCGCTCTGACACTACCCTTCCCAGTTTCAAAAAAAAAAAAAACGTTTCGGGTATACGCTTATGACTTTGACACCTTTTTCTTGTTTCCAAAATTTCGCATTACTGTTTTAAGTCTTTACCATGGAAAATCCCTAAAGACTTTCCCTTTAAGTCCTCCACTTCGTAAAGACTATTACCCACGGGTTTAAGAATGTGGCATTTTATGAATTTACGTGCGAGCTTTGCATTGAAGCCGTTTTTTGAAATCACTTTGCCGAAAGGTTCTTCGGTAGACTTCTTGTCCCAGGATAAATTTTACGACACGACAACGTGTGTTATAAGATTTCTCATTTTTATTGTACGTATTGTGTAGGATTTCACGAATTTTTCCTCTTATGAGTGAAATTTTTTCTGAATTTGTTAAGATTGCCATTTCGGGATCTTGCAAGCTTTTCAGTTTTTTAGCTAATTTGTAAACACTACCGTGGCCAATCATGTTCATGCCGAACAGGGCAAAATACGGAGTAACACCAATAGCCGACTGCACTGACGATCTTAAGGAGAACTCGACTTCCGACAAATGTTTGTCCCAGTCTGCCTGATCGTCCTGTAAATATGCACGTATTGCTGCCAAAACCGATTGGTTAACGCGTTCGGACGCATTGGCTTGTGGTGAATGTATGGCCGTTCTCACATGTTTAACACCAAAACTTTTTACTAAATCTGTGAACTCTTTGCTAACAAATTGCTTGCCGTTGTCGGATACAATGATTTCTGGCGTCCCAAATTTGTGAAACACTTCCGCAATCAGAAATTTTACTACATTTTTAGTACTCGCTTTCGGCAATGCCTTAAGAAAAACATATTTGGTAAGGTGATATAACACAATAAAGATATAGGAGTTGCCATTCTTAGACCGCGGATATGGGCCTAAAAAATCAACAAAAATCCGTTGAAACGGACGTTCATTAACTGTCTCTGCCCCCATAGGTGGTCTTAGCGTGGTATTGGCAGGTTTCGTTTCTTTACATATTTGACACTGTAAAACAAAGTCACGTACTTGGGTGTTTTGATTTGGCCAATAAAAGTATTCTTTAATCCTGCGTAAAGTCTTACCAACGCCTCCGTGTGAAGCTTGAGTGGAGTTGTGTGACTTTTCTATGATGATTTTGGTCAATTCCTGAGGTATCCATAATTTCCATGCCAAATCCTCATTCACGACCATTCCATCATAAGGCCTTACTCTTTTATACACAAAACCGTCAACCACTTTTAAGTCAGGTAATCGCTCAGAATTTGCTTCTATGGTGGAGGCAAGATCTGAGTAGTTACTGGACTTAAAAGCGCTTGAGTTCAGATCGACCAGCCCTTCCACATCTGCCGAGACGTCATCCATATCATAGCGCGATAAGGTATCGGGTACTACGTTCTGCTTCCCCTGCCTATGCTCTATCGTGAAGTCGTACGACTGGAGATGTAGGCTCCACCTAGCTAATCGGCCACTTAGGTCCTTATGTGACATAAGCCACTTGAGGCTACTGTGGTCGGTGATCACGGAGAAGGGCATAAGCTCTATATAGGGCCTAAACTTCTTAATCGCCAAGACTACCTCCAGACATTCACGTTCTGTGACGGAATAGTTTTTCTGCGCCAAAGTCAATTTGTGAGAGAAATAAGCAATTGGGTGCTCTTCTCCAGAATTGTCTTTCTGAAAAAGAACCGCTACAACTCCTACATCTGACGCATCACATTGAAGGAAAAAGTGTCTGGTGAAGTCAGGATGGTTAAGAATTGGACTCGTCATTAGAGCGTTCTTGAGGCGATCAAATGCAGCTTTGGCTCCATCCGATAACTTGAATTGCTTTCCCTTCTTTAGCGTTTCAAAGATTGGAGCTGCCATGGTAGCATAGTCTGGTATAAATTGTCTATACCAGCCTGTTGCGCCCATGAAACTCCGCACTTGCTTAGCTGTTTTAGGATAGGCAAACCGAGTAATCGTTTCCACCTTGGCTGGATCAGGTTTAAGTTTACCTCCACCTACTATATAGCCTAGATATCTTAACTCTTTGAAGCAGAACTTAGATTTTGCCACATTGATGGTCAAACCGGCATCTGTTAGATTCTTAGCTACTCGTTCCAACAACTCTAGATGTGTAGCGAAATCTGGAGACACTATCAAAAGGTCATCTAGGTAGACAAAAACTCTATCGCGTAGTGCCGAGGGAATCACTTTATCCATTAAACGACATAACCTTTGGGTTGCGTTGCACAATCCGAAAGGCATGACCGTAAAATGATAAAGTGTTCGCCCTGGTACCGTGAATGCAGTCTTCTCTATACTAGATAGATCTTGTGGAATCTGCCAGAATGCGTCTTTGAGGTCCACGAAATAAACATTGTGTCACCTAATCGGCTGAGCGAACCTTCAATGTGCGGCAGAGGATAGGCATCCTTGACAGTTAGTACATTGAGTTTACGAGCGTCCAGGCACAACCGATTCTTCTCGCCCTTACGAACTAAAGTCACCGGATGAGACCATGGACTCTCGCTAACTTCAATGACACCAAGGTCAAGCATCCTATCGAGCTCTGCGAACATTAATCTTATTATTATTATTTATTAGTTTAATCTTATGAATAAATTCTAAGATTAAAGGAAATTTTAACGAGCATAGCTTCCATGGCTATCAGCTCGGTGTTAGAATAATAAATGTGTGGTTGTACTAGTTTTACTTATATTAAGACTTTTGCTTCCTTTATGAAATTATAGATACTGTTGATGTTCTTTGTTGATGGGTCTTGTAGGATTTTAATAGCCGGTGTGTTGTTGAAGTGCTTAATCCTTAGGTTGTGTGTAGTGATGTGCATTCATTTAGCAGGTGGTTTATTGTAAGGTTGCTGTTGCAGATGTTACATGTGGGTCTGGTGTTGTTTTTTAAAATGTGATTATGGGAGAATATTGTATGGCTGAGTTTCAGTCTTGAAAATGTTTTTATTTTATTTTGTGGACTTCACAAATAGGATAAATAGGGCGTTTTGAGAATGGGTTAATGTTGGCATAATGGGGATGTTGTATTTGGTTATGTCTGACTTTGTCATTGATATAATTTGTGATTTGTCGGCGTAAATCTATTTTTTCAACAGTGTCGTCTAGAAAGATGGGGGCATTAGATGCGTGCTTTGCTGCGGAGTCCGCTTTTTCGTTGCCTGTGATGCCTATGTGACTCAAAACCCAAAAGATTTTTATTTTTCCCTCGTTGTTTGTCAGGGCATCTCTGATTTTAATGACTTTGTTCCACTTATTATTGTAGGGGTTGGTAATTGCCTTGGTTACAGATAAGCTGTTAGTGCAAATTATGGTTTTATTCTTTAGTTTAATTGCATGTTGGACAGCGCGGGAGATTGCACAAGATTCGGCTATGAAAATATAGGAATATTGGTGTAGAGTGTTTAGTGCCACGTTATTCCATTCGTCATCGACTACTGCGTAGGCGGGTAGGGTTTGTTGGGATTTTGTTCCGTCAGTGGATAGGAAGCGCCAACCATTACTTCTTAGTTCACTTTTCTTTTCTGCCCAAAAATTTTAAAATTGTTCCTTGGGGGTTTCGGATTTTTTAAGCTCAGATAATGACAAATCTACTAGGGCTTTGTTGAACTTCCAAGGTGGCGTATTAATATGTTTTTTGGTAATTTTTATGGGAATGCCCATATCGCGTGCGAGATCCAAGGGTAAAACAATTGCAGATTTGATGCGTTTAGGTTTTTTGGCGGATATGCTTTTAAAGATGTCGTTATCAGCTATGGAGTTTGTGCTCGTTAATAGTTTTGATAGTATTCTCCCTTTAATTTCTAGGAATCTGTTCTCTATGGATGGAAGGCCTGCTTCGTTGAGAATACTATTGATGGGCGTTGTCCTATATGCATAAACTGCAGCTCGTGCGGCTTTATGGTATGCTGGTTTAATTATGTTTAATGTAGATTTGGGGCTGTTTCCATACAGAAACATGCCGTAATCTATTTTGCTCAGCAGTAGTGTTTTTGTTGGGTAAACCAGAGTGTTGATATGTACAGAACTTTTCGAAGACAAATAACGGATTATATTTGCTCTAGATAGTA